>OY756429.1:27334368-28683533 GCA_963576905.1 Mystacides longicornis | reverse complement strand
GGACATGGTGTGGGAGGAGGTCATAAACGTTTCGCAAGATCGAGCGCAATGGAGAGCTCTTGTTGCCTCCCTATGCCCCTAAGTGACTTATATGAAATAGCGACTATCGTTCAGATTTTGGTTTTTATTTTTTTGTTTTTGGGTATGTTGTACACACACTTGCAATATATCATTTAAAAGAAGAGACTTCGGAGAAATTTTGATGTTATATTAAGAACTCAACCATTTTTCTAAATATTTTAAAAATTGATTTAAAAATTAACTTAATTTTTTTCTCAGACCGTTTTTTGGATTTTGTCGGATCCTATCTTTTTTTACCGTTGATTTTTTTATCAGGTTTCATGTTTTTCTGAATAAGCATATATTAGAAATAATACTAAAATTTAAATGATGCTTATTGGTTGATAAATAAAAAAGTTATAGAGATATAGGTAAAATTTTGGGATTTTTCCGAAAAATTTTAAACAAATCCTAGAAAAAAAGTAACACCCTGTATACATTTTGATGTATGGAAACTATGTTGGAAATGGTCCCCTCTATATACCCTACCAGTTTGGCTAACGTTCTTCATAACACCCTGTATAGACAATGTTCTACACATTCAAAGTCTCGTTTTTTTTATGATAACACCAAGAAAATATCAACATGCAGGAAAGAAAACCAAGAACTAGAATTCTGGGGCACGTGGTACAGAGATATTTATTAGATCATAAGTGTCCATTGCTCATTCATTCGAGTCAGTAGTTTCTGGTGACCGTTAGTACACTATGTCTGCTTCTGAGACTGATAATGTAGTCGCAAGTTCTGCATCAATAATAGAAGATATTGTGATTCAATTAGGAAGCATTCGCTCGTTTATAGTCTTTATCCCAGTACCCACCTACTAAAAGTAACTCGTTTTATTATTTCTCGTCTGCAATCTGAAATCTCAACTCCTCTGACAAAATATTATTTGCCTTATTTTTTTTTTTTTTTTTTTTTTTTTTTTTTTTTTTTTTAAATGAATCTGTGCTCACTCAAAGTGAACACAAATACACTCCTTGACTCTTTCACAGTAAGCTACTTAAAGCTTGTGTCGTGAAAGAGGAAGATGGTCGGCACCAGGGATCGAACCACGACGTCCGCAGTACGAAAGCCGACGTTGTAACCGCTGGGTCACCAACCACTTCAATTTTTTTTTTAATTTGCCCATAACTAATATAATTTGCTCTGATGTGATGTACGCCAGGAGATTGATGTAGTTAATTGTCTGGCGACCTAAAGTGCTAGTTCATTTAGCGTTACCCAGGGTGAACCACTTGGAGGCGAACTAGCTTTTCACCCCTCAACTCCCAGCCAGCCCAGACCTTCAACATCTCCTGTCTGCCAATAGGCTCGTTTCGAGGAGACCTGCACTAAAAACTGGAAAAAACCTTTATGACAACATATTCAACATCACAGAGGCGTGAAGATTGAAATGGAGTGAAGTGGCAGCTGCTCCTTCCTTTCCCAGCATCACTGATGAACCTCCAGGTTTTGACCTTCCTAGAAGAATGTGGACCGCACTGAATAGGATATGCACGGGTCATGGAAGATGTGCGGACTAATTTTTTAAATGTGGTTGGCAGAATTCTCATGAATGCGACTGCGGAGCAGATAGACAGACGGTGAGCCACGTTGAGTGCAGCCTCAGCCCCCGTACTGGCAAAACAAACTGGCGTTCGACTACAATCGAAGATTTCGCCAATGTATAGTGTGAAAAAATTATCTGTCCACTGGAACATGTAAACAATTATTTAAACCAAGCAATGACACTTATATAAAGATATAAAAAGTGGACACCAAATTTTCTTCCTACTCTACATTGTCGAAGAATTCGTTTGTAGTCGAACGCCAACTGTATTTTGTCTAAGCCCACAGATCATGCGAGGGAAGCATTGAAGACTTCTATACACTTAAACGAGACAGCGACTGACTTTTTGAAAACAACTCACTTTAAATTTTAAATATTGTCATTTTTTTCAAGTGACACTGATGTACAATATATCTCATTTTTTTGTTTGTAATTAAATATGATGTGATGAAATATAACCATACGATAAATAAATAAACTAATATAAATTAGAATATTTCAATCCATACTGCGTATAACGTACCTATTCTTTTCCCATATCTAACCGGTTTAGCATAAAAATGAATATCAATATTTTTTTTTTCATATTTTTTACGTGTCCGTTTGAGAGTCTGTCGTGTGATTAGCCTCACAAGATTCGCCGTCAGTAACTGTTTTTTGCGCAATCTTTTTAATGACCTAATGAGTGGGCGTTTACACCAAATTGAGCACAAATACACTACTCTTTGACTCTTTCACAGTAAGCAAAAAAGCTTGTGATGTAAAAGAGGAAGATGGTCGGCACCTGGAATCGAACCCATGACCTCCAATACGAAATAGTACAAAATCCGGCACCGTAATCACTAGCCTCTACCAACAACTTCTTACAAAGGTAATCAAACCAAAGCAATATACGAGTATAGGCATATTATATAACTACCTACAATTTTTAATCAAATTGACAGGAGAGAAACAGCAAGTATTCCTGAACAGGAATAGAAAGCGGTTTTATCCTGACCAAAGGTGAGAATTTTCATCCCTCTATTCTTCTGTCTATCCATCTTCTCGGGATTTGTACTATTTGAGTCATTAATAGGGTTCTAATCAAAATAATATAATAATAGTGCATGTCGATCCGTTAATAGACCAATAATAAGCCTTTAAGAAATATGATAAAGTACCTTCCTGACAGGCCTCAACGCTGTGCTATGCGGTGCCGCCGGAGCGGACGTACTCGGCTCATCTATTCACTAACTCCAGTTTTACGATCAACTCACTATGTAGGTATCTACTGGATGTCCTCGAGTCATGTGAGATGTACGTATTATGTAGGAAAATTTTACGTATATGTATACAGACATGTTAGTAAAGTCAATAACTTTTCATCATTCTATGACCCTCCAAATGCACGAGCTCTAGCTATACCTACGATTTCGCTTATGCTCTCATTTCCTAGGAAAGCGATGCATAATATTGCGGCCGTAATACATTAGTCAAATTTGGAACTCATAAATAATATTACATTGGCATTATGAAATTTGAATTCAATGTACATCAAATATAAATAATGATTTATTTATTTATCATCATAAACGGCGCAAAGGCCTTTTACAAAAACAAAAAAAAACAAATGTACAAAGTACGAAATAACATTAAAAAAAAACAGAGAAAAGGTAATCTTAAGTGTAAAAATTTATACAACAACTAATGTTTATAATATTCTTAAAAAGAAAAACACAGATAAACTGCAATATGATTAAGCATGATTGCACACTGGTGCATTCACACGCACACATACACCCTGCCATTCCGGCACCAGGCGCAGGGCCGATTTCAAACTTCACCGAGCACACATTACAATAAATAAAGAAAGAAAAATATGAAAATAATAAAGATAAAAAAAAATGTGGATTATTATAATCAAAATATATGTGAATATGAAAAATGCGATTTTTTTTTCAAAAGGTACCACAATAGGGGAAGGGGAGGATGAATAACAAGCTATCAGTGCAAGTCACGCACGCACTCTCCATTTGCAATCTGAACTGCGCCATACTTGTATTAAAAATGTCAATCAAGCCCAGATGTCGGTTTCCCAAAGCACGCAGACGAGGAATGACCGTATTGCGAGTGTAATTTGACAGATGCGTGTCGACATGGAAGAGATCCACACTGCGGGTATCGTGGAGAGGAATTCTTATGCTTATCTTCTGTAACAGTTCTGGGCTGTCATAGAAATTGTTAAGAATTTTATACAGAAAAATCAAATCGAAAAAAGTTCTACGGTTTTGCAGAGGAGTGAGGCCATATTATGGGTGTATAAAATAATCATAATTTAAATTTTGCCTCGGTATACCCAGTAAGTAATTGATATGGCGTAAGAATTTCTTCTGTACGTTTTCCAAACCATCTACATGGATCGCATAATTTGGGGACCATATGGGTGAGTAAAAATCAAGTATGGTGCGCACAGTGGACATAATCTACATAATATTTTAGTCCGTTTATATTTTTGAAGGCGCATCAATCGTAGAATACAGACGTTAAGGTCAGATATTAATATGCCCAGAGCCGTACAAAATGGTGGAGAATGTTCTTAAATACAATTTGGTGCATTAACTTTAATATATTTACAGCTATTTAAAAAACTCTATTTTTTTAGGATCTTCATACAAATTTCTCAAAAACATAGCACAAATCACCCTCTATGGGTGGAATGCCTAATTAATTATCACACATTAGAGGGTGTACGGAATGTAGCTAAGATTCAAACCATAGAGCTCTCTCTATGAAAACTTGCAAATTATGTCGGTAGGTTCGTATAATATTATGAGGTCGGTAAAAATTGTAAAAGTGTCATTCTTCTTTTTCTGTACTTATGTCAGTTATAGAGGTCTGTTATGCAATAGGAAGCTAGACTAGAACCTGTTTAATTACCTACCGATCAAGCCTGACAATCGGAATCAAAAACGTAAAGCATGACGGGTATAAGCTAGTATATAATAATTATTTTAGTGTAGCAATACTTTTAAAACCTGACACCGTCCTAAGCATAAAGCCCAATGATTTCATTGCTCGATTTTTAATTTCTCGTTATATGACTCTTAAAAGATAATTTGCAAAAATTATCTTTTATCTCTAATTATCTTTTATCTCATCAAAAAGCTCTATCTATCAAAATATGTAATTGTCAAACTTCAATAAAGAGAAAAAAAAATTACGGCCAATATACCTACGACGGTGCCGGTATACTATAAAAGTATCTACTTGAAAATTATTCAAAACAATATTTGTTCGAAATCTCAATTTAATTGTAAGTGTGCGTTTACACCAAACGAACAAAAAATGCTCTAACAGTAGTACTAATATAACGTTATTCTTCGAATACACGCAGAATAAGCAAAAGTGCTTCTAATAAAACAGGGAATAAGCTACAACAAGAATAACTTCCATGCCAAATTTATTCCTGGCCACTCCCAGGAATAAAATTTGAAAGAATATTGACATTAAATGAGACAGACTATACTACTATACCAATGCAGTCTTCATATTTTGACACTTTATGTACAGAAACAAACTCGAAGTCGCAACAAGTCCGAGCTGTCAACGAATCAAATCGACCGGAAATAATCGCGATATTCCGCATACGAAGTTTCCCGAGGGTCCAATCGGGTTCGTACGGAATGCTTAGAAACCAACCCCGTAGTATGGAAGAACCACAAACGTCATTGATAAATGCGAGGTTGTCATAGTATTCTGCGATATAGTTATGACACGGAATAGAGTTAATTCTTAGTGGCGCGTGGTATAAGCGATTTATGCCGTAATCTATTTTCTATTCTATATATGTTGAGATTGCAGAAACTTTCTGATAGAAGAACGGTTACGGATCTTGTGATGCTGTACAAGATTGTGAACAGTATATTTCATTCCCCTGATCTTTTACATTTGATGTTCCAACAAGATCCACGCGCCAGAGCATATCATTTCAGGTCGAAAGTGTGAGCACTAATTATTTGTATAATGCCACGATACGAAGACTCCATAAATTGGGTAATGAGTATGCGTTTTGTGCGGATGTATTTGGTGATTCCTTTATATCATTTAAGCGCTCAATCTCCCACCACTTTAATCCGAACATGTATTGAGATTCTTCTGCATTGTAAATTCTTTGATATGATGGTTCGCATTTTGTATTGTTGGGGTATTGTGCTTGCTGGTGTGTGTGCGTTTGTAGTTATGGTTATGGGTTGAGGGTTAACAATATTATATATGACTTATATTTTTTATTTTTACTGACTTTTACTGTTGTATAATTTCTGTCTGCATCAACTGTTTTTGTACCGACTGATTGTATGATTCTCACCGGCTGACATTTCTTTGGTTTTTTGTTGTGTATGTGTTGATTTGGCCTTTTTGTATGTGTTTTCTTTTTGCTTCCTATATTGTTTATTATGTAATAATGTTAATGGCCTATGGCCGTATATGATTTAATAAATAAATAAATATATGGTTTAAAACGGATGAATCGGTCGGTATTTTATTGGTTTAAATAGGTAATTAATTTATCATTATACAGATTCGAACTCAATAGATATTCATAGTTAGGACCAAAGGACAACGTCTGTCGGAAAAGGTAGTTAAATAAAAAATAAAAAAATAATAAAAAAAACAATTGTTCGAACCATCATATTAAATTATTTATAAAAGTTCAAACTCTTAGCCTTGAACTCTGTTTTGTGAAAAAAAAATCGTAAGCGGCGAAAGGTCATGGAGCTCGCCTATTATTCATTAGACATACTACTTCCAAACCATTAGACAATCTTCAATTTATAATGGAGACGCATTCAAAACTTATGCTACAGGTAGAATCGTAGATATCCGGTCGTCCATATTTAAATATGGACGACCGGACCTAAATAGGCTTAAGCCTATTTAGAAAATCGGCTACGAGAGTAGTAATTTCAGAGCAGTCAAAATATAATTAAATGACATTAGCTTTAAAACAATATTTGCTTAATTCAATTTCCGTTCCTTCGAAGTTAAACTGAGGGATTTCAGCATGGTGGAGGGCTCTTGTTGCCTCCCTATGCCCCTAAGTGGGATGACAAAGGGAGTATTGTTGTTGTTGTTAAGACGTCCGCTTAGGGCTTAGGGTGAACATATTCTAATAACTAAAATACAGGTAGGAATCTACTCTTACAAATCAACATCTAATGTCAAATTTCGCATAAACGCACATAAAACAATTTATTTTTACCACTTGCTTCAAAGCATGCTATTTATAAACAAAAGTTTATAGAAAAGGAATGTTGTGTATGTGCACGATGTGGCATCGTTCTGCAAATATCATTCTATATTTAATTAATACGTGAAGGAAAAACTTTGTGACTATTTTTACGGAAAATGCTCTGACGGAGGAGTATAAAATTTCGCACACTCGCACATCAAAGTTTATATAGAGAAGCGGTGGCAAATGCTAATATTTTGTTAAAATTATCCATAAAATAGATTTAATCAATAAAAAAAACATTACTGTAATGTTATATATTTACTACCGACACACACATTTTCACAGACTACTACTAATAAAGAAGATCAACTTCATATAAAAAAAAAATATTACGCAATGCGCCTCATAATGGGCGCAGAAAGCTTTTTGAAGGCGGTATATTCAAATGGAAGGTTGAGCTGAAAATAGCGCAATATTCAAACTCATTGCTCAAATTGAGAATAGAGAAGAATAGAATAAACTTCTAACATACATATATTTAAAAGTAGACGTATCCATGTCATGTTTTGGAGAGAAAATTGTAAAATAGTTCAGTCTAATGTTCAAACTTTTATTAGCAATGGCCGAATTTCGAGCACTGGTCGACCCTCTAGTATTGATAATTTTATAAACTATTCACGAGTGAAACGATAGTAGGTAAAGGGTTAAATCACTTGATTTTCCATCAATTTCATAATGTACCTACATCAAGTAATTAATAAATTTCTATTCAAGAGAGAAACCTTCAAATATCAAAATTTCAATTGGATTATTTTTTTTCAAATTAATGATTGACCGATTAAAAAAAACATTAATTATGTATTAAAATATCCTTGGTGAGATTTGATCATGAAATTGACAGGCATTTATTAAAACCATCATTTTTAAATATACACGCATGAAAGTCATTGACTTGTTAACAGATGTACACGCTTAAATGGGTTTAAAACAATTCATGGTCAAAAATAATGCGTTTAATTATTTCAATCATAATTCATCTCAATAAATCACCTTCATTTCAAATTACGCATTCGCTACTAATCATTAATGATCGTTTATTTGAAAAAAAAAATGATGTTATTGAATAAGCCAAGAGATCAAAAATTATTGTGCAGGTAGTACCTGTTAGTCCAGCGGAAATATGAGCGAAATGGCCTAACAAAAATAAATTGTTTGTTAAGTACAGTGTATGAACATGGATTCATTCACTGTACTGATTCTAACACTCTAGCTAAATTAACATTTAAAATTTAAAGACTCCTTTAAGCTGACGCGTTTCATAAAAAAATATTCCAGCTAAAGTGTTTAATGTCAAAAAAATATTTTAAAGTTGGTAGCAGTTGGTAGTGTTACCATGGAAATCTATGGAAAACATAGGGTGTTTACTAATATTTTCGAGCAATTTCTATTAATCTGTCAATTTCATTTCTCAATAGAGCATCACAGTGCCGTCATAATCGTTAATTTATTATTATGGTTGGTAAACGAAATCATTAAACAATAATATTCTTCCCGTTTTGCCAGGTTTCCACCCTATTTTGGTCATTTTTGTCCACAGTATCACCGTATACAAATCTTCATTATTTGTGACAGTTAAAGAGCCACGAAATTTTCCATGAGCTCCGGTGGTAAAAATTTGAACTACACTAAAGTCGACTTTAACTAAAAATAATATTCAATAACGGAACTTTAGCTAAAAGCAGACTTTATGTGTCGTTTTACTCGTTTTGTTGTTGTGAAACCCGTTGTTTTTTTTTTAAAGAGAGTTTAAAGTCTCCTTTATTTTTTATGAAACCGACCGTTTGTACATAAAAAAGGTTCTTCTTCTTTCTTTCAACGCGGCAATCCACTCTCGAGAGAGTGATCTATATATAAAAAAGGTTACATTTCTGTTATTTTAAGTAAAAAAGGTTATCAAGCAAAGGTCTGTGCACATCTGAACACGTGCGGCAACATAATCAATGTCACGTCGCATGCTACGTATCAATTTCCATAGTACGTTCTATGGAAGTTTTATAGATTGCATGCGACGTAACTTTGGTTACGATACCGCGCGTTTTTGGATGTGTACAGGCCACAAGATAAAAAAAATTTTTTTTTTTTTTTTATTTTTTATTTTTTTTTTATTTATTCTCAAACCAGGGACATAATTCTCCAGTTGCGATCGATAAGTTTTTTAATAGAATTTTGTGGCTTTCGTATGATTTCTTAAAAACGGAATTCTTGACTCTTCTATGGATAGACCTGCGAACCTATGTCGAGTGCCACATGACCACAGCATAAATATAAAAATTATGACCTTAAGTTTTGAGATCAGTTCATATAGGATACGAAATTTATCCATTTGATAAAAATGTCATCAGCCAGTGATCATTACACTACGACCAGTTAATGTACAAAATGGCATTACGTCCTATATACTTGCAACCACAATAATTTGTAACGCACTTCGTAACACTTACCGTAGGTCAGTAACGTTAGTTATACACGCAGATACCAGAAGGTGTATGGTTTTTTAATACATTATTGCTAAAAAATAGTACCAGGTACCTACTTACATACTTGTTTCGTAACATTATTACTTTAGATCAATTTCATTTGACAGGCATCAACAATAATAATAATTACAGTTCGTACATTTTAACGATCGAATTTCAACTGCATTAACTTAGAATATTATCCACTAAGGCCTATAATAGGTTTCTACTTGTTAAGACTCGATCCTTCATTCGCCGACTAAACAATCATCAATCGATTTTCATCAAAATATAACCCTTGGGTACCTACTTTTTATTATGATATTTTTTTCTGTAAAAATTTGATATCGTACATGAGGTTGAATCAGCGAGCAATTCTGGGTTAAACTGTGCGCAAGTAGGTACGTGCCTACTCTATTAGCCTGGGCATTACTTAAAACAAACCATTTTGGCAAATTCACATTAGGTATTTACGGTTTAGGTTCTAATCATACCTAATATTAAAAATATATGGATAATGTATACCTGCCTGTTTAACCAGAACGGTGTCTCTAGTGTCCGTTACTTTTTATGTTAACTTTGAATGTCCTGTTCTAATCGGATAGTTGAAATAATGAAGAAAGAAACAAATTTTACAAATATATGAGCTCGTTGGTTAATTGCAATGGAAGACCGTTAGTCAGATCAGTGCATGATATAAATAAACTTATGAATTAAATTTTTTATTTTTTTTATCATTCTCATCCCTAGGTCTTTTCAGGCACTTGGAGTCGTCAAAATCATACAAAATATTACATTAATGATTTCAAACAAAAATGATACAAAATAATAGGAAAACAAACAAGAATCGCACATGAAACAATCTTCAAAAGTACACAACGAAATAGACAAATGAATACGTAGGCGAGGCTGAAAAGGTGTAAATGGCCCTCTCAGTCTCCTGTCAGCAGATGTAATTAAAAATAAATAGGTATATTATGTAAACATCTTGAAAGTCACAAAAATCTCAAAAGGGTGATATTTTATACTTAGTACAGAAAAATGCATATAAATACCTGGGATCTTATAGTATTTTCAGCAAAAACGTTTATATACGTCTGTGAGTAATAAAATCAACTTACCTAATGATGAGAAGAAATATAATGTCTTTCGAAAAAAAAATCAATTCTAGATAATATTATAGGTCCGTTCCTAGGGAGCGGTCCGTCATCTGACAAGGACAAGACGGCAGTCTTTCAAAATTATGACCATTGACAATATTCTAAAATGACACATTTACCGCTGTTTATTAGCAGTACCGTATTCTTGGGAAAACAGACCATTAGGAAAACATCGTTATGGGTAAAATAAGCTATCGGCGGATCATCAACTGCATGTATCGTGCATAGTAATAATTAATTATAAAGTTGATAATCAAAGCGATATTTCTAGTTCACTTACGAAATTGCGAGTTATTAATAACCAATCAGCTCAGATATAAATAGAGATTTGAATATATTAAATTTATTCATATGGAAAAAATAGATTTTAAATACAAATACCCTTCAAAGTGTGTCTATATTATAATAATTATTATTACTAGTTTTTATACGCCTAAATAGTTGTGTGAGGCTAGTATAATGTTCTAATTAGCTCGTTAAATATTACGAATAAAAAAAGAATTAAGTGATGTCATCTTATAATATGAATGAAAGTCGGGTTAGTGCGAACACCGTATACACGGCTTAACAGATTCATCCGATGTTGGATTTATTGGATTCTTCTCCGATCCGGATAACAGAATAATTCGAAAAATTGATGAATGCAAATAATATAATATTAAAATTATTATGGAACGGAGTTCCTGCGATGCCAACGCCACCTATGAAAAAGTCTGTAACAACACAATATTTAATTACGTGACAACCATTGAGTTTCAAAACATTGGTACGCAGATTTTTATAGAATTTCTTTCAAGCTTTCAGAAATATTTTTTTATCACTCATTCATATTTTAAAGGTATTTTTGTATAAATTACAAATTTTAAATCAATATTCATAGTAAGGATTACAGGGCATCGTCTGTCAATGAAGTAAAGATGAGAAATCTATGCACAGTATGTGGAAAAACTCTGTGGGAAAGAAAGGTGGTTATGTAGGTATATCGAATTCTCGCAAAAATGAAGGGTTGGCGATGCATTTTGAGTTTAGACCTCTAATGAGATATGTTTTCGGGATGTTAAGAGAATGAATTAGGAAATAACGACCAAATGATCTATAAATCAAAAAGATAGAATGCACGGAGACGTGGCAGACTTAGATTGACATGATACTGGCCGATCACACCGGTGCCGTCTTAAAGGAGGGCTAAGTTAGGAGTAAAAGGAATAGGAGACAATCAAATTAGATAAAACGTTTTTAAATTTCGCGCTCTGACATGATTTGTATTCACTAATTAACCGCGCGGACGCGCTGTTGATAAAAAAACGAATTTCGTAATAAGCTTAACGTAGACCACAATTTGCGCTTAAAATCAAATACAAATGAGCCAGATATTTGTTTCGAACATGCAGTACCATTTTTCGCACTAATATATTGTATTTTTTCCTATAGTCAATAAATGAAAATTTTGTCATAAACATTTATTGCAGATTTTATTACTTTACCATTTTGAACGTTTTTTTTTAACGGTTACGGTTCAGTGGTACGCTACTGCTTTCTAATGTTGTGTGTGGTACGCGAAATTAAAAGTTTGGGAACCATTGGTTTAGGCCAATGGATGCAAATAAGATAAAAAAAATGTTTATAAGCAGTGCCGTAACTTATGATCTTTTTTTTAGCGAATATTCACCTTTTCGGGATGACCTTTTTTAAGGAATTTTTAACTTTTCAAATACCAAAGGTTCAGAATGACCTTTTATACGTTTGTGTCCGGGTCATAAATTTTACGAAGGTGGAAACCCTGTTTATAAGGCTGAATGAAAAGGTATCCACCAAGAATGAAGATATGGCTAGAAGTTATACGTATAAGAAATTTGAGACACGAAAAGAAATGGTTTGTCCGTTTAAAAATCAAAATCCGTTCTCTCTGCCCACCTCTTTAGGAACACGGCTTTGTGGGTAAAAAATAATAATGTACAAAACACACAAATGAACACAATATATCTAAATTCAATATTTTATTTGTAAATTCGACTTAACTAATTTTACCCTTGATTTTTTCCGAACTGGTTCACGCCAAATGAAATTTGTAGTTGTTTAGTTGATTGACATTCAAAGTCTTGTTTTTTCGTAAGATGCCTTGACCTAATCTTGATTTTTGATAGTTCAATCGTTGATAAAATAGACAAGATAATATGTTTTCCTACTAGAACTAATCTATTTGAACGGGATAAATTAGACAGTTTAAGAAAACTTAACGTAAGTGTCCTTCTTAATGCTTTCGACAATTTCTAATTTTGATTTTTAATAGGCGTTTGACATCTTTTGTTTACTAGTTGGAGAGATTGTCCGAATGTGACCTTGTTTGTGACATTGTTTAAAACAGATGCATCGGTTCGAATCATAATGTCGAATTCATAGTAAAGACAGGATTATTCAAGGTCGAATCATTGGATTCGATTTTTTTTATTCCTCTTGTGCGAAGGTTATGACAGGCAAAGTGCAACTTACATAATATAATGTGTGTGTGTGTCGTAGCATGGAAAATTGACAATAGACAATAAAATAACGGCAAACATCAAGCGGTAATAATTGCAGTTTGGACTATACATGAACCTGTTCTTGTACATCCTTATAGGAGGCTGGCTTTCGTACTGTTTCGTATCGGAGGTCGTGGGTTCGATCCCAGGTGCCGACCATCTTCCTCTTTCACGACATAAGCTTTAATTAGCTTACTGTGAAAGAGTCAAAGACTGTATTTGTGTCGTGAAAGAGAAAGATGGTCAGCAGCTGGGATCGAAGCCACGACCTCCTGTACAAAACAGTGCGAAAGCCGGCGTCGTAACCGCTAGACCACCAACCACTTGTTATTTTTTTCTTATAATTGTAATCACTCATCGCAAAGGCGAAAGCTGTTATGGTTGTAGTGTTTCGTTTTGAAATAAATGAAATAATACCCACTAATTCGAATTTATTATTCATAGTTAGGACCACAGGATAATGCCTGTCAAGAATGCTAGTTTTTATATATAAAATTAAGTCCAATTTTCTTCTTGCCAGGTCTTTAACTGGCTAGACTTAAAAGTACTGAAATCATAGTAATCTCATTCAATTTAGCTCAATGATATATCATCATTCGGTATCGGTATTAAATTTCAAACGTCTTGATATTATTGCGTTTAAAACTATGTTTGTAAATAAACTATCAGGTCTTAAAACCTTATCCTAATACCTACTAACTACTTGAACTAAACTATTACGCAAACTGTGTACGGCATTCTTGGTAGGTACTATTTCTTCATAGAGTGGAAACGAGCGTTCAACTAGATGCACTCGTTTTAGTAGCAGTGTAAAGTATAAGTTACAGGCGAGATAGTATTTTGTAAATTCCCTTTAACAGCTCTGAGCCAACTTGAACAGCGATCGCAAAATGGTCGCACAGGAGTTACATACTGATGGTATATCGCCGTAATTCACCATATTATATATTGTGAGTTTATTATCTTTACGCTTTATTACCCTAACCAAAAACATAGGTATCTTAGAGTAAAGATCTGATGCAGGTTTTATACATTTTCACTAGGTAACTTTGCTTGTGTTTATTTCTCCATGCAGTAGCTTTTAGTCATCCAGCTATAGTTTTAGGTATTACATTATACATTTTTTACTCTTTATAATGATGTATATTTTTTTGTAATTATACTGTTGTTACACTCACAACGGTAATTGAAGTTCTATTAAGTGTTAGAAGTTTGATTTAAAACGGACAACAAATCACTTTAACCATAAGTAAGCAACTAACGTAAAGTAAATAAACTAACGGAGGTTCCCTGATACCATCAGTCAACCTCATGCAGAGCTACTTTTTGCCTTACCCCTACATGTAAGGATCTGTAGGGCCGCACTTTTATTACCATAGTTCTGGCTATGAATGATGTACGTGGCACCTCTGCAGAGTTGACCTGATGTGGTAGATATTATGGATACTTCTGTATCAGCGGTCAAAGGGGACATAAGGTCAAATGACCAAAAGCAATTGTCGCAACCGGGAGATGGGAATTCTATTAAACCCTATATTATGGGGGCATCAAAAAGACGATTAAGGGGACTTCTAGCGGAGGACAGGACCCGGGAAGAGGCACTGTCACTCTGGAAGAGGCCTCTGGAGACGAGCCAAAGTAAGAGACAGCGCTCCATGAACGAATTGAAAGATGTCACAATAGATCTAATTTGGTCGCAGTGACATAAGGGGCATATGGTCCCTTGAACTTCTTATATAAAAAAGCAACTAACGTCTTGAAGTACATACATATGTTGAATTGCTAAAAATTACACGTATCCTCATTGAGCTCGAATACCACTGGCATGCCTAGTAGGTGAGGTACCTATTTAGAACAAGCATACCTCATGAAGTAAACCTGACATTATCCACTTTATAAAGTTGATTACTTTGTACTCTCAGGTCGTGAATCGGGAAACAACGCAATAACTTATTGCACTCTGTCTGAACGAAAGCTGTTTTTAAAACTAGTAATTATGTTGCGTCAAAACTTCTACGAATGGCGTTATACAAGTGCAATACTGTTCAACGTAAGTTTACTAATCTTTATATTATTATGTCTGTTATCAATTTTATTCATTGAATTTTTTTTTTCTTAGTTATACACACGTCATGTCGGATCATATATTTTAATCAATCGCACCAACTTTAAAAAATCTGACAGTTTCTGTCAAACGCCAATTTAATTTTGTAATTATATAGTTAAAAGTATTAAAAAGGTTATCTACTATAATATTCTTAAATTTTATAATTCTCCGTACAACTTTCTTGATTTTGTTTCCGCATTAAAAACCTTCTCCTGTCATTAGCAAAATTTAAAAAAAAAGAATTAGCAAAATTAGTCGAGCAGTTCACGTGTGATGCGATGATCAAAGAAAATAGAGCTCCATTTTTATACAGGTGACCGGTAATTCGAAACATATATTCCTTGAAGGGGTTATACTAGAGCAAATTTGCAACAATTTTGTTCCCATTAACCAGGGGTCAAATGCCAGTGGTTTTCGAGTTACTTAACATTTAAGAGTTTTTTTTTCAATTTTCCACTTTTTAACCTAAAACTGAATATAAATTATAATCCCTATCAAGGGATGTATAGAATTACCAGTCATCCCGTATTACATATATAGAGATTTGAATAACTACGGGCGTAAGATCGTCTTCCACTGATGTTTCGAAGGCTATTGTGATCACTTTACGTTCCCGAAATTAACGGAATCCAGTTTTAGAAAACGACGCATGAATCCATAGATAATTGGAGCGTTGTTATCAAAATATAATTTTTAATTATTGATTCGAAGTTTTTTTTTTTAAATCAAAAGTATAATAGTGGTTAAAACTGTTGATTTTCTTTGCAATAGACATATACTTTTCACTTTACACTTTTCAATGTCTGAAAAAGTGCTGCTTTAATTTGAAAAATGAAATGAGCAATGTTGAAAAGTGTAGAAAAAGGTGGAGCGGAGCCCAGGTGTGACAAGGTCAGTTCTATCTGCCGACCCCTTTAGGGACACGGCGTAAGGAGCTGAAAACAAGATGTTTAAAACATTTGAGGATTTATACGTCGGATGCCTCGTTACTTTTATACCAAAAAAATAATACTAGCTTTCCCGACAGACGTTGTCCTGTAGTCCTTACTATGAATATTGATTTCGAATTCGTTATTTATACAAAAATACGTTTAAAATATGTATATTCAATGTTAAAAAAATATTTCTGAAAGCTCGAAAGAAATTCAATCAAAAATCTACGTACCAATGTTTTGAAACTCAATTGTTGTAAAGTTAATAAAAATTGTGTTGTTACGGATTTTTTTTCACAGATTGCTTTGTTGTCAGTTAATCCGTTCCATACTAACATTAATATTATATTTTATATTATTTGCTATCAAATTTTCGAATATTTAATAATTATTATGTTATCCGGAGCGGGGATGAATCCAATAAACCAAGAATCATAAAAATCTGTTCAGCCGATGGTGAGTTTAAGGTGTTCGCACTAACCCCACTTACTTTTATATTATACATAGATTGTGTAAATTTACATTACACACAATTATTATCCAGCGTGACAATATTAGATATTATTCTTGACAATAATAATCATAGAGTCTAATAATTGTATAAAAAAAAAATCTCACAAAAATCATTATTTTCATAAGTTGTATCTTCGTTTGGTGCATTTTTTATCTTACGTAATATTTAGAGCAATAACCCATACGATAGATTTCAACGCGTCGTACAAGTTAAGTGACAAAACGACATTCCTCTTTAAAACAGGAGCTTGTTTCAATAGTTTCACCAAGATACACGTTCCAATTAGATAAATTTATTTTGTTTAACCTATGTATTTTATGAAGAAAAAAAATGGTGGTTAACTTCAGTTTCAGCAGGGTTTTTCGCGAAAAAGTTTAAGTGTAGAACTAGTCAAATATTTGAAAATTAAGGGCCCATTCTCTTAAAATAGCCATTTTTGGCACTTTTTCTTAATCGCTTATATTTAATGATTCCGCAATCTCTTAAAATACGAAACTGAAATTTACGTTTTATTGTAGAATAAACTTTAATTGCCTACTTAAATAGTTACTATCAATATATGAATCTTAATGATTGGAAATTATTTCATTCGGGGCTGTCCGTTAATCACGTGATGTTTTTTTATAACTTTTTAGACCCCCCCCCCCCCTCCCCCTGAAATCACGTGTACTTTTTTAAATTGTATTTTTTTTTTCTTCAATTTTGAAAGTGCAACTGTGTTTCTTAAAATTTATCATAAAAAAATAAATGCACGTGATTTTCTTAGTAACCCCTCCCACTTTCCTTCTAGGTTCGTGATTTTTTTCCAGAACTCTACCTTAACGTAATAAGCTTTTTTAAGGAAACCACATCTTAAGTAAATAATTATTGAGTTCAGTGGGAATTTTACTTTTAGGTGAATTAGGGGCAGATTTAACTGTAATATTTCACTTCAACTTTACGTAAGTTAAGTTTGACATTATTGTCACGACGCGACGGCAAAATAGGGTAAAATTTCCAATTTTATTTATTTACTTACGTCTCTGCATAGGATAGATATTTTACCTAATTAAATTAGAGCACAGTATGATTGTTAAATAAAAAAACTTAATTATTGGCGAAAACTTCTCAAATCAAATTTGCAGTAGGTACTCTATCAGATACGCTGAAAGAAAACTCGACAACAAAACCAACAGTTATAGCGAAATCTTCGAAGAACAATTTGTCAATGACAATAATAAATATTGTAGTTTGTGTTAATTTTGCAACGATAGTCGATATGTTTAAAATACACGAATATTTGGTAAATAATGACATAATTGGAATCACAGAATCAATATTGGTAATATTTGAACAAAAAAAATATCTCACGGCGCAACAAGCATTATTGCCTAAATGTGTCAAAACTATTTATTTTACTCGAAAGTGAATAATTATTATTAGTCGACAGTCGAAGTTAGTAGACAAAGTTTACTCACAAATATCCGTCAAACATTTAAAATAACAGAACTAGAACTTGATGTTATATGTATGTATACTGTGTTTTTGGATTATGTAGTACCTATATTCTACAGATTAAGTTTTTTGATCCTCGATGAAGAAATTAAAGGATTGTCCTCTAAATAGTTATATTTTTTTATCAATCGCATCGTATCCCTAAAGAGATAGACAGAGTGCCGGTTAGGCCCATCACTATTTTGAATCCAGATACACTTTTTCTTCTTCCATAGCCAAAACATTCCTAATTTCTACAACTTTTCTTCTTGCCCTCACAGAATCGATGTGTTCGATCGTCATTTTCACACCTTTTTATTTCTGTAATGTATTGAATACTTACAAGGTATTATTATTTTTAACTAGCTTTTCCGACAGACTTTATGTACCTACCTAGCTTGTCCTGTGGACCTAAACTATGAATATTGAATTCAAATTTAAACCTATAATGATAAATTAATTACCTTTTAACCAATGTAATTTTAACCCTTGCAACTGTTTTAAAATATATATTTTCATTTCAGTAATCAAAATGTACAGTAGGTACAGGAGCTACAATTCAAAGCTAAACATTCAGCATCAAATTATTATACATACATATTACATACTCCCTTTAAGGCCCCCCCGCACAACGCTAGCCAGCCCGGAGGAGACCAATCCGCAGCAAACCCGATCCACACGAAACCGACCCTCCAGCTCGATCGAAGTAATCAAACCGAAAAGCCGGCCCCACACAAACCAAGTCCGCCGCGGATCCCCCACGACCAACCCACAATGCGGAAAGCCTAAATCCCACTTAGGAGCATAGGGAGGCAACAAGAGCTCTCCATTGCGCTCGAAGGCGTCCGAGGCTCATTGTGCCTTTTCTGACCAGTTGAGGTTTAAGGACGTGAGGTGGTCAATCTCACGGTTCCGATCTGATTTTTCGATCTCCTGCCTCTTACAGGATGCTCGAAAAACCAGCAAAAAGAGCAGAGGTGCTATTCTTAGCCGGCAACCCCACGGCCTATTATATTCTCTCTTTTTTTAATTTCTCAATTTTCGTAAAAATGGTCACAAAATTTTTGCTTCACGTATTAATATTGTGTAGATTAGTTAACTTTGTTTTTAAGATTTTTTTCCATACCAGGTATTTATTTTGTCTACTAAACTTTTTTTTAACTTGTATTGGACTTACCTCCACACGATAATTCAAACTGTGAAAAAAAAAAAAAAAACTCCGTATTGTTGAAAAATTGCACTCATCATTCGGTTTCACCTTTTGACCACGGAAGCATTCCGCCGTTTGAAGCTCTATCGACGGTCACCCCCCGCACATCATTAGATGACGCTCTTTTGTAAGGTGCACGCTCCGTGGCCGTCAAACAGGCTTTAAGTAACAGTAGTTTAGTAGGGGTCTATTGATATTATTACCCTCACCGCGAGAACGTAAACACTACGGTACGCGGCAATTTACTTAATTTATACTTGAGAAAAATTCGTCAAACAAAAGTGTGGTTAACGTTGATAAGCGAGGACGCGTAGGTACGCTATTCATTGTTTTTACTTTTATTTTATTATTAATATTATTTAGGCTTTTCATTATTTTAATAACTTTTAAAATTCTTTATTATTTATTCATCTCATCAACGTTCAATGCGATTTATCTTACTCACTTCCATTTTTCAGTGTAGTGTTTTTCATGTTTGAATTTTTTGCCGCGAGCAGCATCAGTGTTCGTTTTATTAGTTTTTTTTTTTTTTTTTTTTTTTATTATTATTTATTTCAACTGTATAATTGGAACTGATTTTTATTTTATAGTTTATTATATTTCTGAGTGAATAGATTTTAAAATTATACAAAAAAATAGTATATAGGTAAGTAGGTATGTGAATAATTGCCGTTTATAGTGAGGTTCGTAGAAAATCTATGAATAATATACATAATTACCTACTTATTAAAATAAATTTTATTTGATAAAGAAACATTAGATTTTGTGCTTAATTAAACATTTGATACCTGTGTGCAAATAATGTGCTACGAGAGTCATTTGAATGACTTAACGGGTTCCGCTCATTTGTTGCACTGATTTCGTGTATAATATACTTATTTGTATTTAAGTTTCCAAAGTGAAGCACCTTTATCACAATTTTCAATTTTAGGTCGAGAGGTGGAAATTTAGAAAAAAAACTTAAAAGTTAAATAATTCGAAAACCACTGGCATTTGACCCCTGGTAAATGGGAACAAAATTGTTGCAAATTCGCTCTAGTATAACCCCTTTCAAGGAATGTATCGAATTACCAGTCAACCTGTACATATATGTTCCTTTTTCTAATTTGTGTTTCCATTGTTAATTTTATTTTATTTCACTTTTTCTCAGGATTTCGGATCTTCACAATGACCCAGAACTCTGTCGCTAACTTCTACAAGGGCAAGAATGTCTTCATCACCGGGGCGTCTGGTTTCATGGGGAAGGTCCTCATTGAAAAGTTGCTGTACAGCTGCTCAGACATTGGGAAGATCTTCATCATCATGCGCCCCAAGAGGGGGAAATCCGTCAACGTCCGCATCGACGACATGTGGAAACTTCCGGTAAATAAATATCATATTATATCCCATATTGCTTAATGTGACAGCCTCACGCTAATACTAATACGTGAGTGTGAAAGAGATGGAAGTATATTCCTTTGTCATCTTCTATAATTTGAAAAGCTTTGTCATCTTCTATACTTTGAAAAGCTTTGTCATCTTCTATACTTTGAAAAGCTTTGTCATCTTCTATACTTTGAAAAGCTTGAAAAGCGACTCCGTGGTGCTTGTGACGGACTAGGAATGAGTACCTACTTATAAATAAGTGGTCGGTAGCCAAGCGGTTATGTTCTTATTACAAAAAAAGTATCGTTATTTTTTTTTTGTTGTGATAGACTTATGCTCAGAGCCCCAATTCTGTTTTATCGGAAGGTAGTCACGGTAGTAAAGTGAGTATTACACGATACGTTTTGTATGGGATATATTTCTAGAAACAAATGCGATTCTCGCATTCGATACGCACAGACGTTTTTCATTCAAAATGTATCGCCTAATAGGTGGTTGAGGTGGTTGATAGACCAGCGGTTACGACGCCGGCTTTCGCACTGTTTCGTGCGGAGGTCGTGGGTTCGAATCCCGGCCGTGTCGACCATTTTCCGCTTTCACGACACAAGCATTTGCTTACTGTGAAAGATGTCAAAAGTGTATTTGTGTTCACTTCGAGTGAGCACAGATTCATTTTTATTAAAAAAAAAAAAAAAAAATAGTCACTTTTTTTCAAGTGACTACCCTACACTTGCTACAGAATAGGGGTACAGGATGTGATGTACCTAAGTAATATGAAATTTACCGGGTCGTCTAGTCTAAATTTAAAAATAATCATAACTATAATTTTATAAATTCATAATATTTTTTTTTATTCAATCAATTTCTTACAATTGCTTTGCACTCGTTGTCGAGTGATTTGGGTTTTCCTACAATTAATAATTTACATTTTATTTCATTATTACATTTCAACTCACATACCCACTAAAAGTTTGTGTAGAGAGAGGTTCGTTTAGGTACTTAGGTACATATTTTTTACTAATTTATCTTTTGATACCCTAAATTCTTTCTAATTTACCTACATAAGTTGACTTTTTGGCCTTCAAATGAGATTTGTTTGGAGAAAATAGGCCGTAAAGTTGAAGCGAAAATAATTACATAATTGCGCACATGTTATGTATGCATATAATAAGTTTAATACTGCATAGCGTCTGAATGCTATGCTGTTAATTCTTTTGAACAAGGTCCGCCATTACATTTATTTCTATTTCTCTAAAGTAAGTTATCTTCTTAAGTATATAGCGAATTGCTTGCTAATTGCATGACTATCAATGCTAACAAGTTATAAGGTAATGCGTTCAAAGCTGAAAAAAGATCATAACATCATTGTTAAACATTTGATTATTAGTATAGGAAGGTCATCGAAACTGGGCGAGATCGTGCGCTGTGAAGAGCTCTTGTTGCCCCTCTATGCCCCTAAGTTGGGTCAAAAGGGAGTGTTGATTATTCGTAGATAGGTTGTACTGTACAGTGTACATATGTGAGATGGAAATAATCATTGGACAACTATTGAAACATTTTGTTAAAATTAGTACATAATATAATATTATACACGGCCGATCGTGAACACTTGAGAAACTAATTATTCAAAAAGGTGGTTGATAGACCAGCGGTTAGGACGCCGGCTTTCGCACTGTTTCGTGCGGAGGTCGTGGGTTCGAATCCCGGCCGTGTCGACCATTTTCCGCTTTCACAATACAAGCATTTGCTTACTGTGAAAGATGTCAAAAGTGTATTTGTGTTCACTTCGAGTGAGCACATATTCATTTTTATTACAAAAAAAAAAGATATGTAAGTATGTACAATGGAAGATTGCAAATTTCGCATACACTTTCATGAATGGCCCCAGCTTTGCCTCGGCTACTGAATTCAATAATATCTGTGATATTTGCCAGCGAATATCTGACTGGCGCTGGACACAATCATTACTGATGCTAAATCGCGATTTCTTCCAGAACAATTCTTCGCTATTCCCTCCTGCCCATCACGCGGAAAAAGAAATCCCCAAATCCTGTAATACTCTGGTGGGGGAGGGTCTTTCACTGCCTGTACCTACTCTTCGGTTTCTCATGCGAAATCTCTACCTTTCCATTGAAACTAAGGTCTAATGTGTTGAAAATTTTCTTCGGTGTTCGGTCCTCAGTTTGCCGAACATTTTCCAACTGTTTGCGGTGCAATTTGACAGATATTAATTGAACAGTGCGTTCACTTGGCTACACTTTATTCTCCGCACTCCTTATTTGAAAACGTATCTAAAGGTTGCTTGTCACGCACCTTCTGCTCAACACCCTATTTAGTGCAGTAAAAAAAGTACTACTGATCTTCAAAATATTTGGTAGCTGCAACAGAAATTTGGTGCATATTATCGTTTTTCCTCATACTACAGCGGGATTGTGTACAGTTGTCCTTCAGCTGTCTTGACAAATTGATGTCGGTCTACTTCAACAACAGTTGTCTTCGCAGAATCGCTGACTTACTCTGTCAATTTAGTGCATGGTTGATACCATCTCTATATCTCTGGTTCCCTCTACAAATACCACTAAATACTACCAATTTTCCCGGTTGTCTTCGGCAACAGAGTTTGTCCGTTTTTTTAATTATCTCAGAATGTCATTAGGTAGGTACTATATCAAGATCTGTACCCTTCCGTGACATTCATGCAGGCGTGAATTAACAAAAATTTGTTAATTCACGCCTGCATAAATGTCAAAAAAATGTATAGAAACATATAGCGCCCCTACAGAAAACTTCAAAAAGCACAGAAGGCCATACAAAAGCTCAGAAGGCCATTCCCGTGAGTTTCTCACTTATGTTAGTGAGTAAATTACGGAATAGGAGTAGGTACTGATGTTAGTACATACATTCCGAATATGAATTTGTTGACCACTGCTACTATTCTCCTACGAATACTTTAATAATATTAATGTATCCTCGATTAGTGCATTGTTGAACATAACATCTTTCGTTTTTTTTACAGTCGAACATTTCGCATGTTTTACAAGATATTTCACGATATTGCCTGTCGCAACAGCGAACGCTTGCAAATTATCTTCTTCCAAGTGTAACGCTGGGTTTCTTAATAACAGCGAAACTAATTAAGGTGTTTTTTTTTTCTCTCTCTCAGATCCGTTTGAAGTTAAATGACAGTTTGTACAATAACATAATGATGTGTTGTCAAATGACATCGCGACCGTCAGTAAATGGTTATACTTACTACAGATGTCGAAGCATCATTAAACATAATACAATGCAACCACTTATGTAGATGTTGGAAAACGGAAAGGAAATTGCGTGATGCATCATTATAATATCGAAGCAAAAACTTTGTGACCAATTTTACGCAAAGTCCGCGGACGGAGGAGCATGAAATTTCGCACACTTACAATTTATATAGGTATAGAAGGAGTGGTGAATGTTTATATATTTTTTTAAATTACCTAGTAATAAAAATAGATTAAATCAATTTAAAAAACATTACAAACACTGCTGTAATTTTATGTCTTTAATACTCACGCACACTTCGATGGATTTGATACTGACACTGACGTAAACATTCTTTAGTTTATCTTTGGTCAATAATAGAAAAAACGCTGTACATATCAACATTTCAAATTTAACGTATCCATGTCATTGTTTTTGAAAGAAAATTTAGCGCTCGCTCAGTCTTTGACAATGGAACCTTAATAATGTTCAAACTTATAATTTAAATAAGTTATGGCCGAATTTCGAGCACTGGCGACTAGAAGTATTAGTATTATCATAATGAGACAAGGATGTAAATACCTACTTGAATTGAAGATAATCTAAGTTTTACTGTTTCATTCTAAATACCTACATATTTGAAAAAAAAATTGTCAATATTGCTAAAAGTGCTTCAACTACCTTCATTAGAGAGTTTTGATCTATTTATGTTTCATTCTTCTTTTACCGCAGCCGTCTCTCCACTGCTGGAAATAAGCCTCTTCCATCTTTTTCCACTCCGCTCTAGCTTGGGCTCTTTATGCCAAATCCTACCCGCGACAGGGTTAATGTCATCGACCATCTTTTTTGAGGCTGGACCATTCCTCTTCTTTTATCCCATGGTCTTCTCAAGATTATGATTATGGGTGCTCATCGCTCTTTTATTTTTCTGGCATAACATGACCCGCCCACTGCCATTCCTGCTCAGCTACCATCAGGTTCGCTTAAGGGGTAGGCAGAGAGAACGGACCTCCGCTCCTTTCTATCCCAGCACACTTCTTTCCCTTCTTCCAGCGACATAACATTTTTCATACAACCTCTCCTATTTCTCTTACATCTGAATCGATGTGTTCGATCCACGTCATTCTCGGTCGGCCACGCCTTCTTACACCTTTCATTTTAACGTTATAAATTTTCTTCATCATTCTGTTAGGATCCATTCTTTCCACATGACCAAACCATCAAAACCTATTGACTTTCATCTTTGTCACAACACTTCGGTAATTCCATACCATATTCCTTCCTAATATTCGCATTCCTTTCCATAACCCACAATCTTTCCACATATTCTTCGCAAAGCTCTCATCCCTACTGCATATATACTATATTCAACACAATAAGTATTAATGTGCTCTATTAATAAATAAATAACACTCTTCTATACATAGGTGTCAGTATAGCCGGTGGAACTTAAAAACGGTCCCGTCCAATCTGACACAGACAAAACCTAATCTTAAAAACAATAGGTTAGAGATAAGAGACCTTAAATTAGTATTAATAAGACCATTGGACTCACGAGGTCCTGTATCAAGTAAAAAAAAAACATAAAACTGCGCAAATGGTTTTGTCAAAAGTTCAAGAATAGTTACATACGTGTAAAGTAGACTCATTAATCATATAACTCTTAAAAATCATCATTATCGCACCGTAGCAATCATTAAGTTTCGTAGGTATTGCCAATAACAGAGAGGAACTTTTATCATGTAGGCCAAGTGTCAAGGATGCTCAGTTTTACATCTATCATCAAAATTCGTGAAATCTTTACAGAGTATTGAGTTTGTTATAAACGAAAGAAAATTCGCCTGAATATGACTTTAAATTTCTTATTCAAAACAAGCTTTTTATCAACCAATAGGCAATAAAGTTAAGACATTAACAAAAATGCATGGATAATATATTCATACCCTTGCGCCAAATACCTAAATGACAGCAGTCATAGTCTTTAAATTTGGTTGCTTCTCTACTTGATCTCGATAATTTTCAACAATCGACTCTATATCTCATTGATTTTTTTTAATGAATCTGTGCTCAACAAATACACTTGACTCTTTCACAATAAGCTTCTTAAAGCTTGTGTCGTGAAAGGGACAGATGGTCGGCACCTGGGATCGAACTCAACCTCCGCACGAAACAGTACGAAAGCTGGCGTCGTATAACGGGCTAGTGTGCCAACCACTTCAAAATCAAATATCTACTTGTTGTATACATGGGATTTTTTGACATGTTGAGATTTAAACACTACCACCTAATGGCGAACGTTGTTAACGTAAAGTGATCACATTAAACTAGCCTTCGAAATGACAGTAGAAGACGGGTCGTTGGCCCGTAGTGATTTGTTCTATTTAAAAATCGAACATCCGTAATGAATTGTTAGTCATTCATTAGTTATTCCTTACTATCCTTTTACTTAAAAACTTCTCCCATTTTGTCAGTCATTTTAATATACTTCCGTATTCAATATTTGCAGCAATGACTGTACGTATACTTGGATGCATATTAAACTCGTGAAAAATTGAAATAGTATACCTACCAAACATTGTAGGTACATACGTCAATATAATCTAGGAAAATCTTATCATAATATGCGAAAATGTTCTGAAATGAAACTTGATTGGTTCTGAAAATAATAATTTTATGCGTCTGAGGTTTCGACTCGATTCCTCTGTTCATCATCAGAGGTTCAGTAGGAAAGATAACTCTGTTAAAATATATCATTATCATCCGGATTGCAATCCAGGGACACGTCATTCTTCAAAAATAGGTAACCTTCGGGATCTCATTTTGATTTATGAAAGAAATGACCGCAAATAATTGAAAATCAATAAAGTCGCATAAAGATGACCACCCATTCCGCAATTTTTTTTATTTAAGGTCTTTGTCGTGCCCATTATCATCGATTGCAAAACCGGTCTCGTCATTCATTTATTATATCATCGTCTTTGTCAATAATGTGTCACAAATTCGTTCGTTTGTTTATACAATATTTTAAATTAATAGATTTAACACTCGGGTGCTAATTCTTCTAATAAACTTACTAAATTTCAACATTGATTGGTTTTTTTTTCAACATTTTGTTGTTTGGTCGCAATAATAATACAAAATGTGTATATTTTTAAGGAGATAAGAAATTTCAAAATAGAATACACAATCTTTCAATTTCACGTTACGTAGTCACGCGCGCACGCCCGAACCATTTTCGATAACTCTTTTTTTTGTGTGTTGGCTAATTTTAGAATGTGTAACAACTAATGAATCTAACAATTCATTACTGATGTTCGATTTTTAAATGGAACAAACCACCACGGACTTACGACCGTCTTCTACTATTATTTCTAAGGCTGGCTTAGTGTGATCAATTATTTACGTTAACAACGTTCGCCATTAGGTAGTAATGTTTAAGTATCCGAAACTCCTAATCATGAGAATTCTCAACATGTTCAACAAGTCGAAAAATTTCATGTATGCAACAAGTAGATATTTAATAATAATTAATGAAATATAGAGATAAAAGCTGGAAATAATTGAGAAAAAGAGAGCAACCAAATTTAAAGACTGCTACTGCTGTCATGTATTTGGCGCCAGAATATATACATCTTTATTGCCTATATAGGCTTTGTTGGTACACAACGTTCTAATTATGTCTAGATTCTTGTGACCATATTTCAGGACTAGATCTTAAAGAATATGTAACAACTAATGGCTAACAATTCATTAATAATGTTCGATTTTTAAATGGAACAAACCACTACGGGCTTACGACCGTCTTCTACTGCTATTTCGAAGGCTGGCTTAGTGTAATCACTTTACGTTAACAACATTCGCCATTAGGTGGTAATGTTTAAGTCTCCGAAACTCCTAATCATGAGAATTCTTCTTAATACTGTTGATAATACAAACTTTTTTATGTAATCTAATGGAATTTGACATTACTCTCAATTGTTTGATATTTTTGAGAGAAAGCGCACTGTAAATAGTAATCGTTTAGATGCATAGGTCTGAAATATATTGAATAAATATTTAATATCTACTAGTGGTCCAGTTCATTGGTCGAAATTCGACCATAATTAATTTAAACTATAACATATTGAGCGAGCGGAATTTCACAATTTTCTTTAAAAAAACAATGACATGGACACGTCAAATTTGAAATGTTGTGTACAAAGATTTTTCTATAATTATTATCGATGTGTATGTGAGTAGAAATACAAACATTACAGTAGTGTGCGTAGAGTTTTTTTATTGATTTAATCTATTTTTATGTATGATTTAAAATAATATATATTAGCATTCGCTACCCCTTCTCTATATAAACTGTAAGTGTGCGAAATTTCATACTCCTCCGTCCGTTCAATTTTCGTAAAAAGGGGCACAAAGTTTTCCCTTCACGTATTAATTGTACCTATAGATAGATAGATAATGATACAAAATCAAACTCAATATATGAATGAATGCAAGACATGACAACATCTCTCGGGTCAGCTACTATGTCATAAATACTCGTATGATCACACACACCATAAATCAGACTCAATACAATATGTCGATAAAAGTCGGCAGATTTGCATTGGCCTGGCTTAATGACCTAACTCTTCGCAATTATTGCACGTGCGATATTTCTTCGAAACCTTATTGTGTACTTTCGTATTTTATGGTTCGCTGTTAACTATTGTGTTTGTTATATTATGACGACTGCAATCGTGTTTGAAGTTGACATGTAGTGTTTACCTTCCTAAGTATTTTGTAGCATATAAGTTTCATAGACATCAGCTACTAAACACACCTTTATGCAACTATAATATTTCAAGTATTCTGACTTTGCTTAGATTCTGCTATTATTACACCACGAATCGAGTTTTCCATAACATAGCGATAACCTAATATGTAAGTGGATATATAATCTCGATACGATGCATCGTTTATAGAATGCGCCGCCGGTAACAGTGGCGTTTCTAGAATAACTGATGCCCAGAGAGATCGTCAAAAATCATATTATGCGATAAATTCTCCATCGTTTTCTTGACCCTACATTGCCAATCACATGGACAAAAGCATATCCAATAAGATATGCCAAAGAGCTTGACAGAACGGGCTTCCTAATGTACGTACATAATACGTATTGTATCTACACACATACTCATCTCTTCCCCCAATGGGTAAGAACACGTAGAAAGCCGATTCCGACCCGCGCCGACCGGCTCAAAGATTGTTTTCTATGGTTTCAATGCATTTAAATGGGGATGCCGGAAAGCGGGTTCCTGCTTTTACTGTGGGTATCCCCATTCAAATCGCCGTGCCCGTAGAAAAAAGGTCCATGTGATCATAGGTCGAAAATGAGTTTTTAATGCAGTTTAATTAAGTATTAAAAGCTCTACAAAACTGTATTTTTAGTTTTTTTCTATCGCTAATAGTTTCTGAGATATTTTTTTATAAAACGTCCTATGTGAAAAAATCTCCGAAGAAAAAAGTGACATGTGCACTTAAGCAGTTTTATTGTGCTCATTTTCATACCAACGATGCATAACTGTACGACCCATGTACACATGCGCACTTGTTCGTCGGAGTCTATACGATGCGAACGCTCATATATTTCTCATGAATCTTTTTAACGCAAACTTGTTTTGTATCCACATTTTTTAAAATATTTATCAGAGTTTACAATGTTAGTTACACTTGCGATATTTTAAGATATAAAAGAAAACAAAATTTGTATTATAAATGTCTTATGAATACTATTTTGGTGCAAAGGATTGGTTCAGCGAAACCGACTAAAGTATTGATAATTATTAACTTCAGATGAGAATCAAGTGAAAAATTGATTGGAGAAGTAGAAATTAAACATTATTTTATAAACTATTTAAAATAATTAAAATTTAACCAAAATTTGTGAAGTTATAATTTATTTTAACAATATTCCATTCAAAAACTTCCGTTGTGCACATAGGATGATTAAAATGTGTATTTTTTAAAAACATCGTTATCCACCTTTTTTGAGTTGTACCTATTCATTGTTTTGATTGAAAATATCGTAATATTTTTACCGCTGGAGAATTATATATTTTTTGCAATTTTTATGTCCTAAGTGCAGATGACCCGTTTTTCTAGGGATACCCCACTACCCAATGTGTAGATGTTCCTTTGTTCTACGGAATTGTTTTCCATTTTCATAGTCCTATCTTCATAACGACCTTTTTTCTACGGACACATTTTAACATACACCTTTTTTCTACTAACTATTTCCGTTATTATATATATTTTTAAGAATGTTTTTATATTAAAACTTGTATATTGGTGGGGTGTTTCATTGAGATAAACTTTTTTTTACAAATTCAAACGCATTTAATATATTTTATAATTTATATATAATATTTTATGAAACAAATCACTCGTATGATGCTGCAACTAAAATTTCGTAAATATGTGCCATTAAGCTACTAAATACATTTGAATATATATACGGTTCATAAAAAGGTACTAACATAAGCCTAAGTTAATTTGTATGAATACGTGGTAGTTTTTAAGACACTTACTTTAATAATTTTAATTAAATTGAATGTTATACGTTTTGTTTCTTTTTTTTATAATATGTTATTTTAGAATAAATATTTCTTAAAACATTCCACGAAAAGCTAAATCTATTTAAAATGCTTGAAATATAAACAATACCTAAAACTAGGACTTGAAAATGCATCAGAAGTAGAAAAATAATATGAGTATATTGTGAAATTACAACTAGTCCTATAAATACATAAATCCTGTTGAAAACACAGTTTAATCAAAAAATTACATTATATTTTATTCGAATAAGTATAAGAAGTATTAGCAGTCTGGAAATGTTTAATTTGTACAGTGACTGATGAATCAAATAATCGTTAGAATTAATTCAAATCTAAACACTAAAATAGTTTCCATATAAATGCTAACTTTCATAAATGGTGCAGAAACACTAAAATAAAAATATCTAAATTAAGAGAAAATCTAAATTGAACATCACTGATTAAATAAGAGTACTTAGATAATATATTGCATCTCAATTGTAAACTATCTACGCGAACATAGCTTTAAACCTTACTGTTAACATAAAATACTTACAAAATTTGTAAATATGCAAAAGGATTCATCATAATACACATTTCATGTGGAAAAGCTTTGTGAAACAAGAAGTACGTAATTTAGAGTGTTGATGATGTTAATATGACGTGATTCTTTAGTAAATAAGGTTCCAAAGAGTTATGACTTAAGTCATATACTTTATTGTTTTCCTTCCAATATCATAACGATGAGGTAATAGTTTTCACCATGAGTCCTCATTCCTGTTGAAAGCAGTGTGCCAAATCACCCTTTCCAAAAGCAAAAGGTGTAGATTCAGTAATTAAATATAAATGCCTATGTTTTTCAGAATCATATGCAGATAAAGTAGATACTTAACACCAGAAATAAAAAAAATCTTATAAAATTGACCAAATATGTACACTGTATGAACAGAAAGAGAATAATTAGATTCCATACATTTAAAATATTAATTACAACTTGAAAGTATATATAACGATAATAGCTAGAAACATTTTTTGAACATGAATAAGCCCCTAATTAATGCAATAAATATTTATTTATTGTATTATTAATAAAAAAATAACTTGTGTTTGACATCCTGAAAGCATTACTGGTACCATAACTGGTATTCCACCATTCATATCCATTGGATAGCATCGAGGAACATATACTTGAAATAAAGTACCTCCATTTATAATACGTTTTTATCTTTAATGGTTCTCGTGTTAACTCTATTATATTTTTTTTTTAATTTCTGTAATTCCACTCACAATTGAATAATTTATATTTATTTATTTATAATATTTTACCTTTTGAAAATGTAGAAACCCATCTATTAGGTAGTCTATATCCGCGAAGGGGTTATCTAAACAAAACAACAGATCACCAGGTTCCAAAAAAAGAAGAAGAAGACTTTTCTAAAATTAACACACATTTAAAACCTGATATTTTTCAAAAAATAACATGCTTATAAAAGTGATATGGTATATTATGTGTTGCATCATTTTATTTGAATACATATATATTTTTTGCTATTTTATATGCGCGTTTGATAAAAAATAACCAAATCATAATGTGAGTATTATTGAAAGTACGATATTTTATGTTTATTTTAAAGAAAACGATGATTGTTGTACTTAGGACTGAACAAATAAACAAATATTTCCGTAGAATAAAGGTACGTCGTAACATAGGAACGAGATTTACGAGACGAAGTCCGTAGAAAAAAGGAACATCTTCACATAGGCTGAAAAATTTCCCTAGAATAACTGCCTATGTGATTTTTCTAGAAAAGTATACACTTTGGGGAATTTTTTAAGATGCTTAATATTAAATAGTTTTATTTCTATTACAAATTTTAAGTTTGAAGAAAATTGCTCAAATAGTTATGAAGGAATCTCAAAAAATGTGTATTGGAATCTTTAAACTGCTCTCCTGTAAAATGGACAAAAGTCACATAGGCATTTTTTCTACGGACCCGACGAAATGCATAGTAACATTCTTTGCGCGGGTCGGAATCGGCTTTCTACGTGTTCTTAGCCAATGGTGACTGGTGAGATACTAAAGAGAATAATTAATTCTCGCTTATACACTGGTTTACGACGGTCATCATTATAATGAAACTTTGTGTATTTTGATAGTCGTCAGCAATGGTATTTGATTAACAGCAAACAATGAAACATCTCCTGAAATACGGACCTTATGCAACATTCTAATTAGATCCATTTTCGATTGCATGGCTTTTTGTCTTAATCCGCCGAAGCCCTCCCAACTTAGCTCTTCAGGACTTTGTTAAATATTGTAATGAAACAAATAATTACCTACTCACCTATTTTGTTTTTTTTTTTTCACTTATTTAAAATCCGCTAAAAGATTTTCGAATGCGGAGCACCTTTTTCTTCATGCTAGTCGAAGAAAAAAAAAATTGTTTCACCGTATACAACGGTTAATGTGATAGGAAGACCCAAAAACAAACTTCGCACTATGAAAACTTACGAATTACCTACGTAGGTACCTATATAAGTATATTTTGTTTCCAATACCGTAAAGATGTTTCGGAATGGAATGGAACGCGTTTCAAACGAAAACCATTCATTAGTTGATAACAGTGTTATCAGTGGGTCGAAACCGTCATACAAAGCACTTTTTGTATGGATGGCGACAGGTTTTAGGTACCAACATTGAAAAACAAAAATAATATCATGAATTGCAAACTTGTTGTTGCGACGCGACTGTTTATGTTTGAAAAACATCAAACTAAACTGAAATCCTAACGCCATTTTTAGCGATATGTTGTGTTATTGTATTATTTTCGAAGAGAATACAAAACCTACGGATTGAGTATTGAGGTCATTTTGTTGATATTCAAAGATAATCATAATACGCAAAAGGTGTGTCATTTGTCACAAAAGTGATGAGAAAAATACCAATTGTGATGTTTATTTTTTTGACTTTTGTGATGATTTTTTTTATCACTTTTTTCAAATATTTCAAATATTATGTATTAAAAATATGTGTACAACAAATATTATGTATTAAAACTTTTGTCAAAAGTGTTATAAATATCTAGTAGGTGTATAGATACTCTTGTGTAAATTTTTGTAAAACTGCAATAAAGCTATCATTAAATTAAATACATTTTTTTAACCAATGGCTTATGAGAAATTTACAATTGCTTGGGTATGACCATGACTGCCCGCTGTCACCGAGCTGTCAAGTACCAGAAAGGCAACATCACCATAATAAAAATTTTGTTTCAATGTTGGCTAAACAAACCATTCAGTACATTTTTCATCTATGGAGTTGCGTCTCTTATCCGTAAGGTATTATATTCTCTTTGAGTGTTATTTTATCGATAACTTTTCTACACAGTATGAAGCGCTATTTTATAAGAATATGATATCGATATCGATCGATGTTGAAATGGTGAGTCTCACCTCACTAATTTTGGCGAGTAATATCGCTACCTATAAATATACAATCAAAAAATCATTACTCAGCATAACAAGTACAAACCCTTTGCGCATATAATAGTACCAATATAATATTATACCTGCTTACTGGTTTTTTTTTTCTATTCGTGTGTATTATGTTTTGTTGGCTTGTCTTTTTGGTGTAAGTACAATGTACCTACTTTTTTATTGTTACATTGTAAAATTATACCTATGTATATTGTTTTTATTTTTTTACATGGTTTTTACCGTCATGCAACAGTGGCATTTTTTAACAATAAATAAATAAATAAATATCCACGCATCCTCGAAGCTACAACTAAACGATTTTCTACATCCTGGTGCGTTTGCATCGTTTCGCCACTGTCTGATTAGGGACGTACCCTGCCCGTTATAGGCGAGCATTGCACAAGATACTCCGCAACTGGACGTATATAAACACGCAATATTGGAAGTTGTTGCATTTTGCAAAATGTCACGCAGGAAAGTTTAGTATATTTTATTGCGTATCAAAGATATTGCAATATTAATTATAAATGTTTGATCGTCGACTTATCAATTAATGAAATAATAAAAAAAAAACGATAAATAAAAAGTAATTTATGACTTTATGTAGCAGTTTGGTGAAATCTGGTACTTGGCGAATTTCACAAACATACTATGAACAACTAACAACATGCATAAAATGAACGCAGATATTTAAAAATTATTTGATTATCGACTACAAAATAAATATTATTCACTAACCTATGTTACCACAATTACCTATATCCTTAAAAATAGGTCGGGATCTATTTTAATATCTTTCTGGTATAAGTATCCCAACAAATCCAACAATTAAGTAATGTCGAGTTAGGTGCGTTTATACCAAACGAATATACAGCCAGAGCTGGAAAATAGAATAGGTATATTTTCTTAATCGTTGTACATCGAAGAAATAACAACGAGAAAGAACTGTCATCGTCCATTGGCTAGTTGTTGTTTCCATAGAATCCAATAAACCTAATTATAAAAGAAAACGAATAAGTAACAACTAAAAACTCCAAGAATTCATTACTGATGTTCGATTTTTAAATGGAACAAACGGGCTTACGACCATCTTCTACTGTTATTTCGAAGGCTGGCTTAGTGTGATCACTTCACGTTTACAACGTTCGCCATTAGGTGGTAATGTTTGAATCTTCGAAACTCCTGATCATGAGAATTATCAACATGTTCAACATGTCGAAAAATCCCATGTGTACAACAAGTAGATATTTAATAATAATTAATGAAATATAGAGATAAATGTTGGAAATTATTGAGAACAAGAGAGCAACCAAATTTAAAGACTGCGACTGCTGTCATGTATTTGGCGCCAGCTAAAACAAAGCATTTATATGTAAAGTATACTCTATATACATCCAGCTTTGGCACTATGATCGTTTGGTTTAAATACACCATTATATTCTTACATAATAATTTATCAATTTGTTACAATACAGTAGGTATATTAGATTTACTACTGCATGAAATATTTTATTCAATGATGGCTGATGTAGATGCTGAAAAATCTCTTGCCTAATGAAGTATTTAGGCATACCAGAACAGGATTTTTAAAAATATCAGTATCAAAATCAGCTGATTATCAGCAGCTATTTAAATATCAGCACCATCATTAATCCATGCTGATATTTAGTATGCCTTTGAACCCTCTACCAATCAAAGATCTAAAAAATAATATTTTGGCAATGTTTTGCTCACTAGCTCGCAAGTATGTAGATACTTGGCACCTCCATCAGCTAGCGTTCAACTCTACACACAACTCTAGTGGTCTAGGATTTATTAATCAGAAACACCAACAGTCACATAACAAATCATGACATACACACGTAGAATTTTCAGAGCTCCAATAACAGGTATCCATCACATAGCTATTTATGAAACTACGCGTAAGAGACTAATTTCTGAAAAAGCTACTGAACTAGTGTACATAGACGCAGAACCCATCCATATTTATTCATTTATTTATTACTAGCTTTCCTGACAGACATTTTCCTGTGGACCCTGTGGTCCTAAGCAGAGGCGGCCCGTTCATATGTGCATAATGTGCACTGCGCTCCCAGAAACAAAAATAAACTAATAAAATTTTGCTGTTTTTTTTTTCTCTTTTTGTGTCTTTATGTCTTCCATAGTACAGTGCCGCAATAATTAAAAATTAGTATCACCTCAACACAGGCTGTCGTCTAGTGAGGTGATAAATTCCAAATACGTATCTATGTAAATTCCAAATATGTACCTAAGTACCTATGTAAAAGTTGGAAAAAAAAATAAAAATAAAACATTGCAAAAAAATAAACTACTGACTTAAACCTTATTTAACTATTTCAATTGTTGCACTTTCGTCCAATATAAAGGCTTTCCAGTCAGATTTTAATAATGGGTAGGTATGTGAAAAGCGGGTGTGACCCGCCATTAATTGTGCTAAAAAGATACACATTAATCAATATTATTGGCGTTTACCACTTTCGCATTACTGTATACGTTTATGGTCATTCTCCCCAGAAATATAAAATGGGTACCTAAGTATCACCTAGCTTAAAATTGTTTTATTTTTTATTAATTTTATAAAGTTATATAAAAATCTATTTATAGTATATTATCTTATAACAATAATTATTATGTATATACAATTAACTTATGGCTATGTTTTCTTAATATTAATCTTATTATAACAGGAAAAACTATAAAAAAATAACAGATAATTTTAAAGTTATTGTCGATTCATTGTTTTGGAACATTTTAATAATACACATACAAAAATGTCGTAAGTTTTCTTCAAGAAAAAAAACATATTAGATACTTCGCAACATAGTACTGTACGACCTTCTAGTATTGGAGAATGACACTGATCAAAAAAAACGAACCTATCCATTATTATGTACATAATACTGAAGTCATGAGTCTATAGTAAAAATGACCTCAAATAACGTATCGCCGTGGCGAACTAGGTAATAAAATCACTTTGCATTTTTTTAATCATTCGCGTTTTTTTTATATCAATTAAACTTGTTTTCTTGCAAACAAAATCCACTTTACTTCAGTACAATGTTACTTCCTTTCGGATATAACTAATGGCGCGAACGTTGTGGTTTGATAAGGTCATTGGTAAGAGAAAAATTTACTAATGTACGAGTTGATTTCAATATTGCAAATACACCATTATTTATTGTGGTATTGTATATTATATATTTACAGCCTTCAGTGTTTCTGAAAAGATGTCAAAATGACTAAAGAGTATTTTTGTCAAAAATCCTTTGTTTTTAAGGAATCTGGGCTCACCCAATAAAAGGCCCAAAATATCGATATTTTGACATCTTTCACAGAAAACAAAGGCTTGCGTTGTGAAAGAGGAAGATGAATGGGGATCGAATTCACGATCTTCAGTACGAAAGTCGGCGATTGAATCGCTAGGCTATCTATCAACAACTTCATTGTCTTTTTTATTTGATTGTAGTTATAAGTTAAGCTGTAATGTGCCCTTATGGTTGTCTTGCTTTTCAAAAAACGGCGCTTTTTGAAAATTCTAACCTCAATGTCGACAGCAAGTTGTGGTATTCTTTGAGATGGAAGGTATAATAGGTATACCTAGAAGGTACATACCACGGCATTATTATATCACGGTTAGGGTATTTAACTAATTTCCAGAAACCGTTTTAAATTATTCTACGATACATTATAAGCACATTCTCTTTATATTTTCTGAAGATATGCCATATTTTATATGAAAATCATGTTTAAAGTTTAAATATCCAAAAACGCGCGTAAAACGCTGTCTTGTATAATGGCGCAGGTCACGTGGTGCATTTTACGTCACACTTCTGTATTGGTATGAGATCGACAATGAGATCGATGACTATCATTTTACCATGGGGTGACGTCACCTTGACGTCACGGGGACCACAACTAATCACAAGGCGTTTTCATCGGTGACTAGTTCCATAGAAATATTTGGATTTTTATTACGTGTTTTTATAAAAAATAAGCCTATTTAAGTTGTAAAATAAAAGAAATAAGCTTTCTTGGGCCATTTTCAAACAGGATGACCACAATCTGTGTCTTATTTTTCATAGTGTCAAATACCCTATTAAATGTATTAAGTAGTGAGATCATAGATGGATTATAACTACATCTGTTGAATTTTTTTTAAAGTTACTGTTTTCATCAAATAGGTAATGATTTTTCTGTAGAGAAGCGAGATGTCAAAGTTAGCACTTTCCTTTGTGAATAAGCCATAAAAATACAATAGGGGCAGTGGCGTTCCGTGGGTTATTGGCGCCCGGGGCGGGAACCACACCCTTTGGCGCCCCCACATAACTTTTCCTAAAAAAAAAAAGGTCATTTCTAAAATTTGGTATCTGGAAACATGACATTTCCTACATGCCTATTTCGAAAACCGGACGTATAGTATAGCGCGAGCATATTTTGCCGCCCTACTAATAGAGGCGCCCGGGGCGGTCCGCCCCTCCTCCCCCCCCCTCGGTACGCCACTGAATAGGGGCATAATAGGGGTACGTGAATGGTTTCATCCAATGCAACGAAAATAGAGCATTGAAATATAATTTTGTTTATGTAATGTCATTTACGAAAAAAAAAAATTCAGTTGTATTGACAATATTTTTATTTATTTCCCAATCTACATTTAAAATACATATCATATTATATTTTAATGGAGCATGATTTCGAGTTTAAAGACTAATATTAATATTTTTATACACATAACATAACATTTTCTATTTAAACCCCACTATAGGTTTGGAACACGGTATGGGAGGGACTTCCTCGTCTTCGAGACCTAGATGGGTGGAAGAACAGCACCTCTAACTGTCATTCGGCATCCTTAACACATATCCATCTCCCATTTATATATATATATATAAATGCCTCTTGTCAAAAATTAACAAAATACTTTTCTTTCAGATGTTCGCTAGATTGAGAGAAGAAAATCCAAATGCCGTCAAAAAAATTGTCGTGCTTCACGGTGATATCCTGTACGACAATCTGGGATTGGATTCAGTTTGTTTGAAGCAGTTGCAAGAAGAAACGGATGTCGTTTTTCATTGCGCGGCTACTCTTAGACTTGAAGCCAAATTAAAAGACGCGATAGATATGAATACCACGGGAACTTACAGAGCTATCCAAGTATGCAAAAACATGAAGAAACTGCAAGTATTTGTACATCTTTCAACTGCCTTTTGTTATGCAGACCTTGACAAGCTGGATGAAAAGGTATTATAAACAACATTTTTTTTCTAACAATCCCTGAAAAAGCGAATGATTAAATATATTGAACAAAACTGCGAATAACTTTCGGTCATACAATTCCTATAGAGTTTTGGTTTTCTTAATAATGTATCTCCAAATCATTCAATACTGCTCAGAAAACATTCGCTCATCTCCACACTTCAGGTTTTCAGCAATGTTCAACCTCTGGCTCGGTAATGGACAGTTTAATTGTCTTCAAACTCTTAATAATTATTCGTTATGTTATAAACATAATAATAATATAATTTTTTTTTTAAATTGTTTGTATCAATATAAATAACAAACCACAAAAATTCCTAATTACTTACCTACTTTGGAATTTTATGAAAAAAAAAAACCTTTTCATGGTTCAATAATCATGTAGATTATTATGATAGGGAATAATTATTTGTGATTGGTCATAAAATTGCAAGGAATATTGTTATGTATATCTACAACTTAGCTATTTTGTCATAAAATCTCAGTATAAAAATCGAGCGATTTATATGAAGCATGTATTCAAGCGAAATACTGTATCAACTACTAAACAGCGAACTTTACATTATTGCATGTGTTATCATACATTAAAAAGTTTTAACATGAAATGCAGCTGCGAATATCGAAATTGAAGATGTGTTCTTTGTTAAAATAGATGTATTTTTTCTATAAAGGTTGTAGATTGGCCAGCCAAACCTGAAGATTTGATGAGACTAATTCAGTGGATGGATGAAAAAGCATTGGATAATATTACTCCAACTCTTCTTGGTGTCCATCCAAATACTTACACATATTCTAAGAGATTGGCTGAGATTCTTATCAAAAATGAGTATCCAAATATGCCAATGGTTATTGCAAGACCAAGCATAGGTGAGTAACATAAAATTTTCAATATAGACCTGGGAGTTAGCAGTTAGGTGTGGCATAGCAAAGGTTGTAGGTTTGAATCCTACCGGGGGGTATGGAATTTTTCAAGAAGTTTGATATGTTGAAATCACTCATGATGGGTTCGGGATTTAAAATTTGACCACCTTCTTGTTAAACGTTGGTAAAGTAAAGTGTTCCCAGCTGTACCAAAAAGATGGATAGACAGATATTTGCCAACCTTGCAAGAGGCCAATCACACATCATAATAATAGGCCTAGAGTAAGAACAAGACGAAGATCTGGTGGTCCAAATTTACTATTAAAAATTGAAATATTATTAATGTAATGTTCAGTTGCCAACATTAGTGGTGCAGGTCGTAGGTTTAATCCCAGGTGACGATTTTCTTCTTTTTCTATAATACAAGCTTTGTTTTCTGTGAAAGATGTAAAAAGTGTATTTTTGTTGACTGATTGAGCCAAGATTCTTTTTAAAAAAAAATATGTTTTCTACAAATACTTTGGAAGTGGTCCCTAGCCTTTCAGTCGCAGTTGTTTCATTCTGAAATTCAAGGGTCCATTCCTGGTACCGAACATCTTTCTCTTTTACAACACAAGCTTTGATAAGTGTGAAAGATGTCAAAAGTGTATCTATTAAAAATTTTGTTTGAGTATTTGTGTGGTGAGCCCAGATTCATTAAAAAAAATATTTGTCACTAAACCTATATACCTATTGGCATTACAGTTTGTCCTGCTTGGGAAGAACCTGTACAAGGATGGGTGGATAATTTGAATGGTCCTGTGGGCCTTATGGTTGGTGCTGGAAAGGGAGTCATCCGCACCATGCACTGCAACGGAGATTATCATGCAGAGGTTATTCCAGTTGATTCAGCCATCAATGCTCTCATTGTGTTGGCCTATAAGGAAGCCACCGTACCCAAAAAGTAAGAAACTTATCATTTTATATGAAACTAACTGAACCATCAAACTGCCTGCCTGCCCCAGAACCAATAATAATTTTTTATATTATTTATATTTTATTTTATATAAATTCAATGACATTGTACAGAAGTTATAATAACAGGACAAGCTATCACCAGGGTTGCCAGGTGTTCGGTATATTACCGAACCGTTCGGTAATTTTGCCCCATGTTCGGTGTTCGGTATGAAAAAAATACCGAACTATGGAGTGTTTTTACTTTCGGGAATAATATTAATTTTTCCTAGTGAATTTGTAACTTTTTTTTTTTAGGGGAAATTACTACTTTCCGGATAGCAAATTTTGAAAATGACCTTTTTTTGTTTTGGTTCGGTATATTTTTGAAAAAACCTGGCAACCCTGGCTATCACCCAAAACATACAGGGCGTTGCACCACTGGCGGACTGGAACCGAACATCGATTTAAATATATCTTTCTCCTAAATAAATCCAGTGTGGATGAAAAAATGTCCACCTCCAGTACATTACCTTCCCTCATCAGTCTATGGATTGGACTGAAATAGTGATAATTATTGGTGGGAGAAACCTCCTGTACTGCGATTCGGTACATGAAATCTGATCATCTTTAAGACCTGGAGAGCAACAATTAATCCCTTTTTCAATATTAGGTCAAGGTTTTTACTCCTACTCAAAAAGACCAAGAGTACCTCTCAATGTATCATGGTATCGGTATCCCCAGTCGAAAGTTTTAGAAATCTATTTGGAACAATTATTTTTGTTACCGATTTTGATACAGTGTTAATAAATAATGCTAATAATAATAAATCATTCATATTTCAGAGCTCCAGAAATCCCCGTCTATAATTTGACAACTGCAGATACTAAAAATACTACTTGGGCACAGGTGTTGGCCATGGGAAGGGCAACTGTCCGGGAATATCCATTTGACAACCCTCTGTGGTATCCTGATGGTGATATAAGGAAGAACAAATTCATTCATAATCTATGCGTCTTCTTCTATCATTTAGTGCCAGCTTATTTCATTGATTTCATTATGCTTCTTATTGGACAAAAGCGTTTGTAAGTATTATCTTTGTTTTAGAGAAAGGTTTTTCATCACCATCAGTATTACAGTCCTGGCTGAGTCGAGAGACTTCCTTCACTCCGTCCTCCAGCTCCTCAGTCCAATAACACCTACATCTGTGTTAACACGGGTCCATTCATCGTAGTTTGGGTCTTCCTGCTCTTCTACGACCTTTGGGATGTGTGAGGGTTAAGCATCTTGTCTGAGCTTCTTTGTTCATTTGTATTATGCACCCAACCAGCATAATCTTGCTATTTTAAATACTTGTATAACGTTGGGATACCTGTAGAAATCATACAGTTCTTGGTCATATCACTGACATCATACTCCTCCCTCATTTACTGGTCCATAGATTTTTCGAAGGATCGCGGTTGTTGCTCATTCATTTTAGTGAGCGCCCAGGTTACGGAGGTGTATGTCAACCCTGGTCATATGAGTGTTTTATACAGCACTGTTTTAGTATTCCTACTGAGGTTCCTTTGACTGAAGTTGTAATGATTATTTTTACTTCTTGATTTTCCTAGTTTTTGATATGACCTACATAGTTGTACATATTGATTTAAATGTACTACTTACTAGATGCAAAAGAAAACTTTCAAAATATTATATCACAATTTTGTTTATGAATTATAGAGGTGAATTTTTATCTTTTATAGATATTGATTATTTCACATACAACTTGGCTTTTTCAACTGTACCTACGCCTCAGAATATTTCAGTTGTTTATTGGGCACTGCGAAAATATTCGCACAATAAATTATATAATATATAATGTTATTGGACCAACGAAAACTTGACCAGCATTAGGATTATTTGATCATATCAAGTAGTTTGTTGACATTTTGTATTTTTTATATTATTTCAGTATGGTGAGAATCCAACAACGCATCTCAGACGGCTTAGAAGTGTTGCAGTTCTTCACAACAAGAGATTGGTATTTCGTGGCAACAAAATTTCAGCAGCTCTATAGAAATCTAAATCCATTAGAGCAAAAGATTTACCCAATGGATTTGACTTTGGTTGAGGACAAAGAATTTATAAAACGTTGTATTCTCGGTGGAAGACAATTCTGTCTGAAGGAACCTCTATCGTCTTTACCAAGGGCGAGATTTGTAAACAATATGTAAGTAGTATCAGAAACAAATTTTTTAATACCTATGTGGAAAAAATTACAAACTTTATTCATCAATGGATTTGTGTACTCCTCATAATATTTCTTATTTTCAAAATATAAGTTTACTTTTGGAATCACAACTCAGGTTTGGTTGACTTTTGGTAGTCAATTTGACAGGATTGGTTGACTTTTGGTAGTCAACCAATCCTGTAAAATCTGAGACAGGTTGCGAAAATGAATGAATGGACAAATTATTCACAAATATCCAAATGAATTCAGCTCAGCTTAACTACAATCAACCGTAGACATATTATTATACTGTGTGGTAACCTGTCACCATCAGCACTTTGTCATCTATTTTTGTGGATTCGAGGCAAAAATGATTGTTGTAAGTACCTCTACACAGAACTAAAGTGGTATGTACTTCTATGTGGTATATGTGAGTGTATTTTCAAACAGCAGAATCCACACACCACCACATTATATGCGTGGCCCAGGGTTCCCTATTTGATTAAGTGACGTTAATCATGCGTTACATTCTAATCGTAAATTTCCAACAATATAAGGTATATTATTTTTTGTTTGTTTTTTTTTAGAATGTACTATGTGGATAAAATCTTCTCATTCCTCTTCTACGCATTGATTGCTTGGATGCTCTACAAGTACATCAAACCCATAACAGAGCAAATTGTACCGCAGGAGTATAAAGAAGAAGTGTCTACGTTTTAAAAGGGATGAAGTCATTTAACTATATTATTTAATGACTTTCATATTGCAGTGTATAGAAATCCACTTTTAATAATACATTATGCATTCTTAGTATGGATCAAAATTATTTTACTGTTTTGATCTGATTTGAATACAATAAAATTTGTAAGATGGACACGTCTGAGTAATAAAGATATAACCTGCGGTAAAACATACTTATATTGTGAGGTGTAAATATAAATATTTTATAGATATTGTTATTAATTAATTATTTTTAGTGTTAAATAAATCTATATTATTTTTATTATATTCATTATGGGATATATGGTGAATAGTGTGGAAACACAATTTCATTAGAAATCAACATAACTCATAATCAGTTACGTTGAAAGAAATTGAAAATAGCTCAGTCTTATAAAAAACATTTATTTTGTAATTCTGCATAGATAAAAAATCTCTATGAATTCAGTAAGTTTCATAACATTGTTGTTTTCGGTATTTTAAATACTTAATGCACTAATTTTTAGTATTGCTTGTTTTTATACTGTTGATGGGGAAAATATTAAAGGATGCTCATGGTGGATTTTCAGAAATTCTAATAGGTAAATGTTAATAATGAACAAAACATAGTTCAAAAATAAGATCAAGCTTATTTTCTTTTACTTGCCTATATCAGAAAGGTGTACAAGGTTTAATGAATTTAATATTATTTTTTATAAGTATTATTGTTAAAAATATATATACTTATCTATATTTAATATGTACATTATATGAATAATAAAATACATTTATATACTTTTTTTATTTATTTTAAACAATCTTTGGTACATTACTATATATAAAAAGTATACATTATACATATAAAGTTAAATTGTTATACCAAAGATCCCACCAGGCGAAGCCTGAGTTGTTAATAAAAACTGTTTTTGTTTTTTTTTAACTACAACTAACTTACAGTTCATATCTCATTAAATAAATATTGAAATTTCCAGTTAAGTGAACCATCTATTTTTCCATGGTAATATTTCATAGAAAAATAAATCTTAATGAGTTCAATAATAATTGTCAAATATTACGAAGCGTTAAATTGTCGACGAATCCTTCTGCTGTGCGCATGCGCAGGTGTTTGAATACGGTGAAGTGAACATAGAACCACGACGGTAAATCAGTTTGAAAAGTACTCTATGATCACTACAAACATACAACACAAGCTTTAAGTAGCTTACTGTGAAAGAATCAGAGTGTATTTGTGTTCACTTTGACTGAGCACAGATTCATTTGTTTGAAAAAAATATATATATTAAAAAAAATGGACATTAATGTTATGGGAAATAATAATATACCCATAACATTACATATTTTAATTATAAGACTAATCGAAACTATTGACTTAACGCAATGCACTGTATTGTTTTTTTTTTTTAATTTACAAAAAATTAGGCAATAACAAATCATTAAATAATTGCTCTTCAATGTGAGTAAGAACTCGTGTTTTGGAGAAGTAACTGAAGTATGATATCAATAAGTGTCCCATATCCCATACCAGTGTCATTTTCATTTTTTATATCCATAATATGATTATTTTTCTTTACAAAGCCCTCTTGGCGTGAAAGAAATAAATGACGAGTGTCAAGATTGGTCAAGATCCACAGCATTATTTTGAATTTTGCCGCCAATTTGTCATGCACAGTTTAAACGTCAAACAGGATTCGTCGACAATTTAACGCTTCGTCAAATATTAAGTGATTGGTAGTCTAGTTGTTCACTCCTCAACTTCCTCTCCTCAGTGCCGAGTATCTTCCTCTCACATAACACAAACTTTACTTTTATGAATAAAATTTTTATTCAGTTGAATATTTTACCATTTTCACTAAATGGGGGCCTTAAGTGGTCAAATTCGTTGAAATACCCTAAATTCCAAATGTAACCATCACCTAAATTCCTTGAAATACACTAAATTCCAAATATAACCATCACCTAAATGACGAACATAGCTAAAAACGGAAAGTGATCACCCTAAGTCAGTCTTCGAAATAGCAGTAGAAGATGGTTGTAAGCCCGTAGTGGTCCAACTTTGTATTAATTTATCTCCTGAATATCGAAGACTTATTGATTTGATGATAGCACCAAATACTTGATTCTACAATTTGTAAGAATGTCCTGGAAAAAGGTGCAAGAATCCATAAATATTTTGTTATTTATCCTCTAAAATGCGCTGACTATGTTTAAGTATAAGCGCATGTGACTGAAACTAGTACAAGTTAGAGTTGCTTTGAAGAACTGAGGATGCTATAATGCGAGTCAAAGTTCCTCAGAAACCTACCGAATGAATTGGAACAAGATAAACTTGGAGTGACTTTATCAGGCACATCCTTTGTTAAGAGAGTCAACACTGATCATTAAAATGGATGGATAAAAATCAAAGATCACTTAAAAATTTTCACTTTTATTACTTAAACATATAATTAATTTATTACTTAAACATATAATGATGAATTCATTACTTAAAGTAATGGTGTATACAGATCAGAGATTTAAAAAAAGTAGGTGCATTTATTAACCAAAATTACAAAAAAAAAACCTTACATGAAAAAATTAATCAGTAAATCACAGAAAATCTTATCTACCTATAAGAAAAAAAAAACATATCTCATCTCACCAAATAAACAAACACTACAAAAAAAATAAAAGAATATCATCAAAATACAGTGAGAATATTATTATTATTTTAACATGTTGTAATTGGCGTAAGCCGTATATTGGCAAATAAATAAAAAGAATTAAACACAAATACCACGTGATAATGAAATATAAAGGTAAAAAAAAATGTGAATAAGTATGAGAAAAATGTGCAAACGCATTTGAATACACACAAATTAAAACTTAACCTAACAATAGATAGAAAAATGTTAGCAAAATATAAACTTTTGTTTTTATTAACACTCTGTCACACAGGCAGTGAAACTCTGCACGATATGTAATTTTTTAAATATCTTGACAAATATTATCTACCCCACCTCCAATAATCATAACATCCTTCAGAATTTATAAAAAAAAATTTATTGGGTAAAACAGGATAGTTTTTTGTTACAATTTCGTACGACTGAGGAGAGACCCATATACAAGCTTATCTCACATACAAAGCGTTTAACGTAGGCAGCTAACGGTGTGTTACACAGGATTGTTTTATTTATTGAAATTATGCTTAGTTATAGATGTGAACTCTAAACTGTTAGGTGTTATTTTGAAGTAGCCATTTTAAACTACAAATTGGTACATTAATATTTAAGCCATGAACTTTGCTTATGTTGAATAAAAGTAACAGTAAAAAAAATTGAAGATTCACAGATACTGGGTTTGACCATGCGTTTTCTAAAAGCGTGTAACCAAGTGTTAATAATAATAAGTTGATCGTAGGAATGGGATAACATATCTTGTTGATATCACTATACTGTATGACGAAAATTTGAAAAGCCGAGCAAGACAAGATCTTGCTCACGAAATCAAGGATTTGTGGCATACACCAACCACCCACAGAATGATATCAACGAATGGAGTTATTCCTAAGTCTCTTAAAGACAATCTATTAAGGGAAACTTGGCATCAGTAGTGGTCTCAGATATGCCATCCAAAAGGCAGTTCTGTTGTCCTCATGAAGGATGTGAAGAAAGTTCCTTTCTCTGTAGTTCGAAGATCTCTCATGATTACATTACATCGTGATGTATCATGAGAGATAATAACCAAATCACCCTCTATGGGTGGAATGCCTAATTAATTATAAAAAAAAAAATAACGATATTTTTATATTTAGTACTAGCTGACCCGTCGAACTTCGTATCGAAATAAATAATATGGGTACTCTAGGTTTTATGCAACAGAGCTCAAATTCGTTTTTTAGTTATTTAACACGAATGACTATTAGCAAAACCTGCATACCACGCAGCATTCATTGGGTCTGAGTTTATTTTTACATCAAAAACTTATAACCTATGTTAATATGATGTGGGAAGAGGTCATCATTGCGCAAGATCGAGTGCAATGGAGAGCTCTTAAGCTTCACTTTGCTCCTGAGTGGAGTTCAAAGGGAGTTTTAATTTTGATTGATTTGATGTTAATATGTAAAAAAAAAGAATTTAGGTATGTCATTATATTCGATATTTTAATAGTTTTTTTGCTCAGTTAAAATAATATTGATTGATTAATCAAAGTACGATAAGGAACATCTCCGTACCGATTCAAAATACGCATTGAGGTGTCAATACTTTTTTTGCCCATCACGCTGATTCGCGAAGGGGGTAGGCAGAGAGTATGAACTTCCATTCTTTCCAATCCAAACTCATTCGCTTCCTCCAAACGCATAACATTCCGCATACATGCTCTTATATTCCTCTTGCTCCTGACTTGGCCCTCACGTAAGACGGCACCGATATGGTTGGTCTATGTCATTGCAGGTCGGCCTCGTCTGCGTGCACCAATTCTTTCAGATTTATATATCCTTTTAGTCATTCTCACATGCCCAAACCTTCTTTCATTATTCACTTTCATTCTAGTCACTACACTAACATCCACTCCACACTCCTTTCTAATATTATCATTTCTCACCTTATCAATAAGTCTCTTTCCGCATATCCTACGCAGTGATCTCATTTCCACAGAATTTATTCCAACTTCCAAATTTATCTTCCATGTCCAAGTTTCACTCCCATAAATCATGGATAGTATCAGGATTGCATTGTGCATCAACTGTCGATTTCAGAGATATCTTCTTAGAGGTCTTAATGCACCCCCAACCCTTTTCCCAGCCAATTTCCTTCTTTCAATCTCTTTTTCACACCTTGCATCTCTTCTAAATAAATTACCTAAATAGACATACGTCCAAGTTCTCGACATTCACTTTCACACAAAATTGCGTTCTTAAATCTTCTCTTTCAAAACAGTGGAAATAAATAAAAAGCACATTTAATGCAGTATCTGTAATTTTTGTTCTATCTTCTATTACAACATGGTGGATGTGTAGCAATTTTTATTTTCAATAAAGAAACAAATGCTAGGTTATTAGCAAATAATATCCAGCTTTTTTTACATACTAACGATGCAGATTATATTTACGTTATATGTAGGTATGTACTCATCCTCTGTAAAAATCAGCCCATAAACGAAGAATTGATTTTCAAACAAACAAAAAAAATATTCTACTTGTTCTTCAATATAATCATGTATTCCTTGTGTTAAAACTTATCAAAACTCCTTATAAAATGAACTTCAATTAAGTATAACTCCTTAATAGCAATGCTATATATACGATTCTGTTTGCTGGCGGTTTTAAAATATCTGTAAATAAAGAAAGTTTTCAAAACTCCTTACACTTCATTACAATAATGTATTCCTTGTATTTAAACTTACCAAAACTCCTTATAAAAAGTAACTGCAATGAATATTATATGACTTATCCAATCAATCTATTTCATACGATATATTTTACATTCGCATTCTATCAGTTGCAACAACAATCAATCCACTGACAGTTCTTTCAAATGTCAATTAATAAAAATTCAAAAGTAGAACAAAATTATATTGTAAAAAGTACTAAAAAGATTACCTACTTTCTGTGTTTTCTTAAATTTCCTAATTTTCCATGAATTTTTCTTAATTTTTTTCTTCTAATACAACCTTCTTCTGATAAGAGCCTACACGCCAAAAAAAGAATAAGCGAAATCGGTCCAGCCATTTAGGCGCGATGCGATAACACCGGGAAATAGCTATCCATTTTTATAGTGTTCTTAAATTTTCTAATTTTCAACACATTTTTTTATTTTTTTTCTTCTAAATCAACCTTCTCCCGATAAAAGCCTACACGACAAAAAAGAATTAGTGAAATCGGTCCAGCCGTTTAGGCATGATGCGATGATATCGGGAAATAAATCTCCATTTTTATAGTTTTCTTAAATTTTCTAATTTCACGTGCATTTTTCTTAATTTTTTTGTTATAGTACAAACTCCTGACAAAAGCCTACACGACAAAAAAAGAATTAGCGAAATCAGTCCAGCCGTTTAGGCGTGATGCGATGATATCGGGAAATAAATCACCATTTTTATATTTTTCTTAAATTTTCTAATTTCCTATGCATTTTTCTTAATTTTTTTGTTCTAAAAGGACACTCTCCTGATAAAAGCCTACACGACAAAAAAAGAATTAGCGAAATCGGTCCAGCCGTTTAGGCGCCATCCGATGACAACGCGAAATAGCTCTCCATTTTTATATATAAGATATAGCATTGTATTTCATTTTAATTTTATTTTTTTTATTAATTTTATACAATGATGTATGCTTTATATGATATATTGTGATTTAATGAATAAACGATTCGAAATAATAATAATAAGTATATTTCCAAGATAAATGTTACAAAAAGTTAAGTATACAGCATATCATTTTTAACACAAATGAATGAAATGAAATATAAAAATCACAATCATGTTAATTATAGGGAAAATGTACACCATATACTTTTATACACAGATACCTACTTAATTAAAAATTAACCTAACAAAAGATGGAATAAAGTTACCAAAATATAAATCTATTAATGGAAATTAAATTATTTTTATATGTCAAAACATTATATTTACATAAAGTGTACTTAATCTAGGTGGATTTCATTAGTTACAAGCAGTAGATAATTGAAAAAATATAAGATATTATGATGTTTTGATCACTGTATCATAAAAAATTGGGTTAACAAAACTCTAAATTATCTCAACTAAGTTAGTAGATGAATCAGTCGGAATTATAATAACAAAATAATTAATATATCATTAAAAAATTCACATTCAACATTGTTAAGACAGGAAAATGTCTGTCGGGAAAGCTAGTTAGTTATAATAACTGTGGAATAAAAAAAATGTAATAAAACATAATATGTAAATTAAATAAATTAAAACATAGTTTAACTTTTTAAATTTCTTTCTTTCCTATAGGCAACAATAGGAGAGTATGGGGAATTATTTGCAGACTATAAAAATAATGATGCTGAATAGTCGGCCCATCTTTACAACTAATATTTTAAATTACCAAATTTGGATTAGGTATACGTAAGATCATTCATTCTCCCTTTAAGGCCCTCCGCACACCGGAGGAGACAAATCGGCAGCAAACCCAACCCGCACAAAACCAACCCTCTAGTTTGATCAAAGCAATCAAACCAAAAAGCTGGCCCCACACAAATCAAGCCCGCCGCAGATCCTCCCCAAACTAACCCGCAACGCAAGGGGCTTAGGGAGGCACCAAGAGGTCTCCATTGCGCTCAAAAAGGCATACGTAAGATATTTTAGATTGAACATGGTTTTAAAAAAAAGGTTTATTTTCATTCTTTTTTTTTTCATTTCAATTTTAATGTCGTGCACAATGAAACAATACAAATTGTGCAAGAGATGTTTACAAACAGAACCATAGGTAACTATTTACATAGTCATACTACTGTTTATACTCATGCTTAATCCCGAATTTAACGCCACGAATCATGTTTTGATGGATGATCGTCAAGAAATACCACCTTATTTTTTTTATCTACTTGAAATATAACATATTCGGGCTTAAACGGTTTTCGTTAAAATATTAAATCTTCTATAATTTTTATTTACAAAGATCTTTAAATAACACATTTAAATACTTAGAAAGACTAATAAGTCAAGGAATTGCAGAAAACATTACAAAAAGTCAAAGATAATAAATTTGAAAATACTTTTTTCCCATTTATAGGAGAAATATCATTTACAATAATAATTAATTATTAATGCAACATTCTTCTAAATCAAATGATTTGACATGTTTATAATATTATGAATTTAGAAAAATACACTTGCTCTTTTACGATATTTTTTATTAAATCTCTTGATATACTTACGTAAATAGATACACAAACAAACCTTACAAAAAAAAATATTTTCTAATTCTTGAAAAAAATTACTTAGGTCATAATCTACACACCAACAAAACAAGAATACAATAGAGAAAGTTAGCCTACAGCTATTTTTGTGATAAAATGAATATACAGGTTGTCTCAGAAAGTAAGACGAAGCGAAAATGCAGAAAGAGAACACCTTAAGGTCTATCCAAATAACTCGATAAATATTCATCGATTTTTTTATAGTTTTCGAGTTACTATAGTTATTTTAGTACTTTCTTGTCAAACCATGGCTTGCAGGACATGAATGGTTACAGAGACACCAATTTTTGGATTATATGCATATATTTTTTTCTGGAATAGCTGAATAGTAGGTGTACCTAGTAGGTACAAAAACAATTATGGGTTTATCTGATACCATTGTGCCAACAAAAAATGATGAATATAAAAATAAGGTACATCTTGAAATTTTACAAAAACTTTGAAGACAATTTAATAAAAATTCACATAATTTTTTTCTTCTAGATAATTTTAAAAACTTGCCAATTTATCAAACCATGTACTCTGTAAATTTACTTAATTAATCCCTACTCTATCGTACCTAAAAACGCTTTCAAAGCAAAAATTTCAGTAGCTAATAAAAAGAAATGTCATATAAAATGTATATAAGGAAAAATTTCACAAAATTAACATATATATAATATATGAACAGTCATACTTTCTAGGACATCCTGTATAGTGCATTATTATTGGATATGATCTTGTTATTGATGCCGTGCATTATGGAAGCTTCCTTGAAAAATTCCATGCAGTTGGGGCCTTGTTTATTTCACTGCAAATTGAATTCTTAAGCCATCGTTGGTCCAAACTCCTTGTTGAACTCCAAACTAGCCCACAACCATGACAGTGATGTTTTCGGTTGGTATAACATGCTTATTGGGCATTCTGATGAACGGTTCTTGGGATGTTACAGCTTGGACAGCATAAAAACATTCTTCGGTAAATAGTGTAAGTTCTGGTTGAATATCACGCTTTTTACCCGGTCCAGTGAACTTCTTGATTTTGGACAAATAGTTTGGTGAGAAGTATTTGTTGTAGTATTATTTCAAACGTTTTTGTTCGGACCTTGACATGCCAAGTCGAACAAGATCCTCATCGATGCCATATTTCAGCTGGGATGTCTTCAATATTTTCAAATCATTTCATTAATGAATCCATATGAAGAAGTACTCTGTAGAATCTGATTATGTGTAGGGACCTGAATGTTTTGCGTTTGCGATAAACCTGACTATTCCCGAAATTCGTAATTGTTTCCTGTATAAGGCGAATTTGCCTATGTATGCATGTGTTGTTTATAGCAAGCAATAAATATGAGACAATTTCCAAATTATGACAACATCAATGTTTGAAAAAATTTAACTTGTACATTGATTCATTATGAACCTTTTGAGCACTTCCATTGGTGAAGACATCTTGAATCTCTATGGTGCAAATTTGTTACTCAAGCTTTACATCTAATGCAGATGGAAGTTTTTCTTCACCATGAATAACTGTGGGTGTTTCGTACTTTTTACTGCATACTTTACTTTCAAACGGTGTTTCTTCACTACGATGATTCTTTTTTCTTCTTGTTTCTTCACTACGAAGGTTAGACTTTAATTTTGAGGTGTTCATGTTTTTTTTGTTTTTTTTTAGTTTTTTATCGCATTGAACTGTTTGAAGATGTCGCTTTAAATAGAGGGATTCTTTGAATCTTGTATGACAAATCTTACATTCAAAAGGTTTCTCTCCAGTATGAAATCTCATATGCGCATTAAGGCCGCCCTTTCCCGTGTATTTTTTGTGGCAAATGTCACATTCATAAAATTTTTTGTTTCCAGAATGAATATCAAGATGACTTTTCAAAATCCTCTGTTCAGTAAACTTTTTGTTGCAAATTTGACATTCATATGGTTTCTCTCCATTGTGGTTTGCAAGATGAAATTTGAGGCTCTTTGAAAGTTTGAACCCCTTGTTGCAAATGGTACATGTATAGGGTTTTTTTCCACTATGATCTATTTCATGGCTTCGTAAAGATTTCAAAGAACGACATTGTTTATGGCATATTTTACATTCAAACACTTTTATGTGACCATCCATGTGCAATTTAAGTGCCGATGAAAATTTGTAATCTCTACCACATATGTTACACTTAAAACATCTTTTTTGAGAATGAACTCTGAGATGATTTCGCAGATGTATTGAATCTGCGAATCTCTTTTCACACTGTGTACATTGGTAACGTTTCGTATATGCACCATGCTGATTAATTTGATGAATTCTCAATCTTTGCTTATGTCTGTATTTTTTATTGCATATCATACATTCAAAGGGCGATTCATCATTATGAGTTATAGAATGCTTCTTCAAATAATATTCTCTTGGAAAAGTTTTATTACAAATAATACATGTATGCTTTTCTTGGGTATCAATATGAATCAGACTGTGACTTTTGAAATTAGTGACGGATTTTTTGCAAACACTACATTCCTGCCTCGGTAGTATCCGTAATTTTACGGGTCTTCCATGACGACTGCGGCAATGTTCTTTTAAATCATTGTATATTTTAAACTTTTCATTACACTCGTCACATTCGAACGGCTTTTCTCCGACATGTTTTTTTCCAATGTGCATTTTTAGGTTATATACTTTGAGAAACTTTTTGTTACAAATTTCACATTGGAAAGATTCCTTTTCGCGTACGGCTGGCACATTTTTAAGAAACTGCGGAGAATTGTTTGTATTTTTTTTATTCTCTCCATTCAATGTTTCCTCTATGGAAAAATTATTCACACAATCTATGTTGTCATTTTTCAAAAATGTATTCAAATCAGTTTCATCTATATCATAAACAACAAGATCATTCTGTAAAGGGTCCTGTGTCATCGTGTCCATATTTGTTGTTTTATCTACTTTACAGAAATAGGCAAGAAAAAGCAATACACGAGACACAATTTAACTCCGTCCCTAATTTATATTCGATCACTATTTAATACTCCGACGGCCACTAACAAACATACCACTGTACTAAAAACAATACTGCTTCGAAACTTAAGTAGTTAGTATTATCCGCGTATTCAACACCCAACTTACTAACAGTATATTTATTATTATATTATCTAGGCTTACTTTACTAACAACCACCATGAACTGCACAGAACACATGAACTGCAACTACAGCAACGCACAGACTACTGTCACTGTCAAAGAAATTATTTTGTCTTTGGAAATGACCACAGACAATACGAAATGGAAATCACAGACCTAATATCGAGGGCAACCAAAATGGACTAAGTAATTTTTTTATGATTTTGAGTTTTTAACACATTTGAACTTATCATTTATAACTCTATTCTGCTTCATTTCCTTGTCCCTTATTCTCAAAAATTTCAGTTCTAATGTTATCATACTGTTGTAAGTATTTCATTTCATCCAGTGTTAATAGTTGATTTTAATGTTTTATTTTGTTTTACAAACAGTGCAATGATGATTATTATAATATATTATTTTATTACTAACTTAAATTTTAAACTTATATTTGACCTGTTTATTTTGTATTATGGTTTTATAGAGTCATTTCATTATTTGCTGTGTTGTTATTTGTTTCAATTTCTTCTGACACATTCAATCTTGTACATATTTTGCTATTCTCTTTAATATTGTCAATGTTTAAATTTTTATATACCTAATATGTTTTGTAAAAGCAACATTGTTGCGTTGAATCAATAAATAACAATAAAACGGATTTTTTTTTTCTAAAATATGTCGAAAATAGACGTATACACTAAGTCCTATTTGGATTTTAGTTTCTGCCAAAATGCACTAAGTCATTTTGTAGTGCGTTTGCTTGTAATTTCGGTTACGTTTGCGAGGTATAAGTCAGTTTGGCAGATAGAAACGTGTTCTTAAGGGTGTGACTAGTTTGCCTACTATACTAGAAAAGCGCACTAAAAAGCCGCTAGTTTCGGAACAAAAGTTCAAATATGTTCGGTTTGTAGAGGGTAAAATGGATTCGGGGTCCATGTGGAGATTTATGTTGTTTATTTGTAAATTTTTATCAACAAAATCTATTACCTTTCGTTGTCTTTCCAAAAAGTGGTAAAATTTTTTAAAGAACTAGTTTTACTAAGAAGTAGTTCTATATAAAAAAATATGAATTTATCGTATTAAAGTATAAAAATAAATCATGTGTCTGATTATTATCATCAACTTATGAAGCCTCATAATTTGAATGAAATATTTTTTGTAGTAAGTGTAGACATTCCCAATATAGTTTTTTCCAATGTTTTTCGTGTCCTGAATATGAAAAAAAATAATTGGATGTCATTATTTAACCTAGAAGATGTAAAATGCAAAAATGTGTCATCATAAAGTGAGTTACAACAAGATTGTTGTAAGAATAATACAACTTTCATACAGCAAAAACGCACTAAGTCAGACTTGACCTACAAAAGTTACTAAAAACTATAAAAATAACGATCATTTTTTCCTATGTTTGTATTTGTTTGTTAGCTTAAAACTCAGTTAACAATATAATATCATCTAAATTCTAAATTAAAGTTCAAATAATTCACAGCGAATTCTTATTTCTCTAAACAATTTTTTTTTCACTAAACTGCCATTATCTCAAAACTATGAAAAATGACTTAGCACATTTTGGTTGAATGCCCTCGATATTATATCTATGGAGATTGAACATATGGTTTTTACTTGATTGAATAGTACACCTATAGGGTATTTACACTATGAAAAATAAGTAAAATAAGATTGTGGTCATCCTGTTTGAAAATGGCCCAAGAAAGCTTATTTCTTTTATTTTACAACTTAAACAGGCTTATTTTTTATAAAAACACGTAATAAAAATCCAAATATTTCTATGGAACTAGTCACCGATGAAAACGCATTGTGATTAGTTGTGTTCCCTGTGACGTCACACGTCTGTAAATGACAGTCGTCAACACGTTAGCGAACTCATACCAATACTAAAGTGTGACGTAAAACGCACCACGTGACCAGCGCCATTATACAAGACAGCGTTTTACGCGCGTTTTTGCATATTTAAAATTTAAACATGATTTTCATATAAAATATGGCATATCTTCAGAAAATATAAAGAGCATGTGCTTATAATGTATCGTAGAATAATTTAAAACGGTTTCTGGAAATTAGTCAAATACCCTATTCTGTAGCAAGTGTAGGGTAGTCACTTGATAAAAAGTGACTATTAGGCGATACATTTTGTATGAAAAACGTCTATACGTATCGAATGCGAGAATCGCATATAGACGTTTTTCGTAAAAAATGTATCTCCTAATAGTCACTTTTTTTCAAATGACTATCCTACACTTGCTACAGAATAGGGATCCAGTTCACTGAGGCGAGATTTTAAAATGTAAAATATCGGATTTTACTCACAGTTCAAAAAGTGGCTACTCGCGGCGCTAGTAGTTCAAAAATAAAATGTCACTCCTTGCAAGGAAAAGATTTTTGACAAAACCTTTCTAAATGAATATGTTTCAACCTTAGATTAGGAAAGAGAGGGGATACGTAACTATGCCCGATGGCGTGTGACCATTTTTATACCTGTTTGCTATAGAAAAAGTTCCTGTTTGCCACCAGCCTGTCACTTTTCGGATCATCCGTGGCGCTTAAAAGTTTCCTTTCTTCCAGTACCTACCTTTTGTTTGACATCGCATGCATGTTCCTTAGAGTTTATAATTTGCAGTTCTGGCAAAATATTTATATTTAGTACAAAAAATGTATTTTGTACCTGCCACCAAAAAATGTCGAAATGGTCACAGATTCTTAGTACGGCAATGCATAGAAGTTACGTATCCCCTCTCTTTCCTAATCTAAGTGTCTATGTTTATGTTTCAATATGTCTATGTTTCAACCTAACAGAGTGTAGTGTTATCATTCGGGGAGGTGTCCGAAGAGGTATGGGGGGTTCCACCTCCCAAACCCCCCTTAAAAACTACGCTCCAACCTTAACCTAACCTATTCAAATCGTAATGTTATCATTTATTTGATGATGTTATCAAATCCCTAATCTATTCAAATTGACTAACTAAACGACAATGACCAGCAATATCTTCATTTTTCAAACAAAACACCAATTTGTGAAACAAAAAATAAAAATGTCACTCCATACTCCATGAAAGAAAACTTTGTATGAGAAAATAGGCAACTTTGGTTCATGAATCCCCAATTTTTTAGGAAGAAGTTAAGTTTCCAGATAGCAAATGTTTAAAATAGCTTTCAGCTTTTAATATTAACGAAATGGCTATAACGTTTTTGAATTTAAGCCGTTAGTCCCATCTCTATCACTAGCGGCTTTTCTAGTATACCGCTTGCGGCAAACTAGACACAAATAAATATTACCCAACATCTTCCGTACATAACTAAAAAAAATCAGAAACAATGTCGCACATCTCAAAATGATATAATATGTATTGCTTTAGGATTTTGCAAAAAGAACGTCACAAAATGTGATCTCAGTTACATTTAAACGAGATTTCTCCACAATTTACTTTTATTTCAGAATTAATATAGTTTTAAAATACACACAATATATTACCATAAAATAATCTAAAAAGTTTGATATAAATTATTGATCTCTGTAAATGAGATATTATTATATTATTTTAATTTGAAACTTTTAAAGTCGAATATCTCAAAACATCAGTCCTCGAGACATGCCACCGTTCTCGCAAACGAACAATATAGGATTTTAACCAGGGTTGCCAGGTTTTTTCCAAAAATATACTGAACCAGTGTTCCCACTTGGTATCCGAAAAGATGAAAGTTCCCCAAAAAAAGGTCATTCTCAAAATTTGCTATCCGGAAAGTTATAAATTCGCTAAATGAAATTACAAAATCATTCCGAAAATAAAAATATCGAACACTCCATAGTTCGGTATATTTTTCATACCGAACATGGTGCAAAATTACCGAACAGTTCGATAAAATACCGAACACCTAGCAACCCTGATTATAACCCGTGTGATGAGTCAAACAGTTCGCAAACTTGAGACCCTCATGAGACCACCACAAATCGACAAACCAACCACCAAGACTCGTAAAAAGATTTCCCAATGTCAGTTAATCATTATGTTTCAAGTAATTTAATATGACATTTGTAAACTGTCAGCAAAGACATCAGTCCGATCTTCTAGCAGGTTTCCCAGTCTGATTAATATAATTCATTTTACTTTCATCCACAAGCACAAGATAACACAACAAAGCGCATAGTTGTTGGGTCTATTGTGTTTGCCACTTTGATTACAGAATGCCGTCGAGCCCAATGTCCACCCAGAAGTTGACAATGGTTTTTGCGGCGATGTTTGGGATATCCTCTGGGTATAGTATAAGGGTAAGAACCTGTAGAAAGCCGATTCCGACTGCATCTTGAATCTTCAGGGTCGTCATGTGTGTTATTGATTCATTCATTCTCTTCGAGTACCTAAGGGACCGTTCAAGTATTACGTGACACATTTTTTTAACATTATTGACCCTACCCGAGATGCATCGTAACGCTCTTTGTTACTCCTCTTCCCATTCTCTAAACGTTGCCTTACGCACATATTACAACTATGTATGCCTCAAATCTCAATTATTACTGGAAAGTCACTAAATACCTTTGTTGGGGCGCCTCTAATACAATAGTAACGTTTAACAAGAATAACCCCCCCCCCCATATTGCGTTACGTAATACTTGAACGCTCCCTAATGTCTATATAAGAATTTAGAAGAATGAGAATAATATCGTTTATAGCTGTGGGGTTGCCAGCTAAGAATAACACTTCTGTTCTTTTTGCTGGTTTTTCGAGCATCCTGTAAAAGGCAGGAAATCGAAAAATCAGATCAGGACCGTCAATTGTGTGGTGCCGACTTTGGGTTGGCTATGTGCGGATTGGTCTCCTTCGGGCTAGCTTGCCGTGTGCCTCAAGGGAGAACGTGTATGTGTGTACCTTCCAAGCGAATGCTAGTAAAACACGTGTATTCACTGTCAAAGATTTATTTTATTTATAAATTAAAAAAAAAACTTAAAAGCAAATTCTTTCTACAAAAAAAGACAGTTTTTATCACTTTCCTATAAACTTCACTTTATGTCACTTCATATGAGAAGACTTTTTACTGTCGATACAAGAGAACTGGTCGAATTCTGGGATAAAATAATATTTAATTTCGAAGGAAATTCTTTCAAATTTTTCGTCATAAAATTTTAGGTTATCAAAATATCTTATGCATGGAAGAGACATTACTACTGTTGATAGTACACCCTTTGACAAATTGTGTCCATCATGTTGCGTAAACATTTTATAGTAATTTTAAAATTGAGTAGAGAATATAATTTGATAAGACGATTTGAAGCTTACAGCTCCTGTCACACTACCTATATACATATATAGATTTACAATGTTACCAGTTCAATTGTAGTAAACATTTTCTATCACTGTGATTTTTAAATATTTAGCTAACTTTCATCTCACTGAGAAACAAAAAATACTAAATGTCATACAATATAGTAGGTAATTAATTAAATATAATACGGAAAAGTTGAAATGAAAAAAATATCACTTTTACATCTATGAATTTACCAACAAAAACATAAATTTTATTACATTATACATTTAATTGTGATTATACATTTAATTGTGATGATACAATTAATTGTGATTATAGGTACATTTAATTGTGATGATAATAATTAACTTTTGTATAATTCTAGGATTACCCGGCAAAATCCAAAAGTCATAAATCAAATTATTATTATTATTTTTTGATTTGGAACGATTAGATGTTGTTAAAGTCAAAACAACAAAAATAAAAAATAAATTGTTTTATGACTCATACATATGTAATATGCTTTAAAGACAAGACGTAATTTTTTTTCTTAATATTTAAGATCCTAGAATTTATATCTCTGATTAAATCAGGGGTCGAAGTCAAGTATAATAAAATAGCAGCCAACGGTATCGGTTAGTCGGTGTTCCCGTAGTAACAACACACAAACGATAGCTTTTTACGTTTTTACCATGGGAACACGACCGATATGATATTGCCCATTTTATTACATTTGGCTTAGGCGCCAGGGCTTTATATAATTAAAATAATGATTTGTTTACATTTAGAGCTCACATTTTGATTTGATAATTTTTATAGTAATGGATCAATTTGTTTAATACTACAGATCACAATTGTAATAAATTAAATGCAAATCAAGAAATTGCAAAATATTTAATTATTGAGTTCAGCACACCCTTATTGAAGGGGTGAGAGATAATACAATTTTTAGACTTATTCACTTTTCTACTCGAGTAAAATGGAAAATGATTTTCAATGATTATAAGACGCCATCAGGGCAGACGTGGCCTAACCCGCATTAATATTTTTAAAAATAATACAACTATGAGCCACGTCATGAAAATTGAAAATTTTTAATGCAAAAATGACCAAACTCAACAACGAGATATTCTTTATTATTTTAAGAAAAAAAAAATGATGATCGTAATATTGAAGGTTAGGCCACTTTTGCGCTGATGTAAGACAAAAACAATGACATCTTGTGATGTAAAAATCAATTTGAAATTAAATAAATAACTCTTCAAGGTATGTGACAAAAACAATGACATCTTGTGATGTAAAAATCAATTTGAAATTAAATAAATAACTCTTCAAGGTATGTGACAAAAACAATGACATCTTGTGATGTAAAAATCAATTTGAAATTAAATAAATAACTTTTCAAGGTATGTACCAAGTCGGTACTTTTAGCCATCAACAAAAAAACTTATAATTCATTGAACTGTGATATAAAGTAACTTCAAATTCCCCCGAAAAAAAATCACAGAGGGTTTTGGAGCAGCTGATCTATAAAATAAATAATATTTTGTTTTCTTCTATTAATATAACAAAAAAAGAAATTTAGTTCATCGTAAAATAGAATTGATTTAAATAATCGATATAATCAAACTAATATTATAAATAAGCAAAAAAAAAATATCACAAGGTGATACTGGTGTAACTTTAAAATTGAACGGCAAATAATAATTTTGAGTTTCTTGGTAAGTATTACACCAAGTTATATTAATTGTCATTCGAAATTAGAATATAATCATGGTTGAAACTTTAAACAATGAGAGAGATGACAAAATCTCTGCATTTATAATTTCAGTATACATTAAACAATATAATAGTAATAATATCTAATGATTTTATTTGCGTAGTTTCGCGGCCGTAGCAGCGTTTTCTTTGAGAATTTTCGATTTCAGATGATCCTTGTATTTCAGGATGCCACCTTCCCATTTTGTGCAAGCGCCGTGTTCGCAAACCCAGATTTCCTCCGCAACCTAAAAAAAAAACTTGTCATTCAAACACTGTCTCATAAGAAAGCCGATCATGTTAACACTATTTTAATCGTAAAGTTTCCATATTTTGGGCACCATTTGTTTTGTGGATGGTATGTATGTACATGAGAAAGACTGTATATATATTGACATACTAGTCTGTCACCTCGCTGCCATCGAACTTAATTGAAAAAACTATGGTTTCCATGACAACCACATAGTAAGTTATAATCCCTCTATCTCATACTTTCTTTAAGATTTGAATAGTTTAATATTATGATTTAGTCATCCAGAAAGGGGACAAAATGTTGGCAAAACTTAAAATCCATCAATTTTGAAAAAGAATTTTAAACAACTTTTTTTAAATATAGGTAGGTACAGTCTGGCTAAAAAGAGTAGAAAATAATTGAGGGTGCTGCAATCGTTTGTATGGCAACATTTAATAAGTACTCTACATTTATAAAGTAAAGTATTGTAACCGCCAAAATATTAAAAAAAAAATACTATTCAATGTGGTATCATATGAAATGCTTTGTAGAGGTTATTTAAAAGAATTTAATAACGAACTGTACCAGCCATGGCATTAAAAACGAGATGGAAAAAAATCTACGCAAAACGAGTAAAAAAACAAGAGATAATAAGATAATAACGGGTGCTGTAATCCACAAAATGGTGCTTACAACTGCTTACAATACTATGGCCGAATTTAAATAATACAAATGTCAAAATGTTTAAACATAACCTATAATTTATTTGTAGGTGAATATTATAGGAATATACAAAGAAAAATATGTCGGAAAAATATCCAAATTAGTAAAATGTAGTTAATAATTTTTTAAATGAATTGGATGTTGTATTTACAAGTTAGAATTGCTGTCCATTCGTAAAAATTTGTAATGTCAGACAATAATCTATGTTCAATGTTGCCAGAGTGATAACATTTTAGTTCATCAATAATTAATTTCTACTCTTTTTAGCCAGACTGTACTAATTTCACAAATGCGGTACTTGACAGTGTAAAATACTCCAACCAACACTATTGAAAAGAGGAATAAGTCAAGAATCAACTTAAAGAATTGCTTTTTTAACAGTTTATACCTACGAATTAAATAAAAAATTTAGTATTGCAAAAATGAATATTCCTAACATAGTTTGTTTGCTGATAAGCTGAGATGGTTTGAGCATGTTGAAAGAACGAATGCGAATGGGATTACAATAAGAATTTATAAGGCTGTAAGGAAGGCAAGCATGACCAGGAATGACATGGATCGAACACATTGATTCCTTCAAGTCAGAAGAAAAAGATGTGTGTTTTTCTGTCTATCCCTTAAAGCGAAGAAAAATTGTTTTACACAAAAAACTAACCTGATTGATCAATCTGAAGTCGTGGCTAACCAAAACCATACCGCCTTCAAAATCATTAATTGCATCAGCCAATGCGTCAATAGTCTCCATATCCAAGTGATTGGTAGGTTCATCAAGGAGCAGCAAGTGAGGAGTCTGCCACGCCAACCAGGCGAACACAACACGACATCTTTGCCCATCTGAGAGTTGCCTTATTGGACAGACCTGATGAAGAAAATACCAAAGCTAATCATTATAGAGAATCACTAAACAATCATATAAAATTGCATTCAGTCGCTTGTGTTGACTTGATATGTTCAAAACTTAATCCACTGTTAAAAATTTACTAAATTTCTGATAAAATTTTATAAAGAATCAGATCAGTTGTCCACAGACATTGTAGAAAAATTAACTCTTAAAATTCTCACAAAAAAATTTCGGAGTATGCGAACAAATTGATCTGAGTCCATTTTTGTAACACAAACATATCGCTTGGTAAATTTCGCAAGTGGATAAAAAACGTAAGAATTCGAACCTGTTGTCTTCCGGTCAATCCATAGCGTCCAATAATCTTTCTCATTTCTTCACGTTCTTTCACATCGGGGAATGCTTTCATCATGTATTCTAACGGAGAAAGATCGAGGTCTAGTAGTTCGTGTAAATGCTGATGATAGCGAGCTATTCTGAGATGGGAATTCTTTCTGATCATTCCCGATGAAGGCACTAGCTGGAAAATTTAAATAAAAATCAGTTGTATATTTGATGAATTATTATTATAAGATGATAGGGGAAAATTTAAATTATCTAAAACTTACTTCTCCGTACAGTAATTTTAATAGAGTAGATTTTCCAGCTCCATTAGGACCCACTAAAGCGACTCTCGTGTCTAGATCAATACCGAATTCTAGATTTTTATAGATCCACGGTCCAGTATCCGTATACCTGAATGACACATTCTGAAAAATAATACAATACATTAATCTCTCTCTGCCTCATAACATAAATAATATGTCTTGCCTTCTACTACACAAAAGCTTAGCTTTAGTAGAAGAATAATAATGTATATTTTAGAGAATGTAATTTATTTTAAGAGAATATTGTACACTTAAATTTGTTTTAATGAATGAATGAATAAATAAAAATGTTTCGCTGATCCGGAAGAAAAGTGACAGAATTCAAAAAACAACACGTCCTCTAGAATGAAAGTCAGTGACAGAATCGCCAGGTTACCGTTCACTAAAAAATTATGTTCTAACTTGCGGTATCTAGTATCATGACTTTAACCTGATATTATCCTAAAGAATATTAACACTGATTTGACCATTTCCCAAGCTGTGACATTTTTTTCAAGATCATTTTTAGACATTTATTTTTTTATAAATAATTGAGTTGTAATCTTATATATAAAAATGGAGAGCTATTTTCCGTGGTCATCGCAACACGCCTGGACCGATTTTGCTAATTATTTTTTTGTTGTGTTGGCTTTTATAAGTAGAAGGTTCTTATGAAAGAAAAAAAAAGAAAGTTGTGTGGAAAATTAAAGAAAACTCTACATAGGCAACCTTCTTGGTACTTTTTACCATATAATTTTATTCCAATTTTGAAATTTTGACAGGACTTGTCAGGTGTTAGATAGGTGGTGCGATTGACAGAATGCGGATGGAATATACATGGTTTAAAATAGACGCATCAGTCGGAATTACATTGGTCAAATGGTAATTAATTCATCACCATACAAATTCTATTTCAATATTCATAGTTAGGAACACAGGACAATGTCTGTCGGGAAAGCTAGTATTCAATAAACTTCAAGCGTTGAATCTCCCCACTTGATCAAACCTATCTTGGGGAGAATTATGTATGACGAAATCAGTAAAGTAAGCATAATAGAAAAATTACACTTTCTTCCTCTGTTGGCAGTTGGCACACATGTGAATTATTATAGTAATGTCACTTTTCAAGAACAAAGCGAGCTACATTTTACAAACATTGGTGGAAATAACTTAAGAATGGTAATTTTCGGCTTGTGACATTTTTCTTCTGGGTCAGTTATTTGTTAATTAGCGCTAAATTATTCTTGTGTTTACCTGGACCATAATGACTGGAGGGGGGATTGTTCCACAACTTGGAAAATAGAAATTTAACGTTTTATCATCGGTGACCTTTTCCGTCAGACCTTGGGCAACCATTTTAGCGAGAGTCTTTTCTTTGGATTGAGCCTGTCTAGCCAGTTTAGCCGATCCGTGACCAAACCTAGCGATGTAATTCTAAAAAAAAATGATAAAGTTTGTTAATTCAGTTTAAAGTAATATGTATACGATAAAAGCATAGCATGTGTTATAAGTTGAATCATTGAACAATTTATTTTTGACAATATGCAATCTCTACATTTTGCTCTTTGTCAAATTCAAATTCCAACTAGATAGTTTGTATTGCGAATTTCGTTTAGCCATGACAAGATATGGTCTAATTGAAAATAATTATGCGATTAGTTTACCTTCATGTGTGAAATCTGATCTTGCTCCCAGTTGTATTGCTTCATTTGATTTTCGAGCAGTTCCATTCTGGTCCTCACAAACGCTTCGTAATTACCAGTGTAATACTTCAATCTCTTTTTCGTCATGTGAATGATGTTTGTACAGACGCCGTTCAGGAAATCTTGAGAGTGAGATATTAGCACTAAAATTCTTTTATACCTGAAAATATACAAAGAACTCAAGTAATTTGCAGAATATGTTTCACTCAATGTGGCTCATTGGAAGGTTAGCAACCACTTCCTGAATGGATTAAGTCCGTATGCTTGACCAAATATATATTTATGCACGTTAAAAAAATGTTCTTACGATTTCAGCTCTTCTTCAAGCCACACACAAGCATCCAAGTCCAAATGATTGGTAGGTTCATCCAGTAAGAGTAGATGTGGTTTGACATACAGTGCACGAGCTAACGCGATACGCATTCTCCAACCTAAAACCATTAAAAATAACCACCATCTTTTTATTTAACATATTATAATTAGCAAATGACAAAATTAAACACATCAATACAATATTTTAAAAAAGTAGCTACCTAATTGACATTAAGTATCAATTTTCTTCTGGTAAAGTTGAAAAGGGAAGGAATTTAATATTATGAATAATTTGCTGAGGGAGTTCACAGAACAGTATGGATGCCTTCTGCTGACGGCCATTCATAGAGATTTTTGTCTGCTTACAACACCCTGTTGTATGATCATATGACAAATTGAAAAAAAAAATAGGCACACTGTCAATTTCTTTGAACCCAATTATTATACAAGAGGCGCGGGATATTGTGATCACGTTTGTCCCAGTGTGTTTTGATTCTAATAAGCGGCGGCCATATAGAATATACGTAATAGTACATACCTACATATATTTCACACAAACATAGGTACTTTACCTAAGAAAGGTTTTTATGTCAAAAAAATCGAGACAAAAGAGAGTTTGTCAATATGTTTAGGATAGTTTTCTGAAATCTGTAACATAAATTTGTGTAAAAATCCTACCTACATCACTGGCAAGTGTTTCACGACTTTAAAACATCTGGGAGATTTGCTCTTTCCAAAAACTAAAATGTCATCAGTCAGTCATAGCGCACGTTAAAAGTGATCATCGTTATTCGGTCTTTTATCTTTTTGCCTGTTCCAGGGTTCGAATTTTTTATCACCATGCAATAAACAAACATGCGCACAGCTGGAAACAGTTCAAAACTGACTTCGACTGCGCTATAAATGTTTTATAATGCGCAATTTGTCTATTGAGTCAAAATTGAAAAAAAAATACAAAAACGTGCCAGTCAGTGGCTTAGATATAAGAAAGTGTTGTAAATTTTTTGAACAATTGATTCTATTAACCGAAAATGTGATTCTATTATCCGATAAATATTGTATGAAATTCTTCATTTTGAATCTGGACTTTTGATTCTATAAAGCGGCTGATTCTATTAACAAGTGATCAGAATAACCGGCGCCTACTGTATCTATGTTACATTAGAGATTTAAATTGAATACTAGAATCAGGATTTTAGAATTACATAAGTCTACTAGCTACCCGTCGATCTTAGACCCACCTTAGAATCAAATCAAATAATTTGTACCTAAAAGATCAAACTATTCTTGAATAACCGCTTTAACAGAATAATAACACTACTTATCCATATTAATTAATATAGCACATAAAATTCAGGTGCCTACTTGTAACACATCCAAAAAGATCCATATAATAATGTAATCTATACAGGTACCCATAGTGTTTTACTTTATTGAACAAGTAATGCAAATATCTATATAATAACGCCACACAATGTGCATGCAGCGGGTGTCCACTCACATTGTTAATTTGTCTGTAATCACCTATTATCACTTTGAATAACGTTGTATTACCTATGCACTCAGCGAAAAGGCATATTATGCTGTTATGCTGAGTGCATCCCTTTCATTAAAGTAAAATAAATGTTACATTTTTATTATTAATTTTGTTTTTTTTTCCTCACTTGTATTCTTCTTGTTGTGAATAAATAAATATACAAACTCACCTCCTGAGAAATCTTTGGTAGGTCGAACTTGCATCTCTTTACTGAACCCAAGACCGTGAAGAATATGAGCAGCTCTAGCCTCAGCTGTATCAGCACTGATATCTTCTAACCTTTCGTAAACATCCAACAGTTGCTCCTGAGCTCCATCTAAGTAAAACAAAAAGGAAATATATAAGTCGAACAAGATATATAAGAGGTACAAACTATATAAGATATAAAAATATGTATGTACCATCATCAACAAGGTGAGCTAATTCTTCTGCTAATTTTTCTAGTTTTATCCTCTCCTCGTCAACTTCCATGACGCACTGTAGAGCCGTTTTGTCAGAAGCTGGCATCTCGCGTGTTAAATGGAATATATCAATGTGTTCTGGTATAGGCACTTCCCTGTTACCCAATACGCTAAGTAACGAAGATTTTCCTGTGAACAAAATACGCATACAATATCTCTATAATACAACATCGCATCGCAAAAGTATTAGGTTAACCAAAAGAAGACAACTCAAAATGTTGAATAATGAAATTTGTGGCAGTGTCAATAATAGCATGAAATTCGCTAGCAATTCATTAACTCTGGTAATGGAAAATATAATAAATATTAATGGATTGAATCTTTTATACTAAGAAACATTTTTTGTCTAATTTAATTAATTTTGTTTAATCCAGTGATCCCAAATTCAATAAACACGCCATCTACCTACTATTTTTTTTAAATGAATCTGGGCTCACTTAAATTGAACACAAATACACTTTTGACATCAACAAAGCTTGTGTTGGGAAAGTGGAAATGGTTGGCACTGGGGTTTGAACCCACGACCTTCAGTATGCTGTACATACAAAAGCAGCCAACGACCGATACCACTGGTCTACCAACCATGTCTATTCTTAGTAGGATCAAAAAACTTTTATTTCATCTTGTTCAACTAGGAACAATAGAAAGGAATCATATAAAATGAATACATTTATTGAGATTTAAAGTGTATGATAGTTGCATGATTCCTTTTACCATTGTGCATATGCAGGCAATAAACTGATAATGTTTTATTGCGTTTGGATTAAGTAGTGTGGGGCAGAACATAAAATATGAACCAACAAAGATTGATTATTTTTATATTCTGATTTTGAAACCCCAAAAAATAATAAAAATGGGTTGGTAAGGAACAAAAAATAAATGATAAATATCTCAAGTTCAGAATGATCCTTTAATAGATTTGGATTGATAAAATTTTCATATTAAAACGGGGCATAAAAAATTTTTCTTTTACTCAAAAAACACTTATAAGCTGAACAAAATAGTATGACAGCTAGGGTTTTTTGACAGCTCCAAGTGATGATCGCTGGTGATTCACAAAAAAAAATATGTTTAGAACAAGTCAAATATTTGAGACTCAAGAGGATTTAGCACATCCACACAACTTCCATTTTTGGCAATGTTACAAAAACACTTACACAGCAAGAAACTGAGATTTATGTTTTACTGCAGAATGAACTTTAATTAAGTGGTTAAGCGAGCGGACAGGCAAGTTATTTATATTTTAACGAGATCCATCTAGTCCTTTGTAAATCCAAATATAATTTACGGCTTGGGTGGAGTTACAAAAATGGGCGTAACTGTTATAATGACCCTCAAGAAAAGTTCGAACTAGACTTTTTCACAAATAGCCCAGCTGACGTCAATTAGATATTCAGGACAAAAATACAATTCAAAAAAATGAATGAAATATATCCTTACCACTTCCATTGAGTCCTAAAAGACCGTATCTTCTGCCACAATTCAACTCTAGAAGCGTATCTTGCAGAAGTTCACTGCCGTAAAAGGTAATGGAGAAATTGGCTATTTTGACATCCCGAGATCTAGGATGACTGGCTAGAGAACCGGTACATGAGCGGGCTTCTGAGTTCAATTTTGCTTCTGCTTCTAGTTTGATACAAAGGGCCTCTGAAATGATAAAGGACATGCGTCAAGTTCTGGAGGTGCTGACAGATTGGCTCTTTATTAAAATAATTATTGGAATCAAATACTATATGATGTAAGTAGTTTCAATTACCTTCAGCCGTCAGTTCTTTTTCATGACCATTAGTTTCCGATGATGTTCCATTAACATTTAGTTCTTTTTCTTGGCTATTCTCGCTCTTTCCACCTTTCTTTCCTCCTCTAGCCTTTGCGGCTTCCTTCTTCTTTTGTTGTTCTCTTTTCTTTGCATCAGACGGCATTTTTGATGTTTTTTATTATTTTGTTATAATCTGGAAAGAGAAATTATTAATTAATTTCATAGAATTATCAACAATTGCCCTGGGATTAACGCCACACCATGCCACAATAAAGGTTGTAGGTTTGAATCCACCCTGAGCGTTTCAACATGTTAAAAACACTCAGGGTGGATTTCTTATTTGAAATTTGACCAACGCTGTTAACGTAAAGTGATCACACTAAGCCAGACTTCCAAATTGAAGATGTTCACAGTGGTCTAAATTTACCTTAAAAAAATTTGATTGTTAAAAGTATACGCTAAGCATCAACAAGTTGGTAGCTTGTCATTTAATTTGATATTAACTGTTTTCACTACATTTTTATACATGTATCGCATTTGTGAAAGAACATGATTTTTAGGTAACTTCCCTAATTGCTACACATTTGATACATTCCAAATACCTCAAAACAAGATGATAATGCATTTTTCTAAATAGTTAAATCAGAACTTAATTAATTTCAATAAATTACATTTTGTACGGAGAATAGATTCTAAACATGACAGTCGCAAATATAACAAGAGTATAATATAAAATGTTCTTCTTATCTCGTTACTATTTCTCAAAGGTGATGATTCACCATGGAAAAACTTGTGGCAAGAAACAATACCATACGAGAAACATGATTACAAGCATGATGGGCAAACTGGCGAGTGTGATATCCTATTCAAGAATAACAGCCCCATTCAGGGAGTATTTATATGTACATACTTCTCAGAAAAAAAAGTAATAAACATTCTAGATTCTCAGAAAAAAAAACTAGCTCAAGGTTTTTAGCAATGATTCAGCTAATATCATGTGGGTATTTCCAACATTGAATGTGATCAATATAGAAGCAGATAATATAACCTTAATTATTGTTGCAAACTTGTAAAAGTCATGAATAACAAAAAAAATTTTTTTACAATATGGAAATGAAAATATTTCAGATATTCTCGATTCTAATTGTTCGCGCTGCCACCGTAGTACGTGCATGACGAATGACCGCCAATAGAAAAGAAATAATAAAAAAAAACGAGTGTAGCAGAGAAAGTTGCAATAGAATGAGCACTTGCAATCAAATCATTATTTAACTTGATCCCAAGCCAATTCCCGTCAGAATTGCTCGGAACGCATGGATGTTGAAAAAAAACCCAATGCATGGCCGTTATATATAACAATTATAGTATAACTAGTCGGACTACGGTGCACGTGGATAATTTCGTCTGACAGTCGAGATATTAAAACATAACCATTAGTTATTAAGACCTCGTGAATAGTCGTAAAACATATGAACTAAATAATAAATTAAACAGTGAACTTACCAAATTTTGTATTAACAAGGAAACTGAAGAAGAACTTGCTACGAATATCACCGTGAACAGCCAAAGGACGGCGCCAGAATCCACCACCTTGTCGGAAGAAATCCTTGTATCAAATGACATAAGTAACAAACGCACCATAGACAACGAAAAATATTGCCACTAGACAGAAATATTCTTATAAAAGATGAGGGTTACCATATCGTGGACGAACAGAGGCGAACAAAGGAAAAGTATTAAATTTATTTTTATAAATTAATAAAAAATTAGGACCTTGATTTATGTGTAGAAAAGAACTTGAACATTGTAATATATATTTTTTAAGTAGAAACTTCTTCTTCTCTGATCACAATCTTATGATTGGTTGGCAGCAATAAGCAATTTTTATTTATTTATTTTTTATTGTTGAGAAATTTAAATTCTTATTCTAAACAAAATTCTAGATACTCAGTTAAAATGATTGCACCGATATGTCGACATAACCTTTTTCTCTTGTGATTTTATTGTTTGATAAATCAAAATAAAATTAAATGTCATGAATACAAAAAAAAAATGGTCGGTCCATATTTTTGTAAAAAAAACGAGCTAATTTTATAATAATAATCATCATCATCATCATTGGCACTACAGCCCATTGTGAGCCTCGGCCTTCTCCAGAATTCCCTGCCATTCTCCCCTGTCCTCCTGTCCATCGCCCGCCTCCTCCAGTTAGTCACACCCACATCCGTTGCCCTGAGATCCTCCTCCACGCCATCCATCCACCTCAGCCTTGGTCTTCCCACACTACGTCTCCCCTCTGGTTTTGTACTTAGAATCTTCCTTGGAGGTCTGTCATCCTCCATTCGCTGGACATGCCGCAACCATCGAAGCCGATGTATTTTTATAAATTTTATAATGTTGGATTCACCGAAAAGCTTTTCCAGTTCATGGTTGTATCTGATCCTCCAAGTTCCATTATCACACAAAGGACCGAAGATTTTCCTCAGTACTTTTCTTTCGAAGACCAATAGGGCATTTTCGTCTCTCCTGCTAAGCACCCAGCATTCAACAAGCACTGGCCGCAAGCCACAACACTGTTTTATATAATAATAACTTGGTGTTTCTTGTCAGCAGACGAGATTTAAGATGTTTTTGGATACCGACATAGCATTTTATTTGCCACCACTGTTTTAATTTAATTTAAGTAATTTTATAATAAAGGCAATAGTTTAATGTAGGAACCTCTGATCAGGTATCATATTAATCAATGAAAAGAAATTTTAACTGTGCACCGATTATGAAATAGGAAAATTAGAAAGTATTTCATAAAGGTTAATAACTTTTATTGATCCTTTTTTCAAAACTTTATAATTAAATAATAACTTTATAATTTTTTCAAAACATTATCGAAAAATTTCGGTTACCCCCGAGCAATATCAAATTCACGTGACCTTTAATGGTCTATTTAGAGTAAAAAGTTCTAGGTTATTATTGAGCTCGTGACTTTTGAATTTTTTTTAAATTTTTTATATGCTCTATGGTATTTAATGACATTTTACTGACACCGAATCCAAGTGACAGTTTGTGAAGATGTGGACGAGATGTTCGATTCCGGATTCGTGTTTGGTTCAGTTCCAATTCAATTTTTAATGTGTTCGGTCAACTGATTCCGCCACCAGATAAAGGCAAATGTGTTTACTGTTTTGATCATTTTGAAATTTTTAACTACAACACTTGATATGGAAGTAGAATAAACTATATCATCGAGTGCTCTCGCCAATGACAGAATGTAAGTCTTATAGATGTTTTTATGAAATACTCTCATTCACAAATGGATTAAGAGATGTTTTACATTGTTACCAAAATATCAAGTAAATCTTCAGTACTTTATTCTGTACACTTTTGATTTATTTGGCCTATTATACATTTAATTTATTCTGTTTTCTACATGTCATTGTTAACTACAGATAAATAATTGGTTTAAATAATGTTTGCTGTTATAATACTAACAGTATTCAAATCGAAATTTAAGTTAGATTTGAACGTTATCATGAATATTATTAGGTTTGTTTCATTGAATAGTAAAATTATTTCAGATTGATTATTAAATTTGATCATGAACTACAAATCTTGGTATTATATAAATGATAAACAAAATCCCTTGTTTTATTGGTACTACAAAATTGATAAATCAATCCACAGAATAAATAATATGTGTATTATAAAACAATCATTTTTTTTATTATACTTAATACTGAATTACTGGTTCTGAATTACTTATCTTATACTAAATTTGTTTTTTTTTTTCCAATTTTATTTTAATATCCTGACTGATTATTTAATCATACATCCTATCTGGTCACACGGACCTAGAAAATATTATAAAGTAAAGTCGATAAAATTATTAATGAATTATTATTATCAAACATTGTGAAATTAATATCAACACCTGATCTGGGCTCACAAATTCGTACCTTACCATTTCTTTTACATATAATTGAGGCGGTAGCTGAAAAAAGGGCACATAACTAAAAAAGACGATTTGAGAAAATCGACTTTGATTATTTCCTTTCGTAAATTAATATACCTACTAAGGAGTCTTTTGTTATGTGTGTGCATTAAATTTTAAAATCAAAGCCACACTTACTGCTGAAAAATTTAATGCATTTCACAAGCGAACCTGTTAATTGTAGAATTATGTGTTCCATTTTGATTTCAGATTAGTTCTCTTGATTTTTTTTTGTATATCTTTTACTCTTGTTTGATGATTTCTTCTTCTTTGTTTTGACTTTCTTTTTTATGTAACTATTTTACTGATTTCGTAAATGTTTGTAACTCTTTTTCATAATTCTCCCTAAGAGAGTAAACAATTAATTATAGGATGTTTGCTTACAAATAATTAGTCCAGAAAGTGAAGAAAATCTTATTTTTCCACCTTTTTATTTGAATTGTATTTTTTTGAATACTTATACCAAAATGCATTTTTTACTGAACAATAGTGTGAGCAAGAACAAGAAAGTACTTACTTGTAAAGAGGAATAAAAGTGCATTTAAATCTTAAAAACCGACAAAAACAATCCCAATGAGCTTGTTTTATTTTAAGCCTAGATTATCAGTCTTTTTTGATAAGAATATTATTGTTAGACAGTTGAATATTATATCACCGTTGCATGAGTGCACTCAAGATTAGAATCAAGTGCATAATTTTTTTATTAAAATAGAATGCGATTAGTACACCAAATTCTTCAGAATACACTATTTTTATTTAATTTGGACTTATTTTGCGTGGACCAAAATATAATCAACTCTTTGTTCCTCAACAACATAAGAATGTCCCATTTTGATGTCAGATACGGGGATGGAAAATTTCATTATTTTATTGACAAATATTATTTTCTTCTTCTTCAGACTCAATCCTGCAGATTTGATTGCAACAAATATCTGCATTTACTCTCTGTCCAGTCCTCCGCAGCTCTCTTCAGCTCTATATAGGATGCCCAGCCCATGTGCACATAGAATTGTTCAAGGCACTCTCGACGAGGACGCCCTCTAGCGTTCGTACCCCCAGTCATGCCCTCTATTATTGTGTGCAGGAGGTTGTCGTGGCGTTATATGTAGCCTATCCATTCGGCCCGCCTCTCTGATTTGGTCTTAACAAGGTGCCTCTGTTCTTCGATTCTTGTGAGAACTTCATCATTTGTGATGTGGTATGTCTAAGAAACCACTAGAATGCTTCTATACCACTACATCTCTAAGGCCTCTTTTCTCTTTCTCTTATTATGTAAATATATATATAACTGAATATTTGTGTGTGTGAACTTGATAGATTCAAAGACCAGTGAACATATTTCAATGAAACTTTGGTGATATGTTCTACTACTGTCCTAGAAGGTTTAAGCGGAGTATGAGTTCAATACCGCTCCTTGGAGGATAGTTACAAGTAGAAAAGGTTAAAATGTAACAAACATTACGTAAACTAGGAGTAAATTACTTTTTTCATTCTGGGTCAGGACAGGGTTATAAAAGAGAAATCCAATCATGGTTTCACTGTTTTTAAACTCAGGCCCACGAGCACAGATGATTATGCGGGTTTAAGGGGCCCCTTTATGACTTAAGTCACACTCACCCACCAATCTCCGACTGATCCTCCACTCCTCTGCGCAACCAAATCCAATAAGATGCGGACGATGCAGTTTTTGATATCCTATCCAGAAATTCTTTTATTTTAGTTCTAGGAAGACCTAAATCTTTAAAATAACAATATAAAGATTTTGATGGTAGTCCTCTCGCTCCCACCTCTACAGCATATATATTTGTACTAAGGCCATTTTGAACTGTTTTATCTACTAGTTTTTTGTATTTGTTTAGTTTGTATTGGTGGTCGTTTGGGATATTTGTGTCCCATGGGACAGTTAGCTCCATATAAATAACTCTTTTTAACGAAAGTGAGTATATAATTGAATCAGGTCTAAGAGATGAGATGCAGATTTCTTTTGGAAGAGCATATCTTTCATTTCTTGTATCCATTAGGATAATCCAATCGTTTGATTTTTTTATTATTGATATTGGTTTTTTTGTAGATCTGGCTTTTTGTCCTGGTTTTATGAATGTTACAGTTGATTTTATTGTGGTTATTCCTTTGATAATTCTTGCCACCGCAAGGCTGGAAGCTTCTCTCGCAATTTCTAGTATTTTATCATGTCTGTATGAGTATTTTCCCTCTTGTAAAGCTACTTTACATCCTGCCAAGATATGCCTAGCCGTGCATGCTGATGTTCCACAATGGTGGCAATTGTCATCTCTGGATATATTCCATCGTTTTAAGTTGCTTGGGTCTGTGAGCGTATTCTGAATAGAGTTTAAATATAATTTTAACATTTCCGATGACCACCCATGTATATGATTTGCTTCCATCCTAGAGCTGGAGGAATACAAAACTCACCCAAAGATAGCCAATCGTTTTGAATTTGTAAATTTAGTGCCTGAAGTTCATATTTGTTGTTTGCGTCTTGTGTAACAAAATCTTTCATTAATTCTTTTTCTGTTTTATTTTTCTCAATTCCTAGACCTGTGTGGTTTTTGCTGCAACACGTAATGAATTTATTATGAAAATCAACCCATTTTTCAGATTGTTTAGATACTCTCGAGTGTACTCTCATGTTGGGGGGGACCCAGCATGACACGCGAAGAAGAAGAAGGTCGAAGTTCGACAAGCGGGTCAGCTAGTTGTCCCGTAAATGTCAAGTCTCTCTCTCTCCCTATTTGGTCATTTATTTTTCAATAGATAGTTGTGATAATAATTCAAAATGTGCTTAATTTCTTATGTCATTGCATCACGCATAAACCGCAGACTTTAATTTCGATTTAAATCATTCCTGAACCTTGCAATTATTATGTACTAGCTTATACCCGTATTGCTTTACGTTTTTGATTCCGACTGTCAGGCTTGATCGGTAGGTAATTAAACAGGTTCTAGTCTAGCTTCCCATTGCTTAACAGACCTCTATAACTGACATAAGTGCAGAAAAAGAAGAATGACACTTTTACAATTTTTATTTTACCGACCTCATAATATTATACGAACCTACCGACATAATTTGCAAGTTTTCATAGAGAGCTTTGTGATGATGATGATGATGATGCTGGATAATTTGTTTGGCGCCGTTTAATGGATTTCCATCTCAAGGGCGCACGGGAAGCTCTGTGGGAAGAGCAGTGTCTTCAGTTTGTTCCTGAATGTGCTGATGGGCTGGTCCTTTCTGAGTTCTTCAGGAAGTCGGTTCCAGGTGACAGGTCCTGCTACGCTGAAAGCCCTGTCGTGGAAGTTCGACTTGTTGCTCCTGTTGATCTCCTTTAGTATGTTGGTAGATATCATGGCTGAACGTAAGGGTCTTGTTGCTGGCTCCTTGGTGATGCAGAGTTCAGAGAGTGTACGGGGTGCCATGTCATTTATGGCCTTTGAATCTTAGCTACATTCCCTACACCCTCTAATCTAATGTGTGATAATTAATTAGGCATTCCACCCATAGAGAGTGATTTGTGCCTGTCAAACTTCAAAATGTTGGAACCATTTTGCAAATTTTTTCATTAAATCTTTATTTATTGAGAATAATAAGATTTGAATAACATTTATATGTATAACAAATCGGTAAAAATGAGTTTTAGCGTCGTGAACATTTCTATTCGAATTATCCACAACTGTCATTTCTTATGACGTTTGGCGTTTCTATGGATTTTTATATAAAGGCATGTTTAATATAATATTGTATTACTTTGAATAAATTCGGGGGAAAACGTGATGAGGTATGGGGGGCTCCCAAACTTGCAAACATGGGGGCTGACACCAAAACATTTGGACCAGAACCCCACTGCTTCTTAGCCAACACTGTTCTAAAAACAATGTTAAACAATAATATGCTGGAAAAAGCAAAACTAAACTGGGAAAACATACCCGGACAGAAACATGCCAAATCATTAATAGACGGCTTTATAAAAAAGAGATCAGACAAAATCCTTGCTTTAAATAGAGAAAAAATCAGAGTTCTAACCAGAGCACTGACTGGACATTGCAGATTAAATAAACATCTAAGTACAATGAAACTGATGGACATGCATCTATGCAGATTCTGCCTATATGAACATGAAACACCATTACACCTGCTATGTGACTGCGGACCACTGATGCAGACCAGAAACAAAATAATTGGATCTTACATCTCTGATCAAACTCAAATCAAAGAAACCAGCCCACATAAGATCCTAAAGTTCATCCGCGAGATCGGACTGTGGGGTGACCTCTAGCAGCAAATCCATTCACAATGAACTAATATAGTTGACGTGAAGAAAGCACTAGAGGGTTTTAATAAAAAAAAAAAAAAAAAAAAATGGGGGGCTCCGCCCCCCAAACCCCCCTTATAGTAAAATTCTAACCTAACCTAACCCAATTATATAAAATAATACAAAGCTTGCTAACGCTAACATAAAATTGAACACTAATACAATAAAAAATCTATGGAAACGACAAACGTCATAAGAAATGACAGTTGTGGATAATTCGAATAGAAATGTTCACGACGCTAAAACTCAAGTTTACCAACAAATCAATCTACAATTATTTTATTACATTTTCATACCGTAATACCAAGATTCCATTCAACGTTTACATGAGTAATTTTGTTTCCAAAAGATGACTTACTGTCTTTTTGAGAAATTTGTACGGCTCTGGGCATATTAATATCTGACGTAGCATTTGTATTTTGAGCGTGATGTTCACATATACGGTAAAAGTATTGTCAAAGGCAAATAAAAAAACAAACATTTCTGAATTATTATTATGTATAATTGTAGCAATATCATTGTGTGTTTACACCGAACGAAAATAGAGCGTTCTCTCCTTTAACTGACATGGGCACCAAGCAAACAATAACGAGGAAGAATTCACACTAAGAACTAATTAATCATTACAAATTAAGCGCTCATTAGTTCTTGCTTTGATCTGTGATGTTTTGGGCAGAAGCTGCTTGGTGGTAGTCCATTTCAAAATAAAAATGAAAGAGTCTTGTACAAGGGTCTTTGGTTTACCGAGTCTTCTTATAATCTTTCGTCTTAGCCTTATATTCTTTTTGTTATCCTATTAGCATCCATTCTTTCAACATGCCCAAACCATCTTAACTTATTAACAATCCTCTTTATTACAATGCAAGCTTCGCTAACATAATATTGCTTTTCACCTCTTATATAAAATTTGTTCTCTATTTATAGTTATATCTAGAGGTATAATGATCATTGTTTGAAATACTTTCTGCGTTTCTGCGGCCAGTGGTTTAATTTTATCCTTAAATAACGAAAATTGTTTGACACAAAATTGAACAGTTATATAATTTGGATCAGATTTTGAACAAATTTTCAAAGCATTTCAAAGCAATTGTATTGTGATAAAAGTTTATCTAGATGATTCTAATAATAATAATAATTTTATTTGTATTAAAAGTATAAAAACAATAATAATAAATCAATAAAAATAAACCTATTCTATTGTTGAAAATCCACCAATAAGTATTATACCAACATGATAAGCAACAATAATTATTGATAAATTCATATTTAATAGGTATAGGTATGTAAAATTATCTACATTTATATAATCTTCTCCTGAATCCTTGGTTCTTGAAAGATATCTTGAGAATTTCACAAAGATAGGTAGGTGCTTACCATCAGTAACAATTTCTTATTTTTACCACATTTTTATCTTGTCATGTTCTTGTTTGTTTGTTTGTTTGTTTGCCACTATGGATTCTTGCAATAGATTTTTAAACAACTTCCCTAGTAGCTAGACACTTGAACCTTACGTAATAGCTCAGAACTAGTGAGTAAAGCACTTGTATACAAAAGAAGTCAGAAAGCCACTACTGAACTCTGAGAAAGCAAAACTATTCCCGCTAAGACAGATTTTAAGTTACATGACACACATTGGCCTCGAGAGCAGAGTACATTTTCTACATTGATTTTTTTCATGAAGGATTTGATTTGTATTTTCGGCAACTACCCTTTTTCACACCTGCTACTTTATAATATTCTCTTTGTCATTCTATTGCAATCTTTTCTTTCAATATGCCCAAACCATCCCGTGGCCATACATTTTCTATATTTAATTTCTTTAATATCTCTTCTGGGCCTTTTTCAAGACAGAATTGATGTGTATTTTCGGCAACTACCCTTTTTCACACCTACCACTTTATATCCTCTTTGTCATTATATTATTATTATTTTTTTTATTGCTTCAAATAAAATACAAACATAAGCATATTAATAATTATACAGTAAGAAATTATAATCTAACTATACAGATACCCCCCATTCAGTAAGTATTGGTAACTGGTATAAGGGGAGTAAGGAATTTATATCGGTTCAGTATTTTGGTATTAATTTTAAAAGTATGTAAATGAAACAATAAGACCATCTCAAGTGTGAACAAAACGAATTCTTTACACTAGGTACCTAAGAAGTTTATACTTATTAATTTTAAGTTTCTTTGGCCTCTTAAAAAAAAATACAGTGCTTATAACCCATTCTTTCAATATGCTAAAACCATCCCAATCTTTTAACTTTCATATTTGTAACAACTCGACAATATTCTTTTCTTTCAATTCTTTTCATGTTCCATGATCAATAATACCTGCATCGTTAACACGATGGTGTATATTGATGAGAATTTTCATATATTTTGACGATGTACAAATTGTTTTTTTTTTAATTGAACTGGATTCTCATTATCATAGACAAATAAAACTCAAGCAGGAGACTTGAGATTAATACTCATATGTATAATTGATTCATTGCATATTTATAATAAGTTCGACCTTGAGATTTGTCTCACACGTCAAACAAAACATTTTGTCAAAATTTTAAATTCATCTATTTTTTTTCCTCGCTGATTATACATCTATGCAGTGGTGTGATAGTTCTTTTGTTTGAAAATACACACACATACCTCATACAGGTACCGCATCGGTAAGTTGTCAATATAGTCGCTTTCAACCACCCAGGCAACGAGGGCATGCTGTATAAAACTAACGTCCCGGTGGTTGAAAAGTGAACTAATACAGGAAGTTATAATAATTATTACTTATTAGTGGTCGACCAGTGCTCGAAATTCGACCATAACTGATTTAAATTATAAGTTTGTACATTATTAAGGTTCCATTAATAGTGATCATTAATAGTCCGAAGACTGAGCGAGCACTATTTCAAAAACAATGACATGGGTGTTTTTTTTTTTTTACAAAATGAATCTGTGCTCACTCAAAGTGAACACAAATACACTCATTGACTCTTTCACAGTAAGCTACTTTAAGCTTGTGTCTTGAAAGAGGAAGAAGGTCGGCATCTGGGATCGAACCACGACGTCCGCAGTAAGAAAGCCGGCGTTGTAACCGCTAATGAAATGTAGATGTGTGCAAACAATATTAATCTATTCTCAATTATTAATATTGTTGGGATATAAATTCTTAAATTTATATCCCGCTATTTCCGCTTCCACCTTCCATTTGAATTTATCGCCTTCAAAAAGCTTTCTGCGCCCATTATGAGACGCTTTTCATTTTTCATTTATATTGTTTCTATGAAGTTGATGATATTTATAAGTAGTCTGTGGAAGTGTGAGTGAGTATCAAATACGAGTACATAATATTTCAGTAGTGTTTTTTTTTAATCGATTTAATCTTTTTTTATGCATAAATTAAAAAAAATATTAGCATTCGCCACTCTAAAACTATAAGTGTTCGAAATTTCATACTCCTCCGTCTGCGCAATTTTCGTAAAAATAGTCACAAAGTTTTCCCTTCAAGTATTGATATGTAGTCATGGACTTCCTCTTGAGAAAGTCAGCAAGAGGTATACCAATAACTCAGAGAGATGGTCTAATGAGCGAACTGTGCGATCTGGAGTACGCGGACGACCTAGCGTTGTTCAGTACGACAGTGGAGGAATTACAGCGCAGTGTTTCAAGACTCTGCGACGAAACAGCTAGCACGCCTCGGACTTCGAGTCAATGCCAGTAAGACGGAGCTCATGGCGAATAATGCCTGCCCCGATAAACAGCTGCCGATATCCATCGATGGTCACCAGGTCTCCCGGGTGGATAAGTTTAAGTACCTGTGAGCAACCATTACCACCACTGGTGACCTCGGGGCTGAGCTCCCGATACGTATCGGTATGGTAAGTGGCGCCTTTAACAACATGACCAAAATATGGAAGGCGTCGGCGTTTAGTGTCGAGACTTAACCCATTCTCCTCTATGGGTGTGCGAGTCCTGGCACCTGACCAAAGCCCAGGCACAAAGAGTATCTGCATTCGAAACGAAGTGGATGAGAAGATGGTACCACCGCATCACGAACGACGCTATACGTCGGCGCACCCAGCGTGAGCCCATCACTTCTACTATTATGTGGAGGAGATGGACTTGGCTGGGACATGTCTTAAGGATGCCGAATGACAGTTGGCCGAGGAGAGCGCTGTTCTTCCTCCCATCAGGGTCCCGAAGACAAGGAAGACCCTCTCTTCATATTGTGTTCCGCTCCTTCGAAGCAGAGCTGAGGAATCTGGACATGGTTTGGGAGGCGTTCATAAATGTTGCGCAAGATCGAGCGCAATGAAGAGCTCTTGTTGCCTCCCTATGCCCCTGAGTGGGGCCTCAAGGGAGTTTGGATTGGATTAATATGTAGATTACTTTACAATACATTATCACTATATCTTATTCCTCAAGAAATTGACCAAAAATACCAATTTGTAAATTCTTGTGCGCAATTAAGACGGTCGTTATAATTTCTTCCAATGGAAAAGTTTTTTTATACATTTTTTTTCATTTGATTTCTTTGAATAAATAAAAAATAGTTCCTACGATTGTTTACAAATGTGTCAGTATAGCCAGCGAAACTTATAGCCCAAATCACTAGAATTACTCATAGTAAGTATATGGAATATACATGAATCTTGTGATCGGATTTCCGCGTACGCGTACGCCAAAAATGTGTGCGCACCCATAACTCATAGTAATTCTTATCCGATTTTATTGAAATTTGGTAGACCGGTTAGCCCCTCGATGTAGATGAGTCAGTAAAATGTTGAGATCTGTACATTCAGGGGAACCCTCTTAAAGTATCCAAAGAAAATTTCACTTGTTCTAGAAAAAGGGCTAAAAAAGAAAAAAAAAATTCTTCGATTATCATAAAGTTTGGTATACGGGTTGGTCTAATGCTCCTACACAAGCACGTAAAATTTGAGGTACGTAACTTCAGTGGGTCCCCCTTAGGGGCATAGGGAGGCAACTATAGCTCTCCTTTGCGCTCGATCTTGCGCAATGTTTATCATTATGACCTCCTCCCACACCATGACCAAATCTCTCATCTTTGCTTCGAAAAAGCGGAGCACGGTATGAGAGGGTTTTGTAATGAATGGCTTGTCTTGTATGTCATTGTGGATGTATTGACATATTTCTTTAATTTGAGGAGTAACTTTGTGTTCATTACCCCATAATCAGTATTTTTGAAGACCCGTAGTTCGATACTCGATCGTTTAAACGCAACTCATTTTTGTTGCAAAATATTACACGTGTTTTAGGAGGATAAGTGTGTTCTGACCTCACCACGTATCAACAGGCGGGTGGGTTTGGGGGGCAAATGCTTGTGTAAATCAGTGGTGACCAAACTTTCACGCGTCCCGTCGGAAGCTGCTTTTTTTACATTCGCGACATCATTTTTTCTATGTACCTAGTTAACTATGGCGGGACCATCGTGAATGCTGTCTCTCCCATTCGCATTGACAGGTAGGGCCATAAACCAAGCTATCTAGATATAAATGGAGGCAGATTCATACAGAGCTGTCAAACGCTTAAAGGTGAAAACACAAAGAAAACATATTCGGACCGGCGCCGATCGGTGCAAAGAATGTGTCTTCACCCTAACAAAGGAATGGCCGCAATAATTTTTAATGGCCGTAGTCGTAGTATATATTCCTATGCAATAATTTGGGGGCGCACAATTAACTAGGTAAGTATATTATTCGTATCAATCATTTAATTGAGAAAATACAATTCAAGTACAGCACTACAAGATTTCCAGTACAAACAACACCACAACGCAGTGACAGAGCTAAAATGGCGGAAGTCACGTGCTCTATGAGACGACTGCTTCCTTTTATCTAGGTTCCCTAGTGGTCCTCTCTTCCGGTCTGCATATATGCGAAAGAGGCAGCAATCACGAAGGTCTCGCCAACTGACTGAAAACATTCGTAAATTTTTTTAGTGAATTATTTATACGATTCCTCGTGAAAATCTTGGTACCAACATATCCTAAAAATCAGATAAATTACTTACGGCCGGTTTCAAAAAATCTATTAAAGGACACTTTAGCTAAAGGATTTTTTAAAATTTAAAGTCTCCTTTAAGTTGACACGTTTAATAAAAAAATATTCCAGCTTACTTTAGCTAAAGTTTGAAATGTCAAAAAATATTTGAAAGTTGGTAGGGTTACCATGGAAATCTATGGAAAACATTGATTGTTTACTTATATTTTCGCGGAATTTATGTTTATCTGTCAATTTCATTTCTCAATAGAGCATCGATGCTCGAATGCCGTTATTGTTGATAATTTATTATTATGGTTTATGAATTATTAGTAAACGAAATCTGTAAACAATAATATTCTAGAGTTTTACCATGTTTTCCACCCTATTTTAGTCATTTTTGTCCACAGTGTTATCATATTCAAAATATGTTAAGTAATCATTTGTTACATAGAGAACGCCACGAAATTTTCTATGAACGCCGGTGTATTAAAAGATTGAATTACACTAAAGTCGACAGGGCCGAAATTATAAAAGTCCGTTAGTTTAAGTTACAAAAAATTGGTCCAAAATTTGATATAACTAATCGTTTTTCAGAATTATATACATCCGTTAGTAATATTTCGGTAAAATGTTACCATCGGCTTTAACTGACGGCCCAACCACCGATTAAGCGACAGTAACTTCATTGCCGTCTCACTCTTTCACCTAAGAGAGAAAGAAATAGCAATAGGCCGTGGCTGTCAGGCTGTCATTTCATTCTTTTAAATTCGTTGTGCGTATTTTGTGGTGTTTTTGTTGCGCGTTGTTTTGCTATTTTAAAATGTTTTCCAGCAGTGATAGTGATGCCTTTATTAACAGAGTTTCATTCACTTCTTCTGATGAAGAAGGGGTGTTTTTAAAGTTTGGATCAACTATTTCAACACCAAGTGAATAGTTATAAAAAAATGAAAATAATACAATGTCCCTATTTCGCTAAAACAAAATAATCAATCCTGTCTCGCAAAGTTAATTTCACCTACAAAATATTATAAAAGATAAACAACACAAATTACGCACACCAAATTACAACGCTTTTGCGCGTTTTTTTTACCGATTTCGTTTGTTTTGACATAAGAGTCGGTAAAATTCCATAGAAGCTTTCGAAAACCATAAACAAATATACGGATAGTTAATTTCGGTTTATAATATGGTCGTTGGTAAACTTTACTAACGAGTCGACGTTCGTTGGTAACTTTGACATTTACTGACGAAAATATGATCCAGTCTTTATAATTTCGGCCCTTAGTGTCAATAGCGGGACTTTAAGAGTCATTTTCTTGTTGGAGACGCGTTATTTTTTAAAGGAAACTTAAAGTCTCCTTTATTTTTTTATGAAACCGGCTGTTAAAATATTGCATAGAATTTTGGGCTATCGGCTAGGAATAACTTATCGGCGTACGCCGGTTTGACCACCTCTGAAAATCTCAAACGTCCACAACATGGCGCGTTATCGCCCAAGTTGAGAACGAAATGGTGTAGAATTTTAGACTTTCATAATTATTATTATTAGAATCGTTTTTTTTTTCATCCAATATCTCTACGCAAACAGATTATTTTCTTTTCTGTTCGGATTCACGTCACCTCGCTTTGTGTATGCTAAATAATATTATCTAACAACACAAAAACTACAATATTGTATTTGATTACAATATAATGTTGATACGTGCTCTTTGCGGGGTCGGATGGGATTAAATATGTATTTAAACCACCCGTTACGCCACCACGGTTAATCTTATTGAAGGTGATCAATATTTATTCAACAAGTTGTCATGAAAATCACAATAGAGATCGTTTTATCGCTATCTGAATATATAAAGGAAAGTGTCCTGACTGACTGAGTGACATACTCACTCATCAATGCACTGCCCAAACGGCTAATCGTAGATTAGTGAAATTCGGAAAGCGGGTAGGTTTTAATACAAAGGGATTTTTGGAAATTCCATCCCTAAGGGGGTGAAAGATAGGGTTGAATGTTTTTAAAAGTATTCGAATATCTCGGAAACTAGACAATGGTACGAACTTTAGATTTGGCATATAAATACTCCTATAGAAATGAGAAGTAGGGTGTTTTGCCATTTTCCCAAAACTTTACTAAAAGGGATGATTTTTTAGGGGCTTTCTTATAAGTTTAAAATTGGTTTTATCGAAATTTCCAAACAAACCTTGGCTACCAAGAAGTTTGAAGTATTATTATACTCAAATATATTGACTTCTATGGAAATTTCTATGGACTAGCTTATTCGCGCCAGATTTGATGTCAGATGACCTATTGTTTTGTCTAGTAAACGCGTATTGAATCAGAAATTTAGGTTAGGTTCTAATGTTGGTCTTATAATAATATTATTTCACATATTATAATTTAATAATAAAGAATAAATAACAAACAATGACTCTAACAATTCATTATTGATCTTCGATTTTTAAATGGAACTAACCACTACGGGCTTACGACCGTCTTCTACTGTTATTTCGAAGGCTGGCTTAGTGTGATCACTTTACGTAAACAACGTTCGCCATTAGGTGGTAATGTTTGTCTCCGAAACTCCTAATCATGACAACTCTCAACATGTTCAACATGTCGAAAAATCTCATGTATGCAACAAGTAGAAATTTGATAATAAATGAAAATATAGAGATAGCAACAGAACAAGATAGCAACCAAATTTAAAGACTGCGACTGCTGTCATGTATTTGGCGCCAGGATATTTTGTGCTCACTCAAAGTGAACACAAATACACTCTTTGATTTTTTTCTCAGTGTATTTAGATTTTTTCTTTTTTGACCACTGCCATATCATTTCTAAAACTTGATTTACCTACCTAGTACCTAGATTTTTACAATGATTTAACAGAAAGTTACCTATGAGAATATAATTACACTTGCAGCCTGTTTCATAAAAAATAATCGAGACTTTAAGTTTCCTTTAAAAAATAACACGTTTCCTATAAACAAAATGACACTTTATGTTAAAATCCCGTTATTGGCACTAAAGTCGACTTTAGTGTAGTTCAATCTTTTAACACCGAAGTTCATAGAAAATTTCGTGGCGTTTTAACTGTCACAAATGATGAACATTTGTATACGGTGACACTAAGGACAATAATGACCAAAATAGGGTGGAAAACATGGCATAACGGGAAGAATATTATTGTTTCCAGCTTTCGTTTACTAATTCACAAACCATACCTAATAATAAATTAACACAAAAAACGGCACTTTGATGCTCTATTGAGAAATGAATTGACAGATCAACAGAAATTCCGCGAAAATATTAGTAAACAACTTATGTTTTCCATAGATTTCCATGGTAACACTACCGACTGCTACCAACTTTGAAATATTTTTTTGACATTTCAAATTTTAGCTGGAATATTTTTTATGAAACGCGTCAGCTTAAAGGACTCTTTAAATTTTAAAAGGTACATTAACTAAAGTGTTCTTTTGAAGCTTTTTATGAAACCGGGTATTAAGTCCAGCCGTTATCGAGTTTTAGTGGGACACACGCACATAATTTTAATGATATATGATTGACAATTTTCCTTGGTATAGGTACCGAGCATATTATTATTGTGTATTGAATTGTAATCCTTGAAGTTTTCCATGAAAAGCGTATTTCGCACAACTGCTCAGTCTGATCTCCTTAAAATGTATTTTTATTTGTTACGAAAATATATTAATACTAGCTTATACCCGTCTTGCTTTACGTTTTTGATTCCGATTGTCAGGCTTGATCGGTAGGTAATTAAACAGGTTCAAGTCTAGCTTCCCATTGCTTAACAGACCTCTATAATGTAGCTGTTTTACCGACCTCATAATATTATACGAACCTACCGACATAATTATCAAGTTTTCATAGAGAGAGCTCTGTGGTTTGAATCTTAGCTACATTCCCCAAACCCTGTGATAATTAATTAGGCATTCCACCCATAGAGGGTGATTTGTGCTATGTGTGGTAAATGCAGCTGTCAAACTTCAAAATGGAGGAACTATTTTGCATTTTTTTTCATTAAATCTTTATTTATTGAGAATAATAAGATTTGAATAACATTTATATGTATAACAAATCAATCTACAATAATTATTTTATTACATTTTCATACCGTAGTACCAAGATTCCATTCAACTTTTACAGGAGTAATTTTGTTTCCAAATGATGGCTTACTGTCTTTTTTGAGAAATTTGTATGAAGTTCCTAAAAAATTGAGTTTTTTAAATAGCTCTAAATATATTAAAGTTAATGCAGCAAATTGTATTTAAGAACCTTCTACAGCATTTTGTACGGCTCTGGGCATATTAATATCTGACCTTAACGTCTGTTTTCTACGATTGATGCGCCTTCAAAAATATAAACGGACTAAAATATTATGTAGATTCTTGTTATTGATTCGTTTGTTAGATTTATCTACCAGAGTTTTTTTTTCAATATTTCAAATAAGTACATGAAACATCTGTTTTTTACACATATTTTCACGGAGTCGTAATTGTTTTTATATTTTTCTTAATTTTTTTTCTAAACTGCGTTTGGTTTTTTGCGTTCTTTATGCGGACAGCGATAAAATGTAAAACTTCACGCGTCAAACTGGTAAGTGGGCGTTTACACCAAAAGAACATAGAGCTAGAGCCAGAAATACACGGCATTCCCTCCTATAGCTGACATCGACACCAAGCAAACAACAACGAACAAGAATTAACACCAAGAACTAATAATTATTAATGGACGATGACAATTTACGCGCGAGTTCTTGCTCTTGCACGCTATTGTTTGTTCGGTGTCACAATCGATAAAAAAAGAAATGCTCCATTTCTAGCTCTGGATCTATGTTCGTTTGTTGTAAACGCACCCTTATTGATAATGCGATAGACTTCGTTGTTCGTTTTATTACTAAATTTGACCTTCATAAGGGAAGCAACTTACAATTTTGCCTCGAATTTAAAATAAATCGAGTGCCTCAGATAGTTGATTCGAATCGTCATTACGCCCGACTCTATTTCAAATTTAGTATGCGCTAACTAAAATAGGGGTTTTTACCCCCTATTATTCTGGTTTTGGTTCGAACTAAAATAAAAACGTTTTAAAATTTAAGAATTACGTTCACATGAATTAAAATGAACTAATTTGAATATTAGACTAATTAGGAACGTTCTTAATTTTTATAGAATACGAATGTGCACTAACTATAATTGGAACGTTCTTATTTTAGTTAGTGCACACTAAAATTGAAATAGAATCGGGCGTATTGTGTGTATATATTTATTCAAACAAAAGGAATTTTCGTTATCGTTCGAGTTATTTGTATATAAATAACACAGAGTATAAATAGGTTGAATAAACACACTGCAATTTGCTCAAACACATTATATCGAGTGTTATCAGTTTTGAGATTGACCTTAGGTTGGTATAGTTCAAACGATCTAAAAAAGACGTCAGCATGTCTCCCTTGAAGTTTTATGCAGTGATGATAAAAAGTATAACAGCGTTTCCCAAATGAAGTATACCGTAAAAGTTGAGAAACCCTACTTAGTTACTTGACGAATCCGATCACCCATCCACTATACCAGAGGTCGGCAAAGTGCGCCTCCGGAGCCGCATGCGGCTCTTGGGCGTGGCTCTGGCACAAATATCGTACGGGCTTGCCCGGCCGCTTATATTATCCAGCCGTGAACGAAAAAGTTATTTTTTATCAATCCTTACTAAATATGAAATCAAGTTATATTCAACTAGCTTATACCCGTCTTGCTTTACGTTTTTGATTCCGATTGTCAGGCTTGATCGGTAGGTAATTAAACAGGTTCTAGTCTAGCTTCCCATTGCTTTGTTGACCTCTATAACTGACATAAGCACAGAAAAAGAAGAATGACTTTTTTACCGACCTCATAATATTATACGAACCTACCGACATAATTTGCAAGTTTTCATAGAGAGAGCACTGTGGTTTGAATCTTAGCTACATTCCCTAAACCCTGTGATAATTAATTAGGCGTTCCACCCATAGAGGGTGATTTGGGCTATGTGTGATAAATGCAGCTGTCAAACTTCAAAATGGAGGAACTATTTTGCAAATTTTATTCATTAAATCTTTATTTATTGAGAATAATAAGATTTGAATAACATTTATATGTATAACAAATCAATCTACAATTATTTTATTACATTTTCACACCGTAGTACCAAGATTCCATTCAACTTTTACATGAGTAATTTTGTTTCCAAAAGATGGCTTACTGTCTTTTTTGAGAAATTTGTATGGAGTTCCTAAAAAAATAGAGTTTTTTAAATAGCTCTAAATATATTAAAGTTTATGCAGCAAATTGTATTTAAGAACCTTCTCCAGCATTATGTACGGCTCTGGGCATATTAATATCTGACCTTATCGTCTGTTTTCTACGATTGATGCGCCTTCAAAAATATAAACGGACTAAAATATTATGTAGATACACCCATAATTAATTAATGCATCACTAAAATTATGATAAATGTTTACAACATTTCAACAGATTTGGCTCTCAATTTTTTTTAATCAATTTTACTTGCGTATTTGGCTCTTTAGCTAGTAAGTTTTCCGACCACTGCACTAGACCAATCCACTGCAATACTCAGCAGCTGCAACAGCATTGTCGTTACTCGTTATAAGGTCTTGCATATCACACCTCACAGGCATATCTGGACAAGTGAGGAGGCGATCATCACTTTTGAGTCTCGCCGCAGCTACAGGAGACATCCTCTTCCACACTAAAACCCCACCTGTGCATGAAAAACCAAACTGAGAAACCCTGATATTTTTTATTTTTTTTACCCATCACGCCGTGTCCCGTACGGAGTAGGCAGAGAGAACGGATCTCCACTCTTTTCTGTCCAAGCATACTTCTTTCGCTTCTTCCACCGACATACCATTTCTCTGATATGTAACGAAGTAAAATTATACAAGACTTGTGTCAGACCCATAACGGCGTACGGGAGCGAGTTCAGGGCAGATACCACTGCGACCAAAAATACGTTTTGAGTTTCAGAAATGAAAACTCTCAGGAGCATAGCTGGGAAGACCCTCAGAGACAGAGTTAGAAATACGAGTGTGTAAGGGAAATACGAGAGGTCGAGGACACAGTGAGATGTAGAAGGCAACGAAGAAGGGTGTGGTATGCACATGTGAGGATATTGGAACCATCCAAACTCACTCACATATGGCATCGCACGGAGAGCCCAATGGAATGCAGTGGAGGGACAGCTGATGGGAATCGCATCAGGTGGCAAACTCCACTACTTCTTGATCTACATGCCACAAAGCCTAAATTAAGAAGAAGAACGTAAAGTGATTATTATTAAATTGAGTGTACCTATAATGAGCCAGCCTTCGAAATAACAGTAGAAGACGGTCGTAAGCCCGTAGTGGTTTGTTCCATTCAAAAATCGAACATTAGTAATGAATTTTTAGAGTCATTAGTTGTTACATATTCTTTACCTATAATTATTTAAGGATAGCATGTCTAGACGAATGTTAGATGTTCGATGCGTGTGTGTTGCCCACACAGGGGGTGTGAGTCCTGGCACCTGACCAAAGGCCCAGCCTAAAAAGTCTCCGCTTTGGAAACGAAGTGCCTCAGGAGAATTTTGGGAAGATGGTACCACCGCAGCACGAACGACGCTGTACGGATTTAAACATGGTGTGTGAGGAGGTCATAAACATTGTGCAAGATCGAGCACAATGGAGAGCTTTTGTTCCCTCCCTGTGTTCCTAAGGCCCAACGCATCAATATTTCTAAAACTTGAAATTTTACAATGATTTAACAGAAAGTTTGAGAATAAAACAACATTTCGATCACAATTTAGATTTTTTATTCCAGATTGTTTTGATTGAAAACCGGCAAATAGTATCTTTTGTCGATCGAAATTCAAGAAAAATATGATTTATTCGAAGCTTCAAAATGATAATTCACTATAATATGTATGAATGTTTCTCGTTATGTTTAATAATGATAATTATCATTTTGGTTTATGGAAAAACAAGTCGAAAGTTCTTCACATTCACGGCGTTACGGGAGTTTATAAACGTCAGTGCACGCTATTTTGACATTCATCCTAGAAATAAATCGTTATCCAACAGTAGGAACATATTGTTAAAAATGGCGTCGGATATCCTAAACACAAGTGATATCTACACGTTGATGCGGTTAATATCTCAAAGAAAGGCTTTTCTGTAAGATATATTTTTATCTATCTATACTGATTGATGCGTTGGGCCTAAGTGGAGGGTAAAGGGATGAGTTCCTAAATGGAGGTCTTACATATTTAGGAATGGAATATAGCGATTGTAGTGTAGGGATAATTGTGAATAAAGTGTAGTATTTTTTAGGAATGGCATGCAGTCAATATTGGGAATATAGTGTAGTGATTGTTTATCATTGTCACCATGATGTTATCTGCGACGCTGCAGGGGTCAGTGGTCTTGTATTGAATCTTTATGTGCATGTTATTAAGAATGTGAAAGCAACAGATTATATTATTATTATTATGATTACAAGACGCCAATGAAAGTCTAATGATTCGTACGTGCGTTGGTTTGGTGTATTCTCTCCTCTGGTGCACTGGAAAAGCGCTAAATGCCTTCTAATTATACCTGCGGGTGCTACACAATAGAAACATAATGAGTTGTTAGTCATTAGTTGTTACATATTCTTTAAGATCTAGACCTGAAAAATGGTCACAAGAATCTAGACATAATTAGAACGTTGTGCACCAACGAAGCCAATAGGCAGTAAAGATGAGACATTTAAAATAATGGATATAGACATATCCTGGCGCCAAATACATGACACCAGTCGCAATCTTTAAATTTGGTTGCTCTTTTTTTCTGAATAATTTCCAACTTTTATATTTCATTAATTATTGAATATCTACTTGTTGTATACATGAGATTTTTCGACATGTTGAGAATTCTCATGATTAGGAGTTTTGGAGACTTCAACATTAACACCTTATGGCGAACGTTGTTAACGTAAAGTGTTCACACTAAGCCAGCCTTCGAAATCATTAGTTGTTACATATTCGTTTCTTGATATTTCGAGGATGATTTTTATTCGAATCGAGTATTGAAAAATACTAAAATCTTTTTTTTTATTTTGAAAACACACGCATCTCAAACATTATAGTCACAACACAATCTAGTTTATTAATAAACGTGGATCAAATGTAGTCAAGAGATAAACTACCGCTCAGCCATAACACTTATGAATAAACTCGGATTAGTCAAAAATGAGGATCAGAAAGGTTTATAATGGCTCGTGATGCGACGAAATAAGGAAATATAATATGTTGGAATTAGTATGTAGATAACACTAGTACAATTTGGTATATTATGCATCGCACACACACATACACACATCAAATTTTGCACTTATGCCTAACTTCAGATGCACTTAAATTAGCACACGTGCCATACTATTTAGGTATCACATGCCAACAATATTTGCGCGTATTATCAGAGTTTAGGAAGACTATTTCTATCATAGCGGTCACAACTATTTATTATATACCATACTAGGTACATAATCTATACCCATCGTACATAATACGTCACGAGCCCAATCGCATATGAATCACAATGTTACTTTCACTGGCCGAAATCACCTCATAGAAACTTCTCTGGTCTAACGACACTGCTAGTGGGAGGGTCGTAGAGTATATTTAGAAGATCCATACAAGTTTTTATTATTAACTAGCTTTCCCGACAGACGTTGTCCTGTAGTCCTAAGCAGAGGCGGCCCGTTCATCGGTCCACTGCGCCCCCAGAAACAAAAATACATAATTAATCCGATTAAGTACCTAACTAATAAAATAATAACGTTAACATATTTCTAAAACATCCATATTTCATTCGTATTCAAAGCTCAGGCGGGAACAACGCGAGAATATAATTATATGCGCGAACGCGCACATTCTACCTCACCTATGAAGAAGGTACCGAAACGAATGTACCCGATAATTTTGTTGACTTTGCGGTGGCGTAAGTGGGATGGGCTACTGTACCAGCGTCAATCACGTATGCGAGAATGAGAGGGAACTACCCGATCCGTTCCATACTAACTTAAATATTATATTTTATATCATTTCTTACCCATTTTTATTTCAACTTTTTATTAGTTATTCTGTTATCCGATAAATCAATCCAATAAATCAAACATTGAAAGAATCTGTTCAGCCGATCTCGAGTTATAAGTGTTCGAACTAAAAGTATTGATATCAATTTTTTTGTAAAAAAAAAAACCTTCTCAGAAACTTGGCTAACACCCGAACAATGTTTTGTTCATCAAATAAAAGTTTGGTTTATTTTATTCGAGACAAAAGCGACTTGACTATATTATGTCAATGCCCTATGCGCTCATTGAAACCTTTAAGCCGAATCGAATTCGTTATCAGCATTTTTGGTAGGAATGTATTTAACGCGGCGATATATTTTAATCTGAATTAGGGATTAAAAAACAAATTAAAGCCGGTTCCAAAAATAAAAGGTTGTCAGCTACAGTGTAGGATGACGATATAAAGAAGAAAATAGGCTTTCTTTAATAATTATGCAATCCATTTGCTCTAATATGATTTCGTAGGCCCTGTTTTATACTATGTTTTCACCCTAAAAGTAGCAGCCACTATTTTAAAGTCCTTACATTTTGTAGCTTTATCTAATGGAGATACCTGTTATTGGAGCACTGGAGATTCTATGTTTTATGTTTCATAATTTGTTTTGTATGTGTTGTTCAGTTTTCTGTTGGTATCTTATAAATAAGACAAACATTTTTTTGTGAAGTAATAATAATTCTTAATTTATTTTATTTACATATAAAAATCAACACCCAAATATGTAAATAAAAAAAAACAGTAACAAGCATCGTTAACATGTCTAGATGAATACAACATTTATTTAACAACACTCATGACTGTAACAATTCATTATTGATGTTCGATTTTTAAATGGAACAAACCACTACGGGCTTACGACCGTCTTCTATTGTTATTTCGAAGGCTGGCTTAGTGTGATCACTTTTCGCCATTAGCTGGTAATATTTTATATATATCTTCTTTCTTCTTTGTACTGTTGATTTGATTGATGTTTGTTGGTCCAAAGAGTGTTGTGACTGTTGGGTTAGGCTTTGTTTGTGGACTGTACGCATTTGAGTTGGTGGTTGTGCTGTTGTTCGTGTTTGTATGTTCCTTTTAATATTCTTTTTTTGTGAACTGTATATAATGTTTGCCCTAGTACAGGCTTGGCCTATTTGGGCAGCAGTTAAATTTGTTATCCATTATCATTGTATTATTATGTTTGAATAAATAAAATAAAATAAATAAATAAATAAATATTTAAGTCTCCGTAACTCCTGATCATGAGAATTCTCGACATTTTCAACATGTCCAAAAATCTCATGTATACAACAAGTAGATATCCAATAATAAATGAAATAAAGAGATAAAAGTTGGAAATTATTGAGAACAAGAGAGCAACCAAATTGGCGCCAGGATATGACTATATCCATTTTTGTTAATGTGTCTCATCTTTATTGCCTATTGGCTTTGTTGGTGCACAACGTTCCTATTATGTCTATAGATCCTTGTGACCATTTTTCATCGTGGTTTTGTAATTATTGTAGAAAATAGATGTCTTGAGCAAATTGAAACGAGTTTGTGGATTTAGAAAGTAAAGTATTTAGTAGGGGTGGAAAATGTGAAAAAGATATCAAACGTAGGAAGTGATTGGTAGCAGGGTGAGCGGTGCACTAAGATCTATTATGAGAAACAATAACATCTCACTAAATGCTTAAAAACTAGTGCATAACGTAGGTACCTAATCCTGTTACCATCAATATGTATGTAGGTATGGCTGTGAAACGTGGATATAAGCAAGGACGTGGACATAAACGTGGACGGTGTAAAATAGGTAGTGGATAAATCGAAACAGGGAGGTAGACTTGGATATCCTATTTGCCTCCATTCTATCAACATGACATAGTTTAACATTGAATTAAAGCGCAAGTTACAGTGTTTATTCTCTGAATGTGAGCGCTTATCTAGGTAAAATTGCAATTTATTTCGTACACATTAGTGTCTTGTTCGCTTTACTTTATATATCGAACATAGGAAAATATCTACGCGGTGTTCTTCCTATTTGCATTTCCTGTTCAATACAATTTCATTATAATGACGTGTGAAGTCGATCAACAATACACTCTGTCTTTGCATTTGATTCGCGATCTGCTGGAAACGAATTCCGCACAAACAAAATAATATAATATTATTTGTCGTCTTTTTGAAATCACTCTAAAAATTGTTTAAACGAATTTCAACCTACGACACAACCGTATAAAGTCCGATTGCCCGTGAAACATAACCTATTATTTGTGTTCGATTTGTATGTCGACTGGGTCTTCTAATATTGTTTGTCGTGTATATTAATTCAATTGTCATTGAACTTCATTTGTTTTGTGCATCCTCGAATCATTAATGAAATAATAATTTTAATGATATGATGGTTAAGAAAATTCCTTAAATCATTTAAGAATATTAATGTTGTGATATTTGTCTTATCGGCAGCAGGTTTTTTGTCATGTAGGTGAGTATGTACCCACATGTTTTAATTTATATTATGTACACCGTCACGTTTTAACGTTGATTTTAAATTCGTTTCACATAAATAAATGGCGAGAGTTAATGTTGGAATTCTACGAGTTATAGGGAACGATTCCTTGCCCTGTTATTGAAAATATCAATACTTTTAGAAACTCTTATAAACCATCTCCGTAATAGCAAAAAGCAATTACCGTACCTGCTAATTTCAATTATAAATGATTGAATCATTGTTTTATTCCAGTCGCATTGTTTGTAACAATGACATACAAGCCGTTCGTCCGTTCTTACTGAAAAAAAAAACGTAAAGGGAGTAAACTTGTTTTTTTTTCTATACATTACTTGATTAACTCTCGTATCAGATATTTCAATTTTGGGCATAGAAATGAGCAGATTAGGTTAATAATTGGTATTTACGGTTTTTATAAAACTAAAAATGGCTTTACTTGCCTTGCTCACGACAAAATTCCTCTCAGTGTGTGGTACGCGGGTATCACTTCGGGTAGGCGGCGTTAGTCGATCAGTGTTTTTGGGCTTTTCTAATACAGATATGCGATCGAATATGCTACGACGCCGACGATCGCCCGTGTTTTTTGTACAACCTCATAAGACATAGATTTATTTATTTTATTTATTTACTTGTTGATCTACTCTCTATTGATGAGAAAAGCACAATGACATGAAATAATATCTTGAAACTTAATAAGGAAGAATTATATGACACATTGTTTAATCTGGAAAAAATAGAACATCAAAAGTCTGACATTTTCTTAGGTTTTTACATCATTTTTCTAAGACTCTTTGGTCAAATGGGTAACTCAGGGGTCGTGTGTATCTAATTGTGTCTTGATCGACGAAATTATATTGCCAATGCTCATCTGTACTTTTAGAAGAGCAAGTAAAATAAAAAAAATCAAATTTCCCTTTAAACCCCACTTAGGGGTATATGGAAGCAACAATAGCTCTCCATTGCGCTCGATTTTCCACAATGTTTACGACCTCCTTCCACACCATGTCCAAACCCCTCAGTTCTGCTTCGAAGGAGCGTTATGCGTTATGGGAGGAAGTTTAAGTCAACAATTTAATTTGGCTCCTAGAAAAGCAATAAGGTACAATGAAAATTATATTGAGATTTTGTCGCATGAATTCTACTCCATAAAATGGGTGTTCTGTTTGCAATTATTCATCTGAATATTTTTTATTGTCAATTCACTTCCTCTATCCCTCCTTTGTGATTGATGCACCCTTTATTTGTTTTATTTTTTATTATGGACTTTGTTTATATATTAGATTAGGTAATTATTTATTTTCATAATATAATTTTACTTTAACTATTGCCTTTTGCAGCATTATACCATCATTGCCGTAAATATCTGTACTAATTTAAGGCCCAACGCATCAATCAGTGAATATATTAATTTATCTTACAGAAAAGCCTTTCTTTGATATATTTGCCTCATCAATGTGCAGATATCGCTTATGTTTAGGATATCCGACGCCATTTTTAACAAGCGGTTTCTACTGTTGGATAACGATTTATATCTAGGATGGCTGTCAAAATAGAGTTCACTGTTGTTTAGGAACTCTCGTAACGCCGTGAATGTGACGAACTTTCGACGTGTTTTTTTTTTTTCATAAACCAAAATGATAATTATATGCATTATCATTAAACATAACGAGAAAATATACACATTGTAATGAATTATCGTTTTGAAGCTACGAACAAATCATATTTTTCTTCAATTTCGATCGACAAAAGATACTATATCAAACAAACAATCTGGAATAAAAAATCTAATTTTTGATCGAAATGTTGTTATATTCTCAAATTTGTTGTTAAATCATTGTAAAATTTCAAGTTTTAGAAATAAGAATATTACAAAATAATATGCGAAACAACGTTAGAACCTAACCTAAATATTTGATCCAATACGCATTGATTGTCAAAACAAGACTGACATCAAATTAGGAGCGAAAAAGCAAATCCATAGAAATCAATAGATTTCAGCATAGCAACACCGTTATCTTCTAGATATCCATCTATTCGTTAGTTTTCAATAGATACCTACAGCCGTCAGATCCTTTCCATCACTTTATCTAATAGATGGCTACTAAGAGCATTTATCTACATATTGATGCATTGGGCCTAAGTGGAACATTTTCATTCATCTAATATTTTTATATGTATGTAACTTAACATCTAATATTATATGTATTGTATGTTTGTTGTGCTATGAGAAATAAATAATGAAAATAGTGGTCGACCAGTGATCGAAATTCGACCATAACTAATTAAGATTACAAGTTAAGAACATTAGACTGAGCGAGTGATATTTTACAATTTACTTTCCAAAAACAACGACATGGATACGTCAAATTTTAAATGTTGATATTATGTAGGAAGTTTTATTCTCAGCTCCACCTTCCATTTAAATGCACCGCCTTGAAAAAGCTTTCTGCGCCCGTTATGAGGAGCTTTACATTTTTTCTATGAAGTTGATATTCTTTATAAGTAGGTAGTCTGTGTGAGTATCAAACATGTACACAACATTACAGTGGTGTTTGTAATGTTTTTTTATTGATTTAATATACCTATTTTTGTATATAATTTTAAGAAAATATTAGCATTCGCCACCCCTCCTCTATATAAACTATAAGTAGAGACTGGAAAATAGTGGTGTTATTTTTTGTGAATTTCGGTGTTATTTTTGGAGAAATTCGGTGTTATTTTTGCTCTAAAACACGGAAATTCGCGTTATTTTTTCAACGTTGATTTGTTCAAAATGAAGGTAAATGTTATAGCAAAACAAAGAATAATAGCAATTTTTAGAATTTATAGTATATCTAACAATTTTTTTAAACATACAATGTCAAATGAATGAAAAAATCTGATCAACAGAAGTAGTAAGTAAAACAAACTTACAAAAAAAATCAATTAAATAAAAATTGAAATCTATTGATTCAATTCTACAGAAAATTATACAATTATTCAATCAATGCTACAATAATAATTGAAACTACGCTCCGAAATAATAATAAATAAACATTGTTTTGTTGAAAGATTGTCTTAGTTAAGATTTTTACTTCGATTTGTTAGCACAAAACAGGCCATTTGAGTCTGACAAACAGGAAAATTTCCCCTGCGCTCCAATCCTTTTTACTTACTGCTTTTTACTACATACAAAAGTGTACTTCTCTTTTTGATTGTATTATAATCTTTTGTGATGAACTGGCCGTACGCTAAATAAATAAATATTATCTATTTTTACAAAATCACATTATTTCTGTAAATTGGGCATTAAATTCGCATTTTTTTCTCCAAAATCACATTATTCGCTTTATTTGCGCAAAAACTTCGAAATTCGCGTTATTTGCACCAAAACCTCAAAATTTGCGAAAAAAATCGTTTTATCGCGATCGCTAAATTTTCCAGTCTCTAACTATAAGTGTGCGAAGTGCGAAGTTTCAACTCCTCCGTCTGCGCATTTTCCGTAAAAATAATAGTCACACCATTTTTCCTTCACGTATTAATTATTGATATTAGAGCTATTGACAGGCTTCCAATTTTGTTTTAGTTTAATAATGTTTTTAGTATGAGAGGGAAGTGAATATACCAATAATTATTGATATTAGAGAAGTTCCAAAGAGCCCATCACGCACCGTGAAAAACAATACGTTATTTTAGACAGTAACGCAATGATTGTCACACACAAATGTGCTCGTTCGGAGAAAGTGTATCATTTTCGCGATGTCATTTTGACGAATGCAATTTTATATTTGTGCCAATTATTTATCTCCTATATACTTTTATTGTTACGTTTCAGATAAGAAATCATTTATGTTTTTTTTCCGTACGTAAGTAATAAATAACTCTCTCTCTCTCTCTCTCTTTAGCTGACCAGATAGACATGTCATACTTTAATATATTTCCTGAGACAGCATTTTGGATTTACCATTAATTTTTTTTTTTAGTACTTACTACTCCCTTTTTTGACCCTACATAGCGGCATAGGGAGGCGAGAAAAGTCCACCACCTCGCTCAACCTTGTTACCCCCAATATTTATGAGCTCCTCACTATATTATCTACTTACTAGCTGACCCGCTCATCGACTTCGACCTAACCCAGAATAAAAAAATATATTTTTGGCTTATTACATGAATTAAATACAGTTTATAACGTAAAAACTGAATTAAATATAACTTATACAGGGTGTCCCAGAAAGTACGACTAGCGAAAGTTCAAACATATAACACCTTAAGGGCTATCCAAATAACTCAATACGTATGTATTTAGATAGATTGATAAATTGGCAAGTTTTTGAAAATTGTTGGAAGATCAAAAGTTATGTGATATATTTTTTCAAAACGTCCTCACAGTTTCTATAAAATTTTAAATTGTACCCTATTTTGAGATTCAACATTTTTTGTTGTCACAATGGTATCATATAGACCCATTATTGTTTTTTTGTTCTGTTAGGAGTAAGTACTATTCAGCTATTCTAGAAATAAAAATTATGCTATTAACTCAAAAATTGGTGTCTCTATAACTATTTATATCCTACAAGTCAGAGTTTGAAAAAAAAATACTACAATAACATTTTTTTTTTACCCATCACGCCTTTTCCGAAGGGGGTAGGCAGAGAGTACGGATTTCCATTCTTTCCTATCCAAACAAACCTCTTTCGCTTCTTGCAAACGCATAACATTCCGCATACATGCTCTCCTATTTCTTTTGCTCCTGGCTTGGCCCTCCTCTAAGACTGAACCGATATGATCGGACCATGTCATTCGAGGTCGACCTCGTCTGCGTGCACCCATTCTTTCAGATTTATATATCCTTTTTGTCATTCTTTCCTCGTTCATTCTCTCTACATGCCCAAACCACCTTAATTTATTAACTTTCATTATAGTCACTACACTAACATCCACTCCACATTCCTTTCTAATATTCTCATTCCTCACCTTATCAATCAGTCTCTTCCCGCATATCCTACGGAGTGATCTCATTTCCACAGCATTCATTCCAACTTCCATATTTTTCGTCCATGCCCATAAAATAACAATTACCTACTCGAAAACTATAAAAAATAGCTGAACATAACAAAAATAAATATATTGAGTTATTTAGATAGCCCTTAACGTGTTCTATCTCTCGACTTCGCTGAATCGTACTTTCTGGGACACCATGTATATTGCATTATGTAATCGTTCTTGTTGATTCGAATGCGGGATGAAGGTCGACGGGCCATAAGTTTGTAACGAAAACAATTCCTGTATTGTTGCATATATTTTTTAAAAATCCAAGAGATGGCGGTGTAGTAGGAAATAATTCACATATTATGAAGCGTGTTATATTGTTGTATAATATGTTGTTGGATGAATAGACTCCATTAAACACAAATTTTACTGAATTATCATGTTAAGATAACAAAATCACAACACGAATCGAACAATTAAATTACAAGTAACTAGAATCCTGAAATGACGACCTTTGCTTAAGTAAAGTAGGCTCGGTATAACATGAGTCTTGAACATTATATATGTAAATACGAATTCCATATCAATAGTTAAGACGACAGGACAACGTCTGTCGGGAAAGCTAGTATTATTATATCTAACAAACTAACATGCGTTGTGAAAATTTCCACATTATTATTGTGTTTTTCTGCCGCCTTCATCTAATTAACCAAGCCATTATGTTATACAATAGCTACGATATATTGTTGTTTCTGAAATTGCATCGCGTCTACTGGCACTAGAATTGTTGCTAATTATAACAATTATTATACTTCTAGTAATGTTGCTATTATCACTTTTAAAATAATTATTTATTTATTGCATCATTATTTTTACTCGGGGTTTAATTTTGGTGCTAGTCATTTAAGTACAGTGTGTGAAAATGAAGAAAACTGTCTTAACATGAAAACTTTTGGTTTTTGAAAGAGTTTAAGCAAGAACAAATTGTAAAATATCCGTAGAAAAAAAAGTATGTGTATTTAGGAAGTAAAGTATTTAGTAGGGATGGAAAGTGTGAAAAATATATCGAACGTATAGGAAGTGATTGTTAGCAGGGTGGGCGGTGCACCAAGACCCATTTAAGAACAACAACATTGGGATGTAGAGATTAGTGAGCTAAATGCTTTAAAAACTAGTGCATAACGCAATCCTGTTACGGTCAATACATAGCTAGGTATGGCTGTGAAACGTGGACATAGGCAAGGAAGTGGACACAGACGTGGACGGTGTAAAATTGGTACTGGATAAATCGGACAAAAACAGGAAGGTAGAGGACCAAAATTTAACCATTCAGTTCGACTTAACCCCCATGTATGTTCAGCAATATTGGGTGGTTCAAAATGTTTTTACGTTTTTTGTGAATTTTGAATTTAATCCGGATTTCAGAACAAAATACAAAACTCTGGCCAAACTATTGATTTAACGATTTTTTTTTCTGAGTTAGTTTCATACGGTTCCCGATGTTATTTGATATCGTTCCCAATCCGATCCTATAGCTTTTGTTAAAAAAAAAACGCAATATAAGAATTTCCACAAATTTTCGAATCGAACATTATTTACCTTCTTAATCATAAATCTGCAATTTTTCTATTATGTTTAGAGTGGCTTAATTAATTCCAAAAAATATTTAAATTGAAACGTATATATACCTACCAACCTGCTATTCGCTTAGAGTGCAAGTCTCTTTTAGTAAAGGCAGTGTATAAAAAATTGCTCTTTTACGTGCAAACGATTCGATACTCTAATCACATCGAGTCCAAGTAACATTGTCGCATCCAGCGCGAATCGAAATTTCCATCGGTGAATGATAAAGTTGTGTATTATTGTACCCGCGTATTATCAATGCTGTATGCAAGAGAGTATATTTTTTCGGAGAAAGTCGACGGCTATAATATAATAATATTATGTATAGCTAGCTACCAAGCCGTGGTGATCCCTCTCTTTAGGTGTTTGACTTGTGCGCTGTGTATGAGTCGGTGATTCTGTGTCGAATGAAGAAGGAAGTGAACGACAATAGCAGATAAAGAACCTTTATTTCTCGATCGGAAATGTTCAAAATAAGAATTTTTACGTGTACCGTAGGGGGTAGGCAGAGAGAACGGACCTCCACTCCTTTTATTCAAGCGCACTTCTTTCGCTTCTTCCACCGTTTTTCATACAACCTTTCATATTTCTCTTACTTCTGACCTGGCCTTCTTGACAAAATCGATGTGTTCGATCCACGCAATTTTAGGTCGGCCACGCCTTTTTTACCTGGCTTTTCAGCCTTATAAATTCGCTTTGTCAATCTGTTTGCATCCATTTTTTCCTCAAGTCCAAACCGTCTCAAATTATTGCCTTTCATCTTTGTCACTAAACTGACTTCCATACCACATTTCGTCCTAATATTCTCATTCCTTTCCATACCACATTTCGTCCTAATATTCTCATTCCTTTCCATACCACATTTCGTCCTAATATTCTCATTCCTTTCCATACCACATTTCGTCCTAATATTCTCATTCCTTTCCATATCCCACAGTCTTCCCCATATTTTTCGTACAGCTCTAATCTCTACTGAATTTATACCACATTCTTCTTTTTTCTTCCTCGTCCACGTATCACATTCTTACATCATGGAGAGTAGCCAAATTAAAATATCTAATAAAAGATGTTTTATCTATAGTTTAAAATCACTTGTTATAGTCGGGAATCGGAAGTAATTTATTTCCCCGGATGAAGGATAAACCGATCATAACAAATTTCTAGATTTAAAAGAAATTTCCAAAAGCAAAATGGAAAAATAAGGACGATATTTAACAAAACGGACCTAAAATAAAATTTCCAGAATTATAATTGTAAAATTTGGACTTAAAATCCGACAATTGATTTTTTAATGAAGTTGAGTTAGTATTGATCTGATAAATTTTTTTATTTCAACTGGTAAAACCACTCGCATTCCGGCAAACACCTATATTAATATCCGGAAAATTAAGACGTGCTGTGACCAGGCACCCGGGTAAAGTATGGGTTAGGACGGTTTGAACTTTGACATATCGATAATAACATAATAGTATTGAAAATCGAACAGTTCTTCTTCTTTCTCTTGGTTTAGATCTGTTTTTGTTTTCAAGAAAGCTACTCCTGGGGGCCGAGGTCCAGCTGTCTCTCCCTCTCTTCGGTGGTCTTCCGGGTCGGCGGAATATTATTTACCGCTGTATGTGGTATTCTTGATTCGTCCATTCTGTTGACGTAGCCTGAATCTTCGTCTAACTCTGCCCCATCGTACAGAGTCTTTGGTCCCACAGGTCTGCCTGGTAACACGCGACGTTGCGAACTCTATCTCTCAGCGTCCTCCCTGTGATTTATTTATTTATTTATTTGTTGCCACCATAGGCCCAATTTGGTCACTTAGGACGTCAGATAGGTTTTACAATATATTTTTAACATATAGATCGCACATAAAATTAATAAGAGAAAACAAAACTTTATAACAATAAGTAAGTATAAATTACAAACACAGGAATCATAATAAAAAATCTAATAAGTTTAATGATTTGAGTCATGGCGGGTGTAAAGGGCCCAACCATGCTCTTTGCAGTCACAACAGATACATGATATTTGGTGTTAAAAGTACATTCTTAGTCATGTCGAAGTTAGTATACTATATATTATTATCATTATCAATGCTAAATGGTACAATTTGTCTCATTTAGCATATCGTCAACTGAGTAAAATGACTTATCCACGAGATACGTCCTCACCCTCCTCTCAAACGCTTCCGCCTCCAACAGTCTCACGTCAGCTGGTAGTTTGATGTATAGACGGACACTAAGGCAGAGAAACCCCTTCGAGACCTTTGATAGTCTTGGTTTTATGGCCCGAAGGTTCTGCCCGTGTCGGGTGTCGTACTGATGGATATCACAATTTCTAGGAAGAACGGACAGATTCCTCCTGGCAAGTATTAAGCATTCCCAGATGTATGCTCCCGCTAATGTGAGTATTCCTAAGGATTTAAAAGCATTTCTGCAGGAATCTGTTTGATGCATACCCAGGATTGCCCTCACCGCCCGCTTTTGTAAAATAAATACTCGTGAGGAATCCGCCGCTCGTCCCCGAAACATGACACCGTAAGTCGATGGTACTCAACCTTTTTGTTCGTCGGGCCACATACATATCTATATTTATAAACTTGCGCGGGCCGCACCCCCCCTCCCTCCCTACCCCCAATAATTCAAATTTGAGTTTTATAAAAATATGCACTAGGTTAAGTATGAATGAAATATTTTTGTGGGCATAATGAATAGCGTTTATAACCTATATTCCTATATAGTTAATCTGCCTTCTTGAAAAATATACCACTTGTATTGTTAGCAGAAAATAGTTGATTGTAGTATTAGCTAAGCAAGTGAGGTAGGTATGCTCGGGATCGACGTTTTGCGTGCGTATCCACAAGGGTTTTTCAACAGGAACGTTCGTACTTTGCCATTTTATTGAAGTGAAATACATAAAATTGGCTATCATTTATTCTATTTACTTTGCCAAATTTAAAAAAATGTAAAAAAATACCAATAAGTGCATGTTTTTTCTAAAAACGTCCTATATCCTGTTCGACCAACATTCGCTTATTTTACGATCAAAGAGTTCAATAGGAAAGGTGATTCGTGATGAAATGACAATCCTCTTCAAGTTTCATGGAATTGCGAATTTTTTAAATCATATTTCGGATAAAAAGTGTGCCGGGCCGCACAGAAAACCTCAGCGGGCCGCACGCGGCCCGCGGGCAGCAGGTTGAGTATCGATGCCGTAAGTCATGACACTGTGAAAGTAAGCAAAGTAAACGGTTCTGGCTGCTTTTTTTCCACAAATGTCTTTGGTTCGCCTTAAGACCTTCATTTCTGATGTTCTGAGCAAGCTTTTAATTCTGGAATTCTCAGGTCTTGTTTCTACTGCGATGATTTGTCTAATATTAGAAGCAAACAGTTGTTGTTGACGTATAGATATGAGGAACAACGGATATTAAGGATTACAAGAATCACTTATATTTATTGATATTTTTGCACTGTGAGAACTTTACAACTTCGATATCAGTAACTAGTTCAAATGAAAACTACTAAATAGTATAGTATGAGCACGTTTGCATCCAGAAACCAAATGTTTCTTACATCTGATTAAAACAATACACACACATATAAAAAATATAAATATTATATTGTGTAGGTATGTTATATCGCCGGCAAAAATTGATAGGACGGTAAAAGTAACATTTTTTCTTGTTTTATTGGTCTTTTTTATATTACGTATTTAGGTACTTGTGTTATATATACGGTATCATTCGTAACCTAATAATATGCATGTACCTAGGTATATTTAAATTAATAACTTATGATACAATTCTGATATTAAACTGTTTTCAAGATATATTCTTCTTGCTCTTAGTGCCTGCCCTTTATGTAGTTGTCTGAAACAAAAAACTCGGAAACTATATAAAAATCGTTCCCTTTTTAGCCGTTATCGTAAATAGTTAGTTGTCTATTACTTACTTTCAACCAAATACAGGGTGTCCCAAAACTAACGATTAATCAAAAGTCCAGAGACAGAGCATCTCTGGCGGTATCCAAGTAGGTACCTTAATGTGTTATGCGATTTTTTTTATTTATTTAGGTACAATTTAAATTATTTAAAAAAAATGTATGTGTGTGTGTTTTTTGAAATAGGAATGTTAAATTATCTGAAATAAAATGGTATGTAGGCACCTATCATTTACATCTCCCCCCCCCCCACCATTTGAAATAGGTAATAAATAAAATAAAAGTAATTACAATTGAAACAGGAGAATCTGAATAATAAGTGGTATTCATTTAAGTGTTGAAAAAACAACAGTTACAAAGCTTATATCAAATTATAATAAAGAATACAATACAGTAAAAAAAAAAACAATTATTCGAGTTCGTATATAATTGAATTCCAAAAAAAAATCCTTTGAAACAAGGCCTTACGACAATCTTTTCAATATTTCCTCTGCTAGCTCTTCTTAAGGTTTCGCTTTTAGGTAGAAAACAGGAAACACAATTATTATAAATTCACATACATATTATATTAATGTGCCATTTATTTATATACTTATATATAAAAACACTCTTAGGTACCGATTATTTTCAATTTTGAACCATGCATGACGGGCTTGCGACCCTTCTTCTAGGGTTAAGGCGAACACTTATAACTCGAGATCGGCTGAACAGATTTTATGATTCTTGGTTTATTGGATTCTTCTCCGTTCCGGATAACTGAACAATTATTAAAAAGTTGAATAAAATTTGCATAAGAAATAATATACCTAATATTAAAGTTAGTATGGAACGGATTTCCTGCGACGCCAACGCCATCTATGAAAAATTCTATAGCAACAAAATTATTGTTTACCTGACAACCATTGACATTAAAATATTGGTACCTACGCAGATTTTTTTTTAACATTCAAACATATTTTAAACGTATTTTGTATAAATTACAAGGAGTGGAATACCTATAAATATACATCAAGGAGTTAAATACCTATAAAATTTATTTTCAACCAATTATTTATTGTAGTAGTAACAACTATCGATTTACAGACGAAATGGCGTAGAGATAGAGGATGCTTTCATCCAAGAGTGGTCTAGAAAAGAGGAAGATAACGATAAATGGACAAAATTTGTCTTATTTGTGCTGGCGCCTGAGGAATATCCTTCGAGAAATCTTGGACGAACCCAACTCCGCAAGAGAGATGGCATAGTAGAGCTTGGAAGTTGGAACATGGATGCAGACAATGTATGCTTCTATCCTGTTTCTTCTTTCCGTGTTTGCGGCCTTGGTTACACGGGTTTCCAGGTGTTGTTTTTCAGTCCGGTCATTGTTTTGTTTCCCAACTTTCATTACGTATGGGCGCCTTTTGAATTCAACAATGATTATTGTTTGTTGTAACGAACAACGTGACCCTTACCGGTCCAAACTCTTTGTCTTAATTATTTTTTCGCCATAATAGTTGTTACTTTTTATTGGCTTCAAAATCAAAGTTTTTTTTTTGTAATTTCTTTTTCTAATCTTTGTCCACATTTTAATTTTTACATAAGATAAGCCGTCACGTTGATCGCACTAACGTCAGAATCCAGATTGAGTTACTTAGATTAAGAAAAATGAAAGGACGCCTTAAAAATGTAACAAAAGAAGAAGAAAACTTTGAAATATTATGTTATTTATGTTAATAATTTTTGTTGATATAGAGCTCGTGTTGGCCCTAACTACCATCTAACTAACTAGAAGGGTGTTCCACAGGGTAGGAGTTTCAGTCCTAGGTTATCCGTAGCATTTCTGCTACTTTTTGAACTCCCGTCCAACATCTCAAAACACCACATTTGCTGTCTTCAAAACGAGTTAAAAAAAATCTCTTCACTATGGCAGGAGTCTTAATTGTACATACCTACTCTCATATTCCATAATATATTGAGTGTTATGCTCCAATAAGGAAACGGACATAGATAAATAAACAAACAAAAAATGTGTTTCTTGGCACGGTTGTTTTGGACTCGTTTCTGAAGGCTTCCAAATTTTGATTTATTTTTCAATGGACGGACAGTCGGCTATTATTTTTTTTTCGTTTCATATAGTAATAAATAAGCTGTATTCGATTGGGTTGCGTTGTTATGGGGGCGTCCATTAATCGCGTGAGCCCAAAAGGGGGAGGGGGGTCTGGATAAAAATCTCGAAACATCACGTAGGGGGAGGGGGGGGGTCTAGTGAGAAAATCACGTGCATTTATTTGTTCTGAATTTAAAAATTAGCGAAATATAAAATCATAAATTTCTTTATTTATGGTACTAAAAAAGTACACGTGATGTTCGGGGGGGGGGGGGGTTATCTGAAACATCACCAAGTATCACCAGGGTTGAGGGGGGGGGTCTAAAAATTATTTCTCTTTAGCGCGACCCTTATGTACAAGAATTATTATTATTAGTTGGAACTTAACTTTTTTAGATGCGTTCGATAGATATATTTTTATTTCTTTATCACGGATTTGTTAATAACATATCTATTATAATGTGTGAGTATTTTGGAATGAGTGACTTTTACTCGTGTTTCCCCATCGGATGAATTGGTGCGGAATTAACCTCGTTAAATCGATTTAATTGCCGTATTTGATCAACGACAGGGGAGCCAATTATTATTGCAAGCAGGATACTAAATGCGTAATACACACACACACACACACACATCGATCATCAATAATAATAATAATCCCATTATTGACGACGGGAGAATTTGACCGCCCGTTGTTCACTGCTAGTACATACAAATTACTGCTTATTTGAACGGATTAGATGAGGTGGGTATAGATACGACTTTCCTGCCTTCGCCGTATTACGTAGTTTCCCTAGAGTAAGAAGTGTTAAACACTATTTTGAAATATTAGTTTAGGAAAAATATCAAACACTAGCTTATACCCGTCTTGCTTTACGTTTTTGATTCCGATTGTCAGGCTTGATCGGTAGGTAATTAAACAGGTTCTAGTCTAGCTTCCCAATGCTTAACAGACCTCTATAACTGACATAAGCACAGAAAAAGAAGAATGACACTTTTACAATTTTTGTTTTACCGACCTCATAATATTATACGAACCTACCGACATAATTTCATAGAGAGCTCTGTGGTTTGAATCTTAGCTACATTCCCTACACCCTCTAATCTAATGTGTGATAATTAATTAGGCATTCCACCCATAGAGGGTGATTTGTGCCTGTCAAACTTCAAAATGTTGGAACCATTTTGCAATTTTTTTCATTAAATCTTTATTTATTGAGAATAATAAGATTTGAATAACATTTATATGCATAACAAATCAATCTACAATTATTTTATTACATTTTCATACCGTAATACCAAGATTCCATTCAACGTTTACATTAGTAATTTTGTTTCCAAAAGATGACTTACTGTCTTTTTGAGAAATTTGTATGAAGATTCTAAAAAAACAGAGTTTTTTTAAATAGCTCTAAATATATTAAAGTTAATGCAGCAAATTGTATTTAAGAACCTTCTCCAGCATTTTGTACGGCTCTTCTTCACATATACGGTAAAAGTATTGTCAAAGGCAAATAAAAAAACAAACATTTCTGAATTATTATGTAGATGAATACAACAGTTTATGGCATTACAACTGAATTTAATTTATTGCAGTACCTATGTAATAATTTTTGTGGTTTCGGATGTGGGATTAAGTTTGACGCGTCATAAGTTTGTAATAAAAACAATTCCTCTAAAGGTGCGTAACTTAAAAAAAAGCCAAGAGTTGGCGGTGTAGTAGAAAATAAGTCACATATGAAGCGTGTTACGTTATTGTATTTGGAGTATTTTTACGATCATTTTTAGTTCTATTTTTTTTTCTAATTACGCACTGTGTTGTTATAAAGTTTTCAGTGTTTTAATTTGTTGAGGATACGTTGATTATTAGAAGCTTAATTGGGAGAACAGAGGAATTCGCATCGATGGTAGATACTTGAACCATCTGCGATTTGCCGATGATATAGTTCTAATTCGTGTGACTGTGTCGGGCTTGACAGAGTTGAAAAATACAAATATTTGGGAGTTATGGTTGATAGCAATTTAAGATGGGTAAATCACATAGAGATGCTCTCAAAGAGACTCAGAAAGCTCATTTACATTTTCCGAAATCTGAGAGAAATTTTTGAGATAAAGACCCTTAAAGCAATATATTTCACTTTAGGTCAATCTCTCCTCATGTACGGGAATCTGGCATGGGGGGGAATGGCCAAAACAAATCTTCAACCACTCGCAGTTAGTCAGAAGTCTCTCCTTAGAGTAATTTGCCACAAACCATATAGATATCCATCGGATCAACTGTTTTCGGAGTTCGGAGTGTTGGACATAAGACAGCTCTACATGAAGACCATACTGTTGCACGTAAATAGAAACCAGGCCAGTTATACGACGGATGCGTTCGTGCTTCACCCTGATACTAGGAACCGACACCTGCTGCGCCCAAAGCCTGTACGAACAACGTTCGCCCAGAGGCACTTTTCTTTCCTAGGTCCCAGACTATATAATAAGGTCATACCTGACATGTCAGCTTCGTTAAATGTGGGAAACTCAAACATGGAACAATTGATTGTGACCTGGCTGATGCAGAGGGGAAGGGAGGCTTCGGAGTCGGCGTTGACGCATGTATTACGTTGAAGGATGGGAGAGTACTACGAAGGTAGGTTGAGTGTGTTGTTGGCGCTTTGCTGGTTGTTTTATTTTTTCTTTGTTTGTTTGTGTTTCTTTCTGTTGTGCACCGTTTGCTCGTCTTTGTGTCTCGTTAATGTTAGGTCTACATACTTGCATAAAATTACAGTAAATAGTTATTCATCATAATACACCAAAAAATACTCTAATACTCGGAATAAAAACTGATGCGCAGTATAAATACTTAGTATCACCTCAGCACGGGCTTTTGTCTAGTGGGGTGATAAATTCCATTATCTTAATCTGTATTTATATATGTACACATTAATGTATTGTTATGTCTCTTCTTCTTCGCCCTCGCCTTTGTCCCATTATTTGGGGTCGGCTCTCCTTGTCCTATTGCGCCAAGATTTCCTGTCTAACGCCATCTCTGGCTCCACTTCGCAGTCTTTTAAGTCCCTATTTATGCTCGTCAACCATGTGCCTGGTCTCCTGGCTGGAGTTTCAATGTCCATGGCTCTCTGGATCATGTTGTCTTGTGGTCGTCTCATAACATGCCCATACCATCTAAGCCTGTTTTCCGTTATCTTTTCGGTTATGGGTGCGACCTTGAAACTTCCTCGGACATAGACATTTTTAACTCTATCGAGTCTGGTTACTCCTCCAGCCCATCTGAGCATCTTCATCTCTGCAGTGTGCATGCTTTGTTGGTGTTTCTGTTTTAATGCCCAACATTCAGAGCCATATGTCATTGCGGGTCTTACTGCGGTCTTGTATACTTGACCCTTTATGTATTGTTATGTATTAATGTATTATTTGGAAAAGAAAGAAAAAGAAAAGAAAGAATTAGTAACAGTCCCGAGGAACTAGCAAAAATGCTTCAAGAGCTGAACGAGGTCTCCAAAACAGTAGGATTATGTATGAACCTGGCTTAAACAAAAGTAACGGGCACACAAAACATTCAAGTCGAGATTGATGGCAGAATTATTGAAAAAGTCAAAGAATATATATACCTGGGACATTGTATCCGATTAGATAAAGAAAACTAGACGGCAGAAATAAAACGAATCATCGAACGAAGTTGGGCTGCCTTTGGGAAACTAGGGGTATATATTAGAAAATAAAAAAAACACCCATCAACCTGAAGAGGAAGGTATATGAAGCCTGTGTTCTGCCAGTAAGTACATAAAAGGTCTTGAAACTGTCATTCTGACAAAGCACAGCACAGAGAGACTAAGAGTCACATAACGAGCGATGGAAAGAGCCATGCTAGGACTGTCCCTTAAAGATAGAGTTAGAAACGAAACGGTGCGGGATAAAACTAGAGTCACAGACGTGATCCACCGGGTGATGACTCTAAAATGGAAATGGGCAGGACACGTCGCTAGAGCTACAGACGAAAGATGGACCAAAATACTGCTGAATTGGAGACCGAGAGACACGAGGAGAAGTGTAGGAAGACCACAGATGAGACGGAGGGATGACCTGGAGCGACACGCTGGGGTGCTATGGATGCAGACTGCGCAGGAGAGATCGACATGGAGGAGGCTTTCGTCCGGGAGAGGCCGGCGATAAACTGAAGAAGAAGACGTTGATTATACCTACCTAGGAGCACTGAAGATTTTAATGTGTTTGTGTCATAGTTTGTTTTGTTTGTGGTGTTAAGTGTTTCGTATTCGTTGGTATTTCTGATTGATAAATAGATTATTTTTCAATTCTTTGCACTCAAAGATGCCGACTTCATATTTTTCAACGAAGGGACGATTGAATACGTGAACAATTTTAACTTTTAGAAAACGCACACAGTTATTTGTTTTCGATTCAATCCTTTCAAAATAACCAATGATTGATATTTTATAAATGCTTGCAAAATATTTTCTTAAGATGTGATACACCTACGAGTGACGAAGCGTCCATCACGCGGGTCCATTTTTGTATCTTATCAATAATTATTTTCCATATTTTCAGAAACATGGTTTTATTATAGTAAGTATTAAGTAAATATTGTGATAAAATAATTTGTAACTTTATAAAACTTGCCTAATTTTCTGTCATAGCTTTATCATGAACACGGTGACAGGAAAATTGTTCGAAATAATATTAATTGTCCGAATGCACAGTTCGAAAATAAATTATTCGCAAAGATGTAGTGTAAAAACGCCGTAGTAACACGAGGTTAAAATTCGAACAATTTTAATTTCTGCCAAATGTGTTTTCGGAATACTGTGTTTCGAACAATTGCCATTCGAAAATTTGATTTTCGAATAATTGGTTTTCGAAAATATTCATGTAATCGAAAATTTTCACTCTACGCCATTGACACCTACAATATTTGACGATAATTATTAATAGAAAAATTATTAATGGCTTCTTTTCAAAACACTAATTAACCTGTGCGAAAACTTTCGTCTAAACTAAACCGTTACTCTATTGAACAGGACCCCTATTCTGTAGCAAGTGTAGGGTAGTCACTTGAAAAAAGTGACTATTCGGCGATACATTTTGTATGAAAAACGTCTACATGCGATTCTCGCATTCGATACGTATAGACGTTTTTCATACAAGATGTATCGCCTAATAGTCACTTTTTTTCAAGTGACTACCCTACACTTGCTACAGAATAGGGGTACAGTTCGTTTTGACTTCTTAAATCTTCTTTTACATACCTACGGATTGTATAGATGCAGTTCATTGTTAATCTTCTTTCTCAAGCGAGTTTCATACAGATGAAATTTTGAAAAAAGTAAGGCTTGATATTAAAGTTAGTGTTGTTTTGTACTCTCTGCCTAACGCCCTAACCTGTCAGGTAATGTGTGACGTTGGTTTATATCAAATCACGCGTTTCGAGCGTGATTCGATTATTCGTAGAAAAGTGCAACGCGAGAAAGCGTCAAACGCTGTGATTGCCGAAAATCACGTCTTGCTGTTTATGAGCCGGAAGGAATCTCGCTCGAAATTTGTATAAAACCTCGCAAGAAATATTACATTCTTCATATTGTGTTGGGAAAGTGCGACGACTCAAAACGATTTGGATTCACTACTTACGGTCTGCTTAATTCTTTCATAAAAATGTTTTTTATACGCCTGTTTTTTACTTGTCTTTTTTTTGTGCTCGTGTATATTTTTAAATATATACCTATACTCGCCTGTCGCTATGGAGTTTTTCCCTCAAATACCAAGAATAAGCTGCCGAAAAAATAATCTTCAGGACAAAGAGAATCGAATCGTCGAATCGATCCGTGTAAGTGATTTGCTGTACCCGCATTCTATGTTTTATCGGAAGGCAGTCACGGAAGTAAAGTGAGTAAAACGATACATTTTGTATGGAAAACGTGTATATTATGTCTCGAATGCGAGAATCGCTTTTGTTTCTATATAGATAATATATCTTTGTAGCGGCGCTATACCTACACGTTTTCCATACAAAATGTATCGTGTAATACTAACTTTACTTCCTTGACTACCTTCCGATAAAACTTAGAATACGGGTACTGTTATTTATAACTTTGTTATTACGGTTTTTTTTGTAAAAATCGATTTAAACTACCGTTTTGGCATGTCTTGACACTCTTGCCATAAACCTCAGGGATAAATGATATGGTTTTGTACGTCGTTTGTTTTTTTTTCATATATAATAGAAAAGATAGTCGGGTTATAGCGAACACTTATAACTCGAGATCGGCTGAACAGGTTCTTCCGATGTTTGATTTAGTGGATTCTTCTCCCCTTCGGATAACAGAATAACCATTAAAAAGTTGAATAATGCATAAGAAATAATATAAATATGATATTAAAGTTAGTATGGAACGGATTTCATGCGACACCAACGCCATCTATGAAAAATTCTATAACAACAAAAATATTGTTTACCTGACAACCATTGACATAAAAAATATTGGTACGCAGATTATTTATGGAATTGTTTTCCAGCTTTCAGAAATAATGTTTTGACATTCAAACATATTTTAAATGTATATTATTTTTATACATTACAAATTTGAAATCAATGTTCTTAGTAAGGAATACTACAGGACAACGTCTGTCGGGAAAGCTAGTAATAAATATTCTAGGTATATTATATCAAATGCAAAAAAAAATTATTCTGTCAGATAGTGTCAAAGCGTTCGAATATAAAACTGTTTCAGATTTATATTTAAATACACATAGATTATATCCAGTCATTGTCATCATCCCTTTTCTTAGGCCCGTTGGCATGGCAAATTTCTTCTTTAATAACCTTCAGTAGCGAAGCGTACATACAAGCGAAACAGCTTTATTAAAATAATCAGAATAGTAACAAACTTTACATCAAAGGAAGAAAAACATATAGGTATACATATGTACAAACTACAGTTTTTATCATCAAATCCTCAATCATTGGAAATGGGTGTGATTAAGGGACAACGATTATTTTGTTCAAGTCTCTGAAATCTATACATAATTTTGTTTTCTTTTTATAAGATTGGTTAAATATGAATAAGTGATGTTATTAATATGTTGTTTGTTTTTTTTTTGTTCGCAGAATTCTTCCTCCTCTAAACGTTTTCGGACGGTGTGCGATTGTTCCCAACAAAAGTCCCTTTTCCGGAATGTTCTCTCGTCAATCCAAACACAAGAACGCATCGCTCACGTCTATCGTCAACAAATCGCCATCGTCGACCAACTCCAAGTACCCCAACAACTCCAGCTCGGGATCCCTGCAGAATTATCCAAACTCCAGCGCATGCTGCACGAACTCGCCGAAGGATATCGACACGGACTTCAGCGCCAATAACAACATTGTTTTTCTCAAGATGGTGTCCGCCAAGTCTTCGGCTAAGTCGTCCGAATCATCGCCAGTGAACTCCAGACAGTTGGCCACGCAATCGCCGTCCTTACAACCGACTCCCGCAGCCGAATCATCTTCGGACGACGACGATATCGATGACGAGGTAAAATATTTGATTTATTAGTTACTAGCTGGACTGTTGATAGTTTCGGCCGAGGGTGCTTGAGTTCATTTTCACTTATTATGTAAAAATAAATAATTATTTATTTTTACTAGTTGAGCCGCCCGTCGACCTTCGAACTAACCCTGAATAAATAATTAATTTTGACTTATTACATGAATAAAATGTGATTTATGACATAAAAACTTAGACATAAAACGTAGGTATATTGAGGATAATGTTTTGATAATCTAGGTACCTGCCTAACTATGTTTTTTTGTTTCTTCGTCATATACTATTTTTTTGTATTATGGACTCTTCCGAATGCTCGCAAGGGCCTATGGAATCAGAGCTATTCTTTCATCAACCTATTCAGACTGTTTATTATTTCAGATTGGCCACTTCCCATGTCCGGACCCCTATTCCGGATTTTACTCATTAACGTAAATAAGAAACTTACGGGAATTTCGTTCGGGCTGCGGAGCTTTCCGAAGTATCCTGTAGGGGAGTTTTACACGTTTGCATACAAAATTGTGTTACTTCACGCCAGCGTAAATATCACGGAAACTTATAGAATAGGCTTATTGTGTGTGTGACTCATTTATCCGTACCCGAAATAAACGTTATGCACTTGGAAAACAATAAATATTATGACTTCGCATAAATTTACTTAAAACATACAATTGAACCTCAGGAACCAGCTTAGGTCGTAACACTTTATACGAAACAAATGTCTCATACCTATACAAAACGATGTAAAATACAATAACGCCTCCAGCGCGGAAGAAAAAATTCAATATATTTTTTAAAATTTATAACGTCATTTTGTCCATAAAATTGTATGAATCAGCTGCAACCACACCTCATCCTCGCCTTTCGATGATTTTGTATCTGATATCCCTTACTATCTTCCTCTTTCACGACACAAGCTTTACGTAGCTCACTGTCAAAGAGTGTATTTGTGTTCACTTTGAATGAGCACAGATTCATTTATATACAGAGTGTTATGAAGAACGTTAGCCAAACTGGTAGGGTATATAGAGGTGACCATTTCCAACATTGGTTCCATACATCAAAATGTATACAGGTTGTTACTTTTTTTTCTAGGATTTTAAAAAAAAAATTCGGAAAAATCCCAAAGTTTTACCTATTAGTGTCAATAACTTTATTATTTATCAACCAATCAAATTCATTTAAATTTAAGTATTATCTCAAATACATGCTTATTCAGATAAATATGAAACCCGACAAAAAAGTCAACGCTAAAAAAGATATGATCCGACAAAATCCAAAAAACGGTCTGAGAAAAAAATTAAGTTGATTTTTAAATCAATTTTAAAAATATTTAGAAAAATGGTTGAGTTCTTAATATAACATCAAAATTTCTCTGAAGTTGCTTCTTTTAAATGATATATTGCAAGTGTGTAAACATAGCTCCGCCTCATTCTTCTTTTACAATAATTTTCAATCTTGCGGATTGGTTGACAGCAAAAGTGAACGTCTCCTCCACTCCTCTCGGTTCTCCGCTGTCCTATTTAGTTCTACGTTCGAACTGCATACCACATCCTACATATCTGTTGCAGAACCCTCGTCCATTCCCTCCAACATAGTTCCCGGTAAATTGTCATGCGCCAGCCATCCCGCGCATCATTCCGATATGGTGTCCAACAATTCGCATTTCCTCTCGAATTCTCGCAAGAACTCTTCGTTCGTGATGTGTTCCGTCCAAGATATTTTCAACATTCACCTATATAATTCCAAATTTCGAAGGCTATCTGTCTTTTGCGTTCTGTTTTGCCTATACGCCAAAATTCATAGAGTAAAAATCTTCTGATGATCGTCTTTGCTCACTCTCATTACTCTGGTCTTCTCTCAGTTTATTTCCAAGTAATGGTCGCCGTTCAGTATCACTATTCCGAATATTCCTGAGACTGACGTAGGTGAGAAACTCACGGGAACTTTGTATGGGCTGAGGAGCTTTCCGAAGTATTCTGTAGGGGCGCTATACACGTTTTCATGAAAAAAAAAAACATTACTTCATGTCAGCGTATATGTCACGGAAACTTAGAATAGGAGTACGGTACATATTCCATGATGTCTTGCATATTTATTATTACCATACATAAGGGTCCCTTGCCTATCATATTTATTATTACTAATTATTAAGACTATCTGCGTCCATTTTTGACGTAGTCACTACTTCTCCACCTTCACCACCATAATACCTCGAATCAAAATATGACACAAAAATTTGTTATTCATTTTCCAAATTTCGCTTCTAGTATGTGCCTAGTTAATTGATAATGATTCTATTTACTTAGTCTTTTTCAACCCGAACGCGCTTTTTAAAACGCTAAACATGCTGTGAAACAGCCTTCAAAAAATATTTTTTATTCTTCTCTGAAAAATAATGGTTATTGGTCAACTTGAACTCTTCATCGTCGGAAAATAGCTTTCCACAAATGTCTATTTCTCAGTTTCGGACGGTAGGTACCTGGGCTAGGCTTAATTTTGGAAACCATTGTATCGAATAGCAGCCTTCCCAATACGCGCCTAGTGAATACTTCGCATTTTGTTTTATTCGTTATACGAAGTTATGCGGGTTGTAAGAGGTTCCACTGTACTGTATTAAACTGTAGTTTTGAACATAACTTAAACATTTCAAGACTTTTATATTGTTATTGTTATTCTTCAGATTGAGTGTTTTCTGTTATTACTCTGATCGTCAACTTGCTACTAAGTACAGCTACAGTAAAGTTGCCTCAACAACTTCCTGCACCCGCGTGTCTACAGAGTCTACACTATGTAACAATAACCTTGCAAACGTTATAAATCTATTTCTACGAACGGATAACAACAAGCTACATCAAACATACAATGTCATCAGCTGCTACAAACGCAAGAAGAAAGCATACAATGTTGAAGAGCTATAAGCTGAAGAAATAATAATTGGACAAATATTCGTAGATCAAATCAAATGGCTTAAAATAAACTAGTACAAACGCAATCCTGTTACTATCAAGTTAGTATGTATGGTTGTGAAACGTAAACATGGTCAACAAAAGAACACATACATACTCACATACATCCGTGGCGCTACAACCCTGTTTGGGTCATGACTCTTGACCTCCTCCAGAAGATTTCTCCGTGCCAACCTGTCGTCCGCCATGCTCCGCCAGTCGTTCACCCCCAGCAGTCTGAGGTCTCTCTCCGCTCCGTCCAGTCATCTCAGTCTGGGGTCTGGGTCTTCAAAATAATTAGCATGTAGTATAAATGCAATAGAGACGTGATTTCTACGAAGAATATTTGGAAAGACTCTGTGGGATATGGAAAGGAATGAGAATACTAGGAAGGAGTGCAGGATGGATGTAAGTGTTGTTAGTGTGTTTTTGTTGAGATGCAGAAAAAAACCTCCAAAAATGGGGATCCTCCATCTCCTGATCTGCTCACTGATTGATGGGGGAGAGCTGTAGCCCCGCTTTTAGCCAACGACAAGATAGACTGGAGTAACGAATGATGTGGATCGAAAAGAAATAATAGGAAAGGTTTTATCAGAAACGGTACGTCAGTGGGTGTGCTGTGATAAAAAAGAATGGAGATCCGTTCTCTCTGGCTTAAGAACTCTTCATCATCAACTATTTGAAAGACTTATAAATATCATAATAATATACTTATACCTATTATGGTAATGACTTTTTTTTAAATACTTATGTAATAAAGATTATTTTAATGATTAATTGTCTCGGTGTCTTCCTTGATAACAATGACCTATAAGAGCGATAAGCATATATAATGCAACCTTTAGTAATGTCATTTGTCTTGAGAGGATGAAAAAAAAAATAAGATGACTAAGCTATAACAAGATCATGAATAAGGATTTTTTTCTGAATACCTACTATAAATACTTCACCACGATCGATTTTACCCGATATATGTAAATATGATCCCATTCTATGATCAAATACAGCAGCTCTGCTTCGAAGGAACAGCCCCTTATTCATGAAAAAGTTTGCTTCGAACTAAACTAAATGATTTTCTAAACTTCTATCATAGACTAGAATCTTTTTGGTACTCTGCAAAGAACACAGTACTAGAAAGCGTTCCTCTTCTTCCGCTCAATATGAGCATAAAATGACACTTAATAGAAGTCTAACTTTATTTTGAAAATCGGTAAGGGTAACGCTACTTTAGAACGTCCTCCACATAAGGTAGGTACCACCTCACTAGGTTTTCCTGTTTTGAGGCTAGATTATCCATCATGATAAGATTCCTACCTTTATTAGTATATTTATGTAAGATGGTGACCTCGGGGCTGAGTTCTCTATAGGAATCGGTATGGCGTCTTTGACATGACCAAAATATGGAAAGCGTCGACGTTTAATGTCGAGACGAAAATATAAACTATTTGATGCGTGTGTGTTGCCCATTCTCCTGTAATATCGGTGTGAGTCCTGACACCTGACCAAAGCCCAGGCACAAAAAGTCTCCGAGTTAGAAAGAATGCAGGAGAATTTTGAGTGTTAGATGGTACCACCGCATCACGAACGACGCTATACGCCAGCGCACCCATCAGTGTAGGCCCATCACTGCTACCATTACGGAGAGGAGATGGACTTGACTTGGACATGTGTTAAGGATGCCGAATGACAGTTCAGAGTGCTGTTCTTCCTCTCATCAATGTCCCGAAGTCGCGAAAAACTTCCTCTCATACCGTGTTCCGCTCCTTCGAAGCAGAGCTGAGTTGTTGCCTCCCTATGCCTCTGAATGGGGTGTAAAGGGAGTATCGATTCGATTCGAAAATGTATAGTCTTAATCTGCTAACATAGGTTATATACTTAGAGGAGATACCTAAGCACTTAATAATCAAAGGAAAAATAGATGGTTACATATTTTGGCTATAGGAAGATGCATATAAAACTGCTGTACTTCGATACTTCTACCGCATGTTAGTTATTATAGTCGTCTCTGAAAACTGGTACATGGAAGATAAGGTCAAACTACGGAAGGGAAACCATATAGCAGAAATACCCAGGAGAAAAGGATTCGGACAGGAAGCCTTGAGAAAAATTAATCAGATGCTTAAGAAAAATAAAGACATACCCGTGTCATTCGCTTGATCACTTATGACCTGGGAACAGAGGAAAAGAGATGACGGAGAGAAGAAAACACCACGTCTACAACTACATATCTTGTTGTGCGGGAATTCTGTTGTTTGAAACGTGCGGATACTCACATACCTACCTCATACCATAATTTTTTATATATAAATACCTACATATAATTATGTCCCTCATACTTACAGCTACCGCGTCAGTTCAGTTCTCAATTTTAAGTAGAAAAGAACTTTTAGGTACCTTCAGCCATGTAGAAATCACTTCTTGCAATATACCTAGATCGGGTTGATATAGGTATGTTCAAGCTGGAATCAGTAAATGGCATTTTGATCATAGTAATTACATGAGGATTTTCTATTCCAAGGGCTATCCCTTATCACTAATCACTAGAGTCAGAGACTATTGTAAAATTAAAGTGTTGGGACTTGGACAAAAATTCATTGATATCTGTATAGTAAAATACTTGTATCCTTATCATTATTGTAAAGAAATCTTTTTTTGTCTATTTCAGTTCCAAGATGCTGACGATTTTGATATCCTGTAAGTATTACATACCTTCTCTTAGCCGTACACTTACCTGCATGAATTATATAAGGGGGTCAAACATATTATAAAAGTATAGGGAAACAAAATTATTAGGTTTTGATCTTTGAAAGGGATAAAGCAAGAAATATTGTAAAAAAAAACATTAGAAAATGAATGTCTTGAGCAAGTGAATAAGTATGTGTATTTAGGAAGCAGGTATGTTTAGTAGACATGGAAAGTGTGAAAAAGAATCGAACTTAGGAAACTGACTAGTAGCACTGTAGCAGGGTGGAGATTCAATCCTGTTACCAAGAATGATGTGTGGATGTGAAACGTGGTCATGACGAAAAAAAGCAATGTAGTATAAATGCGGTAGGGATAGAGCTTTACAAGAAATAATGAATAAATAACACTCTTCTATACATAGGTGTTGTATAACCAGCGGAACTTAATGCTTGAAGCATTCTCTACCAGTCAACTGGAATATTGTGTGGAACGACTCTGTGAGAGGCGGAAAGGAATTAGAACATATGGAGGGAATGCGCTATGAAAGCTAGTGTTATAACAAAGATGAAAGTTTATAAGTTGAGATGGTTTGGGCATGTTGAAAGAATGGATGCAAAGGGGCTGTCGACTGAAAATGATGGAACATATCGATACCGTTCTCAAGGAAATGGTATTTCGCTATAAGATGCGAAAGAAGTGTGCATGGATAGAAAAAAGTGGAAGTCCGTTTTCTCTGCCTACGCCTTATGGGACACGACGGGATGGGTAAAAGAGTGCAGTTTGTAGGAGGAATCAAGGCATATTTCCAACAAATGTATGAATATTTGAAACTACATTTCCTCTTGCCTTGATATCAGTGGTTTGTGATTATAAACGGTGTATGGTAGATTGTTGACAAACTGATATGGTGTATAGATGAGTCCATCCATAAGTAACATCTTGTGGGTATACAATTCTGTTTTAAATGGTATGTTCTACTTACAATATCAGTTTGTCAACATTCTACCAAAGACCCTGTATATAACATCAATATGATGTTATATACAGGGTCTTTGGTAGAATGAACATTGACCCACAAGATGTTCTAAGTGGTCTCTGGAGGTATATGGTTCGTTATATCTAGCATTCTACCTAACACCCTGTATATAATATTGTTTGATTATAAAATATTGTTTTTCCCTAGCAACTCCTCCACCATGGACTTGGACAAAGCGATGGACCAATCCCAGATTGCCATAAATTATTTCTTCAACAACAAGTTTGAGGAAGCCCGATCCATAGTCACTGCATGGTGAGTTGAACATTTTTATGCATTCAAAAAAAATATGATACTGCCGTTGCACCTATAATTGGACTGGTTTATACACTTAAAAAATTTGCATATAAAATATGCACATGCTGGATTTGCATCATATCTCCGAACAAGTCTAATTTTATTGGCAATGGCAGTATGGTATATGACTATTTTTGTAAATTGAAATTTTGTTATTTTATGCTGCGAAATTGATTCAGGGAACAAAAATATTGCACACTTTCGATTATGTATTTATGTAGGTTTAATATTAATATTGTCATCGAAAAAAATATCTCCAAAAAGTTTCATATCGCCTTTCTTACAATCTATTGGAAAAGATGATAACTAGAACCATCAACACAAATGTAACTATTCCCTGTTTTCATGTACAACAGAAACAGTTCATAGGCAGTTAAGTATTCGGTCTTGTCAAAGAAACTAATACTGATAAAAATGCATTAAATTTGCCACAATAGACACATGAATCTGTAGTGGCAATTTCGTGAAGATAAAGAGAATGTCATTCAACAAAACTGAATTTTGAATAGATCGTTGAAATCGTTCAGCAGAAAACAGATATCCAATAAGAATAGTCAAAGTCTACAACAAGATAGTAGAAAAAGAAGAACTGAATAAATGTAAAATATGAAAATTCCAATGCTGACTAATCCTGAATAAGAAGACAATTGATAAATTCTATATAATTAAACTCATCAACCATCTGCTCTTGTGTGAGTGAACTAAAGGAAATTTTTCCAAATGCAATTTGCCCTGTAATGTTTCCACATTCTGTACCTTAGAGCATAAAGTGTGGGAGTCCACTTTTTTGCGATTTTGACTTAATGATACAGTTTTATTCGCAATTGAAGGTTCTATAAGTGGTCAAAATATTGAAGTCACCACTTGTTAAAAAAGGTGACTTTTGAAATTAAAAATATGTTTAAGTCCAATTTTTGTTAGAGCATAATCCATTATTTTTCTTATTATAAAGAATATTGAAAATTGTATTAATTAAACATAAAACATGGTCTAATTGGTGAAAAAAAAATATTTTCAGATTTAATATTTTTCATATAGAAAAAAAGTTCACGTTTTGTAATTTCAAGTTTCACTAAATCCTCTCTCCTGCAAAATTACTAAAATGTGACTCCCACACTTTATGCTCTAAGGTACAGATATGTATCGCTGCAGCATCACTGTTTCATTTATGTATATTTTGAAACTGTTGAGTAAATTTCAAGGTGTACGCAAATTATCTAATCTAAACCTTCTTTCTTTGTTTTTTTTTTCAGATCCCATGTATGTCATTTTCCTTTTTTTTTATTTTCGATACTCTGCATGGTTTTTTGTACTTACCCTGTAGTTTTTAAACGAAAGTTCCTATATTTTTTTGTATCCAGGGAGACTCATTCTGTGACATACCATTCCATTTACACCTTCTATTAATTTTACTACAACTTGCTCTTCTTTTATTCATTTCATTCTTTTTCTTTTAAAATTATACTTTCAATCTTATCCTATATTATAATTGCCTTAGTGCGCCCGTAACTCGGTATTTTCATTGAAACACTCTAACCCCACTCAAAATATTTTTCATACATCCAACTACTGTATGTACTGGGAAGTATTTTCCATACTTTTATATTATTTGTCTGTAAGTCGATATTCATTGCTTTGACAATAGTGACAACCGCTGGTATCTGCGGGATATATTATATTGAAGAAATATGTGATACTTGATTCTACCTTTTTCTATTCTTGTCATTTGTTTCAACATGCCTAAACTATATCTTATTTCCTTAATAATTTGCTTTTCTATCCATAAAAAAAATTATGCAGAGAATTGAAAAAAAAAATGGCATAATATTATAATGACGTAATACATAATATGTATATTTCTTAAATTTATTTATCTGCAGGGCTAAGTCTTCTATGTATCACGCCACCGGCGATTGTGTTTTCGCTTTCCTGTCCGCTACTCTGACATTTGACAGGGAACTGATGGGGATTGCTAATTCTAAGATTAAGCACGCCATTCATCTGTGTGATTCTCATCGCAAAAAAAAGACTTTGACGGAGAATTTGGGATCAATCGTCAAGAAGGTAATGGGTTTTTTCTAACTTTTTTATGCTAGTGTTTAGTATTCTGCAATATCTACATTGGGTTTTTGATTCCCAGTTGTGAGAGTGACAGTGCTTCTTCCCGGCTCCTACGCTCTGCAATAAGTCTCCCTTTTGATATTTTTGATGCCCCAAAATATAGATCCTAATAGTATTCTATCTCGCGGTCGAAAGAACTGTTTTTGATCTTGTGGCCTAATGTTCCCTTTAACCAATTATGTTAAGGCATTCAAGTCAATCTCGGCTTGCCTGATATCAGGGAGAATAGTAGTGTTTCTTTATTATCATCTACCTAATCCGGCAAGGAAAGATCCATGCTTGGTATAACCCTAAGAGATAAAATAAGAAATGAAGAAATTAGGAATAGAACCAGAGTGGTAGACATCATGGATCGCATAGCAAGACTTAAGTGGCAATGGGCAGGACATGTTGCAAGACAGGATCCCACAAGATGGACTCCAAAGATTTTGAGATGGAGACCCTGGGAGAATAAGAGAGGCGTCGGAAGACCTCAAAAAAGATGGTCCGATGATATAGCCGCTGTGGGGGGGAAAAACTGGCTGCAAATGGCAGCAAATAGGAAGAGATGGAAGAGGCCTACGTCCAGCAGTGGATAAATAGAGGCTGAAAAGAAGAAGAAAAGAATCCGGCAAGTGTTGTTCTGCCATATACATTATAATCATGTTAGTGTGAATCATATAGCAACCCATGGCAAAATTTCAAATGCGCATGTCTCGACACTCTATGGCCATAAATGTCATTGCGCATTTGGTGGTTTTTCGTTGTAATAATGTATCTAGGAGTTGTAATACAATTCTTAATAGCCAAATGCCTTCTACAGAAAAAATAACAACTAATGACTCTAGCAATTCCATTACAGTCATGTTAGTACAGACTAAGAGCTAAAATCTATTTGTTTTGATCATACCATCAGAACACTGTAAAAGCAATTCTATGGTAGGGGGGAACAATCACATAAGTCAAAATAGCCTACTTTACAGGAGACAGTTTTTTGTATTTCTCTATATTATTTTCTATTGAACTTGTTATATTTTTTTTTAGTTTAGCCTCATCAAGGGAAGGTTTTTAAGCAGTGCTAATTATTTTTACAAAATCTTCATCATTAAAGAAAATCGTTGACATATGTGATTTTGAACCACGCATATAGGAAATTAATGGGTGACTTATATGTTCAGGTACGAAAATAAAACGTGGTGTAAAATTTATGTAAGTAATAAATTTAGTTCAAATATTTAAAAAAAATACACGACATATCTCACTACAATACAACAATACAATTCTCCCTTTTACACTCCACTCAGGAGCATAGGGAGGCAACAAGAGCTCTCCATTGCGCTCGATCTTGCGCAATGTTTATGACCTCCTCCCACACCATGTCCAAATCCCTCAGCTCTGCTTCGAAGGAGCGGAACACAGTGTGGGAGGGTCTTCCTCGTCTTCGGGATCCTGATGGGAGGAAGAACAGCGCTCTCCTCGGCCAACTGTCATTCGGCATCCTTAACACGTCATGTCCCACAATGGTAGAGGTGATGGTCTCACGCTGTGTGCGCCGGCGTATAACGTCGTACGTGATGCGGTGGTACCATCTTATACCTAACATTCTCCTGAGACACTTCATTTCAAATGCAGAGATTTTTTGTGCCTGGGCTTTGGTCAGGTGCCAGGACTCACACCCATACACGAGAATGGGCAACACACACGCATCAAACAGTTTACATTTCGTCTCGACACTAAACGCCGACGCCTTCCAGATCTTGGTCATGTTATTAAAGGCGCCACTTGCCATACCGATACGTATCGGGAGCTCAGCCCCGAGGTCACCAGAGGTGGTAATGGTTGCTCCCAGGTATTTAAATTTATCCACCCGGGAGACCTGGTGACCGTTGATGGTTATCGCTAGCTGTTTATCGGGGCAGGCATTATTCGCTATAAGCTCCGTCTTGCTGGCATTGACTCGAAGGTCAAGGCGTGCTCTTTCGTCGCAGAGTCTTGAAACACTGCGCTCTAATTCCTCTAAATAACGCTGGTCATCCGCGTACTCCAGATCGCACAGTTCGCCCATTAGACCATCTCTCTGTTATCGGTATACCTCTTGCTCCTTGCATGGACTTTCTCAACAGGACTGCACCATTTTAAGTATTTTCGGAGGTATACCATACACAGCAAGTATTTTTCATATTTATGGTCTATGTGGGCTGTCGAAGGCCTTTTCAAAATATATAAAGCAACAAGCGACTGGAGAGTTTAACTCTTTACACTGCTGAAAAATGCACCTGGCACAGAAAATTGGGTCCGTGCAGGACTTGCCAGGTACAAATCCGCATTCTTGCTCTCTTAGGACAGCCATGACAGGCCCCTAAATGAGGTGTAGTAATATCTGAGATAATACCTTACCGAGAACACTCAATAAAGTAATTCCACGGTAGTTTCCACATATAAAGGGGTCCCCCTTTTTAAGTATTGCGACGATGAATCCATTCCGCCAATCTTTTGGGCACCTCTCCTTTTCTCACGCCATTTTACATAAATATATCATGAAGTAGTTGGGCAAGGGTGTCTATGCCTTGTTTGAGGAGATCTGCGTGGATTCCATCGTCTCCTGGCGCTTTGTTGTTTTTTCAATCTCATCACGGCCAGCACCATCTCGCTGTGGGTCGGCGGATCTTCACATATCCCAGTCGCCTGAGGTATATTCAGACCCGCAAACTCGTCCTCAAAGTTGTAAGGTGAGGAGGGTTCGGGGCGGTTCAATATTGACTCAAAGTACTCCCTCCATCTCCCTTTAATCAGTTCGGGGGCAGTGACAGTGGCTCCACAAGAGTCTCGTATTGCCGTCACGGATCTTTTTTGACCCCTGCCCCCGACCTCCCGGGTAATTTCGAAAAGTGTCCTTGAGTCATTACCGAGCGCAGCAGACTGTGCTCGCCGTATCTGAGAATCTAGGTGTCTTCTTTTATCTGTTCGTACAAAGTGCTTCACCTTACGGCTCAGCTCCCTGTACTCAGACACCAAAGCGGCCAGTTTTTATTTTTATACACATATCTCACTAACCTACATTAAAATCAAAAGATCCGGATCCTGCAGCCCGATTCACGGAAAAGTTTAGTTCGAAGTTCGAACGAAGTTCGATTCAAACCCTCCGTGAATAGGTACATAGACTGTAGATAGTCGCCGCCTACAATAATTATTATTACCAGCAGCCCTATTCACAAAAGTTTGAATCGAACTTCGTTCGAACTTCGAACTAAACTTAGACTTAAACTTTTCCGTGAATCGGGCTGCTGTTATTGACTATTATTTGTAGGAATTTGTTTATAAAAATCATGAAACATTGTGGGAATCAAATCCAAAATAGACAGAATGTCTATGTTGGAAGACAAAGTATTTCTTTTCTTCTGCTTCCCATTGTTTTAATATCAAATTATAAGTACAGTGAATGTTTCTGTTTAAATGAAATCCGTTGAAAACTATCCCACATGTCCACAGATACAGCACTTGATTTATTTGACGTAAAATACAATAATAATTGTCAAATAAGTCATAGGTAGATAGTCAAGAGTGAAAATTTTTTGTGTACCTGAACACATAAGTCTGACTTATGTGTTTATTCTCCCCGGCAGTTTGAAACATTTATTGTGTGTGATTGAGAACAACCTGAATATCAATCTTAATATATTCTTCTGACTTATGTGCTTTTGAACATGTGTGAATATAGCTACATATTATCGGATGAGCAAAAAATATTTTTTTTGACCAATGTGACTTATGTGTTTGTTCCCCCCTACCATAGAATTTTCATGTGTAAAAACCAGGCAAGAATTTGCATGTATAAATGTAATGATTATTATAATTCGTAGCTTTATTAGTAGGTATGTAGGTTATTTTTAGTTAGGTTAGATTAAAAAGTTATAGAATAGTGTAAATAATAGATTATTTATAATAATTGCTGCTTGAAATAAGCATAGTGTGATAGATTGCGCATATTTTATTTATAACTATGTGTATAATTTACCTTGAATCAAACTTGACAGTGGTTGCATGACAAGGCAGGCTGGTATTACTGTTGTGGAAGGTGGACTAGCATAGATAGATACTTTTATGTCAATCTAGATAACAGCACACATATTAGCTTCAAACTATAATATAGTAATCTATACAAACAGCCATACTCAACCTTTTTATAAGAAACTACTAAGCACTCTTGGCTGTAGCCATGTTTTTTTTTATTTGGTGATACTTCTTCCTTATGTCTACCGATCTGAGGTGTACCGACCTCAGTAGCCTAGTGATATAGGCGCTGACTTCTGATCAATAGGTCTTGGGTACAATTCCCGGTGTTTTTCACTTGAAATTTCTACCCCGGGTGGGCCTGTCTCCTGTCTTGGATTAAACTAGAAAAAATTCCCTCAAAACGGCTAAGAATTTGGATATCCAGTCCAGCTGTCTCTCCATTTTTTGCCATTTTCGACCCTCTGTAATAGATTTGGTAATGCTCTTTTGGTGCTGAAATATGTTTTTGGCAGTGTAGTCTGTATTGCATCTCTCCTTTTCATTCTGAACTTAATCTGCGAAAGTCTAGATATTCCAATGTGTGAGAATAATGAAAAATTTAAAATTCAACCTGCTAAGTTTCATTAATAATTTCAAGATTATTGTGAATATTTTATATCAAGTGACTTTGGTTTAATAATTTCATATTTTTATAAATATAAAAGACTCACGCCATACCCTTTATGACCAAAGCGTTGGTTTGATGATGGCTGGTAAGCGAAACCTGTTGCCAATTATTAATAATGCAAAAAAAAAACAGTTGAAAACAATGTTTATTTAACATAATAATGTAACGAAACAGTTTTATAGTAAAACCTAAAAATATAGAAGAAATTATAAGTAAGTTATCAGCATTGTGTTAAACTGGATTTCTTCTTAAATTAAATATAATTTATAAGAATTTTTAATTAGGGATTGTACATAAAAAGGGTATCGGCCCGCAGGTTGACTACAGCTGCTATATACTGATGTAACAATCTACTACCTTCATGATGTGTTGGTTTTTTTATGCATAGAATCAATTTATTTGTATGAATAAAAAAAAATAAAGAGTCCTCCAAATACTGTGATGTCACGACAATATTAGATATGTACCCACCTCTAATATGTGTGTTTTATTTTTGTAGACCAACTACACAACGTATACTGATTCTGAAGTTCATGCTGAACTATGCTATGCCGAGCTGCTCCTGTTGAAGGCTCTGTTGACATTCATGGAGGACGAAGAGCTCATGTCTCTTGTCAAAGGAAGCTTGAAAATCAAGCAATGCTTCAACAGCTATAAGTAATTTACTTGATCTCTATTTCATTAGATTGGTTACTAACTTCGGCAGCCTTGGTATAGGTCAAATCGAAATATTCTGAGTTTGATTCCAGGTCGTGTGTAATTTCTATCCAATTTTGACCTGTCTCAGATTGTACAGGACCGGTTAGCTGGAAAAATTTGCCTATACTGACATATATGTATAAAAAAGTGTTGATTGATTGAAATTACTCAAGGCAATAAACCCGCCGATTGGGTGTTTAAGTGACCCAATAAAGTGTTTATTTATTTATTAAACAAAATATTTAGTATATTTTACTGTTTTTATAGTTACAATTATATGTCAAAAAGGAACTTATATTAAACTGTATTTCACTTTGATTCAACATCAGGATATTGACAGACTGATCATGTATACTTGACAGAATAGTGTAAATAATAATACTCTAAGAAATTCACAAAAGTAGGTACTCAGTTTTTCTTATTTTACTTGCTTTACATCCATATATTATATTACTTCCTTAGCTCAATCCTACAACATACCACTCATACAGCTTCACCAATTTCTTTTAGTTCTTTGAGGACACAATTATCGGTTATCCTATTTAAATTAAATTATAATTGTACTAATTTTCAACAGGGAATGTGCCGCTATGCTAAAAGATCGCAAATGGACAAATGATACATCGAAAAATAATTTTGAGAGCGGAGTCCGTGTCGGAATTGGATCTTTCAACCTAATGATATCACTTCTTCCTGGAAGGATCATTCGTCTCCTGGAATTTGTTGGATTTAGTGGCGATAAGGTAAATATTTTGTTCCTATCATATGCCTGCGATTTCAGTACTTTATTCAATCTGTTTTGTTCTGTATTATTCATCAAGCGATTTGATTTCGGGTGATTTTAAAAAGTATGTGCAGTATGATTGTATTATTTTCCCTTTCTTTACAGAACCGCGGAATGGAAGAGTTGCATGCTGGTTTCAAAAGCTCGGGAATTCGCCAGGTGTTGTCAACAATGACGCTGCTCGGATATCATTTGATTGTTTGCTACGTCATCACCGATCAGCAAGGAGATCTCGTCCTGTGTGAAGAAATATTAAATAATCAGTTGCAGGTAGTTTTTTTTACTGACCATTTACTGATCTTATATTTGAATTTTTAGTAAACTTCTGCTATTAACAAGGCCAAAGTGTTTACTTTGTTCATATTTAAACTAATAGATGAATAATGAACACAAAAATGTGCTGTGGAATCAGGTATCTACTTTCATACTTTGGCATACTGCCACATCCATAAAAATACATAAGTTTCCTTAATTATTTATTTACTTAAACTTTGTATTAACTTCTAGGCTAGGCTAATTATTGTCTTTAAATACCAGATTCTTTATCAAGAGGCAACAGGTTCGATTCCTGGTTGGGTTAGAATTTACTATGTATTTTACAGTAGAAATTTTTACCTGAGAATGGTTGACTATAAATGCCGGCTATACTGACTAATTTCATAGAAAAATGTGAATCAATTTATCTAAACTTTCTTGTTTCTGGAGGGGGTACCTACTTTATACTGGTAGTACAAAACAGTCTCTTTACGTATTCCCAATATGATAATTTCTTTTGTACGGAAACTATCTTTTTGTAACTGTTAGTCCTGTGAGTGTACATATTATGTCCTTATATTTGTTTCATGTACCTTCTTTAATCGCAAATTTGATTCGTAAATAATTACATTTTTATTCCATTTATTTTTTAAGACATACCCGTCAGGTGCCTGGTTCCTTTTCTTCAAAGCTCGTTTGGAATATATGAAAGGAAATCTACCATCAGCGATTGAATGGTATAAGAAATCTTGGCAAAGTCAGGATATCTGGCCACAGTTCCATCATATTGTGTTTTGGGAGCTGCTCTGGATTCATTGGTCAGTAATACTTTATAACTTTGTTGGTTCACTTACTATATATTGTTAAGAGTTAATTATGTTTTGTAAATGTCTGTTTGTTTACATCTCTAATATAAATGAAAGTCGGGTTAGTACGAACACTTGATCACTCGAGATTGGCTCAACAGATTCTTCCGATGTGTGATTTATTGGATTTTTCTCTGCTCCGGATAACAGAATAACTAATAAAAAGTTGAAAAATGGATAAGAAATAATATAAAATATAATATTAAAGTTAGTATGCGTCATGTGACGCCATCTTTGAAAAAAATCTAACAAAATTATTGTCTTCTGCACCTGCACCCTCTCGCATACGTAATTGCCACTCTTACAGTAGCCCATTCCACATACTCCACCGTTTTGGGCGTTTTAGACATTTTTCATACAAAGTCAACCAAATTATGCGCATATTATTATATTATATTCTCACGTTGATCCCGTCTGAGCTTTGAATACGAATGAAACATGGACGTTTTAGAATTCATATTTTAATGTTATCATTTTATGAGTTTATTTTTTGTTTCTGGAGGCGCAGTGCACATTATGCACATATGAACGGACCGCCTCTGGTTAGGACTACAGGGTCCATAAAACAACATCTGTCGGGAAAGCTAGTTGATAAATAAAATATAAAAAAAATAGACATAACCCCCTATTCTGGATTTGTTCGACCTAAAATAAGAACGTTCCAAAATTTAAGAATTAAGGTCATATGAATTAAAATTCGTATTCTATAAAGCGATGTGTTCTAAAAACTAAAATGGCTTAAATTAGTTCACCATAAACAAAAATATGAATTATAATTAATTGTCTATGGTCTATATCGCGCATGCGCAATTGGTCATGTTTGTTTATTAAAAATAATACGAGTGTCAAAGTAGTGACCAAATGGGTTAGAGGCATCTCAAATTAGCCTTTTTATCAGACCAACTCTTAGATTTCCTTTTGAAATAAATAAGTATAATTATTTTTAGTGCAAATCTCGTGTTGTAATATACGCAAGAGTATTTTATGAAAGTAGTGATTTTGATCTAACCTCCAATTTTCGATTTCAGCATAATGAAACACGCGCAAATAATCAATTTTATGATTTTATTTACCTTATTAAAGATATTTAACACTTTTTTTAAACTTATTAGGTTAAAATAATACTTTTATTATAAAAATATCATCAGATATATTTTAAGTCGCATACAATTAGGTGTGAACTACAATTAAGAACGTTTTGACATAAGAACGCACTAAAATTGACTTAAATAGTGTTGTAGAATACCAAAATGAACTAATTTCAATATTAGTCACATTAAGAACGCTCTTAATTTTTATAGAATACCGATGTGCACTTAATAAAATTGGAACGTTCTTATTTTAGTTAGTGCGCACTTAAATTGAAACAGAATCGGGCGTATAATGTGGATAAATTTTATCGATGGTTTCTGTTTGAACATCTACCCTTTTGCAGTCTTTGTCAGCAATGGCGAGATGCTCTGCAGTACTGTGATTTCTTGGTCAGAGATAGCCACTGGTCCAAGACAATATATTCGTATCAAAAGGCCGCAGTGTTGCTGACAATTTGGGATGATCTCAGCAAAGATGAAAAAACAAGTTGTCTGAAATTGCTTAAGTGAGTATAAATTCTCTACCTATACACCTTTAGTTGTGAACCTACTAACAAGCATCAAAAGCTCTCTACGGTTGAATAACCTTCATCCACACTGTCCAAATCCCGCAATTTTGTTTCAAAGGAACATAATACATAGTTTGTTAGGCTGAATACAGTTTGAGAATGAACATAATACAGTCACCAGGTCTCCCAGGTGGATAAGTTTAAGTACCTGGGAGCAACCATTACCACCACTGGGGCTGAGCTCCCGATACGTATCGGTATGGCAAGTGGCGCCTTTAACGACATGACCAAAATATGGAAGGCGTCGGCTTTTAGTGTCGAGACGAAATGTAAACTGTTTGATGCGTGTGTGTTGCCCATTTTCCTATATGGGTGTGAGTCCTGGCACCTGACCAAAGCCCAGGCACAAAAAGTATCTGCATTTGAAACGAAGTGCCTCAGGAGAATCTTGAGTATAAGATGGTACCACCGCATCACGAACGACGCTATACGACAGCGCACCCAGCGTGGGCCCATCACTTCTACTATTATGTGGAGGAGATGGACTTGGCTGGAACATGTGTTAAGGATTCAGAATGACAGTTGGCCGAGGAGAGCGCTGTTCTTCCTCCCATCAGGGTCCCGAAGACGAGGAAGATCCTCTCATACCGCTCCTTCGAAGCAGAGCTGAGGAATGGTGTGGAAGGAGGTCATAAACGTTGCGCAAGATCGAGCGCAATGGAGAGCTCTTATTGCCTCCCTATGCCCCTAAGTGGGGCCTTAAGGGAGTTTGGATTTGGAATAAGTCAAAATAATTTATTTATTCTGGGTTAGGTCTAAGTTTGATGGGTGGGTCAGTTAGAACAAATATTAGAATAACGATCCATAGAAGTAGGTAGGTACATACATTTTTAAAATTACATTCAAAATATTTTTTGTCACGTTATAGAGAGGCCCCAACATTCAAACAGAAAATTGCCGGGAAATCCTTGCCTATGGAGAAATTTGTGGTCAAAAGATGCAAGAAGTTTGAAGAACGCAACAACCTTTGCTTGCCTGCCCTTGAATTGATGTATTTGTGGAACTTATTCAGAGTTTTCAACAAGAACCTGTCTCTTGGAACTGCGCTGTTGAAAGTAAGTGATCGTGTTATTTTAGACCACTCAATAGTACAAATGGAGCGATGACACTCCAAAAAAAGACCATGAGTGGTGGAAAACAAATGGATGTTGTGGTGTGATAGGGCGAGTCACAAATCAGTCCAAAATTCAATCTTGTCAATCATTCCTCCAGTACTCCAAATGGGGAACTCGAGCGGATGTGATCAAAGTTGTTATGTAACTTGATCTTCAGTGTTAAAAACTTGGTCCAAATTTGTCTCATTTTGTCATCATCCTTCCACCAGGATACATGTGTTTTTTTTAAATGAATCTGTGCTCACTCAAAGTGAACACAAATACACTCTTTGACTATTTCACAGTAAGCTACTTAAAGCTTGTCTTAAAGAGGAAGATGATCGGCTCCTGGGATCGAACCCACTACCTCCGATATGAAACAGTACGAAAGCCGGCGTCATAGCCGCTAGACTACCAACCACTTCAATGTGTTACTGTTTTAAATTTAATAATAGCAAAATATGAGTATTAACGTAAATAGTGAAATTTCGTCATAATGATTGTAAAAAAAAAACTCAAGTTTCACATCTGTCACAGCGGATGACATCCATTTGGGATGGTTGTGAGTGGGACAAATTTTTTGGATGTCTGATGTTAGATATAGGGGAGGCTTTATAATATGTATGTTCACATAGGTTAAATAATATACCTATTAATGTTGTTATTTCTTAAAGGTGCTTGATAATGAAGAGTCCAAATTCAATGGTGATCACGAAGATCGAGCATTGATCTATCTTCTTCGTGGCTCCATTCTGAGGAACATCGGGGCGTGCTACCAGGCACATTTGGCATTGGATGTCGTCATTGGGTAAGAATCATGTCCATTTTACAATATTATGAAGTCACCAAGTAGATATTCAATTTCTGTTACAAACATGACATTTGTAGGTGTAGGTACCTACTTCTATTTCATGGTTAAGCCACGGCTAGACTATGGGCCATGCTGGCCAAATAGAGGCTCTGGCCCATCATGGGCAAATAGTGTGGCCGCTCCACCAATGACCAATATCACCAAATATTTGACATTGGCCGTTACTTGTTTACTTGTCGATCGAGTTCGCAAGTATTCACCAATATTGGAACAATGTTGACAGCTGTCTTCCATGTTGTTATTTTCATAGTGTTTTGTACATTTTTTTTATAATCCTGATAAAATAATGGAAGTTGACAATGATAATATCATATTATGGCATTAATTGCAGCATCCTATACAGTGATACATGCGGCATCTGCTTTTCTGTTATTAAAAATAATGAAAAACGCAAACGGCAAAGACGGTGGTTGATGCTTTAAACCACTCGAGTATGTATGTAATGTACCCATGATTCTTGTTTTTTTTTTATCAATATCTTTTATTTTCATTAATGTTATAGTCCAAATCAACCTGTAAGAGCTAGGTAAATATATACCTATTGCAAAACAATAAACATCAATAAAAATTGAAGGTTAGGTTTAATAAAATTATGAATGTTTTTATTGTGTATATTTGTGAATTGGAAATTATATTAAAATATCCTTTTTGCCCAGGGAGATACACTCTCTTGAAATTCCCCACTCAGAAAGGAGTATAATATAGTGAATAATTGGAGATTAGAATGTAAAATGACGAATAAAAGCAAGAATTAATCAATAAATCAGTGATAGAAACATTGTGTAGCAGTCTAGCCTCGTGCCAGCTGTCAGAGTTGGGCCAATAGTGTAGCCAGGTGTACAAGTATATTTGCCAAATGTTGCTACTTGCCAATGCTTGGCCAGAGCCACTATTTGGCCATCCTGGACCAGCATGGGCCATAGTGTAGCCATAGCTTTACACTACTTACTAGTAGGTTTTCTGATGGCTGGTCTAATGTGATCACTTTTATCTATACAACAGTCACAAGGTATACTTTCATTTAAATTTCTTACTACCATCGGTAGCTTGGGACCTTCGCCACCTTAAAATAGACGTCGATTCTAACATTGAGCTGTCTCTCAGTATTATGAAAGATTTTGTCATTATAGTCTTCAGTAACTGTGGGGCTAGTACGAGTTTAGTCGAAAGCTAATTGCACGCTAATAAGCGCTTATAAGCGTGCAATAGTGTTCTAAAATCAAACGATCGAATCGTTCGATCATTTTTGTATGGAAAATTTTCGAAGATAGTTTCGATATTCGAAAACTTATACTAGTGGTACTGTTGGAGACATCTATTGAATGTTTTGAGAAGCTTTAGCTAGAAGAGGAATATTTAAAAGACTAAAATGGGAGTATCATATTGGTAAAAATGTTAAAAAGTCAATTCTGTATTGTACCTAATCAGGAAATTCCAAGGAGTTCCAAGTGTGGTCACTATACTTTATAAAGGATATCGATCTTCTGGAGCGAGTTCAAAGGTGAGAGACGAAGATTTCACATGAGTATCAGGACAGGCTGCTGGCACTCGGGCTGACCACACTTAAGGCGAGAAGAGACAGAGACGACTTTAAAGATACATACAAGATCTTGAATGGGCATTACCACCTACCCAATTTTAGTAATATGTTTGTCATGAACTCAAACACACATCTGAGAGGACATCACATCAAGCTCAGTACAACTAAGTTCAACTCCAATCCGGCCAAACATTTCCTCACAAATTGTGTAGTTGAGGTGTGGAGCGGATTGCCTTGTGAGATTGTTAAAGCTTCCAGTGTGAATGTTTTCAAGAATGAATTGGACAAATATTTGGGAAAGAATTGATTGTGCAAGCTTGATATGGGCACACCAGCTATGAGCTGCTCCCCTATTATCTATAATAATAATTGGGGTCACAAAGGAAGAATTGATTGATTGTTTATATCGAAAAAGTAACTGATATATTATTATAGTTTGTGAACATAGTAAGAAATGTGATGTTTTTATTTTAAGAATGAAGGGGGCTATCAAGGAGGAGACATTCTTGATTCCATATGCTGTCGTTGAGATGGGACTTCTATACATACAAATGGGCGAAAAAACCAATGCCATAGCAGCTTTGGAAGATGCTCGGTATGTGATTTGGAATTAATACCTAAATATTTATGTATTTGCATAGCCGGTACAGCCCGTCTTCTTTACCATAACTAGAATGACAGTTGGCCAAGGAGAGCGTTGTTCTTCAGGGAAGACTTCATGCAGTGTTTGGTTAATTTGAAACCAAGCTGAGGGATTGTGGCTGAACTCGGTAGCCTAGTTGTCCAAGTTGCCAGACTCATTGAAGTTCCGGGTTCGATTCCCGGTTGGCTCACAATTTTTCACTTAAAAATCCTACCTGGGGTTGGTTTATCTAAGTTTAGCGCGACTGGTTGCCTAGTAAACTTGCCTCTGAGAATTATTTCTGCTGGCTATGCTGACAACTCTGTATAAAAATATCTTCCATACTTTGGTCATGATTTTTAAGAGACCATTTACCATACCATTAATCTAACTCAACCGAGACGTCACCAGTGGCAACTATTACAATATTAAAGAAAAAATAACAACTAAAGACTCTAACAATTCATTACTAATGTTCGATTTTTAAATGGAACAAACCACTACGGGCTTACGAACCGTCTTCTACTGTTATTTCGAAGGCTGGCTTAGTGTGATCACTTTACGTTAACAACGTTCGCCATTAGGTGGTAATGTTTGTCTCCAAAACTCCTAATCATGAGAATACTCAACATGTTCAACATGTCGAAAAATCTCATGTATGCAACAAGTAGAAATTTAATAATAAAATGAAAAATAGAGATAAAAGTTGGAAATTGTTGAGAACAAGAGAGCAACCAAATTTAAAGACTGCGACTGCTGTCATGTATTTGGCGCCAGGATATGACTATATCCATTTTTGTTAATGTCTTACAATATTATCTTCTGTTACAGGAATTATACTGGATACTCATTGGAATCTCGTTTACATTTTAGAATCCACACAACATTGGCTAATCTTAAAGCGAACTCTTCAAACAACGTTTAAATAGAATATTTGAAGCATTTCAAAAGCCGTAAATTATAATTTTCCTATTAACTACAAATTTACATCACAAAATACAGTTTTTTATAATTTAAATAGTACCTACATATTTTTTAAAGTTACATCAATTTTATTGTAACTTTCATACTTTAAATGAGGATTATGGGCCGGTTTCAATACTCTATCTATCTGCTATCTTTCCATTTTGGTGTTTCAAATAAAGGGAACCATTTTCAATTTTTTGAAGCTGGATTCTTTGACTTTCGTGCGGGATGTACAAAAAATAATTTATGCATTATCGGCTGGTAAAAAGAGCCATAAATGATTGGTCAATTAAAATAATGCCAAATTTGCACGTAATGTTTTCAAGGTACATATCCCAACCTATATGACATAATAGACCATAAACCTCTGACATGTATATTCATACAAAATACAATTACCATGGCAACTCTGAGGGCTACCAAATATAGAAATCCCATATCTGTAGAAAGGCTATATTTGTTTATTTATAGGTAACAGTATAGTAGTAAACCACGGTTAATTGCCAGAATACAATTAACCGTGGTCGTGGTCACTATAGATACATTGTTGAAACCGGCAGCAAGACATAATATAAGTGCCTATCGTGATAAAAAGAATCAAATCACGTTCAATTTTATTGAAAATATTTTACTTATGCAGTTTTGATATGGGACTTGATTCTCTTTATCACTAAGTCGCTATATTGTGTTTGGAATCAATCCCGTCTTTCTCCATCACTTCAAAATTATAAAGAAACACACTCGAAATTGTATTTTTTTATTAGATACATATACAAAATAAAAATATTTTAGTAAAAATATACCATTGAACAAAAGGAGCTACTTCAGATGTATCTGCAAGTATTCAGATATACTTATATTTATTTTTATAAATAAATAAACAGTTCATAATAAAAAAAATATTATGTTATGTCGCAAAGATACCAATATTTTGATATTATTACACATTACTATTTTATAAGCATTTGATTTATGTTCAAATTGTTTGTATTTATTTCAAGTTACCAAAAGATTTTATTTATGTGTTTGAACTGTTTTAAGTGATATTTTTGTATATAGGTATATTTTGTTTGTGGATTAACTGGAAACAAATTTAAATTATATTTCTCCATTTAGAAATTTATTTGTCAGTTTTAAATGAAACTGCGTAACTTTTAATGCTGGAAAAAAAAACTAATAGGTATTTTACTTATTTTAATACAAGTAGATGAAAAAATCAATTATTTATCCAATGGGTATATTTGATTATTTCAATATTTTTATTCCAGGATCGTTTTTTTTATTGATAATTTTTAGAAAAACTTTCGTAAACTTTGACAAAAATCTGAGGAGTAATATTAAAAAAAGACATTAAAGAAAAAACTATTGCCAATTTAACATCATTAATAATGTTTCTGAAAACTCATCTTCCTCAGATTTGGACTGATATTACAGTAAAAAAAAATTACTAATATTTTCTTAAAATATACATAAATTAAAATAATTATTATTACATAAAGACATTTGATATTGAATTCATTGGTCTAAAGATTGTATTATCAAAAATTTCACTGTGTGTCCATTTAAGCCAGAAGGCCGAGAAATAAAAATATCTTAACAATGATACTCAGCTATTGTTTTGATTATGATTAGAGGTATTATTCAGGATCTGTCAAATGATTTGATAAGGCAGGTCACACTGTAAATGCAATTTTGTTGAAGAAGCAAATGAGTATGCCTATCGATGTCCGTGACACACAGATGAAAAAGTCGAGATCAAAATAAAAGTACATAATTATTATTGTAGGTATTAAGATAATGTCTACTTTAGTAGATATTTTTTTTATTCATAATTATTAATGTTGAATGTAAAACATTTTTTATGTTAAACATAAATAATAATATATTATTATCGTAGACTATGAGCATTTAACCATATTATTTGTCATATTTAGAGAATAAAAAAAAATTATATCATTAAATTTATCAAATTCCACATATTTTTTTAATGTTTTATGAAGATTGATGTCACTTAAGTGTTTACATTTTTCAATTGACTCCGGAAATTCATAGAAATATTTTTATTTACATTATGAACATCATCACAAATAAATTTTCTCTCTGTAGGTATTAAGATTTGCGTTTTTTGGTTTATTTTCAGAGCATGTGCCTCACAATTAAATTCATCAATTGACATTCAATAAGGCATATAAAACATTTTTAAATGGTGGACTGCTTAAAGAACTAGATAAATAATGATCTGAAGTATTTATTTTATTGAGTGATCAAATATTTATTGTAGCAATATCATATAAAACGTCTCCTTAAATATTTTGTTGCTGGCATTAATGTCTTCAACTTCAGCATTTACCTTAATTAACAAAATGACATATTATTATGAATATGTTAGAAACCATAGCCGAGAACATGGGTTTTATTTAATGTGATAATTGAATTTAGTACATATTATATAAAAATATATTATTAGTAGACATTTTTCAATTGTTTTTTTTTATTTTATTAGTGTTGTTTATATTGGTTTACTTATCATTAATTTGAACTGTTATGATTTGTTTAGGATATTATCATAATAGATGCCACTGTTGAAATTCATCACAAGTATTGGAAGAGTTTATGTAATTTTGTTGCTTTGTTAAAAATGTGTTAATTTTACTCATAGTATATGGAATATACATGAGTCTTGTGATCGGATTTAAAAAAAAAAATAGATTTCGCTGAAATTAATTTTCTCGACGTTTTCGAGGGTGTAGATTCCAAAAATTAAAAAAAATATTTTTAATTTCCGCATACCCGTACCCGTACACCAAAAATGTGTGCGCACCCATAACTCTTAGTAATTCTTATCCGATTTGATTGAAATTTGGTAGAACGGTTAGCCCCTCGATGTAGATGAGTCAGTAAAATGTTGAGATCTGTACCTTCAGGGGAACCCTCTTAAAGTATCCAAAGAAAATTTCACTTGTTCTAGAAAAAGGGCTAAAAAAGAAAAATTTTTTTTCAGATTTTTATAAAATTTGGTATACGCGTTGGTCTTATGCTCCTACACAAGCACGTAAAATTTGAGGTCCGTAACTTCAGTGGGTCCCCCTTAAAGTACCGATTAATATTGAATATGTAGTTCTAAAGCAGATAATAAAAAGCTCCAATAGTCTATATCATTTTAAAGTTTCTATAATAATTCCAAGGATAAATTCATTTTAATCGTAAAATTATGAATTTTTATGCAAAGATACGTTTTACACGAAAAGGCTGTTAGCTACCCTAGGTTAGCAGCTTTTTTATGTTTGTATTGTAACCCACAAAATATTGAATAAGTTGAACTAAACAAAATTAAGGCCGCCATTCACAGTCACTTTATCCATCCGAATGGATAAAGTGACTGTGAATGGCGTTACCGTTAGTGGGGAAAATCAAATGGATAATGTGGAGTGATAGTATGAATTTCAAAGCCAATCAAGCCATTTTTCCGTCACTCCAATGGCTCGTCAATGGGAAAACTCGAGTGGACTTGTATGGTCGAAGACTTCACTTCACTTGATAGTCAACTTGGTCCAAATTTGTCATCATTCTTCCACCAGGGTACACAACACACGTTATAATGATTGCCAAAATGCACTTTTGTTATAATGATTGAGAAAAAAACTGTTTTTAATGATTGAAAAAGACAAGTTTCACATCTGTCACAATTTCATCCATTTGGAGTGATTGTGAATGGCGGGCTTTATACTTATAGCCAGTTTAATTTCAATAATTATAGTTTTTGCAGATTAATCATATTTTGGATGTCAAATATTTTTATTGTAATAAATAATGGGTTGTACTTATAAATAAATTCTACAGCGGAATTTTTGGTATCTTCCTAAATGCCCAACGTATTAAAATTATCTTTAATTAATTTAGCCATTGGGAACATCATTTTTATTTAATGTGTAAAAATCAGGACATTTTCAAACCTACCAAGTTCAGTTAAAGTATAATAAACTGCTAAGGAATTCATGTTAGGAAGGGATAGCTAGAATCAAAATACACTTCAAATGAAGTATTCTGAAACTAAGTATATATATTGAGCTTTGTTGTTGAAGAACTAAAGAAGACAGCTTCGTTTTCTCTGACTACCCCTTAAGAAAAACTGGGATGGGTTAGAAAAACATACTTTTGAGAAAAAACTCATTTCATTCTCCATTACTGTTTGATTGTAAAGTTTTATTTTTCTGCAATTCCACTCACAATTTAGTGATTTTTGAAAGGTAATAAATTTAGCCAAAGAATCTACCCTGATTTTGAAGTATTAGATATATTTCGTGAGAGAAACATATTATATTTAAATGTCTAGTCTGTATAGGGACACTATATTATTTTAGAACAAAAATTATTCTTCGGTGTTTAAATTGACATTGATGTTGAAAAAGGTTTATTTTTCTCGGATAATTTCATTTGAAATGTAAGTTGAAAAAAAGCATATATCTTATAAAAAGAAAATGATATTGGATATCCGATTGAAAAAAAATATATGTGAATAATTATTGTTCTATGTTGTTTGTGTTAAATGTTTGCCTCTACCATAAAATGGTTAAATATAGTTTTATAGCTTGGAAATTTTTCTAATTTTAATGTTCCTTTCCTCATTTCTGTCCTTAAATTTTTATATTCCTATTATTTATTTTACATAAAAGGAAAATTGTAGGTATTTGTTCCATTGTAATTCTTAATTCATTTATGTAACTTTTATACTATAATTGTACTTAAGTTTTTTTCTCCAAATATATACAAAATAAATCAATTAATGTTTTATTTTCCTGATTCTTTTGAACCATAACCATCTGCTGCTGGACGATGGCTTTCTTCATATATTATTTCTAGGCATTCAACTGGACCTAATATATGTGAGATTTAATTGATATAATGGGTTGGTGAGAATATCCTTCCACTTTGGCCTATGGGTCAATACTTTCACCCAAAGTTGGTTACTGTGCCGTTTCCAGGAAAGACTAATGTCGAGGTGTGGATAGGTACTTGAGATCAAATCAACACCTGCATAGAGCATGGAACCAAATAATGACATTCCATGCTTACTATTTGCAAGCCTGTCTTACTGAGCAAAAGCTACCAAAATTAGGTGCAGTTGTTAATAAGGCTGCTCTTATCATTCTTTTGATCATCCTAAGGCAGTTTCTTTTTCAATTGTTTCATCAAAAAAGCAACTAAAGAACTCTTTAGCTAAAGGAACCTTTAAATTTTAAATTCTCCTTTAGGTAGACGCGTTTCATAAAAAAAATATTTGAAAGTTGTTAGCAGTTGATAGTGTAACAATGGAAATCTATGGAAAACACAGGTTGTTTACTAATATTTTCGTGGAATCTGTTAATCTGTCAATTTCGTTTCTCAATAAAGTATCAATATGTGTCGTTATTGTTGTTAATTTATTATTATGGTTTATGACTTGGTAAATGAAATCAGTAAATAATGATATTCTTCCCGTTTCGCCATGTTTTCCACCCTATTTTGGTCATTATTGTCCCCAGTGTCACCATATACAAATGTTCCATCATTTGTGACAGTTAAAGCGCCACGAAATTTTCTATGAACTCTGGTGTTAAAAGATTGAACTACACTAAAGTCGACTTTAGTGCCAATAACAAGACTTAAACATAAAGTCGGGTTTAAAGTGTCATTTTGTTGTTATGAAACGCATAATTTTTAAAGGAAACTTTAAGTCTCCTTTATTTTTTATGAAACCGGCTGTAAGAGTTTTATTTTTATCTTCCTAATACTTGAACGTTTTTCTGCTGTATATGTACCAACAAATTATCGCATACCTACACTTTGCGGAACACTGGTTAAAGGATTCGTCTTTGTCAATTTTATGATATTTGTAAAACTCAATGCTTTAGAAATTCATAAGTTAGCAAAATTTTAAGTTATGTTCATAAGTGGTGTTTGTACATATAGTGTACTGAATGTCGTTTGTTGGAATCCTGGAGCTGACCATTTCTGTTTTCATAACAAAAGCTTTGCTTTCTGTGAAGATGTCGAAAGTGTATTTGTGTTCGCTTTGAGGTGAGCCCAGATTCATTTAAAAAAAATTACTGTAATTTTTTATCTTCTGTATGACCCATAGTGACGTATGAGATTGGGATCGAAATGCTGTTAGGTAAGTTCCACAGGTTACACTGAAACCTTTGGATACATATGGAAGTTTGGTGTAATAAAACAAAAAATAAACATGTAAGTATTTATATAAAATATATTCAATTTGATTGAGAAAATACTAAATAATATGTAACAATTTTTAAATACTGTAAAAATATTCAAAAAAATTATCCACTTTTATTTCAAAGCACAGTGCAAACAAACAATATGACAGGGTACAACAGTTTCTTGATGGTTACATTAAATTCTATCAACCGTATGTGAAAGCCAGTAATGAACAAAGTTATAGAGAATCAATCGACTGCCACAGTTCATCGTTAGATATGCATAAATGGTCTAGTTAAGGTTAACTGATTAATGACTCACTAGATGTTTACATAAAGAGCTGAATAAAATTCTATAGAACATTGTCGTTAATTCATAACTGGTTTCGAGAGAATAAGACGTAAAATTCTGCTCCAATATCCCACAACAATTTTGGATGTTCCAATATTACGTTTTGTATTTGTTCGCCCCCTACCTTGAAAATCTTGAGATATATAATATAATAGGTACAAATTTGAGCTTCTTACTCAATAAAATGATATGAAAATTGTTCAAATAGAATCAAATTTTGTGCATCTTAATAAAATTATGTATGTAGAAAAATATATACAGAACATCTCAAGCTGATAATGCATTGATGGTAGAATTATCTAAAGGTGTGTTTACAGCAAGAGAAATCGAAAAATAAATAATAATAAATAATTTTTATGATGGAAGAAAAATCGTAAATAAATAAATAATAATAAATAAGTATGCTAGTAACAATTTAAACATATTATTATGAATGTTAAAATAAATATCTGAATAGTATAAAAATTAATATAAAAATGTATGAATGATTCAACAAATAATTAGGTATTTATCTCATAATATTTACATACCAACAGAAATAAAATATATCTACTGTAAAAAAAACTATAAACTTACTACAAAAACTATAATCTACAGCAATTACATTGAGTTGACCTCAAGTATATTTCGTATTATTGGTATATGGAATAAAGCCCTCATTTATATAAGGCTAAGGCGAGATTTTAAAATGTAAAAAATACTCACAGTTCAAAAATTGGCTACTCGCGGCGCTAGTAGTTCAAAAATAAAATGTCACTCCTTGCAAGGAAAAGATTTTTGACAAAACCCTTCTAAATGAGTATGTTTCAACCTAACAGAGTGTAGTGTTATCATTCGGGGAGGTGTCCGTAAAGGTATGGGGGGTTCCACCCCCCAAACCCCCCTTAAAAACTAAGTTCCAACCTTAACCTAACCTATTCAAATCGTAATGTTATCATTCGAGGATGTTGTCAAATCCCTAATCTATTCAAATTGACTTAACTAAACGACAATGACCAGCAATATCTTCATTTTTCAAAAAAAAAAAACACCAATTTGTGAATCAAAAAATAAAATGTCACTCCATACTCCATGAAAGAAAACTTTGTATGAGAAAATAGGCAACTTTTAAAATTTATTTTTACTTAAAATTGGTTGATAAAATAATAATATGTACTTCAAAAATGTAAAAAAGGGGAAAAAAATAAGGACTACACCGGGAATAGAACTTACAACCATCAGTATGAAAGGCGGCGGTTATAACCACTCGTCCGCTGTGGTCTTAAGACGTCACGCCAAAAATTGATAATATCAGCTACCTATACATTCCCGATCCGCTAGTGATATGAAAGAACTACTAGCGTCGCGAGTAGCCACTTTTTGAACTGTGAGTATTTTTTTACATTTTAAAATCTCGCAAGGCTAAGACGGGACTCCGACATCTCAGTTAAGTTTTCATTTTCTAGGACACCAGTACCATTGTATTAGCGGATGTAATATTACGGCTGCAAAGTAAACAGTTAAGACTCCACTACTGCTCTTTGAGAAACCATGCTATTGGTTTACATAGACACCATTCAAAGTGACATTATGCCCCACTGTATTACAACTGTTATATTATTATGGGACTACTTTTCTAGGAAATACAGCTTAAACAACTTTGTGATGCTATGAGTACATTATTAACATTTAAAATGATATAAACACTTTGCATTATAAAAAACATAATTTAAATTAAACAAAAAATATATGTGTTACATACATGAAAAATAACATAATCATATTGAATACTTTAATTATTAATCTAGAAGTTTAAGACAAAGAGATTTCAAATCCGAAAATGTATAAAGAATTTAAATCTCAATATTGCGGTGAGTAATTTTTTTTTATGATACAAAATGACTTTAAAAATATGTTCAAGTTTAAATTAAATATATTTTCATCTGTGCTTAGTGATAACTTTTAAATACTTTAATGTTAACATACTTATTACTGTAAATCTAACAAGTGGTAAAGATCTTTGCACAAAGGCGACAAGTTTTTGAAACCTATAAACGATTATAACATTTTTTTTTTTTAATATTATTTATAAAAAAAACACATCAATATAATTTGTACCTTAAATACCTCAACATAATTCCTATAATGTATTTCTGTAACTTTTAACCAAAATATAGCTCTGTATAATAGTTTTGTAAGCTCTACTGCATTTTATATAACTTACTTCATATATAGCAATATTAGAATATAGAATTCTTGTATTCAGTACATCCAAATACCCCATCGTAGATAATTTTTATCAAAAGAATAGTTTTCTAAGATGAATATGTAACAACTAATGACTCTAACAATTCATTACTAATGTTCCATTTTTCAATGGAACAAACCACTACAGGTTTACGACCGTCTTCTACTGTATTAAGATGCATTCAACTGTGCTAAAATTTATATGAAATAACTATACATAATAGGGTTCACAAAAATAATATTTATAAGGAGTCAATTTTGTAAACAACAGGAAAATAATGCATGTAGTTTTATAAACAACTGAAATAACCTTGTGATAAGCAAATTTTCGATAGTCATAGCAAAACACTGTTTATTTAAACCAAGGACGCAAAACACAACTGTTAGTCGGTATTACTTTTTATGATTACATGTCAAATCTTGGTTAAACAGATATTAGGTGATATTATTATGTAATTTATGTTGCGATTTGAATCATCATATTATAGGGGAACTCACTTCATTCTTGTTTTGTTTCTAGTTTAATAGTTTTATATAAGTTACTCAATTATACCAACTAAAACTATGGTATCATTAAATCAATGGATGTTCCATAGAGGCTTTTTTGGGGAAGCAAAAATAATGGCAAAGTTCCTATATCGAACACATTGAAATTATTTATGGATCCTTGCGTTGTTTTCCAGGACTAGATCTTACATATAGAACCAACCATTTGATGATAATCACTAAATCAATTAGTGTCAATTTTAAGAGGACAATTCCACCATCTAAATGATGAGCATTGTTAACGTAAAGTGATCACACTAAGCCAGGCTTTGGAACAGCAGTAGAAGACGATTATAACCTGTAGTGGTTCAAATTTGTATAAAATTTACTTCTTAAAAATCAAATTTTATACAAATGATATTCTTCTTCACCATTAACAATTTTTATAGGTAAAGATTTACGGCCGGTTTCAAAAAAGCGACTAAAGCATTCTTTAGCTAAAGGAACCTTTAAATTTTAAATTCTCCTTTAGGTAGACGTATTTCATAAAAAATATTCCCACATTACCTACTTTAGCTAAAGTTTGAAATGTCAAAAAAATATTTTAAAGTTGGTAGCAGTTGGTAGTGTTACCATGGAAATCTATGGAAAACATTGGTTGTTTACTAATATTTTTGCGGAATTTCTGTTAATCTGTCAATTTCATTTCTCAATAGAGCATCAATGTCACAAATGTTCATAATTTGTGAAGTTAAAGCGCTACGAAATTTTCTATGAACTCCGGTGTTAAAAGGTGTTTAAAGTCGACTTTAGTGCCAATAACGGGACTTTAACATAAAGTGTCATTTTGTTTTTATGAAACGTGTTATTTTTTTAAAGGAATCTTAAAGTCTCCTTTATTTTTTATGAAACCGGCTGTTAGTATCATGGTTGTAATACCAGGCGTAAGGTATAAAAATGTTGTAAAACTAACAGATCACGTAGATTCAATACTACTTCAGTGAATAAAATAAATTAAAACTTAAATGGTATCTAATTATTTTCTTGATTTACACGACATGTGTCTTTGTGTGAATCATCAATGCAATAAATATTATCTATATAAATAAAATTATCAATAATCAGATTCTAAATACAATTATCATTTTGTGATGTAAGATTTTTTTTTTTGAGATAACCTTCACATTTTACAAGAAGTATTTGATATAATTTTTGAGATGCCTACATGGGCCTCCAATGTTTCCAGTGTTTTAACATTTCAAAGAGTTCTTTGGGCTGGTCACCAAATGCCCGGCCTACTATAATATAGTTTGGTGAAATTTTCCTCCGCCAGATTGCCTCGCTCAAAAACGCTTTGAACTCCTGAACTAACAATTCTGGTGGTCTGTTAGATGAGAAATCACCTAAAAACAGATTGCAATTGTGTTAATACATACATTACATTTTTTGTATAAAAAATTTCTACATGAGTTATACGAGCTGCAAGATTTTGCTATAGCAGTACTAAACTGAGCATGATAAAAGCAAACAAAACAAAAGAAGAATTAGCGAATGCATATTCACGTACGCTGTGATGACCAAGGGAAATAGGGCTCCATTTTTATATAAAGAGATATACATATCGAATGAGAAATAGAAGTTAAAAAAATAAACATGTTAGTCACTCACCAATTCCAGCAATAGAGTACGAAATGCAATCATTCGTAGGATCTAATTCTCCACAGTGATTCCAGCCTCGTCCTTCAAAAGTCAAGCCAATAGGACTAATGAGAAAATTAAACGGTAAATCAGTTGTATTAAACCCTGTTGTGTTCTGGTACGAGTCCTAAAATAAACATAAAACTAAAATATAAAATCAAGATTTTCTTAAATACAATATACAAAAGTTAACAGTTGAGATTTATTTTGGGTGTATCGAAAAGTGCTTATAAATAACTATCTTTCTCGACAGATGCTGTCCTGTCTTTACTGTGAATATTTATTTAAGTTATCTACGGCTATAAAGCCTTTTACATAATACAATTTTATTAATACATATTTAATTCACAACACTTATGCTATTACAATAAACAAAAACAAAACAAAAACTTAACCTAAAAATTAACATTGACAAGTAGATGTGATTATTGTTCTGTTCAAATGTACATTGAATTAACCTTAGTTAAGTTTTCTTAAATTTTCTAATGTGAGTTAACAAGAAGTTGAAATGGTGTGACCATGTTGAAAGAATGGATGCAAATAGGATAACATGACACATATATAAGGCTGAAAGGAAAGGTGTCATGTCAGAATTGAAGAATGTTATGGATCAAACGCATCCATCCTCAATGAAGACCAAGTCAGAAACTAAAACAGAAACTATATGGGAAAAAATACTGATTGTTTGACAGGCTATATATAGAGACTATGTTGATTTTGGACCATTTTTCAGAAATATGAACATTTGCTGAAAATTTTGTATTTACTTAAATTTTAAGAACCTTTTTAAAAAATAATAAAAATAAATAACACTCTTCTTTACATAGGTGTCAGTATAGCCGGCGGAACTTAATCCTCGAAGCATTCTCTACCGGTCAACCGGTCCCGTCCAATCTGAGGCAGCATTCCAACATCGGGTAGAAATTTTAAGTGAAAACACATTGATAATTTCTGACCCCACTGGGAATCGAAACCCGGGACCTCTTGATCTGAAGTCAGAGCCTTTACCACTAGGCTACCAAGAATGGTTTTTGGTATTCATGTATGAAATATTTTTCTTTATTCTATGCATTTAACCTAGTAAAACACTTCACCATACCTGCATTTCTTTCACTGTTTTCTTGCAGTGTTCTAATGAAGAACAAGAATGAGTATTGGTGTGAGTTATCATGATTTGGCTGAGGGGTTTCTTTGTGATATTCACCGCAGCATATTGGGGAGGTTTCGCCTTCCATTCATACCGAGTTACCATTTCAAAAGGTACATTGATCGACCACTTTTTATCTGCAACAAAAATAAGAGAATTTGTTAATATATTCTTGATTTGAAACGGGAAGTGAGAACTCTGAGCCAACTTTCAAAATTGCAGTAGATGATTGCATTTAATATTACATACCTACTAAGTGTAGTTTTTGGAACAAAATTTTCACAATATTATGTCACATTTTAGTTTATGAGGTATTTATTTATTTAGATTATGAAGTTACAAAAATTACATATTTTATAACTTAAAAATAACAATATTATGCCACTTATATTATACAGATTTAGACGTGACATTTCTACAACATTCACATTACTAATCTATGCTTAGTAGGTATGGAGGTGAAGACACGTCGAGGGGAAGGAAAAGTAGTGACTACGTCAAAAAATCATCATAGATAGTCTTAATAATTAAAAATAGGCATTGCGAGCATAAATATACTATTTATTTGGGGTGGAACCAAATTTATTTGAACAGTTTCTTCATCTTTTGTCTCTCTTTCCATCGTGTTGTTATGAATGAGAGTTTGAAGCGAGATAGCAGATGAATGAGGAGATACTGCGTCTAGTAAGTAGTACATAATTGTATGACATGACTGCTAAGCAATTGAACTTAACTGTACCCCTATTCTGTAGCAAGTGTAGGGTAGTCACTTGAAAAAAGTGACTATTAGGCAATACATTTTGTATGAAAAACGTCTATACGTATCGAATGCGAGAATCGCATATAGACGTTTTTCATACAAAATGTATCGCCTAATAGTCACTTTTTTCAAGCGACTACCCTACACTTGCTACAGAATAGGGGTCCTGGACTTCTTTACGGATAGATTCCATTCGACATGTTATGTCAAAACATTCATAAATTACAATAGAAAGAATGAGGGTAAACAAAACTAGTAGAAGAAATACATAGTATTAATATAATCAATTTGCTTTTGAATGCGTGTATGAACTTATCAAAATATTAAAATGATAACAAAAATATTTTATTGTTGCGAAATGAGATTATCCGATTAAAAAATACAATAAGGAAATCCTTCAATCTGATATTCTTAGTAGGTTAAAGACAACATATATAATATACAGCGATAAAGTAGACATATCTATGTATAAGATCTTTAAATTGTAGAGATAACAAGTAAATCTTAAAATAAATTAATGTACCTACAGTCAATTTTTTGTTGCAAATATTATACTCACAATATTCAAATTTAATGCGGAATATAACCATCTTTTACTGCTATTTTGAAAAGCTTGCACAGTTTTTTTAGCTTAGCTATCGTGGCGGTTAAGTAGGTACCTACATGATAAAAACGTCATTTACATTCGCAGCAAGGATACATGAAAAATGCACCAATATTTTAACAGTTTGGAAATTGATTCATAGTTAGTAATCTACAGTTGACTTTTAAACTCATACTCATATTCTATTATTGAGAGGAAATGTCATGGTTGAGTCGTGTGTTAAGAACGAGTCATGCACTGCAATCCTTCGATCAGGGTTCAAAAACGAGGAAGAACTGTTTATTCCTTCCAAGCACAGCTGAGAGATTGGACATGGTTTGGGAGGAGTTCATTGAAACTGAACCCACTTATTGATATAGCTCCACCACACATTCGAAGAAGGTCAGCTGCAGATTCAGAGAGATTTAAGCAGACAAATGACTCCAGACACCTTTTACTCTACCACCAAGCAGTTGCTTTCAGACGGGTCGTCACACCAACGCAGAGAGTAACTGTGGCAAGCGGACTTGGGAGCGATGCCATGGATGATCCCACATGAGGGTATTATTACTTCAGGCGATTACTTGCCGTACGCTTTGTGGACTACCCTCAAAAGACTCGGGGCTGGTGTCACCAAATGTAGGAAGAGCCTACATAGATGGGGCTACCCATCTGCAGATGAGACCGAATGTGAGTGTGGTGAGCTCCAAGACCACGACCACCTCTTGACATGCCCATTGATTGGGGAAAATTGCTGCCTACAGGACCTTATCCAGGCAAACGACAAGGGAATGACTGTCGCTGCTTACTGGTGTGGCAAAGTATAAACCGAAAAGTAAGTATTGAAACTGTGCAAGATCTAGCACAATGGAGAGGTATTTTCACCTCCCTATGCCTCTAATGGGCTCACAAAGGGAATAGTTCGTTAACTTGTAAAGAATGATTGAAGTGGGAGACAACACATAGTATATTATACTGAAAAGTTATTAACACTACTTATAAAATGTCTTATCGGTGGATTTGTGACTAATATAATAATAATATATTATATGTATATCGTCTACCTCAACTTCCGCAAATATGTATTCTCTATCAGTTCACAGTATTAATTTCATAGAGATAGCGACAGTACAAAAACTAATTCTATATATGGAAGAACCAACAATAATAATTTTGATACGAAATCACTGTGATAAAAAAGGAAATGTGTGCATGTAATTTTTATTTTCATTTGTTATAATTTATAAACAGCATTTTTTCTATGGACTATGATCTATTTTATGAACTGTTGTTGGATAGAAAAGAGTGGAGGTCTGTTCTCTTTGCCTACCCCTTGAGGAACATGTGATGGGTAAAAATAAATCTACCTTCTATTAGAACTAGGTGGATAAATGAGAATCATGTAGCATATGAATGGAGATGAGCTATTGTATTCTTTAGAAAGGTGTCATTTATAGCAGTGGAACTGATTGCTTGAGGAAATATTCTTCATTCAATTTGAGACAGGATAAAAAAATTTCAATTGTCAAAGCTTGAGTCTCCTTGAAATAAATCCAGCACCTAAAAAATGGGTAAGCTAAGTCGGTTGAAATGATATCCTATATTATAATAATTGGTAAGTTGGTCCGTAGCTCAATATTTTTGTTGAAACACCAACCCCATGTGAAATATTCTTAATACAATTCAACTATGGGAAATATTTTTCATACTTATAATTTTCGTCAATAAATTGATAGTTGCTTTGACAATAATAACGAGGGACATCGGGAAAATTACATCGATGAAATAATAATATGTGATACTACATACGACTGTTGCTATGGAAAGAAATGTCAAATTGCCCAGAATGCCCAACGTGGTAAAGTAAAATTGAGACCCTTTGAGGGACGATATAACTTATTTGTAGCACAATCAAACAATAATAATTAATGATCCTATTCTAAGCCGCTCGTCCGACAACTGCTAATTGGTGGTCAAGCAGTTTCGTCGCCGACTTTCGTATTCACATTCTGAAAGTTGTGAGTTCAAATTCACAACTTTGCTTAATGCATGTAGATGTCAAAATTGTATTTATTTGTCTTCAGTTTAAGTGAGTCCTTAGACGGGATACGATGATACAATAACATGTATTTTGAAGAGAATTATGATTATTATAGAATAACATGTGTTATGAAAAATCAGAATTTTTTCAATCACAACTCTTTCAAGTCTTTCAGCTCTCAAATTTCTTATAATAAAACATATCACTCCATTATCAGTCCATGATAACATGAGGCATTCACTTTTTTTGGTCGTAGACATATTTTAATCAGTCATCGAAATGTTATTAACATATTATGATTTTGCGTGGATTGCACATCAATCTATATAAAAGACAGAAAATAATGTTTCGAACTATGTCTGCTATAAACTTTGAAACCATACAAATGATATGCCCCAAATTGGTTTCATTAGAAAGGTAATAAAGCAAAGATGAAAGTCAATAAGTTGAGATGGTTTGGGCATGTGGAAAGAAAGGATAAAAACAGAATGACAAAGAAAATTTACAAGGCTGAAAGGAAAGGTGTAAGAAAGCGTGGCCGACCGAGAATGACGTGGATCGAACACAACGATTCGTCCTCGAGGAAGGCCAGGTAAGATGTACGAAGAATAAGAGAGGTTGTATGAGAAATGGTATGTCAGTGGAAGTAGCGAAAGAGGTGTGTTTGGATAGAAAAGAGTGGAGGTCCATTCTCTCTGCCTACCGCTTACGGGACACGGCATGATGGGTAAAAAAACAATTTAAACTGATAAACCTTAAAAAAACTAAAATGTACTAATTTATGTTTTTTGTTTGTTAGTAGGTACATGGCAGGTATCGATTATTCACAACCTCATCAAAGGGTGTCACAACTCGCATATAAAATAAAAACATAATTTGTCCAACTGATGCATCACATTTCTTTTATTTTGACTGCATTGGTGTAACATTGACTCATATTCCCTAATATAAATAAATTTACACTTTTCTATTTATGGTGTAGCAGCGGAATTTAAGAAAAGAATTTTTAAACAAAAGCTATCGGGTGCTGATACAAAGATATTACATAACATTAGGATCACTATCATGAACTACACATACATACATACTTCCGTTAAGGTCCCCCATTCTACGCAAGCCAGTCCGGAGGAGACCAATCCGCAGCAAACCCGACCCGCACGAAAACGACCCCCCAGCTCGATCAAAGCAATCAAACCGAAAAGCCGGTCCCACACAAATCAAGCCCGCCGCGGATCCCCCCCAAACCAACCCACAATGCGGGAGGCCTAAGCCCCACTCAGGAGCATAGGGAGGCATCAAGAGCTCTCCATTGCGCTCGAAGGCGTCCGAGGCTCTTGTGCCTTTTCTGACCAGTTGAGGTTTAAGGACGTGAGGTGGTCAACCTCACGTCCTGAAATGTATTTGTGTTCACGTTGAGTTAGCACAGATTCATTTAAAAGAAAAATATATATATATATCTTGCTGAAAGATGTGGATCTATAAAATTCCTAATTGCATAACACTACTGGCTAGTACAAACGGCAAATTAGGTACTATGGACAAAGTCATATGTGCTAACCAGATACAGAGAGAAAACGAAAATACCGAGTTATGGATGAACTTCACATGTAGGAGATTTATCACTTTGACTAGAATTGTATGTATTTTTTTAAACAAACCTTGCTCAATGAACAAGACTACGCTTACGGCAATACCAAACAACATGAATGCAACCATCATAGCCACTAAAATTTTGGTAATTTTAGTAGTGACTCTTGTTGCATGTGGCGCCAGGAGTGGAGTGTATTCATTAGGGCCTTCATCTTCGTCATTGTCATACTGGTGAGATCTTGCTTCGTGGTCTACATGTAAAAAAAAGTAAAATAATTAGCAAGATTATGTATATACAAACTTTTTATTTGTGTATATATAAATATATATTATGCTAGAGATGAAAGGGATACACAATCTATCTGGTCTATATAAATACTATCCGGCTGAATACTAGATAAACACAATATATTCCTCTACTAGGTTAGTATCACTTAAGAAATACAATCAGTAATCACAAGATACAACTTATAAAATGAATTAGTACTCATACTTAAGGGCAGAAAATTAAAAAAAAAGGGCAAATTATTTTTTGAATTGGAGGGTAGCAACCATTTCAGCTTGTTTTCGTAAATAAGCCCAGCTTTATAAAAAAGGTACTGAAAGTAAACTTTGAACTGAAAAAAAAGACTGGAATTGGGCTGACACTTGGCAGAGTATCCAGTAGTATGTCTGTATCCAACTAAACAGCTATCCGTTTCATCTCTAGTTTTTACATATTTAAAGTTCATTTTGATGAATTAAAGTAATTACAGCTGCACTTTCACAAATTTAATTTAGTTTGAGCAGTTTTCTCTAGCTAAAGTAGTACAACTTGTCAAGAGTTCATTTAAATTTTGTGGTGAAAGACAAACTAATGTGTTTCATTAATTAATCAGAATCTTGAATTCCTCGTTGACCATTAGTGATCAGCTTAACAATTTGTAAGCATTCCTGTACCCTTAAGGATATTAATTGCGAAATAGGGACACGGACATAAAAAGAGGAATGTAGTATAAATGCGGAAGAGATGAGAGCTCTAAGAAGTATACGTGAAAATATTCTGTAGGATATGGGAAAGAATGTGAATATTAGGAAGGCAAGTGGTAGATATGGATGTTAAATTTGTAACCAAATTGCGAGTTAATAAGCTGAAATGGTGTGATCATATTGAAGGAATGGATGCAAATAGGTTTTTTTTAGAAAACTGCCGGAACATGTCAACTTTTCACTAAATAAAATTATATTCAAATTTCATTTAAGCGATTTATTGATTTTGAAATAAAAAAAACGTGTAAAAAGGTAGTAACCAAAAACATTATCATATATTTTGAAAGACTGCCAACTTGTCAGATGACGGACCGCTCCCTAGTAACCCAGTATATAAGGCTCCCTCTTTTTTATTCAAAACAAAGGTACTACAAAATACCTAAGTAACTTACAGTGTTACAAGGAAAATTCTTTTATACAAAAATTCAAATTTTATTGTTGCGTGACATGACCTGTATGGTTTAGAATTATTTTGAATAAATCTTATAAAGATGTTTCATACATCTACGAGTTTTTCTAGTTCATTGATATACCTAGTTGCGATAGCAGTTTAAACTGACCACTTTAGTACATATACACATACCTACATATGTACAATAGTGCAAAGACAACTTTGAACAATGATATTTCTTTCAGATAAGTAATCACCATCTAAATACAGGCCTTTGATCTGTTTGTTATGAAAGATATGATTAATTGATGGGGGTATATTTTGGATACTGAATTTATTTATTAATTTATCGTCCTTGGGCTCTTATTTTACAGGCGCTTGGACTCATCATACAAAATATACAAATTCATATCAAATAATAAGTTATAAATAATTGAAAAGAAAAATTTAAAACAAAGGTATTTTGAACATTGGGTACATTTATGCAGTCGCAGATGTGAAGAGTCCGGATCTGCAACGTCAAATATGTAGGTAGATACATATTATTCTAGTAAAAAAGTAAGAATAAAGTAGGAACAATATAGTAAGGTTTTTAGATGCTATCATGGTTACAAATAAATGCGACAAAGATAATGGTTTTTATAGTCTTAAATAAGTCAACACTTTTTAACTCAAAAATGTCAGTATAGCCAGCAGAACTTATTGTCAAATTTTTTCTAGCCAACCCGTTCCGTCAAATCAGAGACAGATCAACCTCGGGTACAAATTTGAAATGAAAACACTTTAATAAAGTCATTTGATTAAAGTAATTTAGTATATTTTGTAACAAATTCTGAAAACAAATCTTATAAAATATGATCATAAAACACTGACATTAACTGCTAGATCTAAATTAATGAAAAAATGTATGTATACAGTGATCTAAGGAAAGAAAAGAAATACACAATAATTGGTGTATAATAACAGGAATTCGGAGTAGAATTGTCAGACAAAGCTTGTTACTATCATGAAAGTCATTGGCAAACTCAAATGGTGATGTATAGGTCATGTTGACATGTGGGAATAGAAGTTCATTAAGTCCTTGAGAGATGAAAAAGAGTCAGAAGTAATGTCAAGAGAAAATGCATTAAATAAAGGAAGAGGAAAAAGGATATTGATTGACTGCTTATTTTCAGGAGTGGGATAAAATGAATGGATATTTGTTGAAAACTGCATTATTTCTGTGAGGAATAAAGCACGAATGTGACACACACAAAATTAGGATTTTGCAAATTACCTTTTCGCTGTACTATAACTTGACAATTTACCATTTGATCAGCTACAATTATTGATATCGAGAATAACTTACCAACTGGTGAAACTAGGGGTTGCATGGTTCATTATATTGTTTATTGAAACAATCAATAAATAAGCAAAATTATTATCAATGTTTACATCCTAATACTATATCACTTGGAAAATCAATCTGCACTTTTGTGATTTTTTACGATTATCACAACTATAAAATCATATGGATGAATTAAGAAATATGTAACAAAGTTTTAATTTCCTTAAACTAATCACTTATCACAGTAGGTCAACCAAGCACATGCTCATCTGTCAAAATAAAACAATAAAACTGAGACTGAGTGAGACAAATTCACAAAAAAGAATGATGTCAGTCAGTATGTCACGAATGATAAACAAAGCAGACTTACAACGCCACCTAGTGATTTTTTTAAACTATTTTAAATTATGCTCTCTGGGAGTCGCGTACATTGATGACAATAATAATAACTTTGATAACAAAACAATGTATTAATACGTATATTGTTTTTTTGCACCTTCCTCTGAGATTCCCTATATTGCTATGAAAATATTGGTGGTTGATGAAACCGATTATTAAAAAAAAAACTGTTTAGGTACAAAATATCTGGTTTTACATTTTTTAATTCTCAATAGATGTCTCACATCATCTCATCCAGTCATCCACATTAATAACCGTTATTTTCATGCAAAAGCGGTGTCATTATTTGGTGTTAATATTTTACAGATTTCGGAAGTAGGTATTTTCTTAAAAGATTTTATAATGGCGCAAAGGTTTTTACCGTCATGCTAAACAGTGGCATTTTTTAACAATAAATAAATAAAATAATAAAACACACCTGAAAGTTTAAAAGGTTTCCAGAGGGTGTAATGAAATAACAAAAAAAAAACGATGAAATATAAAATTCACTGAAGGGTTTTTCTTCGTCGATATCTCTCCATTTTTGTTCTTGTCGTTATGATATCTCTCCATTTTTGTTTTTGTCGTTATGATATCTCTCCATTTTTGTTCTTTTTGTTATGATATCTCTCCATTTTTGTTATTGTCGTTATGCGATATCTCTCCATTTTTGTTCTTTTCGTTATGATTTTTGTTCTTGTCGTTATGATATCTCTCCATTTTAGTTCTTGTCGTTATGATATCTCTCAACTTGCAATATGAATTTACAATATTTGGATATCAGGTGAAGTCAAATTTAAAAGGGGGGGGGTCTAAAAAAAACAAGAAATCACAGAATCACAAGGGGGGGGGGGAGAATCGAAAGAATATCACGTGTATTTACTTAAACATACGTTACTTAATATTTTGTACTAAACAGTTAATAAATACTCGTGTGATTAAAGAGGGGGGTCAGTCTGAAACGTGAAACATATATATTTTTTTGTATTTGTTTTTTTTCTTTCTTTTTGTGATAAATTTGTTGGTACTCTTATTGTAGATTTGTTTTATATTTGTTATAAAAAAATATACAAAAGTTAGCCGTTAATGTAATAAATATAATATAAATGATCAAGCATCACCAGGGGGAGAGGGGGTAGATTAAAAAGTTCCATAAAAACATCACGAGCTCATAATATATGGAACATAATATTATGTACATTGTATATACCTGTCTGTAAATCTTTCCATCAACAAAAGGCAACTAAGGATGGGTATCGGTGTACAAAACACATTAAGTAGTACAATATCTAAGTTTTGTTGACGTTTAGCTTGGCCGCGTATTATTTCTCTACAGGCGATAATTATTTACCTTTAATTTTATATCATTCCCACCTCTTCAAAATCAAAACATTGAGTATAGGTGCGAATATAAAATACAGGGTGTTTTGAATTTTTTTCACCCATCTCGCCGTGTCCCGTATAGGGTAGGCAGAGAGAACGGACCCCGCTCTTTTCTACTCAGGCACACTTCTTTCGCTTCTTCCACCGACAACATTTCTCATATAATCTCATCTACTATTTCTCTTACTTCTGATCTAACCTTCCTTGAGAACGGAATCGATGTGTTCGATCCACTTCTTTATCGGTCGGGCACGCTTTCTTACACCTTTCTTTTCGGCCTTATGAATAATTCTCTTATTAGTTATTCTGTTTGCATTCATTCTTTCCACATGCTCAAACTATATAAATTTATTTACTTTCATCCTTATAATAGCACTAACTTCCAAAGCACATTCCTTTCTTTCCATATTCAACAGAGTCAAAGTTATAAATAATGTTATGTCATTTTTATTCTATACTAGCTTCCCCGACAGACGTTGTCTTGTAGTCCTTACATAAATATTGATTTCAATTTTTTACCGAAATATGTTTAGAATATGTTTGAATGTAAAAAAAATGATATCTATAAGCTCGAAAAAAAAAATCGATCCAACATCTGCGTACCAATATTTTTAATGTCAATGGTTGTCAGGTAAACAATAATTTTGTTGTTATAGAATTTTTCATAGATGGCTTCGCAGAATTTTTATTTTTTATTTTAAAATCAATATAGACCCCGTTTTTAGCGAAAAGACGCTTCTGTGAAACGGGGATATATTTAACAAACAATTTAGGTAAAATGCATTTTGACATCACACTTGTATCTAGTTACATTTAAAGATTTATTTCTCCAAACAATGCATCAACCAACGCCAGGACGCGGGGAGAAAAATTGTTTTATTTTATTCCTTAACAGGGTCCCACTCCTGATTTTCCTTATATTAATTGGGAGTTCATTACCTATATTCTTTTATACTAACATACTGAAAGTGGTGCTGAGCCGCAGGGGAGTTGCACTTTGGAATTCGGAGTGTTTCCATATATTATGTCTGGAGCCGGTTAAATTTTATGTCTTGAAGTTTTTAATAACTTTCAAAATGGTAGTTTTTTTTATAAATCTATGCTACAAATTTTAAAATAAATAATTTCTAATCCGTTCCATACTAAATTTAATATCATTTCTTAGGCATTTTTCAACCTTTTAATATTTATTCTGTTTCTTATATATATCTATGATATAGAAGGTACCTACCTAGTGCACCGACCATCAGTATTAAACGTGGACAAAATATTTGTCTCATTTTTCCACCATCCTATCCTTCCACAATGATGTACACGTGTTACTGTTTTAAATGGAATAAGTCATAGCAAATTGTGTGTATAGTAATAATTGTAATGATTAAAAAAAACTAAAATTTTACATCTGTCACAATCGATGACATCCATTTGTGGTGATCGTTAATGGGATACATTTTTTGGATGTCATCCAAATGACATCCGCATTTGGAATGATCGTGACTGGGGGGCCTAGAAGTCGATTGTTGCAATGGCAATTCATATAGTAAATAGAGACTGGAAAATTTCAACGAGATCGCGATAAAACGATTTTTTTCGCGAATTTTAGGTTTTTGCGCGAATAACGCGAATTTCGAGGATTACACGCAAATAGCGCGAATAATGTTATTTTTAGAAAAATAACGCGAATTTCTTGTCTATTATCTAACTACTATCGAATTTGTTGGTAGACCAGTTGTATCAGTCGACGACTTCCGTACGCTTATTTGGAGGTCGTGGGTTCGAATCCCGGTGCCGACCATTTCCACTTTCACAACACAAGCTTTGCTTTATGTTCACTTTGGGTGAGCCCAGATTCATTTTTATTAAAGAAAAAAATAATTAATGAAACAATGTGATTTTGTAAAAATAATCAAAGTGAAAATTGTCATATTATTTGAATTACTAACAACAATTTGGCGCTTTATTGTTTGGAAGCGATTTGGATACTTTATTCAAAATGTTCTTTGTTCATAGTGTCAATATTTTTTGGATACCCCACCCAAAAAAAATTCCAAGGGTCCCAGATCATTAACGCCAATATCAACCATTTTTTTTTATTCGAAGCATAGGTCAAATTACATTAATGTAAAATGGATTGAAATATTGTATAATTGTGTGCATTATATTGAATATTTTTTTACATTGCGTTACCTTAATGCAGAACTATCCTAAGTGTCTCAAGAGTAATTTTTGACAGGAGCAGTTTAAAGTTTTATATATTATGTCATAATAATTAAAATATTTTTAAAATACAACCCAACTTTTGACATGTATTAGTACATTATACATGTTAAAGCTCACATTTATTGAAACAACTAGCTGACCCGTCGAACTTCGTATCGAAATAAATAATATGGGTAGGTACTCTAGGTTTTATGCAACAGAGCTCAAATTCGTATTTTAGTTATTTAACATGAATGGCTAAGAACACGTAGAAAGCCGATTCCGACCCGCGCCGACCAGCGCAAAGAATGTTACTATGCATTTGAATGGGGATACCCACAGAAAAAGCAGGAACCCGCTTTCCTGCATGCTCATTTAAATGCATTGAAACCATAGACAACAATCTATGAGCCGGTCGGCGCGGGTCGGAATCCGCTTTCTACGTGTTCCTACCCAATGACTATATACTGGCATTAGCAAAACCTGGATAACACGCTGCATTCATCGGGTCTGAGTTTATTTTTACATCAAAAATATATAACCTATGTTAATATGATGTGGGAAGAGGTTATCATTGCGCAAGATCGAGTGCAATGGAGAACTCTTATTGCCTCACTTTGCTCCTGAGTGGAGTTCAAAGGGAGTTTTAATTTTGATTGATTTGATGTTAATATGTAAAAAAATTAATTTAGGTAGGTATGTCATTATATTCGATATTTCAATAATTATTTTGCTCAGTTAAAATAATATTGATTGATTAATCAAAGTACCGATTCAAAATACGCATTGAGGTGTAAATACTTATTTTACCGATCATGCTGATTCCCGAAGAGGGTGGGCAGAGAGTATGGACTTCCATTCTCTTCAATCCAAACTCATTCGCTTCCTCCAAACGCATAACATTCCGCATACATGCTCTTCTATTCCATTTGCTCCTGACTTAGCCCTTCTGTAAGACGGCACTGATATGGTCGGACGATGTCATTCGAGGTCGGCCTCGTCTGCGTGCACCTATTCTTTCAGATTTATATATCCTTTTAGTCATTCTCTCTTCGTTTCTTTTCATAACATGCCTAAACCTTCTTTCTTTATTCACTTTCATTCTAGTCACTACACTAACATTCACTCCACATTCCTTTCTAATATTATCATTCCTCACCTTATCAATAAGTCTCTTTCCGCATATCCTACGCAGTGATCTCATTTCCACAGCATTTATTCCAACTTCCAAATTGTTCGTCCATGTCCAAGTTTCACTCCCATTACTCCCATAAATCATGGATAGTATCAGGATTGCATTGTACATCAACTGTCGATTTCAGAGATATGTTCTTAGAGGTCTAAGTGCACCGCCAACCCTTCTCCCAGCCAATTTCCTTCTTTCAATCTCTTTTTCACACCTTGCATCTCTTCTAAATAAATTACCTAAATAGACATACTTCCAAGTTCTCGACATTCACTTTCACACAACATTGCGTTCTTAAATCTTCTCTTTCAAAACAATGGAAATAAATAAAAAGCACATTTAATGCAGTAGGTATCTGTGATTTTTTTCTATCTTCTATTACAACATGGTGGATGTGTAGCAATTTTTATTTTCAATAAAGAAACAAATGCTAGGTTATTAGCAAATAATATCCAGCTTTTTTTACATATTAACGATGCATATTATATTTACGTTATATGTATGTACTCATCCTCTGTAAAAATCAGCCCATAAACGAAGAATTGATTTTCAAACAAACAAAAAAATATTCTACTTGTTCTTAAAATTCGCATTCTATCAATTGCAACAACAATCAATCCACTGACAGTTCTTTCAAATGTCAATTAATAAAAATTCAAAAGTAGAAGAAAATTATATTGTAAAAAGTAGGTACTAAAAAGATTACCTACTTTCTGTCTTTTCTTTAATTTTCTAATTTCGCGAGCATTTTTCTTATATTTTTCTTCTACATTGTCCTGATTGAAATCCTACACGACAAAATGAATTAGCGAAATCGGTCCAGCCGTTTAGGCGTGATGCGATGGCATCGGGAAATAGCTCAACATTGTTATAGTTTTCTTAAATTTCCTGATATTCCATGAATTTTTCTTAATTTTTTCTTCTAAATCAACCTTCTCCCGATAAGAGCCTACACGCCAAAAAAATAATTAGCGAAATCGGTCCAGCCGTTTAGGCGCGATGCGATGACATCGGGAAATAGCACCCCATTTTTATATTGTTCTTAAATTTTCTAATTTTCCATGCATTTTTCTTAATTTTCTTCTTCTAAATCAACCTTCTCCCGATAAAAGCCTACACGACAAAAAAAGAATTAGCGAAATCTGTCCAACCGTTTAGGCGTGATGCGATGATATCGGGAAATAAATCTCCATTTTTATAGTTTTCTTAAATTTTCTAATTTCCCATGCATTTTTTAAAAAATTTTTGTTCTAAAAGGACACTCTCCTGATAAAAGCCTACACGACAAAAAAAGAATTAGCGAAATCGGTCCAGCCGTTTAGGCGCCATCCGATGACAACGCGAAATAGCTCTCCATTTTTATATATAAGATTGTTATCTTTAATAAACATTTTTTTATTTTATATTTTCACTACATAGTGAAATTCTGCAGGAGATTAAAATTAATGCATAAACAATCTCGGTGTCATCTATTTAGGATCAAAATGTTTATGAGGAATTGGTAAAAAAATTAATCAATGAGAGATGGGATATTTCTGCACATAATATATTGGTCTATGCTCGACATTTCCTCATACTCAACTCATTTTGACCAAAACATGAACTTAGGATAGTTATGCATTAATGTAACGATTGATCTTTTGTGTAGGTATATTTTGTGAATTTCTTGTTGATAAGATTTTTTCATTCATTTGGCAGTGTATATTTATGAATATTGTTGATATATTGTAAATATTACTATTTTTTTTTTGTCATAACATCTACCTTCATTTTAAACAAATGAACGTTGAAAAAATATCGCGAATTTCCCTATTTTAGAGCAAAAATAATACAGTAATTCACAAAAATAGCATCACTTTTTTCCAGTCTCTAAGTATCCGCGGGAAATATTTTTTGCAGTAATATAGTTATGTGAAACTTTATCTGAGGTTCCTACATAGAATTGTCGCTACGTAAAGAAATGTCAAATTGTCCGCTGTTCTCAACGTGGTCAATTAAAATTACGATCTTTTGACAAGTGGATAAGAAGTGATGTAAAATATAATATTTAAGTTAGTATGGAACGGTTACCTGCGACGCGCCAACACCATCGCAGGGAGTTTCCTCTCATTCTCGCATACGCTCTTACAGTAGACCATCCCACTTGCTCCACCGCACCGTTTCGAGCGATTTAGAAAATTTTCATACATAGTCAACAATATTGTCGGGCACATTCGTGTTGGTACCTACTTCAAAGGCGAGGTAGGATATGTTGCGCGAGCGTATTATTCTCACGTTATTCCCGCCAGAGCTTTGAATACGAATGAAAAACGGATGTTTCAGAAATATTTTAATGTTATTATTTAATAACTTTATCTCAATTGAATTAATTGCGTATTGTTTTATGGGGGCGCAATTCACATTATGTACATATGAACGGGCCATTTCGGGCTAGAACCACAGGACAACGTCTGTCGGGAAAGCTAGTTGTAAATAATATCTAAAATAAACTCTTTATCTGAAATAGAAGGTATATACAAAAAATGCAGCATCTTTTGAAAACTGATTATTCTTCGAAATATTAATTGTCCAATTTACGTGGGGTCGATTCTCCCCTAACTCTCATCCTCCAAGTCTTTCAATCCCCCGCACCCTCCGAACGAAGCCAAAAAAAACTAATAGCTCTAGTTTCAGAATATTATGTTGCGACTAGGTAAACAGTACGTCTCACTTCCTATTTTTTTAAGGTGTCAGAGTAACTACCTATCTGGCAAAATTTATTGGCATTTTCTTCTAGTAAACCTGTCCCTTCCAATTTGAGATAAGACAGATAACCCCGGTTAGAAACTTCTTGTGGAAAACACTTGGAAAAATTCAGACCCGATTCATAATCGCACCGTATACGTATCGTTAATTAATGAGATTTACAGCCAACTGTTGGAAATTATTTGAGAACAAGGAGAGCAACCAAACTTATATACTGCGACTACTGTCATTTATTTGGCGCCAGGATATGACTATATCCATTTTTGTAAATGTCTCATCTTTATTGCTTATTGGCTTTGTTGGTGCACAACGTTCTAATTATGTCTAGATTCTTGTGACCATTTTGCAGGACTATATAGATCTTAACGTAGCAATGTAACAACTATTTAATGACTCTAACAATTATTCATCACTGATGTTCGATTTTTAAATGGAACAAACCAATTTGAAATTGGCGTTCGACTACAAACGAAGATATTTTCGTCAATGTAGAGTGTGAAAAAAATGAACTGTTGTCCACTGGAACATATAGATAATTATTATTTAAACCAAACAATGACACTTAGGTATATAAAAATATAAAAAGTGGATAGGTAGTTAATTTTTCTTCCTACTCTACAATGTCGAAAAGTTCGTATGTAATCGTTCGCAAAATTGAAATTGTCTAGGGGCCCAGCACAGTGAGTACCTTGAACCTAAAGAATTTTAGGTTTTTCAAAATTTAAATGTTTAAAATTTGCAATAAGAAAAGCAAATATTGACCAGGTAAAAAATTTCAACCTGTATTTTATTGACGATTATAGGTAGGCAACTGGTTGCAGCGACGTAAGATCATTATAATGGTGAGGTATAGCGAGACACTGATACCTCTTTGAAGCAGTGAGAATGGTGCGTAGTCAGTGAGTGACCAAACAGTGTTGGAACAAGTGGTCTGAACGAAACACTACGCGACCACGGACAAAGATCGAATCAAATCGCTCAAGAGAAAAAAAAATAAAACAACACGAGAAGTGCTGTATTGGGAGTATACAAGGACGACGCGATAGAGTGACATCATTCGTATGTACAAAAATTCTATTCCGTATTATTGTATTTTCATCCTATTGCTGCGTAATTCTGTTTATTTTAATTTCTATTCTCAACGTGTTGATTTGTAATAAGCTTTGTTTTTTTTTGCCTTATAATTTCAAATTGTCGTGGACAGGTAAGTACCATATACCTGTGAGGTATAATAATACATAATTATTTTTGTACTCAATTTTGTGTCAGCGATTGCATTTTGCGATTTTTTTTGCTAATATGACTACTACAACTTGATTTTAAGTTACCTTTTTGTGTTATATTCGTTTCTGTAATCAATAATATTTGTAATAATAATATACTGTTTTATTAAATTAATATCAAAGATTTGGAGTTCAGTTGTTTTGTAATATTGTTTACGTATATTTATATTAAATTTTGTATAATATATTACCTATAGATAGGTACCTGCTAACATATTTTACTGTATTATTTCTTTAAAATAGTTGTTCAATTTTGACAATTTTATTTTCTTTTACTGCTATTTCTATATTGTGATCGCTTTAAGTTTACCATCTGGGAGGGTAAATTAATATCAAACCGCTGCTGTTTCAAAATGATACCTAATGAAAAATATTAGCAATAATTAATTTTTTACCGTGTATATAATAATAGGTATGGTATGCCTTCAGGATTTGTTCTTTATGGGATCGACAAAGGAATAAATTCCAGACGGTTTACGTAAATGAAAAAATCAATTTCATTATGTAAGTAAGTACCTACATCATATGCTTTGAGATTTAGAAAAATGACAAATTTTAACCAATTTTAAGCGTTTTGTGTGGGACAAAATATATTATAGAAAAGGATGTCTTTGTTAAAAGAGTTGTTTTTCCTTTGCATAAGCGTCTTCATATTCCATTACTACTAGCTGAAATCCGTCTTGCTTTATATTTTCTGAAATAGCTAGGTGTATATTTTATTGATTTTTTTTTCGTGAATATCCTTTCATTTAAAAAAAATATCTAAAAACTTTGAATAAGTATAGGAGAGAAAATTTAATAATTTGTACCTATCTGACATTACTAAAATTTTCATTTTAAGGCTCAGCGATGATTCAAATTCAAGTCTGTGGCTTATGCGTGATTCGATGACATAAAAAAATAAGTAGGTACATCGCTGAAATATTATGTACATTGTATAAAATAGTTAGGTATTTAATTTGTAGTAAAGGGAAAAAATATTTATTTCAGGCTAAACTAAGAAATCATCCGTTTATTCTAAAATACACCAATGTTATTAATAGTTTAAAGAGTACATAACACATCTTTTTATCTTTATTTTAATAAACAACTTATTTTATTTAAATATCACAACAACTATATGCTGTTAGGTACGACAAATAATTTAAAAGCTGGCTTTTACCACCCATATAACAAGGCTGTTCAATATTGATACTTGCACAAGTTATGAGAGCGATTTAGCATGGTCCCATTAAACCAGCCAAATGAAATTTTCAGGGGTAGTTCTCCATGAATAGAAGCAGTTTTTTAAGATAAGTCTTGAAATTTTGTGGAAAAAATTAGTTTGGAAAAAAAATTAAAAAAATAATTTTCCAAACACGTAATGGATCTGGAAGTTTGTTATACTTCCTCATTCCCAATTCCCATACGTGGCGCTGAGTTGCACCTCAAATTATGAAGTGTTTCTACTTGTGATCCGGTTAAAGTTTATGTATTAACTCTTAACTAGCTTTCCCGAAAGACGTTGTCCTGTGGACCCTGTGGTCCTTACCATAGGCGGTCCGCTCATATGTGCATATAGTGCATTGCGCCTCCAGAAACATAAATAAACTGGTAAAATAATAACATTAAAATATGTATTTCTAAAACGTCCATATTTCAAAGCGAGAATATAATTATATGCGCACAATTTTGTTGACTTTGTATGAAAATTATCTATAACGCCCGAAACGGTGCAGGTGCAGTAGACAATAATTATTTTGTTGTTAGATTTTTTCATAGATGGCGTCGTAGGACATCCATTCTATACTAACTTTGATATAATATTTTATATTATATCTTATCCATTTTTTCAACTTTTTATCAGTTAGTTATTCTGTTATCCGGAGCGAAGAAGAATTCAATAAAGCAAACATCGAAAGAATCTGTCCAGCCGATCTCGAGTCATAAGTGTTCGCACTAACCCGACTTTCATTTATATTAAGTATAGATAAGATAACATTTAATTTGGCAGATTTTTATAAATTACTATGAAACTATAAATTTAAAAAATATCCTTTCGATGGGTGGTCTCTTGGCTTTTTATACATCTATGCTGTTTGCTTTTGTCAGAAGAAAGTTCTTATGAATGATAAAATGGATAACGTTACGCGGAGCATTACATAACATTAGTAACGTTTTTAGTTCTCTTGACAATATAAACTTTTTAATTTTTTAATTTTAATTGGCGTTTGCCAAATTGTCAGAATACGCCATGTGAGCGTCGAGGGTGCTTTTTCTGATCAATAATAAATAAAATTGTCGTTCTTAAACTAGTCATGATATCAATTCTGTGGAAAAACAAATGAAACGATTTTAGATTTTTTTTTTGTTTTATACATAACAGCCGGTTTCATAAAAAGCTTCGAAAGAACACTTAAGTTAAAGTTTCTTTTAAAATTTAAAGACTCCTTTCAGCTGACGCGTTTCATAAAAAATATTCCAGCTATAATTTGAAATGACAAAAAATATTTTAAAGTTGGTAGCAGTTGGTAGTGTTACCATGGAAATCTATGGAAAACATGGGTTGTTTACTAATATTTACGCGGAATTTCTGTTAATCTGCATGTCAATTTCATTTCTCAATAGAGCATCAAAGTGCCGTTTTTTGTGTTAATTTATTATTATGGTTTATGAATTAGTAAACGAAATCTGTAAAAAATAATATTCTTCCCGTATTGCTGTTTTCCGCCCTATTCATTTTAGTCATTTTTGTCCACAGTGTAATCGCATACAAAATTTTTATCTTTGTTTAAAGGCTCTTTTATTTTTTATGAAACCGGCCGATATAGTAAGTTATACATCTACGAAAACGCTTGTCGAATGATTAAAGCAACTATGTATGAGGTCATAGATTTCATACGGTTTTACAAGTTGTTATCCAATAACCCGTTTTCGAATGTTTTGATAAATTTTGTATACGTACCTACCTACATACGTGTTTACGCATATTATTTAAAGGCGCGCGCATAGTAAGTATATAAAAAACATTTCCCCAAATACCTTCATTGGTATGCCACATCGTTCAATCATCCTAGTATGTATATTATGGCATCTTCTTAATAACGACTCTCTGATAGCTTTATCATGTTTTCATGTCAATTTGACTCTTGCATTCCTTACATGCACTACTACGAAGGACAGCCTAACTGCGCGATTGTCAGTCAGTCGATTATCTTCCGGCTCGAAGGACCAGAAAAAAGATTCTCCTTGTGTGTTTTTCCAATAAATGTGGTAGAATCGGATTTCGTCTGTGTAGAGGAATACCAAGATGATACAGACTTACTTCCCCATGTCTTAGTTTAACCCACTGTATACCATCAGTGCAGTCCTCATCGTTACAAGGTGTCTCCAGATTCCCACTCCTTTGTTTTTTTTTAACCTCTTTGTTCTTTGGAGAAGACCTGGGTCTATTCTGAATATATATAGGAGTGACGAAATCTTCTGCTCCTAAGGGCTTTAAATTGCGTTTAGATCGCGATTCCAATTCAATTCCAACGATGTCGTTATGATAGATTTTGGTTGCCAAGTATGAATATACGGGGTTTTTGGACATGAAATTGATAACCTGAATGCCGCATCTGTCTACACTAAAAATCCTCTGATGTCGAACCCTGCTCTAAGGTGATTGACTATATCGACTGCATTTGTTAATCTTTTAAGTCTCCATGCACTTCTTTGTTTTAATATGTATTTAAGTATGAAGTTTAAAACAAGAAGAATCAAAATTTATAGGGACATAAATGTAATATTTTGTACTTAGGTAATATACACGACAGTGAAACACAAAGACATCTTGTTGTCTTCGTCACATCACTGAACATAGAGTTAAATGAAGCAAGACGCATACACGCCTATTTCCCGCGTTTACACAGCCGGCTGATTTGTTTGAGTAATTTGTTTAGCCGCCTCAAACATACGAAAACAAAACAAAAAATGCAGGAAGAAATCTTACATAAAGTACATGAAGAATTTGAACCATAGAATGTATAAAAGAAGAGACTTCCAATGTCAAAGCAGGCTTCAATTCACATTTGTGTGTCAACACCAATCGAACATAGAACTGCAGCTAGAAATAGATAATTATTTTCTTTTATCATTGATATTGGACACCATGGAAAGAACAACGAGCTAGAACTACCTAATTATTTTTTTATTAATGGGCGATGACTGATTACGCGCGCCAGAATTCTTTTTTTTCTCGTTGTTGTTTCCTCGTTGTTGTGGGATTTTTCGACTTATTTAATTGTTAGGGTAATGTATATATTGTATATTATTGTCAAAAAATAAACTATTATTATAATAATATTATTATTAATATCTATCAAATATCAAGAATATTACTATTTTTTCTATATACCTATGGCTCTATGTTTTTCCAGTGTAAACGCACCCTTTAAACACTTCGTAAAAGAACATAGCTCGTACCTTGAGGTATCATACAGCGATTACATACTCGAGATATTATCAGTCTTATTTAAAAAAAAACATATTTGATCCGCGTCTATTATGTATGAAGATGACATTTTGCACAAATTTTATAAAAAAACAAAATAGTAACCGGGTAACGCGAGTGCATGGTAACTACCAATATTCGCTATGTCAGAATCGAGTTATTGATACAGAATAGGTACCTTGTTTTTTTAAAATGAGTTGTTTTCTTTACTCTTTTCGCCACCGGGGGCAGCACTGACAAACAGGGTCTAATAGAAATCAGTGTTGCCAACGTGGGCGATTTATCGCCATTTGGGCTACTTGGAATGACAATCGGCGATGAAAATATCTAAAAGACGACTGATCACCAATTGGGCTACTTCCGAAATGACCTTTTATTTTTACCCATTTTTCATCTTTCCAGATACCAAATTTTCAGTTGGGCTACTTTTTGTATGAATATCGGCGATGTTAGGCCAAGAGCCGTTGACAACACTGATAGAAATGTCAAATTTAGGTTTGGCTATGAATGGTCACGCTATGACAATTGTATACAAAAGCGTGTAGGAATTGTTGTAATAACTTAATAACGTGCCATAGTCCCTGTTCATTTTGAATATATATACAAAAAAACTGAGAAAATTCAGCAAGACACCAGTCATACACTTTCGAAAAGAATGAATGACATTTGATGTTAGATCCTTATTAGGTGTGCTGCCATCTGGTGGGAATAGTCGGAATATCCCTAGAAAACACCCCATTTATTTTCTATCAAAATATAGTTAAGTCCTGATTTTTATTAAAAAAAACAGTTGCAATTAATCATACGAAATGTTTCAGTCAAAATGAACTAAATCATGTTTGGTCAGTTCAATTTTAATTATCTACCTTTTGCGTAAGAACAAAGCAGTATGGAGTTGATGTATCATGGTTGTAAGATTTTTCTTTCATCAGCCGGCATTACAGTATTCACCTATGCGCCAGCAGATACAATATTTGCATTATTTGTTTAAATTTTCTATTATTAAAAAGATTAACCAAAATACAACGGACCTAAATATGAAGGGAGCACATAATTGAATGGGGAAAAAACATAAATGCAGTGTATTTATTACAGAAAGCGTTCTTGTATACTGGAAACAACTGTCAGTTGACGTAAAATGATTTTGATTTTCTATCGCTGAGCTATTTTTTCCACTGATCTGAATTTATAAATAAAGCAGTATGAGTTTAACGCTTTCTCTGCCATTGCTCGTTTGTCGATTTTCCCCCATTGAATACCAATGCAGGTCTCAATGTCCACCCCATTTAGTAAATATTTGATGGTTTAGAGTCTTACTTTAGGATGCGCTTGATTGTAGTCCATTACAAATAAAATGACAAAAACGCTCCTAGAAATTACGAAAGACTGTTGTATCAATGGCTTAACAAACGTTTCGCCTAATCATCGGCATGTGGGAGGCATCCTCACTGCTTCACGTTTCGCCGAAATATGGACCACGGTCAAGTAGCCCGGAAACCATCAATACAACTAGGTCGATACCGGCCGTGAAAGCCTTCAAAGCCGAATATAAAAGTACAAAAGCTTGATTTAGTCTAGAATTACGCCTTATACTCTCTATTAAGGTGAGTGAAAATAACATCCAAGAATATTATATAGTTTTTTTTTTTTTTAATGAATCTGTGCTTACTCAAAGTGAACACAAATACACTCCTTTTGACTCTTACACAGTAAGCTACTTAAAGCTTGTGTCGTTTTGCGCTTATTTGTACAGTATTTTTACAGCATAAATGTATATTTTGGTAACTTGATTTGTTTGATTTTCTCTTATTTTGGAAGTTTACGTTACTGTACCCAGAATCGACTAAGGTAAGGCTTAAGTTACTCTCAATACTATATAGTATACTTTTAAAATCAGTACATTGTAAATACTGTTCCAGATCGTCGGCGTTTAATGCGTGTAAACTGTTTGATGCGTGTGTGTTATCCATTCTCATATATGGATGCGAGTCCTGGCACCTGATCAAAGCCCAGACACAAAAAGTCTCAGCGCAAGATCGAGGGCAATGGAGAGCTCTTGTTGCCTCCCTATGCTCCTAAGTGAGGCGAAAAGAGAGTTTGGAGCTTTTTTGTAAATACTGTGAGTCCTCGAAGTAAAAATATAAAGATAAACAATGTAATGAATTGAGGAGTACAATCGTATATACCTGAAACATAAACTAGAAAAAGAAAACCACACTGCGGAAATCCGAGACGAATATGGTAGAGCTGGGAAGCATTAGGATGGCTCTTACGTCTTTTTGTAAATAAATCAATTCCGATCAGGTTCAAAAGAAATTTCTTTGAGTCCTGCTTACCGCCAGTAAGGACGAGTGTTCTAGAAACAATGACCTTAAGTAATAGAAAAACGGGGGAAAGCTGAGAATCACGCAGCAGTCCATGGCAAAACTACACACATTCTCGGCTTAATCAGTCTTCGAGATATAATAAAGAACGAAGGAATGAAACGCCGAGTGAAGGAATTGGAGACTTCAAAAAACCAGAGATTCGTCGGCTGGTCTTAGAAAATATGGGCTGATGCCATTGCTGCTTTGGCTGGAATAATTTAAAAGGAGTAGAGAGGAATTTAGGGAATTTCAAGAGAACTGAAAAAGATGAAGTTGAAGATTTCATTGTGAATCTCTTATTATGAATATGAAGTTGAAGATTTCATTGTGCATCTCTCCGATCTACGAGTATTTCAATATGATAACAGCAAGTATTTATTATTTGAACGAAACATTATTACCACGGTTTTATTGGTGCTGTAACTAAATAAGCAAACACCCAACATGGTCACAAGAGATCTATTATTAAAGTGTTGTTCTTAGAATCGTTTATGTTTGATTGAAAATCTTAAAAATAATCCAAGCTAGGTATCAAGTTTGCGTGCAATTCATTCTATGTATATTTCGATAGCAACAAAAATTCAAGACAATTTTAGTATCGATAAAATACAATATAACAATCACATACATTGTTCTTTTACGAATCTATGTTTTTAACTTCGCCCAAATACTGTGGCTGAATCATAAATATGAATACAAAATCAAGAATTGTTACAAAAATACATTTTAAGCGCGGTAGAATAAATGTCAAGCGTTTAGGTGGTTGAGGTTCGATTCGTGCTCGACATTTATGGGCGGAAAGCTTATAATTCATTTGTCTAGAATCTAGAAGTACCAAATCCAGAATAAGAGCATTGAATAAAAACAAATACCGTATCAGCCCGAATATAATATCGCGATATTTTTCGACCATTTAGGTCCTTTTCGTTGAAAAATCAAATCGTGTTAAATTCGGGGTTCAGTGCGAGTACTAACTGTAGTAAAGATAGGTACTTTTACCTATGTTCCCGTGTGCTTACATCTCTTGCGCAATTTGATTTGTTTCATTAGACGTCAATATAGAAATGAATTTAACCTATATTTTATTTTTTACTTATCATTATCTAAATAAATGATTATCTGGTTGAATGTTACATCCTTTGAGTTCTTTTATGCATATTTTTATCTAAATATCTTTATGGAAATTTCAGAGTCGCGTTAAATTCGGGGTCGCGTTATATTCGGGCTAATACAGTATGCTTTGCTTGTCTCTATATATTCCCTTAACATGATTTCTTATGTTAAGGGAATATAGAGACAAGCAAAGAGCTCTCCCTTGATCTCGCAATGAAAAGAGTAAATATTTTTAAAAATTTGTTTATATATTGCACTAGATTTTATTTGGTACTTAGTATGTTATACTTTTTTAAGGTAGTCTTTATCACTACGACTTTGATTATTTTTCGCTTACGCAATGTTTTTCTAGAAAACCGACTTGCAATTATAAAACATATAATGGTATATTATATAACTTTCAATTTTAATAAACGTATTATTGCAAAAAATTTTGAATTTAGTATTTTTACTTAGTCCATGCATTACCTGTGTACTGCGGTATTCAAGCTACGCGAAATGATACTGCACATATGGCTTACACTGTCTCTTTCGCGCTTTCATTATTTTAAAAGAGATAAACGTAGAATGCTTTGAAATTGTCACACAGAATAATGCGTTCGTATTGTTACGACCACTTTTCTTTTCTAGGAAAACATAGCATTAGTGTGATTACTTGAATAAAGCGAAACGTTCAATACAGTAAAATGAATGTGAGATCTGTGGTCAACAAACTTTTTGAATGACACAATAAAAGATAATAAATAATTTCTTGTCTTGCTTTACATATTCAAAATATGATTTTTGAAACATGACTTACTTTATTACTGATATTTTACTATGAAGATCTTATTATCATTTCAGTAATGTATTAAAAACATTAAATTATCTCGATAATATTGAATAATTTAAATCTTACATTACTACTCGTACAATTAAAATTTGCAAAGTTCTGCGATGATTAAAATCGAACGTTCAGTCAGCGTGTTTTGCGTGTTGCGATTTTTTTTTTAAATGATACTATGCTCACCCAAAGTGAACATAAATACACTCTTTGAATCTTTCACAATAAGCTACTTAAAGCTTTGTGTCGTGAAAGAGGAATATGGTCGGCACCTGGGATCGAACCCACGACCTCCAGTAACAAATAGTACGAAAGCCGAAATTGCAGTGGGTACTTCAATAACTTACAGTTGCCCACCCCGTGGCGTAGATAGATCTTATCAACTTTCGTATTTGCTGCGAAACATAACCTGATATGCTGCATTTACACGCTTAGGCACGGCTTGGCAAGCCAACACGAACGTGTAAATGGGGTGTTGAAGTTGAAGGGGTTCACCAAGCCGTGGCTTGGTGAACTTGCCCCGATCAGGGCGAGTGTCGGTTTTTCGACACAGATCAAAGGCAACTCGCGGCAAACGTATTAATATACCGACGAGCACGCCAACAACGTGTAAATGGCGTCCGAGCGTTTGTGAAGGCTCGGACTTTGTGATGGCTTGCCAAGCCGTAGCAAGCGTGCAAATTTAGCATTAGACATAGCGTCGGGGAGTATTTTAAAAAACGGAAATACTTTATTTTTTTTCCGGTTGACGAAATGGGCACTAAAAGGTCAAAGATGTTTGATGTTTTACGCGTTGTTGAAGAAAAAATTGTTGTTGTTATACCTAATCAAACTTCACATGAGAGCCGCAGGATTGATATGCTGTGCATTTCCTACCAATCATTCCTTTTCTTTCTCTGATCTGTAAATATTTTTATTCCTCTTATTCCTATTGTAAAAAAGACTTGACTATTCAAGACTATCCAATTACTTCATATTATTATTATGTACAAGTTATTCTAAATTACACATTACACGTCGATTTTATGAATTACTAGCTTTCCCGACAGACGTTGCGTTGCCCTGTAGTCCTTACTATGAATTATATTGATTTTGAATTTGTAATTTATACAAACATACATTTAAAATATTACGTTTGTGTGTTAAAAATATTTCAGAAAGCTTGAAAGAAATTCTATCAATAATCTACGTTTTGAAAATCTATGGCTGTCAGGTAAATGAACATTGTGTTTTTGTGGAATTTTCATAGATGGCGTTGGCGTCTCAAGAAATCCGTTCCATATTAACTTTAATACATATTATATTTCATATTATTTCAACTTTTTATTAGTTATTTCGTTATCCGGAGCGGAGAAGAATCCAGTAAATCAAACGTTATAAGAATCTGTTCAGCCAATCTCGAGTTATAAGTGTTCGCACTAACTCGGCTTTCTTCTATATTGTAGATTTTTTGTTGTTCTAAGTGATTTTTAATTGTTTTTTATTAATAATAAAAAAGGTCGAATTGTCGCGCGTTTCATAAATTCTTTCATGGTGAAAATTTTTGGAGAGATAAATATTATAATAATATTTGATGGGGGGAAATGCGCGTTGTGTCGCGCGTTTATAGCGAGTACGTAAAGATCGTTTTGACAACTCGAGTGGTTAATGCCTAGTTTATTTAACTACTACTCTAACCTCGCGTTTAGCTGTAATTTTACTATATGTATGTAGTTTATACATGTCAAACTAGCGCACGCTTTGTTATTATCATCGTTTCAGCCGATTGGACAAACATAAACAAGAAAAGATCAGATTGAGGAAAAAACAATACTTAACCTACACGATTTTGAGTCGATAATAATTCAATTAAATCGAAATAACACGTTATACTTTTTTTGTAAGATGAAATCAACCGGAGGCCATCTTGTATGTTTACCGGTAACTTGAGCGTAGGAATGAATAAAAAACGAAGGAGTGTTTCAGAATAGGAAAAAAAGTTCGTTCTTTCTGCCTTCTCTTTTCGGAATATCGCATGATGGGTGCCCTATATAAAGTATGTACACAAACTTGCAGTTCTAGAGCATTGTGCAGTACCTACCTGCAAATGTTAGTCTTTGTATAGGTACTCATGTGAATTGCTCCTTGTGTTTTCTTAAGACTATGTTCATAGTATAATGACTGTTGATTTGATTGTGTTTCAACTATGTATATAGCTAGCCATAAGTTAGTTAAGTGCCAGGTGAGTTTATATGTGTATGCTACAAGGTCATACTTGCTGTGTGCCATGGTACGAAAACACTGAGGTGTATACTTACTGTGTTAGAAGTTATTAGTAGGCGATTCAATACCATTTATTTATTACCTGTATAATATGTCTATATTTTATGACATAAGGAATGTTCTGGAATTTGTATCCTTTTATGATTATACAAGGAAGACCCTTTTCGAACAGTGTTGATTTATCGTATTTTTTAAGTTATTACTTAAATGTTTACATCCTCTGAAAAAATAAAACTGAACAAATTTATAAGTTGAACAATTGAACGTGTATCTTTAAAAGCATTTTCCCACAATTGTTTGATTTGTTCTGAAATGTTACGTGGTTAAACGCCTTACATGCATGATCTATCTATGTATATATTAGATTCTCTCTTTAAACTTTAATCAGGGGCATTATAGGGAGGCAACCTATGGTGTTTTTTATTCTGTGCAATGCTTACGACCTCCTCATACACAATATCCAAACCCCTCAGATCTGTTTCGAAGGAGCGGAACACAGTATAAGAAGGGTCTATAAAGGCTTATTCCTTGCGCCTTTTCTGACCTATTGGAGATTAAAGACGAAATGTGGTCAACCTGTATATAAATCCCATGCCTCGGCTAGACTCGAACGCGCATCCTTAGCCGTCCCAAGCAGAGACCATTGGGCCAAGCGACCCAACACTGACATCTTCGTAATTCGTGCAGGATATAAGCTCTGTTGAATTAGGCAGTGAAATTGTTTATAACTAAATTAAGTGAATCCCCTTGCTTGTTATCTTTGGAAGAATTGCAATCAATTCTAATATTTTTATCAGCTAAATACCCCTTTTCGCTATCAGATCAGCGAAAATTAAGAATCCGCCAAAAAAAGTAAATTTTAAACTGACTATTCCGCTTAAATTGTCACAATTCCTCTAAAATAACCCGCTATTTGATCAATTTAAGCGGCACCTTAGAAAGACCCGCCAAAAATTAGAGGAACCGCTTATATTATGTCAAAATCGTATCATTTTTTTCAATCTCTCTTTTAGAGAAAAATAAAATAAGAAAAAAAATAATTAATAATAATTTTAAACAACAATCAAAATAAAATAAGTTCAGCAAAAATATCATTTTGCTCATGTTTTCATCACAAAAGATACGTTAATAGTAGTTTTATTTTTTAATCAAGATGAATTTGTTAGGAAAAAGGAAATTTGGCGGCCATGATGATAATTTTGACATGAGGAAATTATTCGTTTGAAATCATTTGCAGCTATATTCACTTCGATCGATTTCTTGAGCAATATTGCTCGGATTGGTCGAAACCATAGAAATTGCCCGCGAAATTCAAAATTTTAGTTGATGCTAAATTTTAGCGGATCTGATAGGGAATTGGGGTAAATGACTGGTATTCTTAAATTCACGTTCCAACTAAACGCAAGAAGCTCTTGCTTAGAACTTAATCGGTTGCCAGTTGTTACGTAAATAAAATGTATTTGATAAAATATTTACAGAATACAGAAATGTCAAAAGTCTCAATAAAAATTGGATACGACGCAACTCAAAAGTCTGTTTTTCATTTCATGAATAATAGTCATTGTTATAATGCCCATCTCTACATAGGAGGCAACAAGAGCTCTCCATTGCGCTTGATGTTAATGACCTCCTCCCACACCGTGTCCGAATCCCTTAGCTCGGCTTCGAAACATGGGGGAACACGGTATGAGAGGGTCTTCCTCGTCTTAGGAACCCTGATGGGAGGAAGAACAGCGTAACCCAAAATTACAAATTGCAAACCATTTAAAATTGCATTGAGAGATTTGTTTAGAACACCTATGTAGGCAATTAAACTTTTGTTATTGTGAATATTTGATTCGGAAACAGAGGAAGCGTCGGTCACACTTAGCGGCGTACAATAATAACAGATGATACACTCCCATTCAATGTTCATTATGCAGATACCTACAAACCTACATCGGCATGTTTAAAATATTTTTATATCAATGACATAATTCCGTGGTTTAAATAATAATACATATGTGACGAAATCACGTCATTTGGTCACTGACGGATTCAAGATTCAATCGACTGTATTTAGTCGGTAGGCACATGGGTTTGATGCCATCACTGCCCACAGTTATCAGGTAACCCCGAATTTTACTCACTATTCTGTGGGGTTCACGTTTCCATACAAATTTTTGTTACTTTATTAATTTATTTACTTGAAATCACTTTTTAACAATATTATATACCTTACATTAGTTACAAAAAATAAAAGAATATGTAACAACTAATGACTCTAACAAATTCATTACTCATGTTCGATTTTTAAATGGGACAAACCGCTACGGGCTTACGACCGTCTTCTACTGTTATTTCGAAGGCTGGCTTAGTGTGATCACTTTACGTTAACAACGTTCGCCATTAGGTGGTAGGTAATGCTTAAGTCTCCGAAACTCCTAATCATGAGAATTCTCAACATGTTCAACATGTCGAAAAATATCATGTATGCAACAAGTAGATATTTAATATTCAATGAAAAGTTGGAAAATATTGTGAACAAGAGAGAAATCAAAAATTTTAAGACTGCGACTGCTGTCATGTATTTGGCGCCAGGATATGACTAATGGAAAATGCTGCCTCGCTAGCTAGTGTAAACGTGTATCAAGGCTAGCAAATAAAGCACAAATAGTAGAAAAACTATACGAAATAGCAATAAGAAGACGAAAAAATACATCAATATCAACTAGATAAAGAGACATAGATGTATATAAATACTATAAATGTTAAAACTATAGACGGTCGACATTGAAATCGGGATTGAATCTCAAGAGTGGCCCCCCTGGACCATCCGTTACCGATCACGAATCGACGCTTTTGAGATGTGGTGATGGAGAAGCCTCCTCCGCATAAAGAGCATCGAACTGAAGAATCAATCAGCATAAACGACAAGATGTCTACGCTATGTCCTATACAACTCTTCGATAACTTGGAAAGACTCTTCATCGCATAATATGAGATTAATGTTCGATTAGGTATATTTTAATTTTTGTTTTTGAACTCGTAATAAATATTTACAACCTCAATTTTCCAGTGATTTGGTTTTATATACTTAGAGCATTTATCTTGTTCGCTAGACTACAGAGCCAAATGATGTTGCTACAGGTATACCGTACATATACAAAATGGTTTTAGAGACAAGACACACATAGGTCGTTGCACTGGTTTAATTCTGTGGTTGGTGACTGTATTTACATTTGAATGGAAAATCGTATTAGGAAGGCACAAACCAGAAATAATTTAACATAACAAACATCTTTTATGAATTCGTGAGTTATGTAGTGTGAAAGCTGTGTAATAATAATGCATCGGGTATTCTTCGCGTTGTTATGGCTACTCACAATTCACTCTTTGCGTATTTTTCGCGATGTAGCACCATAACAACTCAAACGAGAGGAAGTTTTTCTTCGTAAATTAAGAAAATCCGTCCTGGGCCCTTATTCTCGTAGCCGTCTTAATACGCTCTTATCTTGATTGACAATCATAAAATGACGGATTGGTATTCACAAAACAAGATATCTAGTAGATATCTTAAAAATTCGTTATGTTTGAAATATCAGTATGAAAATGATCCAGTTCAAGATAGGATTAACATTAGATTCCGATAGTTTTGTGAATACGACTGCTTGCGATCGTGTCATAATCTTATCGTTAAGTGATTTTTAAAAGCGATTAATTACGAGAATAGCCCTACTGCTGTAAGGAGGTATTATAAAATATAGAATGCTTTGTACCTACTTGTCTCAAAGAATAACGCGACAATTTGAAAACATCCCACCTAGGGCACCAAGGCCGTTTCAATGGAACGCTCGGAGTATCCTAATACCCCAGGAGTATCGTTTCTTATCTTCCGTGTAATTTTCATTTTTTTCGTTTAGCGCTAATTTCTTTTGTTACCACTTTTTGAAATATTAGTTGTTACTGTAAACTTTTTCAATCTCTCTATTTGGTGTCGATAATCCGCATCCAAAGCATCTGAAATCCTCATACAATCTTAATACTAAAATGCTGCCTCAACTGAAATCGATTGAAGAAAAATAATGAAGTGAGCCGTGCAGAACATCGCCAATATGGAACCAGAATCTAGTCAAAGATCTGCACCTACTTCTTTTTTTAGCTCAATGTATGTAGTATGCCAATCCCATATCCTTGAGAATGCCAACCCATGTTCTAGGTTGACCTAGTAGCTCATTCGAAATAAGACAACTGCCCAAATGTACATACTTAGAAAGATTTGCTCAAAAATCAACATGTTTGTTTGTATACCTACTTCGAATAGTAATAGTAATAGCCGGGAATAGTAATCTTTTTACGCAGTCTTCATCATTTTGATGGTCTTTAAAGCGGGTGTCTAAAAATTAACAATTGGAATGCTGATTGTAAAGTCCTTACAAAATAGTATTTTAGCATATTTTTCTGTCCATGGCACATTAAGACTTTTGTTTTTTAGTAGCTAATTAACTTATTGACAGAGAGAAATTGCTGAAGTGAAACCTATACATGTCGCTCGATTAGAGGATAAATGGACAAAACTCCTCCTGTGCTGGCGCCCTAGGGCTACAGTTAAAAATCCTGGCATTCCATATCTTCGATGGAGGGACGATATCGTAAGAGCCGTTGGCTCGCAGTGGATGCAGGTTGCACAAGCTCGGGGGACGTGGAAGAGTCTGGAGGAAGCCTACATATGTTAAGAAGTGGACTGCTACAGGCTAAGAAGGATGGTCCGCATTACGGAGAACTGATACGGCATAAAGAGAAGGTCGGTTATTAAATTTGCGGAATTTATAAGCAACATTTTGTAGAAACAACGGTTCGATCGAATGTTTAAAAGAGTTAAAATAACAAAAAACTTTAACGCCGCATAACAAAGAGGAGGTCATTTGTTTCATATTATTATGAATCACCGATATTGTGTTTTAACTTTGTTGCATTTCCAATGTTGTGAACATTTGTTTTAAAACATTTGAATAACAATTTATTACAACGTATTTTCACACAACACATTCAATGAATGCTTCATGGACGTCAAAAGACATGTAAGCAAATGTTGAAAATATCTTGCATCGAACACTTCAGGAATGAAGATAGGTACTTGTGGGAATTCGGGAGGAGAGGCAAATATTGGACACCATATCATAGAGACGCGCGAGATAGCTGGCTAGATTTAATGAGGCATGAAATTTTGCAGGGAATTATATTGGAGGAAATGGTCGAGGGTTTGAGCGTCTGTATCAGATACGCCAGGAAACGGAATGCAGCTCATACATAGAGCATAAGAGAATAGCTGAGAACTGAGAGGAGGAGATGTTAGCGCTTGCAGTTAACCAATCCGTTGGATTAAAACAACAGAAAAAGACTGGAGAAATCACGTCAATTGAACAGTCTCAAGAAGAGTGGTTATAATAGTGGTGGACGAAATACCATTAACCAGCAGTTTGAACCATGGACGTCCACCAAAACGATAGAGAGACAGTTGGACATCTGTATCCCAGGATAAAGAAATCCTTAAAAAACAGAACACAGTTATATATCAAGAAGAAAATTTGAAAAGGTGAGCGTTATCCCGCACAGTGCCATGCTCATAGATCCTTCATCCAAATTTCTTGGAGTCGGGGCATAGGGAGATACAGAAACCTATTTTTACTATTTTCAGTGTCCTCCAGTTGCATATGGTAGGTGGTAGGTACTAAGATCTGGTGAGTGGTGACGTATATCTTCTGTCAGAGTTACTAGGTATATATACCACGCTACAAAGGTAGACGACAGAGGAGGTCTGATGTACAAGTACTCTTATCTTGTTGACAAATTCTTCTTATTCTTCTAATTATAGATCCCGGGGATCTGTTTGTGCCGCCGTTTCAGCCTCTTGGGATGATCAACTGCCAACTATCTCTCCATCCCTTTGGGGTCTTCCGGGGGTTTTAACAAGCGATTCTAGTCTGATTACGTTTCTTGGTCTCTTTTGCTCCAACAGGATGTAATATTCTAACATTAGTCGAGTCCATTTGTTTACCATTGTCCGAGGCAGTTTATGGCAGTTCCATGACGAGCTTTAATTCATTAGTACAGATAGGCAGCTAATCCAGTCTGTTATTCCTCCTCCCCGGGCTTCGGACCGGCAAAGGTGTTGTTGTTGATAAATTGATTTACTATAATATTTCTGTCCTGATGAATCACTTGGCCTGCCATCGGGTTAGTTAATATTACTTTGTCATCGATATTTTTGAAGAAACTTCTCTCGTGCGACTCACACAAGGTGAGCCGCTGTTGATTTACATACTCACACATACATACAGTGCCAGCACGGATCGAGGTTAATATGACAGTGACATCGGGTTAATTGTGTGATAAATTGGAGTACGTATGTATGGGATGCCTTCCATCATTCACTTTGCTAGATTACGATCTCAAAGGATAGAAAGTGGTTTGTGAAAATTTCAATCGGGCCCTTCTTCCTCTCAACGTAGACCTTTTATCAATAATTTAATACAGATTCAAGATGAGGAGTAAACTCGCGGCGTCGAATCCAGTCGGTCTTTCTGCATCTTTGGTGGTTTTGGACATTCTTCGTTGCTTTCCCCAGTTTATTCATACACACATATGTCCTATTGATGTGAGGGATTTATTTATAGTATGCTATTATTCAAAATATTGTTAAGTCATTATTTGAAAGTTTGGAAACGCGATGGTAAAGAGTTTGAAAAACAGTTGCTTATTTGTTTATGGCGGATTAGATAGTTGGGTATTTTTACGCACTGTATGTATGTCCAGGAAACCATTAAAATTTTTATTGTTTACAACGATTAGTATAGAAGGCAAATTCTCCAGTTTTGAGATGAATGCTTTGATTTTTTTTTGGACTTCAGTTCAATATCAGTTCTCGTTCAGAAAACATCTCTCCGCCTATAGTTTATCGCAATTTTGTTTCCTTGTTAATCAATTTATAATTATTTCCGTCGCGTTTTATAGTTTCTGTAGTAATTTGGAAGTGTCTGACGATTGAGCTATGGTGTGTCACATATTTAGAGTTTTTCTGTTTAGAGTCCCGCGTTTGTCAATAATTAAACCTTCCGTTTAATTATGGTTTATTATTTATTGAAGATGTCCCGATCCGGGGTGGCGTGGCGTGGTTGGAAAGGGACAAGTGACAGACCATACCTTATATGTGTGAATGTGACGTGTTTATTTTCTTTTGTGCTGTGTGCTTTTATTTTGAAGGTATGCTGAATTTCGGGTGAGTGGCCATATTTTTATTAGAGTGTTTTTGTTTCGTCGCTGGCAGCTACCCCCAGGACGATGATAGGGCACAGAGATATATTTTTATGTTGTATTTTGTTTGTTGCTTGGTTGCCCCCCGCCAAGCATGCTTATGAGCAAATTGCTCGATGTGGTTTTAGATGAGAGATATATGGCCGACGCGATACGGCATATTTATGAATATTTGTGATCTCTGTGTGCCAATGGATTTATTGTATTGCAGCATGTACCTCCCTGTATTATTTTCACACGTCACATGTCAAGCACACGTCGCGAATTGTTATCTGTCATTCGCGGGTTACCCCATTTTCCGATACCAGTGGTGTGACCTATCTTTAATGTTTATTTTTGAATCCGGTTAAGAATTTCATATTTAGAACCTTCTAGTAAGCTTAGTGTAGAATTTTCATTTGTAAAAGTAGGTACATTGGTGTGTTTGTTCCCCGTGAGAGTAATTTTATTCAGTCGAGCTATGAATGAGTTTACTAAAAGTTCGCGTCTGTCCGCGCACAGATAGAGTTTGTATTTTAGTTTTCGCCGCCGTGATAAACGTAAAGTTATAAAACCGGTATGTGTAGGAGGGCTGTTGGCGTAAGCTGAAGACCTTCCCCACATGACTGTCTATGAGAATGGGCTGTTGCTGATTTGGACGCTTTTCAGCTCAGTTCATGAGGTTCACTGGCGAAAAGGTCGCGCGCTAAGACCGAAGCAGTTGAGCGATTTGGAATTCCAATGAGGAAGAACTTGCGGTTTAAATGACAGCCCGTACGTAATGTGACTAGAAGGTTGATTGATTTGTTCGGTTATAAAGTAATTGAACGTTTATTTTGATATTGAGATCGATAATAATTAAATGCACGCGAGATAGACATTAAAATTGTTAATAGGCAGGATCGTTTTGACTGCAGCTAGTCGTGGCATAATTTTCGCGTAGTTAAATCCTGTCCTATTTGGAGTCTCTGCCGGAAGTACGTTTAGGTAGTTAGAGTCAAGAGTTACATAGTCAAAAGATAGCTTTCAGCCCCTGTAGTCTGTACACCATCAGGAACCTTTTCCGTTTGTCTATATACACTATATCTGATAGCCGAATTTCGGCCCCCTTTTTGGTACCTGTTCGAGGCGTGAGGTCGCATCGAATTGGGCCAGTCTCGGACCTTCGGAGTTTTTTTTTTGCCTGAATTTTGGCAAGAAGGTTCGTTTGACATGGAAGGCCCTCTTTCGGTGGCTAATTCCTCCCGTAGACCTCGATCATGCTTATCACTATACCTTGCATATTCCCCTGATCCTTGTATTTCTGATCCTAATCTATTGAATCTATCAACTTATTCCAAATACGGTACAAATTCTATAAAACAAATTAAATACCTATCCTATTAAATTACAATAATTGTTTCCTCTCTCAAAAAGACCTTGCCTTGAGTTGAGAGAGAAAGAGAGTTTAAGTTGTATCTATGGTTATTCCTTTTATGTTGTGTTTGCTATTGTCAAGGGAAGGTTTTTATGAAAGACAAAAAAATAAGAATAGGTATAGTGTGGGACCCCCCCGAACTGATTAAAGGGAGATGGAGGGAGTACTTTGAGTCAATATAGAACCGCCCCGAACCCTCCTCACCTTACAACTTTGAGGACGCCCTTGGCCAACCACTTCTTGATATATTTAAAATGGCGTGGGAAGAGGAGAGGTGCCCAAAAGATTGGCGGAATGGATCCATCGTCGCAATATTTAAAAAGGGGGATCCCCTTGAATGCGGAAACTACCGTGGAATTACTCTACTGAGTGTTCCCGGTAAGGTATTATCTCAGATATTACTACACCGCATTCGGGGGCCTATCATGGCTGTCCTGAGAGAGCAACAATGCGGCTTTGTACCTGGCAAGTCCTGCACGGACCCAATTTTCTGTGCCAGGTGCATCTTTCAGCAGTGCAAAGAGTTTAACTCTCCAGTCGCTTGTTGCTTCATAGATTTTGAAAAGGCCTTCGACAGCCCACATAGACCATCGATATGGAAAATTTTAGCTCTGTACGGTATACCTCCGAAGATAGTAAAAATGGTGCAGTCCCTGTATGAAGACTCCGAGTGTAGCGTCAAAACGCCAGGTGGTCCTAATGAAGCTTTCAGGATCACCACGGGAGTCAGACAGGGCTGCGTATTGGCTCCATTTATATTTATTATTGTCATGGACTTCCTCTTGAGAAAGTCCATGCAAGGAGCAAGAGGTATACCGATAACACAGAGAGATGGTCTAATGGGCGAACTGTGCGATCTGGAGTACGCGGACGACCTAGCGTTGTTCAGTACGACAGTGGAGGAATTACAGCGCAGTGTTTCAAGACTCTGCGACGAAACAGCACGCCTTGGCCTTCGAGTCAATGCCAGTAAGACGGAGCTCATGGCGAGTAATGCCTGCCCCGATAAACAGCTACCGATAACCATAGACGGTCACCAGGTCTCCCGGGTGGATAAATTTAAATACCTGGGAGCAACCATTACCACCTCTGGTGACCTCGGGGCTGAGCTCCCGATACGTATCGGTATGGCAAGTGGCGCCTTTAACAACATGACCAAGATTTGGAAAGCGTCGGCGTTTAGTGTCGAAACGAAATGTAAACTGTTTGATGCGTGTGTGTTGCCCATTCTCCTCTATGGGTGTGAGTCCTGGCACCTGACCAAAGCCCAGGCACAAAAAGTCTCAGCTTTTGAAATGAAGTGCCTAAGGAGAATTCTGGGTGTAAGATGGTACCACCGCATCACGAACGTCGCTATACGCCGGCGCACCCAGCGTGAGCCCATCACCTCTACCATTGTGGGGAGGAGATGGACTTGGCTGGGACATGTGTTAAGGATGCCGAATGACAGTTGGCCGAGGAGAGCGCTGTTCTTCCTCCCATCAGGGTCCCGAAGACGAGGAAGACCCTCTCACACTGTGTTCCGCTCCTTCGAAGCAGAGCTGAGGGACATGGACATGGTGTGGGAGGAGGTCATAAACATTGCGCAAGATCGAGCGCAATGGAGAGCTCTTGTTGCCTCCCTATGCCCCTGAGTGGGGTGTAAAAGAGAGAATTGATTGATTGATTGATTGATAGTGTGGGACATTAGAAAATTTACGAAAACTTAAAGTAGGTAACTTTCTTAGTATCTACTTTATTTATACACTAAAAAATTAATTCAAATTTTGAAATTAAATTGGCGTTTTACAGAAACTGATGTAAGTTGTTTGATAGTTGGTGCGATTGAAAATACATGGCTTAAAACTGCATCAGTCAGAATTCAATTGGTTAAAAAGAAAGTATATACCTACATATTCGCTTTAAATATTCATAGGACCAGAGGACAACGTCTTTCGGGAAAGCCAGCGTATGTATAACTAGTCGCAAACCATGTAGGACGACATGGTTCGTTAATTATTTAAAATATCAATCTACCAGACATCTCCCTATTTCCCCAGCAGATGGCGGTGGCAGTACCATACTAACTTTAAATTTTTTATCATTTCTTATCCATTTTTGAACTTTTTTTTAGTTATTATGTTATCGGAAGCGAAGAAGAATGCAATAAATTAAACAGCCGATCACGAGTTCGCACTAACCCGACTTTCATTTATATTAGAGATAATATTATGAAAAAGATTTCCCGTGGGGTTAGAGCCTGTTCCCACATGTCGTGTGTCGGTTCGACTTTTGATCGGGTGCCCTGGTGGTAGAATATTTTATGTGGTGCTATTCACTGTAGGGTGGTGCAAAAAAAGTCAAATTAATGATACCTATCGATTCGCTATGGTGCGGAAAAGTTACGATTGGTAAATACAAGAAAAACAAAAAAAGAATTATTCAAATCGGACTTTATCTTCCGATCCCGCAAGCCACCTAAAATTTGAAAAATATGAAAATTCAGTTTTTTCAGAATTTTTCCAAAATTTTACGCATACATATTTTTAAACGCTATAGTATAGTAAAAAATAGTTACAGATTTACAAGTTGAATAATTGAAGTCAGTTTGCGGTCTCAGAATGAGATTTAAATGTTTTTTCTAAGAAAATGTTCGGTATTGTGCCTTTTGTTTTTTTTTCATTGTTTCCGTGTGATCACTCATAAGATGGGTTTTATAATTCAAACAATGGCTTCTCACTTTTATCTCAGAAACTTTACAAAAATAATGGTATCTAAACTTTGGTTTTGTACTTTTACCTCGATTCTTTCATAGAAATGACTCGATGCATCGATGCACTCGGTGTAGTTATCTAATCATAAACATCACTTTTTACCTGCCATAACCATAATAAGTGCGAAAGAGATAGGGAGTTATATTGTTTTATTATTGGACCTGCCCCACTAAAAAATTACTACTATATTGGGAATAGGCTGTTATTGTTTCAACGAAATATACCGAGTTACGGCCGAACTAACCAATGACATATTATTATAAAGGATAGCCACTTTATATAATAGGTAATCATAATTATTATTATTTTAAGAGGTACATAACGTTTGGATGTTTTATTTTGAAAATTCATTAGGACTCCGCGGCCAGTACAAACAGAGGCTCGTGAGGTTCCGTTTAGAAGATAATAGCACTAACATGTTTTTATTTCTTAGAGCAACTCAGCCTTACTTATATTAATTATTGAATCAATAATGGATCCCCGCTAAACGATCCTACGGCAAAGCATATTGTTATTTTACTTGTTGAGAATCATTTAAAACATTACAGAGTTTATTAACATATATACATGGTTCCTCGAAGAACAAAATAATATGTTGGGATTTATTTTAATGTGCAAGCGTAATAAAATTTATATTATTTCAATGCGCTTGATAAATCAAAATCACGTTGGCTGCGTATTAGGGTGCGTTTTGACGTTTACGCCAAACGTACAAAGAGCCAAAGCCAGAAATAGAGCATTCCATTGTGTACAAATATTATTAAAGGGCTTTTGTCCTTTTGTAGATGCGCAGAGTGAAAAGTATGTTGTAGTAGTCACGTGACTGAAGATAATTTAATTAATTTTCATCAAAGCACAACAATAAAAATCCATTACTTCCTCTAACAGAACTAATTAAATTATTAAAATATAATATAAAGTCTCTATGGTAACGCTAAAATATTAAAAATGAAAAACCGAATTTCGCAAGCCACATCAACTACTGACAAACATCACAGTTATTATTTAGTTTAAGAGTTAAACAACAGTCACGTGCAGTGTTGCCAACGTGGTCGATTTATCGCCATTTGGGTTACTCGGAATGACAATCGGCGACTGGTCGCCAATTGGGCTACTCCCCTTTTAGCGAATTTTCACACCTTTCCGGATACTAGATAACCTTTTTTTTAGTGAACTTTCACCACTCCGGATACCAAAATTTTCTTCGAAATGACCTTTTATTTTTAGACACTTTTCATCTTTCCAGATACCAAATTTTCAGTTGGGCTACTTTTTGTATGAATATCGGCGATGTTAGGCCAAGAGCCGTTAGCAACTCTGATAGAAATGTCAAATTTAGGTTTGGCTATGAATGGTCACGCCATGACAATTGTATAAAAAAGCGTGTAGGAATTGTTGTAATAACTTAACGTGCCACAGTCCCTGTTCATTTTGAATATATTTATATAGGCTATACTATACAACAAAACTGAGAAAACCAGAAAATTCAGCAAGACACCAACTATACACTTTCGAAAAGAATGAATGACATATATATGGAATGACATTTGATGTTAGACCCTTATTAGGTGTGGTGCCATCTGGTGGGAAAAGTCGGAATATCCCTAGAAAACACCCCATCGGGCTACTTTTTGTTTGAAAATCGGCGACATTGGGCCAAGATTCGTTGGCAACACTGGTTACGTGGTACATGCTGGAGCCATGCGCAGTAGCACATTATCTCTCTAGTAATTTCTTCTCAAAGGAGCATTCCCCCTTATCACTGATATTGACACCAAGCAAACAACAGCTAGCAAGAATTAACCCAAGAACTAATTAATTATTAATGTGCGATGATAGAGTTCTAAATCTTGCTAGCTGTTGTTTGCCCGGTGTCAATATCAATGGTAAAGAAAGAATGCTCCAGCTCTGGCTCTACGTTCGTTTGTTGTAAATACACCTTTATTCATTTTATTCTAACTTTTGAACTATCCAGTATTTAAAATGTTGTTCTTCCAGATCTGACGCAATTCCCAGCCAGCAAACGACAAGATGGGGGCGGTTTTCAGTCGGAACAAAGGCGACGGCAAGAAACGGACATTTAGAGTGAGTTCAATTGTTTTATTTTTACCGCCAATTTTAGACAATTTTGAAATATTCTATTTCCGGCATCTCTATTTAAATTTCTTTCACCCGTATTATTGTTTGTTTGAATATAGGTATGTATATTATGTTTATGGATGTGTTTGTATGCCCAAAATCATGCAATTGATTTATAACTGAATTTATTGTACCTAAATATGAAGTGGTTGGTAGCCCAGCGGTTACGACGCCGGCTTTCGTACTGTTACGTGCGGAGGTCGTGGTTCGATCCCAGGTGCCGACCATCTTCCTCTTTCACGACACAAGCTTTCAGTAGCTTACTGTGAAAGAGTCAAAGGGTATTACTTTGGTCTTTGAGTGAGCACAGATTCATTTAAAAAAAATATATATATTATTATTGTTATTGTTTCAGTACGTTACAACTAGCGGTAACAACAACATACGTTTGAATTGCCCCGGTGTATTGTTTTATTTTTAATAGTGCATCGAGAGTTTTGCTAGCGAAGGTTTTGTTTCTCTTTGGTTCTGAAGATTACTGAGTCTTTCTGAATCATTCTCTTCTTACCGATTAAGTGCTTTTGATCAATACAAGTGAATAATAATTATTCTGCACTGTTTATTGCTACCTCCATTGTGTTCAAACAGGGAGTTCTGCGCGAGGCGGATATGGCCAGCCCTTTTGAAAAGTCCTTATTAACACCCAGATCACCCATAAATCGGGACTGCACTCAGGACACTGATGCATCGTTTGGAGAGGAAGACGCTATGTATAAGGCTGGAATGATGCTAAATGGTATCAAAACTATCATCATCGAAGGGAAGGGGAAGGTCTCTGCGAACAACAGGGATAAAATAGTTGAGGATATTGATGAGATATTATCTATATTGTTTACCAAACAGAAAGAGGCTGAAACGCAGACAAAGATGGCACAGGATATTGTGGAAATAAAGAAAAGGATACTGAACAATGAGCAGCCTAATATGAATAAACAGCGTTCATACAGTAATGTGACTCAGGAAAAGAAGTATTCCCTGATAGTCTCGTCTAAAAAGAGCGAGAAGTCCCCTGAAGATATAGAAAAATATCTAAAACAGAAACTAAGACTGTCCTCTATAGGTATCTCAGTGTGCTCCACGCGAAGACTCAGAGGAAAGGGACTACTGGTGACATGTCCCTCGGTCGCCGATGCCCAGCTCTTCGTCCAAACAATTAACGAAGGGCACAGTGACATGTTGGAGGCGGCATTGCTAAAGAAGCGACGTCCACACATTATACTAAAGAATATAGCAGCGGACTACGACCTGGAAGACTTGACGGATGACATTGTTCGCCAGAACAACAATTTGAGAGATCTTAGTCTGAAGCCTGAAGACGTGAAAATAAAGAAAACCATTAAACTGAAGGGAAGATTAGAGCAGAAACACATCATTATTGAGACCACATCAGAGGCGAGACGTCGATTGGTCGAGAATGGACTTGTATACGTGGGATACCAGAGGGTTCATGTTGTCGATGCCGATCCGGTCACGCAATGTTACCATTGTCTCGGCATGGGGCACACCTCCATAACGTGTCTAAACAAACATGAGCCTCCAGTCTGCTCCCACTGTGCACAAGCCCACCAATACAGTGTTTGTGATCGGAGGAATGACCCTCCTGTGTGTGTTAATTGTAAGCGTAGTAAAGAGCGATTCAATACAAGTATGCGATATGATCATAGTGCCATAGACAAGAAGGAATGTAAGTCATACACTCGAGCCTTGATGAATGCGCGAGAAAGGGTGGATTATTGACTGACACTCTCTATGCGAGTAAAAAACATTCTAATTTTTTGTAAAAACTTTTTCATAACTACAGTATCGTTGGTGGGTATACCCTGTATGATGAGTTATATAGAAGGCTTCTATGTGATTGTAAGGTGCACTGAAATATGTCTGTCCTACGTTGGGTGTATGTATTGCCGAGCGTGCAGACAAAACTGTGCCGTAATGTACACGAAGAATGAACTGTTTAATGATTGGAATCGGTTGATGGGTATTTCGTATAAAGACGATGCTAGCGCCAAAAGTGAACTCATGACGTATGAAATTTATAATAGAAAATTGTTCCTTACTTGCACTTATTTTAAGATTCTATTTGCCCTGAGTCGGGATTATAATGAATTAAATGAAGTGAATTACCTTCATTACAGATATTTACAGGTTATTATCATTATTATATTTTGTTGTCGTATACCGGTGGTCTCTGTGCGTGACAAATGCGTCAATTTATGTATTCTAATTGTATTTTATCACAAAACTAGATTATTTAATAGATTAATTATTAACTATAAACTAAATCTCGGTCTAACTTGATGTTATATTGTAATGAAGATTGGCTTGGATCTGTACACGGTGTTTATAATGAAAAATTGACATTGTGCATAGTGAGCACGATGCATGACGTATTATTCTTTTATATTAGGATAAGGTTTGATTCTGAAATGGAAATCACAGTGTAACAATGGCAATAATTGACGATATTTATTTAAGTGATGAAATAGATAAATGTGATAATATAGTTACAAGGATCTGTGATAGTATGAATGAGTGCAATACCTTGTTCTCAGATATTGATATTCGGTTTAGTGTCTTTCAATTAAATATTAGAAGTATTTTCAAAAATTATGATGAATTTCTGGTGCATCTTAGCGAAATGAAAAAGCTACCAACCGTCATTGTGTTAACAGAGACACATTCTAATGATAATGATAGTTTTTTCATACAAGGGTACAAATGTCTTAGCACCAAGCGCGAAATAAATAAAAACTCGGGAGTTGTATTATTTGTAAGGGATGAATGTACTATTTATAATGTTGAGGAGATAGACTTTGACTTGGTGAATTGTCTGCGACTTGAGATTACTTATAACGATATGAGATTCGTTATAGTGTCCATCTACAGGACCCATAACTCCAATGTGTCATGCTTCATTGACACTTTGAGCCAAATATTGGAGAATAGTCGCACAGACACTACCATATTAGTGGGTGACATGAATTTAAATATTGCTGACGACTATCGTTCTTCTATCAAGGATGATTATATTAATATGCTTGCTTCACTCGGTTTCAAGTCCTGCATCAACTCATATACTAGAGAGGTGTCAAATTGTAGGCCGTCTTGCCTCGATCATGTTTTTGTAAATGTTCAAGACACATCCAGAGTTCACTCCGTGGTCTGTCGAACGAATATCACGGACCATCACGCTTGTTATCTTGTATACTCCACTGAGGACGCCCCGGTCGGGCGTAACGACTCCGGCCTGCGCAGCATTAATGTTGTAGACTGGGAGCTGCTGGAAAGTAAGCTCAGAATGGAGACGTGGAGCGGTGTAGTCTCGGAAGACGATGTTGAGCGATGCGCTCTTACCTTCCACGGTCTTATCTCTAAATATATAGACGAATGTACAAGTATAAGAAACAAAAAAAATAAAAGTAAATACCGTGCTATTAAGCCTTGGATAACAGTGGGACTCGTGAAATCGGTTAGAGAGAGGCATCGCATGTTTTTGCAATGTAAAAGAAACCCTAACAATATAGAACTCAGACAAAAATTTAACACCTATAGAAATAAGCTGTCAATATTGATTAGAAATACTAAGGAGAAATATTACAAAGAGCGTTTAAACGATGTAGGTAGTGATAAGAAACGAATGTGGGCGATTATTGGCGATGTGATGGAGAAAACAAGGAAGACGTCGAACATACATGTGATTAGAGATAAAAATAGTGACCGCGTCGATGCGAGGGCTGAGCCGATGCGATGTGCGAATGTTTTTAATGATTTTTTTTCTAATGTTGGTAAAGAGCTCGCGCAGAATATCGGGAAACAGACATCGCCTATCGGTGACGCTTGGTTTGGATGTAGTATGGACGAAGAAAATCATTCCAATAACTTTGGACCTCAATTAAGATTCACAGAAACAAATGAAAGGGAGGTTGCTTTAGCTATAGGATCCTTGAGGGGTGGGTCTGCGCCTGGTTTTGACAGCATTGCTGTCGGATTTATAAAAAAGTATAGTCACTTCCTCACGAAACCTTTAGTGCATATTATAAACGTTAGTTTAAGAACTGGGAATTTCCCTGGTCATTACAAAAAAACCGTCGTCACGCCAATTCATAAGAATAAAGACCCTGAAGATCCTTCAAACTATAGACCGATATCTCTTACTTCGAACATATCTAAGATCATAGAGAAGATTGTCAAAAAACAATTGATGTCTTATCTGAACAACAACAATATTTTGCACAAAGATCAGTACGGCTTTCGGACGGGAGTGGGTACGCAGGATGCCATGACTAGGCTAACTACGAGTATTGTCAGGGGTTTAGATGAAAAACAAAAATGTTTAGGTATTTTTATAGATTTTAAAAAAGCTTTTGACAGTGTCTCACATGCGATACTTTTAAAAAAACTGGATTCTGTGGGAGTCCGAGGGGTTGCACTTGATTGGTTCAGGAGCTATTTGGCTAACAGGGAAACTACTGTTAAATTGTATGATGTATTAAGTCATCCTGTCAGTTCAGAGTACGGGATTCCACAGGGAACTGTGATAGGGCCGATTCTATTTATTATTTACCTAAACCAAATGTTTACTATTGTACCGGGTGTCGATATAGTGTCATATGCGGATGACACTGCTATTGTAATAAAACGGAGATGTTGGTCTGACGTGATTACTGTGGCTAATGACACTATTAATATACTCAAGAAATGGTTCGATCAGAACTCACTAAGCCTGAATGCTGAAAAAACTATCGTCATTCCTTTCTATCTGAACAATGAGGCACCGGATATAAACATTGAAATAACGATTCATGCCCGAAACTGTGCAAATCGGGGTGACGGTGGCTGCCACAGATTGGCGGTGGTTAAGGAGGTTGGATATCTGGGAATCATTCTGGATTCTAACCTTAAATATAAGAACTACATTTCTAAAACAGTAACAAGACTTAGAAAATTAATTTATGTGTTTCTGAGATTGAGAAATATCTTAAACTTCGAGATGCTCAGGACTGTGTATTTTGCACTGGTACAGTCGGTCTTACAGTATGGAATTGTTGTCTGGGGTGGGACGTACGCAAATGCCCTCCAGCCTTTGGTGACCCTACAAAGGTTGATACTTAAAATTATATTAAAAAAAAGAAGGGATTTCCCAACAAAAGAGTTATTTGAGAAGTGCAAAGTACTTCCCATCGAAAAAATATACCGGAAGAATTGCTTGCTCATGTTTCATAAATACAAACACGAGTATACACCGGTGAGAAGCATGAGAGCAAACCTTTTGGGAAGCTTCCATGTTGACAGGTTTCGAACATCAACTGCCCAACACCATTATGTATACCTCGGACAGAAATTTTTTAATAGCCTACCACCAGGAATTAGAGTGATAGAGAGGTATGAAAATTACAAGGCCGCAGTTCAGGTTTGGATTATTGGTGTGGATGTGTGATTGTGTAAGATTTCATTGTTGTGAGCGAAGAGTGTGAAGATTTGTTTGTGCTGGAGGGTGTGAATGGAGAGAAAGAATGTTTGTATTGTCTTATATGTATTAATAATGTGTAAGTAAGTTGTGATGTCTGTTGGTTGTGCTCCTCTGTCGAACACGAGCTTTGCTCTATCGACGGAGTGTTATTGTATTTAAATGTTATGTATTGTGTCATGTTCATGTTAATTTTATATACTTTGTAAATCTTTAATTTTAATAAATAAATAAAAAAAAAAAAAAAATTGTTAATTAATATTAATATTGCTGTATATTATGAATTAATAAATAACTTTATGACTTCTTAAAAAAGGTATATTAAAACTTTTAGAATTGCGTTGAATTCTATAAAAATACTATCTTTAATTCCTATTTCAGTGATTTTGAATTTATTTTCAGTAAATTTTGTTTTTAATAGAAAGTTAGTCCTAAAATAATGACAGTTAATCTGAAAATATAAAAATTGAAAAGTTCATGGGTACCTATTTATTACGAAAAAATACGAAATGTAGTTAGTGGACGCGCTTCCCCGTCTCTCTTCGGGGTAAGCGGCCATGGCTGTCTCAGGATGTGCAGGTAGAAAAAGACGCAATCTTCGTGACGTATTTATTGGTCCGATTCTTACGGGCAAGTGGTTCTATACATTCAAAATATAATTGATCCAGGTGCATTACCCCGCTCCACTCTCCCGCAACCAAGCCCCTCTTTCAGGACCCGCGCAGCGTCGATACTAGCGCCCCCAGTGGGCTACGGTCTGCATCGAACTACCCTTAATTCGATGCGACCTTGACGCACCGCGCTGAATCCTGAAAGATGTAAAACCTGGCGAGTTCCTCGACAGATGGCACTGTAGGACATGGTTTATCCATAGCTCCCCCTTGACGACTTATTCGTCAACATTTTAGCCACATAACCTTACAGGGCCATCTGTCAAGAACCACTCCGCCTGACTCACCAGCCGCGAGTCTAGAGTCTTCCAGACCTTACTGTCAGACTCCAAACACCAAGCCTAGTGAGCCAGCGAAGCTGCTCATGGAAGAGACAGGGTAAATGACTTACGCATCTGGTTAGGCCAGTTCTAAACTTAAACTTAAATATTTCAGCTTAGTTGGCTACCCCAACTTTACTTATGTATTTTATGCAGTGCACTTAATGTAATCTAAATACATTTCAACTTAACTAAATGTCATATCTTTTTTGTCAAATGACATTGTACAAAACAAAATAATAAGAGAAATCAATATCAGCATTGTTACTTCAAGATCTCTACTCATCAATGTTCTGGTTGCATGATTCTAGTCTGAAGGTTGCAAATATTCTTCCAAATGGTTACCATTGCACTGCATACTCCTGAAATATTTCCTCTGATAACTGCGCAACATAAACTCCAGGCAATAAATCCTCTTGATTCATTCCATGTCGCATATTAAATTTTATTTCATTTTAATTTAATTGATTCAATGTCCCTTTTTAACTTTCAATTCACCTTTTAAAGTTACACATAATAATGTTTTAAATTTTCTCTTTTTACTCTAATTCATAGTTTTATATTCTTGATGAGAAATATTTTTTAATTTTATTAAAATTTATTTAAATTCTTGATGTCATATTATTATTATTTTTCTATCACAGATTTCAATACCTTTAAAATATTTTTATTATATTTTTAAATCATTACTAAACTGTCCAAAAAAACTTTTTTAACTTCAAATTAGATAATAATATTATTCAGCTACATACATACATACTCATCTCTGGTGTCTTCGGTCAATTTTCTTCAAAAAATATTTCTTCTTGATGACATATACTTTTCTGTTGGATTACTTCCTCCTTAGGTTTCTTCCACTTACTTGGTTCTTCCCTGGATACTTAAATCTTAAAAATATAAATTTTCAATCTTCTAACAATTGAATATTCCTTGTACAGCCCTGGTTCTTGTACTGCATTTCTAATTACATTTGAAATTATACATTCTTGATACAATATTTTTTCCTTTATAGCCCTGGTTTTGTATATCATGCATTTCAATACTAAATTTGAAATTCCATATTGTTGTGGCAAATAAACTTCTTACATCACAGCACATCATTTTCTGCCTTAAATATTCCTTAGGTATATGTTTGAAACACGACATCTTACTTATCTTGATTTTCAATATCAATTTCTTCTTACAGCACCTTGAATCTTCCCATGGTTTGACATAAACTTCCTTGAACATTCCCTACTGCAATCCTCCCCATGCCGTCTCCAAGAGCAGCGTCCCTAGCCAACTTCCTCCAATACAACTGGTAAATGCCCCATTGGTATAACTTGACTGCTGAACCAGTTGGTTGAGTTGCCACATGTCCTTCCCTTAGCCTTCCTTCCATCCGCAGTTCCTCGAGAGCGTCCAATTATCCGGAAAAATAAAAAAAGAACAATTTGTAAGTTCTTATCCATACAACAACTAAGTTTCTGGTACCTTCTTACCATTGGATCTGTCAGAGTCAGACAAGGACGATGGATCATAAAGAGCATAGGAATGCGGTTTGCAGGTTAAAGGAATAGGACAAAATATTTGGGAAGTCTAATGTTTCAAACAGCAATTACCCCTTTAGATAAATTCTCACAATTGAGAGTTTATACAGCGTATCAGCTGCCAATAAAAACACAAGTTTCTAAGCATGTTCTATATAAATGCCACTAAAATTAAACAAAGAAACACCTGTGTGATTCTTATCTATAAAACCTAGGTCAATTAATTCAATTTTGACCTGTTTGATTTTTACAATTTAATAAATCTTCTTTTTACATTTTACTAAATTCTCTAAGATATATTTTAGTTGGGTTCCGTGAAATTACAACTGAAATCTTAATCGCCTACAAGCGACCCCTGAGTTGGTCAGCCCTGATCTGACCACTTATTGAACATTCAATTTGAACTATCTATTTATGTCCGAGGGACGAGACATACTTCCAGTCTCAAGAGCCTTTGCTCCCCCCCTCTGGACCTCTATCTAAACTAAACTATTCTATGTCCGAGGGACGAGACATACTTCCAGTCTCAAGAGCCTTTGCTCCCCCCCTCTGGACCTCTATCTAAACTAAACTATTCTATGTCCGAGGGACGAGACATACTTCCAGTCTCAAGAGCCTTTGCTCCCCCCCTCTGGACCTCTATCTAAACTAACTATTCTATGTCCGAGGGACGAGACATACTTCCAGTCTCAAGAGCCTTTGCTCCCCCCCTCTGGACCTCTATCTAAACTAACTATTCTATGTCCGAGGGACGAGACATACTTCCAGTCTCAAGAGCCTTTGCTCCCCCCCTCTGGACCTCTATCTAAACTAACTATTCACACGATACAAATCTGTAACAATGATGTTCTAAATTTCTAAAATCTGTACTGTAAGTATTTGAATAAACCCTGAATTGCTATTAGTTTATGTCTACTCATCTATTTAAATTGAGTTCTGAGCATTCAACGTGAATAGGTAACAATAAAATAAAAACTATGTGCACCCGTGGCACGTGATATTTTTCACATACAAAATCATAAACTGTATCATATATCTAAATATTATTTTAAATTTTCTATCTTTCCAATATTATGATCGCAGACTTTTTCTATCCGAAAACACTAACTAAAAAATGCTAATTTGCAACATTTTATTTCATGAAATCCGACATTTACTAATCAAAACTTTCCTTTCAATTTTAAGCACCTTGCGCATATTAAAACATTAATTTGATTTCTGAAAAATCCTTATTCAAAATACCATCTATCTTTATGTGCCATTGTGTACGTTAAATAATTTTAATGAAACATGTGATTATTCTAATATACACAATTCTTTTCAACGATTTCTTACAAATTGTGCAAACTGAAATTTACCTATGTACTTGAATTTATTACTGACAATGTGCCAATTCTCGCACACAATAATATGTGACCTGCCTAAAATAAGTCAAATACCTTCAATATTTATGCACCAACAATCTTAATGAAACATTTAATTATTCTAATAATAAATGCACGTTTCTTTTCAAAAATCTATTTTGACAATTCTATGAATATTTCAACGTGAATTTTACTTGAATTTACTACTAAACGATGTGCCAACTTTCGACACATTGTAATATTATGTAACTTGTCTAAAATAAATCAAATACTTATTTATTTATGCACCTATGTGCACGTTGCATATTTTCAATAATTACCAATCTAACAATTTTTAAAATAATTTAGTGTAATTTCACGGACCCCCAAAATAATCAAAAAATGCACGCACCTTTTTGCACGTAACATCTTACTAACAATCTTGTACTACGATAAATCAAATTAAATTTCTTAGAAACGTGTCAACATTTAATCTTACTAAATGCACGTGTCTTTTAAACAAAACTATTCAACAATTACTTTTAAATTGTTCAACTTGAATTTAATTTAATCTTTGAATTTAAAACAAAACCATGTGCCAATTCTCGGCACATGTGACTTGCCCTAACCTACACACCCCACATCTATTGAAAATAAAAAATATTTTAATTAAACAATAGAAATGATAAGGAAAAAGATATAAAGGATTATCTGACCTGGTTCAAATCCCTGGTTTCGGCACCAAAAATGGACGCGCTTCCCCGTCTCTCTTCGGGGTAAGCGGCCATGGCTGTCTCAGGATGTGCAGGTAGAAAAAGACGCAATCTTCGTGACGTATTTATTGGTCCGATTCTTACGGGCAAGTGGTTCTATACATTCAAAATATAATTGATCCAGGTGCATTACCCCGCTCCACTCTCCCGCAACCAAGCCCCTCTTTCAGGACCCGCGCAGCGTCGATACTAGCGCCCCCAGTGGGCTACGGTCTGCATCGAACTACCCTTAATTCGATGCGACCTTGACGCACCGCGCTGAATCCTGAAAGATGTAAAACCTGGCGAGTTCCTCGACAGATGGCACTGTAGGACATGGTTTATCCAGTTAGTACTTACCTATATTGAACAATTAGTTATTTTGGTGTAGCAATTATTCTTTTTATCGTCAACCGTTTTTTTCTAAACAAAGTTTTCCTTAATCTCTTAACCATTTCCATCAGAAATCAACATTGAGAAGTTGCGTAAAACTCAGAAAGTATCAAATAAAAGTATAAAAAATCAGTTACCTACTTAAACATATCACGGGCTTCAACAAACAGTTCTCCTTGTGAAGATTTTAATACTATGCAACATAAGTAAACTGTCGGCCTGGTGGTCTTGTTGTCCATACTTTTTTTTGAAAAAGGTCCCATATATTGATTCACCATGCCACATAGTCAATTGTCGGTCTGGTGGTCTAGTTGTTTAAATTTTTTTGAAAAAGAAGTCCCGTATATTGACCCAGTTATTATTGTAACTCACATGCATGTTCATATTTATCAATCGTTTACTTTTTTGTTGCAGTTTTGGCCAACCTCACACGATCATTTGAATTCGTCGAAAAAAGTGTAAGTTTTACATCATACCTATTTCATGCCAGGTACTACTGATATTAACTCTTTTTTTGGAAGCCAAATCGAACCATCATTAGAGGTCAATACCTATTGAATACAAAGGATTTTTTAAATTTATTATTCTTTTTGCACATAAAAAATGTTATCAAAATTTAAGTATGTAAGGTACCTTACCTACATACGATTATAAAAAGTGTTTCACTGGTGGGATAATCACCAAAGTGATCTCTCCATAAGCAATGGTTTTTCAGAAAAGCGTAGGTACCCCCAATCGAACGTCCATTATACAAAAAAATCTACTTTTCAATTTTTAACTAATATTGCAAAAGTTTTGGAATTTAATCATTTTATTTCAGTGGGCGTCTTATTTATTATGGTATCCAAGCTACGCTAATGGACACTAAACATGAAGATTGCACTATCTCTTTCCTGATTTCATTATTTTCTGCCAGAGATAAAAATAATGCTTTGTACTTATTTCAAAGAAGACTGCGTTAAATACTATCTATATAGCTAATTATCACTTATTTTCCATTTTGCAGATTGAACTCATCGAAAGATATGTCGAAATCTCAACCACTAACTCCGAACAATCAACAGCAATGGACGGACGTTACTTTGGTAGCGCCTAATAATATTTTGGATAGTATTGAAAAGGATGTTGTAACCGTTGTACCAGTGCCACCACCCAGGAAACGTAAGAGTAAAACTGTTAGTCCGGTCACAGAGAAGATATCTATAGAAAAATCCTCAAAGGTAGAAGCTTATGGCAGCGGATCACCAGTTAATCTCGTTCCCGTAGAAGAAACTATCATCGTTCCTAAGAAAGAACCTGTTCATATATGTGATGGCACTCACCATCATGTCAGAAACGAAGTGAATGGCAAAATAATACACGATACAGTAATCATAGCGCCAAAGAAGAAAGAAACCAACTTCGAAATGGATCGCCATAATCCTATTGAGGAAATGCCCATAAAGGAAACTCCCATAAAAAAGGATGACAAGGAAAAACCAGTTGTTAGACCCAAGAATCTTTCGACAGTCTCCCTTCCTAATTTTGATGAATTAAATATTAAAAGTATTCGTAAACATTCCCATAGTAAGGATTCTAAAAAGAAACCTAAACGACACATATCAGTTGTGTCCCTCCCCACGCATAACAAAACCACATTATCAGATGCGACGATCGCCAGGCTAGAGAACTACATGGCGAGGTGTAAAAGTTTTGGAGCGCTACCTCCGAAAGATTTGTTTGAAAAATTGCAAACTCAGTTAGATTTCAGTAGCGATAGTGAAGAATCGTGGGATGGAATCGATGATTGGGACATGGAAGTTTTCGAACATACAGGTGTTGAGTATTCTCCAGTTACACCAAAATCCAGAGTAGCTGTACCTAACAATGTGTCTGCTACTACCAAAACAACTGCATTAGGCGTTCATACCGCATCGCCAATTCTGAAAAAATCAGTCCCTTATGTGCCACCCCAAGCTATTGAGAATGATATAGAATCACATGCTTCTCACAACTATCCTCCGCATATAACACCACAAACTATTATCAAAGATATAGAATCACATGTTTCTCACAATTACCCTCCACATATAACACCGCAAACTATTATCAAAGATATAGAATCACATGTTTCTCACAATTACCCTCCACATATAATACCACAAACGATTATGAAAGATACAGAATCACATGCTTCTCACAATTACCCTCCACATGTAACACCACACGTAACTTATACACATACATATCTTCAAAGTGATATCAGGGTACCTACACCAATCGATGAAGATGATGAAGTTGTAAAGAGTGTCCCTCAAGGCATTATAACACTTAAAAAAAGAGAAGGAAGAAGGGAAAGCATTGATGATTTCTTTGACAGTAAAGGAGAAAATCCCTTGATCAAAATTAAAAGCTTGAAACCAGATAACTATTTAGGGAGAAGAGGGTCTGATGGATTCTTTGGCTACAACAAAGCCAATATTTTAAGAGACTTGTCATTAAAAGCTGGATCCCATTTCTCTCAATCGATGCTAGAAAGTGAATCTGATCATACAAAAAAATTGGCTCAAAGAAGGAAATCAGCAGGCGCTGCGTTGCATCGTATATATCCAACCGAAATTATAGACGACGAGGAAGAAGAGGAAATGGATGATGATTTCAGGGTCAAAGAAGAAGACAGGACTCTTATTGATGAAAGTATTTCAGATTCTAATGAAGATAACGCAGGCAGCAAACGTGATTCCCTGATTGAGAATGATGATTTTGTTTTAATATCAAAAACGGAAGCAACTTCAATGACTCACAAACCTGAGGTAGTAGAACATTCAAATCTTTTAAAATTTCTGAAAACTGACAGTCAAGAAACTGAACCGATCAAAGAGGCAAAATAAACAATTGAAGTTGTAATTTTGGGTGCAGAAATGTATTAAATCATCAAACAGTTTTAAAAATGTCTTTATTCTTGTATAATTTGACCATCAATATTCTGTTGTATAATCAAATCTAGAGAAACTATATAAACAGACTATGATTTATTTATTTCAAAATATTATGCTTGTTTATTTTTGTTATGTATGACTATTTATAAATTTGGTTCTAAATAGGTACCTACTTATTATGTTTTTTTGGACCGATGCTTGAGTCTAAACGTGCCATTTGTATTACAACACCCGATATAGATAATTACATATCTATTATAGAGATGAATAAGTTTGTTAATATTTTAAGTACCAACTTATGTATTTTCAGTATTTTGATTCTAATTTCTCTAATTTTAATCCAAATATTTTCATACTTGTCAAGTGTGTAAGTGTGTAATGACAATATTATAGTCATCGTCAATGGGGATAAAGTAGATAGAGGTATTTAATTATTATATTGTATAGTTTTGTGTTGATATTATATGGCCAAAAAAACTGCAGTAAAGTAGGTATATACCTACACAAACAACAATGAAAAAATGTAGTTAACGGTACATGTAAACTCAGCTGGGGTAAAGCGATGTAGACCAAGGATGAGGGAGAGAAAGAAGGGGTATTGGAAAGAGAAAAAGGAAAAATAGGAAGTTATTATTTTACTAACATCAGGTATTTCCTTACGTTTTGCCTGAATACAGTAAAGGATGAGTTGCTTAGTTGTTAAAAATGTAATAAATTTTCAAGCATCGATTCAATAAGTCAAAAGGATTATAATATATGGAATTATAAAATATAATATTATTAAATTTTAATAAATATTATATCAATTTAAAAAAAAATGTTTTAAGAAACTTGGTAGGATTTAAAACTAATCTATGAACGATGAACTTTCTCTTGAACTGATTTATTTATTGAAAACTAAAGAAAAAGAATATGACTTAATTTATTTTAACCTAGTTTAGCTAACTCATTTTATTAAAGGGGTAGTAGGTATAAAGATCAGATTCATATAAAATGCAAGCATGTAAAGCAGGGGTCGGTAACCTTTTAGCTGTGGTGTGCCAAGCCACACTACCAAAACGATTCAGGGTGCCGCCTTAATTCAGAATTTTATACCAAATTTATCTTTGTAGAGTGCCATTCAGAACCCCATCGCATGCCAAGCCTGGCACGCGTGCCATAGGTTGCCGACGCCTGATGTAAAGAGTGGATAAAAAAAAGAAAAGTCACTTTTTTGCAAAATATCTATCACCACCATTCATTATTAAAATTGACTTATGTTTATGAAAATTTGATACCTAATTTACTTCAGTGATAAATCGTTGATTTACTCAAATTACTCATTTGTTCTGTTATTTCTTCATGATGAATATGATGATCAAAAATTTTGAATGTCAATATGTTATAAAGTTTACGAAATCAATGAAAGAACATTCCATTCTTCTATAAAAATTCTTCACATTATGGTGTCAGGTTTTTTAATATTATTACTTACTTACTTACTTACTTAATCCACGTTCGCTCCCAGTGTGGAGCATGTGGACGCCACGAAGTTCCTCCAAGCCTCTCTATCTTGCGCCAGTTGCACAGCTTCATCCCAGCTTAGTCCAGCATCTTGTAGAATCGCAGTGAATGCCCGCTTGATTGTTAATTTCGGCCTGCCTCGCCTTCTTGTCCCATCCGGATTGTAGAAAAGACTTGCATATTCAAGTCTCTCGGGGGACATGCGGAGAACATGGCCAAGCCAACTCAATCTGCGATTCTGGATCACTGAGGTGATTGGCTGTTGTGCTGTTCTGGCGCGTACGGTCTCATTTGAGACATAGTGGTACCACCTTATCCCCAAAATCTGTCGCAAAAATCTGTTCTCAACACTGAGAATTTTCCTCTGTTGAGCCTTCGTCAGATGCCAGGATTCACAACCATATAACAACACTGGCATAATGCATGCGTTAAACAGGCGACACTTAGTCTTGGTGGAGAAGTTGGTGGATTTCCACAGTTTTCTCATGTTGTTAAAGGACGAGCTCGCCATTGCAATTCTAATGGAGAGCTCCTTCTCTACCCCGCCGTTTGGTGTTAAATAGACTCCCAGGTACTTGAAACTGTCGACATCCTCGACATCGTCACTACCCAAAGTTATGGCTCCCCGGCTTAAGCAGAAATCATTTTGCATGTTTTTGGTCTTGGTAGTATTTATTTTTAGGCCAATACTTTCTGAGTAGTCCTTTAATTGCCTCAAGATTTCTGTCACCAGTTCTTTATCCTTTTCAAGTATGACCACGTCGTCCGCAAATTCTAGGTCGCACAGAGTGAGAGGATCGGATATGTGTAAACCTCGATCTTGAGGGATGGCCAGACGGAGAATGAAGTCCATCACAATAATAAATAAATAGGGGGCGAGCACGCAACCCTGTCTCACGCCAGTTGTGACTCCAAACCATCTTGTGTAGTCGTTCTCTACTCGTACACGGCATTTGCTTTCTTCGTGGAGAGACTTTATGAGGTTTACAATTTTTGGTGGGACACCGTATGCCAAGAGTATATTCCACACAGTTTCTCTGTGAGGGCTGTCGAATGCCTTTTCATAGTCGACAAAGCAGCATGATAAAGGACTTCTAAATTCATGGTGCTGTTGGAGAATACATCTGATGCTGTGGATGTGGTCGGCGCAGGATCTGCCCTGTAGGAATCCAGCCTGGTTAATTCTTAAAACTTGTTTAAAAGGGGTTCTCAGTCTGTTTAGCAAAACATAAGCCAAAACTTTACCTGGTATACTTAGGAGTGTTATACCGCGGTAGTTGTTGCTGTCCATTGGGTCTCCCTTCTTATGCAGGGGTATAATATTATTAATAGAAAAAAAATATTAAGGACAGCAAAGTACTTTAAATATCAAAATGAAAAATTTAAAATATCTACACTACATACAGTTTTTCTATGTATGTGTAAAATATTAACTAAATTTGTTCAAAATATTTTTTTTAACATAGTAGGTATCAAAAACTGTGATGAAATTCTTAGAATGACTTATATTCGTATGGAAATTTTTGTTATTTATAAAAAAAAAAACTCATAATCTGCCTATAATAAAAATAATCAATCAGTGGTACTAAATTTAGTTCATCAACTGATTTTATTGAGCTTTAGCAATTTTTAAAGATTCACAACACAATAATTTATTCATCTGTTATTTCAAACGACCTTCTCTCAATATGTTTTATGTCAATATTGATGTTACAAATTTATTTATGGTTTCTTGCGGACTAAAACTTACCATATTTTATTTACATATTCATATTATAAACAAGCTGAGCAAGAGTTGTATTATACATTTGAAGACAAGGAAAATCTATTCATGCTATGTTTTGTTTCAAAGCAGAGCTAAGGGATTCAGGCAGGATGTGGGAGGTGTCATTGTCGAGCACAGTGGAGGGTTCTTTTAGCCTCCGTATATCCTTAAGTTGGGTCCTACAGGGAAACTGCTGGATTGTATGTATTCATTATTTGTTAAATATTTTACTACCCTTCGTACTGACGAATGTTACTTTTCGTTTCCTATGATGTAAATTAATTATTTTCTTCTATTAATTCACAATAAAAATATATTGTCTAAAGTTGGCTAAAACTTTCAACCTTAACGATTTATTAAAAAGAGTATATTTTAATCCAATTCTTAATCTGAAATATTTAAATGGATAAATTATTAATGATGTAATTAATAAGTGTACCTATATTAAATTATTATATTATAATGTAGATGTTGTGTGTATTTCTGTTACATTATTATGTTTGTACAAAGCATTCTTAAAATAAATGTAATATGTACTTCATTGTATAATTGTTTTTTTTATACATCTGCGGCGCTACAACCCTGAGTGGCTCTCAGCCTCCCTCACCAAACTTCTCCAAGCCACCATATCCGCCGCCACAATGTGCCAAACACCAACCCCCATATCCCTCTCAGCGCCTCCCTCCTTCCTTCTGGTCTCGTACAGAAGATCCTGATTAAAACAGAGTGTTGTCCCAACCAACGGAGCTGGCCTATCTTTATGAATGACATTAAAGTATCCACATTCATAAAGATAAGCCGGCTCCATTTTTTTTTAACCTTTAATACTTATTATTTCATTATTATTTTTATTTTCAGTCTTTGTAGAGACAATAACGGTTATAAGTAGAGCTGTGATAAATATGATATAAATAAGCGAAAATATCTATTTTTGGTATCATGATTATTATTTTGAGATGTAAACATTTTGCTATGTTGCGGGTAAAATCGTAAGAAAAAGAGGCAGAAATAGCACCAAAGATACAGGAATGGAAAGAAAGTTGCCATGGCACAAAAATCCATAAATATTTGGAACATTGTCTTTGACGTAGCCAATAGGTACCTAATAAGTAGGGACCGCTTAAAATTTGGTATCTAAATGTTTTCACCACTTTCCAACAGATGTCTGCCTTTTATTGATATAACATATAATTTTTACTTACATGGAGCTTTATTACAAGGTATTTGCATCAGGTCGGTTGCCCCAGTGGCTAGCTTCTCTGCTTGGGATGGATAGGCATGAGTCCTACGGGGATTTCGTTGTATTTTAGAAGGTCACCAATACTGTTTTGTGACTAGCCTCACATTAAGAGTCCTTCGCTCAGTACAGCCTACAGGGAGAATTTAAGGATCTTGTTGGCATTTAACTCTTTGATTTATTCTGGGCATATTAAGTGATTGCTCAGATTGCTGGTTCTGTAAATGTTGTTTCAATAATAAATGTATGGTTATGAAGTCTCATAAAACTGCTTGATTTTGGCAGTAGGTACCTCTTCTTCATGGAATAATCCATTGCTGTTATTAAGAAGTGTGATATTGGTGTGGTTAGATGATTGCTTCATTATGAATGTTTATTACTCAAAAATATACATATTATGTTGACAAAAATATTACCCTATATATTAAAAAGTTGATGCAATTGCAAGGTCGATTAATAGTAGACTATGTAAAAAAAAGGGTGACAGTCATGGAGACCACAGCTGAATACATATTGAGTAGCATGATGTGGTGAGCTGGATGCAGACGCATACTAGGACAGAACGATATGGAAACAGATGGAGGAGACCTCTATTCAAAAGTTACCGGGAATGGGCTCGGAAGGAGAATAATATATTTAATTGTTTATACCACTCAACAAGAATGACATTGTTCAACGGCATAATTATTACTATATAATTCCTTACATTTTACAATCCTACAGTTATTTTTATTATTGATTTCCTACCTTCATTTCATTTTTTAGTAATATTCAGGAGTAATTTAAGAACAGAGAGCATTTTCCGCTTCACCAGATGATAGTCATGATAATTTATTTTCTTCTCATCTTTCTTATAAAAAGTTGTTGATAAAGCTGGAAGAAATTAATGCCTTGGGCACTTTCAATTTACCAATCTAGTCCAATCTTCCATTTGATTATCTGATCACTTTTGATTGCCCACTTACGCCAATTTTATTGTTTTTTTTCATAATTTTTGTGTTATAACTAATATTATCCTATATTATTTTGTCCCCATGAATTGACATTATATTAGGCAGGGTTCCAAGTAAAAAGTGATCTCAGAATTTGAACCAGGGCCTGTTGTTCAGAAGTTGATATCTAGTGGCATTGGTGCTGACTTCAGAGTCCGGGGTTCGTTCCCAATTCAGGTCAGATTTTTTTTATATGTTTGATAACATGAAATTTCTACTCAGAGTTGGAATCTTGTACGAAATTGGACAAGATTGCTTGCCTGGTAGAGAATGCTTTAAGCATTAACTTCTGAAGGCTATACTGACATATATATAGAGAAAAGTGTCATTTATTTATTAAGAAGCGAAGTTGGAGAAAAGAAAATAGGAATAAAGAAAATAAATACAATATTTTTATTGAACATATTTTATTTCTATAGTTTTATATATGTATATACTTTTGAAGGCAATGCCTTTCGTGTTAAAGGACACAATAAAATCAAGAAGTTTCTCAGGTAATAAATTATAAATAAATATAAACTACGATGTAAGTAAACCAAGAAGAATATAAAATCTCAAAATACTTTCACACATTATTTTGATGATATTGGTAGATACTTTGAAAAGTTTATCAATCAAATAATGAAAAATTTGATACAGTCATCTCTGTGTTAAGTTAAACTGAAGATTCTAAATTATTGCATATTTACACCAATGCTTAAAGTGAAATTTAATTGTATTTAAAGTAGATGCATTCTTTAGTATAACAGAGATATAATAAAGGTTTAAATTAATAATTCGAAAATACAACACGCATTCAATGATTTTGTCGTAAGATGAAAAATAATAGCAAAACAATGATTTTCTTCTGAACCTGACATTCACAAAATACAATAATAATTATTATTATAACTTTTAATTTGAACAACGTTTTTTTCACATTTTGTTTAAATATATTATATATATCTTTTTGATTTTGAATCAAAACTACAACAATGAATAAAATACTGTGAATGTGTATTGTGTTTTGGTTAATAAAAAAATAATTTTAATTACAGTTTTAACATTTTAACAGTGAAATAAACACTCCTACATTTTCACATCATAAAAATATAATATTATCAATTATACCAAGCTTCATTTCAAAATAAATTGGATATAATATATAGGTGTGTATATTATATTTGCATATTGGACATTTTGTTTTTTTTTTTTGTAAAATTTACATTAATTATTAACAATCACATATTTTTTTTATTTATTTTAAATTTCTTATTATCAATTCAATCCTTTACTGTTATTATATTTACAACTTAGCAGAGTGAAACTATACATAATTATGTATGCGTTTTTGAGAAGCGTTTAATAATTAAAAGTATATTTTGTCTAAATGTGTCAATGAGATAAACTGAGTTAGGCGGGACAATTCGTTCTGAAAGTGACAATGCTCATAATACGTGCTGATCACAGTGCACTAAAACTTATCGAAATAAACTTAAAAATCGATAAAATATGTTATTAAATGTATTGTTTTAATCATGAAATGAGACTTTTTTCTGTAGTTTTATTTTAACACCAAATGCTTATCAATAGTGAAATATATTTTGAAAATAAGTAGGTAAATTACCAAAAAATTGTATGATCATAGTCCACAACGAAAAAAATAAAAGAATTATAAAAAAAACGACAATAATAAAAAAAATAAAAGTACAATGTGATAGGAAACGAAACATATTAAAGGGGCCATATTATTAGTATTGTGATAAAAGAAACAATTTACAAAATAAAAAAAAAATTCTAACTATAAACAAATTAACACATTTACATAGTACAAGATCACATTATCTTTGTTTTTTTTTTTATTAATGAAAAAACTTAAAAATTAAGACATGATAATTATTAATTAAATTTATTCTTCTGTGAAATTATATTTAAAAATTTAAATACGTAAACCTACTGATGAAATGCAATTATGAAAATAAAAAAAAACATGTACATACGAAAGCTGCACACAATTTTACCACACATTTGAAAATGGCAAATCTTGATATTCATAATGAATTGTGATTAGTAACAATAGTAATTATATTAGAAAATATTTACATTTGTGTTAAATGATATTTTTTTTTGGAATGTAACAAGTTTTAGTAGCAAAATTGTCAAGAAGAAATTTCAAAGACAATTAAATTCTTAGTAAAGTTATATAATTATCAATCATGTGCCTCTGAAATCTTTTCACTTTACAAATTATAATATTTACACGTTAGGTGGGTTTCTTTTCAGGAGACTGAACCGACGACAAATACAGAGCACACTTCATTGAATAATCTGAGTGAGAAAAAAGGTTGTATTGCAAGGAACACAAAAGCAACATTTTCCAAAACGACAATATCATACTTACATGCCCATGAATCCCTTTTTGGAATGTATTGTTGTTAAAACATTTGATTGAATACAGGTTGAATCTTGATAAAATGAATATAGAAATAACGGATTCTTTTAAAAGTATAGGAACATTCAGTTTTTACAAAATATGATTTATATTATGAACTGCTGAAACTATGCCATGGTCTCTTTCAGGATTTGAATCTGCATCCCTATCTGTGCCAAGATGAAAAGTTTAGACAAAGATGATGGAAAGTTCAGACCAACAGACAAATCATTATTTCCAAGTTTATACACATATTTACGAAATTAATTTGTTAAAAAAATGTGATATTAAATTAGTTTCTGTTTAAAAATGTGATATTGGTATACAAATAAAGTTATTATTAAATGTAAATTGACATAAGTAATTTCAATAAAATAAATACTAAAAAATTCTAAATTTTTTTAGCTCTAAGAATTTTTAAATGTGATAAAAGAATTTGTGATATGCATAGCTGAATATTTTAGCCAAACGATAAGTAGGTTTCATTTTTTATTTTTTCCCAAATAATAATTTTTTTATAGGGTGAATGCATGATTTGAATGAAATATTGGAATATTGTTTATGTGGAAAATCATTATATCAGGATTCAACTTGTATTTAGGATTTTAAAAATGAGAATATGAAAGTTAAAATAATATTAGTACAATAATGAATTAGGATATCGTGTGTGTGTGTTACATATAATATTCGAAGAAACAACTAAACTATATAACAAATAAAAAAATTCTAAAAGGCTTTGCATTAGACAAATAATAATAACCAACAGTATAAGACAAGAAGTAAATAAACAAAGATAATGTGGTCACTTATTCTTATAAAAACTAAATTATCCTTAATATGTTACATAAAATATTCCATATAGTAATAATTACAATCTTATTGACAATTTGAAAAGACACAATTAAAAAATTTACACATTCTTACTCTCGATATTCAATGATGGAGTGTTACGTTTAAAAATGTACAACAATCTAAAAAATAATTAATAAGTAATATAATAATTTGTTGTCCACAAACACAAAATATGAGCTATGTATAAAAATTAGTGTACTTCTTAAGTCTAGTTGTGGGCGCACTAATAATTACATATAATTCATATATTGTGTGTGACAACATAATAATATAGAAACATAACTTCAAAAATAATTACAATTATTATTCAAATGAACACAAATATAAGGACGTAATTTGTATAAACGTCCATAAACACTAACAAAATCAATAATAAAATTAAAAAAAAAACAGAATCTTGTGCTATATCGTAATTTTTTTTAAGATGATAACGCCTAACCATATTAAAAAATATACATTATCTATTTACTCTATTAATACAAACCGATGGACGCCGCGTCAACATTAATAAATCTAAGCCTTCGATTAGATGAAATGACGTGTCAAATTCAAATATCACATCTTTGCTTTTTTTTCATTCTCTAAAAACTTCTCACTAAGCACACACTCCTCATTCTTCTTCTTCTCATAATATAACAATAATATATGCAAGTAATTATATAGAAGTTCCATCATCATAGGCATTCCACACTAAAGCACAACCATCTTTATAACAACTCCATCATTGACGCTTTTTTAAATTTTCAATAACTACAAGAGTAAAAAAACAAGAGTAAGAAACAAAAATGGATTCAACAGGTTTTGAATCTGGACAAAACAAATTACTTTATTCTCACATCGATCTTTTTGTTCTTGAGGGCTGCCAACGTACGTAACTAATAATAATGTATATTTAAACTACACACACAATTTTTTCAGTTTTAAATTTCTTTTGTCGAACAATTGTCCATCAGGTTTTTGAATAAAAAATTCTTTAGTCAATTGTGTGACATGTGTATATTTATTTCGGATTCACGCACTGTGTTAACAAGATTTTTTTTATAATTATAGACCTCCATCCGAGATCAAGTGATTTTGGAATTTCATACAAGATTTTGAAATTTCATACAAGATTTGAAAATTTACTAAGAAGAGTTTTATTGAATTATTAGGAAAATTTTCAATCGAGTCCAATAAAGGCGTTTTATTTTATACTCAAAATCCGATTATCATATCTGGGATTGAAAGTAGAAGAAAAAAAATCATTTGGTTTCCGACAATAAAATTTGATTTACTCAGATGTATTTTTGCTATTGTTTTAATGTAAGATGTGTTGTAAAGCAAGTAAGTTCTAAAACCGCAGCTCGACAGCGCTAACTCAAGAACAAAACTAAATACTATAAACGAGCACCAAAATTTCAATCTTATAACCTAGCTACTTTGCATTCTGTTGAATCTTAAAAAAATAATAGAGAAATACCTTTTTTATTATCTTTATGTACAATTTGATAATAATAGATTCTGAAAGATCTTTAACAAATTAGTGTGACATATTTTACTGTCCTCATTGTCTTTTAAATAATGTAAAGCCAACATTTATAGTATGTATGCATTATTTTTCAATGATCCCACATAATATTGCCTGAAAAACACATTCAGTCTAAAACAATTATAATATCGATACTGTTTGGATAAAAATTGTTTAACAATGTTTGAATATTGCTTTTTTTAAGATATAATTTTGAAAAAAAAAAGAAGAAATACAAACAATCATAGCAGCTGATACAAATTTTGAAAAATAAATACTATACCAACAAAACTGATGTTTAACAAGTTTTACATATTATATTCCTAAGATAGTACATAATATGGTTCCTTTTACATATACCTTGTAACCGAGTTTTTTAATCTTGGCTTACATAACTTTAAGGTAGAGATGATTTATAATTTGTATATGTCAGCTCTTTTATGAACAATATCTCCGAATTCAACCCATTCTCACTCGCAAAACTCCTATGTACTGCGGGTGTGAACGGGTTATTAATAGGATAATCTCTCAGTATCATTTTCTTTTGATTTACGCATTAATATTTTATACAGAGTCATTACTAATTATTATAACATTAAAAATAATAATAATATTTACAATCGTTAAGCAACAAAATTTTCGTAATAATATATACATATATATTTTATATATAGGTATATATAGATATATATTTGTAAATTTTAAAAAAATAGACAATATTTTGCATTCACAGCTTGAAATGGTATTGTACTTAATGAGGTTCATGGTAAGGAAAAAATACTAAAACTCTATCTTTGAAATATTGAAGATATTATTATATTATGCAATCTGTATTTGTTTGTAAAAAAAATATATTTTGTAAATATTTTCTTTTCTTTCTTTCTGTATGCACATTACACAAAGACCAAAAATACTATTGTTTGTAGACACACAGAATTTTGGATTCCGTTAAAAATGTTTTAAGTACCTATATAGCTAAGTGTGAGGATATACAAACATATGTATAGGACATATTTTTTTTTGCAAACATCAGAACTCTGCATATTTTTTGAATCTGCTACTCAAGATATCGACCAGTATTAATACCTCAACGAAATCTCGAGTACACTTAATAAAAAATATGCAGAAGAGAAATTATAAAAAATATGGCATACACAAAAAAAAAGATCACCCAAAACATATACAAGTACCTAAACATGAACAAAAATTTCAAAGAGACTGGAATATTTTTAAATCAGCTGTCAAAAACGTATGTGATAAATATAGTGAAAGTATAAAATGAAAACGTTTCCGTTATTTTTTTAAAAATAATATAGTTAAACAATTTAAAGAAAATGATAAATCAAGATATTTCATAAAACAGGCAAATTTAAATATGCAAAGAGTTGTACATTTACTAAAATCAAATTACTATTATTATTAATTAGTTTTTTTTTTCTTCTTCTTTCATTAACCAACACATAAAATGAATACTACCACATCAATAATTTGCAGAATCCATACATAAATATACAAGTGTTAAACATTTAATTAAATTTAATTATACGTACAGTATTTTGAACTAAAGGTAACTTGATGATAGGCAATATGATTTATGTATGTAAGTGATTTTTTTTAATTCAATAGATGGTGATAACGTCAAGATGCTTGAATTGATTATGATTTGAATGTTCTTATTTACCTTATAGCTTACTAATAGCGACTCACAGCACCCACAAACAATTGAAAGTATGGCATATTTGAAATCTTTTTATGGAGAGAGTAGTTTTATCGTAAACACTCCAGAGGACTCTCTTTGATAGGAATTTAAAGTTAGAAGAATTGAGCATAATTCACTAGATTTCACATACGCCTATAATATGTTTGCGGTTGTTAACGAATCGTTATTCATTTGTTTAACTATTTGCATGAACACATTTTAAAAGATAATTCACATCGATACATTCATAAAAGTTGAGTTTTATTTCTTTAAATTTAATAATAATATTATAGGTTTTTTATTCCACATTTAGCTAAGAACATCAATATTTTAAATTAATTAGTGAATGGATTATTTTTTTGAGATATTTTTAAATGCTCTGCAAAATTAACGTTGTTTATAAAACATTCAATTACAAAAAAAAAATCAACAAACATCACGAAACATTGTCAAATATATAATGATAAATTACTAAACAATATAATAATTACTAAAAAATAAAAATAAATGGTAACATTAATATAAAACGACTAAAATAAAGCTAAAATTATTTTCAAAAAATGAGAAGTGATTACATTAATGATAATAATTACTTACATATTTATAATGTTAACCGATCAAAATAATACTAAAAAATATATTTATAAATTATATATAATATATAAAATGAAACATGCTCCGTGTCAGAAATGTGCAAATGCGCAGCGACACACAAGTCGAGGTTTGAATCTAAAGGATACTTTACTCAAAAACAATTATACTTTTACAGGGTAATATGCAGGATGTTGATATGTGCATATTTTTTTTATAAATATATACAGACGGTATGTCGACACACAAGTGCACTTTATAAAAATCAAAATAAAATATATATATATTTTTTTAATAACACAATATCCGAGTTCAACTCCAAACTTTAATATTTATTACACGCGTTATTGTAAAATATTCAGAGAGATCCACTTAAAAATAAAAAAAATAATTAACAATGTTATTATATTTAAGTAATCACACCAATGAAACATAGATCTTCTTGTTTTTAGTTTAATTTCACACTAGTCCCCAACCTACACCTGCAAAATAAGACATACATATAAGTTTACTTTGATAAAAAGTCAAAATTATTCCATAATTAACTGGCATTTGGGTGTTTGAAGAATACTCACATTTTACTTGCGCTTAGCATGTAACATTTCCATAAGTAGAGTCTGTGTTGGAGCTTGCCCAGCGCAATGCCGACTGTATAGGTGTTCTTCCCCTCGCGCCGCTAACGTGTGAATTTCTGGTACAACCATCACTAATTTACTAAATTTATCCTGCAAGGAAATTTTTAATATGAATATTAGTATATTGTCTGTATGAGGAGAAGAGGACAATTGCCCACAAAATTATCCGATCTCATCAAGCGCGCAACGTGGACCACACTACATGGGTCCATAATAATGGTTGAAGACAGGGAGAGATAGAGGGAGTTGGTGGGAATGCATAGCGGTCGTGAACCTCAGCATTGAGGGACCTAATGAAGAAGAAGATATTGTCACTAAACTAACATTGAAATTCATAGAAATTTTGTATGAAAGAATGGAAAAAATCACCTGAATGTTTGGATAAGAAGTGAGAGTGTAATCCAATAACGCAGCTTGGACAGTCTCGTAACCTTCTTGAACACATTTCCTATTCGTGATGCCTCGAACTTCTGTAAAACAAAACAATATTGAAATTAGACAAACAATCCAGAGCAACAACTAAATATTTTCATCTATCATTAGTAGTTCTTACCAGGATTTAAAAGCTGCAGGAATTTCACGCAAATATAATCCGAAAGATCGAATTTAAGTTCAGCTAATTTATTTTGTAACTCGTTGAAGTGATCAGCTAATGCGGGAACACCCAACAATCCTAGAGAAAGAAGATCAAACTTCTGTCCGTTGTGTAATGTTGTCTCGTCAGGAAGTCCATTGTGCATTCTCTGATGTAAATGATCGAGTACCAACATGTCAGACCAGGAGTTCTGGAGTAGCTTCATCTGATCATCCACCTGAAGGCAAAGCAGAAAGCAAATTGTTCATATTATCCATATAATTAATAAATATTTCCAGAATTATTCATAAATTTGAGCATCATTTATTTAACATTTCATATCTGCGGACGAAATAATTTAAATTTTTACAAAATGACATATGTATAGGATTCCACGTATTGAAATACATATTCTAAAATATGATACGAAGTACATTTGGAGAGGTAAACTGTCACACGTGTTGAAATCTATTATGGGGTCTATGGAAAATGGAAAAACAACAACGTCATACAACTTAACCTCACTTTTCTCAAAACAATTTTAGCACAATAAAAACAAAAGCCTGTGTTCTTTTTTCGAGTTTTATTACATTTACCGTACGAATAAGGCATAGAAATTCTAATAAATATTTAGTAATGAAACGTTTTTGAGGTTAATAATACTAAGTTTTTTAGGTTATAAAACGCATGCTAGTGCTGTGAATTAGCCTTGAAAACATCTGTATTTTCAAATTCGGCTTCGATTTAACTACAGTATTATGTGGATAAAATGAAGTATTTAAAATGTATATGCCCTAACCGTATTGAATTGTTATAAAATTTCATTTTATAGAATCAAAAGAAAAAGTAGGAAAAAAACGGGGGTTCTCTTTGTAATGTTTATAAATTGCGGCTATCTCGCTCATAAAGAACGGATAACGTTATATAAGAATACGGAATAGACTCGGTCGTGTAATAATAATAGTGAATAATTTCTCTATACTTTCTCCAGAGTTCAATTTTAGTCGTAACATAGTACAGCGGGCGATAGTAGGCCATTGTCAGCGTGTCAAGTGCAATCCGTGTGTGCGAGCGAGAAAGATAGCGAGAAGAAATGCGGAAGAAAGGGAGATAGAGTTTTATAATGGTGTTTGTGTTATATAATAATAATATTATACCTCATTCGATATTATTTTCTTTTATTATCAAATAGGTTAGATTGGAAGCAGTATGGAGATATTTTGTTGGTTGCTTGCGGCTAAATATACAGTACTCTCCCGCTAATTCGCCGCCTGGTATCCAGATCCAAAATCTGATTATTTCAAATGGATTTGACATAACTTCTATATTTTCACCGCGCGGGCATAACATTCACTCTGTTTAGGTTGGAGTTATTTAAGTAGGTACCGAATTTATTGACTGTTGAATTCGAATTTGTATAATGATCAATGAATTGACTATTTAACCAATATGATCATGACCAATGCGTCTGTGTTAAACAATGTTTACATGTCACATTCTGTCAAATGCACCACCAACTATCATACAACTGACAGTTATGTCAAATGCCAATTTAAACTCAAAAATATAAGATTTTATAAACTGTCAAAAGCACAAAGTTTGCTTATATATTTTCTAAATTTCCGCCTACCTACGTTTCTATTTTTTTTTCACATTGGAACGTTTTGATGCCGAGACCACGAGAAAATGTATTCCATTTATAAATAATATATAGATACAATTAACCTAAGAATTGGCTGTTTGATTTTTGTGATGGCGGATTAGCGAGAGTGTGCTATATTCAAATCCCATCCACTCATCATCTCACCACCGTTGCATTGTGTGCAAATCAGCCCGCTCTTTTCCCGCTTCAAACAAAGCGAGGCATTCGGCGTAACGAGGCGCAACGAATATTGGTTAAAAATTAAAAAAAAAAAACTTTTCTTATTTTTTTTTAACAATTGTAGACATATACGCCATCGAGTTAAAGGCAAGACATTAATTTATGGAGAACGAAATGAAGGAAAAAATAAACCCTACCTATCAGTGTTTAAATTAGTTGCACGTAAAATTTTACTCATTTGCAACGAATATTATTAATATAGGTTATGTGAAATGTCAAAACAATTATTTTTATAGTCGAAAAGTGTTATTAGCCGTTTCGTAAAATTTCAAAGCGATCGTAAAATTTATAGACAGTCTGCGAAGTAAGTAGTATTCGTAGGTACATAATAACTTATTTCTCAATAGAACATAATAAGCAATATAATATCTTGTTCTCGCTTTCGAAATTCAAAGCTGATATATGGCGTAAACTTTTAGCAGCATCACTAATAAAGTCTCCATTACAGACGGTTTCTATTCTAAAATTATTTTTATTTAAATAGAACCTTCGCAGAAACGATCGTGTTTTGCAGAATTGAGGGTACTAAATCATTTTGCTGTCATATTATCTTCCAAGTACGCGAGAGAAAGGAGGTACTTAACAGCGCTCCCTCGACCAATAAATGTCGATCAGCTTTCTAAAAACATTAAGCTCCGTGCCTGTCAATAACGGATTTGTTCTCAATAAGTGCACAAGCTTATTCAAAATTATTGTAAGGGTGCAGCTACGAAATAACGTACTTAACCTTTCTCAAACTCTGTTATGCCAATTTAAGTAAACATCTGAAACAGTTTAAACTTTTATGTATTATAAATTAGTGGCCAAGCAAAGGAGCATTACTAATTTCATACGGAATGACTGTCTGTATGATATTGTCTTGATACATCTTAAAATTTTCCTATTCATATTGGGCAATGATTGTAGAGAAGTGTTACAACTCTGTTCACTTCGAGTTTATTACAAAACCCCACGATTCTTTCGCAATGACAATACATATAATAATGCGCTGGTAGCGGTCAAAAGATTCTCCTAAATTTTACTCACACGATTGGACACACGGACACATTACTAGCCGTTTGGCCGGTGCAATCGAAATGGAGGCTGCAACCAAAACAAAATGGCCGCCACTAACACACGTGAACGCATTGAGTGTTCAATTTAATTTGTTCTTTTTTCGAATTTCGGTTTTAAATTAAGATCTGTCATCTGTTGGTATGTCCCGCGTAAGTTTCAACCATTTATAGCGTTTAGTATCTTTATTTTTCTGATTAGCCCTACTTTCAAATTTTCGTACTCGCTGAAACTTGTCATTCTTTCATGTATAATAGCATTGTTTTATAGTTTTTAACCGGGTGATGTAAGCGACACCTTAAAACCCAGTTGAAAGATTATGTTCGCATTTTTACTTATCCAATATGGATGTAAAGTTAGTGTTTAGAGACCTCTATCTGACATTTCAACTTTCATACTAATTTACTTGTGTTTGAAATTGGCTAGTTTGTTTTACTTAATTTCAACTGCAAATGACATTTCTCACGTGGTTTCATATGTCAAACGATTATCAAAGGAATGGCCGCTAGTTTCAATCAGTTATTTATACTCAAACACTATTATAGACCTGGTATACCATTTAATTGAGAAAATACAATTCAAACACTGCACAAAGAGATTTTCAGTATAAAAAACAACACACCGCAGTGACAGTTAGTTTCAAAATGGCGGAAATTGATAGTCTATAAGACTGCCTGTTGTATATTGTAATGTATCTACATAGATTCCCTGCTTTACACCCGTATACTGAATTCGAGTATGCAGTAAAACTTTTAGAATTATATCTGGGTGTAGCCGACATGAAGACGTACAATTGAACGATGAGGACAGATAGAAGTGTATATAATAATAATATAATATTGCTCTAAAGAGCAAGTATTACCCACACGTATTACAGAGCCAGTGAGCAAGTGTTACAACAGTCAGCCCAGTAAGTCCGCGCCGGATTACTACACATTGTTTATGTTGTAACAACTCACTATAATACATACATATATTATTGTAGCCGATGTTGGGCTCCGCCACACGAACCAGTACAGAATCTAGTACATTATGTTATTATTACTCCATACAGCAACGCTTGCAACGATGATGACTTATTCGATCATTCTATACACGCACCAACAACCAGCTGTAAGGAAATTCAGAACGACGCGACGCCACTGGATAATGTTTCGTTTTGAAAAGTTCGGGGGTTTGATTTAAACTCTTTCTCCGTACATGGAATAATAATATTATATCGGCATGACATAGGTAGATAGGGACGTGTAGTTTCGAATCCCTTCAACTGCATGGAATTTTTCAATATTATGTTTTTAAACACTTATTGGGTCAGAGATTTGAAAAGTGATCTAGCGTATATATGCATGTTAGAAGATTTATTTGGCACCATTTAGTGTAGTGTTCTCCATCACGAGTGCGCGCGGGACACTCTGTGGGAAGAGCAGAATATCGTTTTAGAGTTCTTTGGGAAATGGATTCCAGTCGACGGGTCCATCGAAGCTAAAAGCCCTGTCGTGGAAGTTAGTCTTGTTGGAACTGCTTATCCCGTTCAGCATTGTTGGAATGTAATAGTGATAGCAATAAGTAAGCCAACCTTTTTAAACAGCAGTAACAGAGAGCCGTAAGCCGGATCATTAAAAATCAAACAAGACTGGATGTTAGCCTCAAATAGATGGTAGCTGGTCAGTATTTTGTTAGATATGACTGTTTTTTTAACAACGTTCGCCATTTAGGTGGTCAAATTTTCACCGATTCACTATAGACAAAGTTTGATCATGTCTAGATCTAGATGCCAGATGCAAAAATTTAAGAATGCAAGGAGTTCATGGTCAATTTTTTATACTTTCATATAACTAGAGGAACTAATGGCTTTTCATCAGGGGATTAATCCTATTGAATGCCGCCTAATCTTCACAGGATCGATATGGAATACCGCAAATCAAAAGATATTTATATAGCTGAACAACCTATATAGATCCCTGCTGATAAATCAAAGATCGTTTATCGTTTTTATAGTTTCTAATTCGAAAATTAAAAAAAAATCGTGAAAACGAACGAACCTAAACTCATTATTATGTCACAAACACCAACAACAGAACTGACAGTCAAGTAGCAGCAAGTCGTTACATAGACAATCACCTCCATGGCCGGCGATACTAACACACTCACCCAGTCGAGTTGATAATGAACTTCACTGGTGAAAGTTGATGGTCGAGTAACTATCTGTATAATATATATATATAAATACAATATTAAATAACAATAATATAATAGATCGTAATGCGTACAACATAATGAATAGAGTTTGTGTGTAAAGTGGGACAGACTTCAAAAGGCGTTCGACTCCATTTCTCCGATTACATAACTCCGGTAATAGTATAGACCTACATACATACATACATAATATCGATGCAGCGAGGGAACTTTCTCTAGATGGCGGTTGTTGTACTAACATCATAAAGAACTATTCATCTCTCAAAGTTTATATTATTTTTGTTTGTTTGTTTGGATGCGTTATACTTTATTTATAGCCGCGTATATGTAATGATAAGGTAAAAGAAGACGTACATAATTAATTGTCACTTGTACTCACAATATGGAGACTTTTTGCCCTACCTATTTTTTTACCCATAGAGACAGAGAGTGCGGACTTCCATTCTTTCCTATCCAACCAAACCTCTTTCACTTCCTCCAAACGCATGACATTCTTCTATTCCTTTTGCTCCTGACTTGGCCCTCCAGAAACAGAGAAGTTTATTTATTTATTTATTTATTTATTAACATAATAAACGGCCAAGTGGCCTTTAATACAGATTTTGAAATTAAAGAAATAACAAAATTGCACAACTTAAAAACAAAAAAAAAACTCAAATTAAAAATATAAACTAAAAAACTCAAATTAAGAAATAACAAAATTACTCAACAAAAACACAACAATTAACAAAATAAGTGGCATCCGCAAAACCTCACAAAGTTGTTGAACAAACATATCTATTAGAATTTAAATTAAAAAAAAACTGTCCAAGAAAGAAATTAGAATAAATATGGCCCCGCCTTGTTATATTCGCTATAAAGGGGGACTTGTCAAGCATGGTAATTATTATGACTAAATATGTATAATATCTATGATGATTATTCGCTCTCGATGTGGTTGACAATTCACCGCCGTACCTCGTAAACAAAAATATGAAATAAAATTTTGATTTCCTTTACCGAATTCCTCATCTAGTACGTAAAACCTTCATACAAATCAATGATGGGTTATATTTATGAAATTCGACTAATAAATATAAATCAATTATTCCAATCACGGAAGCCAGCTTTTAAAATTCAGAAGAAAGAAGTGAACCAAGTTCCTATGTTGTATATTGATAATATCTGTAGTGTTTTTATATAGAACACTCCCTATTCGGATGCGTGTGTAGTGTCCGTTGAAATAAGAACCCATTGGTGTGTGATTGTATGAAGTGGTATGATACGGAGTGTACGCGGTGTTACCCCATCGAATTAAACATTATATCCCTCAAAGAGTTAATAACGAAATTGTCCGAACGTTTTTAAGCTTTAAGACAGAAAGAGAGAGACATGTCTGGTGATATTGTGTGTTATTTTTCTCTTTGATCGGACATAAATCCGAGGATTACACACTTAAATACCTAAAATAAATCTTATCGGATACCCCATAGCAACTAAACAAATGAAGACTATACCTACAGTTGTGTTTTTTTTTAGAAAATGGTGATAATTTTATTTTACGTAGGTACTTGAATCTTTGGTGGTTTGTGAAGGAGTGCGCGTAACGCTATAAAAAATAGCACCCTAACGCATGTTACATTTTTTTTAACCAATCACGCAGTGTCCCGTAAGGCGTAGGCAGAGAGAACTGACCTACACCCTTTTCTAACCAATCATTCTTATTTCGCTTCTTCCATCCACATAACATTTCTCATACAACTTCACCTATTTCTCTTACTTCTGACCTGGCCTTCCTTTACGACGGAATCGATGTGTTCGATCCACGTCATTCTCGGTCGCCCACGCTTTCTTACACCTTTCCTTTCAGCCTTGTGAATTCTCTTTGTCATTCTGATTGTATCCATTCTTTTCACATACCGAAACCATCTCAACTTATTGACTTTCATCTTTGTTACAACACTAGCTTCCTTATTACAGTGACATATTAACGTATTTTCAACTTAAAAATAGCATGGATAACAAGTTAAGTCATTATAATTGTCCATTTGCTTATAACCTACATTCGTCTGTTTTAATTACGATTTATTTATAACAAAGGAAGTTGATGACTGTTCTAAAAAAAGTATGTTGTAAAAACAATGATGAAACGCATACGACATAAATAGGTTAGGTCATTTTATGTTTTTACGTTTGTTATTAAAAAAAAACGATTAAAAAGAAAACCGGGATACCTAATATTATGACCTACTTAATTTGATATATCAAAGTACAGAGAATAAGTCAGAAAGAATATGATAAGAGCGGTTGTATTACTGAATAAGCTTTCTTGGACATGTTCTGCGTATGACTCATGTTTTCATCAAGGAAAAGCAAAGAAATTTAGTAGCCGTCACTTGTTCATTGTTCAATCAGGAAACAGCTTGAAATCGATGTAGTTGAAGTAACGAAAAGTTATCATAAATTCGGCCTTAATAAATGAAACAACAATTAAGAAAGTAAACAAAATCAGGGAAACGGTCGAATAAAATATGCAAAAGGGGGAAATTAGAATTGATTCCTGAGCTGATAAAACATTACCTTAATAATAATTATTGCCGTCAACCATGTTAGAATAGAGTTGTCATTAGAAAACGCGATTTGCAAACAAATCTGACAAAACACAAAAAGAGGATAGGCAATTCTCGATGATTTATTTAGATTCTTCGAGTTTCGGATTGACAGCTGATAGCGGATGGCACAAAGTGTCAAGAAAGTGACGAGTACCCGTCCGGTAGAGGAAATAAAACAGGCGGTGTGGTAAAAGTACAGGCACACAACCGACCAAAGAATAAAATCTCTCAATAATTCACATTGAAAATACACTGATTCTGGATTAAGCTTCATTAAAAATTCACAATATTAACGCTTGGTTTTCCAAGGTTGAAAAGTACCCAAAGTTCGTTCGAACCAAGATTCTCAAAAAACGGCTTTTTATGACTAAGAAACCTATATGAATGTTATCATAGCGACTAACTATCAGGAGTTTGAAAGCAATGTAAGCTGGGAGCGAAGTCATTGAAATAGATTTTTTATACCAAATGATTTTGATGTATTTATCGTCGTTTAATGTAAAATTTGACTAATGAGGAACTGTAAGGGCACATAAAATCAGACGTAAGTGCACTTAAGAATATTTTGTACGATAAGTGCGTATAAAAGAAAGGAATAGTAAGATAACAGCTGAAGATGACGAGAGAAAAAGATAAGTTTAAACTCTTTACCAACGACCACTAGATATGAAATGTTAAAAAATGGCAAGTCGCGTGAACCTTAAATATAATCTTAGGAACTAAGCATGTATGAGGGCCCTCGACTTCGCTGCCTGAAAACAAATCGCTAGCACATAATTATGAGGAATATCGATTGTTACAACTCACCTTGAGATCCTTGAAGAACGCCGTGTTCCTGGCCCAGTCCACTTGAGAGAAGAGGTTTTGGTCCAACACTTTACACATAAGTTCGAATAGATCAACCTCGCACTGGTTGTAGGTTTGGTTCTGGAGCAGTCCGAACAGGGAACTCTGCCACTCTCGATCATCGATCGTTTGCACAAACTCGCGAATCATCGGGGAAACACGTAAAGGTTCGGCGTTTGTGCCCGGCTCTGACGTCGATCCAGAGTCAAAAGCAAACTGATCCGGCGAAACGGAGGAGCGGGTTGTGGATTGAGCGCCCGGCCAGCCCTTGTCCTGTTGCGGCTGAGGAGCGGGTAATACGGCTAACTGTTGCTGAGGTTGGGTCGGTTGTTGGGCCCCAGGACTGGGCGATGAATCCGGCGAACTCGTGAGCGATGAAACCTGCGGTATTTGAATCTCTTGTTTGATGGGCATAGCTGGGTAGTTGAGCGCTGATCCGGTGGTGCCGTACCCGCTCAGAGGCACGGAGCCGTCCCCACGCAGGGTATGGGCGGCCATTTGACGTTGTCTCATCAGCTGCAGTTTCCTCGCTCTGTCCCTTTTGTACATTGGTCCGAACTTGTTCCTCCCGCCCCGCATCCTGTCAGCTCGCACAGCTGCAACAGACATACAAATATTACACCCGTTCGACTAAGTAAGATTGAACATAAAACAATCAGAGAGGCCTATACTGAAATCACACACATCGCGGGCGCCCCCAAAACTTAAAACAACTGAAATGAAAATATATATACTTATTATTGAGCTCCTGGCGGACTGCACTCAGTTGGCGCTCCTAAACGATGAGGGGGGAAATGATCAAACACGGCATAATAAAGGCAGTCGCTAGTCATGATGAGGAATTCTATTCACGTTCTATGACTATCTTGGTTAATATATTTATTGAACATGCGAAGTAGAATTCCACATTATGAACTAAAAAAGGTAATTGCATACTGTTTCTATAAGAAAACTCTCACAAAATGTCCCTATTTTTAGAACATAAAAGCTGAGAACGAAAGTTTTTGTAAAACGTCGTACTTACTATACATATATAAATTACATATCGTATATGTAATTTATTTTTTAACCGACCTAATAAAGATTGGTTTAGTAATAGACTCATCAATAGCATCCAGGACGAAACTATAAGATACGCAATATTGCTATAAACTGGATATACTATTTGGAGAAATAGCGGTAGGAGTAGAAACAGGCGTAAGTAGACGACGAAGTTTCCAAAGAGTAACTGAGGAAGATTCACAATGGCATAACAGAAGGTCTATCCAGTCGAAGAACATCACTTGCTGAGGAAAGAAAAGAAAGTTTGTCCACATCGTATTCTGTTCTTTGGGTATTGAGAAATATACTTAAATCGTAATTTGAATAACTCAGAATACTGACTGATTGAATAATTGACTAACGCCGTTTACCCAGCAAAATGCCACTTATACACATCAAGTAGTGGTGCTTGAGTTCTGGGTAGTGAGTACGTAACTTTTGCTATAGCACGACTAACCACACATCAATCTAACTACTCATAACCACGGCTTAACTACATAATAACCACGCTGAAACGCACAACTAACTACATTTGTAACGTTACGTACTCGCGCTAACTACACTAGGAAGTAGTTAGTCGTGCTATAGCCCTTACGTACTCACCCCCCTGTTGTTTGAAAATACACACACAAACCCCATACAGGTACCGCATCGGTTAGTTGTCAATATTATGGTCGCTTTCAACCACCCTGACAACGAGAGCACGCTATATAAAACTAACGCCCCGGTGGTAGAAAAGTGTACTAATACAGGAAATTTGAATTAAGAGTTCTTTAATACATTGAATTCTCACCATATTTTTGTTTAAACAAGAACTAGCCCAAGTTTTTAGTACCTATATTGAGTAAAATTGGTAGGGAGTCAAGTTGGGAGTCAGACGACGTTGCGAACTAGGTAATGAGCCAACAAGTATTAAATTAGCAACGAATATCAAACAATGTGCAATCACGGATGTGTAAAATTTGAAATACTCGATAGAAAGCTATGGACGGCGCGGCGGTCCCACACAGTCACACAGTCCGTTACAAAATCTCAGATTGGTCAATAATAATAGCGCTTGGCGATATCACAGAAAATTTTGTAAAAGAAATTACCCAGTTATCGACGCTTTACTACAGAATGAAATACAGTGGAACCTCTCGTAACGAGCATATATAGTTAATTCATATTGATTGCATGCACAATAGCTATGCGGGAGATACCTGTTATTGGAGCACTGGAGATTATATGATTTTTGTTTGTTTGTGTTGTTTAGTGTTCTGTTGGTGTCTCTAATAAATACATTTTTTTAAAATGAATCTGTGCTCACTCAAAGTGAACACAAATACACTCCTTGACTCTTCCACAGTAAGCTACTTAAAGCTTGTGTCGTGAAAGAGGAAGATGGTCGGCACCTGGGATCGAACCACGACGTCCGCACAAAACAGTACGAAAGCCGGCGCTGTAACCGCCAGTCTACCAACCACTCCTATACATATCACTTGGTCTCTTTTGAGGAGTAAACTGGTAACTACTTGACACACAAAAAATAATTAAAATATGACGAATATGTAACAACTAATGGACTCTAATAATTCATTACTGATGTTCGATTTTTAAATTGAACAAACCATTACGGGCTTACGACCGTCTTCTACTGTTGTTTCGAAGACGGGCTTAGTGTGATCACTTTACGTCAACAACGTTCGCCATTAGGTGGTAATGAATTAAGTCTCCGAAACTCCTAATCATGAGATTCTCGATATGTTCAACTATCGAAAAATCTTATCTATACAACAAGTAGATATTGAATAATTAATTAAATATAGAGATAAAAGTTGGAAATTATTGAGAACAAGAGAGCAACCAAATTTAAAGACTGCGACTGCTGTCATGAATTTGGCGCCAGTATATGAATATATGACAAACCAACTTCAAGTGTTAAGTGGTTGGTAGCCAAAACATGCTCTCTTCAAAGGATGACCAGAACAGATTCTTAAATATTTGTCACAGGATATCGAAGAAGAGACTTGTATACTATTCAAGACTTATCAAAAATGATATTTCTGAGGGATGTTAATACGGCGGTGAAACGTTAATTATGTATACTAGAATCGGCATTCGGACCAAAACTAACAAAATTTTATGTCATATTATTATTAGGTATGCGAGAAACGTAGGTACAGAAAAGGAGAATAAAAAAGTGTCTGAGTAAAAAAAACACTACAGATTGTATTATACTATACGAAAATTATAAGGAGGAGCTATGTTTATTCCAACCTCTTTGTCTCTTTCCATCTTGATATTTTAAATTATGATGACAAGCGAGATAGCAAAAATAATATTTTTATTATAGGAGCCTCTTCTCTGTGCACTATGTAAACCAATACATCGATGTGGTTGGCAGTTAAGTGGTATCAATCGGCGGCAATCGTACATACAGTGTATTGGAGGTCGTAGGTTCGAACCATTTCCGCTTTCACTACACAAGCCTTTGCTTAGTGTGAAAGATGTCACATCGTTCAATTAATTCAATCGTTTGAAATTCTTCCACAGTCTCTCTTAAAGTGAATTACCTTTCCAGTAAACTTTTTATCATGGGTGAATTTTACACATTTTAGAAAAAAATCTTTCATAGAACGAGTCTTCGGTTTAAAACTTTACGAAACGAGTTAAGTATTATATATGCTCTCACTTGAAGAACGATAGCTGTGAAATATAACGATTATATTATCATTATAATGTGCGGTCTAAGAAGCAAAGTCAACGTATCATCTTACATACTTGTCCTTGCTCGCGATGCGGGCGACAAACACGACGGACGACATCGGACGGAACGAAAATTCGCATGCAACAAAATTAACATTAAAAAATCGCTATTTATTTAACTAATCACATAAGTGTTTATAAAAAAAACTAGCCTAGCCGGCATGGCAGACGCTGTCTTGTCTTCACTTTATTCGAATTTGTATAATGATAAATTAATTCCCCATTTAACTAGTACAATTCCGAGAGATGCATCTGTTTTTAACGATGTTTACAGGTCTGACAAACGCACCAACTATCAGGGATCTGTCGGAAACGTCAATTACAATTAAAAAACAGAAAAGTATTTACTGTAAAAAAGCACTAAGAACCTACGTTGAGTTTTCTTAAGTCCCGTGCAACTTTCTTAACTTATTCTTCCATTAGAACTGCTAACAAACAATAAAACAAGAACAAACAATTAGCGAAATTGATAAGAAACAGCCGCTCCAGCGTATGTGTTAATATGACCAAGCGAAATCTCTATTTTCATATATATGTAAAATATTATACATGAGGACAACAGTGTACTAGGTAATGGTTTGTTTTACGTTCGACCATTTGACGGTTCAAATGATATATTGTTACGTTATACTGCGCAAGTAAGTCTCAGGCAATAAACGTGCGCGTGTTATCGTTTGGTTGTAATGGCTGTACGGCGTTATTACGTGGACGATAAAGATCCAAGATCGTAAAACTGTTAAAACTTTAACGCAGACTGACCAAGGAATTCTAAAAGATAACAGCTTTCATAGATCACATACAGGTTTGTGGTAAGAATTATTCTGGAAAGGTGGTCTCGAACAAAACAAAATTGAATGTGTTTTTTTTTTATACCGACAAGTTAATAAAAAGTTGCAAGTGCAACATTTAAATACAAGTTTCCGAGTTCATTGACTATTTGAATAATTACGAATTTGATAACAATTTGACAGTATCAAGATTCCATTCCATTTCAAGACTTGAATGAGTTCATACTAATAGCTTCAATATACATATACCGCAAATGAAAACTTAAGAAGGGAACTTTCAAGTTCAATAAATACAGCCCACCAACACAGTAATATTTATTTTGCCAATTATATCAGCGGTAAGCCTCGACACCCATCATGTCGCATCATGTCAGAAAAAAGGGCGAGATTTGGGATGAAAGTACATTACATTACATTCTCCCTTTAAGGCCCCCGCACAACACAAGCCAGCCAGGAGGAGACAAATCCGAAGCAAACCCGACCCGCACGAAACCGACCCCCTAGTCCGATCGAAGCAATCAAACAAAAAAGCCGGCCCCAAACAAATCAAGTCCGCCGCGGATCCACCCCAAACCAACCCGCAATGCGGGGGACCTAAACCCCGCTTAGGGGCATAGGGAGGTATCGTGAGCTCGAGGGATGAAAGTAGTATCATGTCGTTTGAGAAAAAAAGGCGAGATTAGGGACGAAAGTAGGTTTAATTATATCAGCGGTGAGGCTCGACACCCATCATGTCGTTTGAAAAAAAAGGCGAGATTAAGGACGAAAGTAGGTTTAATTATATCAGTGGTGAGGCTCGACACCCATCATGTCGTTTGAGAAAAAAGGCGAGATTAGGGACGAAAGTAGGTTTGATGTAAAAGGTACAGGAAAGGTTGTTACATCAGCATTGAGGCTCACCACCCATCATGTCGTTTGAAAAAAAAAGGCAGACTAGGGAAGAAAATAAGTTTTATGAACATTTTTTTTTGTTTTAAGCCTTCACTCGTTTGAGAGTGGTATAGTATGGATAAAATTAACCACGAAAAACTGTTGCTTGACCTTCCTTAATACCAGCACCCAAAAACTGTTTTTGTACCATGTATACCGCAACAGGAAAATTGTCGACGAAACAATACCATTTTTATGAACCTAGGATGTATTTCGTTGCCTTCAATTCTAGAAAAGGGCAAGAATAAAGGACTACGAAAGGTATTAGTCAGTTCATGAACAAGGTTTTTGCTTATGCTTTATATTATCTTACATAAGTATCGTTTGAAATAGTGGAAACGTTTAATTTTTATAGGAGTATGTCAATGAAACATTACAATATTGGCGAAGTCGTTGCCGGGTATGTTTAAATGCTAGAAGTTCGTCGCATTGCACGGCATACAGCGTGCAGCTTTGAAATTCTAGTACAATAATATCATGTCCACAGCAAACACATACACGCGCACTCCGTATTATACTCGTAGTTGGTTAATCATGAAATGCAATTTATATGACCTAGATAAGTATTAGTAATGTGTACAACAATATTTTAATGCATACGTCAACACTACAATATAGCAAGCAAGCACATATACAACCCTTTGTAATCCGCAACCGTCCGAACCGTTCGCTGTAGAAACCATGATATATATTTTCATATAAATTTCATGAACTTTTTTCACTTTTTTAAATTTTAAAAATAGGATTGAAAGCCATTACGAGCTTACGACGATTTACATCGTTTAGTAGTGACTAACATATTAATGTTTGGAACGCCGGATCTATAATGAGAATTTTCCAATTTTTTAAGACGCTTTCTCGAAAAATCACTCAAAATTCAAGTTATAAAATTTTAATTTAGCTCTATTTTTCAAGCAAATTAAACATTTTTACGTCTGAGTCAGACAATTATTATTTTTTCCAATTATAAATAAGTACCTACCTAATAAAAATACCTTACGATTGCTTTAGACGTATTGCCTTGGCGCTACGTAAATTTGACATCAAAACCTATGACTAACGCCTTAAAAAGAAAGTAGTGTTGAAATATGTAATTAAAACACGGTTTACGTAAGTATAGATTTTTTATTGATTCATATCGAATGCATTGGCGTAGATATTTGTTGAAAAGCAATCAAGGCGGGATTATTTCAAATATGGGTTAATATGCTCCGAGCGTTATATAGGTTAATTTTCTTATCCTTGCCTTTCCGCACTGTTCCCAGTAAGGAAATCAGATATTTAAACTTTGTCATTTCTCAAGATGAAACAATCGATATTTAATTTTTCATTCTAAATCGATAGCATCTCTCTATTTACTTCTTTCTTTGATGACTCAATGAGACGTTGTTTGTTTCTACCTATCTTCCTATGCGAGAGATACCTGTTATTGCTACAAAAGCTCTTTGCATTATGTTGTACTATAGAGGTACTTGGATCATTAGTTCTTTATTATGTAAAGCTGAATTTTATTCCGCCCTCACTCATGATATTATTATCATACAAATATTTTTTAAATTAAAAAAGTATGTTTTTTTTTCATTTTGAGTCTAATCCTTATACCTACTATACATGAAATAGGTAAGTACTTGTATAAATCCCTATTGACTCTTTTTTTCGCATAGGAACACCGGATTCGAAATGGACCAATTTTCGAACTCTTTTCACGCTTAATAACCAAAATCTAAATATCACAATGACAGCGTTATTGAGATTGCAATTTAATCGGAATCATGATGTAAATACAGAGTAAATCCTCTTGCCTTCTTTGAAGACGTTATCCATGTGATCCACATGTCATTCGCGGTCAACCACGCCTCGTCAAATCTTTCCTTAATAAGTTAACATCTCCGACAATCCCTTGTTCTTTCTCAAACAAACTTTTCATTCATCGATAGTTAATTCCAATATACTCATAGCAACAATAATTCATAGGAAATAACTGAATACTTACATTTTTGTAAGTAAGTATCACATTATTATATCTCTATTAATATTACTATTTTACAAGGCATGATGAATTTTATTATTTGTGAATGAGTGTATGTATGTGTGTTTAAACTGCGCTGTATTGAACACGCTAACCTATTAAACGTACCTATATATTATTCTATACACACAAACTACAACACTATCATGATCTATCACACTATCTATCTAGTTACGTACTTTGGAAGCCGGGTATACGGCAATACAAATCGATATTGCCTACACCTTATTTACCTGAAACATTCAATAATAGTTGAACTAAAATTAAACTTTCTTCAACAACTCCATTCGTTCCAATGTCTTTCAACATTGTGCCCAAATCACACGCTTAGCAGATTTTGAGAGCAAGTGCCTCCAACGTATAATGGGCATCCGATGGTATGACTATGAGCCCAAGACAACCGTAGAGTTAGAACCAACAGAGATTAAACAGGTTAATCGCATATCACCACCACTATTAAATACCGTCGAATAACCTGGCTGAGCTACGTTTCGAGGAAGATTTAACCCGTATTTGCCTCATTAACCACCCTTGAAACCAACAGAAGACGGGACAGACACTCCAACCAAACTATAAGAAAATTATACGAGGCGGATCTTCAGGGAGCCGGTGGCGATTGCGATGAAGCAGTGAGGACTGCAGCAGGGGACAGGGCAGCATGGCGAGGACTCGTGGACTCCAAATGCTCAATCAAGGAGTGGACATGGAAGAAGATTCGTTGCAATACTGAATACATATATTCTTTTTCATATGCAGTGATTGATTCTAATTGACGAATATCGAGATCGAAGTATATAGGTAATTACATGTATAGGTTGAATGTTAAAAACTAATCGAACAGATCTGCAATGACGGCAATGGTGAACCAAAAATTCCACTAAACTGTCTTAGAATCTGAGAAAACGTAAGTAATTATGTATATACTGCATAAGCGACGTCGAGAGGAAGAAGCAGTGACATGTATAATATCACGACAGATAGAAAGTTTTATGCTAGGCAAGTGAATGGGATTTCAAATACATACTAAACAAACTCTTGTTATTGTTTAAAAAAAGATTCCTTTTTCAAATCTTTCCCGACCATTATCACTAAACAAGTGTACGTCAGTACTAAACAGCAGCACACTATGATAATTCAGTATATTATATTATTCAACTTCACTAAAGTACTTAACTATTATCGCTGACCTTCATGAAGTATACACTGCACCGCTATATTGATTTTCTTTTCAAAACTATTTTGCGGCATAACTTACACAGATATCATCCGATGCACCTATAAGGAGCTTCGAATAGAAAGGTATTATAGAAGCCTTTGATATTGATTGTGTTTTGGTCAAAGCCTTTTTTAAGTCAAACCCACATTTTTTTTTCAAAATTGGTTTTCGTACAAGGATTTAAGCCGCAAACACTTATTTCCTACATAAAAACGCAAATTATCGAGGAAAAGAAGACTAAAATGCAAAACGCAACCACGTCAAAGGACTTAATCAACTAATAATCATGTTTGATAAACGGGTCTGGTAAAAATCGTGTTAAGCTACATGATGCATGATGTAATATGAAAATAGTTTCCTATGGCGGCCGCTTATGTCAACGGGAATGTAAAAGAACTTAAACAATATTAATCATCTTTCTCGATTAATTTTGCAGTTTTTAGTCTTAAATTTTGTAATATGGTAAAGAAGGCATATTAAGACACGATATATTTTCTTATTTTCTTTAACATATTAGTCCGCAAGTATTTGTTTTTTGCTTCAGGTGTAAAATTTTACAAATGTGGTTTGAACAAACCTTTGACCAAAACAGCCGATATAATAAAATATGAATCATGTGAAAATAATGTTGAAAAAGATTCAATTTAAGTGCATAAAGCGATACTGTTACATCAATGGTGTACGCACGTGAAATGTGGACATAAACAAAGAGGAATGTAGTATAAATTCAGTAGAGATGAAAGCTCAACGTAGAACATGTTGAAAGAGTCTAGGATATGAAAAGTTCAACGTAGGACATGTTGAAAGAGTCTAGGATATGAAAAGCTCAACGTAGGACATGTTGAAAGAGTCTAGGATATGAAAAGTTCAACGTAGGACATGTTGAAAGAGTCTTGGATATGAAAAGGAATGTGGTACCTATATAATAGTTAGTGTTCAAACAATATCGTTGCACTTGAACTATGACCGTGAAGTTATTCGAGTGCAGGCGAAATGTGAGCCTGACGATGTAGGCAAATATGGAAAGAGTCCGTGAGGCATTGAAAGGAATGAGAATATTAACGAATATGTAACAACTAATGACTCTAACAATTCATTACTGATGTTCGATTTTTAAATGGAACAAACCACTACGGGCTTACGACGGTTTTCTACTGTTATTTCGAATGCTAGCTTAGTGTGATCACTTTACGTTAACAACGTTCGTCATTAGGTGGTAATGTTTTAGTCTCCGAATCTCCTAATCATGAGAATTCTCGACTTCAACACGTCGAAAAATCCCATGTATACAACAAGTAGATATTTAATACCTAATGATTAAATATAGAGATAAAAGTCGGAAATTGTTGAGAACAAGAGAGCAACCAAATTTAAAGACTGCGACTGCTGTCATATATTTGGCGCCAGAATATGAATATATCCATTTTTGTTAATGTCTCATCTTTATTGCCTATTGGCTTTGTTGGAGCACAACGTTCTAACTATGTCCAGATTATTGTGACCATTTTTCAGGACTAGATCTTAACGAATATGTAACAACTAATGACTAACAATCCATTACTGATGTTCGATTTTTAAATGAGAATATAAACAAAGAATGTGGTATAGAAGTTAGTGTTGTTGAAAATTAAAGTTGAGATATCTTGAGCATGCATGTAAAGAATGCACGCAAATATGATTACTGAAAGAAATAAAAAGCTGAAAATAAAGGTGTAATTAGGCGTAGCTAACCGAGAATTATGTGGATCGAACACGTATGATCCCGTCCTCGAGGAAAAGAAATTGTATGAGGAATGGTATGTCGTTAGAAAAATCTAATGAAATGTTTCTAGATAGAAAATAATGGAGGTCCGTTCTCTTCTAGGCCTACCCTAAAAGTACACGGTTAATGGGCAAAAAAACAGTTAATGGCTGAGAAAATTTAGGAGTATGTTAAGACTTGTATTTTAAAGTATACTTAATTATTGTAATAATTAATGCAGGTCGAAATACAAAACTCAAAAATTACTTGTGTGTTGTACAACGATACAACATGATCTTGATTATGTTACTGTGGTACGCACAACTGTCAGTTAAAATAATGTAATACAGTTCGACAAACTACCTAGTCAATGCGAAGAATTCTGAAAAAAAAATCAGTTGGCCAATTATTGTTAGCGAGTTGAGGATCATACAAAAATCAACTGTTAAAAAATATAAAAAATAGATTTCATATGAATTTGTTTCCAATATTGTAAGTTTGATTTACTGAGGATGGATATGTATGCCTACCCTGGCGACATCTATTGAAAAAAAATTATAATCTTTTTCTTCGATCAAATGAAACTATTTCTATTTTTTTTTATTAAATGAATCTGTGTTGAGCCCACGACCTCCGCACGAAACAGTGGGCGCCGTAACCACTAGTCTACCAAACACTTCCATTTATAGCTGTCTTGAATATTATATGTACTTAAAAGTGTCTCATCAACAGGCTCACTAAGGCCCAACGCATCAATCAGTATATAGATAAATATATCTTAAACAGATAAGCCTTTCTTTGAGATATTTGCCGCATCAATGTGTAGATATCGCTTATGTTTAGGATATTCGACGGAATTTTTAACAAAGGAACCTTCTGTTGGATAACGATTTATCTCTAAGATGGCTGTCAAAATAGTCTTCACTGACGTTTCTAAACTCCCGTAACGCCGTGAATGTGAAGAACTTATGACTTGTTTTGCCATAAACCATAATGATAATTATATACATCATCATTAAAAATAAACATATTATAACGAATTATCATTTTGAAGCTTCGAAAAATCATATATTTTTTCAATTTCGATCGACAAAAGATCCCATTTTGCCGGTTTTCAAACAAACAATCTGGAATAAAAATTCTAAATTGTGATCGAAATGTTGTAAAGTTCTCAAAATTTCTGTTAAATTATTGTAAAGTTTCATGTTTTAGAATTAATAATATTAAAAATATATAACATGCAAATCAAAAACAACATTAGAACGTAGCCTAAATATTTGGGCGCATTAATTGTCAAAACAAGACTTCATCTGACATCAAATCTGGCGCGAAAAAGCAAATCCATAGAAATTTCTATGGAATATATAGAAATTTCCATAGAAATCAATAGATTTCAGCATAGCGACACTGTTATCTTCTAGATATCCATCTATTGGATAGTTTTCAATTGATGCGGCAGTCAGATTCTTTCCATCACTTTTTCCACTACATAACTTCATCTTATATTTTTTTTATTTCATTTCAATTATCGTCCATTGACCTTCTATAGGTACTTAGACTCGTCAGAGGTAGAGCAATAAAAAGCACATTCATGAAAATACAAATTGGGGCAAGTATAGATGGCTACCAAGAACTTTTATCTACATATGGATGCGTTGGGCCTTAGAAACTATTATTTGGAACAAGAATGCCCTAATCGATAAGTGAACTTTCGTGCGTTTCACGGGTCAGAAGATTCATGATATTACATAAATGATTATTGTAATCAAATATCTTGTCAGTGGCGACGAACTCATTTTTACACCAGGTCAACACTCGCATTATTCTCATGTGTCGAAATGACAGACAGATTATGTTGGAACCTGCGGGATTTATTGAAGTTACTTCATGTATCGTCATGTTACTCCAGTCGAGATTATGGTGATTGCTGTCTCTTTCGCATAGACGAATCGAATACAAAGTCAATAAGAATGAGAGAGACAGCAATCAAAAAGGTCTCGAGAGAATCCGGTTAAATCTGTACGACATAATTCGAGAAGTATGGAATCAATATTTTAAAAGCCTAATGTTAAATAATGGAAAAGGTCTTTCTGAGAACAATTTTTGTATGAATGTAGCTTGTGAAAGATATAAAATTAGAGATAGCCCAGATTCGTAAAAAAAAACTGCACTAAGACCTATTATGAGAAACAACAACCCACTACAAGCTAAAAAAACTGTGCATAACGCAATCCTTTTACCATTCAATGTTGTATGGATGTGAAACATGGACATGGCAGAAAAAATAAGAATGTTGTATAATAGCAGTAGGTATATAGAAAAGATCTCTACGAAGAATATGTGCAAAGATTCTGTGGGTTGTGGAAAGGAATGAGAATATTAGGAAGGAATGTGGTATAGAAGTAAGTGTTGTGACAAGGATGAACGTTAATAAGTTGAGACGGTTTGGGCATGTTGAAAGAATGGATGCTAATAGGATATCAAAAACAATTTGTGAAACGCGTAACAAATCAAGTCGACTTAGAATGACATGGATCAAACAAATCTATTCCGTCCTCAAGGAAGGCCAGGTCGGACACGAGTTAAAGAAATAGGAAAGGTTGTATGAAAAATGTCATGTAGGTGGAAAAAACGACTAAAGTGTGCTTAAATAGAAAATGAAGGAGTTCCGTTCTCTCTGCCTAGTCTTAAAGTACACAACAAAGTGATGGTTAAAACAAAACCAAAGTCAGCTAATTTATATTGAGATTCCACGTCTGTTCTTCATACAAAATGCTATACTTTCTTTGGTAAGTCAGAGGGACTGCATCGGACCGTAGCGTATGCCGGGCTCTCGTCCCGCAAACCACAAAATCATACGCCCATCCTTTTCTTACACCTTATCTTGCATAAGCCATCAGCTTAAAGTAGTTATTTCTTCCGGAGAGTACAATGGGAATTTCTTCATTTTTTTTTTTTTATTTTTTTTTTTTTTTTTTTTTCAGTGATAATAATTTATTTTATTTGTATTAGAATTTTATTTTATTTTTAATAGTACATACTATATTAATTCTTCGTCGTTTTTTTATTACGTACCTACTATAGCTTTCTCGTTAGTTAATAAACTAGCAATAAAAATGACAGTTTTTTTATCGACGGTCGATAAAAATAGACAAGTTTACATTGTCAAAAGTAAATAGAATGCTACCTATTTTAAGTTTTCTTAACATTTCTAATGTTCTTAGTTTGTTCTTTCCTAATAACCTTCTTACGACAAAAAGAGTTCTAGCGAAATTGATCCAGCCAATAACGTGTGAAGCGACGACCACGAAAAATAAGGTTCCATTTTTATACATATAGATAGATCATTATGGTAGGTTAGCTGTTCGTTGTTCTCGCTAAAAATAGAAAAGAAAAGTTTTATAAACGGTGAGAAAATCTGGAATAATTGAGTGGAAATTATAGAAAGAGAAAAACTTTATTTTTTGCATAAGTTCTAATTTCTGTCGGATGTATCACAAGAAAGGTTCGTTTTAATTATAGACTCGATCAGAATCCGTTCACACATATATCGAGTCAATATTAATTGGTTTAAAATATAGGGGAGATTTTTCAAATACTTTTTTTATTCAGTAATACAATTATAATGTTTGTTGATGATAAGAATAAAGAAAAATTAAGAAAACAGTTTTTAGCGGAAACCTTAGGGTGCGTTTAAACCAAACGAATACAGAGGCATAGTTAGAAAATAGAGTATATTTTCATGAGCGTTGATTATATGGTAACCAAGGAAATAGCAATGAGAAAGAACTGTCATCGGCCATTAATTATTTGTTGTTTCCATGGTGTCCAATATCAACGATAATGGAAATATACCTACTATATTTTCCAGTTCTGACTCTACATTCGTTTGGTATATAAACACACTCTAAAATAACGAAAGTGTCAAAAAGATCGAGGAAATACATACAATAAATAACTTTTCTAGTCCAATTCATACTTCATAGATAAGATTTTTTTTAATTGAGGCTTACGTATTCCTTTTTGTTATCCATCTTGTCTCGTTTAAAGAAAAATATTTTATTATTCGTCGTTTTTTTTTTCTGTCGATAACTCTTTTGACGAGCCACTTTTATATTATATTATTCATCGGAGTGTATCATAACACATACGCAAATTCTACGCGACGCAACAGTCTATTTCCGAAATCTTGTATACCATTATTTATTTATTTACAAAAGGCTTTTTATACATAATACCTAAGTACTTATTATATTTAGAATATTAATATTTTCCGGGAAAATATAACTTCGTTTTTCATCAACAAGTTTACGGACAAATGATTACAACCTATTTTGTATATGAAAAGATGTTTTTTTTCTGATTGTGAATTTAAAGGTGTACGTCTGCGAAGTTCTCTTAACCCTCGTTCACACTCACGAAAGATCGAGTAGCGAGTAATTAACTAACTAAATAACTCGCTACACTATAAAAAAAAACATTCACAATAAATTCGAGTAAAGTTCAGTAGCGAGAAGAAATTTCAAAACATAAACAGTCTTTTTTATAAAAAAAAATGTTAATCGTAAGATTGCGTATAACTCACTGATCAATTTTTACTTTATTTATAAAAAATATTTGACCGCGTTTGTTATGTATGAAGATGATATTTCACACAAAATTTTGTAAACAATCAAAATAGTAGCCGGACAACGCGAGTGTTTACAACCAAGATGTGCTATGTAAGATTTGAGTGATTTCCAGTTATTGATGCAGAATAGGTACCTTATTTTTTAATTATTTATTTTATATTAAAATATAGTTTATTAAACCTTTATATTTCAACAAAAATGTACTAATTCATGTTTGATAACTTCAATTTTAATATTTGTACCTACTTTTAAGCTTAGGTGTAGTAGGTGTTTCTGCTTCAAACCCATCCTCGGATAACCATTGAGACACCTAAAAAGTTTCATTCAAAAGATCCATTCAGTTTTGAAGGAGGAGTTCGGCGTCAAAGAATCTGAACACAAGAAATATATAGATAATAAATAAAGGCGCAATGCCAGAAAATAAAGGTGAAGGTACACGAGGCTCACGTAGAATTTGTCAAAATGTATCGTCAAACGCAGAGTGTGCTTTGAATGTTAACGATGATAATTAATGAAGAAACACGGTGTGCGTAGGGGCCTAAGTTTGATACGGCGGCGGCTCTTTTACAGAGCTAATAATGGCGTAAGAGTGGCGTTTGTGCAAGCAAATGGGTGCGATTGGTCCACACACACACATCTGTTGCTGTAATCTTGCCTACTTCGGAGAACAATTTTTGCTTAAAAATCTTACAAAAATAAAAAAAGATTAGACAGAAAATAAGTTTCATAACACCTTTTCGAAGAGCTTCTCTCGGTCGGTTATTCACAAGTTTTGTTGGTGGGCCCACTGTACTTGAAATAGTTTTTTCAAATTTCTTGTTAGTGAACCCACTGTACTCTTACTAAACGGTTTCTTTTTACATTTTTTTTTATTGGTGGGTACTGTTCTTATTTTAGGTACGTTTCTTCTTAGAGGTCATATAGTACTTACTCAAAAAAAAAATATTTACATTGTTTGTAAGTGTGCGGAGTGTGCCCAATGTCGGCTAAATAGTTCACACTTTTTGTTAATGGGCCGAATGGTTACACCTCACTAAATAATAAATAACTTAATTTAATCCTACCAACTCATAGATATAACATTAAACATAAGCAGAATGTTTTTTTCTTCTCAATACATTATTCACGATACATTTCCAGTTATGGGAACAAAAAGAAAAAAAAAATGTCAATACTACTTGTTTCTCTATTTTGTCAATAATTGTCTAAAATTTAGTTCATTTCAATTTATTTCTTTTGTTAAAACAACAAAAAACATAAATCTACATAATAATGTAAGAATAGTTGGTAAACATTTAACAAGACTACAAGAAAATTTGAAGATTTTGTTAGATTGGTACTGAAAATGTGTAGGTACATAGGTACCTATATTATTAATAAAAAAAGTTTAAAAATTCGGTAAGTAAGTATCAAGTACCTATCTACTTTTTTGTAACTATTTGGAAAACTTGATAATAGTTGGGTATATACAGCGTAAGGATATAAGAATAAGAACGAATGTAGGTAAAAGATCGGGATAAGTAGTGATAAATGTGCGTCCTACAATACGGCGTTATATTGAAACATCTCAAAGCGGAGATACGTTAAGTGAGGCATACTAATTCAATGTAAAGTGTATTACGTAGCTCGCTGTGAGTGCGCGCGAGTGTGTATGTTCGTATATCTACTATGACCTCGTCCCACTTTCAATAGTAAAGAAATACGGGAAGGGAGACCGTGCGGATTGGGAGGGAATGAGGTAATCATACTATCAGAGAGGTGGGTAGGTTCGGTACGGAGGGAGTAGGTGCGGAGGTGAGGCGGCGCGGCGCTAGCAAGGGGGGGGGAGTACGCGGGTGGAAACAAATCACGATACATACTACTAATAATACTCAACAGAAAACACAACGTACGACGGAGCGAGGGCGCTACGATCAACATCATGTCGTTTTTCCAAGGTGGATACGACGTTAGTTCACATTTTCGCCGTGGGAAAAATAAACACGTCGGAACTAAAATAACAAAAAGCATGTTTTATATGAATTTAGAATCTGGACGAATTGAGTCGAAAAAAATGTTTTTGTTTTTTTTTTTAATTGCGCTCTATTTGATAAGATTATCAATTGAAGATGTTTCGGGTTTGCGGTTATATTTGTTGAAAAAAGATTAATTATTACGAACGAAGGTTCTGCAGCGGACTCTGATAAGATTTAACGAATACGTCATTTTATAGCGGAAGTCCAAAGTGAAATCGTTCACGTTTGAAATAATACGAACTCACATAAAACACAAAATTAAGTAGGTACGTAGTTCGGATTTCAATGAAACCATTAAAATCCGAGCATTTGAGGATTTTTTGAATATAACGATACATAAATAAACATATCAGAAACATAACAGGTTGACTGGAGTAGTAAAATAGGAAGAAAATCGATAAAACCATACATTTGGAATGAATATCAAAAATACTGATTTGGAACATCAACGGTGTAAATGCGTAATATCATAAGAAACCGTCCATAAAAATATTGTCAACATGTCGTGTATGACAAAATAAACACGCGTTAAAGAACATCTAAGTAAGGATTTAGTACAGGATTAGGAACAATGGTGGCATCGACTAAATATAGCCTCCTACACGGAGATAAACTTTCGCAAACAAAGAGACAGTAAGAAACCCGGAAATTTTGGGAATTGCGGTGTTTAAAGATCTGTATCTTGCATTTGTTAGAACAAGATTTAGAGTATTGTGGCAGATGAACACCAAAAAAAATTGGAATGCAATTCTTCATCAGTACCCGGGAGATTTCAACCAAGAAAAAGGCAGTCCAAACAAAAGAGATATACAAAGAAGACATTAAAATGAATGTATGATGCAGTACAAAAATACTGACGAAGATTGATACTGATGCAGAAAATGCAAGTGAAAAAAAAACACTAAAAACCTTTATCAATGTACACTGTCTGACCAAGCACGTTTGACTTTTTGAGAGTCGCCGTTGCACCTTCTTCACGTCACGAATTGATCCATAGACACAAAGTTTTGTATATCGCTTGTGATATTTCAGAGATTACTTAATACTACATACCTCCACCAACGAGCGGCAATTCGAGGCGCAAAAACTAGGTCACCACATCCAAACATAATACAGACTTAATTGCATTGTCAATCATTTCAAAACGTTTTAAAACCATAGATAAAATCACCGTAGATAATAGCGTATACCTACCTAAATAAATAATATTTAAAAAAACTTAATTTTAAATTATACAAAAAATGGTGAGTTACGTTGAAAAAAAAAGGTTCTTGAAAAAAAAGAGTAGGTACACGTTGTCAAATGCATACCCCGGAAAATTGACAATAGAGTGTGGGAAGCGATTGGGTGGCGCAAACCACCACCCATCAGGGGGAGCGGACGCCTGAGACAATATGATCGTAATACGTAAACCAGTTTCCAGCGTTCTTGACACGATTTTCTTTTGTGGTAATATATCAAACGGGAACAACAAAGGACAAAAAATAATACATCTCAATAGAGATATCGGGAATGTTTTCATATTTCTTTTCAAAGTTAATTCACAATAGTATTGATTAGCCCGAAACCTAATGATTACAAATATTTGTATTCAAACTCCCGCCACTTGATTTTGACGCAATGAACAGACGTAATACAAGTGTGTTAATAACAGATCAGCATCCATTTACACATACTCCGAGCACAAATTATGACAACATTTATAACTGCCAGAGCGCTTTGTGCAAACCGAATTATTGTTAACATCTTCTTAAGCATGCGTATGATATTTTATGAGTCATAACAGAGATGCATTCGTTGCGAAAGAGAAACGTTTTTAAACCGTTGACATGAAATTGGAAATCAAAACTAAACCAACAAAACTTTTAATAAATTATACGATAGTTCGAATCGGGACAATACAAAGAGCGGAATTACCCCGAAGGGAATCTTCCAGCAAAACACGTTTGTTTTTAAACGAATTATAAAAACCCAGAACCAGCTTAGTAAAACAGGCGATTGTTAGAAAGTGCTATAGCTTGTATTAGGGATTGAAGAATTCGGCTGTTGACAGAGAAGTTTGGATACGTGCTAGAGACAGAACATCAATGAATAAGAACCGAAAGAAGTAGGATAATCATTTGACTGTTACCGAAACCAAGGGAATTAAGGTTGGGCTACCAGGGTCGACTCGGATGAGATTTTGAGGTAGCATAGTGTGCGATACACTGGTCAGTTGGTATAAAGTCTATCACGATAACATTCTTTCAAAAATTGATGATAAATTGCTAGTTCTAATAACAAAGTTAAGACTCGTTTTCTTATGTGAATTCATTAACAAAAGTTGTTCCCAAGTTCATAGTTAGAATAAAGAAACCGAAACCGGCGCAAAAAAACCTAGTAGAGCAGCCAGCGTGCGCATCGACCGACGTTGGCAAGTCAACCGTAACGAGCGTCATGCAGTAGGAGTCACGTTGCACATGAGTATACTTGTATGCGAAATACGTTAACAACACACCAACGTACCCGTTAACAAAAACGTTCAATAATAGCTAGGTTCGCCAGTTAAACATCACGACATTCGTACGTAAGTATCTGCTAGAAGAGACGCCACACCAACGCAAAATAATTTTGTCACCACTTTCGGGTGTAACGACAATGAAGGAACTCTCTTCGTTAAGAAGGGGAAGATTTATGAACCATGGATTAAAAAGGCATATATTATTTATTATGTTTGTTTTCACCACGTGTATCAAATATTTTAAAGGAAAAATCAATGGAAACTACAAAAAAGCAGTTATTAGGAAAATTATTTAGGCGACATTCAAGCACAATTTATTCTGGATTGATGTGATTTGATCAAATTGAGTATTTCCTTTTAATAGCACGGTAAAATGAAAACTGGCGAAGCGTTTGATAAACTAAGAATAGTGCTTCTTAAGAGACAAAAATAAATTTTATTAGGCCCTTTCAAAGAATCGATAAATAAAATCCGAACTTCTAAGCAGAAGAACCGGAAAGCGCCAATAAAATGGAAGGATTCGAATCATAAATGAAAGGTTAGATTTCTATATTTAAAACAAATTCTCAATACATAAAAATGTGACATACTCATTACTATTAATGAATGTAGGTATTTGAATAATGTAATGCAATTGTGTTAATTGAATTGATTATAATATTATGTGAATGGAGTTTCTGTATGAATAATCCAAGATGCATGACCTCTCAAAAACTAGGATGTGAATCGATTATTTTTTAAACAAAATAAACTTTATTCTATGGTCACATGGAATAAAATCTGAAAACACAATCCCCATATAATACCTACATAATAACTAAAGCATTTAAACAAATATTTGTGGACCCCAAAGAGAACCTTGTAGAACGCCATATAACTTTTTTTAATGCATATGGTAAAGACCTGGCTATTACAAATTCAATGGAAGGTCTCTTAGCCAATTGGCTGCGTCAGAAGTGACCCCGTGGATTTCAGTTAGACCGCGCTGGAAACCGAAAATTGGACACTCAACTATGTGGCCCATAGACTGCTATATTGCTGCCATATAACTGAGATATGTCAACTTTTTAATAAAATGGGAATAAAGTGAAAAGAAATAAAAGAACCGTGATTGCTGTTTTTGGGTAACTTGTCTAGTGTATCAATTCAAAACAGCTCACTTTATCATCAAATCTTCTTAATTACGGGTTTGTGCACTTAATGTCTGTATTTTAGTTTTAAGCATTGCGCAAGATAGAGCGCAATGGAGGGCTGTTGCCTCCCTTTGCCCCTAAGTAGGGTTTAGACGGAGATTGGTTGATTGCTATTGTTGATCTCTGACCATGGTTGGGCTGCTGGGAGATTAAGAATGTAATGGCATTCACACTAACGGCGTCTGTCGTTGACAATAAATGACTGCTATATTGCTTTGTGCATAACGACGATTGTATTAAACATTAGAGCTACGTTCAGAGTTAACAAGTTCACGTGAGGGATATTATCATAAACGCGATAAAACATATCGCACAAACTAAATGGCAACACAAGTCAATTTTGTTGAGGTTTATAACGTGTTTCCACTTAATATGAGAAAAAGGAAAATAAAGTAAGGAAACTAATGGGGAACGTGCTCTCTTTATCGATCTGCCTTGCCTTGTTGAAACCAATAAATAAATGAAACATAAATAAAAAAAATGCAACCAATGAAGAGGGTTTTGAAAAAAAGTCTAGTATTATATATCTTGAAACAAAACAATTGAAAGCCACTTGGAAGGAAAGCAACCTTCAGCAATGAAAAGAACCACTCAAGTTAATTAATAGTAGATACGGTATGGATGAACTCGTTAAGTGGCATACTTTCATCGAATCACACGAACTTGAAACTTCAGAAACTGCCAAATATCCTTTTTTTCATAAATTAATCACGCAGCCTTTCAGTTTTTTTTTCTTGGTTAGAGTATGGCCTTTCCAGTTCGATCTTCGTCATTTTCTATCCCATATAGAACAAACTATTTGATCATTAAATCAATTCGATTTTAAGAAGCAAATAACATGTCTTCTACTGCTGTTACCATCCCATTTACTTTATTAATGAGCACGTGTTATAAAAAAAAAAAATTGTGATCCCTTGGCAAATAAAAGATGTCCAGTGTATTCATTAATAAGTGAACTAGATAATATTGAATCCATCGATGCAGGGCTGTCGTGTGTGTGTTCGTAACGACATTATATACGATTGCCAAGAATAGCATCGCTTTTAGTGGGGATAAGGGACCTTCTGAAACCATGTCAAGGCTATTCTAAATGGTGTCACTATGATAAAAAAAATATAATAATAATAGTAATATCGACGCATACATATTCTAAAGTGGTATGAAGCAGAACATTATGTACTGAGCTATGAAGAGAGAAATGTCGGTCAAGGCTCTGGACGTACTTAATGTTATGTATTAATAATAATGTGCTATTCATTATTATGTATATATATGTGCATGTGTAGTCATTATCAATATGTATTGTTTTTTTTTTCACTCCTATCATTATAGTAAACATTTCATAATAAAGACAATAAAAACGTTATTATTATTTATATCACAGGCGCATTAAATCGAAATATTGTAATAAACGATTTTCTCAACAGAGTGTGTCCGATTTCAACTCACCTCACAACAAAAACACCTGTTCTTTTTATATATATATATTTTAAGTAAAACTTTAAGCTACTCTAAAAATTCATATTTTCAAAGAACAGAAATGGCGACCAAACAGTTATAAGAGTTGTGAACGAACCAAGTTTCGCACAATGCAACAATGTCCATTTAAATTTTGTGCTTTATTCGAAATCTTTCGCTAAAGTGTTCGTACGTTAACAAATCCTCTACTGTACGTCAAAGCGCGACCTGTTTGGATGTTGAAACGTTGCTTACATCAGCTCTTGTAGGAGAATAGCGTTGTCTCTTATGAAGTAAATGGGTCAAGTGCAGGGCGCTGCAGTACTACGAGCGGATATTACCATAAATGGTGCACACTGGGAGCCATTTCAAGCTAAAAGAGCTGGGTCATCCGAATACATAATAATGTTGTAGAGGGAAAAGATTTCGAGATGGTGTATTTCATAATATTATTCAGGTTATATCTCTCGAGCAAATAACGTAATATTATGCAGCTTGTTTTTATGAATATTAAATAAGTAAGTCGTTCTGGTTAAAAAAATAATATCGTAACGCGATCGAAGGGGAAAATTCATGTTTATGAAATGAAGATATTTGACACTTGTTATCAGAGTTTTTTTTTTCATCAAATTTTAACTAGCTTTTATTAATCATTTTTGCTTCAATGTGCCTTTTTTACGAAACTATAAATATGTATTACATTTTCTGTAAATTACATCATTTTTTAAAGCGCATATTAAAATATGTATTGCCTTTCTCAAGTTAGTTAGGTTAGTTTATTAAAAAAAAAATATGCAAAATAATATATATTATCAAAATAATATATAAAATAGTATATACTTTTTGTAAAGTTTGTGTATTCACATAGTGAAAGTTCATTTTGATGATTAAAATGAAAACACAGTTGCACTTTCACAATTTTTTAATGAATCTCGAGCGCTTTCGTCCGACTCACGCAGACATTGTCAAGAGACTAAAATAAAAATTATAAACTCAAAGAAAAGTATGGTACAATGATGGTGGGAGAGAACACTATAACTAACAGATGACAAGATATTATTATTATTGTATACATATTTTTTAGGATAGATCTTTAGAGATTAACTAGTAGGTAACAAAAGGATGGTTGACCGAAATTATCAATAGCTAAGGAATAGGCTGATAAAATAATACATTAATAATTTAAAATAAATACAAGTATATATTCATAAGACAATATCTATGATAATAAAGGAGATGGTGCAGGGACTTGAATGTTAACAATAGAATCGCGATTTTTATGTATCTCGAGCGTTTCAAGGCCTAATCTGCGATACTTGTGTTCTTCTGAGTGCAACACCCTCACATTGTTCATACTAAAAGAATGGTTATGTTCAATGCAGTGGTCCGCCATCTCAGAGTAACCAGATAGACCTCTAAACGCTCTATGGTGTTCCTTTAATCTAGTTGTAATGGATCTGCCTGTTTCTCCAACGTATTTTGCTGAGCAGTCACTGCACCATAGCATGTATACACCGCCTTCATCCATGCTGTCTTTTTTATCTTTATTATTGAATAGTAATTTATTAAGGTTATCACGCGTATAAAAAGCACTTTTATAATGTTTCTTAGTGAAGTTACTTATTGTGTCAGAGACTTTCCCGGTGTACAAGATTTTTCTCCATGGTACATCTTTATTATTCTGTTGTGGGACATATGGGTATATATATTGTGCAGTTATCATTTTGAGCTGTTTAGTTTGGAGTATATTATGTACTGTTTCATCATTATAACCGTTATTTCTAGCAATAGTTTTTATTATTTTAAGTTCTTTATCAAAATCGTTGTTGTCTAATGGGATGTGTAATAAGCGATGTATCATGGAGTGGAAGAATGCGAGTTTGTGTGAACGTGGACTATTTGAAGAAGCGTGGATGATTGCGTCTGTGTATGATGCTTTTCTATAAATGCTAAATTTAAATTTTGAGTCTATGATGCTAATACAAAGGTCTAAGAAGTTTAATTGTTTATTCGTTTCTATTTCTAGGGTGAATTGGATGTTTGGTTTGATTGAATTCATAAAGTTAAGGAATAAATCTAGTTGTCTCTTCGTACCATTCCATACGCAGAATATATCATCTACATATCGATAATACTTAGAGACACAATTTAATAGGCTATTGTTGGAGTTAAATAGGGTATTTTCAAAATCATTCATATATATTTCGGCCAATAAGGGAGATAGTTGGTTGCCCATGGGCAGTGCATCTAAAATTTTGTAAAAACAATCGTTAAATTTAAAGTAGTTTTGGTCCATGCATAACTTAATTAAATCTAGGGTTTTTTCAATTACGTTATTGTCTATATTGTTACTATAGAGTTTATCACTAATTGAGTTTATTACTTCACCAACTGGCACATTTGTAAACAAATTTTTTACATCAAATGACACTAATATGGCATTGTTTGGTGGTACCACATGTTTTAATTTATCAGCAAGGTCTATGGAGTTTTTAACGCTGTATGCAGGGTTGAAATTTATGAGGTTCGGTATTGTTGCGTTCAAGTGTTTCGCTATCTTGACTGCCGGAGCATTCAGGTAGGACACGACGGGCCGTACCGGGTTATTCTCCTTATGAAGTTTGACTGTTCCATATAAACGTGGTGGCTGGGGGTTTTGAACTAGTAGGCTCCAGATGTCCGCTTGAGAATATTTTCCTTTTTTAAGTAGTTGTTTAACACGGTTTTGGTATGTGCTGGTTGGGTCTTTCGGCAATCTTTCACATTTATCCTTAATTAGCACCTCATGGAGTTTGTTGTCATATTCTTGTTTTTTTATGGCTACAATAGAATTACCCTTGTCGGCTTTAGTTAAAATGATATCGTTGGTTTTTATATTTGTACGAATGTTTTTAATGGTTTTGTTTATATTTTTGTTTGAGTTGCGTGAATTAAAGGTTTTAGAGATATGGTCAGCACATTTATTTTTTAGGATATTGTCCATTTTTCTGTCTAACTTTACACTGTTTATGGCTGTATCAATGTCGACTCTAAGATTATCATAGTTTGAGGTTTTATTTAGATTTCCACAATTATATTTAGGTCCTAGGTTAAATATGTCTATTTCGTTGTTGTTAAATGTCGCGTCACTTAGGTTAACAAATCTATCATAAAATTGAATATCTTCATCAGGTTGTGTAGAAATAATATTTAGTTGTTTTATTTTAAGTGTTTCTAATTTTTTGTTTAGTTGTTTTAATTTTTTCTTTTCAAATTTAGCCACTCATTCATAAACAATATCATCCATTAGAGACCATTCGACTGGGTGGTAAAAATTAAATAAATTGGTGTGAAGCACTTTTATATATGTTCGATAAGAGTTTATAACTTTATAGGTGTTTTTAATTTCATCTTTCATCCACATTGTTTTAGCTTTATTAATAACATTTTTCACAATACTATTATTAAGACTAGATTTGAGGTTAATATAGTTAGGTGTCAATTTATTTTTTAAGCACTGTTGGTTAAAGTATATTCGTAGGGCGCACATCTTCACTTTGAGTTTTAACTTTTTATAAAAATACACTTGTTTAACTAAACTGCAATCATGTACTTTTTGTAAAGTTTGTGTATTCACATAGTGAAAGTTCATTTTGATGATTAAAATGAAAACACAGTTGCACTTTCACAATTTTTTAATGAATCTCGAGCGCTTTCGTCCGACTCACGCAGACATTGTCAAGAGACTAAAATAAAAATTATAAACTCAAAGAAAAGTATGGTACAATGATGGTGGGAGAGAACACTATAACTATGTTCACTCTTGACAATGTCTGCGTGAGTCGGACGAAAGCGCTCGAGATTCATTAAAAAATTGTGAAAGTGCAACTGTGTTTTCATTTTAATCATCAAAATGAACTTTCACTATGTGAATACACAAACTTTACAAAAAGTACATGATTGCAGTTTAGTTAAACAAGTGTATTTTTATAAAAAGTTAAAACTCAAAGTGAAGATGTGCGCCCTACGAATATACTTTAACCAACAGTGCTTAAAAAATAAATTGACACCTAACTATATTAACCTCAAATCTAGTCTTAATAATAGTATTGTGAAAAATGTTATTAATAAAGCTAAAACAATGTGGATGAAAGATGAAATTAAAAACACCTATAAAGTTATAAACTCTTATCGAACATATATAAAAGTGCTTCACACCAATTTATTTAATTTTTACCACCCAGTCGAATGGTCTCTAATGGATGATATTGTTTATGAATTAGTGGCTAAATTTGAAAAGAAAAAATTAAAACAACTAAACAAAAAATTAGAAACACTTAAAATAAAACAACTAAATATTATTTCTACACAACCTGATGAAGATATTCAATTTTATGATAGATTTGTTAACCTAAGTGACGCGACATTTAACAACAACGAAATAGACATATTTAACCTAGGACCTAAATATAATTGTGGAAATCTAAATAAAACCTCAAACTATGATAATCTTAGAGTCGACATTGATACAGCCATAAACAGTGTAAAGTTAGACAGAAAAATGGACAATATCCTAAAAAATAAATGTGCTGACCATATCTCTAAAACCTTTAATTCACGCAACTCAAACAAAAATATAAACAAAACCATTAAAAACATTCGTACAAATATAAAAACCAACGATATCATTTTAACTAAAGCCGACAAGGGTAATTCTATTGTAGCCATAAAAAAACAAGAATATGACAACAAACTCCATGAGGTGCTAATTAAGGATAAATGTGAAAGATTGCCGAAAGACCCAACCAGCACATACCAAAACCGTGTTAAACAACTACTTAAAAAAGGAAAATATTCTCAAGCGGACATCTGGAGCCTACTAGTTCAAAACCCCCAGCCACCACGTTTATATGGAACAGTCAAACTTCATAAGGAGAATAACCCGGTACGGCCCGTCGTGTCCTACCTGAATGCTCCGGCAGTCAAGATAGCGAAACACTTGAACGCAACAATACCGAACCTCATAAATTTCAACCCTGCATACAGCGTTAAAAACTCCATAGACCTTGCTGATAAATTAAAACATGTGGTACCACCAAACAATGCCATATTAGTGTCATTTGATGTAAAAAATTTGTTTACAAATGTGCCAGTTGGTGAAGTAATAAACTCAATTAGTGATAAACTCTATAGTAACAATATAGACAATAACGTAATTGAAAAAACCCTAGATTTAATTAAGTTATGCATGGACCAAAACTACTTTAAATTTAACGATTGTTTTTACAAAATTTTAGATGCACTGCCCATGGGCAACCAACTATCTCCCTTATTGGCCGAAATATATATGAATGATTTTGAAAATACCCTATTTAACTCCAACAATAGCCTATTAAATTGTGTCTCTAAATATTATCGATATGTAGATGATATATTCTGCGTATGGAATGGTACGAAGAGACAACTAGATTTATTCCTTAACTTTATGAATTCAATCAAACCAAACATCCAATTCACCCTAGAAATAGAAACGAATAAACAATTAAACTTCTTAGACCTTTGTATTAGCATCATAGACTCAAAATTTAAATTTAGCATTTATAGAAAAGCATCATACACAGACGCAATCATCCACGCTTCTTCAAATAGTCCACGTTCACACAAACTCGCATTCTTCCACTCCATGATACATCGCTTATTACACATCCCATTAGACAACAACGATTTTGATAAAGAACTTAAAATAATAAAAACTATTGCTAGAAATAACGGTTATAATGATGAAACAGTACATAATATACTCCAAACTAAACAGCTCAAAATGATAACTGCACAATATATATACCCATATGTCCCACAACAGAATAATAAAGATGTACCATGGAGAAAAATCTTGTACACCGGGAAAGTCTCTGACACAATAAGTAACTTCACTAAGAAACATTATAAAAGTGCTTTTTATACGCGTGATAACCTTAATAAATTACTATTCAATAATAAAGATAAAAAAGACAGCATGGATGAAGGCGGTGTATACATGCTATGGTGCAGTGACTGCTCAGCAAAATACGTTGGAGAAACAGGCAGATCCATTACAACTAGATTAAAGGAACACCATAGAGCGTTTAGAGGTCTATCTGGTTACTCTGAGATGGCGGACCACTGCATTGAACATAACCATTCTTTTAGTATGAACAATGTGAGGGTGTTGCACTCAGAAGAACACAAGTATCGCAGATTAGGCCTTGAAACGCTCGAGATACATAAAAATCGCGATTCTATTGTTAACATTCAAGTCCCTGCACCATCTCCTTTATTATCATAGATATTGTCTTATGAATATATACTTGTATTTATTTTAAATTATTAATGTATTATTTTATCAGCCTATTCCTTAGCTATTGATAATTTCGGTCAACCATCCTTTTGTTACCTACTAGTTAATCTCTAAAGATCTATCCTAAAAAATATGTATACAATAATAATAATATCTTGTCATCTGTTAGTTATAGTGTTCTCTCCCACCATCATTGTACCATACTTTTCTTTGAGTTTATAATTTTTATTTTAGTCTCTTGACAATGTCTGCGTGAGTCGGACGAAAGCGCTCGAGATTCATTAAAAAATTGTGAAAGTGCAACTGTGTTTTCATTTTAATCATCAAAATAGTATATCATAAAGAAAAAGCTAAATAAATTCAAGCGGGTACTTTTTAAGTAAAATTGTTCAATATTTACTTAATATTGTAAGAAAGTTTAGAACATCTATCGGATTAATTAAGTTTCAGTAAAACTTTATGCTAATGACTCTTTTTTATTTAACAGTGAGTCAATATTTTCAATTGTAAAAATTTAGGATTCATAATGGTACGGCGTTCATATATTTTGAACGTGTAGCCTTGTCTTATTTGAATACGCGGTAAGTAACAGTTTGCATGTTGAAAAAAAACCTAGTAACGCCATACCGAAATAAAATACTGTTTCGATATGGCGCATACGTACGAACACACACACACTACGCCAAACATAAGTGTTGCAAGATCACCGAATGACCCACATTTATTTTTTTTTTTTTAGACGAAATCTACGCTTTTATTTTTTTTTATCAACAATATTAAAACACGCTAAAAATAAGTTTTAGTATGAATTCGTACAAAGGTATTTTTTTTTTATAAATTCTTTACACATAGGATATATGGTTGTATTAAATTATGTGATGGTTGGATGTAAGAGATCCTGCCGTTATTAAATAATATTGTATGTATAATAGGTATGCATAAAAATGAAATGAAATAAGAAAAATTACAGTGGAAGGAACGAAGCGCAGGCACTATGAACGATTTTATTATTTACTAGAGGTCCTCCCCAGCTTCGCACGGGTAGATAGATACTTAAAAATAATTTAGTTTTCAGACAGATCCCTAACTTTTTCAAAATATTTTATAGCATAAATATGTTAATCTGGAATAATTGCATTGCAATGTATCGTGTCACGTCACTTTACCACCGTGACTACTTTGCGCGGTATTTCTACTAAACTTGACACGACTCCCCTCAGCCCTCCCCGGCTCCCATACGCACTCTGCATCGGTTGAGATGATAAGAGACTATGCTTTTTTTTCCAATACTCACATTTTTAAACTCGTGATAACTTTCGAATGGAATGTCCGAATTGAATAATTCAAAAAGTTATACAAACATATTGAAGCAGACTTGAATATGAACTAATTTATTTTAATAAGGAGTAATACCAAGATACCAATAAAGAGCTTTTTCTAAAGGTGACATTTTATTGGGTTTTTTTAAATAAAAAAACACTTATTGTGGCATAACTATAATAGTTAGACATATGCTGTCGCGATACTTTTTGTAAATAATGATGTCTTCTACAAAATTGTAGTACATTGTTATATTCTATCATCATTAGTTTTCACAGCGTTCGCGATAAAAAGAATATTTTAGGTAAATTTTTTACACCTTGGGTTACATTATTGAAGTTTTCGTAGGTTACCCACTTTTTTTTGGAAATTAAATATAGCCTATGTTCACCGCCGATATTGTAGCTTCCCAAAAGTGAAAGAATTTTTCAAATCGGTTCAGTAGTTTTGGAGCCTATTCGAAGCAAACAAACAAACAAACAAACAAACAAACAAACAAACAAACAAACAAACAAAAAATCAAATCTTTCCTCTTTATATATTAGTATAGATATACGAAAGGTTTGTTGCTGTTGTTGCTGGATGTGAGGGGCGAACGGTGTGGACGACACCGAAAATTTTTCAGGATATAAAAGTGAGAGTCAATAAGAATTTAATGTTGCAGAAGCAGATCAACTACATAATGACAATTTTTTTGGTAATTTTTTGTTAAGAATTATTCTTGTTGTACTGTTCTAGGGTACCAGATCAAACACTACGAGAGTACAACAACCACGCGGTAATAAATAAAACAATACGGACCAAGCACGAGCGACACATAAAAAAATACTCATGTAAACAAAAAAAAAATCATTTATTTGTTCAAACAAAAGGTTTTTGCACAATTTTCACACGGGACAAACAATGGCCCGTAATGTCGAGCTGTGGGCGTTTCGATATTTCAGCGGGCGATTATATTTCTGAGTGCTGTTTCGACACCAAATGACTGAGTCTGTTTTTTTTTTAAAGAACGAGTACGTACGACTCATGTAATATCTCGTATGTCGTACTCGATATGTTAATCGCGGTTACGTATAAGTCGCGACATGTGCCACTTTTAACTCGTATAAGAACTCTATTTTTTACACCAAAAACGTTAAAAAGTAATAACGATACTTTTTTCCATCTGAACCGCATTGATAGTTTGGGTGTGGGTTAAAATTGAAAGAAATATACTTATTAAATATAAAACAGCACGGATATATGTGGCATAACAAGCTGAATAAGTATACAGAATTATATTTCACCTCAGCACGGGCTCTTGCCTAGTGGGGTGATAAATTCCAATAATTTTATTCTCATTCTCATGTAATTCATATTTATTTGTATTATTTTTTTGGAAATAAAATTAAAAAAAAAAAAAAAAAATATTTATCCGAAAATACTTGTTCTTACTAACGAGGGTAGGTATAAGGTCTTTAGCTAAACTCTACAGCGAATAGGAACGGTGACTGACTGTTGTATGATGTTTAGTAATTTAATAGTACCAACGTTATGAATATTGTGTTACTTCACACAAAGACAGTACTTGTACAAGTTTTTACTTGTGTAGGTATGGTAATTAACTAAAATAAAAATAAAATCAAGTTCTTTTGTTTGCTGCGATTCGACAGAACTTTTATATGTTCAACTTGACGTAATTGTTTTGACCGAAACATGGTTTTGTGAACACAACAAACGCATAATTTAATTGTGATTATATTCTAGAATTTTTCAGTAAGTCACGTTCTGATCTTTTAAATATATAGAGTTGAAAACATCTTATTTTGTAGACTGCTAAAACAAATTTTTACAAGATCAGATGTGCCATCTAATGATGCTTCATTCTTTCATACATGTATGTGATATACATTTTCTTACGGCAACATTTGAAAAACATCAAACTGAATGATTCTAAAAAACTCATAATTTGAAACGAGATTCATATACGTTTTGATGTATAAAATGTAAAATGACGTAAAGAAGTAACATGAAAAAGATCGAACATTAAAATGTTCATAGAGAATGCTGCAGACAAAATATATACTTAGCACAATTATTATGACAGTAAGTATGAAGATAATTAGAGTGTATGACATTACCTGTTAAAGATGGCCGTAAAAAACGATCTATGTGATCTAGGTTAAGGGTAGCTAGGCTGGTATTAAAACACAATATCATTGCGCTTGGACAGAGAGAGATAGAGAAACGTACAATATTGGTGCTAAGCGTGGAAGGTGCTTGCTTGCGCGCTCGTCTATACGAGTATATTGCGCAATATTATTTAACAGCACGACCAGAGATTCTCAAAAGATTCGATGCGTTCGAGCTTATTTTACTCACACAGTTCGTTATGTACTGAAATATAAAACTTTGCTTTTAATTAGAAAAATATAATGTCTGTATGCCCACCTCTTGAAGGGATACGATATGATCCGATAGTTTAGATTTTAGAACTATAAATTATATCTAATATAAATGAAAGTCGGGTTAGTACGAACACTTATACATAACTCGAGATCGTCTGAACATATTCTTACAATGTTTGATTTTAAAGAAAAAATATTTTTTTTTGATTTATTGGATTCTTCTCCGCTCCGGACAACAGAATAACTAATAAAAAGTTGAAAAAATGATAAAAAATATAATATTTAAGTTAGATTGGAACGGATCACCTGCAAAGCTTCAACGTCATCGCGGGTAGTTCCCTCTCATTCTCGCATACGGGATTGCCGCTCTTACAGTATCCCATCCCACTTACTCCACCGCAGTCAACCAAAATTATCGGACACATTCGTTTCCGTACCTACTTCATATGTGAGGTAGAAAGTGTGCGCGCGTTCCCATATTATATTCTCACGTTGTTCCCGCCTGAGCTTTGAATGCGAATGAAATATGGATGTTTTAGAAATATTTTAACATTATTTATTTATTTAGTAACTTAATCGGATTAATTATGTATTTTTGTTTCTGGGGGCGCAGTCCACATATGAATGGGCCGCTTCTGGTTAGGACTACAGGACAACGTCTGTCGGGCAAGCTAGTATTTATAGTTATCAATATGTTCATCTAACTTTTAAGTAAGTTTGTAGTTTAACACATTTAAAAAATTATAGTTGAAGACAGCCGCGCGAGTAATTCAAGTTACAAAACTTACAAAGGTACGGTCGGTACTGAATAAGATGTAGCAATTTCTAGTAGGTACTCGTTTAGTTTAGTTGCGAGCTGCTTAGACCAATCGTTACTTTACGCTTACAAAGGGTCAGTGTTACCTGTGGAACCAAAAATGTTAGTTACAGCTTGATAAAGCAACTCTGCAACCAGCGACTAAGGCACTGTCGAACAAGGTGAGGTGAAAATGTAATCGGGACAATCGTTTTGGTGTCAATTATATAACAAAGCATCGTTCGATATTCGCGGACTTATTAATTTATAGTATAAGTGTTCTGCTCTCTATGCGGATTAAATTTTTTTTTGTTTTCTATAGGCGAATAATTCGTTATAATTAATGCCCATTTAGCGCATTATCTAGCTCATAGCGACTTATTTGTTATCTTATAATATAATAGTTTCTGTCACTGACTCACTGATGTCATTAACGCTTTCATACTAAAAGTAGCTTATTTTTATTAGCAGTATTGAGCGAAGGTGAATAACGAGTGAATAATTGCACAGGTACGCCCAACAATTGGGTCAGGTGTTGTGTTGCTACAATCGCTGCGTACGCAATAACACTGATTACAATCGAGTGCGAGCAACAAAATGACGATTGTTTACTCGGTGGTATAGGTTGTTGCAATCGGACGTATTAGCGCGTTCAACGTGAATCGGATTAGGTATGTGCGTATCAGGCCCAGCTGATAAGATCGCCGGAGATGAACAAAATATCGCGGTACACGATTGTGTCAAAGATTATCTTCCTAATCTAACTATATTGAAAGTTGAAAGCAAGCAAACAAAAATGAGTTTGGTTTAGTCGGGTTGGCAATAAAACAAGACAACTCCTAAAAAGAATAGCATAACAGACGGTTTGGGATCCCAATATCCGGCACCACCCAGGCCTTATTCTTTGTAGCATTGCCGAAGGCATAATGGAGAGCAGCAATAATTGCAGAGGTCTTCCCAGAAACAGTTGAACAGAACAGGCGATTGAAGACAATGACATGCTATGTTGCTAGTATGCAGATAATATGAGAACGATGGCTGATGACAAGGAAGGTTGCAAATGGAGACTGCTTGGGATAGGCCATAATCCACGGGTTGAGGCCCCAAAATTAAAACAAATAAAAAAAAATCTCGACAGACGTTGATAAATAATCGATGCACTGTATTAAACAAGTCATATTATTACCTATTGCAATATTTTATTGAATAATATCCCCTACAATAAATCCCCAAGACAGGCTTGCCTGGTGGGGAATATTTTTGTATTTTAGGCATATTAATTTGTACTTGAAGCCATAAAAAAATAAATATAATTGTTCAAATGCAACATTACCACACTTTTGAACACGGATAAACTTGTAAAGCTTAGGAATACCTAAACACTTCGGTAAAATACTGACCCAATGTGGGTTAACTCGGTTTGAGTCAATACGGTAGATTATAAATTTTGATAGAATTAAGCCAACCACGGGATCGTAAGTCGTAGGCGTGGACGGTGATTGCTTGGGTCACATTTTCATCGCAAGGATGAAATTATGCATTATTTTTTCAAATTTTTTACTTGTATATTGCCGAATACGAATTGAATTAACTCCTGATTAAATAAACACCTTCTTAAGCTATTTTTACAGCTGGTTAAATGTAATATTTTTTCTATAAACAAAGCGCGTAACTACAATCTGTACACATCTACAAAAGAATTTGAGTTTCTTTTTCAATGAATCTGTGCTCACTCAAAGTGAACGCAAATAAACTCTTTTGACTCTTTCACAGTAAGCTACTCAAAGGTTGTGTCGTGAAAGAGGAACATGGTCGTCACTTGGGATCGAACCCAAGACCTTCGCACGAAACAGTACGAACGCCGACATCGTAACCGCCAGGCTACCAACCACAAAATAAAGCGACTGTTCAGTATATAAATTCAGCTCACTTTGGTGTTAAGTCGTACAAAATTCGCAAACGAAGTCATAGAAATTGTTTATTACCTCGATCGTCAGTTCACTTTGGCGATATAATAACACCTAGCAATAAATTTTGTTCAAACATGGATGTTTTCATTATTTTGTGTGATGAAAATTTAGACTTTTGTGTTCGTGAAAGTTCAGAAATGATACATTTTATGTTGAATTCTGTATTATTTATCGTATGGTCTTATAATGTATGTCACATTTCATGTATGTTAATATTTTTTTTCTCAAATAAGTGAGTACACACAAAAACAGAAATCAAAATATTAAATACTTATATCTCCCATTGGATTGTCAAATCAGTAAAATGAAAGCAAAAATTTTAAAACTAAAATAAATTACGAATAATTATGGTTAATTTAAAAGGTTAAAAACAAACAATGGTATATTGGAATTGCGTCTCCTTGTCAAAAGTTAAAATTGCTGTGGTGTAAGTAATCAATCGCCCTTTCGTTAAGATGAATGAAGTCAAGAAAGTCGCCATCATAGGCTCTGTCCCTGCATTCCGTATTGTTTTAATATCAACAAGAAAACAAATGAATTACTCATAATTATTATTATAACAAAATGGAGTATGAAAAATAAATAATACTTCTATAACATACATATAACTACTTAACACTTTACGTTCAGGTAAATAAGATAAAACACAACTTATATGATACACAAGTGGGTACGCGCCTACATAATTAATTATCTACGTAAAGTAGAGCGTAAGGATTCTGTTGTGTTGTGAACTAAGTGACGTTTCATTTTCGAAATACTATTTTATTATTATTCTTCTCGTAGAGATAAGAGCGACAATATAGCGGACCATTCATAAAAAATATTAAATATTCCTTATCGTTCGACGAGCGATGACGTTGTATTACGCGGGAACTTTTTATAAAAGACCGATGGGAGCACACGCGGTGTGGGTGCAAACGATGAATAATAAATTTAATAATTTCGGTGGTAGGTATAATGTAAAAAAGTAGGATTCAAACGAACGTTACAACAATAATAGGCGATAGAAGGACTTTGAACTTTTTTACCTTGTGTCCGTAGAATGGACCGGCTTTGATAATAATTTCTTACAAAGGAAGGTCCTTTGATGTAAACATTGCAATAAGCTGCATTTTTTTTTGTACGCGATCACCCTTTGTTCTATTCTATTACCAACGGACCAGATATTTCTGTGTGTGTGTTGTTTTTACATCGCGATTCCGATCCAATTTTTTTTTTAATGAATCTGTGCTCACTCGAAGTGAACACAAATACACTTTCGACATCTTTCACACTAACCAAAGGGTTGTGTCGTGAAAGCGGAAATGGTCGGCACGGCCGGGATTCGAATCTACGACCTCCAATACGCTGTGCGCATGAAAGCCGGCGATTGATACCATTGGACTACCAACCATCTCAAAATATTAATAACGATATTAACACGAAATTAAGATATTGGTTGCTAAGCATAAACATGCGTGTGTGTTGCCCATTCTCTTGTATGGGTGTGAGTCCTGGCACCTGACCAAGGCCCAGGCACAAAAAGTCTCAGCCTTTGAGATGAACTGCCTTAGGAGAATTCTGGGCGTAAGATGGTACCACCGCATCACGAACGACGCTATACGCCGGCGCACCCAGCGCTAGCCCATCACCTCCACCATTGTGGGGAGGAGATGGATTTGGCTGGGACATGTGTTAAGGATGCCGAATGACAGTTGGCCGAGGTGAGCTCTTGTTGCCTCCCTATGCCCCTGAGTGGGGTGTAAAAAGGAAGAATTGATTTGATTGAAGCATAAACATAGTTTCACGTAGGTCTTATTAAGAATCTGGTAAGTACATTATATTGCTTTATAGATTTATACAAGAACTTTTTAATATATGATCGACATTGAAATCGGGATTGAATTTCAAGAGTATCCTACCAGGTCAGAAGCAAAATATATATGAGAAATCTAAAGTAGGTAGAAAAGTGAAAGGAGTGTATTTGCATAGAAAAAAGTGAAAGTCCGTTCTCCCTGCCGACCAAAAAATCAAAAATCATCACAAAATGAAAAAAAAAATCTTTAAGCTCCTTAAAATTGTATAAAATATAAGAAAAAAACTTTTTGCTGAAAGTTTACTTGAAGTTTGAAGAACCAAATTGCAAACCCACTTCAAAACAAAAAAACTAATAAATTTAAAGATATAAAAGAAAGTCGGGTTAATGCAAACACTTATAACTCGAGATCGGGTGAACAGATTTTTACTATAAGGTGCACTAAGACCTCTTATGAGAAATAAGAACGTGTCTCTTAAATCTAAACAGCTGATGCACAATGCAATCCTGATACCATCCATGATGTATGGGAGTGAAACATGGACATGGACGAAAAATCTGGAAGTTGGAATGAATGCTGTGGAAATGAGATCACTGCGTAGGATATGCGGAAAGAGACTAATTGATAAGGTGAGGAATGAGAATATTAGAAAGGAATGTGGAGTGGATGTTAGTATGTAGTGACTAGAATGAAAGTTAATAAATTAAGGTGGTTTGGGCATGTAGAGAGAATGAACGAGGAAAGAATGACAAAAAGGATATATAAATCTGAAAGAATGGGTGCACGCAGACGAGATCGACCTCGAATGACATGGTCCGATCATATCGGTTCAGTCTTAGAGGAGGGCCAAGTCAGGAGCAAAAGAAATAGGAGAGCATGTATGCGGAATGTTATGCGTTTGGAAGAAGCGAAAGAGGTTTGTTTGGATAGGAAAGAATGGAAATCCGTACTCTCTGCCTACCCCCTTCGGGAAACGGAGTGATGGGTAAAAAAAAAAAAAATTACTATACCTACTTGGTTTATTGGATTCTTCTCCGCTCTGAATAACAGAACAAATTTCAAATCAATATTCATAGTAAGGACTCAGGACAACGTCTCTCAGGAAAGCTGTTTAAGAATATTTTTCAATAGATAGAATTAGACCACAGGTAGGTAGCTCTTTCAATAATCACTGCAAGGAATGATGTAAGATCAGAATGCGGTTTGTGTTTAAAAGCAGAGCAATATTTAACAACTTCCGAAATTAAAGAATAGTTAAAAAAAGACTTGCAAATCTTAGAAAGATCGTATAGACTTCATAAAGGGAAATATGTGAGGCAGAAGGATAGCTTGATACGGACAAACCCCCTGCTGGTAGAAAATATAACTGTTGGAAAAAACTGTCCCGAATGGGAGTTGAATCCTGAACCTCTCGGTAATAAAATGTGGCGGATGAAAGACATCAGATTTAATATGTCTCAAGAGTACAGAATTAATACAAAAAACGATTCAACTATTTCACACGAAGAGTACAATGCGGAACAAACAAAGATATTATTATAATGTATGTAGCTAATCTTAAAATGTAAGACAAACGGACAAAAAATAAAACAAAGCATCAAGAAAACACATTTGGATCTCCGTATATATCACAGACTATACGTTCGAATTTAATCATCACTGACCCTTGCGGTTATAATTGTAGTAATCTCATATTATATAAAAATGTGCGTTAGTCTCGCTAAAACTCACGAATGACTTATATAATTAGTTGAGGGTTGTTTTAAAATGTGGAATAATTGCGAGGAAAATAGGTTTTTGGTGATGCCACGTTTACAGCGTCATCTAGTGATAAATAAAAATTATTTAATTTTATGGAATAAATTTAATAAATTATCACAAAAAGATAGAGTATCAGCTAGTTAAAAAAACAAACTACATATTTGAGGAATGAAACTGGACAAAGGATTGCAAGCCAATACAATAAAGACGGAACAGTAAATATAATAAAGACTCGACAGTATTACAGCTGATAATATATTTCGTACTTACCGAAATAGTACAAAATTTATATTTGGGATTTGTTCCAATTGGGCTAAGACCAAGACGCCTTCGGGAGTTTATAGGATAAGTAGTATTAATATGAGTCAGTCAGCGAACGGCGGCGTCTCGATGACCAATAATTCACGAAATGTACACACAAAGTTGCGTCTTTATTAGTTTGACACGATTTTGCGTAAACCGCGAGGCAAAGTTACAAACATTTTATATGTTGTGTTTTTGTTCGATCGCTTTTTTTGCCCCTTATTCCTATCCCTCACCCTTATCCTTCTTAGCATTATCCCCAGCTGAGCCTGCACATATTGTTACATAAGTATTTTTTTCTGTTGTTTGTCTTACTTCTAACCTACTCGCTGTTAATGTCTACGTATACTTTACTTTACTGGCGTTTTTGTTGTCCATACTATGTGTGTAATTGTTTTGTTATACTATCACTGTTTGCATATTATTTGTTTAATAAAATAAATAGATTTCAATACTTAGCTTGCAGCCTATTAGGGTGCGTTTACACCAAACGAACATAAAGCCAGAGCTAGAAGTAAAACGAGCAAGTACCTACTAATTATTAGTGGGCGATGGCAGTTCGCTCAATGTAGTTGTTTTTTTTTTTGTTGACCAAAAAACTAAGTCCATATAGGTATATTGTTAAACAAAGAAATTCGTATATACTTAATGAAACCGGCGTATTATCTTTTTTTCGTCCAATCAAATTAGTACGAAAATAAACGTTGATGAAATGTGGAAGAAAATATGCGCGGAAAAATAGAGCAAAATAGAGCTAATTGCGGGGAATTTAGAGTATTTCGCACGCAGTGCCAAGGAATTGAAAACCGATTTAATTACTTAAGTATGTATAAAATTAAAGTTTAAGAATATTGACAATCATTCAATTCTTCCTAAGTATACGTATTTGGGAGCATGCACCTATTATTTCAATAATTATTATTTTTCTTTCCATAGTTACAATCATTAAGTTGATGAAAAAGTTATGCGCAATTATTGTAAATGGGAACTTTGTTATTTTTATATTTTTGGAATTAGAACGGGCGAATCACCATTCTTCTACCGCTGTATTTAAGAACTAAGTTTGATTCAAATTCAAAATGTATAAGTATCGTTCGAATCTTCTATAAGTTCAAAAACAAATTCAACCCGGCAATAGGTACCTACCTACTCAATTATATGTAAGAAAATGCTCTCAATATTTGATAATGGCCGAGACTTATACAGTTAATGTTAAAAAGGGCGAGATTTTGTCATGACTTCAAAACATGAATTCAAAAAATCGGTTCATAGTATCAAAATTTTTAATCCGTAGCTTATAATAGGCAATATTGTAGCATTTTCTCCTTGTCTAATTTCATAATAATTCTCTTTTTTTTTATTGACGACTGCGGCGAAACGGTGGCTAAATGTTGCAACACGACTTTTTACCTCGTTCTTCTAGGCCAGATGTATTGCGTTGCACGGCGTATGGACTAGTTGTCGATGCAGAGGTTACCAATCTATTAGGGCCAAGTTGATTAATTTTAATAACAAATATAATAATAATCAAAGTAAGTATAGCAGGTTTCGGGGGAAACAATATTATGAAGAAATGACAAATTATTCACAGTCCCCAAACGTGATGAAGTTTATGGGACAATATAACAAATTCCTGGTTTTTCGGTACATAAGCAACAAAACATTTGTTTTTTTTTAAACCTACATATAAAAAGTACGATTTATATCAAGTTCTTAAACTTGTAATGGAACCGTTTGTGAAACAATGTCGCTTTTACGTTTTTTTAAAGGTTAATATTAATTTTGTTCCGAAGTTTGTCAAATTTAATAATTAATTTTATCAACACAATACATTAATTTGTTTGGGTTCTATCAAAAAATGAAATGAATGTAGCAATAAAAAAAAACACGAAGAAAGAATCATTTGGTTTTGTTTTTTTAATCAATCAAATAATATAATTAATGAAAAAAAAAACATGTGACAATACCTCAATAATATAATGAAAAAATCTTCAAGGGGAAGAGTTGCAAAATGTTCATGAGAATTTCTGAAAAACCCTTTTGTTATGCGGATAAAAGTACCGGAACGACAGGCGCACGTTTGGGAGTGAATCACCCAACAAACGGCTCGAGTTTGAAAGGGTTAAAAACAAAAAAATTCTCCGGTTCACAATAACAAAACGGTCCGAACAAAAAACCCAATAAACAATTATTGTTGTGCATTTCTCGGAAGTAATAAAACTGCTATGATCTTTCTGTCAATTATTTCACAAACAAAATCACAATAACAGACCCAATTTTTTTTTTAAATAAATAATTTTAATATTGTCAATTTAGACTGATCCTGTTTACGGCCAGAATTTGACAAATAACAATTGAACAAACCTTATTTGGTGTCTTTTGGAGTGGCAGGGAATCAAAATGCTTGGGACAGACCAATCCTTGGATTGAAACCCAAAAGAAGAAGGTATGTACTGCAAAAGTGTTTTCAATTTTAAGGGAAGGGCAACAACTCCTAAAAAAATTGAGTAGAAAAGGTGAAAATTAAAGAGACCGCCGGTATTGTTGTCTCTATCATTTATACGAAAAAGTCAGTATGTCTCCAAGGGTTCGATATTAGCCAGTTGAGTTTTTTTTTTATTTTTTTTATTGAAGAGACATTATATCAAAGGTAGACAAATCGAGAGGTAATGTAAGAAATAAAAGAAATAATAGAAGAAGCAGCATGAGAAATGGTAAAACTCACTGAAAGCGATGTAAGAAATGATGACAGCGATGAAGCTGTATGAGAAATGGTATGTCGGTGGAAGAAGCGAAAGAAGTATGTTTGGATAGAAAAGAGTGGAGGTCCGTTCTCTCTGCCTACCCCTTACGGGACACGGCGTGATGGGTAAAAAAAATGTGAGAAGCATGCGTAAGAAGACCCTCTTTCACGACACAAGCTTTAAGTAGCTTACTGTGAAAGAGTCAATGAGTGAATTTATGTTCACTTTGAGTGAGCACCAATTCATTTAAAAATAAAATAACGGAAGTTCGGTCTATAGGTGTGTCTTAGTTTTAGAAAGAGCTAGACTCTGAATGTTAAAAAAATGAAACTAGATCAAAAATTATCAGAAATGTAAAATAATATTATCTAATATACCTCATACATATTTCACAGATTCAAATAGATACCTACTACTAAATCAACGTATAAGGTAAAAAATTTAACCGTAATCTAGTCGTCAATATTTAGATAGATTCATACATTTTTTCGTTAATTTGAATTCGTATTATTTTTTGGTCTAGTTTAAAAGAATTTAATATATTTAGAGACCGTCCACGGGCCGCAAGTTTGTACGGTGAGCGTTTTATTCATAATCGTAATATTATTACTAAAGAGATCTGCCAAAAAAATGTTTCGTAACTGCACACACGTATGAAATAATACTCGACACAACAATAATTCACTTACACCTAATATTATATTTATTTACATATTCACGAGCTACGCAAGATTATTCGACTTGTGCCATTTTACATCTAGGGTACCCCCATCGTCAAAAAATAAAAAAAGACTTCAGTTTTTTTTTACCAAACAGTTCAATATCAATCAAAACGACATACTTAAATTGTTTTATTTAATATGTTGTTAGGTTATCTTACTTCTAACTATTTCTGTTTAATAAATAAGTTGTGAATTTGAAACGTTTGGTCGTGACCTACTTCATGAATAGTAGGTACCTACAGGTAATTTCATTTAACCTTGCCGACGCCACGTTGTCGCTGCGATCTTGACTGTATTGGTTAATCCTTTCGTATTACGAAAAAAACAAAGGTGCATAGTTATTGTCTAGCGTTTGTGGTGGAAAGCCTTTTGTTTATTCCTTTAAAATACCGGGTGATAACGAAATTTCTTGTGTTTTACAAACATGTCATCGTGTTCAAACAAATTGGGTAAAGGAAGAGCGCTTTGTGGGCAAACGAAAGAAGTAATTTGAATTAATGTTTATGAACATTTTAAAAAGAGCTACGATAGATCTACTGAGGTAAATACATGGACTCCCTATTATTTTATTTAGATATATATATCTTTGATTTATGATTTTTTTGAATGTACTGTGTGTTTCGTATCATACAGATCCCCAGTTCGATTCTCAACCGGGTTCGCTTTTATGGTTTTCATTGGGAATTTCTACCTTGTCTAACTTGTCTTTTACCTGTCTCAGATTAGAGAGGGTCAGTTGACTATACAAAAACAATCACCTAGGACAAAAACTCGCGGCGGCTATATCATCTTTTTATAGTGTTCATAACCATACGAATTTTAAAGTTAATGAAATTCATTACATAAAATCATGTGAATGAAAAAATAAACAGTTAGTATTAATAAAGGATAACAATCACAAGTATTATTATAGCCACGCTTGTGGGCACATAAATCATACATTTTATTGATGTTTGATGACATCGTCTTCAAATCGAAAAATAATGTTACATTGTATCTAATATTACCTGTACACCCTATACGCAGGGTACCCCAGACAACGTGGAGTCGGCATTCTAAAATGAAATAAACTGTACCTACCTACGCTTGAATTTACAGTAAAAAATGATTTTATGTACTGTAAATTTAAGGATTTCTTTCATAAACTGACTATACAAAACGTTACAATATTTTGGATTTTCTTTGTTTTATACTAAAAAAAAAATTGCTTTCAATCAGATTTTCTTTACCGGCGTGATTCATAACACCGCAATGCTAGGGTTGACCTTACCACTAATGCATGGTTCACTAGACACGAATAGTAATATTTTTACAAAAACTAAATGCAAGTAAGATATTAAATAAGTTTCTCGTTATAAATAATATGATAGATGTAGAACTATTGGTTGATAGTGATGATTGAATGATTGCACAGAGCTTCAAAGGCTGTAAATCCATGTAGTAATGGCTTACTAAGAAACGCTTGGTCGTCAGGGTAGTAAAGGGACATAATCTGGTCGATGGATTCGAACCTACAACCTTCGTTTTACTAATCGAACTTCTTTTCATCAGTTCACGATGCTGTAATAGAACGAAATTCTTTAGTATTTACATACATTGTATAAAACAGAACTTACACAAATTTTAATTAGATTTCTAACTGAGAATTAATTAAGAAGTTAGACGAAAGGGCTAGAAAGATTTTGATTGAGTGCAATATCCTATTGATTATTAATATTATTTGGTCTTTAAATTTGATAAAACAACATAGAGTAGACGATTTTTTTCCCAATAATAAAGACCCCTTTCGAGGTACGTGTGTGATTTCAAAACATTCTGTAGTGTAGTTGTGAGTTTGTCCTCTATCAAGAAACAATAATGCAATATTTTAAGTACCTAAGCAACATTTTACAATAGACAAAATATACAAAAATTCGCTTGCTGAATCCCTAATAAAAGAGATAACATGTTGTTATAAAGAAATCAAATCTGAAAAGATAGTAAAGGAAGGGTGTTGTTTGGACTTACCTTCTAGTTTCATCCCGACCTCCAAGCACTTCTGGAATCGACAAAACGGACATCTCTTCCGCTGCGTTTTGTCGATGTGACACTGTCGCTCCGCAACGCATGTGTAAACTTTCTTATTCTGGACGGTGCGCTTGAAGAAACCCTTGCAGGATTCGCAGGTCAGCAGGCCGTAGTGGTAGCCGCTGACTTTGTCCCCGCAGACAGGACACAGCTCCTCGATAACGTCTTTGGAGTCTGTTTGATCGCATGGCATGCCAGGAGGTGGAGCATAGGACGCCCCTTCCGGGGCACCCGCTGCGAACAAGTATGACGCGTCCAGATTAGGCATGTTATAGACCTGGTACTGCGGGGAGTACTGGTCTTGGGACTGTTGATAGCCAAGACCTGGCAGGGAATACTGCGGCGGGGCGCTGGCCCCTGATTCGTTGGATCCAAACGGTGACATGTTCAGGGGCATCAACGTCGAAGACTGCTGATCCATGGTTTTGAGCATTTACGAGACTTTTTTTTCAACAAACAAATTCTCTCTAGAGTTGAAATTAAAAAAAAAACTATCACACAATAAAATATATTGTTTTAAAAATAATGTATGCAGTATCACACAACACTAATAAAATTTCACTCGACATATATGCGGAGTTAAAAAAAAAATAAAAAATAATAAGAAACCATTCACTGTGTAAAAAAAAAACTTTGAAATAGCGTTCTCTTTTCAAAAAAATTCCTCTGTCACTAGAATTCAAACCAACAATTCCTTTTGCAACTAGTAAACAATAAGTCACTTTTTAAAAAAAATAAATAAATAATATATTAGCGGCTAGGTCAAGTTTGAACGCAATATTCCTTGTTAACGTGGAAGAGTTGTAAATTGTGGAGTATAAACAATATAAACACCATTTTAGTTTAAAAAAAAAAACAAAATAAGTGAGCGAGTTTGTATAGCGAGAGTAACGTCCGCGCCCGTCAGAGTGTAAAACTGTTCTGTGAACGGCGGGCTGTTGATACAAGCGTCCGCCCGTAGACGAGGATCGCGACTGTTATAATAGGGCAGAGGAACAAAACACAATCGGCGTGTATGTCAGGAGGTGCGAGCGGGACGGCACGACGGAACGGTGCGAGAGGGAGCGACATTGGGGTAGTGGTGGGGGACAGAGTATAGTGAAAGTGAGTCGGCGACCTACTTTCCTGCGAACCGGGTCTATGTTAGGACTGAGGGCGGGGGCGCGCCCTACTGACCTACTTGGTACTTGGACCTGGGCCTGCCCCACCAAGAGTTAGCCGCACTAAACAATTGACAATCACCTTATAGTCAGCCCATCGTTTTTACTACATAGAGCTTATTCTCCTACATACGCGAGAACCCGACTGCCAGGACGAAAAATGACAAAATTGACTGACTGAAAATTTTCAATAGTAATTTAAAAGCTGTGATGAAAAGAGTTAATCGGTTCACCGAATAAATACGCATTTAAAGTAGGAATATAAAATTTGATAAAGTTATGAAGAATTGTACACTTGTATGGTCGCTAATTATACTTCCACACTCAACATTATTTTTTAGGATATTCTGGATGAATGTGTGTTTTGTAGAGAAACTAGAATGACAAAACGCGGAATCTTATTTTAATAAAAAATACAAAGATTACAGACGTCTTTCTAGCATTCTCAAACGGAATACTAAATGTTGGAATTACTGGATCTTCAGAAATCTGGCTTGAAGACGTTGCTAGGTTTATGGTTTAAAAGGTCTAGAAAAACCCTTATAGAAAAACAGACAGAAGAGGAAATTTATTAGAAGTTATATCCTATTTTTCACCATATTTTTTTAATACCTATAGCAATTATTTTTTATCTTCCCACTGTGTCTTTCTCCATATTTTTGAAAGATGTAACACTTTGCTGCAAACCAATGCAATCAATAATCAGTAGTATAAAAACCCAGGTCGGGTCTTAAGAGCTTTGCGTGCCAATTCGTGTATCTACCAATCCACAAGATTGAAACTGGAGAAGATAATTTGTAACTTTTTCTTAGAACTATAAAATGACCCGTTATTTAAGAAGTCGACTCCCAGTTGCCCACCTATAGTTTTGGTGGTGTGCCTGAAAGGAGCTTTACTATGGGTCGGACGTGCAGTGCAATATGAGTGTGGATAATTCATCATTTGAACAAATTTGAACCTCCTTCATAAACCTAACCTCTTCAATTGACTTGTGTGATCTCGGTAAATCAACATTTTTCCATACTTAATATTATCATCTCGTACCCTATCGCCGTTGTTGCTAGTTGACCAATTATCTATATTGTGTTTTTGATAATTGGTACTTCTCTTCGTCTTACTATGCCAAGTCAAATCCCCCCGACATCGGCTTCCATTATGGGATAGGCTTCTATGTCCTGGGCTAACTGGAAAAGTTCTTCCACCTGCTGAATTGTGGTCCAATGCCTGGTATTTCTTAGCCAGGACCTCGATTTCCATCAATTTTTCTTTCATTATATCAGAGGAAGCAATTTTCATTTGGTTTTGCGGATAAATTCCTCCTATTGATGCTGACCAATAATTCTCTATCTAGTCCAGCTCTTCTCAACACCTTCGTGTTATGAACCATGTCTGTCCACGGAATACGCAGCATTCTGCGGTGGAGACACATTTCAAATGCTTCTTCTATAGGGTTATAATTGTTGGTCAACTGATAATGTACCATCTTCTGCTTTTTTAATCCTGACATACCATTTTTTTTTAAATTTATTTGTGTTATCTTGTTAGGAACATTCTTTATTCTTTTTCTTCATGTATCCTATCATTGGATATTTGTATTTTATCTTTGATTTGAATAGATATTATGTTTATGAATAAATAAACAATTGTGACATATTTATTCAGGATGATAAAATCATTAGTTATCTTCGTAGGCTAAGGAGGAAGAACTCGACTATGGATGTAGTCAACCTTTCTATCACAGTCACAGTCGCATTTGAGAGATTCCAGCTATAAATCAACTATTAGATGCGAAAATCTCCTCTTTAATACGTGCATTCTGCCAGACCTATTACATGGATGTGAATTCTGACGAAGTCTCGACAGAGGAAACAGCCAATCATTTCAGTCAGCCAGAACCGCTTTTGAGCTCGTGTTTATCCCAAGCCTTTTTTATAATCCGGATAGGACAATAAGATGAGGCAGGCCAAAATTTAATATAAGCGGTTTTACAAGATACTGGTTAAGCTGGGATGAAGCTGCGCAACTGGCGCGATATAGAGACTTGGAGGATTATCGTGGCGTCCACATATTGGGAGCGAATGCTTTTGCTTGATGAAAGATGCTTTGCACACAAATTTTGGCACCCAACCTGCGCTCAAAACACTCGCATGGCAGGATTCGAGAGCAAGTGCCTCCGAAGAATGCTGGGCATCCCTTGGAATGATTTTGTGCCGAACACAGTTATAAGAAACTTAACAGGCACACCAGTGCATGGTCACTACTATACTATAAGATACCGCCGACTGACCTGGCTAGGTCACGTACTCAGGAAGCCTACGGAGGACAAAACCCGTCTTAGCCTCAACTACCATCCAGAAGGCCCCTCCAAACGATTAAAAGGCTCTACGAAGCTGACCATCAGATAGTTGGTGTTGACTGCTAGAATCGCGGCTGCTAGAATCGCGGGAGACAGGACCGCATGGCGAGGACTTGTGGATTCCATGTGCTCCAACTAGGGAGCGGACATGGATAAAGAAGAAAAAAAGAAAGATCCTTTACACATTCTTTACTCCTGACCTCTTTAGAACACTGAGTGATGATTAGTAAAAAGGTGCTATGCTTAAAAATGATCTTGGTAATGCTAGGAAATTCCTAGCAAACCACAATCTCCCGTAAGGAGTTCTTGTCCGAATTTATGTAACTCTTAAGCGATTATTCAGGTTATTCAACGATACTGTAAGAAAGAGTGTGCGCGGGTTGTTATGTGTTTGACATCATACAGCGTAATGTCTGCTCTGCGCTACAACCTACGTGGAGACGAGAAAGAGACAGTGGGAATGTGGAGCGTCGTGTGAAATCGTAAGTGAATTCACCAGTCGGGTGAGTCAGTCGACATAATATACATACACCAGCCATTCATACTATCCGCAATGGCGTTGGTGTATGGGTGAACCTACTCGATAGGCCACACAAGACTTAATCACAGTTGATAAAGGCTGGCAAAAAATTCACCAATATCTTCGTGCAGAATCGTTGTTACCAAACAACTTCTTAACTACTGGACGGATTTTAATAGAAAATAGTGAGTCTGATAGTGGTGAATCAAGGACGGTTTAGATTCACAATTTTATCTCGCTGGATGTTTTTATACTCTGGTTTTCAATTCAATTGAGAATAGTATAGTGGTCCCATGCACCATGTTAGTCTGCCGATACGTATAATTTCAGCAGTGGTATTGGGGTCTTTATAAAGGTTTTTATAGCTCATCATTAAGTAGGTACGCCTTATACTGCACTTTCCACTATCACAGATGAGACCGAAAATTCTGTGGAGCACCTTCCTTTCAAACCTTAGGTAACAATACTCCCTCATCCGACTTACCTAGTCAAACGGTCTGAACCATATTCCAGGACTGAACGATGGTAGAACCAGGCCGGGTTTTATAAAAGAGCCTCTCGTTACCTGGCTTTGAAAAAGGCCTAACATTTTTTCAAGATGGGTTTGTTTTTCATGTAAAACTGTAATGTTCTATGTGACGTTAGGACCATCTGTGCACATGAAATGCAAGATGTTGTATCCTGTGCGTGCTAAAATTTGTACTTTTCTAGATCTTTCTTGTTGACTTTTTTGTGTTGTATGTTGGCTCATTTACTAAGGCCCAACGCATCAATATGTAAATAAAAGTTCTTGGTATCTATAAGATAATGTTATGTAGTGGATAAAGTGATGGAAAGAATCTGACTTCCGCATCAATTGAAAACTGTCCAATATATGGATATCTGGAGGATAACATTGTTGCTATGCTGAAATCCATTGATTTCTATGGACATTTGTATGGATTCCATGCAAATTTCTTTGGGTTTGGTTTTCGCGCCAGATTTGATGTCAGATGAAGTCTTGTTTTGACAATAATTAATGCGTATTGAATCAATTTTTTAGGTTAGGTTCTAATGTTTTTTGCTTCGCATATTGTAATTATGTAATATTATTTCTAAAACTTACAATGATTTAACGGTAAGTTTGAGATTATAACAACATTTCAATCACATTTTGGATTTTTATTCCAGATTATTTGTTTGAAAACCGGCAAATTGTTATCTTATGTCGATCGAAATTGAAGAAAAATATGCTTTGTTCGAATTATTTGTATGAATAATTATAATTCTTTGTAATAATATGTATACTTTCTCGTTATGTTTAATGACGATGTATATAATTATCATTTTGGTTTATGGAAAAACAAGTCGACAGTTCATCACATTTATGACGTTACGGGAGTTTATAAACGTCAGTAAACGATATTTTGACAGCAATCCTAGAGATATTTTGACAGCAGTCGCAGTCTTTAAATTTGGTTGCTCTCTTGTTCACAATAATTTCCAACTTTTATCTCTATATTTCATTAATCATTAAATATCTACATGTTGAACACGTTGAGAATTCTCATGGTTAGGAGTTCGGAGACTTAAACATTTCCACCTAATGGCGAACCTTGTTAACGTAAAGTGATCACACTAAGCCAGCCTTCGAAATAACAGTAGAAGACGGTCGTAAGCCCGTATTGGTTTGTTCCATTTAAAAATCGAACATTAGTAATGAATTGTTAGAGACATTAGTTGTTACATATTCTTTTTCAAAGTGACAAATGCGACTTTGAGCAATTGGACGACTGTATTCCTCTGCACTATTCTAATTAGGATGATTATTAACTATAAATAATAAAATGCAACGCCTAGAAGAGGTAATGTAGTTAGCAGCGACCTCCCAAAGGTCGCATTACGCTGATGGAACATACACCGAGCAGCTTGAGTTCGACCTGATTCCTTGACCACATTATAACGTGTTAAATCAGAGTACGCGTTATTTATATAAGTCAAGTTAACCTTCCCTATCGAGTAGGAGTGGAGAAGAAGAGTCAACATGCTTGGTGCAGACCAATCCTAGGATTGTGACTCAAAGAGAGAGAGAGATCAAGTAGCACATCAGACTAGAAAAGGGTTTTAGAAAAGGTTCGGCTGCCTTCAACAACTTATCTATAACCATTCTAGAACCTCCTGATAATTGGGTTCGAAAAAAATAAATAAAATAAAGTGTCATTGTCGACTGATCCACCTGACACTGAAGGGAAAGATCGAGGGTCGCAGAGGGGCTGGAAGAAGGCAGATGTCCTGGCTGCGCAATATACGAGAATGGACGGGTTTCCGTATACTGTGGAACAATCGTTTCGAGCGGCCCAGGACAGAGAAGGATTCGCCGCAGTGATCGCCGACGTTGGAACTACCTGACATGGCACCAAAAGAAAAAGAACCCACACACACACACTCAAAAACTGACGCTTCTTCTTTCGCAAAGAATTTTCAAGGGGAATAAGACCCTCACATAGAAAATCGCTTATATTTATTTTTAGGCAAAAAATATTTCAAAAATATAATTTTTCATAAACCCCGCCTACCCCTTAAATATTTTGGTAAGAATTTGTTTCCGAACCCCCTCCCTTCCTTTTGATCCCACGCGATTTAAGATATCCCCTCTTATAATAATAATAATAATACAAGGATGATTTTTCTAATACGCCGTTTTGTGACACGATGGCCACCTCAAGGGCGCAGGTAAATACATAAAATAAACTTACAATAAACAAACAGACAGCTAAATAAATATACAAACATAAAATAAAAATGACACAGAAATAAGACTATTATAAACAGCTAACAGTTGCATAAGTTTATCGAAATAATATAGAGGAATTAAAATTAAAGGACCAAAAGTAACTAATAAAACTTAGTGTTAAATTATGTTAGTACATGGAAAGCAAAATACGTTTTGTTCAAGGACAATCTGGAAATGATATTTGAAATAAATGGGTTTTTAAGAGCTTCTTGAAATCTTCTAAAGTTCTTGCACTTCTGAGGTCTACCGGGAGATTGTTCCAGAACTTTGGACCAAAAATAGTGAACGATCTGTCTAAGTATTTCGGCTTATTGGAAGTATTAATTTCAACCAATTTGTTGGCAGATTGCATTTGAGATCTGAGTGTATTTTGTCTACTACAGAGTGTAGAGGGGATGCATAATTCTGATAAATATTCCGGCGTCATATTATGTAAAGCTTTGAAAACAAGTAGACATGCTTTGAATTGGACTCGTTCTGGAACCTTAAGCCAGTGAAGGTCACGAAGTACTGGGGATATATGAGAGGAGCGGTCAACTTGATAGATAAAGCGGGCAGCAGTGTTGAAAATCAGCTGAACTCTGCGCAATTGACACTGGGGAAGATTGGTAAGAATGGCGTTGCAATAGTCTACACGAGAGACTATTAAGGCATTGATTAGCGTTTGGGCAGTTTTCATTGTTAGACAGCTTCGAACAGGCTTGAGTTGTCTAAGATAGTAATAGCTCGAACGAACCATTGAAGATATGTGAGTCTCCATTGAAAGGGCACTATCAATGTGGATTCCAAGGAATTTCACACAAGAAGAGGGAGTGATATTCACATTTTGGATTTGAATGGGATTATTGTCGATTAGATTTTGTCTGCGAGGAGAAGCCAACCAGAGAAATTCTGTCTTAGTTGGATTTAATTTAAGTTATATGCTATACCTATAGTCTCTGAATTATGAAAGAAATATTTTAAACTTGCATAATTCAAATCTCGTACCCGCCTGAATCCCCGCTTCACCTGTGATATTTTGCAAATTTTTCAACCCCTCCCCGACTTTCAATTTCACGTGATCCGTAAAGAATTTTCCGACAAATTAAAAAATATACCTACTTTAAATCGAAACAAAATCAATGATTCAGTCACCTAATGACCAAATCTAATGATTGTAGGCATCTGCAATATTATTATAATGGAGAATCTATTGTTTTATTGCAACTAGGTTGGTATGTTGTAATAATATTTTGGTTGCTAATTCTATGCAGGTTGACTAATTACCGAACTGGAGTAGATCAATATATAACAATAGGATGGGTCACCGTTGAATGGGGTGTAAAATGCTTACGAAGTTAAAAATTTTAATAATAAGACTATCGGCACAATAATTTTTGCTTTAGACTGTCTTATTAACTAGGTTGTAACCTAAAAGAAGCCCCGAAAAACCCTGATATTACACTTATTTATTTATGTATTATTATTTGTGCATGCGTACGGTCATCTATAATAGACATCGCATAATTACTGGAAGAAACAATTTCGGATATGTTGCATAAGAAATAGACGATAATGAATATAGCTGCAAGCGAATTATTTCCAAAATGTCAAAATTCTCTAAATGGCCGGCAAATTTGCTTTTCCTCAAACGCAGTCATCTTGATCAAGAAACAATATAACACTATATCTTTTATGATGAAAAAGAGCTGAGGACAATAACTTTCTTACGGATTTTTTTTTAAATTGTCGTTTTGAAGAGAGGTATCATATAAAAAATTTACACGAGTAGTTTTGACATAAAAACGGTTCCTGTGAATTTTGGTGGATCTTTCTCATGTGCCTCTTAAATTGATTCACTGTCAGTTTAAATATGTATATTTTTTTAATACTTCTTATATATTTTAGCGCAATGCGTATGTGGGAAGAAGTCATAAGCATTGCGCAAGATCGAGCGCAATATGCTTACCTTGTTGCCTCCCTATGCTCCTGAGTGGAGTACAAAGGTAGTTTTGATTGATTTTGATTTGATATTTTTAGCAGATTATTTATATTTATAAGCTTGTCGACAGTGTCTCTTTCACGCTTTCGATTTTTATTGCTGGCAGTGAAAGATATAGCCATATTATGCTTTGTACTTGTCTCAAAGAATATACTGCGTTCGTAGTGCTATAGCCGCTTGTTTTCTAGGAAAACAAAGCATAAAATTACAGTAAAATTAAGTTGTCCTCAGTCTCAATTCAGACAAACAGTAAACAACATATTATGAATATAACTTTTAAATGAAATAAGTTTGTTTGGTACTTGGCCTTTGATATAATAATATGTACAGTATTATTAATACACACGCATCAATATTTAAACAAAACAAAAATAGTACCTAATTGAACAAAACAGCCAAAATAAGACAACTTATTAAAATCATACATGAGAAGAGATCATACTTTAAAAGCCAATTTTTTTTTTAGTTTTGTGACAAATAAGTATCCCAATAATTATTATTTTACATGATGCCGCAAAGGCCACATGATTCAGCAGTTTTGTTGTTGTAAATGTTACACTTAGGTACATGCCTTCTCTCCTTATGCGTTCGCAAATATCTCTTTAAATCACCCGGATTACATTATTACTACAAATTGTGCATTTGAACGGATGAATGAATGTATCTACGAGTATATTCAAATTTTATAATAGACGCAAAAAGAAGTTTCTCAAACTGAGGGGTAATTGTCGAAAAAATTTAAGTCAAGAACTAGTCAAATATTTGAAACTGAATGGTATTTTGCACAAAAAAGAAAGTAGAATGAATTTTAAGTAAATAGTTTAAAGATGCTTTTTGAGTATTATTCATAGTATATGGAATATACACGAGTCTTGTGAACGGAATTCAAAAAAAAAAACATTTCGCTGAAATTAATTTTCTCGACGTTTTCGAGGGTGTAGATTCCAAAAATGCAAAAAAAAATTAAAAATTCCCGCATACCCGTACGCCAAAAATGTGTGCGCACCCATAACTCATAGTAATTCTTATCCGATTTGATTGAAATTTGGTAGAACGGTTAGCCCCTCGATGTAGATGAGTCAGTAATATGTTGAGATCTGTACCTTCAGGGGAACCCTCTTAAAGTATCCAAAGAGAATTTCACTTGTTCTAGAAAAAGGGCTAAAGAGAAAAAAAAAATTCTTCGATTTTTATAAAATTTGGTACACGGGTTGGTCTTATGCTCCTACAAAAGCACGCAAAATTTGACTCCGTAACTTCAGTGGGTCCCCCAAGTACCGATTAATATTGAATATGTAGTTCTAAAGCAGTTAATAAAAAGCTCCAATAGTCGATATCATTTTAAAGTTTCTATAATAATTCCAAGGATAAATTCATTTTAATCGTAAAATTATGAATTTTTATGCAAAGATATGTTTTACACGAAAAGGTTGTTATAATATACTGTGAGTTCTGGGCTACCCTAGGTTAGCAGCTTTTTTTTGAAATTTCGATAAAACCAGTTTTAAACTTATTAGGAGCCACTTAAAAATCATCCTTTTTATATATGTGCCCTTTTTCATTCCTTTTAGTAAAAATTTGGAAAAAATGGCCAAGCAACCTACTACTCATTTTTATAGGAGAATTCATATGCCAAAACTCAAGTTCGTACCATGTCTAGTTTCCGAGATAATCGTATACATTTAAAAACATTCAACCCTATTTTTCACCCCCTTAGGGATGGAATTTCCAAAAATCCTTTCTTAGTGGAAGGTTTTGTATTAAAACAAACCTGATTTCCAAATTTCACTTTTCTACGATTAGCCGTTTGGGCTATGCGTTGATGAGTGAGTATGTCAGTCAGTCAGTCAGTCAGGCACTTTTCTTTATATTTATAGATCAGTCGGGTAGTCAAAATGTCTTATGCGGTGTTCACACGAGGCGAATATCGCCAGGACACCAAAATATCGCCAGCCAATTGATCCGTGTGAACAGATTGTCGATAAATCTGAAGCGATAAAAATGGTTGAAAGCGATATCGCCTCAAGTTGAACGCCTTTCAACTTTCGTTTCTGGTGGAACGATGCACGCATGCGCAGATATCCGCGGGGTCCTTATGTTTTGTTTCTTGACAGATGACAGCACTGCTCCAAATTTATTTCTCCTTAGAATCCAATTCCGCACCCAAATCTGCGTTTTTTATTTTTCCTTAATTAGGAGTGTCCTTATATCGTCTAAAACAACATTTTCAACTAACCCCAAACACTCCGTAACTTCTACCTCGCCGTCCGCCATTTTTAAAAACTACGTCAAAATCAGCGCACCTGACAGTTTGAATGTATTCCGGTGGATCAATGGGCGACCGAGCGATATTTTTTTTATGCAAGCGAAATCGTCTGGCCTTATATCGCCTCGTGTGAGCACCGCATTAGAGAGAAATAATATAATACCAATATCGAGTTCACCATACCATTCAATCGTTTTGACAATCATAATATTCTTTGAAAATCAAATCAAAATAATAACCTTTATATAGTGACAAATATGCGTGGGATGAATCTCTTGGATAGAAATGCTAACTATATTAGGAAAATACGTTAATAAGGTTGGTTTAATATTGGTATTTTGACAGTAATAAGCTAACAAGAGTTGACATTGAAGGCATTTGACAGATTAGCTATAAAGCACTCAGTTCTCAGAAAAGAGAGATGGTGGCCCATAAGTGACTATGGGAATCTGTTCTCAGAAAGGGAGGAATATTATATTATATTATAATAAGGGTATTGCGAATAATATTATTTCTTGTATCTATAGTCACCTGGAGATTTTTTTATAGACGTTATCAATGGAATTAGAACAACAGTATGAAGAATTGTGGAAAGAATGGATGAAAACAGAATGACAAAGAAAATTTACAAGGAAAGGTGTAAGAGAGCGTGGCCGACCGAGAATGACGTGGATCGAACACATGGATTCCGTCCTCAAGGAAGGCCAGGTAAGAAGTAAGATAAATAGGAGAGGGGGTATGAGAATTGGTATGTCGTTGGAAGAAGCGAAAGAAGTGCGTTTGGATAGAAAAGAGTGGAGGTCCGTTCTCTCTGTCTATCCCTTATGGGACACGGCGTGATGGTAAAAAAAAACCAAAGAATTTCATTTCAATTGGCTGCGAAGGGCAGTAAAGACTGCAAGCGATTCGTTAACTCAATTTTGTTAAGGTGCATTTATACTAAATATACGCTATTTTCAAGCTCTGGGTCTTTGTTCGTTTCGTATAAATGCACCTTTAGAATACATATAGATTTTTCAACTGACTTTTCTTCGCCTTCGCATTTATTTGTGGTTGGTCCTTTTCAAAAGCTATGAAGCGTCCACTTCATGCACGGTTCGTGCTTCCATTTCGCTTACTCGAAAATAAGATTATAAATTCGAACAACTATACAAAAACATCATCCAATGTGAGTACGGGACTATGAGACAGATGACTCATTATGTCCCTACAATAGTTGAAGTATGAAAATAGTTCACGTGAGATAGCGACTATCGTTGGTTCTTTTTTTTAAGTAAGATATTATATGTACATTTATGGAGTTTACCGTTTATAAGAGGATGTTTCATATTGTGATTTTGTGAGATTTAAAGAATCTTTTACGAATATGTAACAACTAAAAAATCTAAGAATTCATTACTGATGTTCGATTTTTAAATGGAACGAACCACTACGGGCTTACGACCGTCTTTTACTGTTATTTCGAAGGCTGGCTTAGTGTGATCAATTTACACAACCTGTGCACCAAAAAAATATAGGTTGGATCTAATAATTAATCTCTAAAGAAAAAAGTTATAGAGGCAAACAGGAAAATTTTGGGTAATTCCCAATTGTATTTTATTTATATATTTTTTTAAATTATCTAGGATTATCCTATCTAAATTCCGAGTAGCCACAATATGTTCCAAATGGAGACCATTACATTAGACACATAATACATACCATACCAGTTTGTCTAACTTGTCTTATTTTAAAATATAAATGATTAGAAGTGTGAATGTTTCGCTGAAATTCGGAAATGGCTTGACCGATATGGATAATTTTGGTGTCGAATATTTGTATAGATTCAGGGTAGTTTTAAACGGTGAGAAAATATGGGATTATGGCGAGGAAAATAGAAGAAAAAACCAACAATATTATCTTTTTCGCATACATAGTGTTCGTACCTGTCAGGTGTGTCACAACTCACAACATAGTATCCTTGTTTTTTTTTAGTTGTAACTTGGAACGAAGCAGATATGCTTATTAGGGTCTAGGAGATATGACGTTTACCGAGTAACTCTCGCATATAAAAATAATCCATTTTTTCTTTCGTAGCAGAGCTGAGGGATTTGGACATGCTGTGGGTGGAGGTCATAAACATTGCGCTAGATCGAGCGCAATGGAGAGCTCTTATTGTCTCCTTATGCCCCTAAATTTGATATGATTTTCCTTGGTCCTCCCACCATGCTCGACCGCTTAAGCTCATTCTTTTTTCGTCGTGATAGCTTTTGTCAGGAGAAGGGTTCTTCTAACTCACGAAAGAGAATTGAGAAAGTTGCGCGACATATTTTAGAAATTTTAAGAAAACTTTTTTTTACTAATTCTTCAAACACGTTATTTTCAACTTTGTAATACTTAGACATTATAAATAATGTTTATAAATAAAACTAACCTTGCAGTATTACAATAGGTTATATATTTTTTCCGAAATAGGTATATAACCTATTGTAATACTGCAAAGATAGTTTTATTTATAAACATATTTTAACTATACATTTTTTTTTTTAATTTGATATCAAATTGGGGATTAACAGAAACTGTCAGTTGTTTGATAGTGCGATTGACGAAGGTGCGAAATGAACGTTTTAGTAAGTATTGATCATTTTTCGGGATTACATTGGTTGAAAACGTCATTAATTTATCACCATACAAATTCCAATAAAATTAAAATACCGACCTCGGTAGCCTAGTAGTGTATAGGCGTGGACTTCAGATCACGAGGTCTCGGGTTCGATTCCCGGTCGGGTCAGAGTTTTTTCACTTGAAATTTCTACTCGGGGTTGGTCTGTCTCAGATTGGTCGGGACCGGTAGAAAAAATTGCCCCAGGCAATAAGTTCCGCCGGCTATACTGACACCTTTGTATAGAGAAATGTTAATTAATTTAGTTATTTTTTATCAATTTTGTAATAGAATTGGGGTTTGACAAAAGCTGTCAGTTGTATGAGGTGCGATTGACAGAATGCGGATACAAAAATTTACATTGGTTTAAAACATAATTAATATTTTATTATACAAATTCGAATACAATATTCATAGTTAGGACCACAGACCAACATCCGTTGGGAAAGCTAGTTATTTTTTTTTAAAAATCGTGTAGGTATTTGGTATTTTCATGTATCTGTTTGAGCCAGAAGTCATCCGTTTAATCCTAGATATTTTATTACTAACAAGTCCCTTCATTTATTAATTTTAATCGGCGTTTGACATAACTGTCATTTTGTTTGATAGTTGGTGAGATTTTCAAAAAGTTACCTGTAAGCATCGTTTTAAACTGAGTAATTAATTTATCATTATACATTTGTACGACTTCAATATTTATAGTTAAGACGGAAAAAACGTCTGTCGGGAAAGCTAGTACATAATATAATAAAGATTTCAGTCCATTCTTCAATATCCAATTTTGTTATCTGTGAGGCTTAAAGATATCACGCTTCAACATCCAACCGATAGCTTCATAATAGAGTTAGACTTATTAAGATATGGGATAAGCTCCATATTATGTGCCGGCGACCTTGCAGCAAGATGCAGAGACACACTGGCCGGGTGGCCACCACAACGAATAAGTTCTAGCAGACAGTCTGAGGCAGGGGCCAACTATGCTAACAGACAACACACCACAACACACTCACCAGCTCGGTACAATTGTACATAGATTATGCTATTAATACTTAGCAAACGCAAGTAGGCCAAGTGTATTGGGCCACTGTGTCAAGTACGAGCTACTACTATTACAGATTATTCATCAACATCGTTTTATATTATTTATTGTACTCGTATATATATATATATAAATATAAATAGCGCTGGGTACTACCCGTGGCGATGCACGATACCATGCGACTCTTGCTTTTTATTTTTGACGCAACATCCAAAACGGTTACGCAACCTTTATTCCACGTAATAATGCTTAAACAATAGTTTAGTGTTCATTTGTTTTTCCCAGACCTAAACTCGTATCATATTGTACTTAATATCCTTCATGACGAAAAATGAAGTATGGACAAATCATGTTAGCCCGTGATCGCCCACTTCAGGACATAGGCCTCCTGATGCTCACGCCACTCCTCTCTGACTCTGGTCATCCCCATCCACTCTGTCCCAACAGAACGCACGATGTCGTCGCTCCACCTCATCGGCTGTCTTCCCACACTTCTTCGGCAAGTCTCTGGTCTCCAGTCCGTCACTCTTCTACTCCACCTTCCGTCGTCCCTGCGGGATACATGACCATGCAGCCCACCTCCGTTTGAGTTAAGCAAATTTATCTCCAATGTCTGTGACTCGAGTGCGCCTTCGGATTTCAGTATTCCTGATACGATCAAGTATTGAGATGCCCAGCTTTGATCTTTCAGTGCGCCTTTCATCGTATGCATGGTATTCTTTGTATTCATTCAGTCGATGTTCCAATGGTAAAAACGTAAAAAGCTAGCGTTTGTACGTTGTCACTATGGGAACACCGACTGAACGATACCTTTGGCATTATGCAAAGATGGCGATCGTAAGGTTAATTCTATTGAAAATCCCAGTTTGGTGTAAATCTAAAAACATCTTGCAATTTACACGAGCCAGGGGACACTTGAAGAACATGCATTAGTAATATTGTACGTGACAATGCGTTGGAAATATAAATCATATACGGTGTAATATAAACTAATATAAGTAATTAAATAATTACATATTTTAATGCCACGATGGAGAACTATGCATAATAGTTGATTGATAATTTATTTATGCATGGTAAACCTTTGAATGTTGATACAGAAGTCACTAGCATTGAAATGTTCTGGGCAATTATTATTAAATAAACAGCAACAAACCTATCGTACGACAGGCAAAGGAAAAGTCCATTAAATGATCCCAATTTTAATTTGCGACGTTCGGAGTTGCGAAAAATTCTACTTTTCCTAACGTAGCAACAGTTGTATGCAGGAAACCTCGATCAATTATCACATCCCGTGGACACCTGTTATTACCAATTATTGTCATTGTAACTATCAAATTACAGACGATTGGTTTTGTTAAAGTGTTACAACGAAAATACAGAGCTACGGACGAACTCGCCAAATATAATGAAACGGTTAGTAGACCAGTGGTACACTCGACGACTTTCGTACGCACATCAGCGTATTGGAGGTCGTAGGTTCAAATCCCGGTGCCGACCGTTTCCGCTTTTACAACACAATCTTTGCTTTATGTGAAAAATGTTAAAAGTGTATTTGTGTTCACTTTGGGTGAGCACAGATTCATTTTTATTTTAAAAAAATTATCATATCAATATGCCAAAAGTGGTATCAAAAAATCATAACAATTATCATGAATTACGTTTACATTTAATCGATTCGTCGATAGATCGAGCTAGCAAAGAAAATCTAAAAAAAAATGTTTCTGTGAAACAACGGAGGTAAGCATATGACAGCAGATGAGAAACGGCGAACATTTTCTAGGAATAGAAAGTGATTTTAACCTGGAATAAAAATATTGCAAGCCCACTGCTCTACCGTCCCAAATTCTCCTAGACTTAGTATTCCGGCTAAGTAGGGCAAATGCAGTAGAGGTAAGAGCTCTACGAAGAATATGTGGAAAGACTCTGGGGGATGTGGAAAGGAATGAGAATATTAGGAAGGAATGTGGTATGAAAGTTAGTGTTATTGTAAAATAAATAAATAAAAATAATGCTTTATTGTTACTAAAAATGCAGTCCTGATACAATCCATTCACGAGAGTCAAAGGGCGGACTTATGCCGCAGGATCTCTTCCAGCCAACCCAAATTGTTACAAAGATGAAAGTCAATAAGTTGAGGTGGTTTGGGCATGTCCAAGGATGAACACAATCGGAATCAACAGCATCAGCAGTTATTACAAACCATTAAGATCAGCAAAATATCCTATCTGGGACGCATTGTGCGTGGGGATATAATATATGAAATCCTTCAACTCTTGCCGATGGGAAAGGTGGATGGTCGAAGAGGTCCTGGCAGATATTTTGGAAGGGAAACCACCATTTTTAATAGTCGTTAACAGTATTATATCGGAGTTGAAATCCTGTCTCAGATTGGACGGGACCCGTTGACTGTTTGCTTCAAGAATGCTTCAAGCATTAAGTTCCGCCGGCTATACCGACACCTATGTATAGAAAAAGTGTTATTCATTTATATCCTTTTGGGACAATCGGGGGCCGAAAAATAATTAACTATATTATTCGTATTCAATCGTATTTAATTGAGAAAACACAATTCAAATCCAAGATTTTCATTATAAAAATGGTAAAGGTCAGGTGGTCCGTGAAACTGCCTCCTTTAATCTAGGTTTCCTAGTATAAGGATAAGAACACGTAGAAAGCCGATTCCGACCCGAGCAAAGAATGTTACTATGCATTTGAATGGGGATACTCACAGAAAAAGCAGGCTTTCCGGCATGCCCATTTAAATGCATTGAAACCATAGACAACAATCTTTGAGCCAGTCGGCGCGAGTCGGATTCGGCTTTCTACGTGTTCTTACCCTATGGCAAGACGTTAAAGTTAAAGGTTAGAAGCAAACGAAATATGACAGGTTGTATGAGAAACGTATGTCGGTGAAGACGCGTGCTTGGATAGAAAAGAGTGGAGGTCCGTTCTCTCTGCCTAGCCTTTAAGGGACACGGGGTGATGGGAGAAAAATGAATCGAACATACCTACATTGTTTTAACATTGTTTTTTATAGGTATGGATTTACATTGTCGGCGTTTAGTGTCGAGATGAAATGTAAATTTTTCATGCGTGTGTGTTGCCGATTCTCCTGTATGGGTGTCAGTGCTGGCACCTCACGCAGGCACAAAAAATGTCTGCATTTGAAATGAAGTGCCTCAGGAGAATTTCGGATATAAAATGATACGACCGCATCGAGAACGACGCTTTAAACTGGCGCACCCAGCGAGGGCTCATCACCTCTACCATGGTGGAGATGAGATCGACTTGGCTGGGGCAATTGTTAAGGATGCCGAATGACAGTTGGCCCAGGAGAGCGCTGTTCTTCCTCCCATCAGGGTCCCCAAGACGAGGAAGACCCTCTCACATTTTGTTCCGCTCCTTCGAAGCAGAGCTGAAGGATTTGGACATGTGGGAGGAGGTCATAAGCATTGCGCAAGATCGAGCGCAATGGAGAGCTCTTGTTGCCTCCCTATGCTCCTTAGTGGGGTGTAAAAGGGAGAGTATGTATGTAAGTATGTTTGTTATTAATGTACCTACAAGAGAAATATCGTTTAAAACAAAAATGCATGTAGCTCATTGTTTCATGGTAATACGTATATAATTGGGCCCATTACAAGATTGACGATGGTTTTGCAAACCGTGGTATATTTGACTACAACATAATGCCGCCCAGCTAGCTATACCGACTAGCTTGCAGTATTGTGAACATTATATTATCGTAGTGTGTGCGTACCACATTCGGCCGAGCGGTGGTGTGGGTAATATTTTTGGTGTCAGTGGGTCAATGATAAACAAGTGATGGTATTTTTTATCGTCTCAACAGGTTACATCATTCGGCTGATAAAATAGTAATAATAATATCTATGGTACAGTGGGACAGTTCTTATCTTGATCCATAGAAGAATAGATCATTACTGGCTATCAAACTGGCTGGCTGTAATAGAACATTGATTAATTAAAATATTACAGCCGGTTTTAAAAAAAGCGGCTAAATAACACTTTAGCTAAAGGAACTTTTAAAATTTAAAGTCTCCTTTAAGTTGACGCGTTTCATAAAAAAAAATATTCCCGCTTACTTAAATAAAGTTAAAAATATTTTAATGTTGGTAGTGTTATACCATGCAAATCTATGGAAAACATAGGTTGTTTACTAATATTTTCGCGGAATTTCTGTTAATCTGTCAATTTCATTTCACAATAGAGCATCAAAGTGCCGTTATTTGTATTAATTTATTATTATGGTTTATGAATTAGTAAACGAAATCTGTAAACAATAACATTCTTCTCATTTTGCCTAAAATTGATGCACCCTAGCACAGGCTTAGCCTATTTGGGCAACATTGTTATTCTTTATTTCAAATGTTTTGTAATATTTAAATTTAAAAAATATATATGAAATCTTGATATTATCTAATTATGATGTATGGGAGTGAAACGTTGACATGCACGAAATCTATAATAATAAAGGAAAGTGCCTGACTGACTGACTGACATACTCACTCATCAACGCACAGCCCAAACGGCTAATCTTAGAGAAGTGAAATTTGGAAATCAAGTAGGTTTTAATCCAAAACCTTCCACTAAGAAAGGATTTTTGGAAATTCCATCCCTAAGGGGGTGAAAATAGGGTTGAATGTTTTTAAATGTATACGAATATCTCGGAAACTAGACATGGTACGAACTTGAGACTTGATATATGAATACTCCTATAGAAATGAGTAGTAGGTTTCTTGGACATTTTTTCCAAATTTTCACTAAAAGGGATGAAAAGGGCACATATAAAAAGGGATGATTTTTAAGTGGACCCTAATAAGTTTAAAACTGGTTTTATCGAAATTTAAAATAAAATGATTTCTTCAGAAAGAGTCAAATTGTATTATTCCATTTTTAAAAGTAAAAAATATTTAGGGTGCGCGGTAGTTTGTATGTTGGTAGACACGATATTAGTACTCGCGATATGCGAAAATTTAGCTTAATTTTTTTTGTATTGTGTTTGCTATTATCAGGAGAAGTTTCATTTCGGAAGACTAAAATGCGCGGAACATTGGAAATTTAACATTGCTAACCTTCTGGGTGCTTTTATCACTGAAATCTTTTCTATATTTAAATTTTATTTGGCATTTGACATAACCTCACTGTCAGTAGTTAGTTGTTTGATAGTTCATGCGATTTCCAGATGTGCCCTGTAAACATCCTTTAAAACAGATGCATCGGTCGGAAATATTGGATACATAATTAATGATTGAATAAATTCGATTTCAATAAAGTAGTAAAGACTAGAAAACGTCTGTCTTTCCAAAACTAATCATTTCCCATTGTTGAGGGTCGTGTGGACGAAACGCCTCCAATCCTTCCTGTAATTCGCAGCCCGTGCTGTTGAATTCAAGTTGTCTTACAGCCGAGATACAAGACGTTCATTGTATTCCCACAAAACGAACTAAAATATATTATACCTACTTCTTGAAAAAAAAAAGGTATTGACCAATATCGAAATAATAATAAAAATATTATTAACAATATGTGTTAATAAATTCACTTAAATTTGGATTTGTTTTATTAACACTACATCTTATAATTAGTGTCTGCAAATAAAAGTTAATTTTGAAATTGGTAAGTAGTTATTTTACTTGATTATTGTGCACATACTCGTATCCTTGTCACGCTTAAAATTGACTCATGTGATTTTTTTAACCATCATGCGTGTCCCGTACGGAGTAGGCAGAGAGAACGGACCCCCACTATTATTTCACTTTTTCCACCGACGTAAAATTTCTCATACAATCTCTCCTGTATCTCTTACTTCTCACCTGACCTTCCTTGAGGATGGGATTGATGTGTTTGATCCAAGTCGTTCTGGGTCGGCCACGTTTTCTTACACGTTTTCTTTCTTCATACACTTTTTCAGCCTTATGACTTTTCTTTGTTGGTGCACAACGTTCTAATTATGTCTAGATTCTTGTGACCCTTTTTGAGATATTAACGAATATGTAACAACTAATGAACCTTTTCATTTGTTATAATTATTGGTCCCTTCAGGGTATACCTAGAAGTCTTCTACCGGACCACATCTATAATATAATTCAGTTATATCGTCCCTTGAAGGGTTTTAATTTTACATTACCGCACGTTGAGAAGGGTTTCAATTTTACATTACCGCACGTTGAGAAGGGTTCCAATTTTACATTACCGCACGTTGAGAAGGGTTCCAATTTTACATTACCGCACGTTGAGAAGGGTTCCAATTTTACATTACCGCACGTTGAGAAGGGTTCCAATTTTACATTACCGCACGTTGAGAAGGGTTCCAATTTTACATTACCGCACGTTGAGAAGGGTTCCAATTTTACATTACCGCACGTTGAGAAGGGTTCCAATTTTACATTACCGCACGTTGAGAAGGGTTCCAATTTTACATTACCGCACGTTGAGAAGGGTTCCAATTTTACATTACCGCACGTTGAGAAGGGTTCCAATTTTACATTACCGCACGTTGAGAAGGGTTCCAATTTTACATTACCGCACGTTGAGAAGGGTTCCAATTTTACATTACCGCGAGATCGTTGAGATCTGCAGACAATTATACATTTATTTTAGTAGTCTAGCGGCTACGTGGTTCGTAGTCTAGCGGCTACGACGCCGGCTTTCGTACTGTATCGTTCGGAGGTCGTGGGTTCGATCCCAGGTGCCGACCATCTTCCTCTTTCACGACACAAGCTTTAAGTAGATTACTGTGAAAGAGTCAAAGAGTGTATTTGTGTTCACTTTGAGTATCAAGTTCCTCTCTCTCTCCCTGGCTAGCTCCCAGCTTAACATCTATAAAGACTGCTTGGGTCAGCTCTCCTCGTCCTCAAGCGTACACTCTCCTCTGCTGCACCACTTCCCCCACCCCATATCTTTGCACTTCTGCGTCACCCAGGAATTTGTATTTTTGGTCTTCCAGCAGTTACCTGTTATTAGTAAATGTTCATAGCAACTATCGACTACTACAGACTAATGATATAAGTATGAAAATAAATAAATAGGATAAAAAAGGGAAAAATGAAACAGATACATCATAAATCGGTTAAATAGGTACTTTTAAACATTTAGAAGCGGGCGTTATAACAAAAGCTGATAAAAAATATTAGGTAAATAAAAATAACCTCTCTAGCGTTAATACAAAATTTTCAGAATGACTTTTTTTGCAAATTATCCGGATAATCCGGAAATAAAAAAGCTTTTGAAAATAACGTTATTTAAAATCAACGAAACTGCTACATATTATTACGTTCATTTATTTAAGCCGTTATTCCCACCTCTATAAACATCGTACAAATTCGAATTCAATATTCATAGTAGACAGGACGACTGTTCAGAATAAAAAATCTCGATAAATACAAAAACAAAAAACTGATTGAAAACGTAAAAAACGAAAGACATTATTACGCAATAATTGCACCATCATATTGACATTATTTTTGTATCAATTTCCTTTCGTTATTCGAAGAAACAAAAAATAAATAAAATACGTTCTTTCATCAACGACGTCGTCAAAGATTTTTTTATTTTTTTTCTCCACAATCCATAGATAAAGAATTCATTATTGAAATGCGTCAAAAGGTGCGCACGCTGAACATATAATCGACAATAATAATATTGTTTCTTTGACAATGCAAACTACAATGATTCGATGCAGTATTTTGGCAATGATGTTGACAAAATAAATAAAATAATGGACAGGTAAGAAGATTTAAAGCGGCAAACAAACAAACAAACAAACAAAACAATAAAGGATACGAAACAAAAGAAATATATAAGCAGTCTTAATCGACTTCAATAGACTTGCTTGAATAATAGGAATGTACGGTGTTGATAATAAATTAGGGATGACAATAGCAGGTAAAGTCTTTGGAATACGTGTGCAAAACAACAAAAAGGTTTTGTTTGCTATACTGACATCTTTTTTTGTTTGTCCATCTTAGTGACAATACACTTGTTGACAAACAACGGTAAACTTTCTAGAACAATTTTATTACTATTTAAACTTTCTCAGTTTTTTAAATTACAATAAAAAGTACGTTCGTTCGAACTAGCAGCAAAACCTGTCGGATTCCAGGTATAGAAATGGGTCATTGATGATGCCAACCAATCCGCAGAATTCAAACCGTGGAAGAAGACTTGTTATTATCGACTTTTTTCATACAAATTTCAGACAAAAGCAATTCAGCTATGGGAAATATTTGGATATTTCACACACATAATTCGACTATAAGTTGATATAGTTGCAATGACAATAATAATTATTAATCATAACAGCTGATATTCGCGGGAAATATTGTGATACTATACCTGATTTCACATACAACTGATGCTACGGCAAGAAATGTCAAAATGTACATACGTGAAGTAATGTAATCACATCGTGTTTAAGTAAAACTGGGACCATTTTTTTAAGGGACGATTATTATTATTATTTGTATAGCAACTCTAATATTAGGGTCCTCTATGATATTTTTATTAATAAACGGGTCTATAATATTCCATCTCTCTCTCTCTCTCTCCATGTCTGGGCCAATTCAAAGTTATTTAATTCTTCCGTCTAAATTGGTTTTCTGGACTAGGCGCTGTCAAGGTGGTTGGAATATATCTCTGAAAGCGGGGATTTCTGGAAAGGGACGATATAACAGATTTATAAAACAATAATTAAAGACTTATAATGTCACCAGTCAAAGTCACCAAGGAAATAATAAGCAGAAAGAACTGTCATCGCCTACTTATAAGTTGTTAGTGATTGAATAAATAATATTGATTGTAATTTTTAACTCTAAGATGTGATGACCATACGATAAATAAATAAATAAGTTGTTGTTTCTATGGTGTCCAGTATCAACCATTAGGAAAATATACTCTACTAGCTATCCCGACAAACGTTGTCCTGTAGTTCTTACTATGAATATTGATTTCGAATTTGTAATTTATAAAAATACGTTTAAAATATGTTTGAAAATTAAAAAAAATTATTGTTTCTGAAAGCTTGAAAGAAATTCTATCAAAAATCTGCGTACCAATGTTTTGAAACTCAATGGTTGTCAGATAAAAATAATTGTGTTGTTATGGGATTTTTGACAGATGGCGTTATTGTCAGTAAATTTTTTATAAAAATGAATCTGTGCTCACTCAAAGTGAACACAAATACACTCATTGACTCTTTCATAGTAAGCTACTTAAAGCTTGTGACGTGAAAGAGGAAGATGGTCGGCACCTGGGATCGAACCCACGGCCTCCGCAAGAAACAGTGCGAAAGCCGGCGTCGTAAACCCTAGACCACCAACCACTCCAATCCGTTCCATACTAACTTTTATATTACATCTCATACTATTTTACATCCAATTTTCCATTTTTAATAGTTATTCTGTTATCCGGAGCAGAGAAAATTCTAATAAACTCAACACGATAAAAATTTGTTCTGCCGATCTCGAGTTATAAGTGTTCGCACTAACCCGATTTTCAATGCGAATGCACATTCAAATGCATAGAAACATTCTTTGCGCCGGTCGGAATCAGCGTTCTTTGCGTTTTCACCCTACCTCACTATAGGCGCAGATCATGTGATGGAGTCCAGCGAACTAACAGTAAGTATAAAGAATTCGTTACCACAAACAAAAAGAGTCAGGAGAGAATAAGCTCGTAAAGTGACGGCTCGCGTTCATAACAAATCCCAGTGAGAGGATTGGCGGTGGATGTAAGTGGGTCAGTTGAAAATATCTGCCCGACGACTGGACCGATCGTCCTATTAATAATCTTTCGCGATATTTACCAATTCTAATAATTCAACACACCGACACTAAACACACATGACTATATAGAAATTTACTAAATACCCATGCTTTGAATTGGTGTGATATGAATTTGCCAATGGTTATTATAATTATAGTAGGTACACTAACTTATAGGGACGATATTATAAATATACGTTAGCAAATAGTTAAGTTTCAGTAACATTTTCTTTTGACTTTTTCATTTTTTTTAAATTAACCTGTTCTCACTCGAATTGAACACAAATAGACTTTCAAAAGTCATCTTTCACATTTTAAACAAAAGTTTGTGTCGTGAAAGTGGGAATGCACGAATTCCAGTACGCTGTATACCACCTCCACATATTACTGACGGAACATACCGACCGCCAAAGTTTCAGACAATCATTAGTCAATTGATAGTTTTCGTACCAATTTAAACATTTTATTCAGGAATGTGTAAAATCGTTTTATAGTGGCGTCCATGTATGGGAACGAGAAGCAGGGGCAGACCAACGATGAGGTGGAGTGACGAAATCGTGGCTTGTGGTAGTTTCGGCTGGATGAGGAAAGCACAAGCGAGAGAGAGAGAGAGAGAGAGATGGCGACAATAATTGGGAGAGGCTTTGTTCGGAAGTGGATGCAAGACCCATTTAAATGCATTGAAACCATAGACAAAATTCTATGAGACGATCGGCGTCGGTGTTGTGTTTTCACACTTATTGACAAAATGTCAAAAGCGCACTATAGGATATTTGAATGAAAAACGGTGAAACGTTCCGAAAACGACTTCCGATTTTGAGATATTTTTGGTCTATCGTTTATAAAAAATTTGTAGGTTCTTTAAAGATAATTACTAATAACAAATATTTAGTGTTTTCCACAATTTTATTACTGAGCTAACCAGTTTCTGAAGACAGAACGTGTTCTTCTTCAGGATTAGTTGATGCTTACTTAGTTAACACCTCAATCTTCCTCTTGAAATTAATAGTCAGCTCGTTGATTTCATTCGAGGCTTTAATCTAAATTTACTCGCGATTTTGATCCCATTCCCATTAAAATTACGATGTCATCATGATAATTGGATTTTGGTCGCTAAGCACAAAAATAGTTTCAAAAGTATGTCTATTTTGAATCCAGTATTGCATTACGAAAAATAAAGTGTAAATAAGGTAGGTATAAATTAGTATTGGAAGTACTGCAGATAGTCGACATTGAAATTTGAAATCGACATTGAATCGATTGAATTTCAAGAGTATCCCCTTATAAGAACGTAGTTTTTGTTTAAAAAATTCGGACCATCTCTATTCCGTGATTTGTTGTATCCGGATGAAGATTTTCAGAGAAAATACTAACTAGATGACAACTATGTAAATATACAATTCACCTTCCGTGTACGCTCCCTAGATGAAGAATATGGACTCCACAAGTCCTCGCCATGCTGCCCTGTCCCCTGCTATCCCCACTGCTATCATCCCAGTCGACACCGGCTCTTCGAAGATCCGCCTCGTACAATCTTCAAATAGTATGAATAGGACTATCGCGTCTTCTGTTGCCTTCAGGGTGATTGATAGTTGAGGCAAAGACGAGCTAAGTCTTCTGTGAGGTTCCTCAAAACGTGGACCTGCCTGGTTAGTCGGCGGAAATTGACAGTGGTGGTGAATGTGGTGACATATGCGGTTGATCTGTTTACTATCTAATAGTTCTAACTTTAAGGTTGTCTTGGGCTCAAAGTCACACCATCGGATGCCCAACAATAATTGTCGCAGGGACTTGCTCTCAAAACCTGCTAAGCTTTATGTATTTTTAATGTTGTCTTGGGCTCAAAGCCATACCATCGGATGTCCATTATACGTTGGAGGCACTTGCTCTCAAAATCTACTAAGCTTGTGTTTTGGGCACAATGTTGAAAAAAATTGGAACGAGTAGAGCTAATAAACTAAGAGTGTCCTGCGAGTCCTAAAAACGTGACCCAGCAAGGGTGGTCGGCGAAAATTAACAGTAAGGTTGACCGTCAGCTCTCAATAATATTATATTTAGCATGTACTTAACCATCAAATCTAGACATTCTTGCTTTGATGGTTTATTGTTTTTGTTGTTTATAAATGACATTTAGACAACACATCAGCTGTTTTATGTAGGTAGGTAATAAGAAACATACAATGTTAAGAAATTATTTTCTTAAGTAGGAAAATCTCAAAATCTAGGCCACTAAAGGGGCACACTAATCTACGTATAAAAACTTAGAACGTTGTTTTTAAAGATGCTACGTAAAAGTTGAAAACGCACATAGAATTAATCTACATACTCGATGTAGGTAGGTATGTATTTAAATAATTAAAAGTACCTACCTATAAAAGTGTATCGAAGCTTTTCGGATCGATAGGAAAGTATTGGATCGCGTGCATACAAGACATGAATATAAAAATACCTAGTTAGTTGCCAACCACACAGAACACCCCATCTACAGGAGGCTCTGAATCGAAATGCAAGGGGATTAAAATTTAGTACCGTCTCTTTAAGCCCCTTTCCTAGCTGGTCGCATGATCGCACATTGTATGAACGTGTCCTATCCTAACTGGGCAGACGGATAGCGTAAATTCGATCGTCCGATCGGTGCCTTGTTTGAATTGATCGATCGTCGCTTGTATTGCTCTGTTGTATCGATAATGAATACGACACCTAGCCAAAAGTTCTTACTTACTAACAACATTCATATTTATTTGTTTGCGTTGTCAAGAAAAGTGGACGCGCGATCATACGAAGGCAGTTAGGACACATCGTGCGATCACAAATTTGTTTATGCGATCATCGCAATCCGATCGATCGATCATGCGACCAACTAGGACAGGGCCTTAGTGTACGGAATTATACCCCTTCGTCCGCGAAATTTCCGAAAAAATGCCACTGCGTAATTAAACAAAGTTTAAAAAATACATACGTTTATTTCTATATTATCTTATTTCTATAGAACCAAAAAGACAAAAAAAGAAGGAAAAATAGAGCGAATAAAAAAGATCTTGGCCCATCATATTTATATTTAATAAGGTATTATTGTACATTACTACGAGCAAATTGCTAAATAACGTTAGTAATATTACCTATATATAAATTATTTAATAAGGTAAGTACATAATATATCAAAACACCAAAACTTTGTATGTTTTCGGGTGACCTACACCAATCTTCACAGAATATGGTTACGAAAAAGCTAATTCATAGAAGTCAATAGAATTCAGTAGGTATATCAACATTTCTTAGTATCCATCTATCGGATAGTTTTCAATTGATGCGGCCGTCACATTCTTTCCATCACTTTATCTTATAGATGGCAACTAAGAACATTTATCTACGCATTGATGCGTTGGGCTATGATGAAGAAGAAGAAAAAACAGCATGTTATTAATGTTGATAAACTAAAAGAAAAAAACCAATGGAAGATCGTTTTGAATTTGAATCGCCATGTATACGCGGGAGTACTATTTCAGTAACCAGTACTGAACGTAGCACCAAGTATACCTGATATAGGACTCGATGCCCTACTAATCTTGAACTACATACGATTTTAATACTAATAATAATATTAATTCATATTATCATGTGGAGCTGAAGTCGAACGATGTGAGTTTATCACAGGGAAACGAGAGGCCACACTTACACGGTGCACTACTGTCAATAATGCTATTCGAAATATCGAAGACGATTACCTATAGTTACATTATTTTTTTAGGGCGTTTTATACTATATTTTTTTTTATTTTTTATTTTTTTTATTTCCCATACCAATAACATAAGTACAATAATAAGTACAATAATAAGTACAAGTACTTACAATCTATATATATATTTATTTATTTATTTTGGGATTTATTATCTCACTAGGCAGACGCCTGTGCCGAGATAATACTTTTTTTTTTTTTAAAAAATACTGGAATATTTTTTTTTTTTTTTTTTTGAGGCTAGCACCCGTATTCGGGTGATGAGTACTGGAATATTACCTACTAGAATAATTTTATACTGGAATATTACCTACTTATATAGAAATCTAATAAAATATAATATTGAAAATAACAAAAAAATAAAACTATATTTTTGAGACTAGTTGCATATATGCAGGATAACAGTGCCATTCACTCCGATCACCTTTCATTCAAAAAAATATAAAAACTCACAAGTGCAACTCAGCATCGGAAATGCAGGGAAAAGGTCCACAAGAATCCACAACAATGGAAAAGGCAATCGATTATAACAGACAAGAACTCCATAATCACATTCATCAGTGAGTCACTCGTCTACCTCAACACATACACTAGTATTCTTTCTGACTCCTTTATTACTCCTTTTTCCAATAACCAGGTGTTGGTTAGCTTTTTGAGGTTTAGACCTCCAGGGCTCAGAGAGTCTGATATATCTGCCATTATTTTGTTGTATATTCTAGGTCCAAGAAATGTGAGGTGTCTCTGCGCAAATGTCGTCTTTACGGCTCGCGGCTGGAGAAGACGTTTGTTTCTTGTGTCAGCGGTCAGCATATATGTGTGTGAAGTATAGTCTGGGATATTTTTATGCACATACAGCACTGATGATTTTATGTATTTTATATTTTATATAGAATAAGGGTGCGCTTGTATACCAAACTAACATCGTAAGAGCTCCATAACCTAATGATATAAAAGTCTGGTTAGTTCGAACACTATTTATAATTCGAGATCGGCCGATTTTTATCATTTTTTGGCTTATTGGATTCTTCTCGGCTCCGGATAACAGAATAACTAATAAAACATCGAAAATGGATAGAAAATAATATAAATACTATTAGAGTTAGTAGGTATAGAAATTTCGATACAACAATGCCATCTGTGAATTTTATTATATCGCCGACCGTCTTCCTCTTTCACGACAAAAGCTTTAACTAGCTAACTGTGAAAGAGTCAAAGAGTGTATTTACGAGTATGTTCACTTTGAGTGTGAACACAAAAAAAATGCTCAGTTGAAGAGAGATTAAATTAAAACACAATACTTAGATCCAAATCCAATCCAAACTCCCTTTACGCCCCGCTTAGGGGCATAGGGAGGCAACAAGAGCTCTCCATCCCGCTCGAACTTGCGCAATACTTAGAAAAAATTTTCAATTTAAATAACTTTAAGTGTCCCTATAATAGAAGAAGAAGAAATTTTCCCATTGATGAATGAAATATAGTATATTATTTGCATACTTCATTTGATCAAGAATTAAAATAGAATAAAATAGAAAAATTATATTCCTCAAATTTTTTTTCACTCACCACAGATTGTCGATAATATTTATTTATCTTTATTTATTATTTATATTTATCTTTATTATTATTTATCTTTGTAAATTATTAATTTTACACGCCATAGAGCTGCTTTCTTTTTTACAATTTGTTATTTTGAGAATGTGTCTCACACCCGTTGGCTTGCATTTAACGTGCTTGCCAACTATGCATATGCCCGCAAACTGAAATGGTCTATTATTCATATTCAATGAACTTTGTAATATTTTATTTAATGACTGTAAGTTTGTTTGAATAAAAAAAAAAATAAAAAAAAAAAATCTGAGGCGATAAAAATGATTGAAAGCGATATCGCCTCAAGTTGACTACCTTTCAACTTTTGTATCTGGTGGAACGATGCACGCATGCGCAGATATGCGCGGCGTCCGTATGTTCTGTTTCTTGACAGTTGACTGCACTGCTCTAAATTTATTTCTCCTTAGAATACAATTCCGCGCCAATATCTGCGTTTTTACATTATTTTTCCTCAATTGAGAGTCTCCTTATATCGTCTAAAACAATATTTTCAACTAACATTTTTAAAACTATCAGCGCACCTGACAGATTGAATGTATGTCAGTGGACTCGTGTGAACACATCAGACGATCAATGGGCGACCGAGCGATATTTTTTTTTATGCAAGCGAAATCGTCTGGCCTTATATCGTCTCGTGTGAACAGTGAACACCGCATAAGGTCTTCCGAATAGGAAAAGGCCGACTGTCCACGGCAGCGTATCGCATGCAGCGCGTAATGGTATACGATTGCGTGCAGCTGCACATAGGTACAACACAACGAGACTGTGTCCACGGTGCGCTATCGTCGCGTCGTATAGGATGCGTGCATCCGTATAGCTGCCTGTCGTATTGCATGTGATACGTCTGGGCGTACAACGAATGAATTCACGTGTTTATTTTTGGTCAGATATTGCAAAAGTATCTGTATTTGTACAAGAAATAATGCTATTAGGTAATTAATAAAATTTATAAGTTGTTGAACATGCATTTTTCTTGGTGGAAGTAATTTAAATAATCAAATTTAAATAAAAAAAACTTTTTAACTCTTCCACAATTTTATTATACCGGCAATGTAATATGAAGGGCGTGCCCCTTGGTAACATGTAACAAGGTATAATAAAATTGTGGAAGAGTTCAAAAGTTTTTTTATTTAAATTTGATTATTAGGTAATTATTGTGATTTATCATTATAAATAGGCAAATGAAAAATATACGAATTACTTTTTATTTATAGAAAATTAATGGATGTAGTACAGATGCAGTACGTGTCATGGACACACTTCAGTACGCCGCGCCGGGCTGCAAGGCGTACTTTGCCGCGCCGCGTACGCTTCGCCGCCGTGGACAGTAGGCCAAAGACGACACAAGATTAAAATATGATGCGGCATCATTCGTCAGTTTATTTAAGTGTACGCAAAGTTAAGACGAAATGAGTGCTCGCTTTTTTATGTTTGGTCATAGAATATACGAAATTGATCATTTGCGCAATTAAAGACTTATTGCCGTTGCAATGTCATCCAATAAAAATTCTTGTCAGTCAGACTCAACCTTATTGTACACTTTTTGGTGAGTCTCCCTAGAAATAGAGTTTACACCACGTAGAAAGGCTCTGATCGGCAAATAATATGGTATGGAAGATAGTGGAAAGTTGGGCGTATTGACGGAATTAATGTAAATAGGATAGCAAAAAAATATATAACCGAAACAGGAAAGGTTTAAGAAGCCATTGTTAAGGTGGGCCAAATCAGAAGCAAAATAAATATGATAGATGAAGCGAAAGATGAATATCTGGATAGAAATGAGTGGTGGTTCGTTCACTCTGTCTACTCTTTACGGGACACGGCATGATGGGTAAAAAGCCGGAAAGTTACATAAGATTTCAAATATGTATTTAAAAAGCACAATTCAAAAATTATGCTTGAACGCTTTAATACTAACGATTGTGAAATGTGATTATTTGAGGACCACGTGATCAACCATATAAAAAATTGAGGTTTTAATAAAAAATTCGCCTCTTTGATTTATTCTTTTGATGTTATATTCATTTGTTTATGATGTTGAATTGAATTACTTTAGAAACAATTTTAAAAGAGAATCTACGATGGTTGGCCGAAGAAAGCTTAGAAGTTTCCAATATTTCAAGGTTTATTTAAAACCAACAAAAGTAATTATTTGTTTTTTGTTCGGTGTCCGTTGCTAAAATGTGATTCTTGTCATATGATGGCACAATACCTACGTCGCTATACAACCGCTTCGAGAACCATTCTAAAGTCCGCCATTCACGTTCATTCCAAATTGATGTTATACAACGTTGGCCATCCATTTGGATGACAACCAAAAAGGTTCCATTCAAGATTATTACATAGAATTTGAATTTGAATTTGACGCATTTTGATATTATTACATTTTAAAACGGCAAAACAGGCATACCCTGGTGGAAGGATAATGACAAAATGAGACAAACACGCATACCCTGGTGGAAGGATAATGACAAAATGAGACAAACAGGCATACCCTGGTGGAAGGATAATGACAAAATGGGATAAATTTGGACCACATTATTAACACTGGCGGTCAAGTGACGTGACGACTTGGACCACGGTTCACTCGAGTTTCCCCATTCACGATCCGTTTGGAGTGATAGACGAATGGCTTGACGTGATTGAATTTTGGACTGATGGATATCCGACTCACCCTATCACTTCACATCATCCATTTGGTTTTCCCCCCATTCACGGTCAAGTGAGATCACTCCGTTCTGAAGGATGGAGTGAAGATGGAGGACATCTCTCTGACAAGCGTTTTCATTGGACGAAAGTGCAATGACAAGCCTACAATAACTACATTGTTTTTTTGAAAAATCTTTTTATAATATTTTTATAGTAATTCTTGAACATTTCAATACAAAAGTAATCATTTTATTAAGATTAAAATTCCTGCCTTTGATGTGTTGAAGATGGACTCAACGTTTTTGTCCAAACACTCTCAACGCCCCAAATCAAACATGACAAAAATCAGATGGAAAAAAACTTATTAATTTGATGCATCATGTCTTAGTAGGTAACAGGGAAAAAGAGAATATATGCAAATAGACGAATCTGATTTAAAAAATTTAATCAGGAAAAAAAAATTACGGAATTTTTCGGGTTGGTGATGGGGAAATGATTCTTTACTGTACGTTAATACTTACGTGTATTTCAGCCGCCTTTTTGTCGTAAAGAAGTCATAAAATCACCTCAATACTTCAAAGTAGATGTATAAAGATTTTATGGCATTATTATACTTTTTTATTTTATTTTATCCTGAGGTATCCTTGGGAATATTCAAAAAGTAAGAAACAAAACTCAAAGAAGCCCAGTAGCTAACTAAAAGGAACACAACACCACGACAATAATAATTAAATTGAGTTATTGTTTACGGAGTTACACGCATTTTTCTATACTAATATTATAAAGAGGAAAGATATTTTGATTGTTGTTTTGCATTGAATAGTCTCCGAAAGTCCGAAACCACTGAACCGATTTGAAAAATTCTTTCACTGTTGGAAACTTAAACTATCCCGGATAACACAGGTTAGATAACATCAAAAATAGGGATTCTTGCTATAACACCAATAATGTAATCCAAGGTGTAAAAAAATACATAAAATATTCCTATTATATATAGCATATTATATAGCATTATAGCATCGCATATGCTGATGCTAAAACTATTGATGATTGAATAAAATAATGCAGTACGACTTTTCAGATCACATCATCATAATTATTATGATGTCGCGACACCATAATAATTATGGAAACTAATATACGAGTAGTTATGCCACAAGATGTGTTCTTTTATTTTAAAAATTTAATTGAAATGTGGTAGCGATGGATCACTGGGATACGAGCCGTACGGGAGAGGACCATTAGAATGCTACACTATTCCGGAATGACGTAGGCTATATAATATTTGTGGGAAAATGAGAGATTTTTATGAAAATTAAACATTTTTTTTAAATACATATCTACCCGTGCGAAGCTGGGGCAGTATTTTTGACTTACTATATAATATTATGCATTGTTCTTTTTTTAAACCCTTTGCACTCGTTGTCGAGTGCAAAGGGTTTGGTGCAGCGTAATCAAAATCTATTAAAACGTTTTAAACTATTATACCCATCTGTTATGGGTCTTAAGGAACCCAACTAAGTTGTTATAAACTTTTGTCGATTCCATTGCCAGGAGGCATTTTAAGTTTATGGGGAATGTGGACCATTCCCTCTTTATGCATTCAAGCAATTCTGTTCTTGAAAACTGTGCGCGTGTATTGTTCTTGTTTTATGAAAATTAAGTGGTTGGTGGTCTGGCGGTTACGACGCCGGCTTTCGCACTGTTTCGTGCGGAGGCCGTGGGTTCGATCCCAGTTGCCGACCATCTTCCTCTTTCACGACACAAGCTTTAAGTAGCTTACTGTGAAAGAGTCAATGAGTTAATTTGTGTTCACTTTGATTTCACCTACCTCTGTTGCATAGATGTTTAATGGATTACTTCTGATCAATCTGAGGGTTCTAGGTTTGGTTCTGATTGGGATATATCAATGTGTTTGTTTTTTTCTCACTTCAAATATCTGCAATGTCTACTGGGGTTGGCATTTTGTCTCAACTAGGACAGGGCCAGACAACATCTACCTCAAACGTCAAGTACCTATGGCTTTATATTTATTTATTAGAGACAAAAAACAGAACACTGAACAACACAAAAAAAATCACGCAATGAAAACATAGAAACTCCAGTGCTCCAGAACAAGTATCTCGCGCAAAGCTATTGGCTATATGTACATTACCTTTGTATACAATTTTTACTTTATTTATTTACTTTTCGCAAAATATGGAATAAGTGTGAACCTTGTCGTTAACAACTTTCTCCATTAGGTGGCCAAATTTTTAATCCCATTAACACGTCGACACTGAGGCATTGGCATTTGAAATTTAGAAAAAAATGCACAAACCTACCTAATTTTGAACTAATTAACGGAACTATTTAGGGATTTACTCATACTAGTGTTCGACCAGTGCTCGGAATTCGACCATAACCTATTTAAATTATAAGTTCGATCATTATTAAGGTTCCATTGTCAAAGGCTGAGCGAGTGCTATTTCACAATTTTCTTTCTTGGAAATGTTGATATATTATGTACAATGTTTTTTTTTTCTATTATTATTATAACATAAACATGACATACTCCCTTTTAAGGCTCCCCGCACACCGCAAGCCGGAGGAGACCAATCCGTAGCGAACCCGATCCGCACATGGCCGACCCCTAGCCCGATTGCCAAAAAGTCAGCCACACACAAATCAAGCCCGCCGCGGATCCCCCCCCCAAACCAACCCACAATGCAGGAGGCCTAGGCCCCACTCAGGAGCATAGGGGGCATCAAGAGCTCTCCATTGCGCTCGAAGGCGTCCGAGGCTCATTGTGCCTTTTCTGATCGGTTGAGGTTTAAGGACGTGAGGTGGTCAACTTTACGGTCCCGATCTGATTTTTCGATTTCCTGCCTCATACAGGATGCTCGAAAAATCAGCAAAAAAGACCAGAGGTGCTATTCTTAGCTATAGACAAACAATATAAATCTATTCTCAATTTGATCACAGATAACAAAATAATATATTCGTCTGTGTCAATGTCACATACATCGAAGTGTGTGTATCAAATACATTACAGCAGTGTTTGTTATATTCTTTTTATTGATTTTACGTAGTTCTTATACACAGTTCACAAAATAAATTAGCATTCGCCACTCCGTCTCTATTATAAACTAAAAGTGTGCGATATTTCGTACTCCCCCCTCCACGCAATATTCGTACAAATGGTCACGAAGATTTTCCATTACGTATTAATATATGTATAGATTTCTGGCTTTGATTTAGCCTAGATAGTCGTATAAGTAGGTACCTATAAATGCAACGAATAACGAGACAAAATAAGCAAATTATGCGTATATATAAAATGTGCTGTGTGCGTCGTTATAAATGTAACGATTTGACCGACTGTCAAATTTATGACGCAACTCGGATCGTTAAAAAAAATTGAGATAAACGCGTTACCAATGAGCTTTGGAGTACGGGACATACCGCACATTTTGTAATAAGTCAGAGTCACGTGCTTACGGCTGTAAGCGTAAGATGTTCAAATTAGATTCCATGTATGAAGGAATGCTAATCCTTTCATCCTACCGCTCTTTTTGAAACAGTCTGTCGTTGAAAGTTTACTCAAAATGCATAGCATATACGTTCGGACAAAATTCGTTCAAGGCAGCGTTCCTCAACCTTTATTTTAAACTAGCAGTCTGTCCCTGCTTCGCACGGGTAGGTACATAGGTATTTAAAAAAATAATTCAGTTTTCTTATGATCTTTATAGAAGATCCCTAACTTTATCAAAATATTCTATAGGCTATGTTAATCTGGAATAATGTAGCATTCTAATGGTCCCCTCCCGTCCGGCTCGTACCCCAGTGACGCCTATATCTCTGCCGCATTTCAATTTTTTTTTTAATAAATCAACACTTATTGTGGCATTATTATAATAGTTAGACGTATGCTGTCGCGACACTTTTTGTAGATAATTATGTAATACATTATTTTATTCTATCATCAATAGTTTTCACAGCGCACGCGATGTAAAGAATATTTTAGGTAATTTTTGCACTTTATTGGAGTTTTAGTAAGGATCAAAGGCTATATGAAAATAAAATATAGCCTATGTTCAGCGGGGAGAGTGTAGCTTCCCAACAGTGAAAGAATTCTTCAAATCGGTTCAGTAGTTTCGGAGCCTATTCCCGTCAAACAAACAATCAATCAAAACTTTCCTCTTTATAATAGTAGTGTAGAAAAAAAAGTCACTTTTCTCTCGATCTTAGCATACTGCGTGAATAGCTGGTCCAATTTTGTATTTTGATGTGTTTGCTATTGTATATTATAAATTAAGAAATTCGCGTTAAATTTTTAGATAGGTAACATTAACAAATAAATAAATAACACTCTTCTATACACAGGTGTCAGTACAGCCGGCGGAACTTAATGCTTGAAGCTTTCTCTACCAGTCAACCTGTCCCGTCCAATCTGAGACAGGATTCCATCCCCGAATAGAAATTTCAAGCGAAAAAAAAACACATTGAGGATTTCTGACCCGACCGGGAATTGAACCCTGGACCTCTTGCTGTGAAGTCGGAGCTTTTACCACTAGGTTACCCATGTCGGTAATTAAACTACAGAGTAAATATTTGTTTTGTATTGTAAACATCGAACTACCTTAGTACAAAACATCCTTTTCATTTCCAGTAACTCAAAACAAAAAAACGACCCCTTCACGCCGAGTCCCGTAAGGGGTAGGCAGAGAGAACGGACCTCCATTCTCTTTTAACCAAGCATAGGTAGGTAGTTCTTTTGCTTTTTCATAACATTTTTCATAAAACCTTTCCTATTTCTCTTACTCCTGATCTCGCCTTCCTTGAGAACGGAGTCGATGTGTTTAATTCACGTCATTCTCGGTCGGTTACGCTTTCTAACACCTTTCCTTACAGCATTCTGTTTGCATCCATTCTTTCCACATGTCCAAACCATCTCAGCATCTTATTGAACAAAATTGTTATTTTTGTAATTTCCTCGCATTTTTTATGATTCTAACCCATCATTGAACCACCCACAACATGCTCGAATATACTCGTATTCAAACTCATCTTTTTGACAATTAAAACCGAAAATTAAAATATAAAATGTGTTGAGAAAGTGTGGTTCTATACCTTCATCGAATGACACTCAACACTTCCAATGTATATTTCTAAAATATTACGGGTAAAGTAGGTAGGTAAGTACGTATAAAAAGATAAGTGTGTGTAGTTCGATTATTTTTTATGGGTATTTCTCCCAGCACATTGACGTGGTTTTACCATGAAAAGAAAACTTAGATTCAACTTCAGATATGGACGACCCATTTTCAGTGGAATTTTCAATCTAGGCCAATAATAATAATTATAATGGGAGAAAGGGTCAAGCTGTAGGTACCTACCGTGATATATACGTGGCTCTGTTCCATATACATAACAAATAGTAATGTGGCCTTAAGGGATTTTTGTTCAATAATTTGATTATTTCAGGAAATATGTCAGCGGCGTCTCCACGATGGAAAGATCGAATATTGCCTTTATAAAATAACGTAACATACTTCATGGGTGACTTATTTCCTACTACACCGCCATCTCTTGATTTTTTTGTTATACAACCGTAAATAACCGAGGCCGTTGAAATTTGCTGTCTCTTTCGCATAAGCAGCCTAGAAGGCAACCTAGATATGACGTCACGCGTATAGGTCATATAAGCGGAATCTCATACGTAGGTATAAAATGCGAAAGAGAGACAGAAATTACGCAGGTATCACATGTGCATACAATATTTACTGTCTCTTTCGCACTACTCTTTCGTTTATGCGAAAGGGTGACAGTAATCATAAGTGCATACAAAATTTACGCTTATTGTTTTTTTATTTTTTTTTACTATTTTAAATTGTTTTCTTCATAATATTGTTGTGTATCTTATTTACATAAATAAGTGGGAAACACAGAAATATTCTTCAGTGTAATCAACAGGACAGAAGTGGAAGCCTTAAAAATTTTACGGTTAAATCCAACTAAATCAATATTATTAAAATTGTTTCCGTTAGTTTATTTATATAAATATACGGCGTTAGCCTAAAAGACAACACCGCCTATGCGCGTGACGTCAGAGATCCTGCATTCCGGTCGGCCTGTCGATATCACAAATGAGAAATCCGACATGCGATCCGACAAATGAGAAAGACAGCAATCGTGACGGACTCGAGCTAACCCGTTTGAACTTCAACGGGTTAACGTCAAAGTGTTTTTTTTTTACTAGTAATTTCTACACGGGGTTGGCCTGTCTTAGATTGGACGGATCGGTTGACTAGAAAAAATTGCCTAAAGCAATATACTCCGCCGGCTAAAATACTGACACTTTTGTAGGGAAAAAAGTGTACATTTATTTATGTACTAGCTGACCCGCCCGTCGAAATTGGACAAAAACATGATTCTTACTTATTACATGAATAAAATCCAGTTTACTTTTTTTTAGGCAGAGAGTACGGATTTCCATTCTTTCCTATCCAAACAAACCTCTTTCGCTTCTTCCAAACGCATAACATTCCGCAATCTGCATACATGCTTTCGCTATTTATTTTGCTCCTGACTTGGCCCTCCTCTAAGACTGAACCGATATGATCGGACCATGTCATTCGAGGTCGACCTCGTCTGCGTGCACCCATTCTTTCAGATTTATATATCCTTTTTGTCATTCTTTCCTCGTTCATTCTCTCTACATGCCCAAACCACCTTAATTTATTAACTTTCATTCTAGTCACTACGCTAACATCCACTCCACATTCCTTTCTAATATTCTCATTCCTCACCTTATCAATCACTCTATTTCCGCAAATCCTACGGAGTGATCTCATTTCCACAGCATTCATTCTAACTTCCAGATTTTTCGTCCATGTCCATGTTTCACTCCCATACATCATGGATGGTATCAGGAATGCAGTTTACGACATAAAAATATAATTAAATTAAGCAAATAATTTATTGCATTGGGTCATAAGTTTGTAATCAAAACTATTCCTCCACATTTACGTAACTTGGGAAAAATCCAAGAGATGGTGGTGTAGTAGGAAATAAGTCACATATTATGTTACCTGTTACCTAATTGTATATTATATTGTTGAAAGAATATACCCTATTTAAACCTAAATTGACGGAATTATTATTTATGCATAAAATAATGATCGAGGCTATTTAATAATGCATTGAAGGAATTTCATGTCGTTAAAAGAAAAATAAAGTGTTGAATGGGATGAAATAAAGGTCATTTCTAATGAATAAAAAGAGTGTTTGTAATATTATATTGTGTGGGCGTTTTTAATAAGAAAATAATGCGAGCCCCTCAATATCCCTCTATCTTAGCAAACTATGACTATTTTTAAGTGTAGACCGAGTAATTTTCGCGAAGAAAACAATTGAAAAATGAGCGATTATCGTTCAAATCTTAAAGATAAATCGTTACGTGTGTACCCAGCTATTGGCTTTCCTCCAGTCACCTGGGGTACGGCCTTCCGTCCAGCACAAGTTGAAAAGCTCCAGGCACCACTGCAGCGTCACTCAGCCGCCATACCTGATAAGCTCCGTTGATGATCTAATAAACTCCTCTCTTATTTTAGAGCAACACTTTAGAGTTTCTATGAAAACACCTTTACAAGTATAGGTAATAAATTTCTAAGTTCGTCTGACAATAATTATTATCGGTTTCGGCCTTACTTTGGATTCGCCAACAGAATTAGGTAAGAGGATTCACTGAAATAATCTTTCGTCTGATAGCAATACCATAAAAAAATAATGTACGGCCACAAAAAAATAATAAGTAAAAACAGGTTATTCATTTGATACAGGTTATACATCAAATTGGACATTTTTCGAATAGAAATGGACATTTGTCAAATCATTTGGGACATTGATTGGACGCAGTATTTTTTTAAAATTTGAATCGCATTAGCCTTACAAGAAACCGCTACCATCTGATTGGGGAACGTTGTTAACGTCAAATGATCACACTATGCTAACTTTAGAAGCGGCTGAAACTATAGTATAAAACCTATAGCCAATTTTATATGAAAAATGACTACTTTGAGTTGACAAACGTCCCGTTTGATAATATGTAAACGTTGTATTTGATTAGAAAAATGTCTTCTATACCTACTTTATATACCTGCTTAAAAAAAGTGCGTACACGTATAACTCGAGATCTACTGAACAGATTTTTATGATGCTTGGTTTATTGGATTTACCTTCGCCCCGGATAACAGAATAACTAATAAAAATCGAAAAATGGAAACCAAATAATACAAAATATAATATTAAAGTTGGTATGGAACGGACTTCCTAACAACAACGCCATCTGTGAAAAATCCATAACAACACAATTTATATTTACCTGACAACCATTGAGTTTCAAAACATTGGTACGCAGATTTTTGATAGAGTTTATTTCGAGCTTTCAGAAATAACATTCAAACATTTTAAATGTATTTTTGTATACATTACAAATTTGAATTCAATAATCCATATTAAGGACTACCTACAGGACAACGTCTGTCGGGAAAGCCAGTTGGTAATAAAAAAAACTGTATATTATTATGTAGAATATATCTTGCTGTTTTAACAAAACGACGTAGTTTATAAACAGATTAATTGAAATCGGAACCATAACTATCTTCTACTACTTCATCTAAAGATGACTGTGTCTTATACACAAAACGAATATACGGCAACAAAATATACGGCACAGCACACAGTGCTTTTGACAACAATTCGATTACAAAGAGCAGAAACAAAGATTAAACAAGTATTACATAAATATATCAACAACTAATGACTGACTAATACTGTTCGATTTTTAAATTGTATGAATGAACAAACCACTACGGGCTTACGACCGTCGTCTACTGTTATTTCGAAGGCTGGCTTAGTGCGATCACTTTACGTTAACATATTATACACAAAAGCTATCGAGTCTTCACATTTTGGAATATGTAAAATAGACTGAATCATCTCGTTAAGGGGATCAATACTAAGAGACCACCGAGGTCGTTAATATTATAATATACTAGCTTATACCCGTCTTGCTTTACGTTTTTGATTCCGAATGTCAGGGTTGATCGGTAGGTAATTAAACAGGTTCTAGTCTAGCTTCCCATTGCTTTGCAGACCTCTATAACTGACATAAGCACATAAAAAGAAGAATGAAACTTTCACATTTCATAAAAAGAGAGAAGAATGACACTTTTAATGTTTATTAAAATTTTGTATGAAGATTCTTAAAAAATAGAGTTTTTTAAATAGCTCTAAATATATTAAAAGTAATGCAGTAAATTGTATTAAAGAACCTTCTCCGGCATTTTGCACGGTTCTGTGCAGATTCATATCTGACGTAGCATTTGTATTTTGAGCGTGATGCTATGACATACGCTAAAAAGCAAACAAAAAAAACATTTCTGAATTATTATGTAGAGATATGAAAACGTGTTTTTTTCCCTTCGTCTTCCCCCTAAAAGTTGACCCCGAATCTTAATAATTTATTAACAACACCTTGAAAATAAACAAATGAAAGCGTATTTGTTTTCACTTTGTGCGAGAAAATATAAGAACAAAAATCATGTTCCAACACGTGTTCGCTTTTCTTTTCTTCGATGTTGATTTTTTTCTTTTCTGGCCTTCGATTTTACCGCGAAGCAGGGATTCTTTGACAACTTGTGTCGGATCATGATATTATTATTTTTTTCTTCTTATATTCGGAAATCACCTTTCTCGATCATTCTCTTGTTTAAAACCCTTCATAATAATGATTTATTTATCAGTAACTACTAGTGGTCGACCAGTGCTCGAAATATGACCATAACTAATTTAAATTACAAGTTTGAAAATTATTAATAAGGTTCCATTGTCAAAGACTGAGCGTGCGCTTATTTAACAATTTTCTTTCAAAAACAATGACATGGATGGATACGTCAAATGTTGTTGATATGTACAAAGCATTTTTCTATTATTATTAAAAGCAAACAATATTAATCTTTTCTCAATTTGACCACAGACAAACAAAATAATATAAGTATGGGTCTGTGTCAATGTCAAATACATCGAAGGGTATGTGAGTATCAAATATATAAGATTACAGTACATAGTGTTTGTAATGTTTTATTTATTGATTTAATCTATTTTATTGTATATTTAGAAAAATATTAAATAATTTCGCCACTCTATGTGAACTATTAATGTGCGAAAATTCATACTCCTCCGTCCGCGTAACTTATTACCATTCACCTTCACTCTAGTCACTTCGCTTACATTCCTTTCTAATATCATCATTCAGCAGTAGCTGTCTATAAAAAGTTGTTGCTCTAGTTGTTCTCAAAACTTCCATCAGATGACTCTATATCTCATTACCATCAGCTACTTGTTATATATACGTGTTATGAAGGAATTAGCATCGGGGCAGTTGGCCCAGTGGTTACCGTCTCTGCACGGTACGACGAGAGAAGCAGGTTCGAATCCAGCCCGGGGCATGGGATTTTTCCACAGTTGCACTTTCTCATAGTATTAGGGAATTTGAACATTACCACTTAATGACGAACGTTGTTAACGTAAAGTGATCACACTATGCCAGCATTCGAAATAACAGTAGAAGAAGGTCGTAAGCCCGTAGTGGTTAATTCATAACTAGTGATCTCTTTTCTACAGCATTTATACCAACTTCTAGGTTTTTCGTCCGTGTCCAAGTTTCACTCGAAAGAACCTTAGATCCAGTTCTCAAGGAAGGCCCGGTCAAAAACAAACGATAGGAGAGCTTGCATGAAAAACGTATTGTCAAAGAAAGAAGCGAAAGAAGTGTGCTTGAAAATAAAATAATATTGAACTTCCATTCTCTCGGCCTAGTCCTAAAGGGACAAGGCGTGATGGGTAAAAGAAAGCCAGTGATGAAATTTCTTTTGATCCTGTAGTGTTCGTAATATATTTCGATAAGAAATGTGTGTCGATTGGAATCAAAGATGGTCAAATCAACTAGGCATTATTATTTGAGAAATCACAAAATGTCTAACAGCGAACTGCAGTCAAATTTAGTGCTGAAAAGTAAAAAAAAAAACATGAAAAAAAATCATTATGTAGAATAAAAATAAAAGGATATTGCCATTTTAAATTTTGATACCGAGGACTGGATCTGTTATCAAAACAACAATAAATCGAAACATTGCTGTTTTGATATCAAAGTCTTTCCGAACCTTCGAGAAATTGTTTGAACCACAAAATGTCCACTGTTTTCTATTACATAACACAACATAAACTATAGGAGCAAATAGCGAAAGCACACCACACCATCATGCATCAGTTCAATTTAAAAACAATGTGGCCGCCGCGCCGTCTCCATAGAAAACGACGGCTTCTGATAATTTATTTGATACTATTAAGTAATATCTGCAATTTTGACTATATTATGACCATTTTTGGTACCAACTTTTAGCACTTTTCGATGTATATTTGACTTATCAGGTGTCCCCTTTACTATATAATAATCCATAATAAACGAATAACCTAAAAAATGTATTTTATGGATTTGACCACTATTGTTAATAATCGACACATGGTTTTGTTGAAGGTAATAAAATTGCGTTATTGCATATATTTTTTTAAGCTGTGCAATATGCATCGACACGCTCGATAAATGCTCAAACATTTACAGGACACGTCGATCGTAAAAAAAGCTTTCCTGATTTCTTTTGACGATTGTCCCGAGAAACAATTATTGCTCTCGTATGATATTCATATTTTTTTCCATCTTTAAAATAAAACTGCTCACGAATTCGCGGTAAAATGATTCGCGAATAAGTAATAAATTAAATAAGAGAATATTGCGTTTCTGTAACGCGTTACGTGAACCGAAAGGGCCAAAAACACAATAGGTAAGTATTAAGTATGCAAATCACTTAAAAAAAGGTGCGTACCTATAGGAATTCAGAATGTTTTTTTTTTAAGAAGTATTTTACGTTTACATCTCAAAATACATTACTTATGTACTTTACAGTAAATTATAACCATATCTCTGTAAACATAAACTTTATTTAATTTTTACAGAACTTTTACAAAATCGTCCAGTTAGTCTTAGTTATATAGTTAGTCCTACTTATATAGTTTATAGATAGTCTTACTTACCTATATGGTCCTAGTTATATAGATGATTTTCTGTAATCGTACAAGTCATCGGTACCCGTATTCTAAGTTTTGTCGGAAGGTAGTCACGAAGGTTAAGTGAGTAAACGATACATTTTGTATAGAAAACATGTAAACGTATCGAATGCGAGAATCGCTTTTGTTTCTAGAAATATCCTTGTGGCGGCGCTATACACGTATTCCATACAAAATGTATCGTGTAATCCTTACTTTACTTTCGTGATTACCTTCCGATAAAACTTAGAATACGGGTTTCGGTGTAGCATAATAAGAAGATACACAGAATCTTACTAATTAATAAATGATTAGTTTTTTATTTATTTAATCTTTTGGTTTAGATGACGGTTAATTTAAACGGCCGGCGTGCACGCCTGTAGATCTTGTCAGTCATTTGTTTTGACGACGTCCATATTACTTATTATAAACAAAATTTAAGATAAATGCAGACGATCCCTAAATGACATAGCATATCACACTAATATATTCATTAAACATATAGTTTATACTTTAATCGAAGACCACCCTGAAAATCTGCAAACATAAGTTTAAAACTAAACGCATAAGCGTTCAGATATAGGATTTGGGAACTATACACTCCTGCTGGAGGCAAAAGGTTTTTCGATACGACAAACTATATTATTATAGTGTTACTAAAAGTCCTAGAAATCCCTTTAAATTGAAGTGGTTGGTTTAGTCCAGTGGTATCAGTCGGCGGCTTTCATGCGTACAGCGTATTGGAGGTCGTGGGTTCGAGTCCGGGTGTCGATCATTTCCACTTTCACGACACAAGCCTTTGCTTAGTGTGAAAGATGTCAAAAGTATATTTTGTGTTCAGTGAGCATAGATTCATTTTCAAAAAAAAAAAATCAATAAAATAAAATAATATGAACAACGTACCTACTCAAAGTGGCAATATATAAGGCAGAGCCATTTTTATACGAACGGTTCTTGTAGTTAAGAATTTACGTGATAAGGGGTAGCAAATAACAATAATAGTTTATCAATTGTATTTTCTAGATTGTTTTGAAAAAGCAATATCATAGTATTTTTAAGTGTGTAAACCTTAAAATTCTAAATATTCTTTTAATTCCTGCAGAGTAATTTTAAACTGCGATAAAAATGGAATGATTGCGGGAAATTTGAAAAAAAAATATCGTTGTTCCATACAAAGTGTTTCTACCAATGAAATATGTCAGAACAAGGGGTGGGGTGGTTGGTAAACCAGCGGTAGAAGTCGACGGTTTTCGTACTGAGGGTCGTAGACTTGAACCCCAGTACCGACCTTTTCCACTCTCACAACACAAACGTTGGTTTAGGTGAATAATGTCAAAGGTACCTATACAATATATCTGTGTTGTATTGAATCATCTGGGTATTTTTATTTATTTATTTATTTTAACAAAACACATTACAAAGGAAAACTAAAAGTAAAACAGTATTAATTATTTATGGCCTTAAACTAAGTTGACCTCCATCCAGATGTGTCAAATTGTAGAAATTTCCGGACACTAACTCTCCAATTTCCGGACACTAACTTTTATTTCGGGATATCGTGTACGAATTTATGGCAACCCTACATATTACATGGGTGCATGCTTTTTAACACAATTTTAAGAGGATCGGATCCTCTGTAAGCTGATCCTGTACTAAGATTTTAACAAATTTTATTCAATTAAAATGAAGTAGGTACTACAACATTAATACAAAACTATTTAATGAACTTAAAAATAAATACACGTGATATTATCAAAATTGGCGTTTGACATCTTCAGTTGTTTGATAGTTTAGTGCGATTGTCGGAGTGTGATCTATAGGCATCGTTGTATTGATAAATTTATTACCTTTCAACCAATATGATTCCGATAATGCATCTGTTTTAAACTATGTTTATAACCAACATTCTGATAATCGCACCAACTATAAATATTGACACTTTTCTATACAAATAATATGTCAGTATAGTCGGCGCAACTTATTGCCTGAGACAATTTTTCCAGTCAACCGGTCCCGGCCAATCTGTGACAGGCCAACTCTGGGTAAAAATTTCACGTGAAATAAAACACGGTTAATAATAATATCCTAACCGACCGGGAATCGAACCCGGGACCTCGTGATCAGAAGTCCATGTCTATACCACTAGGCTACCGAGGTCGGTCAATCAACTGACAGTGTTTTACACTTCAAATAAAATTTAAAAAAAAATAGAAATGTTTATACTTGTGAAAATGCTAAGAAGGTTAATTGCCTATGTTAAATTTTCTAATAATTTGCGTAACTTTATTCATTTTTTCTTTCATCTTTTCCTGAGAATAGCAAACACAACAAAAAATGAGTTATCAAAATTGGCCTGGACGTTCATCCGTGATTTCATGCCCCATAGAAAAAGGGATGAAGTTGGATTCTGAAGTATTTATATCTTATGTATGATAATAATTCGGTTAGATTCGACAAGATTTGGGGTCTACATTCTTCCGATAACATTACAATATCGTAACAGGCTTCATAATATGTGAATTATTTCCTACTACACCGCCATTTCTTGGATTTTTTTTAAAATAATATTAAGTTTCGCAATTATAGAGGAATTGTTTTTATAACAAACATAATATGACCCATCGAACTTCATCCCGCATCCGAATCAACAATAATTATCATTAAATAATACAATAAATTATTAGCTATACTTAATAAGTTTTTGTGTCGGTAACTGTATTTAATAATAATAATAATAAGTCAGAATTATTATTTTTTATCTGGGTTAGGGCGAACAGCTAGTTAAAAATAAGGACTCAACGCCACGTAAAATAGGGCTCAATTTTTATATTATAATATGAGATGACCCAGTTTTTCTAACCAAATTTCACAGAAACTTTCAAACTATTCCAATTTTGAGTGCACCGATTCAAACGTCATTTCTCTCGCAGAGTGAGGAAAGCATCGCTAGTAAATCATACAAACAAACTCGTAAGTGGGTCGAGGTCGTTTTATAACAAGTATGCACGTAAATAAATAAAATAATACTCGACGTGAACGCATGGAAGCATTCATAAAATAGATTTTGTTGTATAAAAACACACAAACATTAATACTAAAAATAAAATGAATAAAAAACCACGTTTTTTCTTCTTAGATTTAATCTATATATTAATACGCGAAGGAATAACTTTGTGACCATTTTTACGAAAGTTACGCGGACAATGAAATTTCGCACAATTATAGTTTATAAAGAGGAGTGGCGAATGCTAATATATTTTTTAAATTATGCGTAAAAAATACATTAAATCAATAAATAAAACATTACAAACACTACTATAATGTTATGTATTTGATACTCATACACAATTCGATGTATTTGACCTTGACACAGACGCATATATTATTTCAAATTGAGAATAGTAAAAAATTGTTTGGCTTCAACAATAATAGAATAAACTGTGGTTGGATGTTAAAGATCCCTCGATTGCAACTATTTTGATACACTTTTTTTTAATGTGTGCATAAAGAATTGAATAAATAAATGAACTTTGTACACATCAACATTTCAAATTTGACGCATCCATGTCATTGTTTTTTTGAAAGAACATTTTTAATAAGCCCCCGCTCAGTCTTTGACAATGGAACCTTAATAATGTTCAAACTTATAATTTAATGATCACTGGTCGACCACTAGTATTTAATATTTATAGATTTGATACGAATCAATAATTTTGTTTTTTTTTTAAGTAACACTGAATCATAAGGTAGTCCTTATTTACAGTGTTCCGATAACAGGCGTCTATCGCATAGCCATTTACACAGTTAGGTCCCTTTTCCCCCATTATTTCTTTGCTAAGTGAGCCGATTTTATAACATTTTCTCGTTTATCTGTTTTTGGTTTTGTTTCTTTAAAATGCAGTGCGTCATCTGAAAAGACGGCCGTCTTTGACAATTGCAATAATTTTGTTTGTCGCCAAGGTAACCACATAGACAATGTTCTACCTACACTGACAAATTCATCGCTATTTATAGCAGTACCATATTACTAGAAAAAGGGACCACTACTCAAATTCCCATGTGTTTACATAAAAATAATAAAAATATAATATTTTTTGGTATCTTATTATAGGTTCGAATCCCGTTGCAGCTATACGAATTAATTGATCTGTTCTTTCACACAAAGCAAATCTATAACGTCTTTAAAGAAGAAAATGGTAAGCATCGGGGATCGAACCCACGACCTTCACTATGCGGTTTCAAAGTCCGCAACTGCCGACGATTTCTAAGTTTGGACTATACAAAAGCGTTTGATAGGAAGGTATTTTTATCATACGTAAGTCACCAAAGCAGCGTAATATGAGTATCTAGATAGTTGCAAACAGGTTGCAGAAGATTACAGAACCTCCTGACTAACATTTAACGAATATGTAACAACTAAAAACTCTAAGGAATTCACAACTGATGTTCGATTTTTAAATGGAACAAACCACTACGCGCTTACGACCGTCTTCTACTGTTATTTCGAAGTCTGGCTTATGCACTGGGTTCCTAGGGAACGGTCCGTCGTCTGACAAGACGGCGTCTTTCAAAATTATATGACAATGTTTTTCGTTACTACGGAAACAATATTGACAACGTTCTCAACTGACATTATCACCGCTGCGCGCTGTTTATAGAAGCGGCGTATCCATAGGAAAACAGACCATTAGTGTAATCACTTTACGTTTACAATGTTTAAGCTTACTGTGCTACTCTGCATAATATTCATACAAATAACAAAATATCTTCATTCACAAAAATATAAAAAATAAACCAAATTCAATTTTCACAATGTTTTTTTTTTAATAGGGCTCTAGTTATTATTTATTCTTACACAACCAAAAAATAATTGTATACTTATATATTATTTTTTTTTTCATTCACAGCAGGTACAGTGAGTGTAATGCTATTTTTATTGTCATTTTTATATAATTTAATAATATATAAAGTTTTATCATCATCACTATCCGACTGTATAACTAGCTGATACCCGCCTTTCCATAACATCTCTCTGATTGATCGCTTGAACCAACGGTGAATGAATTAGCTCACCATTCATGTATATCTTTCTTAATAGACATAAATTATTATTCTTGTGTTGTTATTAAATCTCCTATCTATTTGTATTTTTTTTATATTATATTTTTTTCAACTCATCTATTTCTAACTTTTACTAGTGCCTTTTGAGCTTATTTATATATATTTTTATACTTTTGATCATGTATATTTTTGACAGTTTCTTATTTGAACATTTTATTTCATTTTATATTTAATCATTATTGTTAATTTATTCACTTTGACATCGATGTTTTACTTCTATGTGTTACCCCACTTACGGGCCTTGCCTTGTGGAATTTTCGATTTTATTTCAAATTTGTATATTTCAAACTTTGTAATTGTTTGTAATTCTTTTTACAGTATTCTTTTTTCATTACTTATCGAAAATAAACGTTATTTTTATTATTATTAATATTTTACCATGAAGATCCCACCATTTTACAAAATATATTCAATAATTTTACAAGATAAAAATATGTTTTATAAACCTCTACAACGTTTTCAAAATTTTCTGATAAACTAAACTTCTTAATTAGGATTTAGCGAATGCCTCTTAAGACCACATACTTCAATGAATTTATTTGTAGTGACTAGTGAGTGATACAATTGAAGTGGTTACACTAACCTAACGATGCTGGCTTTCTTACTGGAGGTCGTGGGTTCTATTACTGATGCCGACCATCTTTCCTCTTTTACGACACAAGCTCTGAGTAACTTACCGTGAAAGAGTCAACATGAGTGAGAACAGATTCATCAAAAAAAAGTTCACTAAATAATTTCTTTATACATTAGCAAATTTCTCTTAAATCACATTGATTAAAATTGAACGTCTTTGCGTGGAGCGATGACAAAACTAGATAATTGAATTATTATGCAGAATACCGACCACGGTAGCCTAGTGGTATAAGCTTGGACATCAGATCAAGAGGCCTCTGGTCAGAGTTTTTCAAAGTATTTTTTTTTCACTTGAGATTTCTACCCGGGGTTGGGCTGTCTTAGATTGGACGGGGACTGAAAAAATTGCCTCAGGCATTAATTTTCGCCGGTTATACTGACACCTTTGTATAGAGAAGTGTAAATTTACTTAAGTATTTAATATTAGAATAAAAAAATGAATAATTATTGATATCTAAACTTTGTTTCAGAAAAATGGTCTGAAAATGGTAACAATAATCTAGACATAATTATACGTTGTGCTCCAACAAAGGCAATAAAGATGAGACATTAACAAAAATGGATGCCAAATACACGACAGAAGTCGCAGTCTTTAAATTTGGTTGCTCTCTTGTTCTCAATAATTTCCACCTTTTTTGTATATTTCTTCATCTAAAAATCTAACAATATATGCGTGATGCGATGCCATACGAAGTTAAAAATATACAACTAAATTATTGTATGGATAATGTTTATAGTACGTAGTATGCCACAAGGTACTCTCCGAACACAACAGGTAAAGCGGGCCAAGGATTTTCGCTTATACTTAGTACAAGCGCTACTTCTCCTATAGTATGTGTGTTAGTGAATACGACTCCATATATTATTATATTATCATTGTGTTTGTGTGTTGTTGGTTTGTTTTTTGAGTTTTGTGATGCGAATGCAGCGGCGCGGTGGACCACAGAATACTGTAGAGTCAAGATTTACGACTCAGTCGGACCAATTCGAATAATTATTAAAAAAACAATAAAGGTCTTATTGTTTTTTTTGATAAAGGTCTAAATAATAGCTCATTCAAATCATCTACTAAGCCTAAGTAATAATTTCGTATAGTAGTAGATTCGGGTATGTTCGGTCATTCTCGGCCCCTACCGACAAATAGTTATTTAAGTAGGTACCTTACATTGGAAAATTTCATAATAACTTTTTCTCTAGTTATTGATTTTTGACTTAAATTTCACTTAAAAAACTCAGCTTTGCTAAAAAGTTTAGTAACAGATTTTTTAAAGTAGGGGGATGATTGGGGGGCGTCCAATAATCACGTGAGCCCAAAGGGGGGGGGGGGTCTGGAAAAAAATCACGAAAGATCGCGTAGGGGAAGGTATGGGGGGGTCTAGTGAGAAAATCATTATTTTTTCTGATGATTTTAAAGAATACAGTTGTTGCACTTTCAGTAATTTCTAAAATTGTCGAAAATTAAAATCATATGTTTCTTAATTCTTTCTACTTAAAAAATAACACGTGATTTTCGCCGGGGGAGGGGGGGGTATTCTGAATCCAAATATCACCAGGGGGGGTCTAAAAAGTTGCAAAAAAAATATCACGTGATTAATGGACGCCCCCTTTCCATAGCTTTAAAATTGTAAATGTACAAATTTCTTATTTAACAGGTTATTATTAACCATTGGTTTTAACCATGAAGCCGTGACTCTCAAAAGGTAGACGGAGAAAACGGACCGTTTTTTACGTATTTTTCAGTTCTCATAATGTTTTCCTTTTTTTTTTTTTGACAAAGTAAGGTACAAATTTTTTGATGTCCAAATGACACACTCTATGCAAATCTTAGATATCATGCGAGATTTAATACTTTTAAAGATTCCGGCTTTCTAAGAAACAAAAAATCGTTTTAGGCACTCACTTCACAACCACAACATAACATGACAAACGTCGAATGGTTCTAAATGGATACTGGACACCATTGAAACAATAACTTATTGGTAGACGATGACAGTTCTTTCTGGTTGTTATTTCCTTTGTCAACGATTAGGAAAATATACTCTTTTTTCAAGCTCTGGTTATTTGTTCTTTTTGGTATAAATGCACCTTAAGACAATTTTATTTGTGTACTTTGGTTTACTAGTTGGTAGTTTCGCCATTTTTAGTCCATCTATGGCGCAGGCGGGCCTTAGTTTGCCCTAGCACAGACCAAGCCCATTTGGCAATATTGTAATTATATTCAAGTGTTATGTAATTAACTAAAAGAGTCAATAAATAACTTTAAGTCCATATTATTTCTTGCTTGTATTTATTATTTAATGAATCTATGTTCAATCAATGTTAACATAAACGCACTTTTTGACTAATATTCTTCTCGTAAGATTGTATGTACCTATATGTTTTTAAAAGCGAATACAGGAAAGGATTAAAAGACAAACGTAGGTAATGGTATATTTTGTAGACTCAAATTAGTTTAGGGATGTAGGCTTAGGGTGAGGGACAGTGTATTTTTTTTTATCAAGCTTTCCCGACAGACGTTGTCCTGTGGATCCTTTGGTCCTAACCAGAGACGACCCGTTCATATTATGTTCATAATGTGCACTGCGCCTCCAGAAACAAAACAAACTAATTAAATAATAACATTAAAATATTAATTCTAAAACGTCCATAATTCATTCGTATTCAAAGCTCAGGCAGGAACAACGCGAGAATATAATTATTCGTGCGGAATTTGGTTGACTTTGTATTAAAAATTTCTAAAACGCCCGAAGCGGTGGAGTGGCAATTACGTATGAGAGTGGCAATTATGAATGAGAGGGTGCAGGTGCAGAAGAAAACAATTTGGTGTTAGATTTTTTTAAAGATGGCGTCGCATGAAAATCGTTCCATATTAACTTTAATATTATATTTTATATCATTTCTCATTCATTTTTCAACTCTTTTTAGTTATTCTGTTATCCGGAGTGGAGAAGAATCCAATAAATCACACATTGGAAGAATCTGTTGAGCCAATCTCGAGTTATAAGTGTTCGCACTAACCCGACTTTAATTTATATATTAGAGATAAATATACGGCCGAGACCGTTTACAATCATAATCTAGTCAAAAAAAAAAATAGTTGGCAACACAATAAACATATAATATAAAGTTAACTGGTCAGAAAAGGCACAATGAGCCTCGGACGCCTTCGAGCGCAATGGAGAGCTCTTGTTGCCTCCCTATGCTCTTGAGTGGGGTTTAGGCTTTCCGCATTGTTGGTTGGTCTGGGGGGATCCGCGGCAGACTTGGTTTACCATTTTTTATAAAATGAATCTGTTCTTACTCATAGTGATCACAAATGCACTATTTCACAGTAAGCTTCTTAAAACGTGTGTCGTGAAAGACGAAGATGGCTAGCATCTGGAATCGAACCCACGATCTCCAGAAACAAACAGTAGGAAAGTCGGGGTCGTAACCGTCAGGCTATCAACCACTTCTATCTTTTTATCTTTCCATATTCTACAAAGTTTTTCCACTCAAGATCTCCAAAAATTTAAAAGATGGCTGCATTTTAAGAACTGAATATAATAACAAAACTTTGATGGATGTGAATCCTGGCATCTGACGGAGACTCAACAGATGAAGATCCTTAGTGTTGAGAACAGATATTTGCGATAGATTTTGGGGATATAAGATGGTACTACTGTGTCTCAAATGAGACGAGTCAGAACAGCACAACAGCCAATCACCTCCTCATGTTCTCCGCGTATCCCCCGAGAGTCTTGAATACGCAACCTTTTCAAAAATCCGGAAGTCATAATAAAGCGAGGCAGGCCAAAATTAACAATCAAGCGGCCAAAAACAAGACGCTGGAGTAAGCTGGTTGAAGCTGTGCATCTGGCGCAAGATTGAGAGGCTCGGGGAACTTCGTATCGTCATGCTCCACTCTGGGAGCGAATATTAGATTAAACAATTACCTAGGCAATTTCTTAATTTATTTATTCAACGAAAATCGAGTTTCCTTGATTCATCATAGGAGGGTTACCTTACAACATTCCTACTCACTTCACTGCCTCTACCCTTAGCCTACATCCCTTAAACTAAACTGAGTCTACAAAATATACCATTATCTACGTTTGTCTTCTATTCCTTAACTATACTCGCTTTTAATATATTATACTATCTTACGAGAATAATTTTAGCCGCTATGTAGGTATTTCTCGGCGCGACATTATACGGAATAAATACTCGGGACAAGTTCAAAATACTCCAAGTTATTTGCACGGTGAACGATCTTTATACGTATGCTAAACAAATGTATATAAAATAATGATTAAAACATACGCTGTTTACATCTGACAACCGTTTGGAATAATTCTTAATACCACTTATTTACTACTTCTACTATGGAATTTACTACATTGTAGTATTATATACACTTCCTCCTTAAACTATTCACTACGGGAAAAACTCAGTATACTATACTGTATGCTGAGTTTTTCCAGAATACTGTTGCCATCAGCACTTAATATAAGTATGGACCATTTTCTAAGGTTTCGCACACCCAGCTGCTTGTTTGGAGGTAGGCGCCTAGGCTCTACAGTACACAACTAAGGTCGTAGGGTAAATTCTACCGGAATCAAGGGATTTTTCAACATATTGGGGTCATGATGGGTTAAAAATTAAAAGGCTCTACGAAGCTGACCTTCAGGCCGTTGGTGTTGACTGGGGTGCGGCTGCTGGAATCGCAGGGGACAGTCCTGCATGGCGAGGACTTGTGAGTCCATATGCTCCAACTAGGGAGCGGACATGGATAAAGAAGAAGAAGAAGATGGGTTAAAAAAGATTTAAAATTTGATCACCTAATATTACGTTTTCCTAGGAATACGTCACTGACATTTATGCAATTGTTTTTTGGAAAAGAAGACCTTGAATTTAAGGGCTGTAATACAAAAAAAAACACTATTTTAATATTGTACTAACTAATACTGTAAAAGTTTTGAAATTTTACCTTTTTCTTAGTTTTTACCGTGAGGTTGACCACCTAACGTTCTTAATCCCCAAAAGGTCTGAAAAGGCGCCATAAAAAAAACCTATAAGCCTGAACCACATCAGGGAGCTAGGGATTCAATCAGGCTGAAATGGCGCAAGATCGAGCGTAATGGAGAGCTCTTGTTGCCTCCCTATGCTCTTAGGTGAGGTTTAAAGGAAAATTTTGTGCACTTATTAAATCTTACACATGACTCATATTTTTACGCCACAATGACGATATAAATGTTTTATTACCTATTATACTTCTAGGTGGGTGTATTCATATTATTGTATTGTATATTTTATACTCAGAGACGTGACCTACTTTTCGCAGTTAGTAGTTTTAATCACAATACAAAACACACGCATACTCTAATACATTTTAGTATGTACCTACAGTGCTATATGGACACTGGCAACACTAAACCCAATCAAGATGTTTACTATTTTTGAGAAAAAATAGTAAACATGCGCCATGGGATAACTTTGAAGTTTCAAGTAGTTGAAGATATGTACATCCATAATTTTGTTGTTTCAATGATTGACAAAATGCTTAACTCACTTTTTCCCATCTTTACAATATTATGCATACATGCGTGTGTGTTGCCCATTCTCCTGTATGGGTGTGAGTCCTGGCACCTGACCAAGGCCCAGGCACAAAAAGTATCTACATTTGAAATGGAGAATTTTGGTTGTAAGATGGTACCACCGCAACACGAACGACGCTATACATCGGCGCACCCAGCTTGCGCCCATCACTTCTACCATTAGATGGAGGATATGGACTTGGCTGGGACATGTGTTAAGGATGCCGAATGACAGTTGGCCGAGGAGAGCGCTGTTCTTCCTCCCATCAGGGTCCCAAAGACGAGGAAGACCCTCTCATACTGTGTTCCGCTCCTTCGAAGCAGAGCTGAGGAATCTGAACATGGTGTGGGAGGAAGTGAGGAACCCATGAAATTTAACACTGATGAGTTGTTTCGGTTGTCAAAATTGTACGATCTTCGAAGGCTATTCCTTCTCCAATGTATTAAGTTTATAAGGAAGAACCCAAGTGGATTCACTACAACGGCTAATTGTAGAGCGAGTATAAGACTGGGTAACGAATATAGGCTCCCAAAGTGTAAGACCAGATTTGGTCAGAGAAATGCTGCTTATATAGCTCCAAAAATATAACTCCATTCCTATAAATCTGAGGCATCTTAGGAGTTATCTGAATAGAGTAAAGAAATGGTTGTGCGGGGTTGATCCTAGCAGTTATTTTTTATAGTGTGACTTGACGACCGTCACGATTTTTTATTTTTATTTTATATACTTTTTATCATGATTTTATTTGTTCAAATGACTCGGATATCTATTAAAAAAAAAAATCTGTGTTGACCATTATCAAAAATTTCTTATCCATAATTTATTTATTCTATTGACTTAAAATATATATTTCTCTAATTGTTGCATCATCTAATGTTTCATTTAATAACTCTTAATTTCTTACATATGTTTTTATTTGTATTATATTTTTGTTATTATTTCAAATTTTTTATTTTTTTGTTGTAGCTTTGTAATTCTTGTTTTTATTTCAATTACTTTATTCTTTAACTAGCTTTTTTACCCGTCCACAAAAAAAAGTTGTAGAATAATGGGAGTTATAGAACCTGATCTATGGAAGTTAACATACAGAGCTTTATGAAAGTTAGGTGTACCTACATAATGTATATAATTAATTGTACTTTTTTATTTGTAACACCTCATCAGCAAGAAGAAAGCGCTGCAAGTCATAATCATAACCTAGTGACTTATTCTCTATGCTTACCCCATAGTTAATAAGACAGAGTACTCGGTTTATATGTGGTGAGCTATGGCCTGTCACCACAATGTTGATTCTATTATTCTGCAATTAAGTACCAACAAAGCTTTTTATGTTCCTTATAATTAACAAATTGTCCAGGTGGATTCATACTCATTTGAAAATAATAAAATTTGTAGAATAAAATATAAATATCTACCTGTATTAATAAAAGTTTTGACTTTTTAATACAGATTTTCATTATTTTTTTTAAGAAAATGAATCTGGTCTTTCTTAAGTGAATACAAATACACTTTGACATCTTTCATACTAACCAAAGGGTTGTGTTGTGAAAGTGATAATGGCACCACCAGGACTTGAACCCATGGCCTTCAGTTCGCTGTGCAAACGAAAGTCATCAACTGATACCACCGGCTTTCCAACAACCTCTTTGTGCCTAAACTTTATAAAAAAATGTTCAAGTAAAGGCTCTCACTCACTATGGAATATATCTATAAAACTAACCATTATAAAACATATATTGTTTGGAAGTGGTTCAGAAGAATAATATATTATTAGATGTTTTATAGAAAATTAAAACACAAAATGTATTTTTTTTTTCAGTTTATTTCTGGTTGTAAATAAATGAAAACTTTCTGTTTATTTGATTTCAATTACATATATTTCAATGAATATAATACACAAAAACAACTACCATTTTGTAAAATAAAATAACATTATTTGTTAGATCTAGCAGATTAAAAATAGAAAAAATAAATAAAAACAGAATAGAAAATACTTAAAATTAAAACAGAATATAGAAAATCATATCGACACCTTCTTTACCAAAAGCATTTGTATTCCATAATCTCTAATATAAATTAAAGTCGGGTTAGTGCGAACACTTATAACTCGAGATCGGCGGAACAGATTTTTTCGATGTTTGATTTATTGGATTCTTCTCCGCTCCGGATAACAGAATAACTAATAAAAAATTGAATAAATCGATGAGAACTTATCTAAAATACAATATTAAAGTTTGTATTCAACGGGTTTGCATCAGTATCGCCACCGACATCTGTTGGGGGAAATAGGGAGATGTCTGGTATATTGATATTTTGATAGAAACATTCAATGTTTTCCCTATTTTTCTACAGATGGTGGTATAGGTAATGATTAAAATTAAAAATATAATTTTTGATTGTACTTTTTCAAGCTTTTTTATAATTTGTCAACGTCTAAAAATGGATGGAAAATAGTATGAAATAATATAATATTAAAGTTAGTATGGAACGGGGGAGTTTTGGTGCTTTTGAAATAACTGTTTCATAATTACCACATAACTTTTGATTTTTTTACAAAGAGTAGTCATGTATGTTAGCTATGTTATGTTACCCAGCAATATTTTATTGGCTTTTGATTAAAGGCGAGACGAAGTTCGATGGGTCAGCAAGTCAAAAATAAAATTCACATTTAACAGTAGAAACAGCCCCCGTAGACAAATTCAAATTGGCGTTCGACTACAAACGAAGATTTCGCCAATGTATAGTACGAAAAAATTAACTGTCTACTGGAACATATAAACAATTATTTAAACTAAACAAAGACACTTATATAAAAAGTGGATAGTTAATTTTCTTCCTACTCTATATTGTCGAAGAATTTGTTTGTAGTCGATCGCCAAATGCATTTTGTCTAGGCCTACAGACGTGTTGTGAACAATTAATTGTGTTGTGGCACGCCAAAAGCTTATTTTTTCACAAAAAGTAACAACACAATGGTCAACGATAATGTATGAACTAAATGTATGAAACCGATGTTGCTTTTAGCGTGTCACAGCTCAACAAAACACATTTTTATACAAATTAATGAATCTGAACTCACCCAAATTGAACACATATACAGTTTTGACATCTTTCACACAAAACAATGCTTGTAAGTTGAAATGATGGGCACCAGAATTCAAACCAATTCACTATAATTAGGTACTGTTACCGATAGTTATTTATTTATCAAATGTCATCTAGTATTGTAACACCAGTATAATTTGATTCTTCTATCCTCATTCTAGTTAGAGTTTTGGGGGAACTATTTAACATTAATCTGTAACAAAACATTATGGAATTTAAATATAGGTATACAAAAATGAGAGAAAGTACAATTATCAAAGAATAAAGCGCGACTTACCGATTTTGCTTTTTCTAGTAATAAAATGCATACATTTTAGAAATTCACTGTTATTGTATTGTTGAAAATATATTGTGATCTGTCTATCCTGTAAAAAATATAGTTACACAAAATAAATTAATGTAATTGGCTAGCTGCATTGTAATTATGCGGTTATTTTGAAACAATATTTACTCAATAAACTTTGCTTACCTGTTTTATTATTCCCAAAAATTTATTTTATATCTAAAGCCGTAGAAAAATTCAATGTTTACATTTATAGTTTGACAACAAAATATGACATAATATCCATACTAATCCATAGATTTTTGATGACATTAAAAAACTCACAGAAAACGCTAAAAAATATCTGGATAAGTGTTAAATATTATAATCGTAATTTATTAAAGAATCTATCAATTAAGATAAGTATCAATAAAAAATTTATTATTCACACATCCTAAACCTGAAAATTAAAAAAGCATTCAATAAAAATAATCATTATTTAATTTTCATTCACATAAAAATACCGCGAATAATATTTTATGGTACCTGGCAGGATCACAGAATTCTATACAAATAAAAATCTATGGGCAGGACCTCTGGCTGTCATCAATATTTTGACATAACAACAAAACATTTATTCGATTTTTGAAATTAGAATATTTTTTTATTTTATTTAACTGCTGTGTGCTGTTATATTTCTAAATAGGTAGGTACCTGATAATATTTAATTATTTATATTACCCCATATACCTACCTAAGTAATATTTACTAAATTATGTAGAATATGTAATGATTTTGGTCTTTATGTAAATTCTCTCTTCTATCTGACATTACTATGATTGCATAGTTTTTATTTGATTTGATTCTGATGTTAATTATATATTTTGTATTTTATAGGCACGGGGTTCCAGACTAAAACATTCTGTACAGTGCACAACCTAATATTAATGAGTATTCGTACAACATTCAAATCTAGATGTTTTATTATGAAGCTCTTAAAAATGTAAGTATGTAACCTCTTTTAATAAGTTATATCTTTAGATTCTAAATTATGTAATAAAGTGAAATACTTAGTTTATGAAATCATATACAACGTAATCGGTTGACTATTTTATTCTTTTATTTCATTGAATTCAATGTTATTTTATTAATTTGTATGCATAAAAAATTCATGAAATGATGTTATCTGTCATTATAGGTACCTAAATCTTTTGTATTTGTTCTAGGATGAATGATTTGTCACAAACCTTGGACAGTTTTAAGAAAAGCTTCAAGTCATCATACATCTCACTGATTGCTTTCTTCAAGAATACTTCTTTTGTCATGATGAAACTCTACGCATATTGTTTTTTTAAACAAATTTTCACGGCAACAATACCATCAGTCTTTTATTTAAATGAACCTTGTATATTATTGTTTTTGCATAATATAATATATGATAAATAAGCTAACATAGTTTTGAGTTTATTTACTATATTATTATATTTCTAAATTATTTTGTGGATAAAACAAAGGTTTTGTTAAACTGATTATAATCCTGAAACCATTTAAAGATTCTCAATTATTGTCAATTTTATTTCTTTCTCTCAACAATTCAGTGAAGTTCACTGTACCTAATGATCTAATTTATCGACAACTGTTTTACTGGCCAGTTTGTCTATGGAATGTTCATACCAATTTAAATGTTTATTATTTTACTTGCAAATCTTTTTCGACGACGACGATTTTAAGATTTAAACTTTATTTATATTTCAGAAATATAAAATGATTCAACAATTATTATTGCTAAATTATTTTATACTTATCTACATTTGAATATGATTTTATCAGGTAGCTACATAATTATTACTCATCTAATGGCTATGACGGTTTTACACAAAATGTGGCCATAAATTTTTTAAAATGTGTCAATTTTCAAAATGGAGGATTTTTTTTTCCAAAATTTTTCATTAAATCTTTATTTATTGAGAATAATAAGGTTTGAATAACATTTATATGTATAACGAATCAATCTCCAATTATTTTATAACATTTTCATACCGTAATACCAAGATTCTATTCAACGTTTACATGAGTAATTTTGTTTCCAAAAGATGGCTTTCTGTCTTTTTTGAAAAATTTGTATGAAGATCCTAAAAAAATAAAGTTTTTTAAATAGCTCTTAATATATTAAAGTTAACGTTGTCAATTGTATCTTAGAACGTTCTCGAGCAAATTTCACCGCTCTGCGCAGATTCATATCTGACGTAGCATTTGTATTTTGAGCGTGATGTTCACATATACGGTAAAGTATTGTCAAAAGCACGCAAACATTTCTGAATTATTATGTAGATTTTATTTCTTTCTCTCAACAATTCTGTCAAGTTCACTGTACGTTATGATCTAATTTATCGGCTACTGTTTTACCGACCAGTTTGTTTATGGAATGTTCATACCAATTTCAACGATGATTTTAAATTTAATATTTTTCAACGATGAATTTAAGATTTAAACTTTATTTATATTTCAGAAATATAAAATGATTCAACAATTATTTTTAAATTATTTAATACCTATCTACATTAGAATATTATTTTATCAGGCACCTACATAATTACTTATCTATTACAGTGGCTACGACGCTTTGTAAAAAGTATGGCCATAAATTTTCTAAAATATGTCAATTTCAAAATGGAGGAATGATTTTTACAAAATTTTGCATTAAATCTTTATTTATTGAGAATAATAAGATTTGAATAACATTTATATGTATAACAAATCAATCTCCAATTATTTTATTACATTTTCATACAGTAATACCAAGATTCCATTCTACGTTTACATGAGTAATTTTGTTTCCAAAAGATGGCTTACTGTCTTTTGTGAAAAATTTGTATGAAGATCTTAAAAAAATAAAGTTTTTTAAATAGCTCTAAATATATTAATGTTAATTTATCAAAGAGTATTTAAGAACGCTCTCTGGAATTTTGCACGGCTTTTCGCATATTAATATCTGACCTTTACGTTTGTTTTCTATGATTGATGCTGTTACAAAAATATATATATATAAACGGACTAAAATATTATGTAGATACTATACTATGTTTTGATTTGTATCTTTTGTTTTTATATATTTATCCATATTTATACTTTATATAACTACATAGGTCCTTTCTTTTTAAATCTTTTTAGTTATTTGTTTTATTTTATATATGTTTACAATGGATTATTTAATATTATATTGACTGAGTATTATTTATTTATATTTATATTGTTAGATTGGATAGGTATGCATTTCTTTATTCACTCTGTGTGATTAAGTTTTTGATTTCAATTTCCATATATATTTTAGTATTTTAATTTTTTACTTGCATAATACAAAAGTCCAATTTTATATACCTAATACTTCTGTAATACCCACGAACGGGCACTGCCTTGTGGGATTTCTCATTTATGTGTTATTTGATATTATTTTAAACTATTATTTGTATAATCTTGTTGTTTATATGTTTCAATTGTCTGCGAAATTTTTTATGCGAGAAATAAAGAAAGATTTTATTTATTTATTTATTTAAAAAGTCATAAAGATTGCGCAAGATCGAGCGCAATGGAAAGCTCTTCTTGCCTCCCTATGCCCCTAAGTGGGGTCTGAAGGGAGTTTGGATTTGGATTATAATAATATAACATGATCCAATTCAAAGATACGAAAATCTCTTCAAATCAATATTTCAGAAATTAAAACTAAAATTGAAATGGCGAAGTCACCCTTTACCAAAATGCAAAAGCTGCTAACGAATCGCGATTTGAGCTTGCTCACTCAAATGAAAGCTTAAAAAGCGTATGTTCTATCGTTGATATTACATTATGTAGAGGAAGGTTGGATGCCTAAAAGATCAATGCTTAACTAGTTGGAGGCATTCGAGATGCTGTTGTGTAGAAGAATGCTGTGGTGCAGGGTGTGTAACGAGAGAGTGGGCTTGATGCAGACGGAGAGACAGCTCCTGACCACCTTAAAGAGACGTAAGGCCTGATACTTTGGCAAATACTTTAAAATACACCCTCCTACAACTTATGATTCAATGAGAAATAGAGGGAAGAAGGGGGTATGAGGCGGAAGAGAGTCTTGTGGTTAAAAAATCTCAAGACTGTGGTTTGGTATACAGAATCATTGATAAGGTATTCTCAACATAGTTGATGGTCGCCAACCTCCTTTAGGAGAAACCCACGAAGAAGAGACCAATTTTAAATGATTTATCTAAAAAATTCTGGAAAAAAAACTATGGATATTAGATTGTACCACTGCATTACAAACGACGCTATATATCCGACACATCAGGACCATTACTACTACCACTTTGTTAAAGAGATGGACATGCTTGAGACATAATATGTCAAGATTGTAGAATAACTTTTGGCCGAGGAGAGGGATGTTGTTCTTTCTATAGGGTCCGAAGTCTTAGAAGACCGTGTCCAGAAAACGGTGTGGGAGATGGTTATTGAAACTGCGCAGAATCTTTCCTTTGCCTCTTAGTGGGTCTCTAATATTGATTGATTAGGAAGCAGGCCTCAGGCTGTTAAGGTTTTTATTAAAATAAAAGCTTAAACTGTTTTTTAATTTTTGGTTTTATTAATCTCAACGTGATTTTAACAGAGCACATGTGTAACAATTTTATGACAATCAAATTAAAAACAAAATGATATAGTTTTTATTGGCCGAGAAACAAAGATGGCCGACCAATAGAATTTCACATACTTTAGATGCAAGTTCCCTCCAATATTCAAATTTACTCACAACACAGGCATCAAGGTGGTCTGAAAACGTAAGAAATGTTAAAAAGAGTGGATGGATGTGGTTGGCTCAGAATGAGCAACGGTGGAGCCTAAGGACCTGCGTGTTCAACAATGGACCCAAGAAGAAAAGGCATGAAAAAAAAATATGAATGCAATCAATAAATTGGTAAAATGTAATGAAAACACACAAGCACAAATAGGTAGGTAGGTACTTTAAGAATTTATTTTAAAAAAAAAATGGTAGAAATGTGAAAGGAAAACAAATAAAAAAATAACAAATCGTTCGGCGCGTTTGACGATGAATCTGGTGGATGTGGAAATCAATGACGCATCGGGTATTTAACGGCGCTAGAGCAACATTTTAGTTCCCAAGAACCTACCTACTCGTAAATCTCTGATGCTATTATGAAATTGTTAAGGTACCTACGTACCGACAATACAACGAGATGGACTGGAAATTGAATGCCAAACTCTGGCATCCTACGCAAATCAAGATTTAGTCGATAGAGGACCGATACTCAAACTGCAAAAGTAAAAAGTTCTTCCTTTTAATAGAAGACGGATTGGAGAAGGATAAATGTGACCTTCAAGGACACCCCACTTATAAAAATGTTGAATTTTGTGTTCCATCAAGTCAAAAAGCAGTAAATAGTGACCCCCCTCTTATAAATATGTTGAATTTTGTGTTTCATCAAGTCAAAAAGCAGTAAATACTGACACCCCTCTTATAAAAATGTTGATTATGTGTTCCAAATCATTAAGTCAGTGTGTCATTAAGTCAAAAAGCAGTAAATAGTGACATATTAAAAATGATAGGTATGTAAATTATTAATAAATCCTTATACACTTAGATGATGGTTGAAAAATTCATCGAATATAAATATATATATACCTATATATTAAAAAAACCTCGAATGCAGATGTTCTTAGTGCATCGATAGACGATCACTTGGTTCCAATCTGCAGGATCAAAGGTTAATAATTTGTGGGCTGCTTCGGAAAGCACTAGAGAATTATTGTAAATGGTGATTTTTTTAAATCTAGTCTATTAGATAGAGTGTTAAATTCATTACATATTACAGGTAATTAATTTTTTTTAATCAAACACCTTTACAAAGTCTACACACTATTTTGAACCGCTGCTGTTATGGATAGAACAAAATGCCACGAATTTGAAACGCACCATATCGTGAATATACAAACTAAATGGAACATCATATCTGAGGTAATCATACTGCGGGGTAAAAAAAATTATGATGATTGTCAAATCCATTGTCGGGATGATCAATGATCATGCTATTTTTTGTGCGGTTTTTATTAACTATGCCTGATTGGCCTCAATAACTATTTTATTTACCAATCAATCAGGTCTACGTCAATTTTGTCATTTAGGCAAATTTTTAAAACCTATAAAAATAAAATTCCAGAAAGTGTTATACAATACCAGCTTCTCAAACTTTCTACAAAAACGCCGTATAATCTTAAGGCAGGTCTGTAGGATTTGGAAAAACTCTATGGGATATGAAAATGAATGAGGAATGCATTATATGTAAGTGAGCGTTGTTGAGAGATGAGATGAGAATATAAGGCTAAATAAAAGGTGTGAAAAAGCGTGGTTGACTGAGAATGACGTGGATCAAAACACACGGATTTTGTCCACTTAGAAGGTCGAGTCGGAAAAACCCTCAAAGTCAAGGAACTCCTGTATGAGTGTTAGTACTGGCACCTGACCAAAGCCCAGGTACCTACACAGAAAACCTCCGCTTTCAAAAGGAAGTGCCTCAGGAGAATTTGGGTATAAGATGGTACCACCGTATCACGTACGATCTTCTAAGCAAGCCCATCACTACTATTACGGAGATAAGGTGAACATGACTGGGACATGTTATGAAGATTCCGAATAACAATTGGCCGTTTCTCCTGAATTCTTATGGTCCCAAAGAAGAGGAGCGGAGAGCTTTTGATGCTCCCTATGCACCCAAGAAGGGTCTTCAACAAAAACCAAGAATCTTCCGTGCTCCAAAAATAGCTATCTCCCGCATAGATTATTCATAATCAGATCCAATCCAATCCAAACTCCCTTTAGACCCCACTTAGGGGCATAGGGAGGCAACAAGAGCTCTCCATTGCGCTCGATCTTGCGCAACGTTAATGACCTCCTCCCACACCATGTCCAGATTCCTCAGCTCTGCCTCGAAGGAGCGGAACACAGTATGAGAGGGTCTTCCTCGTCTCCGGGACCCTGATGGGAGGAAGAACAGCGCTCTCTTCGGCCAACTGTCATTCGGCATCCTTAACACATGTCCCAGCCAAGTCCATCTCCTCCACATAATCAGATAGGTAGGTATGATCAACGTTATATCGTATTGTGTTGTAGAAGAAAAATGATATGTTATTGGAAGAAGTAGAGATGTAAGAAGACTGCGGGTATTTAAGTGGACAGAAAAGAATGGAGATCAGTTCCCTTTGCATACGCATGCAAAAAACCTTACCACGATTTAACGGGAGAAAAACAATCGTTAGAAAATATATATAAGTATGCACCTTATAATCAAATCCATCGATTTCGCGAAAATAAAATGCGTCGAAAACCGCATTTGCATTTGTCTATACCTATGTATATTGTAGGTGTTATAAAGTATGCGCGGTGTATAAATAAATAAAAATAAATAAATAAAATTACAGTGTACGAAGCAACGGACACCAACACATATACATTTGACACGAATACGTTTACACAACACACACTAATAAAGCGCTGACCCACTTTTCGCTTCAAACACTAATACAATAACATGATTAGGTGTAATAACAACATCACCACACACTCGAGTGTCCAGTGTACGTATACATAAATACATCTGCAGGTAGTAGGGAGAACCTACGTTGTCACAACAGCGGGACAATAAACATAATTTTCGTGCGCTTATAAATGAGCGTGTTTTTCTCCCCAAGCTTTGTCTATTTTTTTGCGTTAGGAGAACAGTACTTTGTTGCAGTGCATGAGTAAAAATTATTATCAAAGTTATCAAAAAGATTTTGTAATTTTTTTAAGAATATGTGTTTTATTTTTTAAAAGCCATCAAAATGATTTTGTATTTTATATTTATATACGTTTTTTCTTAATAATCATGAATATTTAAGGAAATTATAAACTACGAGGAATTAACAAAATTGATACAGAAGCTATGTTTTTTGGAATCTTTAAACTAAGCGTTTTATTTCGAGGTTCAATCAGAGATTCACAGTAAACCTTGGTTCTGGGGTCTCAAACTAAATAAAAAAACAATTTGATGTGCAGACTACGGACTGGACACACCTTAGAACTCCGTCGCACTTACACCGAATCAAATTAGTAGAATCTCCGGAATGTGAGTGCGGGGCTTCAGTGTCAGATCTGAATCATATATTTTTTTAATGCCCCATTTTAAACGATAGGGATGGGTTGCTTCGTAATTTGTCGCTGGGTGGACTGGTTTTTCCAACAAATGTTGAATGCTTATTAACAGACATAACTAATGATATCATAATCAAAAGTATGTATTCGTTTGTTAATTCAAATAAAATTGTTTTATAAACATTTGTTTTGGATTGGTTTGCCTAATCATATTCTGACCAATAACAACACTTAACAGTGAAGGTCATAAAAAAAAAAAAACTAAGCACTTTTTAACTCTGGCTTTTCACAGTTGGTACTCTGGCTTAGATTGAATAAGACTTATTCAATAGTGGAATTTGAATGAGAAATTTAGTTATGCCAGTTGAACTGACATATTTGTAATCGAAAGAATAATCTTCACCATCCTCGTCGCTCTCTCATCCCTCTATGCTGAGAATCGTGACCTTCAAAACTCCCCACAACTACAACCAGCTGTCCCCTAAGTTCCCGGACCAAGAAGGGTCTCGCATATTGTCTCCATGTTACTTCTTTCGCCAAGTCATTCCATCTAATCGGAGCCCGACCCCGAGCTCTGGTGCCTTCGATAACCCATTATGAGGACCCTCTCTAAACTATCATCTCCGCGTCACGTTTAATGTCCAAAAACTGCCGTTACAGTAGCACATTTTCAATACTGAAATCATTTTAAAGCACTTGCATCTTCTCCAAGTAGACATTATCAAAATTAGTTTACATATCAAGAGAAAGCGCTTGCAATTCTGTAGGATTTTGTAAATGATTTATTTTAACTGTATTTTCTTAAACTCGTGAACAGTTTTTCGATGATTTGGGCATAAGGTGCTTGGTGATAGTCCATTTCATAATAAAAATGAATGTGTGTCTTATATATTGGTTCTATCACTATATTGAGAATGCAGACAGTCTCCGAAGACCAGAACATGCCTAAACAATAAATTTTGCCACAGAATTAAATAAGACATCAAATTTATTTTATAGTTTATAGAGTGTTGAAACCAATAATACAGCTTTTATATTTAAAAAAAACCATTCCTGTTTCGGATAAAAATGTGAAATACCCAATAACTTTATTTTAATGACGATCATATTTTTGTATAAAACAGTTCAGACGGGACTTGACAATTGGCCACCCTATAATAAAACGTATTGATTAAACCGAGTGTATGCTGTAGCATCGGATTGACATAATGACGCTATATTGACTCGAAAAAGAAAAAATAATACATCGAATGAATGACGTGCGATACCGATGATGAACATTGGAATTGTTCAAACGTTATTTTTTTAAATTTGAAAAAGAGGAACGTTACACAGACGAGCTGCCCTTAACCAATAACCAAAAACAATACAGTCCACGTCTGAGCAAAGGTCTCTTCCACCTGCGTTATGGTGATCTGCCGTCATCATCACTGTTTGAAGGTCGCGGTCATCATGCGCGGTGGACTCAGTCAGATGTACGACGCAATGGAGAATTGGAGCGATGTTCTGCTTTATTTGGTCGGACAAACGCATCGGTGGTCTTCCTCTGGGTCTAATTCCCGGTGCTGTCGCGACCATTAAAACTTTCACTCACCTTCCTGTTCCCTTCAAGTGACCTTAAAATTTGAGTATACCCCCGAGAGTAATTTAGATTGCATGCTAATATTATTTTAGTATACATTTCTTAAAGTATATTACAGATTCTTAAATTTTTATTGCTAATTTTGATATTTTTCCAAATGTTTCCTTTATGGACGAGTTGATTCTACTCTGAATTTGTCTTGTTTGTTGGCTTTGTTAATTGTTGTTTTATTGTTTTTGATTTCTTATAATGTTTTATTTGCCTATTATTATTATCATCGAATCCATTCGTTTATTTATCTTTTGTACGAAAGTTTTTGAGATTTGTATTGATTTGTATGAGATTTGAATTAATAATTCTGATTTTGTTGATTTTTTTTTTGTAATTGATTTTATCTGTATGTATTTCTATTTTTGTATAATTTTGTTGGTTCATTGCTCTTGATAGTGAAATTATCTTGATAATATTGTTAACATTTTTGTAAAAGGCTTTAGCCGTAAATGTTATTAATAAATAAATAAATAAAATAAATAAATAAATTTCTCTACTGTATAATACAGGTCATTAAAATCTTCCTAATTTGATCCATCTTTTGCAATATTTCCCTTTAAAAGTTATAGGTATGTTGTGGCATTATTTACGTGGTTCTTGAACATCTTAAAAGTTCTCTGATGGCTACCACATAAAAAAACCATCGATTTCATATGGGGCCACAAAAAATTTCTTATCTCTTAACATGTCGAACTTTCTCATGATTTGAAAGTTCGGGGACCTAAACGGCGAACGTAGCTGACGCAAAATGATCATACCGATCAATTATACAACACGGCAAAAGTCGTAAGTCCGTTGTGGCAAAAAAAATTAACTCCATAAATCGACATCAAACATTATTGATTAGGTATATCAAATAGGTACATATGTAGTTGGTTCTGTTCTCCATTTCCGAAGACCGAAAGACCTTTTATGCGCAATTAAATTGCACTTTCATCCAATCAAATTGCTTGTAAGTCAGATGTCAATGATGGGTGTATAATTAGTGGGTAAGACCCAATTTTAATTGCTCTAAACTTTTTTGTTCTTCTACCAACTTTTAGGCATAAGTTTGGTACTCCTGATAGTGTTCAAATTTTGAAACTTGATTATTCTGCAAAATAACGAACGCCAAAAATGGGTCAAGTGTCCTGTTGATAGAATAGATGGCCTGCGCAGGTTCAACCCAGGGGTATTCTCAGAGGAGGCTTAAGTTCGTCACTCACCGCCAGATGGTTGAGGAGATAAATACAAAATATATTTTCCTATATTTCTCTAATATTTTTATTTGCTTTTTCTAGACTCCCAAGCAGAGCGGGAGGTACCTACATATAGTCAGGGTATAAATAGGTTTTAGAAAGCTACAGAAACTCTCGTCAACTTTCATAATCTCTATATTATATAGTGTGCTATTTGGACCGGTATTTCATAAATATGGTTTTGGATATCATGAACATAATTTTGATCTTGGGCTAATCTGTGCGGGATTTGGCATAGGGGAGCACTCAAAATACAGGGGGTGACCCTGTAAATGTCATAAAGCTGACTTTACAGCAACAGTACGAACGCCGGCGGCGCGGCGCGGCGTCGTAACCGCTAGTCTACCAACCACAATTATTTATTTTGTTTTCTTAAAGAGGTTTAAACATTTTTCAAATTGGTTGAATTATTAATGAGTTTGAGAAAAAAGGCCGTTTACTTGAAGAGAAGAAGAAAAAAACCAATGAATTTCTCAATTAAGTACAAAAATATTTGCACCGATACTTTTTTGTTCATCATTCGCACATTTCGTTTCATAGTGTCGACAATAAACATTATTTTACTATACCTACCTACTGTTCAATGTTCATTGATAATCAATTTACCTATAAAAAAAAACTTTTAATGATCGCATAATTTTGAAAGGACCTATAAAGATATTAAAAAATCGATTGCAAATGTTTACAAGTTTGACGACAATGTTTGTATTTTATTACATCGAAATATTTAATTACTTAACTAACTCAATTGATATTCAACGTTTTATCGATAGATGTGCAAATATACAAACAAAATTCAGCATTACACAATTAAGAATACAGATGATAATTTAGAACAAGTGGATGAGTATGTGTATTTAGATAGTTTATTTAGTAGAGATGGAAGGTGTGAAAAGGAGATTGAAAGAGAAAAACTGGCTGGTAGAAGGCTTGGTGGTGACCTCTAATGAGAAATAAGAACATAATATTATCTCTAAAATCCAAATAATTGATGCACAATGCAATCCTGATACCATCCGTGAAACATATGAGTGAATCCTGGACATGGTGAAAAATCTGTAAGTTGGTATAAATGTTGTAGAAATGAGATCACTACGCAGGATATGCGGAAAAAGACTGATTGAAAAGGTGAGGAGTGATGATATTAGAAAGGAATGTGGAGTGAATGTTAGAGTAGTGACTAGAATGAAGGTGAATAAATTGAGGTGGTTCAGGCATGTTGAGAGAAGGAATGAAGAAAGAACGACAAAAAGCATCTACAAAACTGAAAGAATGGGTGCAATCATATCGGTGTCGTCAAAGGAGAACCTAGATAGGAGTAAAAAGAATAGGAGGCAATGCATACGGAGTATTATGCCCTTGAATGAAGAAAAGAGGTTTGTCTGGATATGGATGAACGAAAGCCCGCACTACCTGCCTATCACCTCCGGGTATAAAAAAACTGTTAAAATCTATATGAATAGCCAATTTTCATCATCATCATTGGCACTACAGCGCATTGTGAGCCTCAGCCTCCAGAATTCAAGAAGTCACTCCCTTCTGCCCAACGCCCAACTCCTCCAGTTAGTCACCCACATTGCCCTGAGATCCTCCTCCACGCCATCCATCCACCTTAGCCTTGGTCTTCCCACACCATGTCTCCCTTCTGGTTTTGTATCAAGGATCTTCTTTGAAGTACTGTTATTCTCAATTTGCTGGACAATGGACATGCCCCCACCGAATCCGATGTATTTTCTTAAAATTTTATAACGTTGGATTCGCCGTAAAGGTTTTCCAGTTCATGGTTATATCAGCTGATGCTCCAAGTTGCATTATCACACAAAAGACAGAAGATTTTTCCCTAAAACTTTCAAAGACCAGTAGGGCATTTTCGTCTCTCCTGCTATTAAGCACCTAGCATTCAGCAATAAAAGCTTGCTTAAACTGTTTGTAGATAAAGAAAATAGCATATTTTTGCCATAGATATTCTTCCTTTGAACTCAATCTAATATCATTGCTTGTGGTCACTGCCGAGCCTATGTACTGAAACATGTGGCATTTCAGAGATATTCGTCAAACAAGAGTATCGAATTTTATCAATGGGATGTTTCAACAGGTGGGAAAGAAATACATAGGATTATTCACCGCAAGAAAGAGACAATAATAAAATCCCCAGACAGTATTGATGTTATTTATGTTAAACGTAATAAATAAAAATATTATTATTGATAATATTACCTACTTAATAATATACCTACGCAAAAGAAAGAGCGAGATGACTATAAAATGTTATTATGATAATAATATTCAATTCTCATTGTAATAATAACTAGGTTGATTTTTTGTCCGCCGCTTACGCAACGATACATAATGTTTGATTGTAATCGAATTATTGTTTTATTATTGCGGTTCGAATATCCGATTTCTCCTTTATACTTATGTTTTTGGCGACCATAATAAAATAATTTGTTAAACGAGACAATAAAAAAATGTTAAATTATCGTTTTGTATACATATTTTTTAGGTTAAAGAAAACATCAATGTCGCAAAAAAAGTCTGTGCTCTAAATTGGCGCATGAAAACCAAACAAACGAATCGTTTTGCTCCTCGATATCACCAAGTCACTATAATGCAGGGAGCGGTGTGAGCGGTGCGGAGCCTGAAATGACGGATAAGTTTGAAATTGCGATAACGTCTTTTGTCGCAACGATCACAATAATCTACACTGACACATTCACCGCTGTTTATAGCAGTACCGTATTCCTTGGAAAACAGAACATCAATCAAACTTTTTATAATAGAGACGGCAGTCTCCGAAAAACGGTTCATGTTCGAATTGTAAATTTTATGATAGAACTATTATAAGACTGACATTTTTATTTTGAAATGGACTATCACCAAGCGCCTTCTGCTCAAAACATCAAAGTCATTAAGCAGTTGAGTATATTTGGTTAAAACGTTTTCGGACAACCGTCCATCTTCAGTAACCTTAACAATACTAAACTATAAACTATCAAGACAGGATAATATATGCATTTTGAAAGGACGGGTAGGGGGTGAAAATTAGGTGTTGTTTGGAATGGTAGAGGGTGTTATTATAGTAACAATTTCATTAAGCATTTTAAGTTTTGTAGAAAAAACGGACACCCAATTGAATGGCCGTTAACCAAATTCAACTTTTTAACCAAGTTCATATACATTTATTTCAGTAAGCGTCTTGATTACTGTTATCTATACTGTAGCTATATTATTATGGTATCCAAGATACTGCACTTAATGACACTTAACGTTAAGATTAAACTGTCTCTTTCGCGCTTACATAATTTTACTCCCGGCAGTGAAAGAGATAAACATAGAATGCTTCGTACTTTTACCTCAAAGAAGACTGCGTTCGTAGTGGTAGGGCCGCATTTATTTTCTAGTTGAACAAAGCATAACCCCAATAAAAAAGTCGCCGATATCGAATTTAAATTATTATAAATTTGATTGTTTGTCATTAAAAAGTAATTGAATATTGAAGCAAATAATTTAACCTCCACTTGCATACTAAAATTTAAAACATTATTTTTTTATTATAGTGAACCTAAAATAGTATTTTTTTTTATCGTGTGATAGTTTTGTCTCCATCTCGTAAATGCTCTTAACCATTCAAAAGTTCATTTTTAATAAAGACTTGGATTGAAATATCATTCACAAATTATAATAAAAATGCTTACATTATCGTACAGTAAAATTAGCAAAATGCACACATGATTCTAGATTGTAGGCAACGTCGATTAGCAAATACGACCCTTTAGATCACAGTGTGCGATTTATATAGTATTAAGAGTAGATAAAACTGTAAAAAGAACATAGGTGATTATAATATACTTACGTTTGACTATAATGGATCGGTTATTTTGGTAATCGGGGGCCGTTTCGGCATTGCTAACGGCGGACTTAACATCTACTTCATCTGAAAAAAAAAGATAAAACAATATTAATCAATAAAGTACACAATGCACCCGATTCTATTTCAATTTTAGTGTGCACCAACTAAAATAAGAACGAATATTATGTAACAACTAAAAACTCTAAGAATTCATTACTGTTGTTCGATTTTTAAATGGTTTTAAACGATTTTTAAAATAAGAACGTTCCAAATTTAGTTAGTGCACTAATGACTCTAAATTCATCACCGATGTTCGATTTTTAAATGGAACAAACCACCACGGGCTTACGACCGTACTGTTTCTTCGAAGGCTGGCTTGGTGTAATCACTTTACGTTAACAACGTTCGCCATTAGGTGGTAATGTAAAAGTCTCCGAAACTCCTAATCATGAGAATTCTCGATATGTTGAACATATAACACAAAAATCCAAACAAAAATCCCATGTACCTATGTATATAACAAGTACATATTGAATAATTAATGAAATATACAGAAAAAAGTTGGAAATTATTGAGAACAAGAGAACAACCAAATTTAAAGACTGCGGCTGCTGTCATGTATTTGGCGCCAGGATAAGACTATATCCATTTTTGTAAATGTCTCATCTTTATTATATTATTATTTACATATTTAACGTATTTTTATATAAATTACAAATTTGAAATCAATATTCATAGTAAGGACTACAGGACAAAGTCTTTTCACACAAGCGTCTTTTCGCTTTAGAAACGGGGTCTATATTGATATATTTAAAAAAAAAAAACTATATTAAGTAATATATAAATGGAGCCCTATTTTCCTTGTCCATCGCATCACGTGAGAACGGCTCGACCTATTTCGCTAATTCTTTTTTGCAAGAACAGTTAGGTTATGATTTTTTAACGCACCAGTCACTACTAGTGCTCACCACCGTACCTCACATAACCAAAAATGTGAAAATGTTTTGAAAATGCTATGGACAATATTTCACAAGTCCCTTATTTATACGTCTGGTATGAGGGCAATGATCAAACAAATCCGCAGATGAAGCGTAGCATCAGACGCTATTTATTGAGATAAACCCTTCATTTTTTTAAATTGTTGAATAGTGTACGTTTTAGATGTAATAATTTATGTTATCCAATTTGATACCATGGTTTAAAAAAATGTTGTATCTCAAAAATAGTCAAATCAGAAAATTTACAAGAATGTTTGAGGGCGATTTAAAAATAGAAGGTCACATAATTTTTTTCCCAAACATTTTTCAAAAACTTCCTTCTTTCATTTAATATCTACCCTGTAAATTTCATGTTCCTATTCTTACGGGATCATACTTAAAAAACGGGTTGAAAGTAAGAGAGGTAGATTCTTATACGTAGTGTTGTGAATTTTGGGTTAAAGAAGGTACCACCGCATCCCGAACGACGCTTTACGCCGACGAGCCCAGCGAAGGCCCATCACTTCTAATATTAAGCTCCTAAGTGGGGCATATAGGGAGTTTTGGATTGGATTGAATATCTGTGTATATAGACATGAACATTGGGTAGGTACGTACAGCAATCATTCACCCGTCTAATCGAAATTAAAATTAAGTCATAATATGGTGTAGGTATATAATTCAATTATATGTATATATGATCAACTTTATCACACTGAAACTGCATACATACGGTCAAAAGACACTACTTACTAATAATATGCTTATTATATATTGTAATGAACTGTATCGATAAATAATATATTATTTAATATTTAAATATTAATACATAAAAAAAATAAAACAAGTAGAATCTAAACGTGTTCCTCTAGGTAGCGCTGTGTAGTTATTGTTAATGCAGGTCAAGGCAGAAAAAATACCTACATAATATGATAGGTAATATAATACATTGTATGTAGATAGAATCAAATCATCTTAATCGAAACTGTGTCATAACACAATATTATTATCGTCCACAACATCGGACATCTCGTTCGTTCGATATAGGCGCCAACGCGCGAACGAAAAGGACGGATGCACTTTTGTAAGTTGTGTGCAATAATGTGTTGAGAGATACTGGGTTAAAAACAATAATAAATGAAGAAAGATCAGTAGTGATATTAAAAGAGGTGTTTATGAATAGACAAGGGTGTTATGATAACATCTTGGCTCTAGAATGATTACGAAGCTATTCAGTGCATTTGTGGATTTGTAAAAGGCATTTGATAGGATGGAATGACAATCTATGGAGTGAAAGACCGGCTGTTTTGTGCTGTACTGGGTTTGTGCACTTAGACAATATATTAGTGTGTGTTTACACCAAACGAACATAGAGCAGGAGCTAGACAAAGAGAACATTTTTATATCGTTGATATTGGATAAATTTAAATACCTGGGAGCAACCATTACTCCTAGGTATTTAAATTTATCTTTATTTGTTCTGGTGACCTCCGGGCTGAGCTCCCGATACGTATCGGTATGGCAAGTGGCGCCTTAAACAACATGACCAAGATTTGGAAAGCGTCGGCGTTTAGTGTCGAGACGAAATGTAAACTGTTTGATGCGTGTGTGTTGCCCATTCTCTTATATGGGTGTGAGTCCTGGCACCTGACCAAAGCCCAGGCACAAAAAGTCTCAGCTTTTGAAATGAAGTGCATCAGGAGAATTCTGGGCGTAAGATGGTACCACCGCATCACGAACGACGCTATACGCCGACGCAACCAGCTTGGGCCCATCACCTCTACAATTATTGTGGGGAGGAGATGGACTTGGCTGGGACATGTGTTAAGGATGCCGAATGACAGCTGGCCGAGGAGAGCGCTGTTCTTCCTCCCATCAGGGTCCCGAAGACGAGAAAGACCCTCTCACACTGTATTTCGCTCCTTCGAAGCAGAGCTGAGGGATTTTGACATGTTGTGGGAGGAGGTCATAAACATTGCGCAAGATCGAGCGCAATGGAGAGCTCTTGTTGCCTCCCTATGCCCTTGAGTGGGGTGAAAAAAGGGAATATTGATTGATTGATATTGGACACCATGGAATCAACAACGAGGTAACGGGAAACAAATAACGCGCGCTGGAGTTCTGGTTCTCTCGTTCTTGTTTCCTTGGTGTGTATATCAACGATCAAGAATTTATTTCCAGCTCTGGCTCTATGTTCGTTAGGTTAAAAGGCACCCTAATAATAAAAAAAAATCAGATATATTTTTCTTCGAATTGTTCGGGCAACGGCTAGTATTTAAATAAAGTATTGTGTATATTGCGATATGTGATCAACATACCAAATATGTATAGGCATATGTACATATATTTAATGTGCATTATAATTTTTACACATTATATGTAAGTACATATATTTAATATAATATTTGGACATACATGAAAAGTATGTGCAAGCTGACCTACCTCAAACACATTATATTGTGTACATACATATACATACACAATACACAAATTATTGTGACAACGATCTAGTTAGTTATACATGCATTATATTTTTCACATATTATGTAAACACCTGTCAACGCCATCTGTAAGTAAATTAATTACCAAGAAAGAATTTCGTTATATTAGGATCCATCACTGAGTACAAAATATTATTAGAGAACTTTATTGGATGCGCAGAACCGAAAATTGGTTCCCATATTCAACAGTCACGTGGCTGAAGATAAATTATCAAAAATAATTCATTTTAATTTCATCCATAAGCACAAGACAACACAACAAAACTCATAGGCACTTCCTTTAACTAAATGTATGATTAAAACATAAAATTCCTCAGTGTTGTGTAACGCTGAAATATTAAAAATATAAAAAAACGTATGTCACACACCGCTACCGACAAACGTCACGCTTTGTATGAGTGAAGATGACAAGTTGAGAAATTGAGAAAAAAGTTGAGAAAGGAAATGTGGATCATAATAATATAAAAGAACATTCCGAAGACAGTTTAGGAAAGAAGAAATTGAAACAGGGAAAGCTGTATGAGAAGTGGTCGGTAGCATAGTGGTCGTGGGTTCGAATCCCGGTGCCGACCATTATTCCATTTTCACGACAAAGCCCTTTGATTAGTGTGAAAGATCACCATTAAGGGTTGCGCCCTGGATGTTTCTGGAACCTATATTCTCATTTCATCCAAACTTTATATATAAACCATAAAAAAGAAAACGATTGAAAAGTAGACAAAAAAGTGCAAGGATAGTGTGGAAGATGTCAAAAGTGTATTTGTGTTCACTTTTAAGTGAGGCTGGATACATTTAAAAAAAAAAGTTGTAAGAATAAGATTTTGTTGATAGAAAGCGAGAAGATCGGTTCTCTCTGCCTATCCCACGTGGGAGTACCTATAAATGTACGTACCAAATTCACTTAAGCTTATATAATACCATTAATCATGGGTTGTTTTTCAGAAAGCAAGATCAGGCAGTATCATCGAACCACACCACTAATTTCCGCCATTTTCAATCCAACATTCACTGCGAGGTTTGTACTGAAGTACATTTGTACAAATAGATATCCCGGCTAAGAAATATCAGAGGGACCGGAATCAAGTGAGTGAAAGAACTCTCCCGGAGAGCCCAGGATCCTATTCTTGAAAGTCGATCGATTGGTTTTCCAATAGAATTTTTATGACTTTCGTATGAATTATTTTAAGAAAACATACGACAATCATTAAAATTCTATTGGTAAATCAATCGATCGACATTCGAGAATAGGGTCCCAGAACAGTGACGACGTCAAGGAAGACGCATGAAGAAGGCCTATATAGTAGTACATATTATTAGTAATACTTTATTGCCGAATAAACAATTGTGACAAAAACACGCGGTAGTGTTTTGTTTTCATTACTTTTTGTTTTTTTTAGATAAAATCCAGATACGGCGTCCGCAGGTATTCTAGATACCCGACATATTGTATTTTTAGTGACAGTCTGTTGATAAGGTGTGTAGTCGTGTATAGTTTTATGAACGCGCCGTTAGAAATAATACAAGAGTATTAGGGAGGAGAGCCGCCCGCAATCACTGCGACCTTCGCGAAATTATTAATAATGTGATAGTGAAATGGGTGCCATTATCAGTGGGTAAGTGTGTCAGTGGGCCACACAGTGCACGGGGGTAAGAACGGACCGACTGTTCTATTTTTTTTTGAGCTACATACAACAGGTTGGTTGGGAATTTCGGGCAATACTGAAATGACAGATTGACGCGTATATAAAATAATATGTTTTCCATAGTAATGAATTGTTAGAGTCATTAGTTGTTACAGATTATCCATTATGATCTTGTCCTGTAAAATGGTCACAAGAATCTAGACATAATTAGAACGTTGTGCACCAACAATTAAAGCCAATAGGCAATCTCATGATTAGTAGTTTCGGAGACTTAAACATTACCACCTAATAGCGAACGTTGTTAACGTAAAATGATCACACTAGGCCAGCCTTCGAAATAACAGTAGAAGACGGTCGTAAGCCCGTAGTGGTTTGTTCCATGTAAAAATGAAACATCAGTAATGAATTGTTAGAGTCATTAGTTGTTACATAATTTCCATTATTTTCCATATATTTCAAAGATAAGTACTAAACTACATAGTTTCAAATATTTTGTTGATATTTCAGATTTTTCATAAATCACTATACAAACAAAATAATATGGGCTCACTCGAAATGAAAACACATAGGTACACTTTCGACATCTTTCACTCGACAAAGAAAAGCTTGGGTTGTGAAAGAAGAGATAGTCGGAACAATGGATTAAAACATTAAACACACGACCCTCAATACGACAGACTGAACAGCTAGGCTACCAACCACTATAGGCTAGGCCACTAGGGCATTAGACTACCAACCACTTGATTTTTTTTTATTTATCAGGTAAAATATGTCAAAAATGTCTCACTTTCAAGCTTTTGATAAAAATGTCCATTTCTTTTACACTTTCCTAAAAAGATCTCTTTGATTTACAGGTGTCCCGTATAGTCGGCGGAATTTTTTGCCGGGGTCATTTTTTTCTAGTTAGGGACCGTCTCTCGTATGTCGATGAATGGGTTATTAGAATTGGTATTCATAGAATTTCTATGACTTTCGTGTTTTTTTCTTAAAGAACTCATACGAAAGTCATAAACTCATACGCCGACAAGTCTCCTGTCGAGACTTGGCGTGACACAATAGTGCAATTGTATATTTATGATATTTTCTTTTCTTTTCTTTAATATGACGCTATACGCCGACGCACCCAGCGTGAGCCCATCACCTCTACTATTATGTGGAGAGGATGGACTTAAGGACTGTTAAGGATGCCGAATGACAGTTGGCCGAGGAGAGCGCTGTTCTTCCTCCCATCAGGGTCCCGGAGACGAGGAAGACCCTCTCATACTGTGTTTCGCTCCTTCGAAGCAGAGCTGAGGAATTTGGACATGGTGTGGGATGAGGTCATTAACGTTGCGCAAGATCGAGCGCAATGGAGGGATCTTGTTGCCTCCCTATGCCCCTAAGTGGGGTCTAAAGGGAGTTTGGGTTTGGATTTCTTTAATATAAATTCTATTAGAAAATCCATATGATCGACATTCGAGAATAGAGTCCAGCTCAATATGAGAAATTACTGAAATTTTAACGGGATTATTTCAGTGTTTCTCCAAGTAGAGATTTCAATCCATCACAAAATCGAGATCCGTTCTCTCTACCTACTTTTTTCGGAATACCCCAGAAAGAATAAAAGAAAAAAATAATAAAACAAGACTGTAATATATTCAAATTGGTGAAACAAGACTATTAAAAGGTAAGTAAGTTGAGAATGAAATTTCCGAAGAAAGGGAAATGAACAATATTTCGTCAGAGGCAATCTGGTTAGTCGACTCGCACTTTCATGCGAACTCGCTTGCTCGCTCACTCACTCACACAGATGGCGTTTTATTTACCGAAGCTGACAAAAGAGATAGTGTTGCCATATTGAATAATAAGTAAGTGCCGACATCAAACGAAAGTAAAAACAGGGACAAACCATTATCACTCTTAAGACCTAACTGAATATCATGTAGTTTCATTATCTCTCTCGAGGCGGCGCTTCTCAATCGTTGAGGACCTATCAGAATAATAAAAATAATAATATAAGATTGTTTTTTTTTTCGAAAAAAAGGTAGTTTACAATTTAACAATTGAAGGATTCGAAAAATCCCGAAAGGTAAAGCCCGGTATGTGGGTTTTATAATTATTAACACAACATACATTTTTATACAAATGGCATCTACAGCTCAATGACTGTCAAATATTATGTAAATAAAGTAAAAAAGAAAACAAGTCAAATATAATTTAAAAAACATAATTAAATCACAACTTAAATGTCATATTATAGTTTATTTTTTTAAACGAAGCAATAATAAAGTCAGTAAGAAAAATATTATAGAGGTAATGAAACGATTGAAGAAGTATTATTTTTTGCAACAATCATTAATCTGTGCTTACTCAAAGTGAACACAAATACACTCTTTGACTATTTCTTAGTAAGCTGCTTAATACAAAATTATATAGGTAATAGACTCAATATCTTAAAGAGTAAAGGAAAAATAGTAACATGGATAGCGAAAATACGTATGTACAAAAAAAAAGATTGCGGATAGAGGGTGGGAGGAGAAGTTATAGAGACAGTGACGAAGCCGTGTCAGAGGAAATGACAAAGAGGAAGGGAAGGGAAAAGAAGGCACATTCGTCACTTACGGTGCTCACAGGAACCTACCATCATGAACCACGCGGGGCCTCTAAAATCTAATCTAATGGAACACTGAAATAAAAATATATCGACACCTCTAAAATATGAATTGCAGCACTTAGCTTTTTTCACCCCTGTTTTTTAAGGCCCGACTCAGAATAATACCTACATATACCATAATAATTAATGTCGTGTCATTCGCAAGCACTTTTTGAAATTTGAATGTTTAAGAATAAAAAGGCATTTTTGTTATCCTAAACTACGACAGGGTAAAAGGAATAAGTACATAAAATACCGATTTGGTAGCCTAATTGTTTATCCGCCGACTTATGAACAAGACGATACGATTCCCGATCAGGAAGGTTATTCACAAACCGGTGTTAATACGATCTATCATCATCATCCTCAGCAAGCCTTGGTGGGTCTTAGCTGCCTCCAAATCTAGTTATGTTCTATCTCAAATTCTAGGCCATTTTTCCGAATCACTGTTCATGGCAGAGTGCTTCAAAATAATAAATTAGTAAAAAACAAACGAAATAATCAGTAGGTATTAGCCAACAAACGAAAAATGTAATTCTATGTTATTTCGTCTTAATTTAATGCCATACTTAGAGTAAGCAGGAAATAATTCTCAAAAAAAAATTGTTGAAATTATATTGTGTATGAAAGGGGAAAGGATTTGATCTAGATCGTAACTAGATCATTTCGTGAATATCCCCCCTGGTCGGAATTTTCCCAAGTGTTTTTTGTCAACTCGGGGTTGGATTGGATGACAACGGCTGACTAGTAGAAAATGCCTAAAGCATTCATTTTAATGTCGGAGTTCATCGCCGATACTGACAGTAGTATTTTGTAGGCAAAAAAGACGCGCCCCACATGTTGACATTCGCCGCATTTTCACCACGCGGTTGAAATTGAACTTAACTCTCTTACCCATTGTTTACACTGATGATCAAACCTGCCTACTTACTCTATAGGCGTGACTTACGAATTTACATACATACTTAGCCGGCTGCGCGTCACGAACGCGCATGTGTGCGAGTGCGCGTAAGAAATTTCCTAGCAACAACAGAACTGCACTTTCTTCCATGACACAACTAACGTAATCGCATGCGCGCAAGCATGCGCTGGCGGCGACAATATCTTATCATAGGCGTGGACGTCCGCCATTTTTGTTCATCGATAAGATTCGTCTCTTATATCATAACTTATCGTTTATTTCTGTCCTTTTTAAACCAAGTTAGTTTGTGATTTTTATGTTATACTTTTTTTAGTTTATTTATCTTCCATAATATATTTACAGACTTCGGTAACCAGACACCCCCCCGAGTGTTAACAATACGCAGGTTAGGTTAAAAGATATTAATTAAGAAGGGGTTTGTCAAAAGTTGAATCAGACCGCGAACTTAATAATTACAATGTATTGGTACTCGTTGACTACCATATAACTTAGTTTCTGAGGGACCTGTAAAAATCAGCATTATATCATTAGAAACGACAAGAACCTTTCGAATAAACATAGCTCCGCCTTAATAGTTTATGGAATTTTTACACTTTTGTTCTAAATGCCGCATCCGGATACATACGTATTTATAATTCAGTGAATTTTGTATACCTACGACTTTTCACCCAGAAGTAAAATGTATGTTTTAAGATAATTTTCTAGTTCATAGCTAATATTGTTAGAATATGTACCTAATCGTTGCGAATTTATTAACAAATAATTTAATAGTTAACTTAACAATGGTCTAGTTCTTAGAAAATGGCAAAACGACCAGAAATGGCGGCTGATACGGCTCGTTGTTATTATTATTGTAAACCTGTTTTTAACACAAACTTTAAACTGGTATGACAACTTTGTAACACCTCTGACACACAAAGAGCCGAGACAATATTCGGACTGGCACAGAACCATAATATTATATTATTATGCCGGTCCCAACACTTATCAAAATACCTATACAAGCCGCGTTTTTTTCGGCCAGATATCGGATACACCGTGGGTAGGCACTGTTTCATCGTGAACCGATTATGCAAACCGAATGCACATAATGCAAGTGTATTACGCAACAGAGTATCCCAGCTGATGGTATCGACGTTGCATGCCAAATTTGACTCATGTACCTACACTTCTTTTAATTCTGAACAATTTGGTAACATATCACACGGAATATTGTTGTTGATTTTTTTTTACATTAGCTTCTACGGTCTCAACAAAGCAAATCTTACCATAATAATTGGGTAAAATTTGGGTTTAATGGGGTCTATTCATCCAACTAGGTATACGCGTTTATTATAGTAAATATTCTGTAGGAGCACTATACCTATACGTTTCCATACAAAATATTGTTAAATCACGCCAGCGTAAATGTCACGGAAACTTAGGATAGGGGTCACTAAAGACAATAAAGCCACTCTGTATATACGCCCCGACACTCTTGATTACTCCGATGTAACTCCAAAAAATGACCATTAGTGGGAGAAACTAAATGAATGATGTGGGGTGAGTCGGGTATCCATCAGTTTATAATTCAATCGCGTCAAACCATTCGTCCATTAACGAATATGTAACAACTAATGAATCCAACAATTCATTACTGATGTTCGATTTTTAAATGGAACAAACCACTACGGGCTTACAACCGTCTTCTACTGTTATTTCGAAGGCTGGCTTAGTGTGATCACTTTACGTTAACAATGTTCACCGGTGATGTTTAAGTCTCCGAAACTCCCAATCATGAGAATTCTCGACATGTTCAACATGTCGAAAAATCTCATGTAGGTATACAACAAGTAAAGTAATGAAAATTATTGAGAACAAGAGAGCAACCAAATTTGAAAACTGCGACAGCTGTCTTGTATTTGTAGCCAGGATATGACTAAGTATATCCATTTTTGTTAATGTATCATCTTTATTACCTATTCGCTTTGTTGGTGCACAACGTTCTAATAATTTAATACTAGTTAATAGATCTAATACTAGAGTTCTAATAAAACTATTTAATAGTTCTAACAATTTAATACTCGAGATAATATAAAAATAGATTTACCTATTATAACATAAAATAAAAATTATTATAATAATAAGATAAGCGTATGATAAATTGCCTGTATCTATATGTGTCATCTTGATAAACAATAACAAATAGGAGTTATAATAATAAGTAGTGTACAATAATAATTATTATGGAGTTACAGTATGATAAGAGAGGCACTGGGCCAAGTAAACACAAACAAACACGCATATTTCAATATTGTATGCGTGTGATTCTATATAGGTATACCGGACTTTTATAGCAGATGCGAACTACATACTTATTACATCTTAAAATACTCCTAATACATTTTACTAATATACAATGGAATAAAATAATATGCTTGAATATCAATCAATAGGTATAGCAAGACACGTCAAATTGAATAACTACTACGCGTATAAATCCATAGACCACAATTATTGTCTCTACAAAAGTTGTAAATAGGCTGCGCAATGAACATGGCTACACAACCTCTTGAGAATATTTTCTAGTCCAGAATGTACATTATAAATCTCTAGTTACCGTAAGAAATGTCAAAGGTGATGAATTATATACCGGATAGGTTCTCAGAACAGTACCCCTATTCTAAGTTTCCGTGACATTTACGCTAGTATGAAGTATTACATTTTTTATGGACACGTCTATAGCGCTTCTATATAAAACTTCGGGTAGCCCCGCTGCCTATACAAAATTCAAGTGAGTATCTCACTTACGTTAGTGCGTAAAATTCGGAATAGAAATCGATAACAGGACTTATCTCTATAACAGGAGCCAGGTACATGTAAATTTGACGGTAGGAGCAACTGATGAGTTAGTTTGCTTAGTAGAAATAAACAACTTTACACGATAACAGGAGTCTTAGGTACAGTATTCCCATAAACGGGAGCCAAGAAGGTGTTAACCCGATAACGGGAGCCAAGAAAGCGTTAACCCGATAACGGGAGCCAAGAAAGTGTTAACCCGATAACGGGAGCTAAGTAAAAATTACCTCGGTAACGGGAGCTAAGGTGTTTCGAGTACATGAAAAAAGTACGACAAAGTTTCGTGATACGTTTTTTAAATGATCTTATTCACGGAGTATGGACAATAATATTGGTGGTAATTGATAAATACTGATTTTGCATCACACCGTGTCCCTTAAGGGTTTAGGCAGAGAAAAATGACTACCACCCTTCTTAACAACTCCTTATACCTTAAAGAACAACCTAAAGATATTTCCGGCCTAATCCTCACAATTTCCACACGATAAAACCTTCGAAGTTTCAACGCTGTTAAATCTCATATACAAAAATGTATCGATGGCCTTTGGCCTTATTATTTAGCTACTTTGTGAAGTTTCAGGGGAGTTTAAAGTAGAGATGAAACGGATATCCGACAACTATCCGGTATCCGGGCTATCCGGCGGGGTAAAGGCTATCCGGCCGAATACCGGATAACTAGCACCTATCCGGCCGGATACCGGATAGTAAAAATAGATATGTTTGGATAACTAATTGATTTATTTAGCAAGTATCACTTAAGAAATAGACCTTATACTCACAAGTTACAAAATTGATTATATCTAGCAAACATACTCCACTGAAGGGTAAATTATGGATAATGAATACTTATTTCTTTATATAGAGGTAGCATTTTGTAGCAAGCGGCTTCGCTTGTCTATGTAAATAAGGAAAGTTTGATAAAAATACATTTCGTCATAAATCATCCTGCTGGAAGATGCAGATAGATTCCGCGGAGGTCATGCTCAAGATCGAGCGCAACTGAGAGGTCTTTTTGCCTCCCTATGCCCCTAAGTGGAGCGTAAAGGGAGATTGGATTGGCTATTTAGGGAGCCGTAAACCTAAACTGATTGGGAACCTCAGCACTTATGTTATCCTGGCTACGATCTTGGTCCCGAGGGTAAATGTTAAAAATCTAAATACTCAAAAAAATATTAACACACCACACCAATCCAGACTAACTAACGCGGTTGATGGTTTATTCGACAATGTTCCCAATGATTCCATAAGGATGTACCAGAAGCATACGCCGGATATCCGGTGGCCGGTTATCCGGTATTCGGCTTCTAGGTAAGCCGAATATCCGGTATCCGGCATTCGGCTTCTAGGTAAGCCGAATATCCGGTATCCGGCAAATCTGCTATCCGTTTCATCTCTAGTTTAAAGCGGGGAGAAAATATGGAATAACTTCGAGGAAATTGGTTTTGATTTTTTTTCCAAACAAAGTGTTCGTATACTCATGTCAAATGAGTAACCAGAACAGTATCTGATTTGAGGTTGATATAGGCTAAGGACTAAGGGATGAAAATAAAAACGGCCGTTAGTTTAGTCGGTTTACTAGCAGTAAGTTTAACGAAGAGCAACTATACTAACCTACCCACGTGTGCAGCGTTGCTGTAGCTTTCATTTCATTCGTTATTTTTTATTTCCACAAAATCTATAAAGAATTCTAAAAATATAGGATAAAAAAATAAAATCTAAATGTGTACTTAAAAAAAACGCACTTAAACTTAGCAATGACGATTAGAAACAGTGGTTGGTGGTAATATTAACTAACGGATTCGTTCGTTACTTCGAAATTTACTCAAGAAAATTTGATCCCGTCTTTATAAGTTGTTGGCGAGACAAAGTGTAATGGGTAATGGGTCATCTAGTATTTCATATAATATGGGTATAAAGAGTTTAAAGAAAGGAAAACGTGTAGCGTTTCTTGAAACGTTAAAAAGTTGAATGAAATATTAATTTTGGACATTGGAAGAGAAAACGTCCCGTATTGGTTCATATAAGTGATGGTTACCCTAGATATGGACCCGGAAAGATTATTATGTATCCTCATATAATCAATAGCAGTCCAATAGTCAATATAATGGTCCAGAACATTGACCGACTAACGCTATGATGTCATATCCGCGAGCCACACAACACCCATTCATGTAGTGGTGCGTTATTGCTGTTGTTTGAACCGGGTAGGGGGCGTTCAAGTATTACGTAACGCAATTTGGGGGGGAGGGGGGGTCTTGCAAAACGTTATTGTGCGTTACGAGGGCGGGAGGGGGGGGGGGTTTGAACAACTCGTTACGTAACGGTATTTTTTTTTCTTAAATAAAAAAAATTGGGAAATAAATCTTCCAAGTTGGGCAATCCTTTTCGTTTATGTTTTACGTGGAATCCCTCGATTGTACTGTACGTCATTTTTGTTTTTTTTTCTCCGAAGTTGGGCACCCTTTTCGTTTATGTTTTACGGGAAGTCCCTCGATTGTACTGTACATCATTTTTTTTCTCCGAAGTTAGCAAAGGAACCCTTTTCGACAATGTTTTACGGGAAGTCCCTCGATTGTACCGTACGTCATTTTTATTTTGTTCTCCGATGTTAAAGCTTTTGGTGGAAACACGTAGAATGCCGAATCCGACCCGCGCCGACCGGCGCAAAGAATGTTTCTATGCAGTTGAATGGGGATACGCACAGCAAAAGCAGAAACCTGCTTTCCGGCATGCCCATTTAAATGCATTGAAACCATAGACAACATTCTTTGCGCCGGTCGGAATCGGCTTTCTACGTGTTTTCACCCTAAGCGTAAGAATTTTTCGCCCTGCGAAAAAAGGAACCTTTTTCGTTTAAGTCTTACGGGGAGTCCCCCGACTGCATTGTATGTAATTTTTATTTCGCCCTCCCAAGTTAGCAAATCTTTTATTTTTTTACGGGGAATCCCTAGACTGTATTATACTTACGTCATTTTTATTTTATTTTCGTTGTCAGCATTCGTTAGTGGTCAAAAGGGGGGATTTACATCATCAACTGGACTTGCCAACGCAGCTATGCCAAAATTTGGAAAACAGCAAAAGAAAAAATAAAGATAAATTTATGGAACATATAAATAGTATTTTTTTTTCTCCGAAGTTAGCAAAGGAACCCTTTGAAACCCTTTTATTTTTTTACGAGAGTTCAGTAAAAAAATAGTCTCTTGGGTGTTACGTAACATTTAGGGGGGGGAGGGGGGGTACAGAAAAACGTTACGGCGCGTTACATGGGGGGGAGGGGGGGTCAAAAATCTTCAAAAATTGCGTTACGTAATACTTGAACGCCCCCGTAGATGCGCATACAATAGGTACGCCGGTAACAGAAAAGTGAACTTATACAAGAAATTAAATTTCATACTCTATTTCTGGAGAGAATTACCAAAAAAGTATACGAACGTGAAACTTTTAAGCGCAATTAAAGGCGGTTTACACCCATCATTGACATCTGACTGACAAGCGTTTTCATTGGACGACAGCGCAAAGAATTGCCTTTGATTGCGTAAAAAAGTTTAAAGCTCCTATATATTTGGTCCTTCTATCCAGAAAAATAGAGAATAGAGTTATTTATGTACGATCAATACTCAATATATTTGTGTATACAACAACCTACGGTACCTATAGACATCAATAAGGCCTCGAATCGAAAATCAAAAGATGCAAAGCATAGGCACTTATCGACAAAGCAAATTGTGCAGAAACGCATAAGGTAATTTTTTTAATGAATCTGTGCTCACTCAAAGTGAACACAAATACACTATTTGACTCTTTCACAGTAAGCTACTTAAAGCTTGTGTCGTGAAAGAGGAAGATGGTCGGCACCTGGGATCGAACTTACTACCTCCGGACGAAACAGTACGCTAGTCTACCAACCACTTAAATTACTATTAGTACAATACTGTTTCATATTAATGTGCAATTATAAAAAAAATGAGCGATCAGGTCACATTGTGACGGGGAACTCCTAGGTTTTACTAAACAGTTAACAAAATAACCTTCATTATTCTTTCAGATGCGCCCATTCCTGCTAAGGGATCAACCAATAATCACGTGTTTTTTTTTTTTTTAAATATTTATTAGACTTTTCCACTGATATACGTCGCAAAATTTCACCCCTCCCCCTTGCCAAATCAAGTGTTTAATCAAACCATTGATTGCCTGATTAGTGATTGGTCGTTTTTTTTAGCTGGGTATGAAAAATGGCGCGATAAAATCATACACGGATTATTCTCAATACAAACCGACTCCTCCCTTGTGATATTTTCTTATTTCGTCCCCGTCCCCCCTCCTTTTGACGTGAGGTCACGTGATTACGGTAGAGCTTAAGATATTATTTTCCTTTATTCAGAAACATTTTATTCTTATCGAGTTTATATTTTAAAATGAACATAGAAAGAGAACACGCCGACAAATCTTATAAGATTTGGCGTGACTCAATTTGTTATATTTGTAAATATTTATTTGTTTTATAAATAAATAAAAAAAAAATAAAAAACTTTATTCAACAAATTTTATTAAACAAATATACATACAGTGATTTTATAACAAACAAATAGTATGGACAACACCAGTAAAGTATATACGTAGACATTATTATATTCACATTGGTCATTTACATCCAAAAAAATCGCTACGGTTTTCATATGCACGCTACTTTGGTCGAAATCGCTTGACTTGCAGCTATATTCTTACCCATTATAACCTCCACGCGAATATCTTTATTTTATCGGAAATGTTAAAGAATCGACCCGCATTTATCTGTATATACAATTTTAATTGAAAACTATTTTTACCGCATTTATAATATACCTCTTTACAATCCTTTTCTTCCTATAAAATCTCTTCCTTTAGGTATCTATAACTTTAAAATAATAGATACTAGTCCATCTTATCTGTGATCCTGATGCTGATGGAGCAAACATTATGGTCCTAGACAGAATTTCATACCGGATACTAAAAAGGCCTTTGATCAAAAACATCATAGAAGATACTTGAGTTTTTTTTTCTATCATGGTATCGAACCTTACCTCAACACAACCTAAAACGACTTACTCTACATACTTATTATAATTGGTTAAGTTCGTCCGTTAGATAATATTATACTTGAGCAGATTTACTATTGGTATGGGAAGATATGTCAATCTGTCCCGAACGTGGTAATTCAATGTACGACATAACTGGTTTAGAGGCCATCAAACAATAAATGATCCTTTTGTATGGCTATCTGTTCTGGCCTTGTTTTTCTGCTAGTTTTTTTTATGCTTGCATTTTCAAATTCGTTTATTTTTATTACAAACATAAGTTGATTCGTGATTATAGAATGTATTAATAACATACATACTCTCGCTTTTACACCCCACTCAGGCAGGAGCATATAGGGAGGCAACAAGATCCAATTATTAATAACACTATTGGCAATAGGGATTAGGTAAGTATAGAGAAATTATCGTAATAAAATTAAAAAATTATGATTTGTATGGATGGATGGAAAATAAAAAAAGAATGACAAAATGTACCTTGCTAAGTAAAATAAAAAAAGTCGGGTAAGTACGAACACTTATAACTCGAGAAAGGCTGAACATATTCTTCCGATGTTTGATTTATTGGATTCTTCTCCGCTCCGGATAACAGAATAACTATTGAAAAGTTGAAAAAATTGAAAGTTGAAAAAAAAGAGTAGAGCTCCGTTCTCTCTGCCTACCCCTTACGAGACACGTCGTGTTGAGAAAAAAAATAATGAAAATAAATGTTGAAAAATGCATAAGAAATAATAGAACATATAATATTAAAGTTAGTATGAATCGGATTTACTGCGACGCCAACGCCATCTATGAAAAATTCTAAAACAACAAAATAATTTTTTACCTGATAATCATTGACATCAAAAATATTGGTACGCAGATGTTTGATGGAATTTTTTCGTGATTTCAGAAATAATTAATTTCAGATTTCAGAAATAATAATAAAGGCGGATGAGGATATGAACAGACTCAAGAAATGGTTCGATCGTAATTTGCTAACATTAAACAGCGATAAAACATACATTGTACCGTTTGCTGTTCATTCCAACGACAGACCACGAAATTTCGACGTGTTGATCCACGATGGCTCCCCGGACCATTCTCCAGCTTTATGCCCGGAGAAATGCACATCTCTGCGAGTCACAGATAATGTAAAATATCTCGGAATAATTGTAGATAGGAATCTAAAATGGAAGGAACAAATTGAAACCGTCGTTAAGCGCATAAGAAAATTAATCTATATATTTGTTGAGATCCGAAACTTTGTAGATATGACACAAATGTACGCAATATATTATGGACTAGTCCAATCAATTCTGCAGTATGCTATAATTGGATGGGGTTCTGCTTATCCCACGAGTCTGATGCCGGTTCAAATTGCCCAAAGAATTATCATCAAAATTATTATGAAAAAACTGCGTGACTACCCTACCGAACAATTATTTCTTGAATTTAAAGTTCCTAAATTTAGAGACCTGTACTGTAAATTTTGTGTTCTGCAGATTCTTAAAGAGCCAGAGTGTCATTATTTCCTTACTGAGAACCGTACAAGAAATAAATATGTTTTCGTTCGCCCTAAAAAGCGCACGGTTCTTGGACAGCAGCACTACTCATATTTTGGTGAAACCCAATTTAACGACCTGCCATTGGAAATACGAAAGACTCCAAGAGGTGACGAACTCATAAAATTAATAAAGAAACGTTACAACCCGCGGTCATGAATGTATGTGTGTGTGTGAGGGTGTGTGTGTGTGTTTGTGTCTGAGAGGTGTTTATGTGTGTGTGCGTGTTTGTGTCTGAGAGGTGTTTATGTCTGTATGTGTGTGGAGGAAAGTTTTGATTTGTTTTTGATTAATAAAGTTTTGTACAAAAAAAAAAAAAAATTTTAACATTCAAACATGCTTTAAACGTATTTTTGTATATATCACAATTTTAAATCTCATAGTAAGGACTATAATAGGACAGCGCCTGTCGGGAAAGCTATATATATAAATACAATATGTATCATACTCATACTATAATATAGTAAGTATAAATAATAAATAAACACGTATAAAAAGTGTTTAAAACGAGACCAAAAGTGGGTCATATAAAAACAATAATAAAGCTAGCTAGGTACACAACATTGTGATATTGTTACAAAAACAATACTGATCCGAACTACGCATGTTCTTAACGATGCTTCGACTTGAGAGTTTTGCGCTAGCGTTGTTCTTACGTTGCCTTTACACCAATATTGACACCGGGCAAACAACAGAGAGCTAGAAAGAACTAGAACTAAGCGCGTAAGGATGCGTTTACACCAAACGAACGGAGCTGGAAAATGTGTATATTTTCTTCATCGTTGATTTGAACACCGATGAAACAACAAGAAGTAAGATCCAGAACTCCGGCGCGGGTAATCTGTCATCGCCAATAAATTAGTTCTTGCTCGTTGTTTTTTTTTCATAATGTCCAATAATATCAACGATAAAAGAAAGTATGTGAGTATATATATTGTTTGGTTTTTCATTAATTAGTCCTTAGCGTTAATTATTCTTGATCGTTGTTGTTTACTTGGCGTCAATATAAGCGATCAAGGAAGACTGCTATATTTCTAGCTCTGGATCTGTGTTAGTTTGGTGTAAACGCACGTTTACGAAAGTCAACCTATCATCTGGCAAATGAACCAAAGTGCCGCATGTATGCCATAATGTGCAATATGAATAAGTTCGATTTGAGAGTCTATGCATTATAGAGGAAACAAGCAAGAAATGTTTCATTTTGTTTACTTACTAGTAAACTGTATTTAATCTATAATTAAATAAATTATTAGAGTCCGAGTCTCCCATGATGAGTTGCGAAGAACCTCCAATGTCGACGACATCGTAAGATGATTACTTCCATGTGTTGTTACCCGAGACGAATAAGGTTTGCCAAAGATTCAAAAGAGTAAGGTAAGGTTTCTACCTGTTAAGAACCCTGGCCGAGAGACATCCTACGGCATAAAGAACTTTTAGAAATACCATCAGAGATGAACAAGGAGACAGTATCGGTAAACGAATAAAAAATATACGCATATCGGCGGAAGCGAAACTCTGGGCACTACTGCGTCGGTCGTTATTTATATCAATAAACGTTTAACAATATAAACTAAATCAAAAATAGCTCGTTACGGGTCGAGCTGCGAGACGCTAATTATTATATTAATTAAGTATATGAAATCTCCAAATGAAAAGATGTGGAAAATCAAAGAAGAGAACTAGAAGAATCGAAAAATGGATATATGTATATGAAAACCGGTCATAATGAACACTGTAGATTTCAAACTTTATGGGAGTTAATACCAAGGTTTTATATGGAATTTAGATTATGATGAAAACCATATTATGGAATAAAATATTATATTCTTAGATTCTAGATTAAGTACTAAAGAAAGCATTAAATTCCAGACGTATATGGCGAACCTGGCTGCAGAAGTCTCAAAATCGTAGATACGAGTTCTTGATCCAGAGGCAAGGTGTTCCACAGGGTTCTCTTTTGGTCCCTTTCCCTATAGTCCCCTGACTAACCGTAGATAGCTTTAAGACTATTTGTTAGACTACCTTTCTTGCAGTTGCGTGTATTAGGATCATCAGCTCTGACAAGAAACCCGATTTTATTTTCATCAACTTTGGATTTTGTCACATGATCGATATTTACAGTAGCTATATGCGAACAATATCATTGATAAAACAATGACTTAATATTATAGCATAGCAACGGCAAAATAAAATCACTAAAAACTCGATACTTTAGGTGGTAGAGAATCATAATAAAATGCCAAAGTGATGTGAAAGGTGATATCAGAATGTGGCGCGGTTGGTTTCTGTAAGCGTTTCCCAATCGGGCTGACATATAGTTTCGTTGAAAGGTTGTCGCAAGACACCTTTCGACTGCTCGACGACACTCTTCCATAATCGATAGCCAATTCTACTTAAAGAGAACATGTCGTTCGGAACGACTATTCGTGTCAACCAGCTGTTTTCAGCAAAACTTTTTACATTCAATAACCAAAGGGCTCACAATAATAATTAGGTTAACTACTGGCCAATGGTACATTTTAAAGTCGATATGCATGATTGGAAGGCCTGACAATTGAACGTTGAAAAAGTTTCAATGACAATATCATAATAGTAGATTTAACGGTTGTAACAAAGTAACTCCTCTTCAAAGTGTATTATTTTTCCTTTTTTAAGTATGGAAAATTATAGTAAATTATCTCAGGAGGGTTGGTGCGGGTTTCTCGACTTTAAAGCGTCTAAAGATATTTCACGTAAAAAAACTACGCGATAATAAATTTGAATCAATGAGCAATGCAATTTTTTTTACCAGATTTTTTTTGCTGTTTTAATGTATATTTTTACGGTCATTAATCTTTAAGCCGCTGTTATTCGGCGCTATTTGTTCGACCGCGACACCACAATAATCAAAACCATTCGAAAAATGAACAAAAACATAAGTTATTTTTTTTTCAAGAAATTGCGTTTTATGCATGTAAATGCAAAAGGGTGGATCCGCGATTGACACAATAATAGAATGAGGTGTTTGCTGGTAATGTGACATCACTCGGAGATGTGCAATTTTGTGGTTTGTTTGGGGAAAAAGAAAAAAAATGAATATACGAATTTTGAGTACGAACAATGGCTTAAGTAGTATTCGGTAGGAAAACACTTTGTAGGCAAAGATGCTGATTAAAATCAAAGCGGGCACCTACTCAAGAGAGCCGAGGAAGAATTTTCCTTACCACCATTGTGTAACTTATTATTATAAGTAGGTACCTGCGTTTTGAAACATGGCGCGCGCGGTATATTACAGTCTCCTTGGCCTACATAGTGCAGAGCCACCCGAGAAACCAAGCGCGGTTCGCGTTCAATAATTATTATTGAACTGCGGGGTACTTGATTTTGATGCGATTTAGATTTTTTACCCCTTATCGAACATATTCAAAAGTAAGAAAAAAATAAATTATTTAGGTACCTACCAAAATAGGAAACTAAATTTGGAACTTAAACCATTCATTGATGAAACAGCAAAATAATCGAAAATGAATAAAAAATAAATAAACATAACCTAAGTACATAACGAGAGGAGAACGCACAAAACTGTCTGACACAGGAAAAAAGACTGAGTACTGAATCTAACAAACGGCATACCTCAGGGATCAAATTCAAAACTATTCGTAGGTACATAAAAGAGTAAAAATTTCTAGATAAATGAAGTAATGAAAAACTGAACTTTCATAATAATTACATGTGATAAAGTTGATTGATTCGAGGAAAAAAGAGTCGGGATTTGAAGAATGTAACTAATGGCGTACCTCAGGGGTCAATACCGAAACCATCAAAATGTTTTAACTGTATTTAAAAAAAAAACAGTAAGTCTACATTGCTGTTGAGTGAGGAACATCGTGAACTAATGCATCTAATGCGGTGCAACATAATTTTATAGAAAAGTCAACAAAGAAGCGGGTTTGGTTTGTGCAACCAAAATTAAGCATTATTCTAACTAGTACGGGTAGCTAAGAATTTTTACACGTATGAAATCTATAAAGCGAAAAAACGTACTTTAATCAACTAATACGATAAATATCAAATCAACAACGAATGCTTAAATTATAAAGTCAACTTTGGCGCTTAATGTGATCATTTCAATCTAAGCATAATATATGCCTCAACGGTTCAAGTGGCTCAACAAAGCTGATATTTTCAAATAAAAAAAATACTAATCATGCTAACATTTTCGTGTAATCTAACATCTAAGTACGAAATCAGGAATACCTTTACTGGAATGATTTTGAAGCAGAGATAAACGCTGTTCATCGAGTAAAGAGCTAGATAGATCTGAAAGAATCACGAAAAAATACATACATTAATAGAGGGCAACATTTGACAACGGAAAAACCGATATTTGTCTAAAGTATCGCACAAAAGGTTTTAGAATGTTTGTAAATAGGTTATATCGAAGGCAACATAAGCTCTTGATAACCTTTTTTACCCAACTGTTATTTTAAAGAGGCGATTAACATTTTGATTCTATGGAGTTTGCCATTGTTTCAAGTGGTCTGTGCTTTATAATGGTGTATTGCCGCTGTTCTACTCCATACAAAACAAAATATACATTTTATCAAAGTATCGCAGAAAGGTAACAACTTCCATTCGATTAGGATAAAGATAAACAATGATACCCTTACCCTTTTCAGTTAAATATCACAACTCACAAGCCTGTTTTGATACACTTATTATTTTTGCTATAAAATAGTTAGGGCTTGATAACCCCTGCATTCGGATTTTGATCATAAACGGTTGGTCGTATTGAGTAATATTTGAGCAAAGTCGAGCCAATCTATAACACCTACCAAAATTTATGAAACATAAATCCTTTGGGTAATTATCATTTTATTATAAAACAGAAAAAAACATCATGCACGCGTAATATGAGGTATGTGTCAATTCGGTAGAATATTAGGATTCAATTCAATCCAAACTCCCTTAACGCCCCCAATCAGGGGCATATAGGGAGGCAACAAGAGCTCTCCATCGCGCTCAATCTTGCGCAATGTTTATGACCTCCTCCCACACCATGTCCAGATTCCTCAGCTCTGCTTCGAAGGAGCGAAACACAGTATGAGAGGATCTTTCTCGTCTTCGGGACCCTGATGGAAGGAAGAACAGCGCTCTCCTCGGCCAACTGTCATTCGGCATCCTTAACACATGTCCCAGCCATAATGGTAGAAGTGATGGGTTCACGCTGGGTGCGCCGGCGTATAGTGTCGTTACCGTTCATTGGTTTATGGAGTATTACGATAGCAGGTTGATTTTGGGTAAATATTAGAGGCAGGCTAAACAATTGTATAAAATTTCTCCTTAAAAACCACAACACAGAATCGTTGAACTGGCTGGAAAAAGCGGGACAAAATAGAATAAATGTCCTTGAGGCATTGACAAATCTTATATACTTATCTTAAAATGTGACATACTCGTATAACGAGTAAAAATATTAAGATGAAAAATCAATTGGTTAAAATTTTAGCTCAGGCAGGCGCGCACATCGTTAATATAACTTTTTAGTTCAAACAGATAATATTGGTAGGTAAATCTACCAGCCAGGCGTCCAAGAAAGTTTTGAAAAGGATACTAATGTCGATTTTGCTCCGCTCTCCACCAGCCCTTACTACGGTTTCAATCCTGCAGACTGGATGATAGCAAGCGCGAACAACCTATACTCCTCTCGGTTCTCCGTTGTTCTATTTAATTCTATGTAGGAGCTGCATTTCATGTCCTGGCATATTGTTGGAAATATTCCCAAGACTATTCCCTCCAATATTTTCATGACTCCTTCCTTACATGTCCCAACAGTTGAGCGTTTAGCCTACCTCAAATATCAACTGAAAATTGCCTAACATAATAATAATATGTCTTCTCTTCATACCATACAGATTGGTTTGGAGCAAATGCACGCATGTAGATTTTCATCCCTTTCTTTTCTGCTATGTATAATTTGAACAATTTGAAGTAATTCAACACTTTTGATAAAATATGTCTTATTTTTCGTTTTTACATTTGACTCATATTCCGTGTGCAGCGATGAAATTTTTTTTTGATAAAAACACATAATGTTATCTTGTTAGGCAATCGGATCAATAGTTGCAATAATTAGGTGTCAGAGAGGCTTCGTGTTGCGCACAATGTATCTTGCGCTCTGATCAATCAAAGTGCAGTGACGTGGGTGCTGCAACTATATCCTATACGCCGAGAACCCTACGGTTTGATACTAATTAGGCAGTGATGATACTAAGAAAGCCACACCATGCTCCACTTGACTTTTCAAAAACTGCAGTTCTATAGTTTTTATATACCTACCTACTTAAGCTGTTTTGATAAGACAGTTGAACGGCAAAACGTCACTGTGAGTTGGGCTGTTTCCATGAACTTTGCGAAGTAGAAAGTGTATGTGCAAGTGCGGGTGCGAAGTAACAAGTAGTAAATACGCGTAGACAGAACTACGAGCAGCTAGTGAACTTGACAGGGTTAACTTGACACTTAAAAGTGACATAGAAGCGAGTTCTGCTTTTTGCGAGTTCACTCGCCCCGCCATCCTTAATAATAATATAACACTTTTCTATACAAAGGTGTCAGTATAGCCGGCGGAACTTATTGCCTGAGGCAATTTTTCCAGTCAACCGGTCCCGTTCCATCTGAGACAGGCCAACCCCGGGTAGAAATTTCAACTGAAATAAACACAAAAAACTCTGGGACCGGGAATCGTACCCGGGAACCCTGATCTGAAGTCCATGCCAGTAAAACTAGGCTACCGAGGTCGGTCCTCCTTCCCCACATGCGCAGCATACCATAAATGAAGGTGTTTAACTGAGAAAAATTATAAGAAAGAGTGGGGAAGATTTCTGCCAAACAATCCAAGGATTGTGACCAGAGACGAAAGGACAATGAAACCTTTTTCAATGCCTGTCGTCCCACAGGTTTTGCTTCAAGTTTTACGATCTTATAAAATAGGTGAATGACGACTCTTTTCTGTCAGCCTCTTTGTAACAATTTCACACGCGTTTTCACTATTCCATGCTTCGAGGCTGAACATAAAAAGATAATCGCAGGTTGGGAGAAATATTATAATAGGTAGTGGGCAACGATTGTGCCTGATGGAAAGTGCATATTATGCAATTTATTGAACACCGCTATCGTCCTGTCTGTTAGGCGAGGATGCGTCCAACAGAAAATTGCCCATTGTTGAACTCAATCCCATATTATTCTCGATGGGGAAAATAAGAAGACAAATAAAATTGTTTGGAAGTAAAATCGCCATCTTGAATATGATGACTCAGTATATTATATTCTTATATTACTATTTTTTTAAATTTTGATAAAACCAGTTTTATATTTTTTAGGACCATTTAAAAATCATCCCTTTTTATATGTGCCCTTTTTCATCCCATTTAATGAAAATTTGGAAAAAATGTCTGAGAAAACTACTTCTCATTTCTATATGAGAATTCATATCCCAAATCTCAAGTTCGTACCATGTCTAGTTTCCAAGATATTCGTATATATTTAAAAAAATTTCAACCCTATTTTTCACCCATTTAGGGATGGAATTTCCAAAAATCCTTTCTTTTGTATTAAAACCTACCTGATTTCCAAATTTCACTTCTCTACGATTAGCCGTTTGGGCTGTGCGTTGATGAGTGAGTATGTCAGTCGGTCAATCAGTCAGTCAGGACAATTTCCTTTATATTAATAGATTAATTTGCTTTTACAATTTCGAAAGAAGGGTTGACAACTTAAAACACTCTTAAACCTCATACATTTCATACCAACGACTATACGTGTACGTAGGTTGGTACTTGTAATATAATTTTCGTTTTGCAAGTCGATGGTTTCTATGACAATCAATAAACAGATGTCCGCGGCAAATGTTCGAATACCGTACAACTGTTGCGACGGAAAAAAGTCAAATTTTCTGCAGTTCTCAATGAGATTAAGTAAAATTGAGTACCTTATTAAGGGACGATTTGTATGATGATTGATGAAACAATTTACGACCCTTTCTTCTTAGCCTGTCAACCTAAGGGACCATATTCTCAAATGTCGATAGTTCGACATCGTTCTCGGTCGATTTGTCAATTGTTAATAGAGTTGGTGATTTGTATATACCCTGATTCGGACCTAAATGGTCCAATGAACGAAAGATGTCAATCGAGTTTTCAAACATCGATCAACCACGATTTTATGTTATGTAGGTATACATAAATACATATAGGTACCTATATTATTTACATCAACAAAATACAAAAATATTACATACATTCGTTACTAAGCGAACACAAAACAGTGTATTGTGTTTGAGTACACTTGTTATGTTGCATTGTGTTTTACAAAACGCTCGTTGTAAGAGTCAATAATGTTGAATGTATACCGGCGGTTTTCAAACTCAACTAGCATACGAGCTGACTTTCAAACCGAGGTCGAATCCTGGTTATTCTCGAAATTTGCCGTAAAGTTATAAATTCGCTTAAAAAATGACAAAATCATTCCGAAAATAAAAATAGTTCGGTATTTTTTTCATACCGAACACCGAACATGGTGCGAAAATACCGAACACCTGGCAACCCTGCTTCCAGTGAAAGAGACAAAATATAGAATGCTTTGTTGTACTTGTCTCAATGGATACGGCGTTCGTATTGTTACGGCTGTTTTTCTTTTCTAGGAAAACAGACCATAAGCAGCGCGATTTAACTTAACATAACTTTATGTGCATAAATTAATACATAAAAAGCTATGAAAACATGCAAGTACATTATTATTTTATCCAATTAACGAAAATTTCAAATAATAAATATGAAAAAAAAAAATGTAACCTATAATAATATGATGTTAATTATTCGAGCACAGTTTGAGGTTCACTGTTCTATTCAATAAAATAATAACTCGCTGTTCTCTTACACGAGGATTGCACAACTCCGAACTGTACCAGCGGACGCACATAAAAAGTTTTACAAGCGGCGCATACGCATAAACCCACTAAATAGCGCTGCATGCAACAATAAAGTCATAATAAAGCTATCGTTGTTGGGTCACTAAAATTTTAGAAGTAGGTATTTTGCTTTCTAAAAATAACAAACTTTATTACCACAAAATTCTGAATGTTTTCAAAAATCTGAATTCTGAAATGATGGCTGAAGCCTAAAGTTCTTCTCTACACAAATATAGTGAGAATTTATGGAAAAAATATAGGTAAGTATATAAATTCATATTTCTTATTTAATAAGTAAGTATAAGTACACTTTTCTACCAACAGAAGTGTTATATAGCAAGCTTGAAAAGGAGATTGAAAAATCGAAACTGGCTGGTAGAAGGGTTGGCGGTGCAATTAGACCTCTAATGAGAAATATGAAAGTATATCTTAAATCCAAACAGAAATGCTGTGGAAATGAGATCACTGCGTAGGATATGCGGAAAGAGACTGATTGATGAGGTGAGGAATGATAATATTATTAGAATGCAATGTGGAGTGGATGTTATCGTAGTGGCTAGAATGAAAGTGAAATTATGGTGGTTTGGGCATGTAGAGAGAATGACTAAAAGGATATATAAATCTGAAAGAATGGGTGCACGCAGACGAGGCCGACCTCGAATGACATGGTCCGACCATATCGGTGCCGCCTTACAGGAGGGCCAAGTCAGGAGCAGAATGAATAGAAGAGCATGTATAGGGAATGTTATGCGTTTGGAGGATGCGAAAGAGGTTTGTTTGGATAGGAAAGAATGGAAGCCCGTACTCTCTGCCTACGCCTTCAGGTAACATTCTCTCGTTGTCAGGGTGGTTACATAGGATAAGATAACGATACCAATGTACGGCAAAGGCGTGAACTCCACTTACTCACTTTTGTTCACAAAGCCCTATATTCAGCTTCATTCCCCCATTATATTAGGGAAGCTTTTGAATACCTGGCAAGTCACGGTTTGCCTCTGAGGTCCAACAACCAGCGCATCCTTTCAATCCCGGTACACGGATCAACTTTCGTCTCGAACTCTTTTGCAGTTCAGGGTGCTCTTTTTCTTTTTTTCTTTTTCTTTTCTGTATACATATTTTGGTTTGTGTAAGCTCACCCTCTAGTTGTTGATTCTGCGATGTTTGTTATATTTATCAATGTACAGTAAAGAATAAATAAATAAAAAATAATAACGATGCCATTCATTTGGTTGATAAGCATAAAAAAGTTCCACTGAAAAAAATGACATAAATAAGGATTTATAAGTACAATGAACAGGTACGTAATTAAAATTAGATGCCATTTATGTGCGGATGAAGGTGGCGTGTAGCCGAGGCATGAAATATTGTGAAGTTAAAAGGGAAAGAATTTGTCGAAGATGTTAGCAATGTTAGCATCAGAGTGCATCAGAGTATGGATATAAAAGGTTGTTTTTAATAACTTCATATCTTTTAAATTATAGGTATACCGAAATTTGTAAAAGATTAATCACAATCTTTGATAAATAGCACCGATTTTACCATAAAAATAACACTGAAAAAAAAATCGTTTTACTGAATAATAACACCACTTTTATAAAAATAACACCCCTTTTATGGAAAAAATAACACCACTATTCCATAAAAATAACGCGATAAATTCAGGTCCCTAAAAATGGTAATGTCGGTTGAAGAAGCGAAAGAAGTGTGCTTGGTTAGAAAACAGTGAATGTACATTCTCTCTGCCTACCCCTTACGGGACACGGCGTGATGAACAAATAAAAAAAAGTTTCTCCCGGGTACTTCATTATAGCGGGTAGTACCAAAGGTCGATGTGATTACAGTGTGATGATTTTCGACCATCGATCGCCATCGATGATAATGTACGCAATACGCCCAAAACTCGCCGTAATTAGAAACAAAAACACAAATCGCCGTAAAATACGGGAGAGAACTTATACATACAATTATAAACATGTGTACCTACGTATGTGTGTATATACGTATACACTATTATACATATTAGTTTTATCTAGGACATGACCCAGTAACACACTTTATGGGTGCGCAGTACATCTGTCACTGTATAACAGCTAGGTACGTATGTATAATAGTGACTAACTTCATTACGTACAAGTTTGTTTATGTATGTGTTAGAAATTCTCTTAGTGTGTGTGTTAGAAATTCTCTTAAAGTGTGTGTGTTTATACATGAACAATAGTAATTATTACTCAAATACTAGTTTTTCGCCAGTTTTTCACGGTCTTCGCCATTTTGAATGATTCAATCCTTTCATAAAACCATTCATTATTTTTGGTTATGGTTTGGGTTATTCGCTAAATAAGTGTAATATGTCAAATACAAATTGAAGGATTGTCAATAATATTGTCCGGAATTTTCATCATTTATTTTTAATAGAAACAAATACCTTAGGGTATATAATAATTTGTAAAAACACAATACAATATGTCGATTGTATCTACCTAACTATGTATAATAACTGTGGTCTGCTTTAGATACCCGGTAACGCACCGTAACGTTTTACAAGAAACCCAATTTGCGTTACGTAATACTTTAAAGGCCCCAAATCCAAGTCTGAAAGTTTCTTAACAAGTTCGGATTTTTCTCAGAAGGATGAATCTGATATACTCTATCGCACATAGAATTTTCTCTTGTCTTTCTCACACATAGGTATGTATAAAAAAGAATTAAAAGACTACAACATTTGGACTGAAAAAAAGTAACTAATTTTTTGTTGTGTTTGCTATTCTCAGGAAAAGATGAAAAAAGTTACGCAAATCATTAGATAATTTAACATAGGCAATTATAACCTTCTTATCATTTTCGACAGTATAAACATTTCTACTTTTTTTTAATTTCATTTGAAGTGTAAAATACTGTCAGTTGATTGACCGACCTCGGTAGCCTAGTGGTATAGGCATGGACTTCAGATCAGGAGGTCCCGGGTTCGATTAGCGCTCGGGTCAGAGGTTTTCTAAGTGTTTTTTCACTTGAAATTTCTACCCGGGGTTGGCCTGTCTCAGATTGGACGGGACCGGTTGACTGGAAAAAATTGCCTCAGGAAATAAGTTCCGCCGGCTATACTGACACTTTTGTATAGAAAAGTGTTTTATTATATTATTATTAAAAAAAGAAAATTATTCATTAAATCACAATATATCATATTAAGCATACATCATAGTATAAAAATTAATAAAAAAACAAAATTAAATACAATGCTATATACTAAATATAAAAATATCGGTAAATGTAATCATGAGAGACCTTCTAACTACAGATAAAGGAACATTCTTAACATCCTACATGAGGACAACAGAACTGCCTTTTGAATGGCATATCTGAGACCACAACAGATGCCAAGTTTCCCTAGATTGTCTTTAAGAGACTTATTAGAGAGTTATTTAAGGAATAACTCCATTCGTCGATATCACTATAGGTATATTTTTTTATTTATTTAATAAATATACATTTAAAATACAATAATCAATTAAACAACACAACACAAGACACAGTATTCCTCCATAAGCAACTTAATGCTTGAGCGGAGGTATGTTTTTTTTTTTGGTTGGTGTATGCCACATATCCTTGATTTCGTGAGCAAGATCAAGATATTTAATTATCTAATCTTGCTCTGCTTTTTTCAAATTTTCGTCATACGGTATAGTGATATTATTATTATTACTCTTTTTTTATACAATAACACCGTACTAATAAATATCAAATAAATATATATGTGACATAACAAGATCAATAGATTTTGGATTGGCTCCTTCTTGGCTTGCGTTTGGAGCGCTAAACGCATAGATGTCATAACGAGATTATTATTAAAGTATTAAAAAATGGGAAAATTCTGAAGGCAGTGGTTAAGATGCAATTGAACATTGATGTAAAACAGATGGACCCTCAGATCAATTCGATATTAATATTATTCATACTTACCTATCTATCTATAAAAAGGTAAATCCTTTGAACCTAAAATACCTAATGGCAGACCAAACACCACAAAAAGGAGCGATACTTGGACATTGATTCAAATGAATTTTTCATGCTCCATCAGATAGTTTATTTTATTTATCATAGCAATCATCTCGATTGCTATGATAAACATAATTATTTTGCTTGTTAAATCAAGTTTCGTTAAAAATATCGTTGTTGTTTTTAGGTACCTACATATGTTATTAGGGAGAAAAAATAGGGGAGGGTTGAAATAATCAGCTTTTTTAATAAAATAGGGACTCGCAGGAAGGAATTTTGAAAACTTGTAAAGCCCAGATTCATTTAAAAATATCATAAAAAAATCGCGAGATATCCATATCTGCATTGCTCACCGCAAAGGAAATCATTCTGTAATGTGAGTAAAGCTTTGTTTTGACAAGAATATAATAAAATAAAAATGTTTAGTAAAATATTCAACAAAGAAATATGTAGAATTGAGGAAGTTCTTGAATTAATCTTGGAATCATAAAAAAATCTTTATTAATTAAAATTCTGAACAAAGACTAACACAACACCAGATACCTGAATATGAAAAGGGTTGCGCAGTTACGAAACGTTCTTCCAGAGTTTACTAACGATTTATATAATATTGCATTATTGTAATGTCATGAATGAGGTGCTGTAACGGCGGGATACTCCTTAAGTAGAAGGGGGATGCCGTAATCATCTCACCCTTGGGTGACGTCGTAACGGAAAACTCCTCCGTGTCATCGATTAGCTCACGTCAATTGCACTTGCCGTTCTTCTGTCAATTTAATCAACAAAAGAATGCAGATTTCATTAATAAAATACAGAGTGTTTGGTAGAACGTTGGACAAACTAGTATGTTTAATGGAGGAGACCATTATTGTTACATACTGCATGGGAATTCACGAAAAAGTTTAGTTCGAAATGAACTTTTTCTTTTACTTAAGGGTCATTTTATAACGCTGAAAAGAAACAATTTTTATGTAGGTAAATGAGACGAATTCCAATTTTTATTAAGATTAATCTTCACATTTTTCCACCTCTACCGTTCCCATGTTGATTTTTTTTGAGTAATGGAACGAGAAAAAATTGAGAGACGTTCCAAAAAAATACTTAATACTTAAAAAATACTAGTTCTAACCTTAAACATTTTCGTGAATTACCCTGCTGTTATAAATTGCTGTTTTTAATTTATCTATGCTTAGAATAATTTATAAAGGTGCTCCCCTTTTTACGATTTTTTTTTTTGATTTTTGTAATTCTATACATTTTTATTATTAGTTTGAAAGAGTAGAGAAGTTATTACAAAATTTCAAATACGCTATAGCTGGATACACACGAAACGATTTATCTGTACAATTTGACTAATAAACCTCTGATTTACTGAATCTTATACGTATATATGTACCTACGTGTTGTCTAAAAGGCCGATTTATCTTAAAGATATTTAAAACGCCAATTTATCGGTAAGATTTATCTCATGTGTTCTCAGGCCAGAAAGATTGCGGGCCGCACATGGATGAGGGAGGCTCAGCGCAGGAATGATTGGAAGGAGAGGGGGAGGCCAATGTTCAGCAATCGACGGAAACAAGCTAATGAAGAAGAAATGTTTTCTAGCTAATATTTTTTCTGAACATTTAATGACGTAAATAAAGTTTGTTTTTTTTGACTGACCATAACTTTTTATGCTACTTTCTAAAACAGAGTTTATATCCTGGCGCCAAATAAATGACAGCAGTCGCGGTCTTTAAATTTGGTTGCTCTCTTGTTCTCAATAATTTCCAACTTTTATATCTATAATCATTAAATACATACTTGTTGTAGTATACATGAGATTTTTCGACATGTTGAACACGTCGAGAATTCCCACGATTAGGAGTTTCGGAGACTTAAACATTACCACCTAATGGCGAACGTTCTTAACGTAAAGTGATCACACTAAGCCAGCCTTCGAAATAACAGTAGAAGACGGTCGTAGTGGTTTGTTCCATTTAAAAATCGAACATCACTAATGAATTGTTAGAGTCCTTAGTTGTTACATATTCGAGAGTTAAAAAACACAAATTATTTGGATCTGATTGATTGGTACCTAAATAAAAAAAGTTATAGAGACTACAAGGCAACTTTCAAAAAAATCTTATTAAACGTAGGTACCATCAATATATTATATTGTATAAATTGTGGGTAGCCTCGATAATATCGAGATAAACAATATAATGTTCCAAATGATCTCTATACTATACTAGTTTGTCTAACGTTCTACCAAACACCCTGTATAATAGTCGATCAATATCCGGAAATTTAATGGCGGAGACTGGTAGAAATCAAGACTGCAAAACAACCATTTCATATTATTGTGTTTTTAGTGGAGCTTTCAAATAATGATTACTACTATAGTAATGGTTCATAATAATACAAACTTGTTTGAATTGATGATTGTACAAATTCAATTTAAGACTTAAATGCCACTGAAGAGTTTTACGGGTGAAAAACAATAGAGATTTACGGTATAACTAGTGCCGCAGTCCACCCATTCAATTGTACCACGTACCAGAAACGGCATCTCCTAACATAATATTACAATATCTAGGTATATATGTAATAAGAATTTGGAAATACGGTGGAACAATTATTGTTTTGAGAGGCACATGACAGAGAAGAATGAAAGTCGACGCACGTTGTGAATACCTGACATATGGCACCAAAAGACATAAAAATGGGGTCTAGGTAAATTCATCGCGAACAATTCATCGTCAGTACAATTCATCGCAGGTACAATAATTCATCGCGGCTACAATTCATCAATCTATATTGTAAATTGTTTATGACCTAAAAATACGGTAAAGTTTCAGTTTAGTCACTCCTATACTTAAAAGTTGGCGGCGATTTTCACATACGCTGGAGTATTACCGTGTTATCACTCGGGGAGGTGTCCAAGAAGGTATATGGGGGTTCCACCCCCCCCCCAAACCTCCCTTTTAACTACGTTCTAACCTTAACCTAACCTATTCAAATCGTGAATAAAATAACCTCGAAATCATTAGGAGTGACTTAACTGAAGTTTTACCAAAAATAATTAAAGAGTTATATACAAAAATCCAGAACCCGGAATCGAATTGCATTCTAAAAGTACTCGCGATGAATTGTACCTACTGACGATGAATTGTTCGCGATGAATTGTACCTACTGACGATGAATTGTTCGCGATGAATTGTACCTACTGACGATGAATTGTTCGCGATGAATTGTACCTACTGACGATGAATTGTTCGCGATGAATTGTACCTACTTACGATGAATTGTACCTACTGACGATGAATTGTTCGCGATGAATTGTACCTACTGACGATGAATTGTTCGCGATGAATTGTACCTACTGACGATGAATTGTTCGCGATGAATTGTACCTACTGACGATGAATTGTTCGCGATGAATTGTACCTACTGACGATGTATTGTTCGCGATGAATTGTACCTACTGACGATGAATTGTTCGCGATGAATTGTACCTACTGACGATGAATTGTTCGCGATGAATTGTACCTACTGACGATGAATTGTTCGCGATGAATTTACCGGTTATTACCCAATTTCCGTGGTTATCGCATCATGCGAACGCTTGGAAAAAAAATCGCTAATACATGTGTTTGCTATTTTCTTGAAGAACTTGAAGGTTCCTACTATATGCAAGAAAAAAATTATAGCCTTCTTGGTGTCCTTTACAATAATATAATTATTTAGCTCTGGTATTGAAATTACATTGGCGTGTGACAAAAACTGTCATCAGTTGTTTGAATAGTTTGTGCGATTGACAGAATGCGAATGTAAAATATATAATTTAAAACAGATTTACTTATTTTATTTATCTTGGGCCCTGGCCTAGCTGGTCGCATGATTGTGCGATTGCGATGATCGCATAAACAAATTCGTGAACGCACGATGAAAAATTGTGTGTCCTAACTGCCATCGTATGATCGCGCGTCCACTTCCCTTGACAACGCAAACAAATAAAATATATGTAATGAATGTTAGTAAGTAAGAACTTTTACGTAGCAAGTAGGTGTCGTATTAATTATCGGTACATCGGACGATCGAATTTACGTATGTCTGTCTGCCCAGTTAGGACACGTTCATACAATGTAATATGTTTGAACAGGGCGTCACAATAGTACATCACAACAAAAAGGTAATAAGCAATTACCTATGTTTGTCAAAAAGAATTAAAAAAATAAAATTTGAAGTTAAGGTTGTTTAGATATATTCAGTTGTCGCCTTTCAACCAGAAGCAACGGTCGGATTATCATTGGTTAAAAGGTAATTGATTCACATTATGGCCCTCAAACCAATCATTATAAAGACTTCTTTTAGGAAAAATCTCTCAAGTTTTCTGCCAAACGGTCTCTTTTTAAAAAAAGCTGCTAACCTTAGGGTAGCCCAGAACTCATAGTATATTATAACAGCCTTTTCGTGTAAAACATATCTTTGCATAAAAATTCATAATTTTACGATTAAAATGAATTTATCCTTGGAAATATTATAGAAACTTTAAAATGATATCGACTATTGGAGCTTTTTATTATCTGCTTTAGAACTACATATTCAATATTAATCGGTACTTTAAGGGGGACCCACTGAAGTTACGGACCTCAAATTTACCCTGAAGGTACAGATCTCAACATTTTTCTGACTCATCTACATCGAGGGGCTAACCGTTCTACCAAATTTAAATCAAATCGGATAAGAATTACTATGAGTGCGCACACATTTTTGGCGTACGGGTACGCGGAAATTTTATTTTTTTTTGAAATTGCAATTTTGGAATCTACACCCTCGAAAACGCCGAGAAAATTAATTTCAGCGAAATCTATTTATAATTTTTTTTTTTTTGAAATCCGATCACATGATTCCATATACTATAAGTAATACTGTCCTTGATTAGGTACCTATTTTAATACGGGATTCAAAAACGCCACCTGGTATCGATCTACTTACTAAAACGTCGGCCCACGTTTGAAAGTACCTACATAGTTTGTGTAGGTAGGTGAGCCCTATGAAGATGTAATAATATGCGGGTTCGTAAAGTAGACGGTTGTATGATGGCCGACTTTTATTCCGTATTGCAGCAATCTTCAACACAAGCGGATATAAATCTCTACAAGGATAAACAATAAATTTAATTTACATCCCATGGCAGTTCCGAACCGTTCCGAGAAATAATGTTATTAAAGTGCACCATAATAATATAGTAGACGGTCACTACTTTGTCTCTTGAATAATAAAGTTTAACGACCGGGTGCTAAACATTGCTCCGTCAAACTAGCAATGTCTTCCAATTCCAACATATTGATGTTATCGTCGATACATAATGTAGTCGTGCTTCAGCGTATGCAATTTCAAACTGAGGATCCAATCCAATCCAAATCCAAACTTCCTTAGGGGTATAGGGAGGAAACAAGAGCTCTCTGCGCAACGTTAATTATTAAGCGAATTATTCGCAACTGAGGATGCAGTTATATAAAGGTCGCAACTGAGGATGCAGTTATATAAAGGTCCGTACTGACTTGCGCGGCGAACGTGTATCGTTACATCATTTTATGAAAAGGATGCATGTGTTCCGCTAGCGTTCGCTTTTCGAATCACGTATATACACTTAACCTTTCGATTAAATTGACGCAATGTCACACGTTCGCGACGCAAGTGACTACGGACCTTTACATAACTAGCTTTCCCGACAGACGTTGTCCTGTGGAGCTTATGGTCCTAACCTAACCAGAGGCGCTTCATTGTTCACAGCGCCTCCAGAAACAAAAATAAACTAATAAAATAATAACATTAAAATATTGATTCTAAAACGTCCATATTTCATTCGTATTCAAACCTCAGACGGGATCAACTCGAGAATATAATAACATGCACGCAATTTGGTTGACTTTGTATGAAAAATTTCTAAAACGCCCGAAACGGTGGAGTATGTGAAATGGGCTGCTGTAAGAGTGGCAATTACGTATGTGAGAATGAGAGGGTGCAGGTGCAGAAGACAATAATTTTGTTGTTAGATTTTTTCAAAGATGGCGTCGCATGAAATTCGTTCCATACTAACTTGAATATTATTTCTTATCCATTTTTCAACTTTTTATTAGTTATTCTGTTATCCGTAGCGGAGAAGAATCCAATAAATCACACATCGGAAGAATCTGTTGAGCCGGTCTAGAGTTGTAAGTGTTCGCACTAACCCGACTTTCATTTATATTAGAGATTAAAAATAAATAAATTAGAAGAGAATGTGGAGTTAATGTTAGCGTAGTGCCTAGAATGAAAGTAAATAAACGAAGGTGTTTCTTCATGTTGAGATAATGAATAAAGAGAGAATGTTAAAAAAGCAATGAAGGAATCGATTGTGATTTTTTAGTCTACCCGTCGGGGGCTTGTGGTGGCCAAACAGAGGATGTCTTGGGCCTCTTGCTGCTTTGTCCATTACAAATCCGCCGCCACCCTTCTTCTAGTATTTGGGGGAGAAATAGCAATAATCGGGTATAGTTCATCCACTCGGGTAGGTTGTAAGCACCCAGAAACTATGCTAGCTGTTTCATTTAGAGCCATGTAGGTATACATGCCTCACATGAGTAGAGTGGAACCAAAAAGGATGCATACTCGGCAAAAGTTTCTTGCAAACTACGTCTCCCCTACAAATACCACCAGATAGGGCTCTCCAAGAATGCTGGATTAATCAGTATAGCGGGAGGCAGTTCATGTTGTCTGAGGCTATGGGACCGCGGGACATCTTTTACCCTACGGCATATGGAAGACACTGAATAGGTTATGCGTCGGTGTCACAAGGAGCAAGAAGAACCTGCAAAGGTAGGGTATAAATTTGGAGGAAGATGTAAGATGTGACTGTGGAGAGGTCCAGTATAATGAGCATCTGCTGTTATGCCAAAATTTGGTACAGAGGTGTGACCTGGACGACATATATGAGACGAATGACAGGGCGGTTGCTGTTGCTACATATTGGATGGGAAAGGCTAATATTTTACACGGACTCGAAAAGTAAGTAAGTTGAAAAAGGATAAATAAATAAGACATTATTATTCCAAAGTAAAGTGTGGCGACAGTAAAAAAGACAGTCGAAAGGGCGGACTTATCCCGAAGGATCTCTGCGAGCCAACCCAGTTAAATCAAAGAGAACATATTGAAATTGACAAAACAATAGCTGATATCTAATGCCAAAAATATACAATTATATTAGAAATCAAAAATATGTATACAAGTAAATAAATATATAAAAATACATACATACATAAACATATAAATACAATATGAGGATACGGATTGGATGGACTAGATGTTGGGGAGGAATAGGGAGGAAGGTATGGACGCTTCTCATCTTACAATGAAGAGTTGCAGATTTAGGCCTGATTTTTACATATATTGGGAAATCTAGGAGACTAAGAATCTATAAAGCTGAAACAATGGGTGCAAGTAGACATGGCCAACCTAAAACGACGTCGGCTGATCATATCGGTGCCTTCTTAAGGGAACGCAAGGTCAGGAGTAGAAGGAATAGAAGAAATTGTATGTGGAACGGTTATTGAATGAAGCGAAAGAGGTTTTTTGTATAGGAAACAATGGAAGTCTGTAATCTCTGCCTAACCCCCTCTGGAAACGGCGTGATAGGAAAAAAAATACTCTAGATACTTTTGATAATGTCAATATGAGATAGTCGGAAATGCTCTACTAGATCATCGATACTCAACCTGCGGCCCGGCACACTTTTTATCCGAAATAGGATTTAAGAAATTCGCAATCTTGAAGAGGATTGTCATTTCATTTCGAACCACCTTACCTATTAAAATATATGGTCTTTTTTTACTCCTTGATCGTAAAATAAGCGATGTTTGGTCGAACAAGATACTTAGATAAAATAGGCACGTATTTTTTTTTAAACTTGTCAAAGTAATTAGAATAAATCACAGCCAATTTTATGTATTTCACTACAACAAAATATCCGCTGTGAACTGTCAAAGTACTAACGTTTCTTTTGAAAAACCTGTGTGGATACGCACACAAAACGTCGATCTCGGGCATACCTCACTTGCAATTTTTTATTTATTTATTTAAACAATAAATTTATGCATACAATTTCTCTTAGAATAAATTACATTGATTTAAATATCTATCCTTAACTTACAAAACAAATATGAATTATTAGGGTGGGGGGGAAGGGTTGCGGCCCGCGTAAGTTTGAAAATATAATATGTATGCGGCCCGACGACAAGAAAGGTTGAGTACCATGGCACTAGATCTTTCTACGAAATTATCGAGAAGGCCGCTGTAGGTAGTTACCTACATACATTGTTAAGACCTTAATAATTTCAGAAGGATTTGCTAGCCAAAACCATAAAACAATAATAGATTGTTGTGATCTCTTCAAGTCTACGTCTACAACATTTTGATAGATTTTTTTTTCTTTGTATATCGCTGTCAACATACTCATATATTGGCACAAAAACATGTATGGGCGGCGTGTTCCTTTGTTTGGAATTTTCATCTTTGACGTTGGCTTTCTCAATGGTGTAATCGAAACGACTAAGTTCTGAGAGAGTCTGTCGGAACAGTATTAAAATTATTATGTAGGTTATTAGTTTGTCTGGAGAATAAAATTAATTTACCAAAATAAATAACACTCTTCTATAAATATAGGTGTATTATCTATTGTTCACTATAATCTTTTACATATGATATCAACCTTAAGTCTAAAATTCAAGTGAAAAAAAATAAACTTATTGTATAAAATCTACCCTGTCTTGGAATAGAATCCGGGAATCTATGATCTTAAGATGGAGCCTAAGCAACTTGACGACCAAAGTTGGCATTTATTTAATAATTTTTCTTCTTCATCAGGCTGTTTCCGTCCATTACGGAACTAGGCCTCTCCCACTTCTTACAATGCATGCGCCTGTCCTGCCTGAGCCTCCCTCATCCATAAGCGGTCCCGCAACCTTGGTGATGTCGCCCGACCATCTGGCCTGGGGTCTACCGATATTTATTCTCCCTTGTCTGGGCTGCCACTCCACCACTCTTTTGATCCATCTGTGGTCCAAGCACGTGGACACATGATCCGCCCATCCCTACTCCACGGTGGCAACCCTTTCCACCACATCGACAACCCTGATCTTCTCTCGTATCCATATATTTGTTCTCTTGTCCCTTAATACAATTTTTCAAACCTCGTGAATGTCACCAAGACTGGTAAGAGGAAGAATATGTTTTTATACACCAATTAAATCGTTTTATTGCTTTCTCTCTACGAATCATTCAAAACAGCAAGATAAAAAGAGACAGACAAAATATAAAGAAACCATTCAAAAACATAAATTTGAATCCATTCCGCATAAAAAATATCTATACCTATTCGTATTAGCAACGAAAGGGCACTTGCCTATAATAGTAATTCTTTCCCATTAACTCTATCAGCAATGATTTTTTGACCTTGTCACTGTTGTTCTTTCCCCTCGACCTTTGTACACCTCCGTACCTTATGGAAATTATCTTCCGAAGGCACGGTATAATACGAAAAAGCACGATACGACATAAAGGGAGTTACTTAGGTACTACTAACTTCCATCCGGTTAATCTTGAAAGGGTGTAATGTGATCACGTAGCGTATGGGTTTTAAGAAAATAACAAAAATAACTATATTGTATTGTGGTTCATTAGAAATGCATCAAGGACACTTTTATTCAAGGTACAGCGAGAGACGTAGTTCCATTGCAAGGACGATCAGGAACTATTTGATATGCATAATTCGTGAACATTGGATATACCACTCACCAGGCACGTGGCAAACAGAAATGTATTATTATACAAGGTGCCCCAGAATGGACGTTGTGCATTGAATTCCCGACAACCTTTCTAACAAAGTCTTCAACATGATGTTGGGTTTTTTTTCGAGGTGTTTTGAGCTCCGACCAGTAGTGGTATATAGTGATTCCCCTCCTTTTTCTTATTGTGTTTCCCAATTAGATCTTCCCCGTCCACAATTAGGAGGGGATCCAAGGCGGTAAAGTCCTCCACCTCTATCTTGGGTTTAGCAAAACTTCTTGCTCTCGCATAAACTACTGTATCGGAGTATGTAAGGAGGTCGTAAGTCGTCTCTACACCTTCTACGCAGAATCTACAGGTTCCATTATCTTCGAGTCCTAGCTTCCTCAGGTATTCCCTAAGTTTACAGTGACCCGTTATGAAGCCTGTTAGGGTTTTAAGACCTATTTTACTTAGGCTCAAACATGTTTTGGTTCTTCTGGAGTTAGAACCACCAAGAAGATCCGTGGATAGCCTAAGTCCGGGAAGGTTATTCCACTGTTCTTCTCTTTCATCCCTTCCCTTCCTTCTTTTTTCTTCTTTGAAGAATCTGTTACATAGGCCACAATAAATCGTTGGTCTATTTGTTGGAAAATAAAAATGAAACGAGTCTTATATAATTCTATCACGAAATTAATAATTAACACATTAACCGGTATTCGGATGGTTTCTCCATGGAGACGGAGGTCAATTATTATCACCAAGCACCTTCTGCCCAAAACGTCGAAAATCCATTTGTTGGGGTTGCTGCGGAATCATTTCGCAACAGTTGTATGCAGGAACAATACTTAACGCGGACACCTGCTAATATTAAATAAATAAAAAATATTGTTATAGAAACCATCGTCAAAAAATTAAAAGATGAAAAATAATTCGCGTAGTGTTAAGACGATTTCAATGAAAATACCGACGTACTGTCATATTGTGGAAAAAAATTGTTTTATTTCAATTTCATTACATAACTAATTTCATCTAGAATGAATTTTTAATATAAGTAACCGAAAATTCTTCATACCTTTTTTATCCTTGTATTGACCAATAAAAAAATGTTTCCAAGTGTTACGTTGGAATTTGTATGGTATTTCTTTGAAGAGTTTTTGTTTTTTTTTTTTCTTGATTGTAAACATCAATCGAGTTTCAAACAATAACCGCCCGAAGGAGAGTGAAATTTTACACAATTCAATTTTGGTATACAGAATTATTATGAATCATAATATTAGGAAATTGGAAATGTTAAGTTGAGAGATCTCTCAAACAAACCATAACTTTTTAAGATGCCACTCCAAAACATAGGGAGGTAAAAAAGGGCTTGCGGATTTAAGGGAGCCAATTTCGATTACAGGTTCCGAACATCTTCTAAGGACGCAAGCTTTTTTGTCCACTCGAAGTTAATTTGTGTTCACTTTAGACTAAGCACTTTTTTTCTTTTAGACTACACTAAGGTAAGTCTAGAATAGAGCATTCCTAAAATGGTAGGTATATATCGACCCCCAACATCAGTTTACGAGGTTTTTCAGGCGATTCATGCTAAAATGGATTATCAATTATAGGGGATCGATTTTGAATAATGGGGGATAGGCTTAAAAATTAGTTTTTCGAAATCTCTATAGAAAATACAAATAATTATGAAAGTTTGTAATTTGCAATCCTAACTAATCCATAATAATTTGAAACAACATCAGCCGTACTAATAAGACGTTATTGTTCGAATACGCGCAGAATAAGCAAAAGTGCTAAAAAATTTCCATGCCAAGTTTATTCCTGGCTACCCCCAGGTATGTATAAAGAAGGAATATCGGCATTATTCAACGAGACAGACTACCACTGCACTCTTCATATTTTGACACTTAGCTTACGAAAAACAAACTCGAAGTTGCTACAAGTTCGAGCTGTCAATGAATCGAATCGACCTTCGGAAATATTCGTACCGATTCGTACATACTCGCGATATTCCCCACATGAACATTCTCGAGGGTGCAATCGGATTCGTACGGAATGCTTAGAAATCAACCCCGTAGTATAGAAGAATCACAAACATCATTGATAAATGCTAGTTTGCCAAAGTATTCTGCGGTATAGTTATGACACGGTATAGAGATGATTATTAGTAGCGCGAGGTATAAGCGTTTATGCCGGAATAACTATTCCATCATAACGGTGTTATAGCGCAGTTTCTATTAGTATCACTGTAAAATGGAAAGAGACAAGAAACGTTTGAATAAAATATGCCTGAAAATTCACACCATAGAGGTAGGTAGTTGAAACTTCGGCAGAAGAGTACGCCTCTATTGAACACGACCAAATCCTGAGAAGAATATTATTACTAGCTTTCCTGACAAACGTTGTCCTATAGTCCTTACTATGAATATTAATTACAAATTATACAAAATAAAAAGGTTTAAAATATGTTTGAAAGTTTGAAACAAATTATACCTTTCAAAAATCTGCGTACCAATGAAACTCAATGGTTGTCAGGTAAATAATGCTATAGAATATTTCATAGATGGCGTTGGCGTCGGAGGAAATCCGTCCCATAATAACTTTAATATTACTTATTTTATATTATTTCTTATGCATTTTCTAATTTTTATTTTGTTATCAGGAGCGCGGAGCGGAGAAGAATCCAATAAATCACAAACGGAAGGATCTGTTCAGGCACTAACCCGTCTTTCTTTCATATAATAGATAGCGAAAAAGTTTACTTGCCCAGCATAGTAACAATTATGATTTATTTAAGACAATCTGGGGTGATTGATAACGCAGTCACTGCACTATTGTCATTGTTGTGCTGAAGTATTGTCATAGTTTTTTTTATGAAATTTCCCTTAAAAATTTTCGCATTTTCATCGTAAATTTTTTGTCTACTATTCGCACATTTGGTTTGATCAAGTGTCGAGATAACACACTGTAATATAATATACACGCTGAGTGTTGAATGGATTTTTCAAACACATTATATAGGTATATTGTGAACAAAAACAGTTATGTGAAATAAAAAGGAACGAATAAATAATAAAGTCGGTAAGCTAACCGGACAACTCCGATGCACGATAAGAATCTCTTAGATAGGTATAGGTAATAACAACAGTCTTAGACTTAACGTTAGAGTTAGCCCATTAACCTACTTGGCGTCCGGCTAACAGGTATACACACAGGAGCGACGTGTGACGAACTGTCCTAAATGCCGAAAATAAAATGGGGGGTTAAAAAAACACCGCAATCACGTGTTAACTATCAAAGTCAAAGTCACAAACGTCTACCGACACCGAAGAAAGATCGCGTATTCGATATACGGGTCTTTTTCACGCAATTTTTTTTAGAAAAAGGAATCTGCTCCCACTCAAAGTGAACACAAAAACACTCTGACTCTTTCACAGTGAGCTAAACTTAAAGCACGTGAAAAAGGATGACAGAAAACCTATAAATAAAAGGAGGAAGTTTCATAGATCACGTGACCTCCGCCATTTTTAAGTTTGCTGTCACTGCGGTGTGTTGTTGTTTGTACTGAAAATCTTGTGGTGCTGTACTTGGTTTGTGTTTTCTCAATTAAATACGATTGAATACGAATAAAATATACTTATAGTTCATTGTGCGCCCCCAAATTGTCCCAAAAGGATGCACTGTTTAAGACTACGACTATTAAAAATGTCGTCCATCCCTTTATTAAGCGTTTGACAACTCTGTATGAGTCTGCCTCCATTCATGTCTTATGCGGTGTTCACACGAGGCGATATAAGGCCAGACGATTAGGCTTGCATAAAAAAAATATCGCTCGGTCACCCATTGATCGTGTGATGTGTTCACACGAGTCCACCGGCATACATTCAATCTATCAGATTAATGGGCGATGATAGTTCTTTCTCGTTCTTACTGTTACTAGGCCTCAACCACATTTTCAGTATTGCGATGTTTTTGCAAGTTCATCAGGGGTATTCACGACAATGTTTACTTCTAGATACTAAACTTAATAATTTTCTTAATGGACATAACGCTCAGAAAAATCTATGTTAAGGTAAATGAGACAAATTCCAATTATTAATGTTCAAATTAATTAATCTTCACATTTTCCGGAACTTTGCCTTGTATTTTTTAAAGATATGGATTAAGAAAAAAATTGTAAAATCTAATTTTCAATATAACTAACTAGGTAATATTGCAAAAGTTTTTAAATTATTTAACCATTTTACTTAGTTCATATAAATTTGACACTAAACGTCAAGCTTACATTATCTCTTTCGCGCTTTCATGTTTTCCTGCAGGCAGTAAAAGAGACAAGAGCTCGGTGCGGTGTTTTCTCAGAGTTCAGTAGTTTTCGGGGGTTCCGATTCTAAATTTGGACATATGTTTCCGTAGTCTGCAGTGTCTAGTTAGTGTTGAGTTTTTGGCAAGTACAACCCTGTAGGGTCATTCTCGTAGCGGTCTTAATACGCTCCTATCTTGATTGACAATATTAAAATGGCGGATTGGTATTCACAAAACAAGATATCTAGCAGATATCTTAAAAATTCGTTATGTTTGAAATATTAGTATGAAATTCTATGTAATCGGCATTCCCGTAACTATCTTACAAACGTCAAATTCAAGGGCGACCTGATTGCGATCATGTCTTAATCTTATCGTTAAGCGATTTTTAAATGCGATTGATTACGGGAATAAGGCTCCTGCACTGATAGAAGCATAGAGTTGTGTTACTTTTTAAATTGTCTATATCTCCCGAATCAAACTCAAAATAACCTGTTGTCGTCTTTGTTTAATCGATTGGACTAAGTTCAGTTAGTGCATTATAACGTATCCATCCAAACATTCAACTCTTCCTCAATTATTAATGCCCAAGACCAACAACGTCACGTGCTGATACTGTTGATGGCTTATTATACAGCGCTGTAGCCATTGGCGTTTGCCCAAAATCGCTCTTAAACATTCAACACGGATATTTTGTTCGCTATGAACACACGTTGCATAATGATTACCCAGAATTCTAAAACACAAGACGTTTTGTTTATGTACATAAATACGGAACGCCGGGAAATTCTCACCATGTTTTAGCAACAATCTTCTACGTCTATTATTCTTATATCAGGTCTCTTCTAGTGCAGAATTGCACTCAAGCTCAAATATTCATTTCAGAAATAATTGTTACTACTTTTGGATTCGAAGAAACATAAATTCCCCTAGCAAAGAATGCCACATACTTAGGGGTCAGATACTCAGAACTAAACATTGGAAGACACATTAAATACGCGTGTGAGAAGGCGCAAAGGGTCTCAAAGACGTTCTGTGCAATACTACCAAACATAAATAGCCCAAGACAGAAAAAAACGACAGATCTTGGCTATGGCGGTGCAGTCCATAATCTTGTACGCGGTCGGCGCCATCCAGTGTGGACATATTATGTGCCTCAAATATATAAATACTAGCTGACCCGTCGAACTTTGTATCGAAATAAATAATATGGGTTTTATGGTTTTATGCAACAGAGCTCAAATTCGTTTTTTTTAGTTATTTAATAGGAATGATTATTTACTGGCATTAGCAAAATCTGCATACCACGCTGCATTCATTGGGTCTGAGTTTATTTTTTCATCAAAAACTTTTAACCTATGTTAATATGGTGTGGGAGGAAGTCATCATTGCGCAAGATCGAGTGCAATGGAGAGTTCTTATTGCTTCATCTTGCTCCTGAATGCAGTTCAAAGGGAGTTTAATTTTGATTGATTTGATGTTAATATGTAAAAAAAGATTTAGGTTTGTCATTATATTCGATATTTTAATAGTTATTTTGCTCAGTTAAAATAATATTGATTGATTGATCAAATTACGATAAGGAATATCCCCGTACCGATTCAAAATACGCATTGAGGTGTTTTTTTACCCATCACGCTGATTCCCGAAGGGGGTAGGCAGAGTGTATGGACTTCCATTCTTTCCAATCCAAACTCATTCGCTTCCTCCAAACGCATAACATTCCGCATACATGCTCATAAATTTCTTTTGCTTCTGACTTGGCCCTCCTGTAAGACGGCAACGATATGGTCGGTCTATGTCATTCGAGGTCAGCCTCGTCTGCGTGCACCCATTCTTTCAGATTCATATATCCCTTTCGTCATTCTCTCTTCGTTCATTTTCTTTACATGCCCGAACCTCCTTTCTTTATTCACTTTCATTCTAGTCACTACACTAACATCCACTCCACATTCCTTTCTAATATTATCATTCTTCATCTTATCAATCATTTCCGCATATCCTACGCAGTGATCTCATTTCCACAGCATTTATTCCAACTTCCAAATTGTTCGTCCATGTCCAAGTTTCACTCCCATAAATCAGGGATAGTTTCAATCAGGATTGCATTGTGCATCAACTGTGGTTTAAAGAGAGACCTTCTTAGAGGTCTTAGTGCACCGCCAACCCTTCTCCTAGCCAATTTCCTTCTTTTGAACATGTTTTAGTTTGTTTTTTTTTTCAATTAAGTTTATAATCAGTATTCGTTGTCAATCATGTAAACAATTCACTCTAATGGTGGTTTTATAAATCTCTGTAAACAAACAAACAAATATTCTACTTGTTCTTCATTATACCTAATAATGTATTCACCTAAACTCCTTATAAAATGAACTTCAATTAAGTATAACTCCTTAATAGCAATGTTATGTAAATGATTTTGTTTGCTGGCGGTTTTAAAAATCTCTGTAAATAAAGAAAATTTTCGAAACTCCTTACCCTTCATTACAATAATGTAGGTATTTCTTGTATTAAAACTTACCGAAACCTCTTATAAAAATTAACTGCAATGAATATAATATGGCCTATCCAATCAATCTTTTTCATACGATATATTTAACATTCGCCTTCTATCAATCGCAACAACAATCAATCCACTGACAGTTCTTTCAAATGTTAATTAATTAAAATTCAAAAGTAGACCAAATTATTTTGCAAAAAGTACTAAAAAGGTTACCTACTTTCTGTGTTTTCAATAATTTTCTAATTTTCCATGCACTTTTTTTTCTATTTCAACCTTCTCCGGATAAAAGCCTACACAACAAAAAAAGAATTAGCGAAATCGATCCAGCCGTTTAGGCGTGATGCGATGACATCGGCCATTGTTATAGTTTTCTTTAATTTTCTAATTGTCCATGCACTTTTCTTATTTTTTTCTTCTAAATCAATCTTTTTCTGATAAGAGCCTACACGACAAAAAATAATAATGAAATCGGTATAGCCGTTTAGGCGCGATGCGTTGACATCGGGAAATAGCTCTCCATTTTTATAGTTTTCTTAAATTATCTAATTTTCCATGTATTTTTCTTAATTTTTTTCTTCTAAAAGGACACTCTCCTGATAAAAGCCTACACGACAAAAAAGAATTAGCGGAATCGGTCCAGCCGTTAAGGCGCCATCCGATGACCACGCGAAATAGCTCTTCATTTTTATATATAAGATTTCGTGGAATTTTAAATGGACCGCAAAGAAATCTCTAAAAATCTTTGTAGGCTCTTTTTTCGATACTTTTAGTATGCATATATAACGTTCTTTCATGCGATACGTCAATTGACGATCATCGTAGCAAATGGTTGTCCGCATTTTTAAGAATTATCAAACTATAGGTATTCGTGTATACCTCTCGAGCTAACCTCTTGTTAGTTTCCTCACCTAAAATTTAATCAGTGAAATTAGGCAAATAATTATTGCCATACTGAAGTGATAAAGTTATTAAAAAAATATTTTCTTGATCATATCATATTGTTTTAATACGCAATTATCGAATATTGTGTACCTATCTTGATATAGGTACCTATGTTTGTTTCAAAACTTAATGGTTGCTTACCTACGTAAATAAATTGCGCTGTCAAGAAATTTATCACAGAAAGGAATAACCGTTCCATACAAAATGTATGGGTATTTTATTTTCTTAATATTTTTATTCCTTATCAATTTTTTATTTTTTTAATAGTTAGTAGCCTATTCGGGACGGAGACGAATACAACAAATCAAAAACCATGAAAATCGGTCCAGCCGAAGTGGCCCGTTAATATGTGCACTGCGCCCCCGTAAAGCAATACAAAATTAATTCGATTGAGTTAAGCTTATAAAATAATAACATTAAAATATTTCTGAAACATCCATAATATGTCGCCAGACGTCGCCAAAATTGATCGGGGGGAGCAAAGAAAATATTAAGGCGATATTTTTGTATGATAGTAAGAAATAGTGATCCTGTTAAAAATAAAAAAATAAAAAGATATAATTACCTACTACTTAAAAATTAGAAATACATTAAAATTAATATGACATTATAAATCCATTTTTCTAGAAGTCTGGATTACATTGGAAGCAGAAGAAGAAGGTTGTGGCATTGGATCACTTATAAAAGCATATTATTAAATTCATTTTTAGTTTATGTTTTTTCGTTTCCGCGTTTTTCTACTTCTATCAAAACTCACTTTGGCTTCTATCAAAATACTACAACCGAAACCGAAAAGCACCATGGACCTAAAAGGCGCTAGAATATTTTGTCGCTAAATGAAAATGAGAAGTCGTTTTCCTTGTCCAAAAGTCGCTAGATCTGGCGACAAAGTCGCCAAGTTGGCAACACTGCCGATAATATTGTTGACTTTTTATGATAACGTTCGAATCGGAGGAGTAAGTGGGATGGGCTACTGTAAGAGCGTATGCGAGAATGAGAGGGAACTACCCGCGATGTCGTCGGCGCGTCCCAGGTAACCTTTCCATACAAACTTAAATGTTGTATTTTACAACACTTCTTAACCATTTTTTTAACTTTTTATTAGTTATTCTGTTATCCGGAGTGGAGAAGAATCCAATAAATCAAACATCAGAAGAATCTGTTGAGCCAATCTCGAGTTATAAGTGTTCGCACTAACCCCACTTTCATTTATATAGTAGATTACAAAAATGTGTCACAAAGTGGTGTCAATGAGAACATTCTGCGCATATAAGACCACTTCGACCGATGCAGCATTGGTAATTGCGGGTCTTATTCCAATAAATCTAATAGAAGAGGAGCAGGATGGACTGTATAAAGCAAACGAACCTATCGTCGAAGATATAAAACAAAGATGGAAAGGAAGAGAAACCTGCAGGCCTGGCAACTGTCGTGGGATTCATCCACAAGAGATTAATAAGAAGTTGGATCGCAAAAACCCAAGGAGAAACCACATTCTATATAACCCAATTTCTGACTAGACATGTGTTCTAATCCTTTCTAAAAAAAAAAGATCGACAAGGTAGAATCAGACGAATGCAGAGAAGGCACTGATGACGCAGAGCATACGTCCTTCAAATGTTCCAGATGGAAGCAAGAAAGATAGGAGCTGGAGGATAGGATCGGTCAAGCGGGACTAAAGGAGAACTGGAAACTTGCACAACAATTATTTGAAAATATTATGAAAAAAAGGAAGCAGGCGAAATACAGCAAAGGAGAGCACTATAAAGGCAGGAACCGGGATGTGATAGAAGAAGGAGGCGTTTTAGCCTGGTTAAAGTTCGGCACTACCCCGTCTTGATTGACTGGGTGTCCATGACGGTTTTCCCTTTCAAGTAAAGAAAAAAAATCGTTAGGATGTCAATATGTTACTCACTTGCGCAGCGAACGTGTGACATTGCATCAATTTTATCGAAAGGTTAAGTGTATACGTGAATCGAAAAAGCGAACGCGAGCGCAACACATGCATCCTTTTGATAAAATTGATGAAACGATACACGTTCGCGGCGCAAGTGAGTACCGAGCTTTAGATAATTATATTATATTATGTATCGTCTCATAGATATGCATGGAGATGAACGAACTCACCAGCATTTGCATTTGGAGTGACACAATCTATCGACGATCTGGTAAACTAGTGCCCCATATACCCACACAATCTAAAACAATTTCAGGGATTCCACATGAGGTCATTCAATGGATTATTTGATCTTTGTGTCTATGTCATTAAATCTTAACACGCGTGTGGATAAAAGGGAAGCATTAAAGAATTGATTGCACTGTATTAATCTAATTTGGCTGGTACCTACATAATAATTCAGATATGTATGTATTTATTTTCGTATGTTGGCACATCACGCATAAACCGCACACTCTAGGTTTGATTTTAATTGTCGTGGATCCTTGCAGATATATTTACGGTAATCATAGATACAAATTTTTTCAATTTCTCAATTAATATATTTAACGTTATTTACAAATTTCTAAAAATTTAAACATGTTTTAAAAGTAAAATTACCTATACGTGTAAATTATGTGAAGAACTGTAGCATTACGGTATAAAAATGTATAAAAAGGATCGAAGTTTGATTTAAAATACAAAAAATGTAAGTAGAAGTCATTATAATTCTTATTTTATAAAGATTTTCACAGGAAAATATAAAATATAAGTATTTTAAATTAAAAATAAACAAACTTTGTAGTTCTACGAATATTTTATTATCTACATAATATTTTAGTCCGTTTATTTATATATATTTTTGTAACAGCATCACGCCTGAACGGCTGAACCGATTTCACTAATTCTTTTTTTGTCGTGTTGGCTTTTATCAGTAGAAGGTTCTTATGAAAGAAAAAATTAAGAAAGTTGCGTGGTAAATTGGGAAATTAAATAAAACAGCATCACGCCTGAACGGCTGAACCGATTTCACTAATTATTTTTTTTTCGTGTTGGCTTTTATCAGTAGAAGGTTCTTATGAAAGAAAAAATTAAGAAAGTTGCGTGGTAAATTGGGAAATTAAATAAAACTCGCATAAGCCCCTCCTCTATCTACATAATTGGGAAATTAAATAAAACAGCATCACGCCTGAACGGCTGAACCGATTTCACTAATTCTTTTTTTGTCGTGTTGGCTTTTATCAGTAGAAGGTTCTTATGAAAGAAAAAATTAAGAAAGTTGCGTGGTAAATTGGGAAATTAAATAAAACTCGCATAAGCCCCTCCTCTATCTACATAATATCACAGAAATGCTTTTTTTATTTGCTTTTTAGCGTATGTCATAGCATCACGCTCAAAATACAAATGCTACGTCAGATATGAATCTGCACAGAGCCGTGCAAAATGCCGGAGAAGGTTCTTTAATACAATTTGCTACATTAACTTTAATATATTTAGAGCTATTTAAAAAACCCTATTTTTTAGGATCTTCAAACAAAATTTTAATAAACATTAAAAGTGTCATTCTTCTTTTTCTGTGCCAGTTATAGAGGTCTGTTAAGCAATAGGAAGCTAGACTAGAACCTACCGATCAAGCCTGACAATCGGAATCAAAAACGTAAAGCAAGACGGGTATAAGCTAGTATAATATAAAGCGATTTTTTGTAGTATTCGAGTTATTTTTTTTTGTTTTTGTCAAACCCTGATTTACAGAATATAAATAATGGTTATAGACATATTAATTTTTGAGGTACCTACATACATATTTTTTTTATAGAGTAGCTGAATCTTAAGACTAAGAGAACGTTTATGTATAGGAACTTTTATGTATAATTCTATAGCGGCATGTATGATGTATAAACCAAAACTTTATAATAACATACATAATATAACTACGTACCTATCTATAAAAAAAATCCAACAATAATCCTTTTTTGACCCCGCTAAGGGGCATCGCGTCGATCTTGCGCGACTTCAATCATCTCCTCCCAGGCTCCCACACCATGTGCAAATCCCTCAGATCTGCTTCGAAGGAAAGGAACACGGTGTGAGAGGGTCTTACTCGTCTTCGGGACTCCGATGGGAGGAGAAACAGCATCTTTTCTCACCCAAGTGTCATTCGGCATCATTAACACATCTCCCAGCCATGCCCATTTTGAATATGTATTTATAAAATTTTAGCACTTATGCAGAACAATGTATCAAAATATCTGTGTATCTTAAAACGATTAGGTTAGGTGTGTAAAATTTGAATGACAGAAACGAGTAGAGTTTTAGGATTTAAGGTCAATACTTGAGGTTGGTCTGGGGGGATCTGCGGCGGACTTGTGCGGGGCCGGATTTTCGGTTTGATTACTTCGATCGAGCTGAGGGGTCGGTTTCGTGTGGATCGGGTTTGCTGCGGATTGGTCTCCTCCGGGCTGGCTTGCGTTGTGCGGGGGGCCTTAAAGGGAGTATGTATACTTGAGGTGGAAGGTTAACTTTGTATAGAGTTGTGGATAGTTTGTTTTGTATATTGTTGCTGCGACCAAAACGGATGTTATTTGAATACCGTTTCAGAGATGACATATTTAAGAATACGCGGTAAAGATTTAACAATTAATTATGAAAGTGTGCGATGTCATTAAAAGATTACAGTTTAGTTGAGCCTACTTTGGCTCTTTCGGTCTTCTTTTTAAAATCTTTGGATATTGGTTTGCAGCAAGGTTCAACCACTTCAAATAAATATTGGGGTTGCATCCTTTTGGATGAAAGATACAGCCAGATTCGAATCAAATTAAGTCAAAATGAAACCAATAGATCAAAAAATACATAAAACAAAGATAGATACGACTTTTCTAAATATCTAGTCATATAAGTAGTCTGTGATCTAGTGTTTACTACCTGTCAGATTTACTCCGACTTTTCCAACTTATTGAGCTGTCAAAAATTATGTCTGTTAGATGTACATTTCGCCCATCTAAATTTCTTTTTCAGCCTTTATAATTGAATGTAAATGAATAAAAAACACTTTGTTTATCTAACACAGATTTTTTGACAGCTCAATAAGTTGGAAAAGTCGGAGTAAATCTGACAGGTAGTAAACACTAGATCACAGACTACTTATATGACTAGATATTTAGAAAAGTTTAAGTTTAGTTCCAAGTTCGTTTCAAACTTTTCCGTGAATAGGGCTGCTGTTTGCAGGGCTCATTCTGTCAATCGCACCAACTATCAAATACATAACTGACTCAAAAATAGAAATCTCTTTTTTTTAATCTTTCATACACATTCACTCATTCTCTTTGATAAAATAGCCCCCACACCTTGTTTCTCATGCTCCGACTCAGGCACACCAGACCACATAACATTCCATTTTTTCTTTGTTTAATTGAGACATACAATATCCAGACCTTACCTTCTCATTCATAACTTCAATAACTTCGTTCATTTTAGCGTCCATGCATCCCCTGATATTCCAGGTATGAAGTGGTTGGTAGACTAGCGGTTACAACGACGGCTTTCGTACTGTTTCGTATCGGAGGTCGTGGGTTCGATCCCAGGTGCCGACCAACTTCCTCCTTCACCACACAAGCTTTAAGTAGCTTACTGTGAAAGAGTTAAAGAGTGTATTTGTGTTCACTTTGAGTGAGCACAGATACACTCTTTAACTCTTTCAGAACCTGAAAAACTGAAAAAAAGAATAGAAAAACCGTTAAATTTTAATAAGTTCCTAAATATGTTCCACCTAGTATTAGCCTGGAGAAGATAAATTACCTGCAAACGACGTTTAAAACACGTGCATCAGTGTGAATTATTAATGGTTAAAGGTTATTAATTCATCATTATACAAGAAAGTGATGTTTAATGTAAAAAAATATCATTATAGGTACATATCGGAATTCAATATCCAGAATTAGGACAGGACAACGTGTGTCGGGAAAGCTAGTAAATAATAAAATACAATAAGAACTTGTAAGACGCTACTGAGGATGGACGAGAGTCCGAAAACGTTTTAGCGCTATCTTATTGTATTTTATTATTTATAATAAAATATTCGTAGAACTACAAAGTTTGTTTATTTTTAATTTAAAATATTTAAAAATGTTCTACAATGTGAATCACGATATCAAAAATGAATTTGAAGTGTTAAAATATAAGGTACGCCTTGACAGGAGGGTAAAACAGGGATCTTTTTTGTCGGTATGGCTCGCTTGGGCCATACGAGTTTCAGATAAAATATAGCAAAATATCGCGAACTCCAGCTAAGTAGGTCAAACTACAGGCAGGTAGGTAGGTACCTATATCTACATTCATACAGTATTAGGAATCGAGGTAAAAAAATGCATTTAGGCATAGAGCAGAATGATATTACAGACAGGGAAATTTTGTTGCAATGTGACTGGCAGACTATTTTTTCTTCTTTCTCAATAAATATTGAAAGCGTCATTTTTCTTTTTTTCACGTATTTAGCAGCGACTCTTAATTTTTCCTCTTCTCTTTTTTTCATAAAAATTGAAAGCGACATTCTTCTTTTTCTTTTTTCGCGTATTTAGCAGTGACTGTTTCATTTTCTTCTCTTTTTTATTGAAAGCGACATTCTTCCATTATTTTTCTGTATGAAACATTCATATAATACATAGACTCTTGAGTGAGGGAGAGCTGGACAAAAACCGGTTCAATAACCTCAAGTCTGACTATCCGAATCAACAACGTAAACCAAACGTAAACCAAGACGGGTCTCAGCTAGTTCATAAATAAATTAACACTTATCTAAAGATGTCTGTCAATTTAGCCTGCGGAACTGTGCGTTTACACCAAACGAATATAGAACTGGAAATAGAGCATCTTTTCCTGATTGTTGATATGGTAACCAAGGAAATAACAACAAGAAACCAGAGATAACCAAAAATCTGGCGCTCGTAATCTGTCATTGCTCATTCGTAATTAGTTATTGCTTGTTATTGTTTGCATGGTGTCCAATATCTACCATAAAAGAAAGTATGCTATATTTCTAGATGTGGCGCTATGTCCGTTTGGTGCAAGCGCACATAGAGCCGGAGCTAGTTCGAAAGGAACCGCCATCATCAGTTACTTGGAAACGGAGAAACCAACTTAAGTTGTATTAACAGTTTTAGGATCAAAGAATTATAAGTACCTAGTACCAAAATCAGAGCTATTTCTGACTCATTCATTACAGATTTAAGCTGATTTAAAAACGAAGCCTCATAAAAAGTTTCTCAGTTTGTATAGACGTAAGGTACAATTATTAACACAACAATAACTAAAATTAACACAAAATTAACTAAAATTAACCACAACAATGAGAATTTCGACAACTTCAAAGGCTTGATTGTGATGTCATTTTCTTTTCAATTTGAATATTCAATCCCTTACATTATGCAATTCATTACTTTTATACTTTTGTTGAAACATACAAACGATGTCCCCAAAGGGGTAGACAAATAGAGCATCAGTTGTTGGGTTTTCCTCTTCCCGTGATTTCTCATTTGTCTGAAACAGCCTTCCACGGAGATTGTTTTTAGTACTATCTTTCGACTTAATTTAATCGCTTAGAAATTAATCAATTTCTATTTTTGGGGTTTTATTGTTGTTACTTTGCTTAAATAAATAATGTAAACGAATTCCTGCTGTTTTGTTACTGGCGAAAGCCTTGAAACTCTCCCAAGCTGCGGGTGTAAAGTGCTCAATGGAAAAAGATGTATCGGTCGGTTTTTTTTTTTAAATTTTATTTTCCATTATCAATTACACAATAAATAATAATAATAATATTTTGTCTGGGTGTTCTCTCCTGTGTGGTTCTGAGTATCTGCACAGACATAACGATGTGGCTAAAATAGTTCATCAAAAACTTGCCTTGAAATATGGTTTGCTCGATCTTGAAGTACCTTATTATAGGTACACCCCAATTTCGGTAATGCAAAACAGTAATACAAAGTTGTATTGGGATATACCAATACAAACTGACCGAACGATTAACGCAAATCGTCCGGACATTGTATTGGTTGATCGTAGGAACGGGATAACGTATCTCGTGGATATCACTATACCGTATGACGAAAATTTGAAAAAAGCCGAGCAAGATAAGATAATTAAATATCTTGATCTTGCTCACGAAATCAAGGATATGTGGCATACACCAACCACGCACATAATACCTATAGTGATATCGACGAATGGAGTTATTCCTAAGTCTCTTAAAGACAATCTAGGGAAACTTGGCATCTGTTGTGGTCTCAGATATGCCATCCAAAAGGCAGTTCTGTTGTCCTCATGTAGGATGTTAAGAAGGTTCCTTTCTCTGTAGTTCGAAGATCTCTCATGATTACATTACATCGTGATGTATCATGAGAGATAATACCGATATTTTTATATTTAGTATATAGCATTGTATTTAATTTTAATTTATTTTTATTAATTTTTTTTTACAATGATGTATACTTCATATGATATATTGTGATTTAATGAATAAATGATTTGAAATAATAATAATAATAATAATATAACACTTTTCTATACAAAGGTGTAAGTATAGCCGGCGGAACTTATTGCCTGAGGCAATTTTTTCCAGTCAACCGGTCCCGTCCAATCTGAGACAGGCCAACCCCGGGTAGAAATTTCTAGTGAAAAAACACTTAGAAAAACTCTGACCCGACCGGGAATCGAACCCGGGACCCCGGATCTGAAGTCCACGCTAGTACAACTAGGCTACCGAGGTCGGTAGCCTAGTTGTACTAGCAATAAACAGTGTACATATATAATAATTGGAATTTACTGCCCCACTAGACAACGTCTGTTCTGGGGCAATACTATTATATTGGTAATACGTATTATAGGTAATTAATTTATTATTATACCAATTCGAATGCAATATTTATACTAACGACAGGATAACGTCAAAAATATATATAAAGCACACAAGGCTTTTAGTATAAATATTAGGTCAGGAACCAACTAAAATACCACACCCATAGCGTTTCAAAGCGGGGGACAACATATATGCGGTGTTCACATGAGGCGATATAAGGCCAGACGATTTCGCTTGCATAAAAAAAATATCGCTCGGTCACCCATTGATCGTGTGATGTGTTCACACGAGTCCACCGACATACATTCAATCTGTCAGGTGCGCAGATAGTTTTAAAAATGGCGGACGTCGAGGTAGAAGTCGCGGAGTAATTGGGGTTAGTTGAAAATATTGTTTTAGACGATATGAGGAGACTCCCAATTGAGGAAAAATAAAAAACAAACGCAGATATTGGGTGCGGAATTGGATTCTAAGGAGAAATAAATTTAGAGCAGTGCTGTCAACTGTCAAGAAACAGAACATACGGACGCCGCGCATATCTGCGCATGCGTGCATCGTTCCACCAGATATAAAAGTTGAAAGGCGTTCAACTTGAGGCGATATCGCTTTCAACCATTTTTATCGCTTCAGATTTATCGACAATCTGTTCACACGGTTCAATTGGCTGGCGATATTTTAGTGTCCTGGCGATATTCGCCTTGTCTGAACACCGCTTTAACGATTATTTGAAGAATCTGCGTGTGTTGAAATCATCAAACAAACAATAAGAGAACCCGCGGTTAGTGCAACTACTTATCGACGTCTTTAAGGGTAATATAATATGTTTAGCCATCATGCAAGGGTAACCAGAGAGAACGGACCTCCACTCTTTTCTATTCTATACAAACAACATTTTCAATTCAACTTCTATTTCTTTTACAACTGCTCGGCCCTTCTTTGAGAACGGAATCAACGATTTCGGTTCGGGACATTTTTAGTCTACCACGCCCTCCTCATCTTATTAATTTTCATCTTTTTTATTTCAACGTCACGATTAATTACTGACATTCTCATTACTTTTCAAATAGGCATTCCAGAGTTTTGCCACATATATATCCAGCGTATAGTCGAGACCGGCGCGATTGCTGTCTCTCTCATTTGTATCAAGCCAATCGCGGAGGCCTCGGTAAAGCTTTCATCACTACCGCATTTGCATTGCTCTTTTAGTCCACAATATGGTTCGTAAATCGGTATTTTCGTTAAAAAAATTCTGACCCGACCATGAGTCATATCCTGTAACTCTTATCAGTATCGGGTCAGATTTTATAATGTTTTAAGGTTAAGCGCGATCGTTTGACCTGTACCAAATCTTTTCAAAATGGAATTTATTTTATGGCTTTTCTTGAATACTCGAACCCAATATTGGTGGTTGAAATAATGCGTCACATTGTTCTAGACCGATGTCTAATAAAGAGTATGTATGTAAAAGAATTCACTTTCTCAATAAAAAACATGTGTGTAATATAATTATTTCCTTCATAGTTATTTTACTTATTTTCTTACATCATCGCATCACGCATAAAGAATAGACTTTAAGTTGGATATTAGTCGTCCGTTGATCCTTGCAGATGTACATAATTATTGTAAGTTGTAATTAGGTATATATTTATAGGTACTAGTGGTCGACCAGTGCTCGAAATTCGACCGTAACTAATTTAGATTATAAGCTTGAACATTATTAAGATTCCATTGTCAAAGACTGAGCGAGTGCTATTTCACAATTTTCTTTCAAAAACAATGACATAGATGGATACGTCAATTTGAAATTTTGATAAGTTTTTTCTATTATTATTTAAGACAAACAATATTAATCTATTCTCAATTTGACCACAGATAAACAAAAGAATAAACGAGTCTGAGTCAATGTCAAAAACATCGAAGTGTATGTGAGTATGAAATACATAAATTACAATAGTGTTTGTAATGTTTTTTTATTCATTTGATGTATTTTTAAACATAATTAAAAATATATATATATGTATATTAGCATTCGCCACTTGTTCTCTATATTAACTATACAAGTGTACGAAATTATTCTCCTCCGTCCGCACAATTTCCGTAAAAATGGTCACAAAGTTTTTTACTTCACGTAGTAATATTATATAGCCTATATAATATAGGTCGGAGAAAAATTAATTCTCGTGTTTGGTATGTTTGAACTATAATAATTAAAATTTATTTGACTGCACTGATGTATTTGGCTGGTTTTTTTTCGCAATTACCGCGGCAATCGTATCCCACAAAGAATGATTTGTATCTGAGTAAAATATCCTAAAAAATCATATAAAAAACAGATCAAATTCTATTTATTTATTTATTCTGTCTATTTATTTCAAGCCACAGCCCACACAACACACATAGACCACACGACGCCCACATAGACCATCAATATGGAAAATACTTGCTCTGTATGGTATACCTCCGAAAATAGTTAAAATGGTGCAGTCCCTGTATGAAGACTCCGAGTGTAGCGTGAAAACGCCAGGTGGTCCTACTGAAGCTTTTAGGATCACCACGGGAGTCAGACAGGGCTGCGTACTGGCTCCCTTTATATTCATAATAGTCATGGACTTCCTGTTGAGAAAGTCCATGCAAGGAGCAAGAGGTATACCGATAACACAGAGAGACGGTCTAATGGGCAAACTGTGCGATCTGGAGTACGCGGACGACCTAGCGTTGTTCAGTACGACAGTGGAGGAATTACAGCGCAGTGTTTCAAGACTCTGCGACGAAACAGCACGCCTCGGCCTTCGAGTCAATGCAAGTAAGACGGAGCTCATGGCGAATAATGCCTGCCCCGATAAACAGCTACCGATAACCATCGATGGTCACCAGGTCTCCCGGGTGGATAAATTTAAGTACCTGGGAGCAACCATTACCACCTCTGGTGACCTCGGGGCTGAGCTCCCGATACGTATCGGTATGGCGAGTGGCGCCTTTAACAACATGACCAAGATCTGGAAAGCGTCGGCGTTTAGTGTCGAGACGAAATGTAAACTGTGTGATGCGTGTGTGTTGCCCATTCTCTTGAATGGGTGTGAGTCCTGGCACCTGACCAAGGCCCAGGCACAAAAAGTCTCAGCCTTTGAGATGAAGTGCCTAAGGAGAATTCTGGGCGAAAGATGGTACCACCGCATCACGAACGACGCTATACGCCGGCGCACCCAGCGTGAGCCCATCACCTCCACCATTGTGGGGAGGAGATGGACTTGGCTGGGACATGTGTTAAGGATGCCGAATGACAGTTGGCCGAGGAGAGCGCTGTTCTTCCTCCCATCAGGGTCCCGAAGACGAGGAAGAGCCTCTCACACTGTGTTCCGCTCCTTCGAAGCAGAGCTGAGGGACATGGACATGGTGTGGGAGGAGGTCATAAACATTGCGCAAGATCGAGCGCAATGGAGAGCTCTTGTTGCCTCCCTATGCCCCTAAGTGGGGTCTTAAGGGAGTTTGGATTTATTTCAAGAGAATTGAGACAAAGTACATATTATCTAAGAACCAGGAATTTTCTTCACGACGTTCATGGACTTAATGCAGTGGTAGCAAGATTAGCACAAAGTTGGATTGAGCGTTTCGAATAGGAGAATTTTAATGAGAAGTTAATAAGTTGAGATGGTTTGGCCATGTGGAAAGAATGGATGCAGAGAGAATGACAAAGAGAATTCATAAGGCTGAAAGGAAAGGAGTAAGAAAGCGTGGCTGACCGAGAATGACGTGGATTGAACACATCGATTCCGTCCTCAAGGAAGGCCAGGTAAGAAGTAAGAGAAATAGAAGAGGGTGGATGAGAAATGGTATGTCGGTGGAAGAAGCGAAAGAAGTATGCTTGGATAGAAAAGAATGGAGGTGCGTTCCCCTTACGAGACACGGCGTGATGGGTAAAAAAAAAATTTATGTCAAATTTGGACCTCGCTATGTTTGGCCTGTTACGGATAAAATGGATGCCATTATTCGAATCCTACTGGTACCATGGGATTTCTCAAATGTTTGACATGTTGAAAATACAGGCAATAAAGATGAGACATCAACAAAAATGGATATAGTCATAACCTGGCGCCAACTATGAACAATGTGCATGACAAGAGTTGATGTAGTGTTGTTCTCAATATTTTTCAACAGATGGCTCTATATCTTATTAATTATTGAAAAAATCATCAATATACTTGTTATGTACCTACAGTCCAGTGTTCCGCAAAATTTTGTGTTCAAGGTAGGTAAGTAGACCTACCAAATCAAGAAATTTCAAAGGTACACCAATTATTTTTTTAGACCCCCCCCCCTCAACGAAATGCACCGTAATGCAGATGCTTTGAACGCAGGGATACTTATGCTTAGGCTCTCCTTCGGATTGTTTTATTTTAATGTCCTATCAGTGCCATAGAGAAATGGTATCCGAGAATGCATTTCGTACTCACTACTCAGTCCATAGGTTGCAGGTCACACTGAGGAAATTGACAGTTTTCTGCTGATAGCTCCTAGCAAGGTCGTCGCCAGCCCGGGGCCTGGGGAGGGGGGCAATTTGACCCATTCTTAGGCTATTCGGCGAAAATATGAATTGACTAGGTACATTTTTTAATCTCTAGGGGGGGGGGGAACAGCTGCCCCCCCCCCTCTTGGCGACGCCCGAAGGGTTTCATTATCAATACCGGCACCTTTTATCTGAATCGTTAGGCATGACGTTTGGAAACATTTCATAAGGAACCTACTACCTATCATTGACAGTGTGCCTGATCTACACCATCAGCGTGAAAGTTTTCAAATTTGACTAAAGACGTTAAAATATTAGAATTCCTGTCTTGAATTTTCTGTTGAGCTCATTTGGATGAGCGAATATTTCTGGCAGTCATCCGCCTACTGTTTATACAAGTATTAGTTCCCATTCTTTTCTTTTGCACACATAAGCCAAATCTGAACCATGAGCCTCTAAAACCACTTGGGTCTGTTTTTTCGAGGCACTCTAACTACAACTGATGACCACGGTACACCAGTGTGCCGCGGCACACGCTTTGCGTAACACTGAATTGTACACGTATAATGAAGGAATTAGCATCAGGCCAGATGGCCCAGTGGCCATAGCGTCTCTACAAAGGACGACAAGGGTCGCAGGTTCGAATCTTGCCGGGGACATGTTGAAGATTTGGGGGATTTGAACACTACTAACTAATGTCGAACGTTTTAAAGTGTTCACACTAAGCCAGCCTTCGAAATAACAGTAAAAGACGGTCGTAAGCCCGTAGTGGTTTAAAGGTTTACTTAATTTTTTTTTTCTCATGACCCTTCTCCTTTTTTTAGAAAAAAAAAACAACGTGAACACAAACACACTCTTTGACTCTTTCACAGCGAGCTACTTAAAGCTTGTGTCGTAAAAGATGAAGATGGTTGGCACCTGGGATAGAACCCACGACCTCCGCACCGAAAGTCGACGTCATGACCACGGCTTCCAACGACTTCTGACAATAGTAAACACAACAAAAAAAATATTATCGATATTGGTCCAGCTGTTAACATGTGATGCGATGACCAATGGATATTGGGCTTCCTTTTTTATATTTAGAGATAAGCATCAATAAGTTGGTAAATTGTCAAATATTCACATTGTCACAACACACAAATTATGAACAGAATGTAAAATTATGTGCACTCAAATTTGGTCTTTAGTGCAAATTATTTCATTCGAATTGATTTGGTGTAATGTTAAAAATTTGCACTTTGAGTCCAATTTTGCGTGAACGTCTGGGTACATAATAACACTGTCATTGTGTTCGAGCAAGCCGGATCATTTGGGAGGACCAAGATAACTCAACCGACAAGCCCATACTAAACAACGAACGTTAGGCGTAATAAATAAATAACCGTGATACAACAATAATAATAATAATATATATCTATAAAAATATTACGTAGTACATCGTCTACATGCTTACTCAACAAACATTACAAGGAATGACATTTTAAAACACGCACACACACACAAGCGAACGTAAATAATAATTGTTCGCACGAGTGTCCGTGTGTGAGTGTGTGTTGGAGGCACATGCTTATTTATTTGTTATTTTAAAAAAAGGCTGCACACAGTTAATAAAAAGAGGCACGATTGCTTGAAGCGGGTTAAAGAGACAATGGTACAGACCTATGGTACATTCTTCGTACGCCATATCCATCGGTTGATTATCACTTATATCTTGTAATTCAACATCTGGGCACATCACCATTCCACCTGCCTTAGTTTCACTCGTTGAGGCGGTAACACAGCTCTGTCCGCTCATTGCGGTTACTTCTTCGCGCATTTTAATAACAAAAATGTCCACCAATAATACGATGTTCCTTGTATTTTTGTACTCACCGGAGTACAAAAATACCCAACGCACAATAATTATGTCTTTCCGATCGCGTTATTTTGTTATTTCACCGGGATTAAGTCGAACTTTCGTAATGTAGGTCTGTAGGACACTTTACTCAACACAACTACATTCGGACATATAACTACCTTGTCAAATCAGCAACCGTATTCATACTTGACATTGAAAATTTTATTTATGCAAATAATCAAAACATATCGGCAAACTTTATCGAACCCCCTCCATTTTAACAAAAACTCGATTGAAAAAATCAAAATAAATTTTTAAACGCATCGAAATAACTTTGTTTATTGGTTGATTTGATCTAATTTCATCGCTAATTGTACAAATAATGAAGTTATGGTGGATTTAAAAATTGGGGAGCGTTTGAGTCGATTGATAAAAATACGAGTTTTATGCAATTTCACACCGAAAATCACTCTCGCTTTTGCTATTACAAAACAGTTGTGCAACACTTTCACGAGATCCACAATGTAGGTCACTCGTTGCGATGCAAGGTCAAGTAGACTAGCGTATTGCAATAACAAGCCATTTAAAGATAAAATACAAAATTAATTCAAAACACATATATTGTGTTACATAAAATGAATTTATTCAATTGGGTCAAGATCAAAATCAATTCGGTTTTCAAAAAATATAATAGTCTCTTGTAAGAAGTCTCTAACTTGACGAGCGTAGGTAATACAAGTTATAAAGTTTTGTAAATGTTTAACTTCATCGCCATCTGTTGTACAAAATTATAAGGTAGCTTTTTACTAAATGAAATGTCAGAATGTTTCGCGCTAATTTTTTTAGGTTTATTTATTCGAATCTTTTTAAATGATATTGTGATTTCTGTAGAAAATATTTTTTAACTTACATAGTTAAGCATTCGATTACATTTTGGAAAAATACCATAATTAGTCTTCATATAAGACTTAAATGCCATCTATGGAAATAGTACTATAAGCTATCAATATTTTCTTGCTAGCTCTTTTAAATGAATCTATTTTTAGGTGTAAGTTTAAAAAAATCTTCAGAAAAAATATTCAGTATTTAAAGGGCTTTTTAGGCATTTGTTTTATTCACACAGATTAAAAATAATAATAAGTTCATAGCTAACTACAATCTCGTGTTGTTAATACAAGTTTTTGATAGATGGCGTTTGACAAAATCCACGCTTCATTATTATGACAACATCAAGTGTAGCGCTTCGAACTTTCATCAAAAGGTGTCGTTATTTAACACGATTAATATTTTTTGTAGGAATTAAAAATAAAAATGTAATTTGATTTTTACAATTCAATTTTAAAAATATTTGGTAGGTATAGTATATTATAATGTTTTGTCTAATCAAATTATGAAAAACTTAAATACATCGCACTCAGCGAAAAGGCATATTATCAGTGGCGTAACGTGGGTTTTCGCCGCCCGGGGCGGGATTTACATTTGGCGCCCCCCCCCCCCACCTACCTAATAAAGTTTGGCGCCCCCCCCCCCACATAAATTGAAAAAAAAATCAAAATAAAAAAGTTTGCATATTTATTATAACTAGTGGTCCAGTTCATTGGTCGAAATTCGACCATAATTAATTTAAACTATAATATATTACAATAGTGTGCGTAGAGTTTTTTTATTGATTTAATCTATTTTTATGTATGATTTTAAAAAAATATTAGCATTTGCCACCCCTTCTCTATAAAAACTAAGTGTGCGAAATTTCATACTCCTCCGTCCGCTCATTTTTTGTAAAAAGGGGCACAAAGTTTTCCCTTCACGTATATAGATACTTACAGCACTACAATATAGTAAAAAAAAAAATTAAGACCTTAAGCCGAAATTACTAAAAGAGGAAAAAATAGGAACTTTTTTGTACTAGCTTACGCTGAGACAGATTAAAAGGAAATAAACTCTTTATTTTATCAATTTTAAGAATTTTAGTGATTTTTTTCTCATTTATTTTCCCTTCACAAGCACGGGGCCCCGAATTTTGTTGTCTTTTAATTTCGGGTCCCGATTTTTTATCTCATTTTATTTCGGGCCCCCTCACGAGCTCGGGGCCCCCCGCGGCCGCTTAGTCCGCGTACCGTTAGATCCGTCACTGATTTGTACCTTATGAAATGTTTCCAAACGTCATGTCTGCCGATTAAGAAAACAGTGCCGACATTGATAGTGAATCACTTGGAGGTATTAGTAAAAAAAATGAGCTGTTACTTTCCTAAGTGTGACCTGCAACCTATGGACTGAGCACGAAATAAATTCTCGTACCTATACTATTTAAGTTTTGTGTTTTTTACCAAGTTTTTTTTATTTGTTGGGTCATTTTGCCGCCCCCTGAAAAGTGCCGCCCGGGGCGGACCGCCCCCCCCGCCCCCCCCTAGTTACGCCACTGATATTATTATGCTGTTATGCTGAGTGCATGCGATCATTTTTATTAGAGTAAAATTAAATAAAATATTATATTAAGTAAGTAAGTTATTAATGTATTTTTTTTATACTTATTATACCTGTAAGCACCCCGATTCTGAGTTTCATCGAAAAAAAGTCACCGAAGAAAAGCGAGTTTTACCCTGGTTTTACGCGAAATAATTGTATGGTACATTATTGTATGTGGTACATTATTGTTTTACGCGAAATAATTGTATGGTGCATTATTGTACATTACCCACGTCCCACACCTACCTGTTGTATTTGTCATTTGACAGATTGAAATATACATAGTGCATACAGTAATTTAAATAAAACAATTGATTTGTTATTCCACAAATTTAATGACTTGACTAGTTAAAGTATACCTAGTTAAAGTATTCCAGTAGTACTAGGGGCAGGCTAATGATGAGATGGACGACATCGTGGCTTGCGCTAGTTTTGGCTGGATGAGAAGGGCACAGACGAGAGAGAGATGGCGACAATTGGGGGAGGCCTATGTTCAAAAATGGACGCGAGAAGGCTAAAGAAGAAGAAGAAGAATGACTAGTTTCGCTGGCACATGACCTGCATGGTCACAGGCGACTTAGAAACGGCTTTTAAAGTTTAAAGTTTCTAAGTCACCAGTGACCACTCACCATGCAAGACCTGCGGCCGTATTATCGTAGCGGTCTTATTGCAATCTTATTGAAAAGATATTTAAAGGGCGGCTCGGATAAGGATTGTACCAATCAGAGAGAAAGAGGGAGTGTCTATGTTGAAATACGCTCTGTTGACTTTATACTGTAACGATAGGGTATTGGTCACATCCTTGTATTGATGACAGCTATATATGTGATTGTCAATTGTCATTTTTTATGCTGCTTAACCTTTCTTCTTGTCTTTGCTCGCTCTCTTATATTTTGCTCGTTGGTGAGTACACTTGTGTGATTTTGTTACTCTCAATAATAAAGTGAATCCTTATAACAAAAGCTACTATATTATTTCACAACCAATCCTCCATCATTCTGCTACAAATTCTACAGTCTACAATACGATGTAGCCAATCGTGGAACGATCATGACACTCCCCCTTTCTCTCTGATTGGTCCAATCCTTATCCGAGCCGCCCTTTAAATATCTTTTCAACAAGATTGCAATAAGACCGCTACGAGAATAACCCTGCTGGGCCTGCGAAACTAGTCAGGTTATTAAATTTGTGGAATAACAAATCAATTAATAATTCAATTCGTTATATACATAGTTGTCATATGTCAGTGTAGAATTTTTATAGTATTTTTTAGTTATTGACATTCAAAGGATGATGCTATGGGAAAATGCCTTTAAAACAGAATGATTTTTCCATACTCTTTACAAACATAAATAATGTGGAGATCAGTTTGCTGATGATCGGAAATTGATAATCGTGATCTTTACATTTCCACACTCCCTAATACAGCCACAGCACAGTATAATATCAAGCAAAAGACGGCGAAATTAGAACTGTGATGGTATAATATTATCTCCATTCTATAAGATAATAACAAGGCGATATTTACTGTGCATAACGCATTCCTGTTACCATAAATTATATTATATGGATGTGAAACGTGTGGACATGGACGAAAAATTAAGAATGTAGTAAATGCAATAGAGATAAGAGCGCTACGAAGAATAATATGTGGAAAGGCTACATATATGGGATACTAGCTGTTACCCGGGGCTTTGTCACAATATGTTCCTGTATTTGGTTTCTCTTCCTAAACAATGCAGAATAATTATTATATTCGCATCAAAATTCCTGATTATAACAAAAAACATCTTGTCTCATTTCCAAGACTGTCTGAGAATTAGAAGAAGACCATTTTTTTTAAATTTCGATAAAACCAGTTTTATCAGTTTTAAACTTATTAGGAGTCACTTAAAAATCATCCCTTTTCCTATGTGCCCATTTTTATCCATTTTAGTAAAATTTTGTAAAAATGGCTAGACATGCTACTACCCATTTCTATAGGAGAATTCATATACCAAATTTCAAGTTCGCACCATGTTTAGTTTCCGAGAAATTCTCATACATTTAAAAACATTCAACCCTATTTTTCACCCCTTTAGGGATGGAATTTCCAAAAATCGTTTCTTAGTGGAAGGTTTTGTATTTAAACCTACCCGCTTTCTAAATTTCACTTCTCTACGATTAGCCGTTTGGGCTGTGCGTTGATGAGTATGTCAGTCAGACAGTCAATCAGTCAGTCAGGACACTTTCCTTTATATTAATAGATTTTTAGGAATGATAATATTAGGAAGGAATGTAATATTGAAGCTAGTGTTGTGAGTTGAGACAAAGGTAAAAATTAATAAGTTGGGATTGTTTGGCCATGTGGAAAGAATCTTCAAATCTTTATTGCATCCCCCATAGGCCCCTCACGAGGCACTCGGGTTCATTAAAATATTTACAATTTAGTACATAAAAGACAAATAGATTTCATTATACAAAGACATCAATACTATTGAGAAAGTAAATTCGATGCCAAAGAAGAATATTGATACAAACAGAATGATGAAAAGAACAGAAATGCGTAGGAAAGCGTGACCGACCGAGAATGACGTGGATCGAACACATCGATTCCGTCATCCAAGCCCAAGGAAGGCCAGGTCAGAAGTAAGAGTAGGTAATAAGAGAGGTTGTATGATAATGCCGGCGGAATAAGCGAAATAAGTATGGTCTTGGATATAAAAGAGTGGAGGTCCCTTGCATAAAAAATCTTTACGACGTTGGGCTGCTTGGGTTCGCTGGAACGAGACAGAACATTAAAGATTTATGGAGTCCATATAGTCCAACCAGGGAGTGGAAGTAGATGAGGGAGAAGAAAAATAAATACACGAGACATCAATTATTGGTACCAACTATGAACTTTCTTACTTATTTAATATTTCCACTAGTGGTCGACCAGTGCTCGTAATTTGACCATAACTAATTTAAATTATAAGTTAGATCCATTGTCAAAGACTGAGGGAGCGGTATTTCACAATTTTCATTCAAAAACAATGATATGGATATACGTCAAATTTGAAATGTTGATATGTGCAATGTTTTTTCTATTATTATCAAAGGCAAACAATATAAATCTTTTCTCAATTTGACCACAGATAAAAAAAAGAATATATGCGTTTGTGTCAAAGTCAAATGCATCGAAGTGTGTGTATGAGTATCAAATACATAACATTATAGTAGTGTTTGTTATGTTTTTGTTTTTATCTATTTTATATACAATATTTTAAAAAAATATTATCATTCGTCACTCCTTCTCGAATTAAACTATGTGTGCGAAATTTCATACTCTTCCGTAACGGCAATTTTCGTCAAAATAGTCACAAAGTTTTTCATTAACGTATTACGGTATTCTTCCTCCCATCAGGGCCCCGAAGACGAGGAAGACCCTCTCACACTGTGTTCCGCTCCTTCGAAGCAGAGCTGAGGGATTTGGATATGGTGTGGGAGGAGGTCATAAACATTGCGCAAGATCTAGAGCAATGGAGATCTATTGTTGCCTCCCTATGCCCCTAAGTGGGGTGTAAAAGGGAGAATTGATTGATTGATTACGGTATTAATGTATAATATTATATAGATCACTTGGGCTGAAAGTATTTTATGGTAAAGATCCAAGTAAACACGTGTCTGATCTAGTATTTGAACTACCACAATCATTGACTGGTTAAAAGAAACCACTGATTTCTTCCTTCAAGGCTGATATATCATTAGATTATCATGGACATATTGTATTGGTTTATAGATTTAATAAGACCATTATCAAAATGGTTACATGACATTACATTTACATATTATGTATTATATAAGTTTCCACAAACTAAAAATGTCTTTGATATGGTAATGTTTAGATTAAAACAGTATAGATCATTGAAAAAAAACCTTTATTAAAATGTTTTCGAATTATGCATTGTGTAGCATCGGTAGTGGAAAACCCGAAGCAGGGAGGTAGAGGACCTCAATACCTATCGACTTAACCCCCATGTATGTATACAGCGATATCGGGTGGTTCAAAAGTTATTTTTGTTTGTTTTTGTGAAATTTGAATAAAATCCTAATTCCAGACTAAAATACACGACTGTGGCCAAACTTTTAATTTTACGATCATGATTGTTTTTCTGAGAAAAGCTCGATAGTAGTTCTAATGTGTAACATGCATCATCCCGGTGATGACATATGGAATGGAAACAATATCACTTACAGCCAACACAATACATAAATTAAGATGCGCAGAAAGAGCTATGGAGCGACAAAAATGTTAGGAGTAAGTCTTAGAGGCAAAATAAGAAATGAAGAGATAAGACTACGAACAAAAGTCGCAGACATAGTTGACCGTGTGGCAAGACAGAGACCCATCTATGCCCCTAAGTGAGGTTAGACAGGGAGTACTACTTATTGATTGATTGATTGATGTATGTACCTAAAAACTGTGTCTCCGTGACGTAATGTCCTGTAAGTCAGGATTACGAAAAAAAATATTGCTTTAAAATTGTAAAAAAACCGCATGACTTATATTGAGGTATTTAGGGATCCCCTATCTGGACTGCTTTATAAGTGTGCGCTTTCACCAAATGAATGAGGATTAGTGGCCATATCAACGATTGAGAAAATATAATCTTCTTCCAGCTCTGGCTCTATGTTCTTTCGGTGTAAATGCACCCTTAGTCATATTATCCGGGAAACCCTTTACTGTATAGATGTAAGTGACATGAAGTTCACTAGGTCATCTAGTTGTTAATAAAAGTTTTATTCCAATATGACTTAGTGGATCAATAGATATGAGTCACTATAAAATATTACCTACGCCTTCAGGTTTCATTACTATAATGGACGAACATCCAAGCACGCTTTCAGCTGGTACGCCCACGCGCTGTAATTCAATATGGTCTGCCTGCCCTATATATGGAAGGCGTGTGGCTATCGAGGGATTTGTACATCAGCGCTGTGAAAAGGTCATCAATACGCACTATAAAATTATATATACATCAATACGTGAAGCAAAAACTTTATACTTGCCCCTTTTAACGAAAATTGCGCGGAGGGAGGAGTATGAAATTTCGTCATAAACATTGCGCAAGATCGAGCGCAATGGAGATCTCTTGTTGCCTCCCTATGCCCCTAAGGGAGTTTTAGATTGGATTGGATAGTTTATATAGAGGAAGAATGGCGATTGTTAATATTTTTTTAATTATGCCTAAATAATACATTAAATCAATAAAAATCCACAGACATCAACATAATATGTTGATAATGCTTTTATAATATTATATTCTTAATATTATTATACAAAAACTTTAATAATTGTTACTAGTCGTTTTTTTCTAGATTACCGGCGACTCATTCAATTAGGATTACTTGTGGTTTGCAATAAGCAAACAATTCATTCATACTAATGGTTTTATTAGTCTTTTCTCCTGCAAACTAATTTTTCAATCATGTTTTCCGATATTTACCTACACTTTTTTTCATCACATCAGACGACAAGTAAAAGATCAAATGAAATACTGCTTTTTGGAAAGAAATCTGTAATCGATCTCTCTATCGGTTTCGGTTTTCCAAATATTGAAAAGATATTTAAAGGGCGGCTCGGATAAGGATTGTACCAATCAGAGAGAAAGAGGGAGTGTCTATGTTGAAATACGCTCTGTTGACTTTATACTGTAACGATAGGGTATTGGTCACATCCTTGTATTGATGACAGCTATATATGTGATTGTCAATTGTCATTTTTTATGCTGCTTAACCTTTCTTCTTGTCTTTGCTCGCTCTCTTATATTTTGCTCGTTGGTGAGTACACTTGTGTGATTTTGTTACTCTCAATAATAAAGTGAATCCTTATAACAAAAGCTACTATATTATTTCACAACCAATCCTCCATCATTCTGCTACAAATTCTACAGTCTACAATACGATGTAGCCAATCGTGGAACGATCATGACACTCCCCCTTTCTCTCTGATTGGTCCAATCCTTATCCGAGCCGCCCTTTAAATATCTTTTCAACAAGATTGCAATAAGACCGCTACGAGAATAACCCTGCTGGGCCTGCGAAACTAGTCAGGTTATTAAATTTGTGGAATAACAAATCAATTAATAATTCAATTCGTTATATACATAGTTGTCATATGTCAGTGTAGAATTTTTATAGTATTTTTTAGTTATTGACATTCAAAGGATGATGCTATGGGAAAATGCCTTTAAAACAGAATGATTTTTCCATACTCTTTACAAACATAAATAATGTGGAGATCAGTTTGCTGATGATCGGAAATTGATAATCGTGATCTTTACATTTCCACACTCCCTAATACAGCCACAGCACAGTATAATATCAAGCAAAAGACGGCGAAATTAGAACTGTGATGGTATAATATTATCTCCATTCTATAAGATAATAACAAGGCGATATTTACTGTGCATAACGCATTCCTGTTACCATAAATTATATTATATGGATGTGAAACGTGTGGACATGGACGAAAAATTAAGAATGTAGTAAATGCAATAGAGATAAGAGCGCTACGAAGAATAATATGTGGAAAGGCTACATATATGGGATACTAGCTGTTACCCGGGGCTTTGTCACAATATGTTCCTGTATTTGGTTTCTCTTCCTAAACAATGCAGAATAATTATTATATTCGCATCAAAATTCCTGATTATAACAAAAAACATCTTGTCTCATTTCCAAGACTGTCTGAGAATTAGAAGAAGACCATTTTTTTTAAATTTCGATAAAACCAGTTTTATCAGTTTTAAACTTATTAGGAGTCACTTAAAAATCATCCCTTTTCCTATGTGCCCATTTTTATCCATTTTAGTAAAATTTTGTAAAAATGGCTAGACATGCTACTACCCATTTCTATAGGAGAATTCATATACCAAATTTCAAGTTCGCACCATGTTTAGTTTCCGAGAAATTCTCATACATTTAAAAACATTCAACCCTATTTTTCACCCCTTTAGGGATGGAATTTCCAAAAATCGTTTCTTAGTGGAAGGTTTTGTATTTAAACCTACCCGCTTTCTAAATTTCACTTCTCTACGATTAGCCGTTTGGGCTGTGCGTTGATGAGTATGTCAGTCAGACAGTCAATCAGTCAGTCAGGACACTTTCCTTTATATTAATAGATTTTTAGGAATGATAATATTAGGAAGGAATGTAATATTGAAGCTAGTGTTGTGAGTTGAGACAAAGGTAAAAATTAATAAGTTGGGATTGTTTGGCCATGTGGAAAGAATCTTCAAATCTTTATTGCATCCCCCATAGGCCCCTCACGAGGCACTCGGGTTCATTAAAATATTTACAATTTAGTACATAAAAGACAAATAGATTTCATTATACAAAGACATCAATACTATTGAGAAAGTAAATTCGATGCCAAAGAAGAATATTGATACAAACAGAATGATGAAAAGAACAGAAATGCGTAGGAAAGCGTGACCGACCGAGAATGACGTGGATCGAACACATCGATTCCGTCATCCAAGCCCAAGGAAGGCCAGGTCAGAAGTAAGAGTAGGTAATAAGAGAGGTTGTATGATAATGCCGGCGGAATAAGCGAAATAAGTATGGTCTTGGATATAAAAGAGTGGAGGTCCCTTGCATAAAAAATCTTTACGACGTTGGGCTGCTTGGGTTCGCTGGAACGAGACAGAACATTAAAGATTTATGGAGTCCATATAGTCCAACCAGGGAGTGGAAGTAGATGAGGGAGAAGAAAAATAAATACACGAGACATCAATTATTGGTACCAACTATGAACTTTCTTACTTATTTAATATTTCCACTAGTGGTCGACCAGTGCTCGTAATTTGACCATAACTAATTTAAATTATAAGTTAGATCCATTGTCAAAGACTGAGGGAGCGGTATTTCACAATTTTCATTCAAAAACAATGATATGGATATACGTCAAATTTGAAATGTTGATATGTGCAATGTTTTTTCTATTATTATCAAAGGCAAACAATATAAATCTTTTCTCAATTTGACCACAGATAAAAAAAAGAATATATGCGTTTGTGTCAAAGTCAAATGCATCGAAGTGTGTGTATGAGTATCAAATACATAACATTATAGTAGTGTTTGTTATGTTTTTGTTTTTATCTATTTTATATACAATATTTTAAAAAAATATTATCATTCGTCACTCCTTCTCGAATTAAACTATGTGTGCGAAATTTCATACTCTTCCGTAACGGCAATTTTCGTCAAAATAGTCACAAAGTTTTTCATTAACGTATTACGGTATTCTTCCTCCCATCAGGGCCCCGAAGACGAGGAAGACCCTCTCACACTGTGTTCCGCTCCTTCGAAGCAGAGCTGAGGGATTTGGATATGGTGTGGGAGGAGGTCATAAACATTGCGCAAGATCTAGAGCAATGGAGATCTATTGTTGCCTCCCTATGCCCCTAAGTGGGGTGTAAAAGGGAGAATTGATTGATTGATTACGGTATTAATGTATAATATTATATAGATCACTTGGGCTGAAAGTATTTTATGGTAAAGATCCAAGTAAACACGTGTCTGATCTAGTATTTGAACTACCACAATCATTGACTGGTTAAAAGAAACCACTGATTTCTTCCTTCAAGGCTGATATATCATTAGATTATCATGGACATATTGTATTGGTTTATAGATTTAATAAGACCATTATCAAAATGGTTACATGACATTACATTTACATATTATGTATTATATAAGTTTCCACAAACTAAAAATGTCTTTGATATGGTAATGTTTAGATTAAAACAGTATAGATCATTGAAAAAAAACCTTTATTAAAATGTTTTCGAATTATGCATTGTGTAGCATCGGTAGTGGAAAACCCGAAGCAGGGAGGTAGAGGACCTCAATACCTATCGACTTAACCCCCATGTATGTATACAGCGATATCGGGTGGTTCAAAAGTTATTTTTGTTTGTTTTTGTGAAATTTGAATAAAATCCTAATTCCAGACTAAAATACACGACTGTGGCCAAACTTTTAATTTTACGATCATGATTGTTTTTCTGAGAAAAGCTCGATAGTAGTTCTAATGTGTAACATGCATCATCCCGGTGATGACATATGGAATGGAAACAATATCACTTACAGCCAACACAATACATAAATTAAGATGCGCAGAAAGAGCTATGGAGCGACAAAAATGTTAGGAGTAAGTCTTAGAGGCAAAATAAGAAATGAAGAGATAAGACTACGAACAAAAGTCGCAGACATAGTTGACCGTGTGGCAAGACAGAGACCCATCTATGCCCCTAAGTGAGGTTAGACAGGGAGTACTACTTATTGATTGATTGATTGATGTATGTACCTAAAAACTGTGTCTCCGTGACGTAATGTCCTGTAAGTCAGGATTACGAAAAAAAATATTGCTTTAAAATTGTAAAAAAACCGCATGACTTATATTGAGGTATTTAGGGATCCCCTATCTGGACTGCTTTATAAGTGTGCGCTTTCACCAAATGAATGAGGATTAGTGGCCATATCAACGATTGAGAAAATATAATCTTCTTCCAGCTCTGGCTCTATGTTCTTTCGGTGTAAATGCACCCTTAGTCATATTATCCGGGAAACCCTTTACTGTATAGATGTAAGTGACATGAAGTTCACTAGGTCATCTAGTTGTTAATAAAAGTTTTATTCCAATATGACTTAGTGGATCAATAGATATGAGTCACTATAAAATATTACCTACGCCTTCAGGTTTCATTACTATAATGGACGAACATCCAAGCACGCTTTCAGCTGGTACGCCCACGCGCTGTAATTCAATATGGTCTGCCTGCCCTATATATGGAAGGCGTGTGGCTATCGAGGGATTTGTACATCAGCGCTGTGAAAAGGTCATCAATACGCACTATAAAATTATATATACATCAATACGTGAAGCAAAAACTTTATACTTGCCCCTTTTAACGAAAATTGCGCGGAGGGAGGAGTATGAAATTTCGTCATAAACATTGCGCAAGATCGAGCGCAATGGAGATCTCTTGTTGCCTCCCTATGCCCCTAAGGGAGTTTTAGATTGGATTGGATAGTTTATATAGAGGAAGAATGGCGATTGTTAATATTTTTTTAATTATGCCTAAATAATACATTAAATCAATAAAAATCCACAGACATCAACATAATATGTTGATAATGCTTTTATAATATTATATTCTTAATATTATTATACAAAAACTTTAATAATTGTTACTAGTCGTTTTTTTCTAGATTACCGGCGACTCATTCAATTAGGATTACTTGTGGTTTGCAATAAGCAAACAATTCATTCATACTAATGGTTTTATTAGTCTTTTCTCCTGCAAACTAATTTTTCAATCATGTTTTCCGATATTTACCTACACTTTTTTTCATCACATCAGACGACAAGTAAAAGATCAAATGAAATACTGCTTTTTGGAAAGAAATCTGTAATCGATCTCTCTATCGGTTTCGGTTTTCCAAATTTTTCATCAATTTAGAATCAGTTTCCTTTAACACTCTCTTATTTATTGTTCATCTGTATTTTTTGACTACTTTTTCTAATCACTTGCCTAAAACTTTTGCTTTAGGGCCATCAAAATACAATACTGGTATTTTTAACCCTTTTCTCATTTCATGAGATTTTCTCTGGTTTTTCGCGGCGCTCTATATACTTTGTTTCTATCTAAAATTGTATTTTTATGCTTTATATCATACGGGGCTGATTATTCCGACATTTTTATGACATGCAATCTTAAAAAATATTATTAATAATAATAAAAGACTTTATTGGTAAAAATATACAGAATAATCAACCAAAATTGGCGGGCTTATTGCCCAAGGCAATTTCTTCCAACCAACCTATTGTAATTAACATTTTAACTGTTGCATTTTATATACATAAAAAATAAATAAATACATATACATAAACAAATACATACATAATACAATCAAACATATACACACATAAGTTAAAGATATTTTTAATTTATTTATACCTGCTTCAAAATACGAAAAATTTTACAATTTTTTTGAAATTTTGAGCTCAATTCGGAGACAGAAGATATCTTTCAAATTGAAAAATATTTTGCATACCTATTTTGAACAGCATTTAGCACTAAAGTATAACTATTGCGTTAGCAATAATGGAAGAAACGTAAATCGACCCGGCCGGGGCCTAATGGGCGCGTCACTCGTCAGATGGACAGAATTCTTACTCCAAGACCGCATACGACGTTTTTCCAGAGGTAACATCTATACTTGGGACCGAAGGTTTTCAACGACCTGAGTGAAGCCCTGGGCCGGGGAGGTGGTGGATCGGGGCTCCTGATGAGTCGCAGAGCCATACAAAGCTTTTTGGTTGATATTGGGATCTACGAATACGAAAATAAGCTTTCTCACTTTTATTTATTTATTTTTTCTCCTTCCCCTCATTATTATCTTTTCTACTATCTTCAATGATCATAATATGTGTATCATTCAATTTCTGTCATCTATTATTCAATTTGTGCAATTATAACATTCATGTATTTTAAATATTTTTTTTTATTATATATTTTCTATAATTTTATATATCGTTCATATTTATCTTTTTGTGTTTTTGTATGGATGTGCTGTTTTATGCTTTTAAGATTGATATATTTTTTATGAATTTTTATTTTTATATATTTTTATTTTGATGAATTTTTAATTTTTTACATTTTATATCGTATGTTTTGGATCTTATTTTATAATTACCAAAAATTTTATAAGTTAGGTATAAATTTATTTTATAATCATAATCATATTTAATTTACCTACTATTTTATTTTGTCTTTTTTATATTCTGTTTTGACGTGTGTTTACTTAACTTGAGTATGTATTGGAAAATTTTTCTTTGTGGCTTTTCAAGAGGAATGGTGTTGCTTCGGACACTACTCGACACAGGCTAGTGAAGGTGTCCGAGGTCGCACTTGAATGTATTTTTTTTTTAAACTTGAATGATTTTAATTGGAAGACCCTCTCATATCGTGTTCTTCGAGGCAGAGCTGAGGGAGATGGACTTGGTGTGGGAGGAGGTCATAAGCATTGCGCAAGATCGAGCGCAATGGAGAGATCTTTTTGCCTCCCTATGCTCCTAAGTGAAGTTCAAAGGGAGATTTGATTTGATTGATTGATTTTAATTGCGTTTATATTGTTTTTACATATCATATTTGTTGTCAATAAAGTTTTTATTATAACAAACTATCGTTTATAGCGCAACCGGGTATCCACTTGTATTATATAAAGGTTCATCAAGGATAATAGAGAAATGCAGGCCAATTGAGCTCTACAGTCTACACTTTCCGGATACCAAAACGGGTCAAACTATCATTATCTTAACGATTAACCCATTGCGGATTTTGCCAAAACGATATTAAATGTTATAAAAGTAATAATTATTGCACCTGTTGTTTGGTTTAAATAAAACATATTACAATAATTCAGTGTGTTATAATGTTTATTAAAAAAAATAATTAACAATGCGTAAGTTCAAGAAACAATATTTTAATTATTATTGTATATTTTATGGAGCTAACACGAAAATCTTACGAAGTAGTCCGGTACTAAAGGTATAGAAGAATTAAAATTATGTATAACAAAAATTATTGGTATCGTAAAATTCAAGGTACGCCAAAGAATCTAATATTGTGGGTATTTGTTTTGCGAATGTGTTATTTGGAATAGAGCATAGTTAAGATCATAATATAACTTTATCTCATTTCAATAAATTATAATAGGCAAAAGGCAAGGTTTTATGTAATTATATTTTAAGAACATTAATGTACCTACTTACTAAGTATTTTCTTTGAATTCTCGACTAAAATTTACTAATTAATGCATATTTCCTACATCTATAATATAAATTAAAGTCGGGTTAGTGCGAACACTTATAACTCGAAATCGGCTGAACACATTCTTTCAATGTTTGATTTATTGGATTCTTCTCCGCTCCGGATAACAGAATAACTAATAAAAAGTTGAAAAAATGGGTAAGAAATGATATAAAATACAATATTTAAGTTAGTATGGAACGGATCACCTGTGACGTGCCAAAGAAATCGCGGGTAGTTCCCTTTCATTTTTGCAAACGTAATTGCCGCTCTTACAGTAGCCCATCCCACTTACTCAAATTTTCATACAAAGTCAACATCGGGCGCATAGAGGTAGAATGTCTGCGCTTGCATGTTATATTCTCGCGTTGTTCCCGCCTGAGTTTTGAATACGAATGAAATATGTTTGTTTTGGAAATATTTTAATGTTGATATTTTATTAGCAACTCAATCGAATTAATTATGTAATTTTTTTATGGGGGCGCAGTGCACATTATGTACATATGAACGGGCCGCCTCGGGTTAGAACCACAGGACAACGTCTGTCGGGAAAGGAAATAATTATTTTAATTAATAATTATTTTTAACAAACTATGGAAACAATAAAAAAAATGTTTTTTTTTTGGCTGGGTATGAACGGATCTAGTACCAAATATTGTACTGTTTTTCGAAGGCTGGCTTAAAGTGCTCACTGACTAGCTTTCCCAACAGACGTTATCCTGAGTTATGAATACTGAATTCGAATTTGTATAATGATAAAATATTAATAACCAATTTAACCAATGCAAATTCCTACCGATGCATCTGTTATAAACCATATTATATACCTATTTCATCCGAATACTGTCAATGGCATCAACTATAAAAAAAAACTGCCAAACGCACATTTTATTTCAAAATTTAATTTACTTAATTATAATAGTGGTGATAGCCCAAGAGAATTAGAAATGACAATAAATTGTGACCTTGAAAAGTACACTTCATGGCTTTGTTACAATCATCTTACAATTAACGTTCAAAAAACCAAATATATGATCATTAAACAGAGGAACAAAGAAGCTATAAATCTAGGCATTGTGGCAAACAGTGCACAGCTGGAGGAAGTCACAGAAATTAAGTATTTGGGTTTGATTGTGGATAATAAGCTGGCGTGGAATAAACACATAGACTGTATAAAGAAAAAAGTGGGTCCTATTGTTGGTATTATGAGAAGAGCTGAAATATTTGGACACAGCACAAAGAAGGCTATTTACAGTGCATTCATTTTGCCGCAAATCACATATGGATTGGTTGTGTGGGCCCAATGTAATCAACGACTAAGGGACGAAATTAAAAGAGTTATGAACAAGGCCCTCAAGATAACACATGGGCTCAACAAGTACACCAGAACAAAAAGTGTATATGAAATCACAGAGGCAAGTACACTAGAAGAGATTGTCTTTATTGAGAAGAATAAGATGATGTTCAGTATTACGAACAAATTGATAAAGACCAACCAATCTTATACGAGAAATCACGAAACCCACAGATATAATACAAGAATAAAGGATGACCTAAGGTTAATTACGCCAAGAACAAATAGAACAAAATTTGGATTCTTATATTCTTCATCTAAACTCTTTAATGATTTGCCTGAAGACATAAAAAAATATTCATAATAAACAACTATTCACAAAGAAATTGAAGAAATATGTGCGGGAGAGGAGAAGTGTGGGCGAAGACTGGACATCTACCATGTAGGCACATTGTGCATATTGTGGTTTTCTTTTTTGTTTTTTATCTTATTTCTTGTAATGTTGATAACTGTTGTCTGTGCTCCTTCATACCAGCATATATATGCTGTCTAGGAGTTTTTATTTCTTTTATGTTTTGACTCAACCCTATTTTAATTGTTTATCTAATACTTATCTACATTAAAAAATACACATGGGTTTTTAAGACCGGCATTGCTTTTTGCAAATTTCTCAGTTTTTTTCCAAAATTTTTGATATAATGTACTTTGTAAAGATAAAACTTATGCTCTTTTTTTCTACAGTTTCTAAAAAGCAATTACTTTTTTTGTTTTATCAGTGTGACTTTTGTTGTTTTATTTTATTTTTTGACCTTTTAATGTATTTTATAACGGATTTCTCTAATTGTTTTATTCATATATATTTAGACGTTAATCTGTATCTCAAATGAAAAGGAATTTTAATACTCAAAATTATTTGATATCATTTATTGCCACTATTAAAAATAAAATATTTATTATTGCCATAGTGAAGAAAAAACATGGGTCATTTTGTGTACAATTGTGCTATTATTTGTTATTATGTTTGGAATATTTATTTTTTTATCGTGTTTTATTGGCTTGTATAATTAATCTACATAATAATTCAAAAAAAAATAATAATAATAAAACACCTAGCAACGGTTTGACATCATACATTACATAAAAGATCTCCATCTTTCAAAAATATTTTTTTATAGTTATTTTTTACAATTTATCTTCAAGATTATTAAAAAAGTGTTTTTTACTATTTGTTTTATAATTTGTGCTATAAAAACTCTACTTTTATAAAACTCTACGCTTTGGAAAAACGAAAATTGAAAATTTATTATCAGTGTTTTGGAAAATAAAAATTAACTTGACAACGGAACTGTTTTGTGAAAAAAACAATTTTTGAAATATTTTTCATGGTTTATTTATTTTTGGATTTTTTTTTGGATCAGTCAAATAAAATGGAAAACAAGAACTTTTATAAAAAAAATAAAAAAAGAAGAAAATGTATAATGCCAAACTAACAGTTAATTATTGTTTGTGATGGAAGAAGATCGGACACCACCATCGACACCTGCATGCTTGGGCCGAGTGAACCCTCGTAGTTCAGCAGGCCCCGCTGCAGGTGGTCAAGTACGCCGCAGGATGAGATGGACGAGAGAAATGAATAAAAATGTCATCCGGGCGTACAACCGAGCTACAGAGGGGGGCAGTTTCTTGACTGGCTACAGACAAAGGCTGTCCCAGGAATGGCTTCTTCTGGAGCCCACGATAAATGTTAGTACCCAAAGATTGTCCGATCAGGTTCGGGTAATAATTAGAAACAAATTATTATCGGAATCTGAACTAGACGTTCTTAGATCGGAATATTTAAGTTCTCCGATGAATCATCATAACACAATTTTGGACATAAATTCACAACTTAATCATCACAACACAAGCTCTGATGACATTCATAATATAAATATTATAAATTCTAATGATGCTTCAAACGAGAACTTTGAATATTTCAATATACCTGATTATGACTCTATTAAGAGCAAATATGAAGAGATGCTTTTGTTGTTTCGTAATCAAGAACCCTTTCTTCGACCTTTATTGCCAAAATTCAAAAGTTTTCCAATTATTGAAAAAATTATTTGTCGTGTTAATAATATTATTTTAGATGATTTAAACTCCTGTCAAAATTTACAAGACGTTCATTCTATTCTTTATTGTGCAGCGGCTACTTGCATAAATATGGCTAATATTAAATTTAATCGAAGTCGAAATCAAAACATCATTGACCATTCAAGTACCCCCCGTTGGCAAAAAAGAATAGAAAATAGAATAACTAAATTTCGCTCAATAATTGGAAAACTTACATCATTTAATTCTGGAAACCATAGACCAAGATTAAAATTGTTTGTTGAGAAAATTTTTGATATCGAAAATATATATTCAATTGATAACTTTAATTTAAAAATAATAGAAAAAATTGACTTTTTTAAACAACGAGTCTTGGCGTTAGCTAAACGGATAAGAAGATTTAAAGAAAGGGTTCAAAGGAAAAAACAGAACCATCTCTTCTCCTTTAATCAAAAAAAATGTTTTACCAATCTGGAAGATTCAAATTTCAAAACAGATAATTTACCTAATAAAGATGATATGGAAACTTTTTGGAAAAATCTTTGGTCGAATTCTATATCCCATAACACTAATAGTGATTGGTTAGAAGAAATTAATTCTGAACATCCAGAAATGCAAAATTTTAGTATAAATTTGATTGACGTTAAAACTGCATTAAAAAAAATACAAAATTGGAAATCTCCGGGAAAAGATGGGCTACAAAACTTTTGGATTAAAAAATTTACAAATTCACATATAATATTGGCAAGACAGTTTCAATCTGCAATTGAAAATTTGAACTTTCCAGAATTCTTAACAGAAGGATTAACCCACGTGATCCCAAAAATCAATAATGCTTCAACTCCAAATAACTTTAGACCAATTACATGCCTACCAACAATTTATAAACTTTTGACATCTATAATTTCAAACAAAATTCATTCATACTTAATTGAAAATGATATTTTATCTGTCAGACAAAATGGATGTAAAATGGGATCTCGTGGGACAAAGGAATTGCTCTTAATAGACAGTATTATTTGTGAGCAGGTGAAACACAAAAAGAAAAATATCTCTATGGCATGGATTGATTACAAAAAAGCATATGATTCAGTCCCACATTCTTGGCTAATAAAAGTATTGGAAATATATAAAATTAATAACGAACTCATAGAATTTCTAAAATTTTTGATGTCAAAATGGAGAACAAAAATATCTGTTTCTCAACCATCTAGAAAATATATTACTGAATCAATCCATATCAAAAGAGGTATTTTTCAAGGAGATAGTCTTAGTCCGCTTTGGTTCTGCTTAGCTCTAAATCCGCTGAGTAAATTATTGGAATCCTCAAATTGTGGCTATGAATTAAAAAGGTCTGGTATTAAATTTAGTCATTTACTTTATATGGACGATTTAAAATTATTTGGTAAAAATTTAGTTGAATTAGAAAAATTAATCAAAATTACAAAAAAATTTAGTGATGATATAAAAATGGAATTTGGCTTAGAAAAATGTGCAAAAATTAATGTTCAAAAAGGAATAATCCGAAACAATCATCAAAATAGTTCTTCATCTGTTACAAACATTCCTCTTTTAGATAATCAAAATTACAAATATCTTGGCTTTCAACAAAATCTAGTTTTTGACCACAAAATTATTAAAAATAACATTAAAAATGAATTTATTAAACGATTAAAAAAAGTTTTGAAAAGTTTTCTCTCCGGGAGAAATAAAATTATGGCCATTAATTCATGGGTTGTACCGAAAATTTTGTATTCTTTTGGAATCATTAAGTGGAACCAAACGGAACTAGACAAGATAGATTTAAAGGTACGTAGTTTTCTCACGCAATATAGGATGCATCATCCAAGATGTTCCTTGATGAGATTATATTTACCAAGGAAGATTGGTGGTAGAGGCATGTTAAACATCAAAAACATGAATAACAAAGAGATAAACCTCCTCCAATCTTACTTTATCTCATCAAGGAATAAATTGGGTTATGAAGACCTCATTGCGTGTGATTTGAAGTACACGCCCTTAAATTTATCAAATCCTGTTTCACCATCGATAATTGGGGTACAAGATCGGGTTGATATATGGAAAGGCAAGTCTCTCCACGGTCGATTCTTCGAAACTTTAAATTCATCACATGTAAGTCTTGAAGATTCGACTGGATGGTTGAGGTTTGGTGAACTATTTAGCGAAACAGAAGGTTTTGTCTGTGCAATACAAGACCAAGTCATCGTAACCAATAATTATAAAAAATATATTATTAAAACACCTGACACTATTGATAAATGTCGTGCATGTGGCCAAACGGGAGAAACACTCAGACATATTTTGTCTGGGTGTTCTCTCCTGTGTGGTTCTGAGTATCTGCACAGACATAACGATGTGGCTAAAATAGTTCATCAAAAACTTGCCTTGAAATATGGTTTACTCGATTTTGAAGTACCTTATTATAGGTACACCCCAATTTCGGTAATGCAAAACAATAATACAAAATTATATTGGGATATACCAATACAGACTGACCGAACGATTAACGCAAATCGTCCGGACATTGTATTGGTTGATCGTAGGAACGGGATAACCTATCTCGTGGATATCACTGTACCGTATGACGAAAATTTGAAAAAAGCCGAGCAAGACAAGATAATTAAATATCTTGATCTTGCTCACGAAATCAAGGATATGTGGCATACACCAACCACACACATAATACCTATAGTGATATCGACGAATGGAGTTATTCCTAAGTCTCTTAAAGACAATCTAGGGAAACTTGGCATCTGTTGTGGTCTCAGATATGCCATCCAAAAGGCAGTTCTGTTGTCCTCATGTAGGATGTTAAGAAGGTTCCTTTCTCTGTAGTTCGAAGATCTCTCATGATTACATTACATCGTGATGTATCATGAGAGATAATACCGATATTTTTATATTTAGTATATAGCATTGTATTTAATTTTAATTTATTTTTATTAATTTTTTTTTACAATGATGTATACTTCATATGATATATTGTGATTTAATGAATAAATGATTTGAAATAATAATAATATTTAAAAAGGTCACTAAAAAGGATACCAACTTTAAATATTCTTGAGTTTTCTAATGACCCACGCAACTTTCTAATTTTTTTCCTTCGTAAGTACCTTCTCCTGACAAAAGCAAACACATTAACGAAATTGGTCCCGTCCTTCAAGTGTGATGCGACAACCACGAAAAAATAGAGCTTCATTTTATCATTTTTATTATTTTTTTAGCCAATTGTACTTTTTCTCTCTCGTCCCTAAGCAATTTCAGATGGGTAATTCTAGTTTATAAAATATAGTGATATTATCATCTGTTACATAAAAGAACACATGTGTTAAGGATGCCGAATGACAGTTGTCCGAGGAGAGCGCTGTTCTTCCTCCCATCAGAGTCCCGAAGACGAGGAAGACCCTCTCATACTCTGTTCCGCTCCTTCGAAGCAGAGCTGAGGGATATGGACATGGTGTGGGAGGAGGTCATAAACATTGCGCAAGATCGAGCGCAATGAAGAGCTCTTGTTGCCTCCCTATGCCCCTGAGTGGGGTGTAAAAGGGAGAATTGATTGATTGATTGATTGATTGATATAAAAGAAAGGCGGGTTAGTGCGAACACTTATAACTCGAGATTGGCTGAATAGATTTATATGGTGCTTGGTTTATTGGATTCTTCTCCACTCCGGATAACAGAATAATTAAATAAAAATTCGAAAAATGGATAACAAATAATATTAAATATAATATTAAAGCTAGAATGGAACAGGTTTACTGACAATAACGCCATCTGTGAAAAATTCCATAACTACACAATTTTTATTTACTTGACAACCATTGAGTATCAAAACATTGGTAGGTACGTAGATTTTTGATAGAATTTCTTTCAAGCTTTAAGAAATATTTTTTTTAACATTCAAACATATTATTATATTATACGTATTTTTGTATAAATTATAAATTCGAAATCAATAAGGGGGCGTTCAAGTATTACGTAACGCAATTTGGGGGGGAGGGGGGGTCTTGCAAAACGTTACTGTGTGTTACAAGGGGGGGAGGGGGGGTTCGAACAATGCGTCACGTAACGTTTTTTTTTCTTAAATAAAAAAAATTGTGAAATAAATCTTCCAAGTTGGACACCCTTTTCGTTTATGTTTTACGGGAAGTCCCTCGATTGTAATGTACATCATTTTTTGTTCTCCGAAGTTAGCAACCCTTTTGGACAATGTTTTACGGGAAGTCCCTCGATTTTTCGTTTATGTAATGCGGGGAGTCCCTCAATTCTACTGTATGTAATTTTATTGCTCTGCGTAAAAAGCAACCTTATTCGATTACGTCTTACGGGGAGTCCCTCGACTGCATTGTATGTCGAAATTTTCATTTCGCTCTCCTAAGTTAGCAAACCTTTTCTTTTATTTTTTACGGGGTAACCCTCGACTGTATTATACTTACGTCATTTTTATTTTATTTTCGTTGTTAGTATTCGTTAGTGCTTTAAACACGCAGTACGCATAAACACAAATTGCTTGTAGTGAGCGTTGTTAGTGAGTTTGTAGATAGGTACTATAATGTCCACAAAAGCGGGGGATTTACATAATCAACTGTTCTTGGCCTATAAAGGCTCTCATGCTGACTTTCCAACGCATCTATGTCAAAAAAATACCAATGAAATTTGAAAAACATCAAAAGAAAAAATAAAGAAAAATTTATGGAACATAATAAAAAGTATTATACGAGAGTTCAGTAAAAAATAGTCACTTCCAGAGTGTTACGTCAATTTAGGGGGGGGGGGAGGGGGGGTACAGAAAAACGTTACGGCGCGTTACATGGGGGGGAGGGGGGGTAAAAAATCTTCAAAAATTGCGTTACGTAATACTTGAACGCCCCCTAAGCCCTAAATCACTCAATAATGAGTGGAAGGCTAATAAAAAAAAACAATATTCATAGTAATGACTACCACTAGTATAAGTTTTCGATGATCGAATATCGAAACGATCATCTAAAGAGTTTCGAAAAATTTCCATACAAATATGATCGAATGATTCGATCGTATGATTTTCGAACACTATTTGCGCGCTAATAAGCTGGAAATTATTGTAAATTATTGAGAACAAGAGAGCAACCAAATTTAAAGACTGCGTATTTTAGTATAAATTAAAAATTTGAAATTAATATTCATAGTAAGGACTATAGGACAACGTTTGCCAGGAAAGCTAGTAATAATATACTTTTGAATTGGTCGTGTTCAATAGAAGCGTACTCTTCTGCCGAAGTTTCAACTACCCACCTCTATGGTGTGAATTTTCAGGCATATTTTATTCAAACGTTTCTTGTCTCTTTCCATTTTACAGTGATACTAATAGAAACTGCGCTATAACACCGTTATGATGGAATAGTTATTCCGGCATAAATCGCTTATACCTCGCGCTACTAATAATCAACCCTATACCGTGTCATAACTATACCGCAGAATACTTTGGCAAACTAGCATTTATCAATGATGTTTGTGATTCTTCTATACTACGGAGTTGATTTCTAAGCATTCCGTATAAACCCGATTGCATCCTCGAAATTCATGTGTGGAATATCGCGAGTATGTACGAATCGGTACGAATATTTCCTAAAGAATTATCTAACAACTAATGACTCCAAAAATTCATTACTGATGTTCGATTTTTGAGTGGAACAAACCACCACAAGCTTACGACCGTCTTCTACTGCTATTTCTAAGGCTGGCTTAGTGTGATCACTTTACGTTAACAACGTTCGCCATTAAGTGGTAATGTTTAAGTCTCCGAAACTCTTAATCATGAGAATTCTCAACATGTCGAAAAATCTCATGTATGCAACAAGTAGATTATTTAATAATTAATGAAATATAGAGATAAAAATTGGAAATTATTGAGAACAAGAGAGCAACCAAATTTAAAGCCTGCGATTGCTGTCATATATTTGCTTATTAACGTGCAAATAGCTTACGATTAAACTCGTACTAGCCCCACAGGAGAACGTCTGTCATTTTACAACATTTTATAAGCATCAAGTGCATAGTTATTTTATTGTGACAGGATAGATTATTAAAAAATTATCAGATTGGGAATCTAACGCTGAAATTTTTAAGTGATCACACATACTAGCCTTCAAAATGGCATACAAGACGGCAAAAGACAAGGACGGTTTGCGCCCAGTGAACATGCTGCCATGAACTAGTACCTATTAAGTAAATAAATAAATTAAAAAAATCGTAGAATATTTAAGAAGTTTAAGTTATTCTACTTCCGATGTTTTATCATTAAATTATGCATAAGCAAATTTAAAGAATCTTAAAGAACATGGTAATAACACCGGAATCAATGTTCGGTTGTGACCTATGTTTCAAACTGATTAAAATTAGGTATTATATAAAATACATAATTTATTTGAAATACTATTCACGGTCCTTGTGTAAATCGTACAATGATTCATTATAATATTATGTATGAGCTGCGTAAAAAGCAAAACTTCATATTATTATTATTATATTATTTCGCTGATTGATTATATAAGAATGATTTGTTTGATACATTGTGATTAATAATAATGTGATTATATTATAAGTTCGAAGGTAACTCTAGTAGTGTTTTATGTTTTATTTCTGCTGCGTGGATTTGTTAAAACATAATTAATTATGAAACCTACATTAAATAAAATTAACTGAATCATACTAATTTACCTACGCATTAATTTATAAGCCACCAAAATTAACGAATATTGATAAATTTATATAATATACGGATATCAGCAGTCTGTTACTCATATATTATGGGGATTGATAATAAATTAATTATATGCCGTATATACATAGAGGCTAACAGCACTGTCGAATTAATTATGTGTTTTTTTCTGGGGGTGAAGTGCACATTATGCACATATGAACGGGAGGCAAACCTAGTTAAGAGAAACTAAGAGATTTTTTGAAGAAGGCTGCTTACATGAAGAGAAAATAAAAAAAAACATAGTGTATGAATTTAATAATTAAAAAAAAAAAAATGTATTTAGTAGATATGTATGTACCCGACATAACGTCTTATTAATTACAAAATTGTTTGATAACGGTGAATTATTAATTTTGATTTGTTGGTGGCATAAATCATCCATATGGATGCAATGCCAAAAAAAAAGAAACATAGCACATGAGATTTTTCGACATGTTGAGAATTCTCATGATTAGGAGTTTCGGAGACAAGCATTACCACCTAATGGCTATCGTTGTTAACGTGAAGTGATCACACTAAGCCAGCTTCGAAATAACAGTAGAAGACGGTCGAAAGCCCGTAGTGGTTTGTTCCATTTAAAAATCGAACATTAGTCATGAATTATTAGAGTCATTAGTTGTTATATTTTCTGTAAGATCTAGTCCTGAATAAAGGTCACAAGAATCTAGACATAATTAGAACGTTGTGCACCAACAAAGCCAATAGGCAATAAATATGAGACATTAACGAAAATGGATATAGTCATATCCTGGCGCCAAATACATGACAGCAGTCGCAGTCTTTAAATTTGGTTGGTCTCTTGTTCTCAACAATTTCCAACTTTTATCTCTATTTTTCATTTTATTATTAAATTTCTACTTGTTGCATACATGAGATTTTCGACATGTTGAACATGTTGAGAATTCTCATGATTAGGTCGAGTTTCGGAGACAAACATTACCACCTAATGGCGAACGTTGTTAACGTAAAGTGATCACACTAAACCAGCCTTCGAAATAACAGTAGAAGACGGTCGTAAGCCCGCAGTGGTTTGTTCCATTTAAAAATCGAACATTAGTAATGAATTGTTAGAGTCATTAGTTGTTATTCTGATGGTAAATCCTAATAATATAGAATGCAGTATGCAGTGCCGGTTGATGTAAAGGGTCAACCGGCAAATTGTATTAATGTAAAATAGAAATATGTAGATTCAAGTGTAATGTAGATAATATTCAATGCTAAGCGCCGCTGTTAGCCTCATTTAGCAGATCTTCAATGGAATAAAAATATGAATCAACAAGAACTTCACTCCCTCTCCTTACTTAGAACCATCCAGATTTAAGATACCCCCCGGAACCACATTAAGAAAGTCGAACACTCTTTAACATTGATAGTTACCGTTGGGCGTTGATAGACCGAAAACATGGAGGTACAGGACCTCAATACCCATCGATTTAACCCCCACTTAATATGCTCAGCGATATTGGGTCGTTCAAAAGTTATTTACATTTTTGTGATTTATTTCTTTTTTAAATGAATCACTCAAATGCTCACTCAAAGTTAACAAACTAACTCTTTCAAAGTTAGCTACTAAAAGCTTGAGTCATGAAAGAGGAAGATGGTCGGCACCTGGGATCGAATCCACGACCTCCGATACGAAACAGTACGAAAGCCTGAGTCGTAGCCGCTAGACTAACAACCACTTTCACATATATATAAGATCTATCTTTTTGACGAATCCATTCGCATATTCTGGTGATGGGCACAGCCTCGTCCCATATGCAAGTGCAGTAGCACAGTCTCTGCCGAATTCATCACATCGTAAAGGAGTAAACCTTCCATCTTCATATTGTTTCCTGTGAAAAGCTGATTATCCCTTTTTGTCTTTCGAGGTGCATGTTGTTCACATGCATTTCGTGACAAATCTTGGGTTTTCACTTCCATTCATATATATATATATATATATATATTTTCAACACTCGGAAAACTATTTTTATAGTACCTATGTCATGTTTATCTCTTGCATAAAATATTCAAAACAGTCCAAAAACTTAAGAGGTAATTTCACTTTTTCTTTTTAACAAGGTGTATTTTTTTCAACTTGCTTTTAAATTTCTAGTAACATTTTACCTTTTTTATATCCATTGCTGCGGATTGGTCTCTACCGGGCTGGCTTGCGGTGTGCGGGGTGCCTTAAAGGGAGAATGTATGTATGTGTAATATCCCTTGACAGACTATTGAAATACTTGGTACCAAGATACACATAATGGTCTTGTGCAATTGTTTTTTTGCACAGTGGTACCATCAAGTTCCCACTCATGCAGGATCATTGGCTCCGTACCACTTCACCAGTCTGATATTATTTGACGGTCTCTTTGTGCACCTGTAGCATAGCAATATTTTTGTACATTTCATCAATACTAGGTACCCTAAAAACATCAAACAGTTCATCAGTAGGGAATGATCTTTTTTTCTTAAATCAGTAGTTTCTGTACCACATGGAGAGGCCGCATATTGGTTGGGTATGTTCCTCCCCATGCTACGATGCCATAAGCTAATACTGCATGCACAAATGCATAGTAAACCACTCTCAATGATTGCACAGTCATGATATTTCTAAGTGTCTGAAAAAATGTAAATCATTTTGCGCAATCTATTCACGGTTGATTCTATATGGTTTTTCCATTTCATGTCTTGATCTATTGTAATGCCCAGATATCTGACTGACTTCTTACATAAGAGGGTTGCGCATCCCCTGATGTTGCACGATGAACCATAACATGCCCCATCGTGAACCCTCACCGACAGATCCTGAGGTATCTGAGATGGCATCAAAGAGAACGGCATCACCACTGTTTTATCCGCATTCATTGACAGTATGTTATCGTCAAACCATTTCTTAATAATATTAATATGACGATTTGCTTTTTCAATTACCTCGGTCCAACTATCGCCAGTCGTCAACATTACGGTATCATCAGCAGGCTTACTCTCGAAACTCGATTCGAACCCAATTCCAATTTCAATCACTCACAAATCACTCCAATTCCAAAACGGTACTCTTGAACCAAATTCCGTGCGATTGGAATCGGATTTGAGATTGGCGTTCCAAGCCGTGAAAACGTTTTCCTTTCAAGTTTGTTATTGCAATATTAAAATATTTTCGCTGTAAATTGGGAATTGATAATTGTTGTTATGTCGCGTTATTCTCAAAGAAACTGAAAGGAAGTAAACCTGACACCCGTGAGTGGTATATATTTTTTGAAACATAAAATAAGTCGAATTCGATTTACTAATAACTGTCCTACTTAACAAATTTAATAATTTGACGTTGCTATAATATTTAAGGATTATTGTTTTCTATAAATGGAAACACTCATTTATATTTCAAATATACCATAGAGTATAATAATACTACTTAAAATAGAGTGGCAACTCGAGCGTTTTTTTGTAGACTGGGATTACAACGCCATATTTTGTTCATCGTACTAAAATTACGCGCATGCGCGCTTTCAAATCTTATACCCCTCAATATATTCAATTTTATCCTTAACTTATGAATTTAAATAGTTTCAAAAATGACCTACTCTATTTCATCAGCAAATATATTTTTATTTTAACGTAACATTTTAAACTTTTTTTTACACATTCAAGATTAAAACGTTAAATTAAAACAAATATACATCCATTTTAGAAATAGGATAAGTCACTTTAAGAAACTATAAATATTCATAAGTTATGGACAAATTTTAATATTATGTCAGTGTGTTGATGAATATTATACACTATATATTTTATGAAAAGGAATTAAAATTTGAGATGTTATAATGCATTAATAAAACAATCCAATAAAATAAATTACATTTATTTGTTTTTTATACTTAATGCTTTGACATAATATTTTTTTAAAAATAAAATTTATATAACGAGTGAAGACTTAAAGAAAATTATCACAAAACCTCCTATTTCTTGAGTTCATCACTCAGACATTCCAATATTTAACCACAGATTTTGCATTAAATTACGAGACAGATCGTTCAAACATCGCTGCACTGATGAAAACAAAACAAAGCGACCTATATCGCAACACATGAATGAAAACAGAGAATAAAGCGTCCAAATATCATAAAACGATACAAATAATATATGTATTTACGTAAAATGAAATCACAAAACTTATCATATCAAGCTTTGAAATATAAAGAAACTGACACATGGTGAAAAAAATATAAAATCGCGCAACTAAATCAATAACTTCTTAGCAACACAATCAACAACTTCTTAGTAACCCAATCAACAGTTTCTTAGCAACAATCAACAACTTCTTAGCAACTCAATAACAGCAGTCATGCGGCTGCGCAGCTGTAGTTCCAATAATTTCCGAAAAAAAAGTTCTGGCTCAAGGACCATGAGGTGTCAAACTTATCTGTCAAATATATTGTCTATGGTTTGTATGGAAGTTTCACTACCGTGAAATATACATTTTGACGTTTCTGTATTAGAGTGTTGCGTTATTTGTTTACTTATATTTTATTATAATTATTAAAAATGCTAGCATTATTTATTTGCTGATTACTTTTTATAAACGGGAGCATCTCATATTAATGGAATAAAAACGGGTGGAAGCAAAACGTTTCACATCAATAATTGCGTTTAAAGAAGCTGCAGAAAAATTCGTAGAGTGTGCCGAATCTTTAACCGCAACTACTGCTGCCATTCGTTCACGGTCTGCTGTGACGGCGGCAGCCTTGAGGGAGATTGCTAAGGAAAAAAATAAATTCCAACAGAAAATAGCTCTAATATTTTTTTTATTTTGTATTTTTTATAATTTAAATATCTAAAATAAATAGTCAATAAAATTATTATGTATTACAATTCTGTTATTTTTACAAACCTTGACAATTGACATAATATACCTACTATTATATACGTGAAATTTGTAATAGAATTCACAATACAGAAGCTATTTATAATAAAATTGTTATTTCTTAAACTCTCTCAAATTATTCATATTCGTCTATGATGTGAATTCCACAGCTGATGAACTAAATCATATCTGGCTTGCATTCCTCTAAGTCATGAGCTGCAGAAAGAACTTTTGGTACTATGGGTATGGTTATATTATGATTTTCATGACTTCCAATGGTAATGATGTCGAGTTGCATGTTGTGCACACAAAATATCACTTCGTCTTTTATAGGTTTTCCCATATGAGGTTACAAAATCCCGTACAAGTCTTCATACACCTTTTTGATATTCTATTTGCTAAAAATTCCCCACTACTCATGCTAAACGCATTTTGCGAATATCTTGCTATTCAACGCAAGTTATTTCGTTGACGCATATCGACTTGATGCGCGTTTTCCAAAATATTAAAAAAATAATACAAGACGAGCCATTTTTTTAAGTAATATAATTAAAATACGTCTTCTCGATTTCAAAAAAGTTACTTTCTTGCGATCTTGTAAATAATGACAGTTAGACGATTCCAACATAATTTCGTGAAATCGAGTAGTTGTCAAAACGACGTCAAGAGTACCAATTTTCAAATTTTACACGATTTGACATGTTCTTCAAATCACCACTCGATTTGAATCCAATCGTGCGCTAGCGTCGCATTTCAAGAGTACCATTTTGGGATTTTACGATTTTAGGATTGGAATCGAGTTTCAAGAGTAGCCGTGCAGCATAGGCAATTAACTTACTACTGTAGGTGGCTACTTACATAACATAAGTATGTAAGTAGGTAATTACCTACATAGTAAATTGTAGATTCCTACGTTACCGGCATGTCGCCTGGTACGTGGATTACTCACTGGCGCCAATGTTTTCTGTGCGCTAGTAGTTTTACATGTAGTCGTACATACAACTGCATGTTTTACAAGCTCCACCACTTCCCGCGTTTTCTTGTTTATACGACGCGTATTAGTAGCGGGCTCATTATTGTGATTTGTTCATGCCAAACTTATCATATTATTTAATAAACATTTCCAATTTAACACGCTTGTTTTATGTAGCCTACCTTCTTAGTTGAATCTAATTTAATTCCTTATCAAATAAACGCTACATAATTGGTGACCCCGAGGAAGTGTTAATTTTCAAATCAGTTATAAGTTTTTTGTGAATATATTTTTTCTTTTGTGTGGTTAAATCAAATTTAAGTGAAACAGCCTTTTAAAATGTTGAACACCGAAGAAAATATGTCTGAAAATAGTGCGCAATCAATGGTGCCCGCGATTTCCTTGGGCTCAAAGATACCCGATTTCTGGCGAGATCAACCTCGCTTGTGGTTTCATCAGTTCGAGGCCATCTTACAACCTCAAAAAGAAAGTAACGAATCAAAATATTATCTTATAATCGCAAAGCTAGGGAAAAATGAGCTAATGCAAATAACAGATATTCTTCAAAAACCACCAGAAAAACAGAAGTATGAAGCAGTTAAGAGCAGACTACTTCAGGTTTACGAAGAGTCAGAGACGAGGAGATTACAAAAACTTTTAGAGGAAGTGGAACTAGGAGATCAACAACCGTCTCATCTGTTGAGACGCATGAAAGACCTAGCTGGAGGCAAAATAAATGATGAGACCTTAAAAATACTTTGGATGGGACGCTTACCTCAAACAGTCAGAACAGTGTTATCAGTCTGTGATGGCGAAGACTTGGATAAGATGGCCACGATTGCAGATAAAATTAAGGAATCAAACAGGAGTAATAATTCTGAGGTTGGTGAAATTAAATCTAGTACAATGGAATCATTAACGAAACAAATAGCAGCACTAAGCCTTAAGTTAGAGGCAATAGAAAATCAAACACAGCCCAGATATCGACCTGGAAGAAACCCTTTCAGAGATCGCTCTCGAGAACGAAGTAATAGTAGAAATCAACAGACTACACGGGGAAATTGTTGGTACCACTTTAAATTCGGAAAAAAGGCAAATAAATGTGTAAAACCTTGCTCTTACGAGGCGGAAAACTAAATGCGACATCTGCAAACGGGATAAGCGATGTCGATAGCACATCCCGATTAGAAGTGTTTGATAAAGTTACAAACCAAAAGTTTCTTGTGGACACAGGGGCCGATGTTTCGGTAATTCCACCCAGGAACAACCGAGAGAAACAACATAAGGACGAAAAATACACTCTTTACGCTGCAAATGCTACTAAAATTGATACATATGGGACGCGTACATTAACCTTAAATTTGGGACTACGCCGACCATACACATGGACATTTATCATAGCAAACGTTAAACATTCGATTATTGGTGCTGATTTCCTTAAAAACAATAAATTGCTAATAGACCTACATGGCAAGCGGCTTATTGACGAACTTACAAACATGTCAACCATTACTCATGTTACGCACGTTTCAGCACCTACAGTAAAACTGATCGACTCTAACGACATATATCATAACTTACTGGCAACTCACTACCCAGATTTACTACGATCGGAAAACTTTAAAAACACAACTAAACATAATGTAGTACATAACATCATAACAAACGGACGTCCTGTCTATGAAAAAGCTAGACCATTAAACAAGACAAAATTTTTAGCTGCAAAGAAAGAATTTGAAAAGATGATTAATCTTGGGATATGTCGACCATCAAAAAGTAATTGGGCAAATCCATTACATATCGTTTTGAAGAAATCTGGAGAAATTAGACCTTGCGGAGACTACAGGCGATTGAATGCCATCACAACTCCTGATAGATATCCATTACCACGTCTGACAGATTTTACAATGATTACAGCCGATAAAAAAATATTTTCAAAGATAGACCTTAGACGTGCTTATCACAATATACCAATTGCCGAGGAAGATATACCAAAAACAGCAATTATAACTCCTTTCGGGCTTTTTGAATTCACAAAAATGAACTTTGGTCTACGTTGTGCAGCTCAAACTTTTCAACGATTTTTAGACTCAATACTGCGAGAATTTAGCTTTGTTTTTGCATACCTGGATGACATTTTGATCGCTTCAGCCAATAAAGAAGAACATACAAATCATCTCCATCAAATTCTGAAAAGACTAGACGAGTATGGGCTAACCATCAATGTGGACAAGTGCAATTTCGGCGAAGAAAAAATTCATTTTTTAGGTTATCATATCGATAAAAATGGTATCAAACCAAGTGAGGAAAAAGTTGAAAACATAATAAATTTTCCTAGACCAGAAAATATTGAACAGTTGCGAAGATTTCTGGGTATGGTAAATTTTTATAGGAGTTCGATAAAGAATGCAGCATATCATCAAAAAGAGTTGAATGCATATCTTCATAATTCAAAGAAAAAAGATAAAACGCCAATACAATGGACAGCAACATCGACAGATTCATTTGAAATGTGTAAGAATGGTTTGAAAAAAGCCGTTACACTTTCCCACCCAGTCACAAACGTACCCTTATCTCTCATGACCGATGCTTCAGGAACCTGCGCAGGAGCCGTTTTACAACAATGGGATATGAATGAATGGAAGCCATTAGGATTTTTTTCGAAGAAATTTAGCGACGCTCAACAAATCTATAGTACGTATGATAGAGAATTGACAGCAATATATCTCGCAATAAAACATTTTCGGTATCTTATTGAAGGAAGAGAGCTCACCGTTTTAACTGATCATAAACCATTAACATACGCATTAAGTAAAAAGGTGACACCATCTGACACACCACGAAGATTAAGACAGTTAGATTTTATATCACAGTTTACAACCCAAATACAACACATCAAGGGTGAAACCAACATCGTGGCTGACACATTGTCAAGGCTAGCAGAAATAAACGTTACACATAATTTTGACGACGATGAACTGTTTAAAGATCAGTTAAAAGATGAAGAGTTAACCGAATTGATGAAAAATAACAAAAACTTGAAATTCAAAACTATAAAAATGCCAAATACGAATAATCAACTTATTTTTGATGTGTCAACAAATCAAGCAAGAGTGTACCTACCAGAAAAATACAGGAAGAGTGCATACAATACAGTTCACAATACTTGTCATATGGGCGCAAAATCAACAAGTAAGTTAATGAGACAGCGATATGTATGGACCAACATGAACAAAGATGTAAATAGTTGGGTAAAACAATGTCTCAGCTGCCAAAAAGCAAAAGTTCACCGTCACACAATTTCACCGCTAGCAGACTACCATGTATCAGAAAGATTCGAACATGTCCATATTGATATTATAGGCCCATTACCACCATCAGAAGAAAATAGATACTGCATAACATTCATTGATCGAGCAACATCATGGCCAGAGGTTATTCCAACCAGAGATATGACGGCCGAAACGGTAGCTAAAGCATTAGTCACAAGCTGGATAGCGAGGTTTGGTGTACCGTCCAAAATAACAACAGATCAAGGACGCCAGTTTGAGTCTGATCTATTCAACCAACTTGCTCATCTACTTGGAATAACGAAAACGAGGACAACAGCTTACAATCCGAGATGCAACGGAAAAATTGAAAGACTGCATAGAACACTGAAAGCAGCAATAATGGCCAAATGCAGCGATAACGCCAATTGGTATAATCATCTACCGTTGATTCTTTTGGGAATGAGATCAGTCCCAAAAGAAAATGACTACAGCCCAGCACAGATGACTTACGGCAAGACTATTAACCTGCCCGGAGACTATTTTACAACATCTACGACTAACATAAACCATTCTGACTATACAAGACAGTTAATAGATTCTTTTAAGGACTTAAAGCTGACCACGAGTTCACATAGCAGTAACAGACAAATTTTTTTACACCCACAATTAAAAACATGCACACATGTTTTTATCAGAAACGAAGTTAAAAGATCTCTGACAGCACCATACAAAGGACCTTTTAAAGTTCTAGAGCGCAACGAAAAGTTCTATAAAATAGACCTTGACAATAAAGACGTTAATATTACTATTGATAGGCTAAAACCAGCATTTTTAATGCAAACAAACACAAATGACGAGACTACAAATGTTACTACACAACCAACATCAATTCAAACAAAAATACAGACAGAACAAAACGCTGACCTATTGAAAAAGACAAAAAAAGTACAATTTTCAACACAGACATCAACTTTAAAAACTCGTTCAGGAAGGGCAGTACAACAACCTAAACGATACCAGTGAGAAGTAACCAAGAAATTAACTCACATCGTTTAAAAATTAAAATAAGATATTATTTTTATTAAATTTTTTAAAATTTTTAATGTGAATTGAAAGGTTGTCATTCTTATTCAAGTACATACATAGAATTAATCTTATTATAATTTATAAGATCATGTTTTTATAATTTAGTAGATACATACAATATATGCAACTGTATACCTAATTTAAATTTGAAAATGTAAAAGAAAAACTCTGATAAATCACATACCAAATTTTAACTGTTTGTATAATGTTTAAAGGTTATTTAAAGGAGGATTAAGAATTTTTATTAGATCATATTAATATTATCATTAAATACATACAATTTGTGCAATAAGTACTAAGGGTATAGTAGTTTTTAATTGCTTATATTTTTAATGTTTAAAGGTGTATACAATAATAAAATTTATTATTTTTTAATGTTCATTCTTCAGGGGGAGCAATGTAGGTGGCTACTTACATAACATAAGTATGTAAGTAGGTAATTACCTACATAGTAAATTGTAGATTCCTACGTTACCGGCATGTCGCCTGGTACGTGGATTACTCACTGGCGCCAATGTTTTCTGTGCGCTAGTAGTTTTACATGTAGTCGTACATACAACTGCATGTTTTACAAGCTCCACCACTTCCCGCGTTTTCTTGTTTATACGACGCGTATTAGTAGCGGGCTCATTATTGTGATTTGTTCATGCCAAACTTATCATATTATTTAATAAACATTTCCAATTTAACACGCTTGTTTTATGTAGCCTACCTTCTTAGTTGAATCTAATTTAATTCCTTATCAAATAAACGCTACACTACTATGTTCAGTTTGAAGAATAAAGAATAAACAACAGAGGTCCCAGTACTGTCCCCTGGGGAACTCCGTAGGTTGGGGTTCCAGGGTCACTCAGAATGTTAGAAAGTCTTACCATTTAATTAAATAAAATCCGGATTTTACAAAAAATATTGTTAAAGCAGATATCTTAGAGATATTAATTCATGTTGTATCATTGGTAGTGGATAAACCGAAGCATGGGGGTATATGTATAACCTCAATGCCTATTGGTTTTACCCTCATGTGTATTCAACGATATTGGGTGGTTCAAAAGTCATGTACATTTTTGTGAAATTTGAATAAATGATGGATTTTTGACTAAAATACACAACAGTGACCAAACTATTCATTTATCGGTTTCATGATTTTTTTTCATAGAATAATTTGATATTGGTCCTAATGTAATATCTACATAATATTTCAGAAATGTTTGTTTTTTTATTTGCCTTTGACAATACTTTTACCTTATATGTGAATCACGCTCTAAATACAAATGCTACGTCAGATATTAATATGCCCAGAGCCGTACAAAATGCTGGAGAAGGTTCTTAAATACAATTTGCTGCATTAACTTTAATATATTTAGAGATATTTAAAAAAATCTATTTTTTAGGATCTTCATACAAATTTATCAAAAAGACTTTTGGAAACAAAATTACTCATGTAAACGTTGAATGGAATCTTGGTATTACGGAATGAAAATGTAATAAAATAATTGTAGATTGATTTGTTATACATAAATATTATTCAAATCTTATTATTCTCAATAAATAAAGATTAAATGAAAAAATTTGCAAAATGATTCCTCCGTTTTGAAGTTTGACAGATAGCACAAATCATCCTCTATGGGTGGAATGCCCAATTAATTATCAAAGTAGGGAATGTAGCTAAGATTCAAACCACAGAGCTCTCTATGAAAACTTGCAAATTATGTCGGTAGGTTCGTATAATATTATGAGGTCGGTAAAAAAGTCATTCTTCTTTTTCTGTGCTTATGTCAGTTATAGAGGTCTGTTAAGCAATGGGAAGCTAGACTAGAACCTGTTTAATTACCTACCGATCAAGCCTGACACTCGGAATCAAAAACGTAAAGCAAAACAGGTATAAGCTAGTGTATAATATTATCTTTGTAAGTAAGAAAGTGGAAATGTTTAGCACCGTGATTCGAACTTTGATTAAAAGTCTGATCTTTTAACAGGCAATTAATAGAGGTTAGTAAATTTTTAAGTGCACTTAATTAAATGCGATTTGAAGTAGATGCAACGGTTAATGTGTAAATATATTTTTATACCTAATTGGTATAAATTTACGCAATTCCACTCCTATCAGCAACATTTTCTACGGCTTTCCTGCCATATTTACGTGTAACCAACATATTAAGATAATTATAATTAATTATTGCCTAAATGCAATTAAAACGTCATTTACTTAGTGTATCTAATTTTATATTTCTATAAAGTCAATAACACTAGATACATTATATTATTGTGTCGCATAGATATATCTTTAACTTAGTTTAACTAGATATTAGGCGCGTACCAAATCAACACTAGGCGAGTTTATCATTTTATTATTGTAAATACTCACTAGTACATTTACAAATACTGCTGTATCTAATTTCAAACATACGCGAGTTTAAAAAAAGTGAGGTAAATTTCCATTCTGGCATCGATGTTCATTAAGTTATTAGTATTTTTTTAATGAATCTGTGCTCACTCAAAGTAGTGAACACAAAAAATACACTCTTTGACTCTTTCACAGTAAGCTACTGAAAGCTTGTGTCGTGAAAGAGGAAGATGATCGGCACCTGCGATCGAGTACCGACGATCCCCGTACGAAACTGATCGAAAGCCGGCGTCGTAGCTGTCAGGCTTCCAACCACTTCATTAATTTGATTGGCTATTTTTCTGATCACGCCGTGACCCTAAAAGAGTAGGCAAAGAGAAACGATCTCAACCATTTTGAACATCTCTATCTCGAATGTTCTTCTTCTTATTGATACAGGTCTGAGTCCTGTTTTTCTCGGATATTATTCCTGTGACGCGGAAGTCCAGCTGTCCCTCCTTGGTGGTCGTCCAGAAGGTCTGCTGGTTGATGGAATTTCATAAAAATTATGAGTTTTTCAATTTCTGATGGGACTTGTGTTATCGCATCTTGAAGCTGAGTGTAGAACTCTTCCGACTCTTCGATTGGTTTCGTTATATCAGGCGCACAATATACCTACGCTTATAAGGTTGAGTCGTCTATTCTCCACTTCAATACACACTTTCAACATTCTATGATTCATGTATTCTATGTTGTCAATGGAGTTCTCGTAGGTACTTCTCATGTAAAAGAATTCCGACGCCCGAACTAGCTCTTTGGTGTTTTTCTTTCCCGCTATATAATATCAGAATATAGTTTGAGTGCTTTGATGTTTCCTTGCCCTTCTTCTTTGTTTCTGACAATCCACGGATGTCTGTTTTACGGTGTTCTAACTCAAATATCACTTCCTGCTTTTTTCCATTCCATGACTTGATATTCCAGCATCCTATCCGCATTATATGTTTATTTCGTAATCGTTTAATTCTTTTCCTTGCTTTGGTCGTCTTTGGGGATCTGCCGTGTTCCGAGAACCCTCCTCCTTTTTCATCCGGGCTTGAGACGGGCAACGGCGGAGTTCAAAAGGCGGAGAATAAAATCTCTATATATATAAAAATGGAGCCCTATATTGGTCATCGCAACACGAGCGAACGATTTGACCAATTTCGTTTATTCTGTTTTTAATGGCTATTGTCTTGAAGGAGAAGGTTTTTATGAAAGGAAAAATTAAGATAACTTAACGTACCCAATTAACCTTCTTATTACTTACTTTTGACAATACAAACTAATATAAATAATAATAAATAAATAAAACTTTATTGTGAAATAATTAATTAAAAACAATTTTTATACAAACACTTTAAAGATTCAAAGGGCGGACTTATCCCGAAGGATCTCTTCCAGCCAACCCAACTATTCTATTTTTGAAATTTAATTAGCGTTTTGCATCAGTTTGATGATGGTGCGATTGTCAGATTGTGAACTCTACCCCTATTCCGGATATTACTCACTGACGTAAGTGAGAAACTAAACGGAAATATTGTATGGGGTGCGGAGCTTACCGAAGTATTCTGTAGGGGCGCTATACACGTTTCCATACAAAATTTTGTTACTTCCAATGCATCAACATGTAGATAAATGTTCTTGGTAGCCATCTAAAAGATAATAATAATAATCTTTATTTCACATTTTCCTCCATCTAGCCCCACTAGACAAACTAGTCTATGTTGAGGCATACAGAGTATCATTAGGTATACATGCTTGAAATACAATATAATAATGATAAACTTAATAAAATTTTAATAAAGGAAATAAAAAAAAGTATAAGTTCTTAAAGTTAGAAAAAAGGCTTGCAAAAAATAATATAGAAATAAAATAAAAAATAAAAAGAGAAGATAAAAGTCTTAAGAGAAAAAAAGAGAAATAGAGAGAACTGGTAACAAAAATAATAATAATAAAACAAATGTAATTATAGAAATATAAGATAACAATATAAAACAAAGAAAATAAAATAATGTAAAACAAAAGAAAAATATAAGTAAATGTAACAAAGCAAATACAAATAGAGAAAAGAAAAGAAAAGTAAACAAAAACTCGCGCGCAGTTGGACAGACACACATATATAGAAGTATACAGGGTTTACATCACAGACAAACCCACAAACCCGACACTCAATCAATCAACTAAAGACAAAGATAAAGTTATCTAGTGGATACGATAAAGTGATGAAAAGAATATGACTGCCGCATCAATTGAAAACTATCCAAAAGACGGAAACCATCAAGAAGTGTTGCTATACCTCCTGAAATCTATCGATTACAATGATGAGCGATATCTACACATTAATGCGGCAAATATCTCAAAAAAAGGTTTTTCAGTAAGATAAATTATTTTTCTCTTCACTGATTGATGCGTTGAGCCGAAGACTAATAATAAGGGTACTGTAAACATCGTTTAATTAAACACAGGTGCTTCGTTCAGAGTTGTGTCGGTTGAATAGGTAGGTAAATAGTTTATCATTATACAAATTAGAATTCAATAATATTAATAGTAAAAACAGGCCAACGTCTGTCGTAAAAGCTAATTCCATATAAAAAATAGTATATTATTCTTGTCGATTAGACTTTAGGAACAGGTGTATCAATCAATCAATCAATCAATTCTACATTTAGACATCGACAGCTGTACCAACCTTGTGACTGCATGGCGCACGCAAGTGGTTGGAATTTTCAGCGTGTGCCGCCTGTTCCCAAAATGGCAGCTTACAGATTTTCTTATGATTTATTTAAAATATTTTACTTCTGTAGGCTAACACTGTAAACAGAATTGACACACGCATATAAATCATACATTACAATATAATAATATCACTACTCTACAATTAATACAACTTCATTATTATTATTATTATATGTATGTGTTTTTTCATTTTAACGAACTTCCAATAATAATGATCAGTCTATTGGTTGCTATTCTTGTGTCTTTTGATATTGTTATTATTTTTAAACTTTTATAGAAATTTTGTTTGTTTTTAATTGATTGAAAATCGGCTCATACGTTTTGAAGTATCAGCTGCTTGTTGAAGGTGTTAAATTTACCGAAATATTCAAAACAAAGTAGAAGCTTATGAATGTTAAATTGATTTCATCCTTTTAAGTATTGGGTCAAGTCAAGGTTTAAATGAGACAACGAAAAACCCTAAGCCATTAGACAATTTTGAAAAAATCAATATCCTTGTCACATGCAGATTACATTATTCAAATGTAAGTATAACAACAAAAAATTGACGTTACAAACAAAAAAAAAGTTTCTTTATATTATTTTGTAATGGTGAAATATTTACCAACCCACTTATAGGAAGATTATCACAAAGGCATACCTGTTTGAAATTTAATAATAGGTACTTAATGATAATTAGGAGTCGTTGTTTTGCTATGCAAATTATAATTTTGTACTCGGAGATAATTTCGAAATAGCGCTGCGTGTACAATCCATTTTGTGATATATGAAGGATGTACTCGTGCTTTTCTTCTAAGGTATCAAAGGTACGAACGACACTTGCGCCTCTAATAGTTATAATGTAGCTTTCAAGCATACTTTGCACAAACGTTTATCGATGATATAAAACTCTGCCATATTTAAGGCACGAGTCGTGTTGCGGATCCGACTTTTATTCGGATGTCGTCGCCTCTGTTCCCACTCGAGACGTTTGGGAACAATATTTGACGGGACGACAAAAAAAGAGTTGTCGGATAGATTGATTTGAAATTTACAGCCTCCAAAATGCATACATCATTTTATCGGATCCGACAGACGACAAGTCATCTTCTTCAGAATTTGTCGCGCACAATTTGACCTGCAGAGACCGAAGCCATTGGATCGCATCGTCAGTGCGTGCAAGTCCTGCAGTCTTCTATGAATGCCACTCGTTTGAGTCAGATGATCGAGTGTTTGTATCATCCCACAGACGCATGCTGGTGAGTACCTACATTGATCCCTGAGACGACAAGTGGAAATATTTTTCATACACGAGGCAAAAGCAATCCAAGTAAGACGAATATAATATTGCATACGTTGCATACTATATTATTCGTCTATAAGTCGATATTCGTTGCTATGACAATAATAATAATCATAGATGTCCGCGAAGAATGAGATACTTACATACAACTATTGGTACGGGAAGAGTAATGTCAAATTATACGTTATTAAGTAAGTAAATTTTCTAATTTTTATTTATTTTGTCCTGAATATTTTTTATATACGTAGCCAATATTAATTTAAAATTGGATCATAATTTTTTATCATAATTTTTAATTTCTGTATTATCTTTATTATTGTTTTAACTGTCTTGTATGATTGTGTTCGATATGTGTGACATGTTACTATTTTCGTTTGTTATCTTTTCAAGTTAAACAAATTAAACGTTAAAGGTGCTTACGCCGTGAATGATTTAATAAATTAATAAGTTATTTTTTAAGTCGGTAAGTTCGTTTACTTCGGAACTCACATGAAGACCTCAAACACATTAGTAGAATAAAATTTCTCTTTACTTGCGAGTGTCTCCATCTTGTGGTAAACTCAGAAACTAAAAGCGTTAATGACATCAGTCAGCGAATTCAATATTAATCGGTACTTTACAGGGGACCCACTGAAGTTACGGACCTCAAATTTTACGTGCTTGTGTAGGAGCATAAGACCAACCCGTATACCAAATTTTATGAAAATCGAAGACTTTTTTTTTCTTTGTTAGCCCTTTTTCTAGAACAAGTGAAATTTTCTTTGCATACTTTAAGGGTTCCCCTGAAGGTGCAGATCTCAACATTTTACTGACTCATCTACATCGAGGGGCTAACCGTTCTACCAAATTTCAATCAAATCGGATAAGAATTACTATGAGTTATGGGTGCGCACACATTTTTGGTGTACGCGTACGGGTACGCGGAAATTTTCTTCCTCTTCTAAAAAAAAATATTTTTATGCATTTTTGGAATCTACACTCTCGAAAACGTCGAGAAAATTAATGGGAAGTTTTCTGGGGAGCTTCCGACAATACACACTAGGTGGCAGAACTTCTAATCAGGTCTATTGTCAAATTCAGTGCTGCCAACGTAGAGATATTTTTTTCAGTGATGCCAACGTTGGGAAGTTTGTTTTCCACTGCGTTGCTAAGAAGTTGTTGATTGAGTTGCTAAGAAGTTGTTGATTTTGTTGCGCATAAATTTGAGAATAAATCTCAGGGGTGCTGTTCTGTATTTTTTAATTTGTATTTAGGTAGGTATATAAAAAAAAAGAACAATTTTATTTGTAATAGTATGTAAAAAATGCACAATGATTACTCTAAACCTATTGTAAGTTATCATGTATAATAATATATAAGTTGTTTAATTTGAAATAAACTAGAATGATATTTTGGAGGTTAGATTGTGAGCGACCATAAGAAGAAGAAAAAGTAAATCGCCCCCGTTGGCAACACTGAATTTGACAATAGACCGGATTAGCAAGAGCGCCTCTAGCGGCACAAAAAGGAAAAAAAACATCCCATTTCAGCGAAATCTATTTTTTTTGAAATCCGATCACAAGACTCATGTATATTCCATACTACCTATGAGTAATATAAAAAGTGGACAGTTAGTTTTTTTCGCACTCTATATTAGCTAAAAAATCGTTCGAAAAATTCAAAATACTAAGAGTCTGTATAAAACGCCCATTTTTGACTAAGGCTGGCTTAACACTTTAGAATCGCTGAGGCTATACACGACGAGTCGTATATTCAAAAATTGTTGTCTCTGTAACCATTTACATCATGCACGTCAGGGTTTGACAAAAAAAAGTACTAAAATAATGATAACTTTAAAACTAAAAAAAATGGCTGAGCATATTACATATATTGAGTTATTTGGACAGCCCTAAAGGTTTTATATCTCTGGACTTTCGCTTAGTCGTACTTCTGGGACATCCTGTATAATATTTGTCGATAGAGTACCCTTATTCTGTAGCAAGTGTAGGGTAGTCACTTGAAAAAAGTGACTATTAGGCGATACATTTTGTATGAAAAACGTCTATACGTATCGAATGCGAGAATCGCATATAGACGTTTTTCATACAAAATGTATCGCCTAATAGTCACTTTTTCCAAGTGACTACCCTACACTTGCTACAGAATAGGGGTACTGATAAAAATGACGGCAGTCGACACCGTCCAAGGCGCGCAATAACATCGTCAGCTTACTTCTAACTTGATAACTGATAATAATTAGAAAAACACATAAACGTATATAATCAAGTATTTAAACAATAATGACATTGTTATCCATAGATCACTCTCGAGAGAGTGAATTGCCACATTGTAAAGAAGAAGACATTGTTATCGTTTGAAACTTCACGGGAGCCATTCTTAGCACCCGGTTGATTGAAGCAAAATATTCAATCTCTATAACAACATCCATAATATTCTGTATGGCCATAAAATAATGAGTAATTTTCAATTTTTCAGACAACTCTCTTTGATTTCTTCACCTCGCAAGCTCAGATTAATATGCTCACTCAATGCTTTTTGATAATTTATCAAAATAATAATAGTACGTACCTACTTATCATAATTTTTATATACCTATAGATTTATACGCAATACCTTGTTCTTCCTAAGTTCCTTATTAAGATCACTGATGGAAGAATTAAAATGACAGAGTTCAGATGGTTACTAGGAATTTTATTTTTTTTCTTTCTTATGGTGTGTATATAGAAGCTCAGGAGTAACTGGAAAACTATGAACGATGCCTGCGAAGAATCAAGATTCTTCGTGTCAGTTCAGTCAAAGATTTGTCGGCAGGGATGTAGAACAATGTTGTGGTTGACTTGACACAAACAATTACCGTGAGTGGGGAAAACCAAATGGATGGTGTGGAGTGATAGGGTGAATCGGATATTCATCAGTCACAAATGCAATCGCGTTAAGCAATTCGTCCATCACTCCAAACTGATCTTCAATGGGGAAACTCGAGTGGACGTGGTCCGAGTCGTCACGTCACTTGACTGTCATTTATTTATTTTATTTCAAAGAGACGCCAACAGAACACTTAACAACACAAACAAAATAAAGACATGAATTAGAATATCCAGCGCTCTAATAACAGGTATCTCCCGCATATTATCTATTGTACATAGTTAGGTGGGTACAATCAACGTCTGAACATTTAAATAAAACTCATAAAAAAAACCTTTCACTGCGTAGGCATTTAGTTAAGAAAATTAAAGAAAGGAAATATATGTGCATACCTAAACATATATATTTATACACATTGGTTTATTCTCAAAAGAAAAAAAGAGAACAAAAAGATAATTAAAAAATAAACGATGATTTAAAATAAAAAAAGATCGAAAAATGGAGTCGGTAAAAAACATAGATTATAGTCATTGTTGAAACCGTGGTCCAGTTTTGTCATCGTCCTTCCATTAGGGTAAACCGTTGCTGTTTTAAATTCAATAATAGCAAAATGTCTGTATTAACGTAGTGAAATTTCTTTAAAATGATTGAAAAAAAAAAACTAAATTTCACATCTGTCACAATAGATGACATCAATTTGGAGTTATCGGGGCTTTAAAATACTCTTGATACGCATCACGTGTAAGCCTTTCAGATAGGGTAAGAACACGTAGAAAGCTGATTCCGATTCGCGCCGACCGGCTCATAGATTGTTGTCTATAGTTTCAATGTATTTAAATGGGCATGCCGGAAATCGGGTTCCTGCTTTTTCTGTGGGTGTCCCCGTTCAAATCCATAGTAACATTCTTTGCGCAGGTCGGCGCGGATCGGAATCGGCTTTCTACGTGTTCTTACCCATAGGGTTGTGAGCAGGTGGCACTCTCTTCACCCTATTCTTTTGAGAACTTCTTCGTTTGCTATGTGCTCCTGAAGCTTGCTAACCTTGATGAAAAAACTATATAGGACGAAAACTCAGGTTTTGATGTAAACATTTATAACGATTGTGTAACAACAATTGATCAATGACTCTAACAATAATTCATTACTATAATGTTCGATTTTTAAATGGAACAAACCACTACGGGCTTACGACCGTCTTCTACTGTTATTTCGAAGGCTGGCTTAGTGTGATCACTTTACGTTAACAACGTTCGCCATTAGGTGGTAATGTTTAAGTCTCCGAAACTCCTAATCATGAGAATTCTCAATATGTCGAGAAATCTCATGTATGCCACATGTAGATATTTAATAATTAATGAAAAATAGAGATAAAAGTTGGAAATTACTGAGAACAAGAGAGCAACCAAATTTAAAGACTGCGACTGCTGTCATGTATTTGGCGCCAAGATATGACTATATCCATTGTTGTTAATGTCTCATCTTTATTGCCTATTGGCTTTGTTGGTGCACAACGTTCTAAATTATGTCTAGATTCTTGTGTTGTCCATTTTTCAGGACTAGATCTTAAAGAATATTATAATATTGTAACAACCCATGACTCTAACAATGCATTACTAATTATTGCGTTCGATGTGACGATTAAAACATTGACAACCCTGATGAAGTCATTGTATGATAGATAAAAATATACATGCACAATATAATTTATATCCGTATGTACATCAGTAAACATTAATATAAAATCATAATTATGTGTTTGTTTGACATAAAAATTGTTATCTATTGCAAGTGTAGGTACGGTAGGTAATAATAAATTCTATACAAAAGACGAATTAATATTTAAAAAAAACAAAAGAAAACCGCGCATAATAATAATATAACAATAGGGTTTTTGTTACATAATAATGTCAATGTACAAGTAGATAGTGGTAATCTTGTTAGCAAATGTGGGTAGCCTACATTATTACCTATATACCAATAAGATTAAGCCAGTTATATAAAAAATCGATTTAAGTAGCATAATATAATATAGTATTCCGTATCGGAACTTTACACATATTAAGTATAATTACTTACGTGAACATACAAAGCGCTCGGTTTTCCTGTTACATATTATTATTTTTATATATCAGCGGTGTTTCGCTAAAACTGTGTTTTATTTGTGAAGGAGCCGCGACGGCGTCAACATCTAACAGTTTTTTTTTTGTTTTTCGTTCGTAAAACTTTAGTTTTCCCGAACTATTTCTTTTATTAAAATGTCGACAAACGGTAGCGAATATATGGGAAGAAGAAATTCCATTCCTGTGATATACGTAAGAGGAACTCATTACGATGTAGGATTCGATGTGGTATGTTCATTTGTTTTTTTTTTTCTAATGCGAATATCATTTGTTTATTTTTTATTTATTTTTTTATCACAGCGATTAATTTTATTGTTAAACGAAGTGTGATTATTATATTAATGTTTGAATTTTATTCTTTTGTGGCTATGTACAAAGTTACACTTTTTTTGTATTACTTAAATATAGAAACCTATAAAAAATGCAGTCCATGATATTTTTATAATTTTTGTTCTATAATATAAGAAGTTGTTGTTAAAAATGCATTTTATTCTTAGCGTGTAGGGCTTCTATATAATCCCTTTTTCTCATTGTTTGCACTTCTTCTATCAAGGTAATTCTTCTTCTCTAAAATAATGGTTATTAATATTGTTTTATGTACCTATTCTGCGTTAAAAATAAGCCAAAGCTTTGTTTAAAACTTTTTGTTTAACCTTTTAAAGATTTATTTATTTTTGTTTTAGCGCATTTTTCTTTGTTTTTAGTTTTAAGTTTTTATTGTTTTAATAAATTATGGTTTTGCCACATGTACGGGTTTTTGCCCAGTTAGGTAGATGTTCACGTGCATATAAATATACGGTACGTAATATTATCCCCGTTTCACACATGCGTCTTTTCGCTTTAGAAACGGGGTCTATATTGAATTAATAAAATAAAAAATATATATTTTACGAATAAAGATTACGTCTTAATGAAACCATTCTGTCCAGGATATTCCAATAATTTATATGATTAGTAGCGACGGATAATTAAAATAACAATTTAGAAATAAAACTCGAATATTTAATTTTAAGCTGAAAAAATATTGTTGAATTTACAATTATAATATAATAAAGTTTGTTTTCATGAAAACTGAATAGTTTTGCCACAGTTGTGTATTTTAGTATGAAACCCGGATTTTATTCAAAATTCACAAAAACGTAAATAACTTTTAAACCACCCAATATCGCTGAACATACATAGGGATTAAATCGATATATGAGTTCCTCGACAATACACCGTGTATAATTCAGGCAACCTGAAATAATGGGTTACAAAAATCTGTTTTTTTTTCTATGTGATATTTTTGATTCTTTGCCTCCGTAAACGTAAAAAATGACGATTCTCATTTATATTTTGATTGAATCTAAACCAACTTATGTACATCATCGGTTTTTTGTATTTTAATATCAATTTGATCGTAGCTATTTTTGCGTATGTATCAGTTATTGGTTTTGCTTGCATTCATTCATTTTTTACGCGGTTTGTAAATATCTCATAAAAACCGTAAATAATTCAATTGATATTATAATATTATATTCTATCTCGCTATCTACTTATATTTTTTATAAAAATGAATCTGGGCTCACCCAAAGTGAACACAAATACACTTTCGGCATCTTTGACATAAAGTAAAGCTTGTTGTTGGAAATGGTCGGCACCGGGATTCGAGCCCACGACCTCCAATACGCTTTCCGTACGAAAGTCGTCAACTGATACCACTGGCTTTTTTTTTTGATAGAGGCTTCAGGGACCAAGGTACCCTTTGTGAAGCTGATCACACTCACATTCAGTCTTATCTATGACTTTGGTAGCCTAGTTGTACTAGCGTGGACTTCAGATCCGAGGTCCCGGGTTCGATTCCCGGTCCGGTCAGAGTTTTTTTCACTTGAAATTTCTACCCGGGGTTGGCCTGTCTCATATTGGACGAGACCAGTTGACTGGAAAAAAATGCCTCAGGCAATAAGTTCCGCCGGCTATACTGACCTTTGTATAGAGAGTGTTATATTAAGGTTTTTCTTACACCTAGCTTGTGACACCAACCCCGGGTCGATTACGGGCCGTCCACAAATCATTCATTTTCTAGTAGATGAGTCGAGCTGCCTCGCGGGAACCTCCACCTCTATGAATCGAACTGAACACCACCAGCGCATTATTGACATCATTTTTTATGCGCATTATCCCTCGTTACGCCTGCCGTTGTGCGTTTCGGTCTGTTGTGAATCTTATTAGTCATGGCTTCACCTTAAAAACGACAAATTTTGACAGTGGCAGATATATAGGCACTTAAGCCAAATTAAATTTTTTCAGTATTTATTTACTTATATTCGTTCAGTTAATTAACGATCCTCCGTAGTTTTGATGTTGTGAAAGCACGAGTTTTATTTTATACATGATTCGAATTTTTTCCTTCAACAGTAGAACCCCCCCTAGATTAGGTACTCGATTTTTTGTTGAGCCGAAATATAGATATTTCGAAAAAAGAATTTCAGGACCCTGGGAGTTCGATTCATCGAGAGTCCACTGCATCTTCAGCCGATGACAGTAGGTTTATTACTATTGAATGCAGAACAACAATAATTACAACAGAGTAATCATAGATTATCAGCACCTAGTATCAGATTCGTGATAAAATGCATTTGGTGATATCAAGTCAAGGAGTAGGTATTATTGTATATACATATTATTGTATGAACATAATATCATCACGACATATCGTATAAAGGGCAGATAGAGAGCCGAAGGTCATTTAGTGTGATTCCTAAGATATTAATGCTCTTAATTAAATATAAACATTATTATGATATAACGCTCAAAAAAGTATGAAATCTGTCATTGAATAACCACACAAATAAATACACTGACACCTATGTAATATCTCGATGAAAATGACTCTTATAGGTAGTTACTAATAATATGATATCTCTCTTGATAAGGGGGCGTCCATTAATCACGTGATGTTTCAGGAGCCCCCCCCCCTCCTCCCCCCCCCCGAAAATCACGTGTACTTTTTTAGTACAAAGAATTAACAAAAATTATGATTTTAATTATCGTCAATTTTTTAAATTTCTGAAAATGCAACTGTTTTCTTCCAATTCATCAGAAAAATAAATGCACGTAATTTTCTCACTCCCCTCCCCCTACGTGATCATTCATGATTTTTTTCCCGACCCCCCTCCCCCTTTTGGGCTCACGTGATTAATGGACGCCTCATAAGGACAGAAAGAATTCCGTCGAAACGTGGAGGATCATCCCCTATCCAGCAAAGTACGCGGAGAAATCAGATTCGTTAATTATCTTTTTTTATGTATTTTCTACCATCAGAAAAAGGTTTTAATGAAGAAAAATTAAGACAGTTGGGGGTTTTTATTGTCTCCCTATGCCCCTGCGTGGGGTCAGGCAGGGAGTATTGTTTGGTTGATTGATTAACCTTTTTAGCGCTTTTGACTTTCCTGTTTGAACTACAGTTGGCGTTTGACAGTCGTCGTTTCAGTCATTTAATGATCTCACACATTTACAACATTTTTACCATATTATTATCATACATCACAAAATAATTAATATCAAATGTGGTGTATGAACGAATGAATACATTATCTACGTGTTATTAACTAGCTGATGTTTCCCGTCTTGTCTCGATTCATTTATCAGGTTTGTTCTATTGATTTACAAACATAAAAATATTCGATAAATTGAGCGATTTGTATCCAATGATACCACATGTATATCTGCAAGGAACTGCGAGGATTAAAATTGAATTTCGTGTCTATGGTTTTTGCGCAATGTGCCAACATAAAAAATATATACTATGAAAAAAAATTCAATTATTGTGTAGATTCTAACATTAGAATGAATCTGGTTCAAAGTAGGTAGGTACATATTAAATCTTATTCCGTTCTTCGACTTGTTTAAGACACAAGACTAAATTTAGAATGAACTACGCGTGGCGAAATACAGTCCAAATTTAGAATGAAGTTCTTCAAAACATTTTAAAATAGTTTTTCAACCAGTCTTTAAAGAATATTTAAACAACATTTTATAGATACATTTCGTAATCCGAAGTCCTTAATTTTGAAAGTAATTAAAAACACATTATTAAAAAAATAATGTATGATAATCAATTCATAAACAACTAATAATGGTAAATGTTTATGTTTATCATCATCGCAAAATTACTTATTTATTGCTACATTTTTATCCTCACAATTGACCATTTTTTTAGATCGTCCTGGAGATCTGTTGATTTGGAGCTGTCTATTGAAGCGGTTTTATAAGGCGATTAGTATGCAACGGTATGGCTCAATCGTTATTTTCTATCGAATATCTAACAACTATAAACTCTAAGAATTCATTACTGATGTTCGATTTTTACATGGAACAAACCACTAGGGGTTTACGACCGTCTTCTACTGTTATTTCGAAGGCTGGCTTGGTGTGATCACTTTACGTTAACAACGTTCGCCATTAGGTGGTAATGTTTAAGTCTCCGAAACTCCTTATCATGAGAATTCTCAACATGTTCAACATGTCGAAAAATCTCATGTATACAACAAGTAGATATTTAATAATAATTAATGAAATATATAGATAAAAGTTGGAAATTATTGAGAATACAAATTTAAAGACTGCGACTGCTGTCATGTATTTGGCGCCAGGATATGACTATATCCTTTTTTGTGAAAGTCTCATCATTGTTATTTTCTATCCCGATTATCATAATAATAATTATTTAACACAATATGGAAAGAGACAAGAACCGTTCGAATAAATATAGCTCCGCCTTATATAAAGTTTTGTAATTTACTTCCTAATGAAGCTTCGTTATCGTATTCAATGAACGATATAGGAAATTGATTCACAATAATTCTGATTTGAAGTTATTACTTAATACTAGCTTTCCCGGCGGACTTCGTCCTGTCTTTGCTATTAAATAGAGCAATCTATTCAATATGTTTATCAATTGTAATTTTTTGAATTGATTTTTTATTTAATTGTTTTGGATGATTCATATCTTTAGGTTTTTATGCTTTTTTTTTGTTTTGTTTGATGAGCCGTGCTTTAAATGCAAGTTTTAAGTATTTTTTTTTTAATATGATTGTACAAGTTCACTGTACTTATAGATATCTTTTTATTTCATTCCGTGTTTGTGAAACTTTTATTTTGTTTTGTATCTGGCCAAAAGGCCGTGTGTAAATAAATTTTGAATTGGAATTTGTATAATATTAAATTAATTTACAAGGTATTTAAATAATATTTATTTCAAACGATGATTACAGCTCTTCTGATGATCGTACCAACTATCGAACAAATGACAGATGTCAAAACCAAATAATACCTAAAAAATAGAAATGTTTATATTGTTAAAAGTACCTACGTCAATATTACATATATTGACTATTATTCTGAAATGAAAAACAGACGATTGAGTTTGACATTTCTGTATTCTGAATATGTTTTATCCAATACATTAGTTACGTAACTACTGGCAACCGATTAAGTTCTAAGCAAGAGCTTCTTGCGTTGAGTTGAATTTGAGAATACCAGTCATTATCCAATGTTCCCCGCAACATTCTTAATTTTATCATTCACTGTCTGCCCTTGTTTCGCACGGGAAATAAGTAGGGAAGATCGAGGTGTGTCAATTGTTACAATTTTTGTTTACATCGTCAATCGTCATAAATTTTTTATTAAAGATAAAAATATATATATTTTTTACAGTAATTAGATAAATTCTTTGGCTATAACTATAAATACTATGAATATTAAAAAAACATTGGTATCTCTGATAATTGCACTTATGTGATGCAGGTCGGATTGTAACAATCGGTGCACTGTAACCAATCTTCTTTACTTTGATTATACACACAAGGCAAATATCACCATCTTCAGACCAATTGCCAGAACAATTGCTCTCTTCAGATTTCTTCTGCTTCTTCTTTTTTTGGAATGTAGGCTCGCCATTTTGGGATTTTTTTTTGCCTCCTTTCTATGTCTCGCTTGGGTATGTTACCTCTAGTTGTTCTACGAACCCTTTTGTAAATCATATTCGTGAATCTGTAACATTAAAATAAAATATCTAGATACATATTTCAATAAGTCCTAGTTCAAAAAATATATCGTATTAAAGGGGGTGTCAATTGTTACATGTAACTGACTGTTGTAACAATCGTACCACCACCATGTTTTTTTTTTCACAAATACTAATAATAATTATCAAAATACTTAAATTAATATAAAGCCTGATCCTTAATAAACTTTTTAATACCACTCTCACTTTCCTGCGTTGTTTATATTTATAGTACCTAATTAAAAAATTTGACGCACGCCGCAAAAAGCAAATACACCCCAAAACCATATAAATTGCGATTGTATGATTTTGAAGATCCCTTTTTTTCCAAAATATTCTACAGCCTTTTAATCTGGAATAATGCGGCAGTCTAATGGTCCCATCCCGTACGGCTCGTACCCCAGTGACGCCTTATATCGCTGCCTAGTGCCTATCTTGATGAGCAGAGTGAGCCACGAAGAGCGGCGACCCCTCGTTTTTTTCTAATAGTTACTTACATTTTTTCGTTACTCGTGGTATCTTTCGAATGGAATGTCCGAATTGAATAATTCAAAAAGATTTATAAACATATTGAAGCATTTAACTAATGAAGAACTAATTTATTTTGATAAGGAGTAATACCTAGATAAAAATGAAGAGCCTTTTCTAGAGGCGGCATTTCAATTAAATTTTTAAAATAAATGAACACTTATTGTGACATAACTATAAAAGTTTGACGTATGCTGTCGCGACATTTTTTTGTAAATTGATGTCTTCTACAAAGTCGTAGTACTTAGTTATTTGATTATTGCGAACGAATTTTTCGTAATTGTAGAGTAAGTACCTAGTAAGAAAATTAACTATCCACTTTTTATATTATTATATAAGTGTCTTTGTTTAGTTTAAAATAATTGTTTATATTATGTTACAGTGGATGGTTAATTTTTTCGCACTCTACATTGACGAAAAATTCGTTCGCAAAATTCAAATTGTCTACTGGGGCTGATTTATAATATTATTATGCACCAATCTTTCGAATTTAACGATAGATATTACGCCCGATTCTATTTCTATTTTAGTGTGCACTAACTAAAATAAGAACGTTCCAATTTTACTAAGTACACATTACCCCCTATTCTGATTTTGGTTCGAACTAAAATAAGAACGTTCCAAAATTTAAGAATTAAGTTCACATGAATTAAAATGAACTAATTTGAATATTAGTCTAATTCGGAACGATCTTAATTTTTATAGAATACGAATGTGCACTAACTAAAATTGGAACGTTCTTATTTTAGTTAGTGCACACTAAAATTGAAATAGAATCGGGCGTATTGGTATTCTATAAAAATTAAAAACGTTCCTAATTAGACTAATATTCGAATTAGTTCATTTTAATTCACGTGAACTTAATTCTTAAATTTTGTAACGTTCTTATTTTAGTTCGAACCAAAACCAGAATAGGGGGTATTAGCGACTAAATTGCGTTACAATGTGCACAAGTAAATCGTACTCGATGAACTCTAATCGCTGATTTCATTAGGCATTTGCAAACTTCGCTTATATTCAAAGTGGGACAAGGGAGAGGTCTGGCTTATAGTCGTGTATCGTGCAACCTTTGATAATGTAATGTACTTATCTTACATTTTTGCTATTCCTGCATACTTACTGTATGTATACAATACTTGGAAGTATGTAAACAACACGACTTGTATTGGGTTTTGTTTTCAGCACACAGCTGACTATATTTCTATTGTCCTTTTAAAAGAACTTTAAATCCTGAATAACTAAATGTTTTAGTCAAAATCTTTATATAATACTTCTACAGTAATCTTTATATACATTTCAATACAGTGGTATATATATATATATATATATATATATATAAATTGGCACTTTTCTGTACCAAGGTGTCAGTATAACTTATTGCCTGAGGCAAATTTTTCCAATCAACCGTCCAATCTGAGATAGGCTAGCCCCGGGTATATATTTCAAGTAAAATAAACTCTATATCGACCGGGAATCGAACCCGGGACTTCGTGATCTGAAGTCCACGCCTGTCCTAGGCTAACGAGATCGGCCATCATTTTATTAAGGCTTAAATATATTTTCCTGCTTTTGATGCGATTAAGATTGACGGGGAATTTTAGTCCAAACACTAACACAAGTTCTCAATACAGCACACAAAAAATCACGAAAGCGAATGGCAAAAAAATTAAACAATTTGATGTAGGGATTTCTTCATTACTTATAAATAGAGACTGGAAAATTTCGCGATCGCGATAAAACGATTTTTTCTCGCGAATTTTGAGGTTTTTGTGCAAATAACGCGAATTTCGAGGTTTTTGCGGAAATAGCGCGAATAATGTGATTTTTGGAGAAAAAATTGCGAATTTCATGCCTATTTTACAGAAATAATGTGATTTTGTAAAAATAATATTTATTTATTTAGCGTATGGGCAGTTCATCACAAAAGATTATAATACAATCAATAAGAAAATTACATTTTTGTATGTAGTAAAAGGAAGTAAAAAGGATTGGAGCGCAGGGGAAATATTCCTGCTTGACAGACTCAAATACCCTAATTTGTGCTAACAAATCGAAAAGACAATCTTTCAACAAAACAACGTTTTTTAGTATTATTTCTGAACGTAGTTTCAATTATCGTATAATTTTCTGTAGTATTCAATATTGATTTTAATTTTTTAAAATGATTTTTTTTGTAGGTATTATATACTACTTCTTTTAACCAGATTTTTTCTTTCATTTGGCAATGTATGCTTATAAATATTGTATATACTATTAATTCTAAAAATTGCTTTTATTATTTGTTTTGCTGTAATATCTACCTACATTTTGAACAAATCAACGTTGAAAAAATAACGCGAATTTCCGTGTTTTAGAGCAAAAATAACACCGAATTTCTCCAAAAATAACACCGAAATTCACAAAAAATAACACCACTATTTTCCAGTCTCTACTTATAAACACTAATGACAGCAATCCGGGATAAATAAAACTAGGTACATATACACGCGTTTGATCATTTAAATTCCCTCAGTCCTTTTAAAAAGACAATTATTAGCAAGATCTGAATCAAATTGGAAAATTCTAAATATATGGTGTAAGTTTTATAGAATGATTTAGTTGATCATTTTGTTCATGGAAATACTCTTCGGAGTCTCAAAATGCAATACTTAACACTGTAAAGCAACGGTCGTCACACTTTTCTGTTCAAGGGCCGCATTGGACAATGTGAGCTCTCACCGCTGGCCGCATCAAAGGCGCCCCTTCACCCCCTTTCCACACTGGATTGATTGAAAATAATCAAGTAATGTTACTTTAACAACATGACCAAGATTTGGAAAGCGTCGGCGTTTAGTGTCGAGACGAAATGTAAACTGTTTCATGCGTGTGTGTTGCCCATTCTCTTGTATGGGTGTGAGTCCTGGCACCTGACCAAGGCCCAGGCACAAAAAGTCTCAGCCTTTGAGATGAAGTGCCTAAGGAGAATTCTGGGCGTAAGATGGTACCTCCGCATCACGAACGACGCTATACGCCGGCGCACCCAGCGTGAGCCCATCTTCTCCACCATTGTGGGGAGGAGATGGACTTGGCTGGGACATGTGTTAAGGATGCCGAATGACAGTTGGCCGAGGAGAGCGCTGTTCTTCCTCCCATCAGGGTCCCGAAGACGAGGAAGACCCTCTCACACTGTGTTCCGCTCCTTCGAAGCAGAGCTGAGGGACATGGACATGGTGTGGGAGGAGGTCATAAACATTGCGCAAGATCGAGCGCAATGGAGAGATCTTGTTGCCTCCCTATGCCCCTAAGTGGGGTCTTAAGGGAGTTTGGATTTTGGATTGGAATGTTACTTTTACAGTAAAAATTTAAATCACTTTGGGTTACCATAAAGAAAGTGTGAAAAAATATTTTGACCCCAACCTCCTTTATAAAAATTTAGCAGGCGCAATAGACCGCATACTTGTAAATTAGGTACGAAGGCGTACAAAAACGGGAATGGAATTGCGCTCGGGAACGTGATTTTGGCAATAAATTTGTCTTTAGAAATCGCTCACCGCGTCGCGGGCCGCACGAAAAACTGCAACAGTTTGACGACCACGGCTGTAAATAGTTTATTTCTCCACTTGTAAACGATTCATCTGCTGATGTGTTGTATATGATTGATTACCCTATGAATATGTATGAAAAGAGTAAACAAGGTTAACCTCATATATATTATCTAGTAAGTACTGTATATGGAATCTAATAGATTACATACCTACATCAAATATTTACATTACTTGTAAAAGATTCAGAACTAACTAATTTTTTTTTACATATTTTCATTGAAAAAGTAACTAGGTATTGTTATTTTGTCTGAAGGTTAGTATGTAACAAAATCTTTACAATTTTCTCTTGTGAGACGGCTGTTTTTCTCGAACTAGGGAACCTAGACATTATAAACAGGCAGTCTGCCCGTATCTTATCTAGAACTGTTAGATGTAGACTTTGCCAGATTACATTTTTTTGTTACGAGTTTCAGCTCATGACCCGCCAGTTTATTTATTTATTCATGAAATTTTTAGTCCATCTGGTGTCAACAACTCTAGCCATATGTTCAACTCAACTTCATTTTTGTTTAGCGACCTTTTGAACAACATCGATGACTCGTCGAAGTGTATTCTTAGTGTAACTAACCAGGATAATTATTAATAATTGTACAAAAACAAAAAAAGCATCTTGTTCCTTCATTCTTCCTCTTGTGATGCTGATTCCCAACAACGGTCCTTCCACGCATCCTTAAGGAAGTATCGCTTTCTATACCGTCTGCATCTCGTTCTCTAGTGTTTCTTCCGCGGTCCCTTACAGACCTCAATGTCTTCATGTGCGTGCAATTTCCTTAATATGTGTTTGCATTTTACGGTGTCTTTTTAAGTGAAATTCATGATCAATAATAACTCGACATTTTCGTTAAAAACACTGACCTAACCCCACGCGAAATATATTTCATACGTATCCAGTAACTACCAACTACTACCGATTTCGACCGGCGCCATAATATGTACAACGTTTTGCGAAATGTTACAATTTTCATGATTTTTAAATGAAATAGCTTCTCAATAAATTTCTAGAGTAAGACGATATAAACTTTTAAAGCAACTAAGTATCTATGAAGATCACTTTCGCTATCACCTCTGTCATCATCACCACCCAGGGCCCCCACATGCCCGGTGCTACCGATGCTACGGCAACGGGGCCCGTGGGCCAAGGGTCCCGCAAGGACGGGGGATTTGATTTGAAAAATTCCTTCACTGTTGGGAAGCTACACTATCCGCGCTGAACATAGGCTATAATATATTTTCAAAAAAATTAAGGATCCTTACTAAAATTCCAATAATGTAACTCAAGGTGCAAAAAAAATACCTAAAATATTCTTTACATCTTTACATCGCGTGCATACATAGGTTAGAGTAAAATAATGTACAACGACTTTGCAGAACACATTATTATTTAAAAAAGTGTCGCGACAGCATATGCCTTACTATTACAATTATGCCACAATAAGTGTTCTTTTATTTAAAAAAAAAGGATTATATGCCGCCGCTAAAAAAACTCTATTTGTTTGATATCAAATAAAATATATGAAGAAAATAATATTCTCACTCATTTTGAATGGAACAGCTTAATATGGCATCTTTGGTTAATAACTTCTTCTTTCTTTCAACGTGGCAATCCACTCTCGAGAGAGTGATCTATGCGGTAAATAACTCAATAACGCATTTTTATTTACCTATCAACCATTAAGTTTCAAAACATAGGTACGCCGAGTTTTGACAAGTTTTCACAAATATTTTTTTAATGAACATTAATTCAGCTTATAATTTAGAACATGGTGATTAATTGTGAGGCGGTTCGAAGTGAGCATGGTCAGCTCATTGATAAATAAATATAACCATGGTTCGTAATGTGTGGTTATTAATCCATGGTTTATAATGTAACCGCCAATTTCCTACGACAGTTATTATTTTATCTGTGTGAATAATCAAGCAAACAAAAATACTTAAGATTTTATTTGTTCAATTATGTTTTTACCAGTATTTAAAATAAATTTACGATGTGTTTTAAATGCCAGTAAGACGGAGCTCATGGCGAATAATGCCTGCCCCGATAAACAGCTACCGATAACCATCGATGGTCACCAGGTCTCCCGGGTGGATAAATTTAAGTACCTGGGAGCAAACATTACCACCACTGGTGACCTTGGGGCTGAGCTCCCGATACGTATCGGTATGGCAAGTGGCGCCCTCAACAACATGACCAAGATATGGAAGGCGTCGGCGTTTAGTGTCGAGACGACGTTTAGTGTAAACTGTTTGATGCGTGTGTGTTGCCCATTCTTCTGTATGGGTGTGAGTCCTGGCACCTGACTAAAGCCCAGGCACAAAAAGTATCTGCATTCGAAACGAAGTGCCTCAGGAGAATTTTGGGTATAAGATGGTACCACCGCATCACGAACGACGCTATACGTCGGAGCACCCGGCGCAGGCCCATCACTTCCACCATTACGGAGAGGAGATGGGCATGGCTGGGACATGTGTTGAGGATGCCGAATGACAGTTGGCCGAGGAGAGCGCTGTTTTTCCTCCCATCAGGGTCTCGAAGACGTGGAAGACCCTCTCATACCGTGTTCCGTTCCTTCGAGGCAGAGCTGAGGGAAATGGACTTGGTGTGGGAGGAGGTCATAAGCATTGCGCAAGATCGAGCGCAATGGAGAGCTCTTGTTGCCTCCCTATGCTCCTAAGTGGAGTTCAAAGGGAGATTTGATTGATTTGATTGTGTTTTAAATGTGTGTTTGATTTGATGAAAAATAATTGTTAAAAAACGTATATTGTAAAAAGGGTTTTCGACCCTTTTTTACAATTCTTTTTTTGGTAGTGAGAGGGGGGCCCATCATGACTTTTAGCAACGGGGCCCAGGAAATAATGTGGGGGGCCTGTCACCACCACAGAACAATAATACCCTATTACATAGGGTCACCACCTACACCATAATCGTTATCACCACAATGATTAGCTCTCTCTCTCTCTCTCCCAGTCAACCGGTCCCGTCCAATTTGAGACAGGCCAACCCCGGGTAGAAATAATTTCAAGTGAATAAACAGTTAGAAAAACTCTGAACCGACCGGGAATCGAACCCGGGACCTCGGATCTGAAGTCCACGCAGTACAACTAGGCTACCGAGGTCGGTGCTTTAGTAGCTTACTATGAAAGAGTAAAAAAGACTGTAGGTATTTGTGTTTACTTTGAGTGAGCGGTGAGAACAGATTCATTAAAATAATATATAAGTTATGTATCCGTAAACACTTAAACTTATGCATGTAAGGGTAAGAACACGTAGAAAGCGGATTCCGACACGCGCCGACCGGCGCAAAAAATGTTTCTATACATTTGAATGGGGATACCCACAGATAATAATAATAATAATAATCTTTATTTCATATTTTTACATGCATTCTTTTTAACAAAAGCTGCAGCCCCACTAGACAAACTAGTCTGTGTTGAGGCTTACATGATATAACAATAAATTAAAATAAAATAACTACAAAAATAAAAATAAAACAAAAAAAATAAAAAAAAGAGACTATAAAAGTCTTAGAGAAAAAAAAGGGAAATAGAGAGAACTGATAACAAAAATAAAAACAGTAAAACAAAAGATAATATAAGATAATAATATAATATAAGATAAGAATATAAAAAAAAAGAAAATAAACCAAAGTAACACAGAGAAAACAGGAAACCGCTTTCCGGCATGCCCATTTAAATGTATTGAAACCATAGACAACAATCTATGAGCCGGTCGGCGCGGGTCGGAATCCGCTTTCTAAATATTTTCTAAAACATTTTCTGCGCCGACCGGCGCAAAAAATGTTTCTATACATTTGAATGGGGATACCCACAGAGAAAGCAGGAAACCGCTTTCCGGCATGCCCATTTAAATGTATTGAAACCATAGACAACAATCTATGAGCCGGTCGGCGCGGGTCGGAATCCGCTTTCTACGTGTTCTTACCCTAAGATATCAAAAATATAACATTAATAATGCATTAATGCATTAGCCTTCTCTCTCAGTTGGCAAAACATATCACGGCCAATCTTAAATAATTTATTATTAAAAAATATTAATATTTAACATGCATAGAATTACAACTAATATTGTCGCATTAATTAATTTCGAAAAGCCTCAGGTGGGTGGTACCAAACGGTGTTACGTAAACCTAAATTGCTCAATCGTCTTGAAACGCCATTGAAATCGACAGATATTTTTGCATTTGAAACAGTAAATAATATGTAAAAAGCAGGCTAACATCAGGTTGATCGATGTGTTCAATTGTCTTCTGATGGCGACCTCAACACAAATGCGTGCCACAGCATGCGACCTCATAATAAAATACACACACCTCGAAATAATTTACATAAACACAACAAATAATAACACCTTTCATAATTTATTCTGAAAATTAAATCGAGGCAATATGAAATGCCTTTCTTATTACCTTATTTATAAGGTGGTTTGATAAAATAGAATATTGAGGTCAGAATTAGCGTTCTCTGTGTTTTCACCCATAAGTGAGAAACTCACGGGAATTTCGTACGGACTGTGTAGCTTTCCGAAGTATTCTGTAGGGGCGCTATACATGTTTCCATACAAAATTTTATTACTTCATAAATTTCACGGAAACTTATTAGAATAGGGGTACTGTTCTCTGTATGAGGATAGCTTTTTATAAAAAGAAATTGAACACCAAGAAAAGTGTCAATATAAGGAATATTTTTTCTTAATTTGTGACAAATATTATTATGTAAATACTTACTTACTTTCCGTATCCAGAACACCATCAAATCTGTAATCCCCAGTATTCGCCCACCCGAATGATGCCCGAATGCCACTATGATTTGCCATCAATGCGTCTTTGTGTGTACATGTCACACCTACCAGGGGACATGTAAATAGGTGTGCGTTGTCCTTTATGTCCATTATGTAAATAGGAATATGAGTGTCAGTCACACTGAGAATGCCACTTCTAGACTTACCTATATCTGGCTCATGGTTAACATTTTGTTTACTAAAGGGGATTATTGTTATTGTTTTGTTTATTATTTACTAAATTACATTATGATTTTGTTAACGACGGTGGGTTGATATTGTTACCTTTATGCTACTAATTTATTTCCTTTAATTTTGGAACAAGATACCTAAATCAAAATTACCTTGAGATGCCTTATCTATTTCATAACCTAAAACACCTTTAGCAAAAAACACATCCTGTATATTTTCCACGCCCTCCAGCAGTATAGTCCACGTTGAAATACACATAGGTATCACCTTACAAAACCATTTTCCTACTATACGGTCTACAAATTTATTACTTCCATTTTTTTATTATTGGCATTGTATCCAAAAGGATGATGCAGCCAGATTCAAATCAAACTAAGTCAAACGATCAAAAAAATGACAATTATAATAGGTATACTTAAGAATGTTTTTATTATTTATGAAATCAAACAAAATTTTAGTGAAAGCAAGTTAACTACATAGAGGAAAACTTAAGTGATTAAATAGGTCATTATAATTGTGTACAATAAAATGCTTTGAAAGACCATACTAAAAACTATTACAGGAGATTGATAATAAATTTGTATAAAATATCCGACACGAAAATTATTACATAGTTACAGTTGTATATATATAGTTTTAACTTTTTTTTATATGGTAAGTAACATAATTTTTTACACTGACAGTTTTTTATGTCAAGAATGACAGATTGACAGATAGACGTTACCGAAAGTGTTAAGATCGTACCGTAAACTTTTTGCTTTCAATTGCAGTTTGGTAAAAAGTGTACAATTAATTTTTTGCAAGTGCGAGTAATCGTAAGGTTAACTACTCGTATGTTCTATTGTTACATTTCCTACTATCTACTCATGCATATTGAATATAAATTAAACTGTAACTTGATATGTAATATTATGTTTCTGACAATCCTTTCGAATATTTTTTTCAACCCAATTACTTACTTTACGTGTCCGGGTTATATTACATGCAATTATTATGTTTTAACTGTCAAATCATGACAATCGTTTTGTCTATTATTAAGCAATCACAGAACAATATTACCCTTGTAAGCAATGCTGTAGGTGTTGAACGAACCATTTAATTGAAATAAACATCCATTGTTGTTGGTAATAGTTTTGGCATTGCACCTAATCCATTATTAATGCCTACGAACTTCAAACAATCTTGTCAAATCTGAATTCTTAAATGATGAGTTATTTTTCTTTTTAATTAAATGAATCTGTGCTCACTCAAAGTGAACACAAATACACTCCTTGACTCTTTCACAAAGAGTCAAGGAGTGTATTTGCTTAAAGCTTGTGTCTTGAAAGAGGAAGATGGTTGGCACCTGGGATCGATTTTTTACAATATAAGTACAGCCAAGTTCCAGTCTTGACTTTTGCTGGTCCTGCACATAAATTCTGTATGTTGATTTAGGAAGTGTGCTTAGTAGAGATCGAATCGATTGAAAAAAATCGAATGAAGAAAAGTGGCTGGTAGCAAGGCAGGCGGTAAACTAAGACCTATTATGAGAAACAACAACGCCACACTACAAGCTAAAAAAGTAGTGCATAACGTAAATCTATTACCATCAATGATGTATGGATGTGAATTGTCGACATGGTGAAATAAAGAGGAATTTGGTATAAATGCAGTAAAAATGAGAGATCTGTGAAGAATATGTGTAAAGTCTCTGTGGTTTTAAATAGAGAAAACATCAGAGTCCTAACCAGAGCACAGACTGGACATTGCAGATTGAATAAACGTCTGAGTACAATGAAATTGATGGATATACATCTATGCAGATTCTGCCTAGAAGAACATGAAACGCCACTACACCTGCTATGTGACTGCGGACCACTGATGCAGACCAGAACTAAAATAATTGGATCTCACATCTCTGATCAAACTCAAATCAAAGAAACCAGCCCACAAAAGATCCTTAAATTCATCCGTGAGATCGGACTGTGGGGTGACCTCTAACAGCAAATCTATTCACAATGAACTTAATACAGTTGACGTGAAGAAAGCACTACAGGATTTCAAAAAAAAAAGTCTCTCTGGGACATGGAAAGGAATGTGAAATGGAAGTTAGTGATGTTACAAAGATGAAAGTTACATACTTATTTACTTTTCATGCTGCATTGATATTGACTTCTTCTTTGCACATGCAGGCTGTCTACAAGCACTTATAATCTCGACTCCCCTCGTGGATGCCCTGGATGCGGCCTGAAAACTTTCTGGTTTGGCACTCCTCAACCAAATGTTTGACCATGTACAGCTCTACGATCAGGATTATCTCTCTTCCCCCACCTGTGTTCCTTTCATACCCTGTTTTGCTGTACCCAAACCTTTCGTGGGATATGTGATAAGCTGTTCATTAGTGAATTTGGTTTCCAGGTTGAAGCTTTCTGTCGTAACCATCCATAAAGATTTTCAGGTTTTCAGTCTTTTTTGAGTTGGGTTGTAGATATCCCCATAAGCTGATAATTGGGAATTGCTTTGGATTTTTTTATTTCTCTGGCCGGGGCATGGGCTCTTCTCAGATTTGGGGATGTAATATTTGATAACATCAGCAGCCATGGGGTTGAAGTTGATATTACGGTGTCAGTTATAGTTCTCATGGTTTTGTCCAACTCTTGAAACAGTATGCAAGGAAGGCTATTTGCCAGCAGTGAATTGAAGTGGCTGAGGAAGAAGAAGAGATACACAAAACTCTTTAAGAAGTTAACTTCTATGTTGTTATATTTAGAAAGTTGTGATAGAAGCATTTGATATATTTTAGGAGGAGTATTATTTGCAGTTTCTCAATGATTTGCGCATATTATATTTTGTAGTAAACAATATTATTGTTTTATATTTATAATATTAATTAGAGAAATATTTTTTCGTTACAGGGTCGCACATTTGGGAGTTTGATCAAGGAGTTGGTAGAAAAATCCGGACCTCTAAACGATGAATACCTTCCACTTTATAGTACTGAAAAGGGTAAAAGAGTCTACGATGAAACATTGGCAGCTGTCAAAGAAGTATACCCACAATACTTGGAAGAAATACAGGGAACAGCAGATGGGGCAGGAGTTCCATTTCATAAGGTAAAATTCAATTAAATATTCAAATCCTGTCATATGCCTTTTCTTCTAATCCACCAACTTTTTACCTGTATTCCTGTCAGGATAAACATCTGTTCTGTCTGTGCTCTATTGCCCGCACTTTATAGTTCTACACTTCTTCCGTTACATTCTTAACCTGAGGGGCTACTCTGCATTTCAATTGCAATACCGATCCAATTTCAATCTCAATAATAATGTCATTATAACATTTAGATTTTGTACTTTTTGTAAGGTTTGTGTATTCACATAGTGAAAGTTCATTTTGATGATTGTTGCTTTGCATGAAAATAGTTTCATATAGGTCTATTTTAAATCCAGTATTGCATTACAAAAAAATTTATAAAAGTACTTACATATAGTATAATAGTATTTACGGTTGACATTGAAATCGTCGGGATTGAATTTCAAGAGTAACTGCCCTTTTTCTGGAACTTTTCAGACACAGGTAGATAACAGATGCATAAATGAATCTTTACCTTTAGCACTTCCTTGATATGTTTGACTTAGATTTAATTTTGCACATTTTCGTATTAATCTTAGATCTTCCCAGCATCGGCAGTCACTTGAGCAAATAATACCCTGTTTCTAGAGAGGCCAAACTATTCGCCCACCCTTTTAATGCCTGTGCAATCTCAGATATTCCTCAGCCATGAGGCCTGTCTTCTGCTAACAACCCTTCTTCCTTCATTTTTTCCCCTTGGCTATTCATAGATGTACTAAACTGAGTTCACTAACTGATTTTTTGATACACAAATAATTCCTTATTTGACCCCACTTAGGGGCACAGAGAGGCAAAGAGAGACGTCCACTGCGCTCGATCTAGCAAAACTCCTTCCAGGGTGACTTAAACAATGAAATAATATTTCGAGAGTTGATAATTTATAATATACTTACATATATATATTTTCCCTTTTTTACCCCAATTTGGGGCATATGGATTCAATAACATCCTCTATTACATCCTCCTATACTAGGTTCAAAGAGCGAAGGCTCTGGTTTGAAGGAAAAAAAATGCAGTATAATAAGGTTTTCTCTTCTTCGGACCCTAATTGGAATAGCACTATCCTCAGCCAATTGTCCTAAAGCATCCTTAATACATATTTCATCATTATAATCACTGGTTCTACAGCTCACTGTCAGCTCCGCCTCCTCCAGAATTCTTCGCCGTTCTCTCCTGTAAAATACACAGGTTCAATTCAATTAAAGTTAAATGCAAATAAAAATACTGAGTGACCTTTATATTAACTTGTGCAAATTATGTATTAGTTTCTTGAACGGCTTTGTTGTCCATTTAACGGCGACGTCGTCCACTTTTCAGTTTTCCTGGCGCCAGGCCTCCTCGCGTAGATCTTGGCTCCTAGTCAAACGTTTTCCATTCCTCCTTGTAGTTTTCTACAGCATTTAAATTATATTAATTTTCTCATGATTGAGCTTCTACCTGCAGCACATGTAGTTGGCCACCATCTTCCTTCTTCACAAAAAAATTCACCGTCTGTGCTGCTCAGCTCCATGCTTGGTCTGACCGCGAGGCCTCCCAACCCCTCGGCTATCTCGGCCTGGCACGGACCACCGCTACATATTTAAAAATGTTGCCATCATCATTTTTTGTTTTGTTGCCATCATTATAATAATAATAAAAATATTCTGCTACATTATTATTTATTAGTTTTAACAAAAATACCACAGGTGCCTCTTTATAGCTAATTAGGTTAATATTACTTATGTTGCTGTCTAAAACAATGGTCATCAAAGAGTTGAGAGAGAGAGAGAGACATGTGGCTATACAGCAAATATAAAAGCTCTTCTTCTATTCTAGCTATTTCTCTTGCAAATGGATGACATCATGAGTAATGTTTCTGGGGACATAACTGTGAATAATAAACCTACAGGATGTTCAAGTATATGCATTAATGAACCAAAAAATGTAAGTACTGAGTCATTAATTATTTACTAATTTAAAAGTGTTGCTTTCTGATTACACAATTGTGTAACAATTAAATTGACTTCACTAGAAGAGCCTGTGAATGCCGTATTCTCAACGGGTCAGGAAGGGAGCCTTTCACATAATACCACCAACGGGTTTCAGTATACTAACCTAAGTAGGTAGTTTGAAATTCTTCTGTTTTGTTGTGCTTACATTTTAAAGCCAATGGGTTAAAATCATTTCCCATAAATCACACAAACTTTAAATTAAAACAGATGATTAGGTATTCCTTTATTTAGCACATACTTTATATTTGGAATTGTTCAATATAATATCCGCTTCATCTCAAAACCACTGGCATTTGACCCCTGGTTAATGGGAACAAAATAGTTGCAAATTTGCTCTTGTATAACCCTTTTCAAGGAATGTATCGAATTACCAGTCACCCTGTATATAAAAACGGAACGCTATTTCCCTTGGGCATCGCATCACATGTGAACAGCTGGATCAATTTTGCTTAATATTTTTTTGTTGTGTTTTGTTATTGTCAGTCTAAGGTTCTTATGAAAGAAAAAAAAATAAGAAAGTTGCGCAGAACATTAGAAAACTTAATATAGGTACATTTCTTAGTTAAATTATTAGTTTTAAATATTAAGTGTATTTCTATTGACTTTGGGTGTACCCTGATATAATCTATTTTTCATAGGATCTTCTGAATATCCAGAAATGAATTATTCCCTATGAGTCTTTTTTTTTGTGTTTTGTTGATAGTATAAAAAACTTAAGACTTGTCTGAACAAGTTTACACTTTTATTTTAACAATTATTATATTCTTTAAATAATAGATAAAAGGACCAAAAATAATAAGGCTTAAAAAGTTTTCCATCCTCCAAGATGAAATAAAAGAAATAGGAGAAGGTGTGCATGATATAGTACTTCATTCTTTGAGGATGTATCATGAGTAGAGGTGGGAATAACGGCTTAAATTCAAAAACGTTATAGCTGTTTCGTTAATTTCAAAAAACATTATTTTTAAAAGCTTAAAAGCTAAAAGGCTTATTTATTTCGTAGCGTATATACAATAGGTAGGTATACCTAGTTATAAAAAAATAACAATCTACCCCCTGAAGATAATCAATCACGCGATCTACACAGCACAAAAAGTATCGAAGAATAATAACAATAATTTATATTATGCAATATGAACAATATTTACATAAAAATTTCTACCTTACAAATTTTCCTTTTTGATTTTTATTACCTACTTTTTAATATTATTGTTTTATGGACAAAGTTCATCAATCCTGGTTCAGTACTGCACAACTAAGAATGAAGAATTCAATACGATTAATAAAATAAATATTTTTATAATATGTTGGTTCAATCATCAAAACTATACTTGATATTGAAAATAAACCATTTTAACCATGTGTAAAAAATGGAATTCAGAGGGTTACATTACAACACTGTTAGGCGGAGGCAATACTGTATTACGTAAATCAAGAAACACATAGGTAGCTACCTACCCATTTTCTTTGTACCCGTGCCGTGCCACGAACAGCGCGGCGGGGAATATTCGCCTATTATTTAACAGCCACGTTAGAGGTTAGACGAATAACGTGAAGGCGTAAAATAATAGTAGAATATTTCAAACAGCCAAGTTAGAGGTTTACGAATAACGTGAAGGCGCAGAATAATAGTGGAATATTTTAAACAGTCACGTTACTTAAAGGCAGAAACTAATATTGTGATATTTTAACAGCCACGTTAGGCGATTATTTTAAAGGTGTAAACTAATTTTGTTTGAGATATTATTTTTGTTAGACTTATTTTCACAGCTTTGTTAGACGAATAAGGTTTAATATGAATAACGTTAGAGAGGTTATTTTTTTATCGAATATTTTTATCAGCTTTCGTTATAACGCCCACCTCTAATCATGAGGAGAAAAAAAAATTTAATGTAAAATTTTTGTGAATACAGGAAATTTTGGGTCACACAGAAGATGCCTTATCAGAAGTGTTGAATAGATTCTACATTTTGTCTGCGCACATCATATCAGATAAACCTCAAGGGAAATGGAAGGTAAAGTTTCTATTATTAAATTAAACTATTGTATGTAACTGATTTAAGCTATGATTACATGTTTCAAAAGTAGTCAATTTGTATGCACATGTAATTGTGGAACAGATTACCTCAGCTTGTACCTTAACTTCATGTTTTCTTATGTATGTTCATATCTGTTCTGTGTTTGTGCATCATCATAAATAAATAAATAAAAGTAAAGTAATTTTATGACATAAACATTTTTCCAACAACACAAATTGATTTTTTTCCTGTAAATTTACAGTAAATGATCAGTATAAATCTTAATGACGTATTTCAACATTATTTATTAAATGATTTCAATACAAATACATTAACACTTACTTACTTACTTACTTTCCGAGTCCGGTTCTTGGTCTATCCGGTGGTGGAAGGATTGGCCGACATGATGTCGTTTCCAGGGACGCCCGATCGCTCTATTACAATAGTTCAATCATTAACATATTCTAACAAATAAGATTTTATATTTTTACTTAGTCCAAGACATCATCATCATCTTTCTAATATTCTAATATATCTATAAGAAATACCAGAAGTGAAAATGTATTCCGAAAGGCTATTGACAATTGGGTTAAAGTAGAAATCAACGAAATTCCGTACTAGTAGGTACCCTCTGGGTTGGGATGAGCAGTATGCGAGGGAGGGTGAATGTGTGAGGGTGTGTATGTGTGTTTGTCTTGATGAAAATCTGTTATGTTACTATATATTGTAATGGATTTATTATTATTATTTTTTTTAATTATATGTATGTATCTATGTATTTATGTGAACGTATGTGCATGTATGTGTATGAGAGGTTGTATGTGTGTATTTTCTTATAGTTATTAATATTGATGACTTTAAAGATTATTGATAATTATTTGTTGTCTACAATTGACTGTTTTTATGTTTTTACTTATGTTAATGACTATTTTTATTCATGTTTATTTTTTATCTAGACTCAATAATCAATATTGATTTTAGCGATGGACTTGCATTTCCGACTATCTTTTTTTATCTGTACTCTTTTTTACTATTTGTCATAATAATTTTTTTTTTACTATTTTGGTGGTTAATTGTTTTTTGCAGTTGCACTTTTAATTGTTTATTTTTTTTAAAACCATATATTGGACTTTGAATTGTTATTGTTTAAGAAATGGAATGTTTTTACTGATGATGACTGAAATGACTATGGCTTATTTTTTTTTTTTTTGATAATTTTGTAAGGGCTTATTGCATTTTTTTGTATTGGTCTTTTTGTGACTAGCTCTATTTTTATGTACTATATTTAAGTCTTCCCGAGACAGGCTTGGCCTAGTGGGTAGATTTATCATATTGTATTTTGTACTGAGATATTCTATTGAATAAATGTTTTTTATTATTATTATTATTATTATTTCTATACTTAATGTCTCCGAACAAACTAGACCTATCTGACAATTTTGACACGCTGTAAACAATAAATTAAATACTATCAATCATCATCCTGGAAACTTCCCTGCGTCCTAATCCTTTTTTTTATATTGACTGTATAACAAAAAAAATGTACTTATTAATTGTATTGAATTATATAGATATACATTGTGATGCCATACGCTAAATAAAATAATCATCCTGGACCTCCACACAATCACATGTTACATCTTCTTTAAAGCTTATACCCCACTTGCGCAGATTTTTCTTGCACTTTGTGATAACACATCTACATAATCCATCTCCCCTTTGAAGTGTTATTTGGAAATTCTCTGAAACACACTAGGTACACAATATTAATAATAATTATAGAAAGCAATGAATAAAGACAACATTCAAGTCCCTGCACCATCTCCTCTATTAACATAGAATATTGTCTTATGAATGATTATTTACTTGTATTTATTTTAAATTAATGTATTACTTTATCAGCCTATTCATAATTTCGGTCAACCATCCTATTGTTACCTACTAGTTAATTTCTACAATATCTAGCCTAAAAATGTGTATACAATAATAATAATAATATCTTGTCATCTGTTAGTTATAGTATCCTCTCCCACCATCATTGTAACATACTTTTCTTTGAGTTTATAATTTTTAGTTTAGTCTCTTGACAATGTCTGCGTGAGTCGGAGGAAAGCGCTCGAGATTCATATAAAAAAATTGTGAAAGTGCAACTGTGTAATCTTTTTAATCATCGAATAAAGAAGATATAGAATGTTTGTACAAGAAACTCCAAGCCATTAGAACTGCCTTTATAATACATTTTTAATATGCAATATAATTATCTGTATTGTTTCTACCTGTAAAGATGTGATGTGCTTACAAAAATAATAATTAGTGTTTGGTTTTAAGAGGTAAATTTTCCAGGCTCGATTCCCAGTTGGGTCAGAGTTTTTCACATGAAATTTCTACCCAGGGTCTGGCCTATCTCAGATTGGACGGGACCGGTTGACTGGAAAAAAATGCCTCAGGCAATAAGTTCCGCCTGCTATACTGACACCTTTGTATAGAAAAGTGTTAAGCTCGGTAACTCACTTGCGCCGCGAACGTGTATTATCAATTTTATCAAAAGGATGCATGTGTTCCGCTCGCGTTCGCTTTTTCGAATCACGTATACACTTAGCCTTTCGATTAAATTGATGCAATGTCACACGTTCGCGGCGCAAGTGAGTATGATGCTTTATATTATTATTTTTATACAAATTTGAACCACTACGGGCTTACGACTGTCTTTAACTGCTGTTTTAAAGGCTGGTAAGTAGAAGACAGATTTCAAATTTTACTTAAATTTACCTCTTAAAATCAATGCGGCACGGAAACAAATTAGCAGAATGAAAAATATTTTCCATAGTTGGATTGGATTTTTCATTTTTAAGAAAAATATTTGTTGCACTGTTTTCGTGAATTTAAATCTCTTTTGTAACATTGTTGTTGTACATATATAGTATGTATTTGTTTATTTCAATAAAAGTTGTATATTTTGTATAGGGTCAAAGCGTTACAAAAATACCGTGCGTGTGTCTTCCTGATGAGGCAATAGTTCTGTATTTGTTGATTTTTTCCAGGCTTATTATACTTTTTACAATGAATGAATAAAAATTTTCTTATTATTTTAGGTTACTGAAGAAAAGTTTACTTCTCTATGTTACGCCGGTCATCTTCCTGGTTATACAATGGGCTTCAACCATCATGGACTTGTCTATTCAATAAACACCCTAAGTGCTCTCAAGTTGTATTCTGGAAAAATTCCTAGAACCATTCTAACTAGAGCTTTGCTGTCAGCCGAAAATTTTATTAAAGCTGAAAAAATATTAATAGCGGATGGTGCGGGTGCAGCCGATGGTTGTTCAGTCAACCTTACATTCCTGAAACAAGAAGGAGATAGGATGTTTCACAATATAGAAATGGCCCCACCTGTGACCAAAGAGGAGAAGCGGTCACAACTCCAAGTATTCAACGCCAGTCCTGGAGAATACTTCATGCATTGCAACAAGTAGGTTAAAAGTGTTAATGTATTGTTAATCTGCATAGTAATTCTGTTATGTATTTTATTATATCATAGCATCTGGCCTAAAATACACACCTAACGTTACATTTTTTCTTCGCTGATCCATGCAAAACTCTTACAACTGATGATGTATATAGTTTATTGCAAATAAATTATGCTTTTAAGAAATTTGAATTTTTTATATCTTCATAGTTCCTAAATATGCAAACAATAGAATTCACTTTTATTCTATATTTGTAGTGACTCCCACTTAATAACTAATCAATTGCTGGCCACACTTATCTTATACTAAGGGTTTTTCACGAATAAGTCTATTTAGTTCGAGCTTTTCTTAATTAATTTCTTAAGGGGCATTATAACACTAAATAAAATTATGTTCTACAAAATACTAATTACATACCTACCCCCTTTTTTGTAACTCCACCCAAAGTGTAAATTATATTCAGATTTACAAAGGACTAAATGGATCTTAATGTTAAAATATATAGAACTTGCCTACCTGTCTTGCTAAACTATTTAATTATAGTATATTCTACAATAAAACATAAATTTCAGTTTCGCATGTTAAGGACTCACAGAGTAATCAATCAATAAGAAAAAGTATCAAAAAGTGCAAAGCACTCATTAAGTCTTAAGTATTTGACTTGTTCTAAACTGCAGGACTTTTTGTTTATAAATCTGGTACTTGCTCAACCTTTACTTGTAAGAAATTTTTTGTGTTGAAGAGTTTAGTGTGTTTACTTCAACTCTATATTTCATTGAGTAAAATTAAATCCTTATTTTTATTGTAAGCTAACTTCTGTTTTGCATTATATTGAATCATTTGTCTTAAACATTCAAGAATGGAGACGGTAGTCTCCGAAAACCGGTTCATGTACGAACAAATTTTGTGATAGAACTATTCAAGACTCTTTCATTTTTATTTTAGTGCAGTGTGCTTTTTAGTTACCCATTTTCAATAAATTTTAAAGAAATGGTGGAACCTATGTGATAATTTTTTATGTTTTGGAAAAATTAACTATTTTTTAACTGTTTTTTATTTATATATTTATTTCTTTGTTAAAAAACAGTTAAAAAATAGTTAATAAATAGTTAATTTTTCCAAAACATAAACATGTTAGGAAACTGTTTTATAGTAAGCCCAAAAAATATAGAAAAAATAGTGAATCCTATGTGATAATTTTTCAATTAGTAATTAGTTATAAATAAAATATCTATACAAATTGTACTTAATGATCTTTTTCTTTTCTTTCAGATATTTAAGATTGTGTGTTCCCGAAACGGTTGGCTTAATTATCGATAGTAGCGAAGGGAGAATGGAAAGTTTGAAAAAACACAAAAAGCCCACTACCAAAGAGCATGTAATTGAAATGTTGTCTGATCAAACAGGGAACCCCTACAGAGTGTTTCAGGAATCTGGCAAAGATGACTATGTTAAGACTATTGCTGTTGGTTAGTGTTTTTTTGCTTATTATTTCTCTTAAATAAATTTTTATTTCAATATATGATATTTACAGTAAGCATATGTCATATTATGATAGGTACATAAACATATAGTTTGAAAACATTCGTCAATATCTCTACTGTTATTCCTGAACTACATACATATTATATTGTCTGACTGTGGTATCTATGGTCAGTTGGACATGTACTGTAGTCTGGCGAGGCCCTGACTGCATGCCACGTCAGACAAGAGAAAAGTGGCGATGCTGTCAAAATCTTCTAAAGAAAACACAGCGAAGGCGAAGATACACAATCATTTAACAGTCCTAAAAATTTAAGCGCGTCTGATCAAAAGATTATTTGCAGCTTGCCTTAAAAATACACCTATATAAAAGAAAGACTGCTATGAGACTCGAATCTGATATTAGAGTCAGCTATCAATATTAGTAAGAGCCTTGAAATTGCACAAGCACACACCAGAAGATTGGAAGAGTCAATCGTTGTTGAAATAAACACTGTTCAACAAAAAAAGAAAGGCATACCAATAGAAGGAATGGAGTATCCTTGCTTCACAGAAAAAATAAGTACAAAAGATATGGTCAGGTCTACAATTTTAATTGTTCAGCTCAAGGTCGTACAATATGTACAAAATGTGAAAAGATGGTATTCAAGTATAATGTAATGAAATTACCGCAAACTTTGACCCTCTCTTCCCTTAAGTAACATTTCATAATGTTTTTCTGTACCCCTCCTCCCCCTCCCTGGACATTACCCATATTTTTTTTACTCGAAAATACAATAATTATTAAGTACCTACTGGCAAATGCAGTAAAAACTCTTGATCTTGGTTTAATTGCGTTTGAAAAAATACATTTTTTTTTGTTTCGTTATCATTTTTGAATTTGAAAAATATGTTGCGTAACATGTTAGAACTCTCCTCCCACCCCCGTAATGCACCATAACGCTTAACCCCCTTTCCCCCAAATTGCATTACAGCTATACTTGAATCTCTCTCTCTCTCTGGCTTGCTCCCAGCTTAGCGTCTTCTCTGCTGCACCACTTACCCCACTCCACATCTTTGCATCTGCTCGCGCCTTTGTGTCACCCAGAAATTCTTTGGTCTCCCTCTAGTTACGGAACGTGGAACATTGCTTGTTGGACGATATGCTCCTGCGGTCGTCGTTCTATGTGTCCATACCATCTCAACTGCCTTTCCTCTAGTTTACTATTGATGTCTGTCACCCCTAGGCTTCCACCAGTTATACTTGAATGGCTTCTAAAACAAATTCACATTTTCATAGATAAATTTGTATCTTTTTCAAACAATTAATTTGTTCAGTTGTGTATATTTTCCTTTTTTTTGATACATACACTGTTTACATTAACAATCTTATTGCATCCGACATAAAATCATGTTATCTTGAATAATTGTTTGGTCTTAGTACACATTTAACAGTTTTTATTTATTTATTTCAGGGATATTTGACTGCTGTGAGAAGACTTGGAGTTTGTATGCCGATAAACCTAACGTCAATGAGCCATTAGTTGTTTTACCACTAAATATTAAGTAAATAATAAATTAAATTTGACACTTTTATCAATAAGTATGTTCTTAATATTTTAATTTATTGAATTAATTAAGCAGTTGTGTTTTTTAAGAGTGTGATCTTTTTTAAGTTATGATAGAAATGTTCAAAGCTTAATTGTAAATCACTCAATTGAGAGTGGAATTGCAGAAAATTAAAAAAAAAGCTTTATTGAAATATTCCCAGTTTTATGTAGAAATATTTATACACTTGTTTTTATTTACAACTATTAGGTACTGTCCAATAGATTTAAGATATAACAAAAAACTGTTCCCAAGCATTCTATGATTGTGATATATAAAATATTTTTTATTGTGGACTAAAAATTCTTATAAATGCTAATAATGTGTGAAATTAAACAATAAAAAAAATATTGAAATTTCAATTAATTCGTTTATGTATTTACAATATTGTTACAATACTTACAAAGTAAAAAAAAATTGTATATAATACTCGAAATACAGAATCTTCAAGAAATTCCCTTGAAGTTTTCGAGAATAATGAAAAACGTTTAACATCAATATTTTATCCTATCCTATCGTAGAAGAAGCATTAACTACTTGTAGTGTATTGATATTGTATTTATTTAATTATTTATGCACATATTATAAAGTAGTGTACAAAAATAACACTTATTGAATATTATTGATAACTAATAGTATTGAATCTTCTCAATTCTACCATTTAAAAACATATTTTTTGATGGTCAATGCTTTTTCCGTTTTGTTGTAATAAAAAAGCCTATATTGCCGAAACTCTTGAAAGATGACATCTGACGAAAACTTTTGAATGCTTTAATGCCAATACCCTTTAGTTGTTTGTATCATGGACGTATTATTACAATAATCCGACCATGGTTTGTATGGTAATATTATTTCATGTATAAATCCATAGATGGCAGTTTGTGTATTTTTTCCGTATATTTGGAATGATTTCCGATTGGAAGGCGCAATATTTTTAATGAGTAGTAGGTGGTACAATATCGTTGCCAGAGACCTCAAATCTCTCTTTCTTTGTCCTTATGTGTATACCTCTTTGGATCAGTCATTTGAGGAACTCTGTAAGTCAAGTTTTCAGCAGATTTGACTTTATCCTAAATTCTGCTCCTTTTCTTTGAAACGCAAAGTATTCGACTATAAAAAAAGAAAGATGTAAGAAATTAGGAAAGTACATAAAAACCTACCTGAAAATGAACCATTACAAGATTTATAGGCAGTGGAGTACCGAGGGGGGGCGGAGGGGCGGACCGCCCCGGGCGCCTCTATTAGTAGGGCGGCAAAATTTGCTCGCACTATTCTATACACTACCAGATTGATAAAATAAAAAAAATATTTTCAGCTCGTTAAAAAAAAATAACATTACCATGCGGGAAGTCTGCAGGTATAGAGAAATGTGGATCAGAAGTTGGCTCTGTCCCACTCTCCCACTCTACCCGAAAATTGAATTTTTAACTAAGTTGATAGGTACCTTTACTATGGCTATCTAAGGAATGAAATATGTCTGCGAAAGTAAATAAACCTCATAGAAGAAGAAGAAAATGTTAATAAGGTAGCTAATATAGGGGGCGTTCAAGTATTACGTAACGCAATAAGGGGGGGGGGGGGGGTTGTAAAACGTTACTGTTATATCACCGGCGCTGCAACAAAGGTATTTAGTGACTTTCCAGTAATAATTGTGATTTTAGGCATACATAGTTGTTATATTATGTGCGTTAGGCAACGTTTAGAGAATTGGAGGAGGGGTAACAAAAAGCGTTACGATGCATCTCGGGGGGGGGGTCAATAATGTTAAAAAATGCGTTACGTAATACTTGAAATACACATATAATGATTTTGTTTTCAACAAAATTGTATTCATTTGAGAAAATATATATATATATAAGTCGAAGATGTTTAAGAAACAAATTAGTAGATAGTACAAAATTTTAAATTTTACTACACACAGTTTTTTGTGATTTCTGAAAAGTTTTCGTTCCCGACTTAGGTAAGTGTTTCTTTATGGAACAGAACTGGTTAAAAGGTAATTAATTGATTTATCCTTAAACAAATTATAATTCAATATCCATAGTAGGTATAGACAGGACAACGACTGTCGAGAAAGCTAGTAAGTAATTCTTCCAGCATGCAACAAACAACTTCTTCGTAATTCAATGCAGTAAAAATTGTCATGATATGATATTATGTAGATATGGAAGATAACAGCGCCACAAGCTGAATAAATATAGAATCCGGCTTAGGAAGAATATCTACACTAGTTATCATTAGTATCATCATGCTCTATACTATTTTTTTTAACATTTTTGATTTTTTTTTAGTCATAAATAAACCTAGTCGTGTCTTATTCAGTTCTCATCGCATTTTCGCAGTCTTTTGAGTTCTGAAAATCAACTCTAAAGAGTCTTTCACACCTTCTGAACATAGGTAGTAGAAGTAGATCGTTTTCCATGGTTTTAGTTGAATTGATCAATTCAGAAAAGGGTAAAAAGCTTCAACAATTAGTACCTACAATAGCTGTAGCTTAATTAAGCCCACACTATGGCAATATCGCCAAATTTGTCAATTTTCTATGATCATAGTGTGTGACTAGGCTATGTTGCGCTGGCAGTCATCGATGTCACCTTAATGCACTCTTGTCATATTACAAAATATATGTAGCATAAGAATATGGCGTAATCACCATAGCGTGGGAGTCTCTTGAGATATGCATTACTAAGAAAAAACTAGGCTCTTAACAAAAAAAACGATAACATTATACGTATATATTACGATAGAAGGTGTATTATAGTATTAAGAAACAGATATATGAGTATAGGACATTTTCATACTAGATTGGACAAATTGGATCGGAATCGCGATGTAAATGCAGAATAAGACCCCTATATTTTTCGTGATAGAATTGCGGCATATTATGGAATTCATTACTTTTCAAATATTTCCATTTTATTTACTAGTATTGATATTCTGCATAGAAACATATGACATGTACAAAATAGTATAAAAATATGGGACAATAGAAGGTGTATATCTAATAGTACCTACTAAGAAATAGACATATGAGTATAGGACATAGAATAAGTGCCAAGGAAACTTCTTGTGTCAGCGGGAGAAAACGGCAGGCTACGGGCGGGGCGCCTGTGACCTACATTACAAGAATGTTCTATCTAGCAATCAATACTATGAGATTTTGATATCAAAAAACATTGCTAAATTCGGCGTTCAGCGTCGAAAATAACAACCAAACATACGACGAAAATGAGTAGACAGTAACATCTATTCATTTACTTGTTACTAGTGGTGACGTAGATTTTATTATCCTATATTTTATGCCTATTTTATATTATTATTATGATTGTTGTTATCAAGTTTCATACTACTCGAGATTATATTGAGATAAGATAGATAAGAAGTGTGTGGAATTGATGCGCAAAATTTCGCAAGGGATAATATTATGGACCTACACCTCTCTCTCTCTATATATATAAAGGAGTCCTATTTTAGTGGTCATTGAATAACGTGCGAACGGCTGGACCAATTTCGCTAATTATTTTTTTCTATATCAGGAGAAGGTTCTTATGAAAGAAAAAAATAGAAAGTTGCGCGGTTATTTTTGACAGTACCTATAAACTTTTCTATTTTTGAATTAAAATTGGTGTTTGACATCTGTTGGTTGTTTGATATGACCTGTAAACACCGTTTAAAACAGATGCAACGGTTGGAATCGTATTGGTCAAATTGTTCACTAATTTGATCATTACTTAACGAGAATAATGTAATTACTTTTTTTACGTTGATTCAGCTAAGGTGCCTATACTTAGTTGTTGTTATACAATATTTGTAATCAGTTCACAATTGGTACATTATGACTTTATGAGAATAATGAAATTTACGTTCTTCTTCTTGTGCCGTATCAGGTCTCCTCGATGTCGGGGCAACCATTTCTGCGAAGACGGTCGTAAGCCCGTAGTGGTTTGTTCCATTTAAAAATCGAACATTAGTAATTTTGAAGTGGTTGGTGGCCCAGCGGTCACAACGCCGTACTTTCGTACTGTTTCGTGCGGACGACGTCGTGGTTCGATCCCAGGTGCCGACCATCTTCCTCTTTCACGACACAAGCTTTAAGTAGCTTACTGTGAAAGAGTTAAGGAGTGTATTTGTGTTCACTTTGAGTGAGCACAGATTCATTTTTAAAAAAAAAAAAAATTGTTAGAGTCATTAGTTGTTATTTTTTCTTTAAGATCTAGTCCTGAAAAGGTCACAAGAATCTAAACATAATTAGAACGTTGTGCACCAACAAAGCCAATAGGCAATAAATATGAGACATTAACAAAAATGGATATAGTCACATCCTGGCGCCAAATACATGACAGCAGTCGCAGTCTTTAAATTTGGTTGCTCTCTTGTTCTCAACAATTTCCAACTTTTATCTTTATTTTTCATTTTATTATTAAATTTCTACTTGTTGCATAGGTACATGGGATTTTTCGACATGTTGAGAATTCTCATGATTAGGAGTTTCGGAGACAAACATTACCACCTAATGGCGAACGTTGTTAACGTAAAGTGATCACACTAAGCCAGCCTTCGAAATAACAGTAGAAGACGGTCGTAAGCCCGTAGTGGTTTGTTTTATTTAAAAATCGAACATTAGTAATGAATTGTTAGAGTCATTAGTTGTTATTTTTTCATTTCAGCGAAGCCTACTCGGTCACGCGTCAGCCGGAACAACTCCTCCACCTTCTATTCCTATTCCGGTCCACTCTCTCACGTTAGTCACGTTGCGCATCCAAAATATTTGCCTTCGACAGGGACACATTTTCGAGCGTCCACCATTACCATCGGCAAGAGTTGAAGGTTCATATTTATCTCCACGTGTAATGTATCCCAGATATATGATGTTTTTCGAATCTTAATGGTCAAATTTACGTTAATCAAAAGTAAAGTTCGTATTCGAAAAGGTAGACCAGTGTAATAAACTTCATAGGTTTTTCCTCATTCTGAGTATTTTGTCTGTGAGAGATCTACGTACGAATATGGAATGTCTGTGTGGCGCATGCGTGTAAACTAAGAATGTCTAGAATAGAGTTATAAGAATGCATTAATCTGAAAGGGAAGGTGTGAAAAGGTCTACCGGGAATGAAGACGATTCCGTCTTCATTGAAGACCAAAAGGCTAAGAAGAAATAGAAGAAGCTAGGTTGGAAGGTTGGAAGAAGCAAAAGAAAAGTTTCAGGATAGAAAAGGTTACAAGTTTACGTGATCTCTAAAGGCTTCAAAGTGGCTTATATATATATATATATACATAATATCCTTACAGACCATGCATGTATGAAGTAGGTCCTTTCAATAGGTCCATCACCTTATTAACAGATCGAATTGACTCGAAAGGGTTTCACTTATTGACTAAAAACCGCTAACAAAAATTGAAAATGCGTATTTGAAAAAAACAGTATGTTATGCAATTTTATGACAAAAAATTACTCAAAAATTTCCATCAAAAATAGCTGGATACACACGTAACGATTTATCTTTAAGATTTAACCGAAAATCGCTCATTTTTTAAATCTTCGCAAAGAAAACAATTGAAAAATGAGCGATTATCGTTCGACTTTACAAAATGATTTTACAAAATAAAGTTTCGCTAAATGGACGAGTTCTCTTTTTAAAATGGTTTGGCGTCACATGTAACAGGACATCATAACTGAAAGAGGGTAAAGTAACACAAAAACTATTCGATAAATCAATTTGAAATATATCAGGAGAATATGAATAATGTCTTGGCATAACTTAAAAAGGTGCATACAAATCATTGGAGGAGTATAAATGTAAAGAAGTAAAAAATGCTTAATTTGCGTAGCCATGACACAGATTAAAAATCACCCTATTTAAAAGATCGAAATTCGTTGGCTTCTGTTTATCAGGAGAACATGAAGCTATAGGATGTCACATTCTTAATTTGAATTTACCTCCCAAATTTCAGTTGTTTATCTATGGTAAGATGTCAGACAGGAGAATCGAGATACTTCGATTATTGTACAAAATGTTACTCCTCATCTTTATGTGATCCTAGTATTGACGTCACAAAATTATGAATTATTTTTTGTGAAGAAAATAAAAAAATAATTTTTCGACTTCTTTTCACTGTTTTTTGTGCCATAGTGCGCCGTTGAAATTTTTATCAATAACACTATTTCCAATCCAAATCCAAACTCCCTTTAAGCCCCACTTAGGGGCATAGGTAGGCAACAAGAGCTCACCATTGCGCTCGATCTTGCGCAATGTTTGTGATCTATTAACTCCTCCCACACATCATCCTTATCCACATGTCCCAGCCAAGTCCATCTCCTCCACATAATAGTAGAGGTGATGGGCTCACGCTGGGTGCGCCGGCGTATAGCGTCGTTCGTGATGCGGTGGTACCATCTTATACAGAAATTCTCCTGAGGCACTTCGTTTCGAATGCAGATACTTTTTGTGCCTGGGCCAGAGTCAGGTGCCAGGACTCACACCCATACAGGAGAATGGGCAGCACACACGCATCAAACAGTTTACATTTCGTCTCGACACTAAACGCCGACGCCTTCCATATCTTGGTCATGTTGTTGAAGGCGCCACTTGCCATACCGATACGTATCGGGAGCTCAGCCCCGAGGTCACCAGTGGTGGTAATGGTTGCTCCCAGGTACTTAAATTTATCCACCCGGGAGACCTGGTGACCATCGATGGTTATCGGTAGCTGTTTATCGGGGCAGGCATTATTCGCCATGAGCTCCGTTTTACTGGCATTGACTCGAAGGCCGAGGCGTGCTGTTTCGTCGCAGAGTCTTGAAACACTGCGCTGTAATTCCTCCACTGTCGTACTGAACAACGCTAGGTCGTCCGCGTACTCCAGATCGCACAGTTCGCCCATTAGACCATATTCTCTCTGTGTTATCGATATACCTCTTGCTCCTTGCATGGACTTTCTCAACAGGAAGTCCATGACAATTATGAATATAAAAGGAGCTAGTACGCAGCCCTGTCTGACTCCCGTGGTGATCCTAAAAGCTTCAGTAGGACCACCTGGCGTTTTCACGCTACACTCGGAGTCTTCATACAGGGACTGCACCATTTTAACTATCTTCGGAGGTATACCGTACAGAGCTAAAATTTTCCATATCGATGGTCTATGTGGGCTGTCGAAGGCCTTTTCAAAATCTATAAAGCAACAAGCGACTGGAGAGTTAAACTCCTTGCACTGTTGAAAGATGCACCTGACACAGAAAATTGGGTCCGTGCGCAGGACCTTCCAGGTACAAAGCCGCATTGTTGCTCTCTCAGGACAGCCATGACAGGCCCCCGGGAATACTCAGCAGAGTAATTCCACGGTGGTTTCCGCATTCAAGGGGGTCCCCCTTATTGCGACGATGGATCCATTCCGCCAATCTTTTAGGCACCTCTCCTCTTCCCACGCCATTTTAAATATATCTAATAGTGGTTGGCCAAGGGTGTCTATGCCTTGTTTGAGGAGCTCTGCGTGAATTCCATCGTCTCCTGGCGCTTTGTTGTTCTCAAGTCTCATCACGGCCAGCACCATCTCACTGTATGTCGGCGGGTCCTCACATATCCCAGTTGCCTGAGGTATATTCAAACCAGTCAACTCCTCCTCAAAGTTGTAAGGTGAGGAGGGCTCGGGACGGTTTAATATTGACTCAAAGTACTCCCTCCATCTCCCTTTAATCAGTTCGGGGGCAGTGACAGTGGCTCCACGAGAGTCTCGTATTGCCGTTACGGGTCTTTTTTGACCCCTGCCCCCGACCTCCCGGGTGATTTCGAAAAGTGTCCTTGAGTCATTTCCGAGTGCAGCAGACTGCGCTCGCCGTATCTGAGAGTCCATGTGTCTTCTCTTATCTGTTCGTACAGAGTGCTTCACCTTGCGGCTCAGCTCTCTGTTCTCAGACACCAAAGCAGCCAGTTTTTGAGGGTCTTTTTCGCTGTCTCTGAGGGTCTTAGCCTTCTGGCGATCTTCGATGAGGCTCCAGGACCCATCGGACATCCATATTGGCCTCTTTTTGCTCTTATAGCCGACAGAAGAACGTGCGGATTTCATAACGGCGTCACGGAAGCTATTTCAAGCTGTCTCAATCGGAACAGCTCCGTGTGAATCCTGCAAGGGGGCAAACCTGGTGCGTAACTCAGCCTCGTACGTATGACGACACTGAGCACTCTCTAACCTGCGTATGTCCAGCGGGCGAGAGGCAGACGGCCCCTGCTGGAAATGGGTAAATCTGAATCTCAACGAACCCACAAGGAGTTCGTGATCAGTATCCATGTCTGCCCCTCGGTAGGTGCGGACATCACGCAGGTCAGTTCGGTTGCTGGCCCTTACCAGAAGATGGTCAATCTGGTTTTTTGTTCTCCTGTCAGGCGAGGTCCAAGTATATTTATGGATATCCTTGTGGGGGAACAAAGTTCCCCCTATTAAGAGTCCATGGAGTGTGGCGAAACCAATCAGACGGCTTCCATTATCATTTATCACTCCCATGCCATGCCTACCCATGACGCCCGGTCCATACTGTGGGTCACTGCCAACCTTGGCATTAAAATCCCCCAGTACTATTAAGCGGTGGCGCCTTGGGACATGGGACACAACTGCATCCAGACTGTCATAAAAACAGTCCTTGGCAGCCGCATACCCATCCTCAGTGGGAGCATAGCATAGGAGGACCGTCAGTGTTTCGCCTGTCATCTTGAAGGACGCACTCATCAGGCGGTCAGAAACAGGTTCCCAACCAAGAAGGCGAGAGAAGGCATATTTACTTAAAAGTAGAGCGACGCCACGCATCCGTGCAGTTCGGTGACCAGAGTGCAGCATGACATAGTTGCCAGCGTCACTCTGCCCCGTCCCTGGGATGCGTGCCTCGCTCAGCCCCAGGATATCCAGTCCATATTCTCCCGCCAACTTGGCAGCAACAAGCTCCCCGCCCGCCCTCAAAGTGCGGACATTCAGGGTCCCGATTTTCAAGCTCTTGTTAGAGTGAGCCGTGGTCAACACAGGGGGGACACTAGCTGCCTGGACCCTCCCCTGGTGGGGCCCAGGCGTCCGAGGCTTAATTTTGTTGCCTTTTCTGACCGCTTGAATTTAAGGGTGTGAGGTGGTCAACCCCACGACCCCGATTTGATTTTTCGATTACCTGCCTCTTACAGGATGCTCGAAAAACCAGTAAAAAGAACAGAGGTGCTATTCTAAGCCGACAGCCCCACGGCAACACTTTTGATAAAAGTTTTAATACATAATATTTGTTGTACACATATTTTTAATACATAATGTTTGAAATTATTGAAAAAAGTGATAAAAAAAATCATCACATAAGTCAAAAAAATAAACATCACAATTGGTATTTTTCTCATCACTTTTATGACAAATGACACACCTTTTGCGCATTATGATTATCTTTGAATATCAACAAAATGACCTCAATACTCAATCCGTAGGTTTTGTATTCTCTTCGAAAATAATACAATAACACAACAAACCGCTAAAAATGGCGTTAAGATTTCAGTTTAGTTTGATGTTTTTCAAACATAAACAGTCGCGTCGCAACAAAAAGTTTGCAATTCATGATATTATTTTTGTTTTTCAATGTTGGTACCTAAAACCTGTCGCCATCCATACAAAAAGTGCTTTGTATGACGGTTTCGACCCACTGGTCTGACAAACCGGCCGTCTTTGAAAATTGCAACAATGCTTTATGTTACTACGGTAACAACATAGACAATGTGCTACTAACTTTATTCACCGCTAAATTGCAGTACCGCATTCCTAGGAAAACAAACCAAAATGCGCTGTTTTACTAGAAAAGAAAAGCGGCCGTATAGCCCTACGAACGTAGTATTCTTTGAGACAAGAAAAAAGTATCATAATATTCATATGTTTATCTCTTTCACTGCCGACATGAAAATAATGAAAGCGGGAAAGACACAGTTTAGTCTTGACGTTTAGTGTCAATAAACGTTGCATGGATACTGCAGTAAACAATAAGACACGCACTGAAATAAAAAATGCATGAGCTAAGTAAAAAGGTAAATTCGAAAACGTTTGCAATATTAGTTAGACCCAACAACGCATCAATCAGTAGATAGATAAATATGTCTTACAGAAAAGCCTTTCTTTGACATATTTGCCGCATCAATGTGTAGATATTGCTTATGTTTAGGATATCCGACGCCATTTTTGACACGAGGTACCTTCTGTTGGATAACGATTTATCTCTAGGATGGCTGTCAAAATAGCGTTCACTGACGTTTATAAACTCCCGTAACGTCATAAATGTGAAGAACTTTCGACTTGTTTATCCATAAACCAAAATAATAACTATATACATTTTCATTAAACATAACGAAAAAATATAATATAACATATTATTATATTGAATTATGTATCATTTTGGTAGCTTCGAACAAATCACATTTTTCTTCAATTTCGATCGACAAAAGATACCAATTTGCCGGTTTTCAAACAAACAACTGGAATAAAAAATCTAAAATGTGATCGAAATGTTATAGTCTCAAACTTTCTGTTAAAATCATTGTAAAATTTCAAGTTTTTGAAATAATATTATTATTAGAAAATTGTAAAATGCAAAACAAAAAACAACATTAGAACCTAACCTAAAAATTTGAATCAATACGCATCAATTGTCAAAACAAGACTTTATCTGACATCAAATCTGGGGCGAAAAAGCAAATCCATAGAAATTAAATTATCATAAAATCCATAGAAATTGATAGATTTCAGCAAAGCAACACTGTTATCTTATAGATATCCATTTATTGGATAGATTTTAATTGATGCGGCCGTCAGATTCTTTCCATCACTTTATCCAGTACATAAATTTATCTTATAGATGGCTACGAAGAACATTTATCTTCATATTGATGCGTTGGGCCTTAGTAATATTGAAAATGAAATTTTTCTTTTTACTACGGTCGATGAATTGTGCTATGGGACCGCTATGTTCATAAAATCGGACCTAAGAGAAAAACCTAACTATTTGAAAAGTCACCAGTCCTTGAAACAGGAAAGTACAAGTGACTTTGTATCACTATGGTGGTTACATAAAAGTCCAAAATGTAGACGCTCTAGAATAGAAGGTGCAGCGTTCTCTGAGAGAAGTGAAGGCGTGTGAACGTGGAATTGTAATACATAATTGAACTGAACGTCGCGGGCACTATCATTATTATCGGCATTCTCCAACCATCTGTACCCCTATTCTAAGTTTCCGAGAAATTTACGCTGAAGTAAAGTAACAAAATTTTATATGGAAAGGTGTATAGCGCCCCTATAGAATGCTTTGAAAAGCTCCGCAGGCGATACAAAAATACCCGCGAGTTTCTCACTTACGTTGGTGAGTAAAAAGGGTAGGTACTTACCTACTGTTTTACATTGAGATATACCGAGACTATCGTGCTTATTGTCTCTGTCGTCAATACGAATTAGAGATACAGCAATCACAATGGTCTCAGATATACGCTAACGACTCGGAGAAGCAAATTTTGTTGTTTTAATTTCACGGCTTTTTATAGATCATCATCTCCCAGACTATCTTCTAGCAATAAGTTTAATACTATAACTTTACTCCACTTGGCCTTAAAAAATAAATCTCTATATAAATCTCTAATCTATAGTCGTCATCTATAAAAATAATCCTCAATATCCCGTCAGGGTCTCGAAGACGAGGAAGACCCTCTCAAACCGTATTCCGTTTCTTCGTGGCACAGTTGAGGGATCTGGATATGGTGTGGAAGGAGGTCGTAAACAGTGCGCAGGATCGAGTGCAATGCAACAAGAATGTTTCCTCCCCATGTCCTTGAGTTGGGTGAAAAAGGGAAATATTGTATTGTTGTCTACACTACTATTATAAAGAGGAAAGTTTTGATTGTTTGTTTTTTTTAATGGGAAGTTTTCTGGGGAGCTTCTGAAAATACACACTAGGTGGCAGAACTTCTAATCAGGTCTATTGTCAAATTCAGTGCTGCCAACGTAGAGATGTTTTTTTCAGTGATGCAAACAAACGTTGGGAAGTTAGTTTTCCATTGTGTTGCTAAGAAGTTGTTGATTGAGTTGCTAAGAAGTTGTTGATTTTGTTGCGCATAAATTTGAGAATAAATCTCAGGGGTGCTGTTCTGTATTTTTTAATTTGTATTTAGGTAGGTATATAAAAAAAAATGAACTATTTTATTTGTAATAGTATGTAAAAAATGTACAATGATTACTCTAAACCTATTGTAAGTTATCATGTATAATAATATATAAGTTGTTTAATTTGAAATAAACTAGAATGATATTTTGGAGGTTAGATTGTGAGCGACCATAAGAAGAAGAAGAAGTAAATCGCCCCCGTTGGCAACACTGAATTTGACAATAGACCGGATAAGCAAGGGCGCCTCTAGCGGCACAAAAAGGAAAAAAAAACATCCCATTGTTTGACGGGAATAGGCTCCGAGATACAGCAATCACAAATGGTTTCCGGATCCGGTAAACCGGATCCGGCATCAAAATACTCACATCGGACCCGGCACAAATCAACGGATCCGGAGATCGGATCCATATAAAGGGATTTTCGACATACTCAACATACACCAAACTCAAACCCGTATCCCTAGCAATTCCACAGGGCATTGTAAGTTAAATATAAGGGGTACTCATAAAGATAAAAAGAGAAGAGGAGGCAAATTCGTAACACTGAGCGCTATGGAATACTACTTTTGTCTCCCTGTGCCCAAGGTGGAGATTTAAAGGCAGTGTTGACTGATCGTATTCATACTATTGATTATCGAATGAAAAGACGTCTTTTAGAAAAAGTTTGAGGGCATTAAACAATAAAATTAGCTAATAAGATATAGGTATATTAACCTATTCAAAAGCATTTCGGGAATCAGACGGTATGATTTTGTAACCAATGACTCTGTCCGAGAAAGAACATTACAGCCCTTGGTAACTTCAGTCATCCTTAATCGCAGACTAAGTTGGCTCGAGCACGTCTCCCGAAAGCGTAGGCCAAGCCAGCCTATTTTACAATCCGATATAGGAATGTCCCTGATTATTCCCGCTTATAGGTAGGTATTTGTCCTAGGAAGAGGATGTCCAACTGCCCATCCATCTCTTTCGTGTTCGTCCAAGCGTCTGCTGGTTGATGTGTTTTCATCCTCTTATGTTTAACAGTATCACCGGATCAGTTCTGTTAACGTGATCTTTTCAGTAATGCCTTCTATTTCCACCCCATTGGCTGACGTTCTCGATATCGCAGAAGCTCTAAATCCGGATTTTCTAACCCTGCCTCGAATGGTTTATTCCACAATGGGTTGCTAAGTTTTCGAGAATCTTTCTTTTTCGTGGTGTCGGTTCTGGTTTGCACATCGTAAATCATTATAAGCAGGTCATATAAATGTGGTATTTATTTTCGTTAAATTTATATTTGACTTTTATAATACATAATCTAATTTTTAATTATTTATTGAAGTGGTTGGTAGACTAGCGGTTACGACGACGGCTTTCGCATTGTTTCGTAGTTCGATCCGAGGTGCCAAACATCTTCTTCTTTCACGAAACATGCTTTAAGTAGCTTACTGTGAAAGAGTAAAAAGAGTATTTGTGTTTACTTTTAGGGAACACAAATACTATCTTTGAAAAAAAAAATATTTCTTTTGAAACTAAAAAAATTTAAGTTATTTACCATTTAAAAGTAGTCATACCCTAATTAAATTAATTTCGTATACGTGCCGTTTTATTTTTAGCCTTCATTATAGTTAAAAAGGTTAATTAATCAAGGTAAACAAGCAAGCAATCAATGAAAATCTGGTTGGATCTGGCCGGATTCAAAATGCGACCGGATTGCAATCCCTACTAGTATTGTATAAAAATAGAGCCACTGATTGACTAACGCAACAAGGTTAATTCGCGAGCCACGCATACACATAATCTATGTAACGATATGGTATTTCGGTTGTTGTCTGAAGCGGGCGGATACAACACAATCGGAACACAGGCGGCAAGAAATATTTCAAATTAACAAAACTACTATATCATTCATTGATAACAACGATGTGGTACAAAATGAGATTGCCTCTTTTCTATGAAAATGAATCTGGGCTCGCGCAATGTTAACACAAAATACACTTTTCACACTGAGCAAAGGCTTGTGTCGTGAAAGTGGAAATGGTCGGCACTGTAATTCGATTGAACCTGGATTACCAGCCAGTGAGTGGTCCAGGTGCAGTAAGTATAGTTTTTGTCTTGCTCCTTACAGCACAGTTAAGTTACCTACACTCAATCAAATCAGAAAAAAATGGTGTTGTGAAGTAAAAAAATGAATCGAAACTAACACCTACTTATTCCTTCGATGCGTTTAATTATTAGAAAATCAAGTGTTTTACGAATATTTAAGCACTAATTTTGTCGCATCTTCTATTGTTATTTAATCAGGTATGTATTAGATGATCAGCGCAACTGTCATTTCCGAAACTACATAGGTAACTATGTTGTGGGGTTATATTGCACTCCGATATGATTTCGAAGTCAAATGCAAAAAATGGCCGTCAAGAGTACCTATCGTTTTTAATCGGTGTCCCCACGGTAACCACACTTCGGCCCCTGGGCGATCTGCACAGGCATACTTGCTCTTGACGTCTCCCAATAAGAGATTCCCAACATATTCCCAGACGTTTCAGAAAGTCCAGCATTAATTCGAAGTTGCTGGTAGACCGGTGGTATCGTTGATATATTGAAGGTCGTGGGTTCGAATCCCGGTGGCTACCATCTCCACATTCAAGACATAATCCTGTGTAAAAGATGTCAAAAGTGTATTTGTGTTCACTTGAGTGACCCCAGATTCATTAAGGTTTAGGTACATATTATAAAAAATGGAGAGGATTTTATAGAACTAATTTTCCATAAAATTATTTAATTTAAAATGATCTCAATTCATAGAATTAGTCATAGATTTTTGGTCACAGTAATAAATAGCTTTCGAGATATTTATATAGTGAGAAAGAAACAAAAAATAATCAGTTCATGGTGCTTTGTGTATAATAATTTAAAATAAATAGTAAATCAACATACTTACTACTAAACGTAAATGTACAAAATATGTATATATAGGTACCTACCAAACTTATAGTATAATGAGGTGGTCGCTAATCCAGTGGTGTCAATCGGCGGCATTCGTACGTACAGCATATTGGAGATCGCAGGTTCGAGTCCCGGCCGTGCCGACCATTTCCGCTTTCACAACACAAGTGTGCAAGATGTCAAGAGTGTATGTGTGTTCACTTCGAGTGAGCACAGATTCATTAAAAAAAAGAAAAAAAAATCAAACTTGGGTATTATTTGTAAAAAAAAATAGCTTTGCGGGAGATCCTTGTTATTGGATCACTAAAGATTCTATGTTTTTGTGGCATGGTTTGTTTTTGTTGTTGTCTCTGATTAGTTAGTAAGTAAATAAATAAACATAACTAACGAAAGTTCCTTTGTGAGTGTAAGTTTCATACATTTTGTACCATGTAATAATATTGCCCGCGGTGTGTCGAAATTTCTGTGACGGCAGGTGTATAAAATCTTCGACGTTAAAAATTGCATCGAGCCGACGGGTCAGTGGGGTGACCAAATAGATGCGTGAAAAACAATCTAAATTAATATATTGCGGGACAGTACCGATTTAAATTCGACTTAACAGTCACCCCTTTCTCCACGTGGAGTTCCCACAGTGGAATGGGTTGGGGGGAGATAGGAGGGGGGTTCAGCGACCGACGCACGTGCCGTTACTGCCCGCCACTTCCCCTACTACCCATTTCCTCTTTGGCACAGTTTTCCCCTCCTCACGGTACCTATGCGTCTATGTGTGTGTGTGTGTTTTATAGTCTACGGTCACGCTACAAAATTCTATTCACGATTCGATCAAAATAAAATCGTTACAAATACAATAATATTCATAATCATTTGGCGTATTCACATAATGAAAGTTGAATAAAAGAGATGAAACAAAATTGTATAGAAGAGAAAGGAAAGTACCAATGGATTGTGAAACTTCCAGAATAACAAAAAAGAACTAAAAATCAGAAGGGTCAAATGTTTGCTTAGAGCTCATTTTACCGAGTAGAAAATGAAAATGAATAGTCTTGTCAAGTTCTATCACAAAATTCATGAACCGTTCATCAGAGACTACTTACCTAAGTCTAAAACATACTTTGATAATACATCAGACGGTACTCTCAAAAAACGGTTATGTTTGAAAAATAAATTTTGTGCTAGAACCACAAAAATCTGGGTATTTATGCCTAAAACATCGAAGATATTATAAAAATGTGGAAACAACAAATTTGTAAGTATCTTAGGATAGTAAGCAATCATAACAAATACGGATTGTTGACCAATAATAAAGCTCTGAAAGTGTGTTACCTACTTGGAGTTATTTATTTACTTCTCCACCCACTCAGGCACTTGGGAGTGTCAGAAACAGTACTACAATGATTAAAATTATACACATGCACACATTAATTCACATAAAAGTCTAAAGCAAAATACTGACTGATAAATAAAAAAAAAATAAAACACTGATTGTTGTTACTGAGACGAGACAAAATTGTCTTGCTGAATCTGAAAAAAAAAATGAACAATTATTATTGAGAATATAATATTATATACCTACTTAGTAATTATTCATGTGGAATGTTATATTTTGACAAATAATTCTTAATATGAATAATAACTCGTACGTCATTTATTTATTTATTATAAAAGACATCAACAGAACATTGAAAACACATACAAAGATACATATTTTTTTTTGTAGTTGATTTTATCTGTATGGTTTTCTATCTTTTGTGTAATTTTGTTGGTTTATTGCTCTTGATGATGAAATTATCTTATATGATATTGTTATTAATATTTATGTAAAAGGCTTTAGCCGTTAATGTGATTAATAAATAAATAAAAAAATAAAATAAATAAATAAATATTAGAAACCACATGCACCATACAATGCTCCAATAACAGGCGTCTGAAACATAATTAATGTAATCCTGCGAATATATCTATCAAAAGTCATTTGGGATATAGGTACGTATCATTTAAGAAAGCTTATATATCTACTATAAGGATATAATATATCTAACAGGTATTTATACAACAAAAAACTACTGTTTTATAATTGAAAAAAATACATGACATAGTTTAAGATTTTTTTGTAATAACTATACTGTAAAAGTTATGAATAGGAGAAAATTCCAATACAATTTCTGAAAAAAAAACACCAATTCATTTAAAACTTGAATGAGTATAGAAGAAATTATAATACCTACATATTATTATTTATATAAATAATAATAAGGGAAGTCATATGTATTGCTTATGATTTTTTCGTTTTATTCGATATGTAATATTATCAAATAAATGTCTTAAAGATGATGTTTTATTTATATTTTACAAATAAATAAATCGGCAACAGTCTGCAGACTTTAAAATGATTTTTGTTTTTAACTAAAAGCGTACAGGAAACTGTGAAGCATAACCGTATCGAGAACAAGGGCGTAGATGAGACATGGTACGATATGAAAGTACTCTTTGTGAATAAGGAGTTAGGTAGCTACGTACATCATCTACTGGCCTATACTACGGGTACCTACCTACGCGATAAATTTGGTACTGACTGAATCGGTGACGGTCACATAGTCAGTGTTCTACGGCAACTCTTCTAGATCGGTGGGATTTCGGGTGCGCGCGTTCTACGGTTGTGATTTTTTCTTTTTATTTTGTGTTTCATTATTCTATTTATCATATATATATTTTTTCTATCACACGATAGTTCTAATAATTGCTTTGTGATTGAATAAAAACTATTTTCGGATTAACTCATGGATTATAAATTCGGATTTGAGCAAAAACTACATACGTAAAATTTTCAATTTTTTTTATCAATACAGCTGCGATTTCCGTTTATTCTCTTTGTTGTAATTTTCCATGTATAAACTAATTATTATGATTGGCAAGCGTTTTTACAACTAGAAATGGATATAGCGGGTCATTTTTATTCGAAATTCAGTTTAATTTCGTAATTTTCTTTTGTTCTGTAAATTATAGGTAATGGCGATTTCGAAATTTCGTTGATTAATAATGAAACCCCCTTTTTTCGTCCAAGATAATGTTTGTTTTGTCTATCTTTACAAACTTTCTTTTGTCCGTTTGTTCAGATCGAACGTATTCCGCATTACGAAATTCAAATTTGAAACGTTATGGCGCCAAATGAAGCACTGCGGTGATGCATCGATCCGAGCCGCGCGCCTCTGCGGTGTCACTCCTCCCTCCTCCGCGTCCCTCTCAACCTACTTCCCGCTTAACTCCGTTACTAGTCTCACACTTGCGACATTCGTTTCCCGCGCTTCGGGCAGTTCGGTTCTCTTAATAATTCGCTCTCGGATTTTTATTCTCAACATAAATATTTTTTTATTAATTCATAAAAATTTTCCACTTGCAATTTTTTTTTTATTTTGCTATTTCATCAAATTGATCGTAGCAGTTTTAGATATTTTTTCTTTAAATGGTTTCGCCAATTAATTGTTTCTAGAGGAATACGTTTTACTTTCAGTCAATTTTCGCGCGACCTAATTTCAGAACTTCCGCATTGTTTCATCGCGGGACGCCATTTTGTTTTAAACTTTTTTTTTTAACGTTAATCAAATCTAATGCAAGTTTTTAATTTATCTATGAGTTTTGTTTTAATATTTTATGTGTTTCTTTTGTTTGTTTGTTTTTTCGACGATGTAAATTTTTCAAGTTTAGAAATAAGTTACATAACTGTCGTCGTATCGTAGTAGGTACATCCATTCACACACTTTTGCTAGTGTGAGGTCAGGAGGTATGCGCGGGTCGCCAGTTTATTGCAGGTGCTGTCGTCGATTGGTCGTCCCGTTTGGAAGACAAAGAGTCGCTCGCATCGGAGGGAGAGAACAGGCTCAGACTGTATATTTGCCAGTCAGTCTTTTTCTCTCTCCTATGAGAACAGCTCGATGAATCATCGTTGGACACTCAACATCGGAGCATCGTGGGCACATTAGGGACTTATTAGAGCGGTGAATTCAGTGGTTTATTTGGCCGTCCGTCCATCTCGGTCATGTGATTACTGACATTGCTGCCAAATCAAGTCCCGCAGGGCCTAGCAACAACAAACGCTCGCATAGCGCGCCACAACTGGTTGACCTTGGATCTGAGTTATTTTTTACACTGACTGTTTCCCGTCTACGCGCCAATGCTGTTACATACATACATACCTACAATACAATATGCCAGCGATTTTTTTGTTCAAGGCAAATCTTATTTATAACGTATACCTAATGATTATGTACATATGTGCGATTATATTATTATTATTATTTGAATTGAAATAAAGAATGTTTAAAATAAATAAAAAAACTTGACAAGCGAATTGAATCTGCGGAAAATACACAACAAGCAACACAATCATATTATTTTATAAATAAGATTACGTATTTTCCGCAGACGCATGCAGTTTATTTGTAATTAATTCAACCTTTTATCATTTAAAACTTATCTCAACAATGAACGCTGGCGATTTGTTTGTGTTTTGGAGGGAAAACGCAAAATACAAACCTGAATAAGACTTTAAAACAGAAATAGAAAATTATAAAGATATACAAATTAGAATAAAAGAAACTGAATGGAGTAAAAAAAGAAAAGGAAAAAGAATGGAAATCAGTAATCTGACGACGAGGCTTTATAATTCTTGACCATTGTTCAAATGGTTATTTAATTGATCAAAATTGTTTTGATTATCAAATATTTTTTATACAACTAGCAACACCTACAAGCATTTTTACAATGAATACAAACAACAGCAGAAAGTTATAGTTTTTATTTTTCTAATCAAATGGCCTTCTAGCGTCACGAGTTGGGTACATGCCCACTGATACAACGCCGTTACACACACACAGAATGTGAGTCATGTGCAAATTTTAACATTAGGTTAGAGTTGATTGCAAATAATGTTATAAAAAATACAAATTTTCCACTTGAATCTAATTTTTTTACACATAACCTAGATTTTGCGTATATCGTAGATATACGTAGTACAACGTACCTACGTCTGTATAGAGTTATCTTTCGCAATGCGTACATCTTTGAGATTATTGATTAGTGTGGGTTGTATCACGAATTTTTGGTTGTTGTGTGTTCCTTGTTTTTTCTTCTTCTTTAACTACATCGGGTTTAAATATTTTGAAAAATGTTCTTACTGCATCAAGAAATTTGCATCTTTTTCTATATCTGTTTTAGTAAACAGCTTAGTATGATAGAAATAAAATCAATGTGAACTGTTTACTTCAACAAATATCTATTATTAGACATATTTTTATGCAAGGTCAAACCAGTTCTTTTTGCATCAAATCCATACTAGATTATTTTGTTTTTTAACTTATTTTTGATAAAAAAAAGTAAGTGTTTTGGTAAATAAAATACCTAATATGGTAGCTGTAGGTAGTAAGATTTAATAATAACTTAGAATTTAGTATATTATACAATTTACGCCCTAAAAGTTTTGTTTCTTTGTGAGGTAATCAGGGGTTTACTTTGCATTTACATCATGATTCCGATTCAATTGCAATCTCATTATTCGTTGATTTAAGTATTTTTCCTATATTGGTATATATTTTTTCATGAATAGCAAGCATAAAGAATTCACACAAAATGGTAAAAAAGTATAATTATATAACATAACATCCTTTGTTACGTTACGGATAGCAATATATGAGAATATTCTGATATCTTTTGATTTTTTTTTCTGTAAACGATAAAATTTTGCAACACGAAAAAGTTGCGCGATTGAGTATTCTTTCTGACAGCTCGGAATTGAATTTGCAAAGTAGGCCCCTGGTGGTCTAACATTCGTAATAGGTAAGTATAGTAAATATAGTTAATAGGGCCATGCATTTGTGAATAATTATGATAATTTTTGTATAAGTAGTATATTATACCATAGGTAAGTATATATTGTAGATTTTTTATACCATTTAGAGGCCATGGCGGAGTTACTATTTAATAGACATATAGGTACATAGAAGGAACATTGATTTTAGAGTTTTTTATAGTTTTAGTAACACTAATACATAATAATATACCGTTTTTCAGTGTTGTATTAATTGCGTTCGTTTTATACCATCATAGGGCGTCATTGTGTGTTGGTTAGTTATGTATGTAATATAGTGTTAGTCATATTATATACTATTGTAAGACATAGTGCGTTACTTATATCCTATAAAATGACATAGTGTGCTACTGATATACTCTCATAGGACATAGTGCATTATTAATATGATAGTTCGACATAATTTGTCAATTAATTAAATAGGACATAGTGTGTTAGTGATATACGATTATAGGATATAGTGCATTTTATTCATCTTATTCAGATGTTCCTTACAAGATTTCAAAGATATTTGCTGACTATTGCGCTCAGTACCTATCATTGATTAGTTTCAGGACCTGTTTTAACTTGTAATTGTTATAAATATGTGAAAAAGTTTAAATTAAATAAATGTGAAATGCATATAATAAAAATGTGAAATACATACGTGAAAGTCTTGGAATAAAATAAATAAATAAAAAAAATCCAATTGTTTGACCCGAATGCCTCCAATCAACGTGCTAAAATCGTGTTTGTTATTGGTTTTTTTTTTTTTTAATTAGAATAGTTTTTAATAATAATTGAAATTAAAAAAAAAATATCGTGGTTCGTTACTAAACAGTAGTTAACAACTGGCAATTTTTTTTCTGTGACTTGGACCCATCTCTTTGTTTTATTCAGTCTATAGACGTCAAGTTGTTTAGATAATCAGCGAAAACTTTGACAGTCAATGAAACTGTATTTTTACTAGACTAAGAAAAGACTATTGATTGTTATCATTATGACATAAGATGATTTGTATCTATTATAGACAGATTTTTTTTGTTTTATATATTAGGCCAGTTTACGAAGATTTATCTTAGCGTTCCATTGTTTTTTACTCTTCACGTCGTGTTGCTTAAAGGGTAGACAGAAAATAGGCTTTCATTTTTTTTATCCAATCACATTTTATTTGCTTTTTCATCCGACCTAACGCTTTTCATAAAGTCTACATATCTTTTACTTGTGGCTTGAGTATAATAATAGATATGATAGATTCACTTTGACTTGACCACGTATTTTTGTTACCCTACGAATATGTAAGAAGGTGTTTTTCAACAAGATATACTTACTTATGCAGTTTAATTTAAATCCTCCGGTCTTTTCATCTATATATTAATACGTGTAGGAAAAAAAATGTGACTATATTTATAAAAATTGGGAAGTATGAAATTTCGCATACTTGCATAGTTTATTAATTTAGAGAAGAAGTGGCGAATGCTATTATTTTTTTTTAATTATTCTTAAGAAAATTAAATCAATAAAAAAAACATTGAAAACACAAAAAAACAACACTGCTCTAATCTATTAATATAAAGGAAAGTGCCTGACAGACTGACTGACATACTCACTCATCAACGCACAGCCCAAACGGCTAATCGTAGAGAAGTGAAATTTGGCAATCAGGTAGGTTTTAATACAAAACCTTCCACTAAGAAATGATTTTTGGAAATTCCACCCCTAAGGGGGTGAAAAATAGGGTTGAATGTTTTTCAAAGTATGCGAATATCTCGGAAACTAGACGTGGTACGAACTTGAGATTTGGCATATGAATTCTCCTATAGAAATGAGTAGTAGTTTTTTTGGACAATTTTTCCAAATTTTCACTAAAAGGGACGAAAAAGGGCACATATAAAAATGTTATGTATTTGATACTCACACACACTTCCACAGACTACTTATATAAGAACATCAACTTTATAGAAACAAAATGTAAAATAAAAAGCACCTCATAATGGGCGCAGAAAACTTTTTTAAGGCTGTATATTATTCAATTGGAAGGTGGAGCTGGAAATGGCGGGATATAAATATAATAGATTAATATTGTTTTTCTTTGATAACAATAGAAAAAAACTTTGTACATAATAATATCAAATTTGATGTATCCATGTCATTGAAATAAAATTTTGAAATAGCGCTCGCTTAGTTTTTGACAATAAAACCTTAATAATGTTTAAACTTATAATTTAAATAAGTTATGGTCGAATTTCGAGCACTGATCGACCACTAGTAAGTATAAATCGTGATGATTAATTTGATTTTGTTTCTATTATATAGAAATCTGTGTATGTTAAGAGATGGAAACTATAGACGACACATCCATTGAACAGGTTATGACATTCAGGTATTTGGGCGTAGATATCGCAAGCCACAGTGATCTACAATACTCTTTAAAGTTATAGAGAACAAACTAATAAAGCAGCCATCACCTCCGGTTGACTCAGAGAGCTTGTCTGGGAGAATATAGACATGAGGACTACAACCAAAGTCAGAATTTACAAGATATATATTAGACCAATCATGAAATATGCAGTAGAAAACAAGAGCTGCCAATTCCAGAACTAAAATCCTGCTCAGAACATCAAAGATGAAGATCTTAAGGGCAATCACAGAGAGGACGCTGAGCAACATCGATATCAGGCAGACCTGTGGGTCTGAAGACGTCGTACGATGGGGCAGAATAGACGAAGATTATGAAGAGACAAAGCACTTTCCAACATAATGGACGAATCTATGTAGTATACCACACATAGCGGCAAATGAAATTCCACCAGAGCATTGCCTTCCCGGAAGACCACCGAAGAGATGAAGGGACAGCTAGAAGACTTCGGCCACCCAAGAGTATAATTCTTGAAAAAAAAAAAGAAACAGATCTGTGATCTAATACATGAAGATGTGTATGTTTTACAATTTCGTGGATAAAATCTGTAAATTGTACAGTAGGTACGAATATTTCGTGTATACGAAACATTGGTTGAAAATCTTTGAGTGATTTTGCAATAAAAGTTCTTCATATTATTATGTCTGTGTACCTTCTATCAATTCTGTGCCAAATCATTTCCATGCACCAGTTCCGCTATTTCCAAAAACCTTTATTTTCTTTCGACATCTTTCACTGAAAAATAAGCCTGTACTATGAAAGACTAAGGTGGTGGTGGGAATTGAACCTTCGTTACGGGTCTAGGAAAATTCATCACCAACAATTCAGCGTCAGTACAATTCATCGCAGGTACTACTACAATTCATCGTGGGTATAATTTATCGCGAGTACTTTTAGAATGCAATTCGATTCAGCGTTCTGGGTTTTTGTATATAACTCTGTAATTATTTTTGATAAAACTTCAGATGGCGGCGATTTTGAAATGCGCTCTTATTATCACTCGGGGAGGTGACAAAGTCGGTATGGGGGGTTTGAGGGGTGGAACTTTTTAACTACGTTCCAACCTTAACCTAACCTATTCAAATCGTATATAAAATAACCTCCAAATCACTAGGAGTGACTAAACTGAAGTTTTATCAAAAATAATTACAGAGTTATATACAAAAAACCCAGAACCCGGAATCGAATTGCATTCTAAAAGTACACGCGATGAATTGTACCTGCGATGAATTGTACCAGCGATGAATTGTACTGACGATGAATTGTTCGCGATGAATTTACCGGCTACCCTTCGTTACGAAAGTCGGGGAAACAACCGCTAGGCCACCGACCATTTACATTTAAATCCTTATTCACAGCTTTATTTGCTCATTTCCTGGACTCCTCGCTTGGTAATATAATATTGATTTGATTAATCTTTTTCATTTTCGCACACTTCTTTTCATAATCTTATGCTTAATTACAATATTCTCTTAACTCTATTAGCCCTCGTTCTTTTAACATGCCGATGAGAATATCATATTTTGTTTTCTTTGAAATTTGATACAACACTATTGTCTTATGTAGGCCATTCTTTTATCTAAGATTCTGCTGATTCTTTTCAATGTTCCATAGATAAAAGAAATACTCAAACTTGACATGGTCTCACTATAAACACACTTTCAAGAGCGTTTAAATTACATAGATAATGTAATAATTAATGTATATAGCGATGATGCAGTTATTTTTATTACAGGCTTTCAGTAGCTTTTGGAAGAAATTTATAAGTGTGTACAAACTTAATAATAAATAATAGTAAATAACACTTTTCTATACATAGGTGTCCGTATGCTTGAAGCATTCTCTAACCGATCCCGTCCAATCTTAATGAGATGTGATCTTAATCACCATTTCTCTTAGAGTTTTTCTTATTAAAAGATTCAAAATCATTTCTTTTGATGAATATTTTAAACTTTTGACTTTTATCACATAAAGCAAAGTGTGTGTGAAAAAAATGGAAGATGGTCGTCATTAAAAATGGAACCACGCGTAGGTACCTATATTAAAGAAATACTTTTTTTTTTCATTTTTAATTTAATATCAATGTCACATGTCCAGCTATTTTTGACGAATGGATAATTTAAATAATTATTATTAATTTATCGTATGACAATAAATATTATATATATCACATCTTAGAATCTAGAAAAAATGTAATTGATTTTTGCATTACATACCTACAGTAAGAACAAAGAAGCACAGGTAAATCTGTGTCAAAAGTTCAAGATACTATGAGATTTACTTACATGATTGTAGTGTTGGCACAATTATTCATTCTAAGCTCTTAACTCCAGATAGTGATAAAAATTCTCTAAGAAAAACTAAGACTCTCAAAATACAAATATTAACAAGTTATTAAAACAAACAAATAAAAGATTTAAAAAGTTATTTAAACTAAAACAATGCAAGAGTTGAGATAAAAGCCGGAAGAGCTTCACTTGAAACGGCCAAAGTGAAAAAAAACCTCTTGCATAAGAAGTTTTCAAGTATAATTAAAAAAAAAGATTATTTTATACCAAGGGAATACGAATAAAATCATTCAGTTATTACGTCACAAAATTTGAAGTGTCTTTTACAGAAACTGACCTACATCCACACGACATAAATTCATTTAGGTCATGTCAATTTGTAGTTGAGTACCTACCAATTTACATAAATTCCTATACAAATTTTAATTTTCGTTATATTTTTATATATTTAACTATTAGTTTATTTATACCTATAATAAATTGTTAAAATAATGTAATCCACTGATTTTTATTTTCAACTAGCTTTCCCGACAGACGTTGTCCTGTGGTCCTTACTATGAATAATGAATTCGAATTTGTATAATGATAAATTAATTACCTTTTAATTCATGTTTATCCAACCGATGATGATGATGATCTGTTTTTTTCTTTGTCTGATGAAAGTGAATAAATTGAGGTGGTTATGTGCATATTGAGAGAATGCACGAACGAAAAATGACAAAAAGACTTATACTATCGAATGACGTGGATCAATCATATCACCATCGTATTAAATAAGGGTTAGGTCATTTAATACGACACCTTATTGCCAAAAGTTCTTACTTACTAACATTCATATTTATTTGTTTGCGTTGTCAAGGAAAGCCTTGAGGTTGCCGGCTAAGAATAGCACCTCTGCTCTTTTTGCTGGTTCTTCGAGCATCCTGTAAGAGGCAGGAAATCGAAAAATCAGATCGGGACTGTGAAGTTGACCACCTCACGTCCTTAAATCTCAAGGCACAATGAGCCTCGGACGCCTTCGACCGCAATGGAGAGCTCTTGTTGCCTCCCTATGCTACTGAGTGGGGTTTAGGCCTCCCGCATGGTGGGTTGGTCTGGGGGATCCGCGGCGTACTTGGTTTGTGTGGGGCCGGCTTTTCGGTTTGATTACTTCGATCGAGCTGGAGGGTCGGTTTCATGTGGATCGGGCTTACTGCGAATTGGTCTCCTCCGGGCTGGCTCGCGTTGTGCGGAGGGCCTTAAAGGGAGTATGTATTATATTGTCAAGGAAAGTGGATGCGCGATCATGCGATGGCAGTTAGGACACACAATTTTTCATTGTGCGATCACAAATTTATTGCACGATCGTGCGATCATCACCCCAGCTAGGACAGAGCCTAATGGCCTGTTTTCCTACGGATACGCCGCTACTATAAACAGCGGTGAATATGTCAGTTGAGAATATTGTCAATATTGTTTCCGTAGTAACAAAAAACATCGTCATATAATTTTGAAAGACGCCGCCGTCTTGTCAGACTACGGACCGTTCCCTAGGCCCACCTGCATTACTGTGCACTAACTAAAAAAAGAACGATCCAATTTTAATTAGTTAGTGCACATTGATATTCTATAAAAATTAAGAACATTCCTAATTAGACCAGTGTTCAAATTAGTTCATTTTAATTGATGTGAACGTAACTCTTAAATTTTAGAACGTTCTTATTTTAGTTGGAACCAAAACCAGAATAGGGGGTAATGTATATGGAACATTATGTTGTTGAATGACGCGAAAGATGTTTGGATAGGATTCAACATTATAAGCCCTCAATCATCCAGTATTAGACACAGGCTTCTCTTCCCAACTTCCACGATGCTCAATATCTTGCAATTCTTTGCCATTGATTGCCGGCCACTCTCCTAATATCATCAGCTTCAGGGTTTCTATGACCAGTTCATAGTCTCCACTCCATGGTGTGATTGGTCAATCTATCTGTTCTTACTATATGGCCGGCCTGGTTTCATTTAAGTGACACTATTTTATGAGTCACATCGGCAACTTTGGTTCTTTCTCTAATCCATTCATAAACAAACGTAAATGTCACATTAAGAAATGTTGTCATAAAAAAGGAAAATCGCAATGCGTTTCAACACCAAAATTTTGTGGTAAGAATGGCGGTGACTGAATCATTATGCGATTTATCGCTTAAAATAAGTAAGTGTGTATATTTCATAGAAAATATGACAAACTGGATTTTTGTTATCAATAGGGAAGCAGTTCTATGTAGTGACTGGCAGCAAGGTGGGCAGGGCTGGATCAACTTATCCTTGCGCCGTGGTGCATAAAAGAATTAGAAGAAGATTTAAAGTAAATATAAATTTGTATCAGTTTCTAACCATTATCGACAAAAGATGGACTAGGTTGGGAGATGTGTTGAGGTTGCCGAATGACAGTTGGGCGAAGAGAGCGCTGTTCTTCCCCCCACAAGAATCCATGAGAAGAGGAAGAGACTCAGACTGTGATCCGTTCATTTGACCGGGGCTGAGGGATTTATAGAGGGTTATCTTTTTTTAACGTCAAATTCACCATTCGACATTCAAACAAATTAGACATTTCTTCTATTCTAAATCTCGCCTCTCATTTAGGAAGCAATGAAATAAAAAAATATAACTTAAGTGTCCATAAATTAGACTTTGATTCTACACCATCCTCGAATAGCTCTAAAATCACATCCATTTTTACAAAATTGAAATCCACTCAGATTCGAAGGAATAGTACCTATATAAGATACCATACATAAAGAAAATGGTTCTAACCCATCCTTGAACAACCCTAAACATACCCATTAAAATTATTGAAATCCTTTCAGTTTGGAAGGAAGTAACAATGAATCTGCATACAAGAAATATATAGATAAAGAATATGAATATAAACCATCCTAGAACAACCCTAAACATACCCATTAATTAGTGAAATCCATTCAGTTTTGAAGAAAGTAACAATGAATCTACATATAAGAAATATATAGATAAAGAAGATGAATCTAAACCATCCTTGATAACTCTTAACACACCCAAAAAATATAGATAAAGAATAAATATGTGGCCAGTCGTAAAACCCATCACCGTATCTATGTGATACTATACTAAATGAAATAAATGACTAAGGTAGATAAACCTATGTTGAGTATCACAGGTACAATAATTTTAGCCATTGTGTTGCCATGTATCAAATTTTGAAACAGCAGCCGCGGTAGAGAAAGTGTTTATATCAAACAGCGCGCACTATCGTTATGTATAATATACCAACGTAGCTAGCTAGATAATATTATTAGGTATAAATAACTATATTATGTATATGTGTAGTGTAATAATTCTAGCTATGGCTAAGTATTAGTAAAAATGGGGTCATTGAGAAAATGTGTCGCAAGAGTTTTGAGAGATATGAGTATATCATTCAAGTTTCTATACAGCTGCGATGAGAATTTGTATACTTTTTTTATTTAGGCCCGTTTTACACATTTTCTAACGGGTACCGAACTTTACCGAAAAGACTCGTCTATCAATTCCGTTCCTTCACTCCTCCTTGGCCAGCTTAAGTCCTAGGTAGGTACTCACATAATCTATTTATCTATACCTACTAATAGTTATCTATATAAATAAAAAATAACCGTAGTACCTATGTAAGTAGACATTGTTTATATAATTTTAATTTTGATAATTTTTGTTTTTTATGTACTATGTTGATGGGCTCGGGCCGTCTTTCCTTAGGTGTCTCCTTGTCTGCTTTGGCTCCCTACTGCGGCTGTGGGACCTCCTGGGCTATAAGGTTCTGGTGTGCCGGGATGGGCACTGGGTTCGGGGTGGATGGCCTGAGTCATATTGTATTTACGCCTGTAGTATTGGGGTGCAGCATGATCTATTTTATCGATGTTTTGTTCAAGTACCTATATGTACTATTTTTGTGCTGTACCTGTTAGTGTATGATTGTGAGTAAATAAATAAATAAATCTCTAGGGCTGCGTCTGTGGATTTTTCCCTCAACCATTCCTACGAAAATATCTAGAAAGCTATCTAATTTTATGGCCTATCCTTGTTGAGCAACTCTTTTTAAGAGCTGCCTTGTTTCCCCGGCCTACTCATCAGTACTTAATCATTTGTAGTCTGATCCGACCAAAGGATCCCTAGCATGCATCTGTAATACTACATTCCAAATGCTGCAAGATGACTCGACTCGTTCTGATTTATGGTGGTCCATTTTTTGTTGCCGTAAAACAGTACACCCAGACAAGAGTCTTGATCATATAATTCATCTTTAAATATCTTCTAAATGTTTGTGATATTTTGTTGAAGGCGACTTTTGCCTGATGAACTCTATACTATTGCCTTTGAGTAGCCATCATTGGTTATTTTGCTGTCCAAAATCCATCACCTACGAGTAGAGTAATCATCCAGAAACACATGTGGAAACCCTATTGTCCCCTCCAGCTTTCAGTAACTTTGAATTTTGTCGTCTGTTCTATATTTTTAGGGCCTCATTCAGTTCTTATTCCGTCTCTGAGACCAATTCAATGTAAATCTATTTCATCCGTTATCGGAGTCAAGTTCTTTACGATTTAAGTGTATCACGCTCAACTCTGTTGTAACTTGCACTGAAGTAGATAGTACGCACTAAAGTTAAATGGCAGTAGGTATCTGTATACAATTTGTTAGTGTTTTTTTTTCTTGCTCTTATGTTAGTCTTTTGGAGTTGGGTAATTGTTTTATTAGTTTTTAAGTGTTTTACTACCGCTGTAATTGTTTTTTATTTTGTAATTTTTTTATCAACAGGCATTTCATGCCGTTTATTGATTAAATAAATAAATAAATAAAATTCTATCTACCCCTTAATACGGGACACGGTGTGATGAGTACAAAATAGGTATTAGTAAAATTTAAAATTAGATTTCTCTATGTATGTGGTAAATTGCGAAACCGCTTTTCAAGGAAACCATTGCATTACCCATGCATGAGTCGTTTTATATTTTTGCAACGACGTTTTTTGGATGAACGATATTAAGGGGTTGATTGTGTTCTAAAAAGTTTTTAGACAATAACTAAAACAGGATGTGAACCAGACCCCTTTAGAAATAATTATCAATGTTTATCGCGAAATTCACCATAATTAAATATTATTTTATTTCTAATTCTAAAGGTCACTTTCCATAAGGTGTCTAATATTTCAGTGGCGTGCAATAAGCACCGATGTCTTCCGAAATGTGAAATATGGAACAAAATATGAAATTAAAATGGAATAAAAAAATATGATATTTAAAAATGGAACAAAATTTGAAATTCAAACTCGTAGAATACATGCAATATTACGAAAACGCACTGAATAAATTTCAAATTTTAAAATATGAAAAAGATTATAATAGATACCTACCTTCGTGAGGAAAATATCATGTGAAATCAAATCAAATATGAAATTAAAATAAAGCATAAAACTCAATTTGGTTTTGAATGAAATTTTCATAATTCGTGCGTTTGTGTTGGTAAAGGTATTACTGGGAAAGTTATATAACTTGTATATCTGGGTGGTCTTATGGACCTACCTACAAGTGGTAGTCCCTGTGCGCATGTGCGGGGTGCGGCTTTCTTTGTGTTGCGTTGGCAGGATTTCATGGAACATATTGGCTAAAATATTCAAATAAGCTTTTCCAATAGTATTGTGTTTAAACAATATTAATAAAAATAATCGTCCGATATTTTGATGGAACATCCCGACCCAACACAAATAATTTTCATACATTATGTAAAAAAAAACTTAGTATGAACTAGTATGACAGTCAATTATAACACGTATCTTCGAGAAATGTTATATCGAAGAAATTTGTTATACTTTTTGATCAGAGATTCATACATAGCGGGAAGAAATGTCAAATTGTCTGCGGTTGTCAATAAGTTGAAGTATACATAAAAAAATTTCAGGACTAGATCTTAACGAATATGTAACAACTAATGACTTTAACAATTCATTACCGATGTCCGATTTTTAAATGGAACAAACCACTACAGGCTTCCGACCGTCTTCTACTGTTATTTCGAAGGCTGGCTTAGTGTGATCACTTTACGTTAACAACGTTTACCATAGGTGGTAATGTTTACGTCTCCGAAACTCCTAATCATGAGAATTCTCGACATGTTCAACATGTCAAAAAATCCCATCTATACAACAAGTAGATATTTAATTCTTATCAAGAATCTAGACATAATTATAATGTAATACAATATAATATTAAAGTAAGTATGGAACGGATTTACTGACAACAATGTCATATGTGAAAAAATCCAAACAACACAATGTTTATTTACTTGACAACCATTGACTTTTAAAACATTGGTACGCAGATTTTTGATAGAATTTTTTTCAAGCTTTCAAGACTCTTCGTGCTATTCTGGGGAAAACATTAAGGGATAGAATTCGCAACACTACCATCAGAGAGACCTGCAACACAGAAGACATTGTGAGATGGGTCCAGGATAGACAAGAGAAAGAAGAAGAAGAATAAATATGTATAAGTGATGTTCAATAGTTTCAAAGATAAAATATTTAGAAATTTGGGCTACGGGCTTACAATCGTTAAGAACATTCGCTATTTAGGTTACAAATAAACCCATTTTAATATGGTGATCAAAGAAAAGACAAAAAAGAAAGGAATCATTCTATAAAAGTGTGTAGATATGTATTCAGCTGTTTAAGTCAGGTGTAAAAAAAAAAACAGAAAAAAGTAAAGATCTAAATTCAAATAGGTACATACTTGTATTTTGTTTGGGTTCTGTATACTTACTCGTAAAGGAACAACACAAAAAGCATTTTCAAAAATTATGGTTTTGAAATCTTTGATAGGATTTTGCCTCCGAGAAAAAAGAAATTCTGAGTCAACAACTGTTACAAAAACATACCTTTAAGAGCTCATACTTAATTACAAATCTATAATATAAAAGAAAGTCGGGTTAGTGAGAAAACTTATAACTCATCGAGAACGGCTGAACACATATTTTTCCGATGTTTGATTTACATATTGGATTCTTCTCCGCTCCGGATAACAGAATAACTATAAAAAAGTTGAAAATGCATAAGAAATATGTAAGGGACCGTTCAAGTATTACGTAACGCATTTTTTAACATTATTAATCCCCCCCCCCCCCGAATGCATCGTAACTCTTTTTGTTACCCCTCTTCCCATTCTCTAAACGTTGCCTAACGCACATATTACAACTATTATGTATGCCTAAAATCACAATTATTCCTGGAAAGCCACTAAATACCTTTGTTGTGGCGCCGCCGGTAATACAATAGTAACGTTTTATAAGAAAACCCCCCCTCTCCCACTATTGCGTTACGTAATACTTGAACAGATTCTTCCGATGTTTGATATATTCCATTCTTCTCCACTCCGGAAACAGAATAACTAGGTATTAAAAAGTCAGAAAATGCATAAAAAATATAATATTATAGCTAGTATGGAACGGATTTCTTGCGACGCCAACGCCATCTATAACATTTCTATAACAACAAAATTATTTATTACCTACCTGATAACCATTAAAATTAAAAACATTGTAACGCAGATTTTTGATGGAATTTTTATCGAGCTTTCAGAAAAAAAATTTCACATTCAAACATATTTTAAACGTATTTTTATACAATTTACATATTTGAATTCAATATTAGTAAGGGCTGCAGGACAACGTCTGTCGGGAAAGCTAGTTAACAATATATTAGTAAGTAGCATTTTAAAACAAGATTTAGCTTAACATTAACTTACTTAATTACCTGTATTCTACTAGCAGCAAAACATATCGGCCGAGAGGCGTAGAATAGGGCCAGAAATTGTTTGATTTGCCTATAAATCAGGCATTAAGTCCCTTAAAGGGTCCCAGTTTTATTTTAGCACATTGATAACTGCGGACAATTTGATGTTTTCTCCCGTAGCAATAATAATGTAGAAACCTCTGATCAAGTATCACACATTTCTTCGATAGGTATAATAATTCTCGAGTACACCTGTTATTAATTGTCATAGCAACTATCGACTTCCGGTTGGATTTGTTTTGTCCTTTGTATGAAAAAAAGTATGCAAACTTATTTGCGTGGAATGTGACAGTGAAAATACGAAGTTACGGACGAACTTACCAATTATTATATTTGATTGATGATGTACACATCAGCATCTTTTGCGAACCTTTGATATAATAATATATTACTTACGGCTGAAAATGTACCTTTTACACATTATTTAGGAAATGTTTCTGAAAACAAACTCGATATACCTACCTAGGTACCTACTTTTGAATTCTGACATGTGCAAAGATTTATATTTTTTTCGCATATTTAATTATTTCTATATATAAAATGGGATTAATTTCTCTACATTCTTTGTTGGCTAACGCGGAGTGTACACACTACGATAAATTCTTCTTCTTCTTCTTTCAACGTGGCAATCCACTCTCGAGACACTACGATAAATTTTACTGCACTTTTTTTTTACAACGCACGTCTTAACGTAGGTATACACATGCAGTGACACATACATTGTTCATAGTGCCGTTCACACTACGGCAAAAAACGTACATAGTTAGTCACAACACCACATATATAAGAAGGCCTTAGTGCACGCGGCCCTTTTTGGCCTCCCGCGTCACGGCTGCCGGCGTGTAGACATTTTGTAAGTACATACAGATATAGGTGAGTGAATGTTGGGCCTCACGATGTGACGCAGCACTAAGGCCTTCTTATATAGGTGGTGTTGGTTAGTCACTGTGGATTAATTTAGTTAAAGGGTGTTAAGAATTGTAAGATGTAGGTCCGTGTGAACACGTGCAGTATGTGAACTCTGCCTTCACAAAAGTGGCCTAACCAAAATCACGAAATAAATTAATGCTATACTACTTACCGTCGCGTCGGCGCGTATTTCAGGAAACTGATACATATTATGACTAATTTTTATTTCATTCCTACTGTCAGCAAATATTCAACAAAATGTATAAAATCACATATAGAAACAACTTTGTATAGTGTTCGATTTTAACAGGTAGGTACTAATTTTTTTTTTAATTTGCACATCAATCTCTATGGTGAAAAACCCGATATTCCAAACCATGGGAATCTTCTACATACTATTTACTTACTTTCCGTTTCCGGTGACGAAAGGATTAGCCGGAATTCAGCCGTTTTTTTTCGTTACAAAATTACAAAACCAAATCTCATATTTAATGTCAAAAATCCCGTGCCCCTGCAGCACTCGAATCCCGTCGCTATCCGTCCCAGAGCAAAGACGTTAGCCACTGGGCCAGCCGCAGGATAACATTTTTAGTGTAAAAATCTATAACAATTAATGCACTTCTAAATATGGATAAAAATAACGATTTGATAAAATCTAATAATATATCCATATCTGTCTTTCTTTTGTCGAGAAGGGCTGGTTCATACACACGTACATTATTAGATATATATTGTAAAATACCTATTCTTATATAGCTACATGCTGTCAAACACTTATTGTAATGTTGATATAATATGTCATTGTGTTAAACAATATAGATGTACGTGTGGGTATATATTATAGATATAAACGGTCAGATACCTGAACTAGACATGCCCCACCCCCAGAGTAGAATTCTAGCCAGGCATATTTGGGTATATGCTATGCAGGACTTACAATACATACCTATATCTAAGTTACGCCACAAATACGTACATAATGCAGAAGTTCAACAATGTGTTGTCTGCGGGTTGCTCGTGTATAGCTATAGTATGAAATATGCATCAATATTATATACGGTAGTGGTGTATATAATATACATATGTATATATTTAAATATATTTTATACAGCGTATGACGTAATACGACAACCAGCCATCTCGTAGGTGATCGAAACATGAATGCATATAAATATTTATTTATTTATATCGTTTTTCTTCGTCAATGTTTTCTTTTGACAGTCTTTTTCATATACCTACTTACTTATATGAGTATAAAATAATATAACATATTTTTTACAAATTATAAACATTTGGATATGATGTAGATCTCAGTCCTAAAAAATCCAAACTTAAACCTTAAAGTAAAATACAAATTCCGTAGTTTTAAAGGATTGGCAGAAAAAATCGGCACTATAATTTCCATTTCATTGAGTTTTAAGTTTTGAATTGGGGCAAGCGCCAAGACTATATCTGAATAGTCTTGGCGCTTTGTAGCTGCCGGACGCAAAAAAGTTAGCTCCTCTGTTAAAATTATTTTCTAATGGTTCTAGTAGTGATATCGGTATAATTATAAGTGACATGGTGCGTGATAGTGTTCTAAATCAAATACGCCATTCATATATGTAAAATCTGCGTTTAAAAGTGTAAAATCGATAAAATTTAAGTTAATTAATCAGTGAGTGCATTAGTCCCGTCCAAAATAAATAACAATAGTCGGGCATCGGAACAGTGACCAATATCTAATACATGTGTGTTTTTCTCTTCGTCCTAAATAATATCTTTTGTTGACGAATCCGAGCATACTGCTCCCAGATGTGTGGCAGCGGCAGCGGTAATTTCAAGTATTCCGACAGTTTTTTACATCTTCATAGTGCACACTTACACACCCTTACACCCTTACTTCAACAAACACTTGCGTTTCATAACATTCTAAGAACCGGAACACAATCTAAAAAAACATACCGAGGCCGGCGTGCAGGACGGCGTATTAACCATCTGCAATATCCATCGCAATCAATCTCCGAAGACACCATTGTTATACCCAACGCCCCAAACACTAAACAATATATTGCGTCAAATAGAAAACACAGGCACCCAGTGATTTATTCAACTATTAGCATTGGGACATGGAACGCACGATCTATCAACAATAAATTGGAAGATATTGACGTACTTTTCAAAGAAAACAACTTGGACATCTTAACCCTTTCAGAAACGTGGCACGAAAATAGCGAGGCCACTATAATTAAGCAACTTAAAGCCAAAGGGTATGGAATAGCAGAAAAAGCGCGCGATATCCTCGTAGAAAACCCAGGCATCAATTTTGTCAATCATGGCGGGGTCGCTATAATCGCAAAACATAATTTTTCTCTCAATCAAATTGTCTCTCACAGTTTTGAAACATTTGAAATCATTGGCACCAAGATAAAGAGCAAAAGCTCTGAACTTATAATTTTTTCCATTTACCGACCAGGATCCGTACCGCTTAGCACACAATTCTTCGATGAACTTTCCAAACTTCTACAATTTACCGCATCATACAACTGTCCTCTAATTCTAACTGGGGACCTAAACATTAGACTGGACAAATTAGACGACAACTTTGCAATCAAATTCAATAAAATTTTAAAGGACTATGGATACAATCAATTTGTGGATCGACCAACCCATGAAGCGGGGGGTATCCTGGATGTCGTCATAGCTCCAGAGAAAAAATCACCTATCTCCATTTCAGTCAAGGATGTGGGTCTTTCGGATCATTACCTGGTTAAAACTATAGTTGATTTTTCTCCTCTGCCATTATTGTATAAGGAAATAGTTAGCAGAAATTGGAAACAGTTTGACATCGACACATTTAGGAACCTTCTAGGAAAATCCCAGCTCACGAACCATAGGTACTTCGCATCACTCGACATTGATAAGGCGGTGTATTGTTATAACGAGACCCTCGAGAAACTGCTGGATATTACGGCACCGACCACTCGGAAGGTATGCAGGCAAAGACAGTCAGGAGCGCATCTCTGGTTCGATGGAGAGTGTAGGAGGCTTAAAAAGGATATGCGGAAATTAGAAAGAACATACCGGCGAACCAAAAGCTATAGCGATGGCCAACGATGGAAAACCGCACAGAAGACCTACGGTGAAGTCACCAGGAATAAGAAATCGTCTTATTGGACCAGCAAACTGGAAGCCAACAAGAATGAACCGAAAGCGCTTTGGGGTGACATAAATCGAATCTGCGGGGATACTCTCCAAAAAATCGATTCAACTTTAAACGCTGCAAACTTACTGCAGCAGTTTGAGAATAAAGTAAAAAACATAAGAGCAGAAACTTCAAACATATCCTCTCATACGTCTAACAATATTGTTTCCAATACGTCAAAAACTCTACTAAATTTTAAAAATGTGAACATAGAGTGTTTAGAAAAAATAATTAGGGGTCAACCCAATAAACATTGCATCCTGGACCCTATTCCAACGTGGCTCTTAAAATCATGTGTCAAAGAACTTTTACATTGTATTCTCCACATTATTAATTCATCTATAGAGTTAAGTTTAGTTCCTAGCCTCTTAAAATTATCAGTTGTTACTCCCATATTAAAAAAGGATAACCTGGACTCTAACGTTACAGAAAACTACCGTCCAATATCTAACATCCCGTTCCTCTCAAAAGTTCTAGAAAAAGTAATATCGCGTCAACTCACGGACTTCTTAGATTCGGATAAGTTCTTGGCCAAACATCAATCAGCTTATAGGAAGTACCATTCCACTGAAACTTCTACTACAAGAATCTTATCTGACCTCATCACTCAGGCAGAATCAGGTATGTTGACTCTCATTTCTTTCCTGGATATGAGCGCTGCCTTCGATACGGTTGACCACTCCATTCTCTTCTCTAAGCTCCATTCGGAATTCGGGCTGCAGGAAAACTGCATTGCATGGCTTACCTCATACCTAACAGATCGAAAGTTTAAAGTTAGCTTCAATGGTGGTACAACTGAGGAGAGAACTTCCTTGTACGGAGTTCCGCAAGGATCTGTACTCGGACCAATTCTCTTCAATTTGTATACAAACCAGTTGGAAAACTTGGTCGAACATCTTGGCTTCAATACCCACGCATATGCGGACGATCGAATCATCTTCAAATCCTGTTTTCCTGAGTCTAAGCCAGAACTTATCTTAGAAGTATCTTCCTGCATTGACAAAATTTCTTCATGGATGAGCATAAATCGATTAAAATTGAATCCAACAAAAACTGAATTCCTCTGGCTTGCATCCCCCCGTAGACAACACCTCATAAATAGAGAACCAATTCTCATCCAAGGAGCTGAAATAGTCCCGTCAAAAAGTGTTAAATTTCTTGGTTTACACATCGACAGCGCTCTATCTATGGATACACATATCTCTTCGATTTCAAGATCTTGTTTCTACTCCCTTAGGCAACTCAAGCCTATTCGGCGCTGTCTCTCGACGGATGCGGCCAAAACCCTGGTTAACGCACTCATAGTCTCCCGAGTAGATTACTGCAATGCAATACTTGTGAATCTACCACAATGCCAAATCAATAAAATACAACTTGTTCTCAACTCTGCGGCTCGCTTTATTCATCCAGTAAATCGCTATTCCCACATTTCCCCCACTCTACATACTCTTCATTGGTTAAAAGGTCCAGAGCGCATAGAATTCAAAATATGTCTCCTAGTTTTTAAAGCGCTTCATAATATGGCTCCAGAATATTTATCAGAACTCTTCACCCGATTTTCTCCTAATGAAAGGCACACTTCGCTTAGATCACTATCACAAGCAACTAATAAACTTCATGAAATCAACATCACAAATAAACCAAAATATATGAATAGAGCCTTCAGCGTCGCTGGACCCAAATCATGGAACTCGCTCCCAGTTAATGTAAGAAGCTCTGACAACTTAGACGGGTTTAAGAAGGCCTTAAAAACATTCCTTTTCCAAAAATCGTACCCAGGTTATCCTTCTTCTTGAATTATTAAAGTATGTATGATCGATCTGTACTTCTTTGCTTATTTAGAAAATAATTGTTCTTTATCCATACCAGTAAGTAGTGAAGGATGCCCTTAAGGAGTCTCTATGATTTTATTTTTTACTATTGTATTTATGATTTTATTTTACATTACTGTATTTTTATGCTAACATAATATGTGTGTATAATTAGTGCAGCGCCCTTGAGGTGACCTTTCGGCCACAAAACGGCGCTCTTAGTATAAGTTATCTTAGTATTATTATTATTATTATAAAGAATTCAGCTATTCAAAGTGGTCCTTCGAGCCGGATAGGAATTGGCCGGTTAAAAATAGCAAATTTTGGTTTTTGACAAAAATGAAAGTCAATTTACTTTGAACTATATCTGTAAGCATTTAAGTTACATAAAAAAATTCGACCACCGATCGAGATCTTACGCTCCAATACATTGTAGCAGTATTTGCCCGAAAAACAGTTGTGTTTAGTATAAATGTGAGCATAAAGTGTAAAATTATCTTAATATTTATAAAGAGACCTTAATATTTACTAACATTGATCAAGCAATGAGTGTACTTATACTTTCTCAATGATTTGTTTATACTCTTGGACATATAAATTGATATGTTGCGGAGAAAAACATCGTATGCAACGCCAAAGTAGATACACATTATTATGTAAAACGCAAAGCGTCTCTGCTTGTATAATATTATACCAAAACACATTCAGGATAGTTTATTCAAAATGATCACGTCCTCTCTAACGGCATTCTTTAAGAAAAGCAAACCTCATATTGCAAATGCAGAATGTACTCGAACATGCAGTGGTCCGGTAGGAAATGATCTGATTGAAGGCCTCGCGCAAACTACATACATACGCAGTATATATTCTCCCTTTGAAACTCTATTTAGGGGCATAGGCTAAGAACACGTAGAAAGACGATTCCGACCCGCGCCGAGCGGCTAATAGATTGTTGTCTATGGTTTCAATGCATTTAAATGGGCATGCCGGAAAGCGGGTTCCTGATTTTTCTGTGCGTATCCCCATTCAAATGCATAGTAAGATTCTTTGAGCCGGTCGGCGCGTGGCGGAATCGGCTTTCTACGTGTTCTTCCCCATAGGGACGCATCAAGAGCTCTCCATTGCGCTCGATCTTGCGCTATCACAAGAGGGGGGGGGGGAGGGAACAACTGTCTCAACTCCCCCTGATGTGCTCCAGGCGTCTTATTTCTTGTTATTGTTAATTTCGGCCTGCCTCGCCTTCTTGTCCCTTCCTCTTCTTCTTTTTAATTTAGGCCTTGTGGTCTGTAATTCAAGAGCTGCCTTGTGGCCTGTAATTCTTGTCCCTTCCGGATTGTAAAAGAGGCTTGCACATTTAAGACTGAAAGGCCAGCTTAATCTGCGATTCTGGATTACTGAGGTGATTGGCTGATGTGCTGTTCTGGCAATCACCAGTAAATAGGTACATACCTTTTGTATTTATTAAATAGCTTTTCTATGCCCTCAATGTATTTTGTTACGTTTGACATTGACTCTACTAGGAGTAAGCAGAGATTTACCGTTTTGTTTTTAGCGGCTAATTCTTAACTGTGGAAGCAAGCACGAAAAAGTTATTTTATAGTCTCATTTAATCCGTTAGGCATATTTATGAAAATAAAATACCTTGTACCCTTACAAGTTGAGATCTTAAAGCATGTAATTGTATAAAACTATATTTAGTCGTTAACATTATACATATTTGAATTTTAATATTGTTATTGTTTGTATTTGTGTGTGTGTGTCACGCAATTTTGAAAAATATGACAGTTTAAAACCATATTGATGAGAAACGTCATGTTGATCTTTAGGTTCAGTTTTTGTTTTTCATAACTATCAATGTCCATGCCGTCTGAAATCCCGAAACCCCTACTAACTGGTTAGCTGCCGCCGATTACTCGATCGAAGACAAATGGAGACAAGTATGGACCGCATCGTCAGTAAGAAACCAGAACCTCGTAGCTGACCCGACAAAAGAACTGCCTGGCTCAACGCAACCCAGAAATATATGGTGTAGAGTTAACAGAATAAGATGTGATGTAGGCTGCACTGCTTCCAACTTACATAAATTAATGGGGATGGATGGATTCATCAGCATGTGCATGTGGGATTACACAAACAATCGACCATCTGATACACAAGTGCCCCATGTACGCATTTAAAGAAGGACTACAGGACTTGCACACACTGAAGGATGACGCGATCCAATGGTTTCGGTCTCTGGATGTCAGGCACACACTGAAGGATGACGCGATCCAATGGTTTCGGTCTCTGGATGTCAGATTATGAGCGAACATAAGAAGAAGAAGAATATAACTGTCAAGTGTTTGCTAATGCTTTATATTTTTAATAAATTATTTAATGTAAAATGCTAAAGCCGTAGAAATGTTGAATAAATAATATAAACAACGTCGTGTTGAGAAATATTTGATTTCAATATCAACACCGTGTTGAGAAATACCCTGTATTGTTGTACCCTGTTGAGAAAGACCCGCTCTTTTATCGAAAGGTACCGCCCTCAGTCTACGCTACATCCCTAAAATTATATCGCGGGCTTAATGTATATTTTTGTATCCACATTATGTTCATTTTACCGAGGAATTCTCGGAAATTTAATTGTTTATTTGTACGCCATTTTGATTTTTGTGATAGATATACTCCCCGCCAAATCGCCGACGACCTACTACACTTTTTTATGTCAAAAGGGGTGGAGTTTATGAATGGCCCAGACAAGAAGTATCTTTTTTTTATTTCAAAACTGGTAGAAGGACTTTTTTCTGTACATATTTCTCTTGTAACTATGGTTTATAATGGTTCTATAGATTTCAACAGCATGCCGCACTATGGAGTAAAAGCTCTAGAAAAAACTGTCAAAATTCTTTTATGTACCTATTATGTTTTCGCACTTTTCACCGTTTTTTTTTTTGAGCAAATACTCCATAGTGCACCGTCGGGGTCGGGACCGTCTTCTACTGTTATTTCGAAGGCTGGCTTAGTGTGATCACTTTACGTCAACCACGTTCGCCATTAGGTGTTAGGTAATGTTTAAGTCTTCGAAACTCCTAACCATGAGAATTCTCAACATGTTCAACATGTCGAAAAATCTCATGTGTGCAACATGTAGATATTTAATGAATAATTAGTCAACTACAGAAGAGATAAAAATTAGAAATTGTTGAGAACAAGAGAGCAACCAAATTTAAAGACTGCAACTGCTGTCATGTATTTGGCGCCAGGATATGAATATATCAATTTTTGTTAATGTCTCATATTTATTGCCTATATGCTTTGTTGGTACACAACGTTCTAATAGTTATGTCTAGATTCTTGTGACCATTTTTCAGGACTAGATCTTAACGATCTGAAGGTGTTCAGAAACATAGAAAGCACCCGGGACTGTTACATATTACAGGAAAACCTTGATATATTAAATATCTGGTGCCGAGAGAATCGTTTGTTTCTTAATGTCAAAAAATGTCAAAAGATTACTTTTTCCAGAAGCAAACAGACTATCCATTTTGATTATCGAGTGGAAGACCATACACTTGAAACAGTAAATGAGATACGGGACCTCGGCGTAGTGTTTGATGATAAGCTTTCATTCGTGAAACATATTAACGATGTTACAAGTAGGGCAATGCAAACGTTGGGATTTGTTCTGCGAACGGTGAGTGATTTTAGTAATATTCACGCGATTGCACTGCTATACAAGTCGCTCGTTCGCGGGCAGCTTGAATATAATTCCGCAATATGGTCACCCACATATAACATTCATATAAACAATATAGAACGCATTCAACGAAAGTTTCTGAGGTTTATAAATTTTAAATTGGGTATTCCTCGAAATGAACTGAACTACGACCGCTTGCTTACAATATTAAACTTAGGAACACTTGAAAGTAGAAGAGTCATAAATGATCTTATATTTTTATATAAAATTGTAAACAATCTTTTTGACAGCCCTGAGCTGGTGCAGCATATTATGTTTAGGGTACCGACTCGATGTACAAGAAATCAAGAGTCTTTCTACATAGTAAACCATAATACAAACTACATAAGACACACAGTGGTGCCTCGTATACATTATATGGGAAACAAATATCTAACTAATATAGATATATTCTGTGTGGCTTTTGATGAATTCAAATCCATTCTTAAAGAGATGTTCACACATAGAATCTAGACCCTTTTATTGTCTTGCACTTGTTTGTCCATTAACCTCCGAGTTTAAGCTTTGATACTTATGATTAACATTTTATAATTTTTTGTTTTTTTTGTAATTTTTTATATTGTATCATGATGAGAAGTATATGTGCATATGTTTTTTAGCAACTATTGTACTCCTTTATATTAATTGTATACACTCACATTTAATCTATAATAATGTAAAAGGCATAATGCCGTAAATTGTTGAAATAAATAAATAAATAAATAAATATGTAACAACTAATGAATCTAACAATTCATTACTGATGTTCGATTTTCTAAATGGAACAAACCACCACGGCCTTACGACCGTCTTTTACTGCTATTTCGATATTTTTGTATCTTTTATTCGCACGTTTCTTTTGATCAAGCGTCGAGGAAACAAATTGTATAAAGATTGGTTTAAAGTTTAGATAATGCTCAATAATAATTCGCTAATGATGTTTATCCTTAATTATTAGTAAAAATGATATATATTTTTTAGTCATCAACGGAACACTTAACAACATGCACATACATTTTTTTTACAAAAGCATAGAATTTCCAGTGCACCAATAACAGTTACAATTGTGCATAGGTTTACAAGAAATATTACGATGAGTGTTCGGAAATCAATATTTTTTATACATAATCTATTTATTTATTTTAGACCGGGATTCATTCATGAATAATTTTTAGTTATTTCAAAATACGTGAAAAAATAAGGTATAAAGGATTAAAAATATGTGGTGTGGAAATGACAGAGGAACATAACGTGACAAATGTAAATTCTCTACTGCTTTTTGAACAATTATTGTGAGTCAAACAATCGTCTTTCGATAAATTGATTTTCGAACAATTTTACTTTCGAACACTTTTCCTATCACCTGTGCAATATGCATAGTTAGGCACATAGATTAGTAATATTATAACATGACAAGACAGAAAGAGAGCGTCTTATAAACCCAAAAAGTAATAGAACGAGATGCCAATACAGAGGAGAAAAAGTAGATTTGGATATTTTAGAAGTAGACATTTTCTCGATAATAATTTTCTTCGACAAGGCATTTCCGAGAATCTATGACGAAAGATTGGCAATAGTTCTCAAGTTAATTATAAATTACTAGCAAACACCACCCTACTCAAGTATACTAGACCTCCCTTTCATAATACCGATACATATTATAAACATACATTCATTTTGCGGTATTAATGGAATAATTTAACCTTTTTGTTATCACTATGATGTATGAGATTTTGAATAAATTGACTAATACCGGTTTTGCTTGCTTAGGATCAGAGTCAGATTATGACCAAAATAAGAAAATTTTCCGAATTATGAAAAAAACGTTAAAGTTAGCAAACGCGTGCATTCTGCCAATGTTATTACATGGATGTGAATCTTAACTGGGTGGTACCGCTATGTCTCAAATGAGACCGTGCGCGCCAGAACATCACAGCAGCCAATCAGTCCAGTAATTCAGAATCGCAGATTGAGCTGGCTTAGTCATGTTCTCCGCATGCCCTCCGAGAGTCTTGAATAATCAAGCCTTTTCTTCAATCCGGATGGGACCAGAAGACGAAGCAGGCCAAAATAAACAATCAAGCGGGCATCCACTGCAGTTTTTTTTTACAAGAGTCTGGACTAAGCTGGGATGAAGCTGCGCAACTAGCGCAAGATAGAGACTTGGTGGAACTGCGTGACTTAATTATTATGCTCCACACTGGAAGCCAACGTGTAAAATAGAAAGTAGCAAATCTTCAAAAACAAAGATGAAAACTATGTCGTCAATGCGGAAGAGAGACAGCAATCATGGAGGTCTCGCTCGATAGTACTTTGCCATGATGTTTGTGTAAATGAAATACCTTTGCAGTACTACTTTAGTTTTTTTATTATTAACCCGAAATATTTTCAAGCGACTTTTTGTCAATTTTCAACATGTCGTAAAATCCCATGCCATATGTAGGATTCGAATCCTCAACCTTAGACGTCTCAAGAGGAGACCCTAGCCACTGGTCCAACCAACGACAAAACCTGATAATTAATAATGATAATCAATAGTAACTATAGTGATATCGACTAATGGAGTTACTCCTAAGTCTTTTAAAGAGGATCTATGGAAACATAGCATCTGTAGTGGTCTCAGATATGCCATTCAAAAGGCAGTTCTGTTGTCCTCATGTAGGATGTTGAGAAAGTTCCTCTCTCTATATTTAAATATCATAGTAATACGTGTAATATAAACACTGTATGTAGTTATTATATTATTTATTTATTAAATGTAGACAGATAATATGTCGGAATATGTTGAGAACTTCTAGCTACCAAATATTATAAGCAACTGCAAATCATTAAATGGCGCCAAATTCTATATCCATTTTATCTTTTTAGTACTTTTTACAATATAATTTTGTTCTCCTTTTAACTTTTAATTAATTCACATTAATGAATGAAAGAAGTGAGAGAATAGGTCAAGCTTTTTTTATGTAAAAATAAACTCACACAATGAATGCAGCGTGGTATGCAGGGTTTGCTAATTCGTGTTAAATAACTAAAAACCGAATTTAAGCTATGTTACAGCTAGTAATATAATAACATAACACTTTTCTATACAAATGTGTCAGTATAGCCGGTGGAACTCATTGCCTGAGGCAATTTTTTCAGTCACCCGGTCCCGTCCAATCTGAGACAGGCCAACCAGGGGAAAATTTTAAAGTGAAAAATTCTTGAAAAAACTCTGGTTCGACCAGCCAGTACAACTAGGCTACCGAGATCGGCAAAATTAAAGTTCAATCAAGTTAGTTATTTTGAGGACTTATCATCCAAAAACGGGTGTTTAGGTGCAAATCACCCTTAAGTCTCGAAACATTTTTTAGTAGACAACTTATTGATGCCAATCATGTTCAAATGATATGGTACCTACCTACATGCATGCGCACCAAACATACACAGAGTTCGTTTAGAAATATTAATGTAGATTCAGACGCGTTTGTTTCGTATCAAATAATTATTTACGATAGACATTTGGCTTTTAGAGTCTGTTCCATTCAGGTGAAGGCGATTGAGATTACGTACGGCGCGATATTATTCATCGAGCGCTCGCGCTTACTATATGAAAACATCGTGTCGAAAGACATGTGAATCTAATATACAATTTCGTGCGAGTATGTAACGGAATTATTTTACTTGTTTTCTTAATATTTTACTTAAATCATTACCTATTTCATTCATCAGCTATTAGAAAAATATATTGTTTTAGTTCCTAAGGTGAAACACTTTATAAACAAATTCCTGGAAGCTAAACTGGGCAGAATCCTGCAAATTCAAAGGAAAACTCATGCCAGAATTCAGCCCAATATCCCGAGCAAGCCATGGTTTTCAAAAATCAAATTGAACAAGTTTGTCGTGGTGCCAACAATAAGTAGTTAGAATGAGACTGGGCCACTGTTGCTGTGGCTCACATTTGTTTCGCATAGGTGTAGCCCAGTCCCCGTACTGCGAGTGCGGTAGTACGGAGGACCTAAATCATCTATTTTTTTAATGGATCCGAACAGGGCATGGCAAATGTGCCGATTTTCTCCACAAGTGTGGACGGCTGGATTCCCCTGGTTGCGACTGAGGAGCGGAAAAGCAAACCATTCAACATATCACAACCGAATACGACCTCAGATCATATGCGGGGAATTTCAGGGATTACCTCTTGCTGACTGACACAGCAACTGAATACATTTTAAATATTGACCTTAGCCTTTGACAATCAGATATCTGTGCTATTATTACTGTTTTATGTCTAGATTTTAAGATGTGTTGTAAAAAAAAACCATACGATAAATAAATAAATATCCCATTAATGACAAATTACCATTAATGAGCGAACTGATATGATGCCGCGTGCATGGAATTCTCAACTGATATTTCGACTCTTCTATCAACCGGGATGGTTTTCCTTCAGGGGATGTTTTGCACTCCGACCTGTAGTGGTCTATTGTGCTTCCCCTACTTGCTCATGGTGTTACCCAATTAGAGCTTCCCCACTAATCCCAGACGCTTCAGAAAGTCCAGCATTAGGAGGGGATCCAAGGTGGCGAGGTCCTCCATCTCTATCCTGTGATTACCAAAACTTCTTGCTCTTTCATAAAACATTAGTAGCGTTCATTATGACCAATGCCCTCAAATAATTTAATTTATATTTTTTCTCAGTGTTCTGTTTTACTCATTTTCACGTTTTGATATAAGATATAATCTTATTAATTGATTCATAATGACAATACCTTTTTTTGATATTGTATATATGTGAACATAAATACACTCCTTGACTCTTTCACAGTAAGCTACTTAAACCTTGTGAAAGAGGACATATGTATATCATATATCCTCATTAAATTCACGTGAAGATATATCATAAAATAGTAGATAGTAATAAAAATGTTTAATGGAGATATTATGTAAAGGAGACGAAAATGTACAACCGACAGTGTGATCATAGCAGGGACACCCCAGTTAGGGGTGATGAGCCAAAAATAGAAGAAGAAGAAGAAACCCTTTTTCACAATTTTTAGTTACAAAAAAAAACTCTAAGAAATTAAAAATTTTGCTTTATTTTCGTTTGTTCCTTTTTTTATCATCATGTTATATTATAGTTTAAATATTTTATAAGTTCCTATGTACTAGGCTTAAGTCTATTTTTATTTTATTTTAGTTAAATCATGTACCAAACCATGTAAAATGTATTATGTACTGCCTCCGACAGCGAAACTTTGTTTAATGGAGGTAGCGAAAATAAAAAAATAAAAAAAAAATAACTCGAAAACCACTGGCCTTAGACCCCTGGTTGATGGGAACAAAATTATTGCAAATAAGCTCTAGTATAAATTCAAGGAATTGGACGATTTACCAGTCTCCCTGGTATATCAACTAGAAGTATAAAAATTAATCTTCGCCATTATAATTAGAGGTGGGCGTTATAACGAAAGCTGATAAAAATATTAGATAAATAATAATAACGCATCTAACGTTATTAATATTTAACGATATTTATAAATAATAGTTGAATAAAAATAATAGTCAGGGAAATAATAGCCTACCCCTATTATTTATACGACATGCAATAATAATTGAATGAAAATATTATACTGAATGAAATTGCTAAAACGACCTTTTTTTGGGAAAAAGTTAACTTCCCAGATACCAAATTTTGGAAATGACCTTTGTTTTTTTTTTGGGAATAGGTCAACATTCCAGATATCAAATTTTGGAAATGACCTTTTTATGTTATGTTTCTAGATAACAAAAAACTAATTTAGGCTAGTAAAATAAAATAGGTACAGTCTGGCTAAAAAGAGTAGACATTAATTATTGATGAACTAAAATGTTATCACTCTGGCAACACTGGACATAGGTTATTGTCTGACATTACAAATGTTTACGAATGGACAACAATTCTATGTGGTAAATACAACATCCAATTCATTTTAAAAATTATTAAGTACCTTTTACTAATTTGGATATTTATCCGACATATTTTTTTTGTATATTCTTAAAATATTCACTTACAAATAAATTATAGGTTATGTTTAAACATTTTGACATTTATATGATTGAAATTCGGCCATATTCGGTAAGCAGTTGTAAGCACCATTTTGTGGATTACATCACCCATTATATTATCTTATTAGGTATCTCTTATTTTTGCGTAGATTTTTTTCCATCTCGTTTTTAATGCCATGGCTGGTACAGTTCGGTATTAAATTCTTTTAAATAACCTCTACAAAGCATTTCATATGATACCACTTTGTAGTAGTATTTTTTTTTTAATATTTTGGCGGTTACAATACTTTACTTTATAAATGTAGAGTACTTTTTGTTGCCATACAAACGACTGCAGCGCCCTCAATTATTTTCTACTCTTTTTAGCCAGACTGTATTGTATAAGCTTTTAATATTAACGTTATTTTCAATTTACGAAACTGCTATAACGCTTTTTTTAATTTAAGCCGTTAGTCCCACCTCTGATTATAATGTCCTTCGCTGAATGTAAGTTTCCTCGCAAGGGTCAAAACAATCTCCAAAACATTTTTGAATAGAAAAGTACTGAACAAGAGATAATATTATTTTGTTTGATTCACAACGTTTTTCATAGTTTATTTACCTCGCCTGTGCTACATTTTATGCGACTTTTTTTAAGGAATAACTTGATAGTTCGTTGTACCTACTGTGAATTTGATTATAATAATATACCGTTATTTTTCATAACGAGATTTGACCTGTTTATACGGTCGACCGATACATTATTGAATCGATATTATTTGAATAATGGTGGATTCTGCCACTACAACTTATACAGCTGAATGAATAATAAATACACATCACATGTATCGGGCGTGTCTGCTTTTTTTTGTTTCAGCGTGTATCTATATCTAATGCGTGAGGCCGATTTTTTTATCAAAAAAATTATATGGGTCAAATGCGATAAGATTGCCTGGTGTAAATGTATGCGTGTTGTTCTTTTATTTCCAGATTAATTCAAAACAATTGAGCAACAGTCGCACAAAAGACATTTTTTTTTATTGAATGTGATACTTAACAATCGCAGCGAGACTGCTCAAATTTAATATAAGTTAAGTTTACATTTATTTTCATTTTCCAGCAGCCCCCTGCCACAGTTCACACTTCCAGATCTTGAGCCTATTATCGAATAACGATATGCATATATCTTTTTTGAATTACTGGCTCTGTTTAATCTTTGTCTTTGACATGCTTGTTTGGTTGTGTCGAATCATGCCTTTTGACATACTAAAGATTTTTTTTTTTTTTGTACTGACCTTGATTTTCAATATTTTGGATTCGTTTTCGACCCAATTCGTTGCATGATTTGCCTTGTGTGAGTTTGTATAATTTTTATGTGTAAAACGTGCTTATTTAATGCATCTACCTATGTATACTTTTTATTTATTTTGAATCTATATTTTATACGTTATTATTGTTAACTTCAGACTTTAGTTGACTGTTTTGTGTATTTTATTTTTGTGTGTTTTTTCTTTTTTTTGTGAAAAGATTTTTAACAATTTGTTATACCTGATTATTTTGTTCTCCTTATACCAGCCTAGAGCTGACTGGAGAATTTTGTTTGAATAAATAAAATAAAATAAAAAAATAATCTTGGTTAATGCGAACACTTAGGTATAACTCGAGATCGGCTGAACAGATTCTTCCGATGTTTGATTTGTTGGATTCTTCCCCGCACCAGGTAACAGAAACCCTAATGTTGAAAATGCATAAAAATGATATTAAAGTTAGTATAGAATAGATTTTCTGCGCCGCCGCCGCCGCCATCTATGTAAATTATATAACAACTAAATTATTGTTTACCTGACAACCATGGACATAAAAAACGATTGGTAGGCAGAGTGGTATAAAAGCCAGTTTTTTTTAATTATTTGTGGTACCTACCTGCATGATTTGATGTGATATTTAAATACAACAAATTATTTATTGAAATAAAGCTGAGAGCCAACATGTCCTAACTCCGTTTTTTGGGTTAAAATGTCTTAAATTTATACAGAAAAGTTGTGTCTTTTTTAGAGTTATTATGGCTATTACCAAGCCAATGTGGATACCTACACTATAAGAGATATATCTATCAAGGCACATACCTATACTCGTACAAAATATTACGTGTTACATGCATTAGTTATGCATGTAGTTAGTTATAAAACGTACAAAAAAATAATCCACTGCGTCTCAATTTTCAATTTTCTCTCTCTCTCTGTGTCTGTCTGTTAGTTAAATGTAATTTATACAAAAATAATTTTAAAATATGTTGAATAAACCAAGAAACATAAAAATCTGTTCTCGGGTTAAAAGTGTTCGACTAAACCGACTTTCTTTTATATTATAGATCTATTATAGATATAATAATAAACTTTCATGAATAAGTGTAGTAAGCTATCGTCAATTTGCAGATAATTTTTTATATGGTGTAGTATGTGTTTGAAACCAAATCTATTTAATATAAATACGTACCTAATACGAGCTAAATACAAAATACGAGTCGTATATTAATTTATGTGCACGTAATATTACACCTAAGCGCAAATTTTAACAATATCAATTTATACGTGCAGTCAAATTTATACATGAATCGTATTTTGTGTGCACTGCGGCATGGTTTGTGAAAATTTTATCGTCATCAACGGAAGTAAGAACGTTCGCGAATGCGTGGGGTTTTATTCGTCACGTGTAGAAAGACTTAAGTACATCAATATGCGCTTGAGTTCTTTGATCATACTGGGATTTTTTTATTATTAAACAGACTTTGCGCTTTCTAAGGATGTCCTGGCTTAATAAAAAGACTTCTGAGATGAGTGAGATGACAGATATAAAAACAATAATACGCTTTATAGTTACGAGACTTAATCATTAACATGGTGAGGAGGTACCTCCAGCTAGAAAATTAACGAGGCTCTGTCAACCGAGTATGGGTGGTATGACAGTTTCATCTTTGTGAAACTAAATCTCAATAATGGACAACCGGAAATAAAACCAACAGTTTGGCTGGATTTTAATTTCAGCGAATCTCAAACTACCCCGATTATAAAGGGGGGGGGGGGTGGTCAACAGTTGACGAAGTTGGCTGGAAAGAAGAAGAAGAATCATTAAGACAAAGAAAGACGAAGAGAGATACCAATCTTATATATAAAAATGGAGAGCTAATTCGCGTTGTCATCGGATGGCGCCTAAACGGCTGGACCGATTTCGCTAATTCTTTTTTTGTCGTGTAGGCTTTTATCAGGAGAGTGTCCTTTTAGAACAAAAAAATTGAGAAAAATGCATAGGAAATTAGAAAATTTAAGAAAACTATAAAAATGGAGATTTATTTCCCGATATCATCGCATCAAGCCTAAACGGCTGGACCGATTTCGCTAATTCTTTTTTTGTCGTGTAGGCTTTTATCGGGAGAAGGTTTATTTAGAAGAAAATAATTTAAAAAATGCGTGGAAAATTAGAAAATTTAAGAACACTATAAAAATGGAGATTTATTTCCCGATATCATCGCATCACGCCTAAACGGCTGGACCGATTTCGCTAATTCTTTCTTTGTCGTGTAGGCTTTTATTGGGAGAAGGTTGATTTAGAAGAAAAACTTAATAAAAATGCATGGAAAATTAGAAAATTTAAGAACACTATAAAAATGTAGAGCTATTTCCCGATGTCATCGCATCGCACCTAAACGGCTGGACCGATTTCGCTAATTATTTTTGCACATGTAGGCTTTTATCAGGACAATGTCCTTTTAGAAGAAAAAAATAAGAAAAATGCATGGAAAATTAGAAAATTAAAGAAAACAAAGAAAGTGGGTAATCTTTTTAGTACTTTTTACAATATAATTTATTTAAAAAAAACCACCGGCAAACTGAATCGTAAGTATACATAATATTGATATTAAGGAGTTATATACTTAATTGAAGTTCATTTTATAAGGAGTTTTGATAAGTTTTAACACAAGGAATATAGGAATTATATTGAAGAACAAGTAGAATATTTATTTGTTTGTTTGTGGGCTGATTTTTAGAGGATGAGTACATACATATAACGTAAATATAATCTGCATCGTTCATATGTAAAAAAGCTGGATATTATTTGCTAATGACCTAGCATTTGTTTCTTTATTGAAAATAAAAATTGCTACACTTCCACCATGTTGTAATAGAAGTTAGAAAAAAAATCACAAATACTGGATTAAATTAGATTTTTAATTATTTCCACTGTTTTGAAAGAGAAGATTTAAGAACGCAATGTTGTGTGAAAGTGAATGTCGAGAACTTGGAAGTATGATTATTTAGGTAATTTATTTAGAAGAGATGCAAGGTGTGAAAAAGAGATTGAAAGAAGGAAATTGGTTGGGAGAAGGGTTGGCGGTGCACTTAGACGTCTAAGAAGATATCTCTGAAATCGACAGTTGATGCACAATGCAATCCTGATACCATCCATGATTTATGGGAGTAAAACTTTGACATGGACGAAAAATTTTGAAGTTGGAATAAATGCTGTGGAAATGAGATCACTGCGTAGGATATGCGGAAAGAGACTTATTGATAAGGTGAGGAATGATAATATAAGAAAGCAATGTGGAGTGGATGTTAGTGAAGTGACTAAAATGAAAGTGAATAAAGAAAGAAGGTTTGGGCATGTAAAGAAAATGAACGAAGAGAGTATGACTAAAAGGATATATAAATCTGAAAGAATAGGTGCACGCAGACGAGGCCGACCTGGAATGACATAGACCGACCATATCGGTGCCGTCTTACGGGAGGGCAAAGTCAGGAACAAAAGGAGTATAAGAGCATGTATGCGGAATGTTATGCGTTTGGAGGAAGCGAATGAGTTTGGATTGGAAAGAATGGAAGTCCATACTCTCTGCCTACCCCCTTTGGGAATCAGCGTGCTGGGCAAAAAAGTATTGACACCTCAATGCGTATTTTGAATCGGTACGGAGATGTTCTTTATTGTACTTTGATTAATCAATCAATATTATTTTAACTGAGAAAAATAACTATTAAAATATCGAATATAATGACATACCTAAATTCTTTTTTTTACATCGATATTAACATCTAATCAATCAAAATTAAAACTCCCTTTGAACTCCACTCAAGAGCAAATTGAGGCAATAAGAGCTCTCCATTGCACTCGATCTTGCGCAATGATGACCTCTTCCCACATCACATTAACATAGGTTATAAGATTTTAATGTAAAAATAAACTCAGACCCAATGAATGCAGCGTGGTATGCAGGTTTTGCTAATGCCAGTAAATAGTCATTCGTGTTAAATAACTAAAAAAACGAATTTGAGCTCTGTTGCATAAAACCTAGAGTACCCATATTATTTATTTCGATACGAAGTTCGACGGGTCAGCTAGTCTTATATATAAAAATGGAGAGCTATTTCGCGTTGTCATCGGATGGCGCCTAAACCGCTGGACCGATTTCGCTAATTCTTTTTTTGTCGTGTAGGCTCTTATCAGGAGAGTGTCCTTTTAGAACAAAAAAATTAAGAAAAATGCGTGGATAATTAGAAAATTTAAGAACACTATAAAAATGGAGATTTATTTCCCGATATCATCGCATCACGCCTAAACGGCTGGACCGATTTCGCTAATTCTTTCTTTGTCGTGTAGGCTTTTATCGGGAGAAGGTTGATTTAGAAGAAAAAAATTATTAAAAATGCATGGAATTTTAGAAAATTTAAGAAAACTATAAAAATGGAGAACTATTTCCCGATGTTATCGCATCACGCCTAAACGGCTGGACCGATTTCGCTTATTCTTTTTTGTCGTGTAGGCTTTTATCAGGAGAAGGTTAATTTAGAAGAAAAAAAATAAGAAAAGTGCATGAAAAATTTGAAAAGTAAAGAAAACACAGAAATAGGTAATCTTTTGAGTACTTTTTGCAATATAATTTGGTCTACTTTTGAATTTTAATTAATTGACATTTGAAAGAACTGTCAGTGGATTGATTGTTGTTATAGGATAAGTCATATTATATTCATTGAAGTAATTTTTATAAGGAGTTTTGGTAAGTTTTAATACAAGGAATACATTATTGTAATGAAGCGTTAGGAGTTTCAAAAATTTTCTTTATTTACAGAGATTTTTAAAACCGCCAGCAAACAAATTCGTATACATAATATTGCTATTAAGGAGTTATACTTAATTGAAGTTCATTTTACAAGGAGTTTTGGTAAGTTTAACACAAGGAATACATGATTATAATGAAGACCAAGTAGAATATTTTTTTGTTTGCTTACAGAGATTTATAAAACCGCCAGAAAACTGAATTGTTTACATGATTGACAAGGAATACTGATTATAAACTGTATTGAAAAAAAAACAAACTAAAACACGTCCGACAAGGTTGAAATAGAAGAAATGTATGAAAAAATTATAGGTAGGTACCTACTGCACTAAATAATCTTTTTATATATTCCCACTGTTTCAGATCAATCAATATCATTTGAACTTGAACTATATGCTTCCATTATTTATAGGTGAAAAATATTAATAAGAACGATGAAAATCAATTCTTCCTTTATCGGCTAATTTTTACATGGGATGAGTACCTACATACATATAACTTAAATATAATCTGCATCGTTAATATGTAAAAAAAAATGGAGATTATTTGCTGATGACCTCCTAGCGTTTTGTTCTTAATTGAAAATAAAAATTGCTACACTTCCACCATGTTGTAATAGAAGATAGAAAAAAATCACAAATACTGCATTAAATGAGCTTTTTAATTATTTCTGCTGTTTTAAAAAAGAAGATTTAAGAACGCAATGTTATGTGAAAGTGATTGTTGAGAACTTGGAAGTATGTCTATAGAGGTAGTTTATTGAGAAGAGATGGAAGGTGTGAAAAAGAGATTTAAAGAAGGAAATTGGCTGGGAGAAGGGTTGGCGGTGCACTAAGACCTCTAAGAAAGTATCTCTTAAAACCACAGTTGATGCAAAATACAATCCTTATACCATCCCTGATTTATGGGAGTGAAACTTAGACGTGGACAAATAATTTGGAAGTTGGAATAAATGTTGTGGAATTAAGATCACTGCGTAGGATATGCGGAAAGAGACTGATAGCTAAGGTGAGGAATGATAATATTAGAAAGGAATGTGTATTAGATGTTAGTGTAGTGACTAGAATGAAAGTGTATAAAGGGAGGTTTGGGCATGTAAAGAAAATGAACGAAGAGAGAATTACTAAAAGGATATATGAATCTGAAAGAATACGTGCACGCAGACGAGGCCGACCTCGAATGACATAGACCGACCATATCGTTGCCGTCTTACAGGAGGGCCAAGTCCGAAGCAAAAGGAATATAAGAGCATGTATCCGGAATGTTATGCGTTTGGAGGAAGCGAATGAGTTTGGATTGGAAAGAATGGAAGTCCATACTCTCTGACTCTGTACTTTGATCAATCAATAAATATTATTCTAACTGAGCTACATAACCATTAAAATATCGAATATAATGACAAACCTAAATCCTCTTTTTTACATATTAACATCAAATCAATCAAAATAAAACTTCTTTTGAACTCCACTCAGGAGCAAAGTGAAGCAATAAGAGCTCTCCAGTGCACTCGATCTTGCGCAATGATGACCTCCTCCCACACCATAATATTAACATAGGTTAAACATTTTGAAATGAAAAAATAAACTCAGACCCAATGAATGCAGGTTTTGCTAATGCCAGTAAATAGTTATTCGTGTTATATAACTAAAAAACGAATTTGAGCTCTGTTGCATAAAATCTAGAGTTCCCATATTATTTGTTTCGATACGAAGTTCGACGGGTCAGCTAGTAAGAAAATATAAATGAAATGTTTTAAAGAAATATTGCGTCATAATAAACTTCTCATGACACACACTGCAACCAAGATTCCAGGAACAGAGGTTCCGTGTATAAGATTTGGGTGCAGCAAAACAGGATAAGAACTGCAGAAGGTATAGCAAGGGTATTCTTGAAAAAGTTAAGTCCGAAATAAACTGAATTATTTTCTTAAGGGGTATTATTAGTAAAAATCAGCATAGTTAGATAAATCAAATAAATTTCAATAAGTGTTAATATTAAGCTTCACATTTTCCCACAACTTACCTATTTATAAGACCTGTATTGTACCTACCTATTATTTTAGTTATGGATCGAGAAAAATTTGAGAGACGTTTCAGACAAAAAAAAATTACTTACTTAAAAAGGTTACTAAACTATATTTAAAAAAAAGTTCATTCTACAGCAAATCGTAAATTTCTGTTTCGTGGACTCATGGAAACAACAAAATAAAATCGATTAAGTAAAAGTGACAAAAACGGCTATTTTGGTGCAAAGCACCCTTAAGTGTAACCGACCTCGGTAGCCTAGTTGTTCTAGCGTGGAAGTGTTTTATCACTTGAAATTTCTACCCGGGGTTGGCCTGTCTCAGATTGGACGGGACCGGTTGACTGGAAAAAATTGCCTCAGGCAATAAGCTCCGCCGGCTATACTGACACCTTTGTATAGAAAAGTGTTACATTATTGTTATTAAGTGTCAAATATTTGACTAGTTCTAAACTTATGGTGACTTTCACCAACGGTTCCTAACTTTAAGGTAGCTCGCTGAGCCTAGCGTTTTATATGATGTGCAGAACGGTAAGGGCTAGGTAAAAGTTCACCATTAAACTCTCGAGGATGTCTCCTGTATAACTGCGGTGAGACTCAAAGTGACGATCACCTCCTCACTTGTCGAGATATGCCGTTGAGGTGTGATATGCAAGACTTCATCATTGATAACGACAATGCTGTAGCAGCTGCCGAGTATTGGAGTGGAGTGGTCTAGTGGATGGGTGATCGGATTCGTTAAGTAAGTTACTCTGCAGTAATAATTATTTCTTATTGTGGAGATGATGGCAAAAGGATTATCCTGAATGTGAGTTAAGAGCTGTGCAGACGGTGAAGAATTTGAATAAGAAGTTCCAAGCTGGAAAATTTCTCCAGGAGGGGAAACCGAGAACGTCATCATTGAACCATGTTTCGGTCGGAGAAAAACATCGAAAAAATACGAAGTTCTAAAGTAACAATACTGAATTCTATAGTATACGATATTCATATTATAAACACACACTACCTATATACATTCCATAAAAGTTACGTATGCACGTATGTAGGTATGCGAAAATCCTGAGTCAAACCATTGGTAGTCTGAAGGGCAAACGGGATTTTTTCCCCAATTGGTATAGTCGCCAGACAAGCGGCCATCTTCGCCCTATTTCTCCACAACATGCATACCAATGTAGGTAGGTATAATAGTTAAAATATATATCTATAAACGGTTAGTGTTATACTAACACACAATTTTATTCCTATCAGAAATCGTCAATCTTTTTATTTATATAACGACTTTTATCTTGTTTTTGTGTAGATACTAGGCGTTTTCAGGCAGAAAAGGTTGGCCAGTGACAGGGAGGAGTGGAGAAGAAGAGCCAGCATGCTTGGTGCAGACCAATCCTAGGATTGTTACTCGAAAGAAGAAGAAAACTCTATTTAATTCATGTAATACCTAAGTCGAAAAAAAGTTCGACGAGCGGGTCAGCCAGTAATACATAGGTATATTTATTTATATTTTACTGTACAGTGTACAATGATTGATTTAAAAACAATAAATATTTCAATTTACCCAAACAAACACAACATCTACATACCTACAGAGTTTATAAATTTTAAAAATTACAAAAATACCTATCAAAGACTTACGTGTATCGAGTAAAAGGGCCCATGTAAGTAGGTACCTACATATGAAGAGAAAAAGTACTTACATTCAATAAAATTCAAGCAAGTGCCAATCCTGAAATATCATGAGTATTTATAAGAAGCCATATGCCTGAATGAAAAATGTCAATAATTTCTGTATATAGATTAGTTGTATCAAAGAGAGTCTTTGTGTTCTAAAGACAGATGTCCCGCATACTTCCTTTACGACATATTTCATAACCATTCGATATCATTTTTTCCAGATTCGATAACATTCCAACCCAACGTCATGATTAAAAACAAATTCCAATGCATCATTGCTATAATATTGCTCCTTTTTAACAGATGGCGAATCGGAAATTAAGATAAAATGAGTGATTTCCTGTTGAAATTAAATTATTATTATTGGATTTTTTTTTCATAGTAGAATAAACGATGGTAATATAGCTAACTAACGAATATGTAACAACTAATGAATAACAATAATTCATAAATGTAACATTAACAAATATTAAATTCATGTCGAGACCCGTATGAATGACGTATTACTATAGTTGTTAGAAAATATAAGTCCCGCACGTTCCAGGGCGCAACATTATTTTCAAGGACGTATTCATATGGCATACCCGTACCCGATAATTTTTACGTATGACATATTTATACGTTCTGCCCGGTTAACAGGTTAATAAACCCATTCCTATTCTGGCGCGAAATACATGACAGCAGTCGCAGTCTTTAAATTTGGTCGCTCTCTAGTTCTCAATAATTTCCAATCATTAATTATTAAATATCACCTACTTGTTGTATACATGGAATTTTTTGACATGTTGAACATTTTGAGAATTCTCATGATTACCATAGGAGTTTCGGAGACATAAACATTACCACATAATGGCGAACGTTGTTAACGTAAAGTGATCACACTAAGCCAGCATTCGAAATAACAGTAGAAGACGGTCGTAAATCTTTAGTGTTTTGTTCCATTCAAAGGTCAAACATCAGTAATGAATTGCTTCAGTCATTAGTTGTTACATATTCGTTAAGATCTAGTCCTGAAAAATGGTCACAAGAATCTAGACATAATTGTAATATAGTACTAGTTCAAAATTCAAATACATCTTCCTTGTACAAAAATAGAGCCCTATTTTACGTGGTCTTCACATCACGAGTGAAACGGTGGACCATTTTCGCTGATTCCTTTTTTGTCATGTTTTTGCCATTCCCAGGAGAAGGTTCTTATGAAAGAAAAAATCAAGAAAGTAGAATCGAAACATTTGAAAATTTAAGAAAACTTAACATATTATATATAAAAAAACTAAACATTTTAGTATTTTTGGCAGTAAAACCTTTTCTATTTTGGAATTTAAATTAGTGGTTGGCGTCTTTCAAATTTTGATAGTTTTTTTTTGTCACTCAAAGTGAACACAAATAAACTCTTTGACTCTTTCACATCAGTAAGCTACTCAAAGCTTGTGTCGTGAAAGAGGAAATGGTCTAGGCACTTGGGATCGAACCCACGACCTCCGCGAGAAATAGTACGAAAGCAGGCGTCGCATCGTAGCCGCTAGTTTACCAACCACTTCCAGTCACTACTATGATAGTTGGTGCGATTATCAGAATTTGACCTGTAAACATCGTTTAAAACAGATGCAACGGTGGGAATTACATTGGTTTAATGAATTTATCATTATACGAATTCGAATGCAATAATATTTTAAAGTTAAGATAGGACAACGTCTATATCGGACCTGCTGCTGGTCTATCAATAATTCGAACCCACGACCTCCGCACGAAACAGTGCGAAAGCCGGCGTCGTAACCGCTGGTCTATCAACCATATTATAATATTATTGCTTAAAGGTGGTTTATTTAAAAGAGATGGAATGTGTGCAAAGGGAATTGAAAGAAGAAAACTGGCTAGTAGAAGTGTTGGTGATTTACTTAAACCTCTATTGTGAAATAACAACATATCTCTAAAATCCAAACAGTTGATGCATAATAAAATCCTGATACCATCCATTATATACTGGAGTGAAACTAGAACATGGACATCTGATGGAAGTTAGTTTAAATGCTGTAGATATTAGATCACTATGCAGGATATGCGGTGAAAGATCGATGATATTAGAAGGGAATAAATGTTAGCGACAGCGTAATAATGACTAGAATGAAAGTGAATAAATAGAAGTGGTTTGGTAATGTAGAGAAAATCAATGAAGAGAGATTGACAAAAGAGATCTATTTATTTGAAAGGATGGGTGCACGGAGACGTGAGCGAGCTAGAATGACAAAAACTGATCATATCGGTACCGTCTTAAAGAAGGACCAAGTCAAGAGTTAATTAAGACTAGTAGAAAATATATGAAGAACATAAATAATGTTCAATGAAATGAAACAGAAGTTTATCTGAAAATAATGGAAGTCCGTACTCTCTGCGATTGGAAAACGATTATTTTCTTTAAATCTTTTCCATTTTCTACCTTTCTTATTCCTACTGAGGGTCGAGTTCTATGGTAACTTGGTTGAAGAAACGAAACACCTTTATCCTCCCTTTTTTCCGCAATGCGAAACAATTGCAATCTTTCCTATAAATTTATTGCATGTGTTCATTCAAGAACTATTGCATAGTATTTAGGATCCATTCTATTCACATAACTTTGTCAAGCATTGCGTCCGTCTGATATTCCGAGAATCGGAAAAGAACCCCACAACCAATTCGGTGTAGGTATCAATGTATGCCTATAATATAGTAGAGTGTAGATATAGGCATACAGCGAATTTTACCAACACTAGTGATTTTATACTAATAAGCTCGCAATTCACGATCAGTATAAATGAATGGAAACATGTTGACAGAATTGAAACTTAAGCTTTTTTTCACTCATCATAACGAAAATTTCACTACTCTAATACAACATGGAGGCTGAACTGGAAGAATGAAGAGCTTTAGGATGGGCCGCATTCGGAAAGTTATCAAATATCCTAAAATATCGTTCAAGACATCCGCTTTAATGAAAAGAATCATGCACGAACTTCGTGTTACTCAAAGAGCAATGGAGAGAAGGATGTTGAATATTTCACTGCGGGACCGAAGATTAGGGAAAATACCAAAGTAACAGATGTGACCCAAAGAATCACAGAGCAGAAGTGTAGATATGGGCAGGTCATGTGGCGCGTATGTCTTATGGCAGGTGGACGAATAAAGTGCTGGACTGGAGGCCTAGAACAGGACGCAGAAGCGTGGGTAGGCCCCAGACAAGATGGTCCGACGACGTTAAAAGAGTAGCGGGCCTGCACTGGAAGAGGGTAGCGTCCGACAAAGATGTATGGAACTCCAAGGGAGAGGCTTTTGTTCAATACTGGATACAAGAACAAGGCTGAAAGGAAAAGGAAAGGAAATCAAGTGACGCTACGACTCGAGTATCCCCACTGACGATCCCTTAAGAGTGATGGAAGAATGGCTCGACGCAATTGGATTTTGGACTGATTGAATATCCAATTGATCCTATCACTTTTCATCATCCGTTTGGTTTTCCCCACTCATGGTCATTTTTGGAGTGACATCGCTCCATTTGGACGGACGGAGTTATCGTGAATGGCGGGCTTCAGACATCCTTTAATAGTATAGGTACTTATTTCTTATTAGGTATATACATGGTATAAATTAACACGAAACCAAAAAAAGACCTGTAGAGATATTTTCTAAGCTAACAATTCCTCTCAAATCTATGAAAGAACTTCACCCAGGAGAGAAATATCAATCCAGGAATTGACCATGTCATTGTAACTTCCGCATATATATTTACTCAGCTCACAACCTGGAAAGAACTACATATAACCCCAGGAAGCGTTCTGTTATAAAGAAGCATTTAATGCAGGTTATCTCCAGATGTAGCGGATAGAGACCAATTCTCGGCCACGCGGGCTGCGGAGCCAACTTTTCAACATAAAAATCTACATAGATAAAAGCGTGGTAAATTATTGAAGACAGCCAGTACATCGCAATCTTGTAAAAGATTAAACAATAGAACAAGTGACGCGATTTAAGTATCTAGGCGTTGAAGTATCTAGCTGTAGCGGCCTTTATAAAGAATTCAAAAGTCAGACAAGCTGCCGCTGTAACTGGATGCCTTGCATCTACTGTATGAAGAAATAAACATAATATGTTGAAGGAAATTAAACTTGAAATCTATAAAACCTTCATTAACAATCCTGAAAGATGGTATAATGTCACGAGTCGAAATTACAAGGAAGAAAAGCCTCCTACACTCAACAGAAATGAAGAATCTCCGCCCCATTGCAGGAACAAGAATCCGATACAGAGTTAGGAACTCAGATATACAAGAACCTATACAATTTCCAGGATGTTGTGCGATGGGGTAGATCTTGAAGGCGTTTCTGGAGAGATCACGTAGTGAGAGCAGACCCTGGAAGGATTATAAAAATAGCGGCTGCCCAACTGCCAGGCGATCACCTAAGAGGTGGAGGGATAGCTGATGGACCTCCGCTTTCCAGGGAAACAAAGATACGAGAGAAGACAGGACGCAGTTTTAACTAAAGTAGAAGAGGGGGCGTCCATTAATCACGTGATTCCACCTCCGGGCTGGCCTCCGGTGTGCGGGGGGCTTTAAAGGGAGAATGTAATGTATGTAATAGGTATACATGAAATGTGACATGCATATTATTATAAGACCATACGAGTAATAAAATAAGCTTTGTGTACAAGTCTGTGGCGTTGCTCCCTGTATCATCTAAGCCTAGTATGTGTGATGAGCATCAGAACATATCTAAACATTTCTTTATACATAATTTGTGTACGAGTATGTGAGGTAACAAGCTTCTTGATATAGGGTTATGTCAAAAGCAAAGAAAAAAATGTTGTTAGATTGATTTCATTGATGTCTGTGGCCAGAATTAAAATTGAAAAAAAAAACTAGATACATCTAGATTAAAATTATTGAGAATGGGAGTGACATTCGTCACAACCACGTCTAAGATGTCTTTGTGGCAAGTTATTGGATTAACAAGGATGTGGAAAATATGAACAGATTTTTCTCAGTGCAGTGCATATAATCCTACATCAGACCCTTTTATTCGAACCTATAGAGGATTTCAGCCTACTAAACTCTGAGATTAAATATATTCGATTATTTCTTGATAGATTCACATTATCTACCTTGTTCCGTAATTTTGTATATATTTTGTACTAACACATATTGTAACTTTTGAGATAAAAATTATAGCATGGTTAGACTTTTTGAAGGCCTTTGATACAATCCACCACAATCAGTATCAATAAAGTTGATCAGTTTTTTCTCATAGATTTTGTGAAAGCCTTTGATACAATCCACCACAATCGGATGTCTTCCTCTTTCACGACGTAGGGTTCTTGATAATAATTGTGAAAGATCGAGAAACTCTTATGTATATTATTATAACGTAACCAATGCAACGTATTAAAATTCCATCCTACGCGGTATTTCCCGTGGTTCCTAAAGAACCACCGCGTACCATGAAAATTTGGTACGTTGCATGCAATGTTACATTGGTTACGTTACTGCGTGTGTTCAGATGTGGACATACCCTTACTGTTATCTTACATTAACTAAATGTGATTATCTACACGAATGATTATTGATAGTTCTGTAAATATGATGTATAATAGCATACTTAATATTAATTATCTGTTTACCCATCTATGGATCAACGATTCGGGAGAGAAATTTGGTCTCAATATGAATGTCAGTATAACAAATTTTTTTGATTTTTAGCCAACAGGACCATGCAGATGCGCGGCTTACACTGAAGGCGCTAACATAGAAAGTGTTAACAAATTCAAATATTTGGGAAGTGTCCTCACAGAAAACATTGATCCAGAGGTCGAAGTGAAATACAGAATAGAGGCGGCTCGTGCAGCATTCAACAAGATGAGAAATATTTTCTGCAATAATTATTATGACCTCAATCTTAAACTTCATCAGAGAATGTTTAGGTGCTATGTCTGGTCATTGCTTCTGTATGGGGGTAGAGTTATGGACCCTCAAGGTGAACAATATGAACCGGCTAGATGCATTTGAAATGTGGATGCATCGGAAAATGCTCCGCATTCCAAGGACGGACATGGTCAGCAATGCGAATGTGCTCCAGAGAGCAAGAGTTGAAAGTCAGTTGCTGACTGAAATCAGGGTTCGGAAGGTGTCCTATCTGGGACATGTGCTCAGGGGAGAGAAGCACGAACTACTGCACCTGATTTTTAAGTGCAAAATAGAGGGTCGGAGAGGCGTGGGCCGAATACACATTTCCTGGATCCGCAATATCCGGGATTTGACTGGAATCAGAACGGTCGGAGCGCTTTTGCGGCTGAACAGGACAGGGAAAGATACTCTCGAGCGGTAGTCGCCGTTGGGGGGACCCAGCATAACACCTGAAGGAGAAGAAGATTGACCAATCTTACCTAAAAGCTATGTGGTATTCGGTATTCTTTTGCTGTATCAAAGTCTGCTATAGTTTAGCAATCTCATCGTAATTATCATTGAATGAAAATTATATTAATAATTATAACAGAAATAATTATTATTTAATTACTGATTAATTATATTATTTATTTATCTTCGGTTTCATAGCGGTAGTGGTGAAAACAGATAAGATATCAGTGTGAATGAACTAATACCTAATAGTGCTAATTAAATTAGATTACATATCATTATATTAAATGAAAATTATAATAAAATAACTGATTCGACTGACGTTGCTTTGTTGAAATTCGGAATTTTGTAGGGAAGATATCTTAAGGATAAAATGTTTAATTGTTCGACAAGTTTGATGCTCTTTCAATCTCAAAACTCGTTATATTTAATATTACCTTAATACCAATAATAGCTTTCCATTATAAAAAAAAACACTCATTATAGGTACAAAACGTTAGTTTTGAAAAAAAAAACATTAGTATTTAATAAAATCGAAATTAGATAAATAACTAAATACCACAACCCTTTATTAAATTTAATTTAAGTTTATAACAATGTCGGCTTGTAAAAATTTCAAATATTCATATATTTTTAAAGATGTCGAAACTGTATTTGTGTTCACTTTGGATGAGCCCAGATTAATTTTTCCCAGTTTTCACTATAATAAATAAACTGATAATATTATAACAGTATTTTTTGTTTTTATATTTTTATTTCAAAATGGACTTGCACCAAGCACCTTCTGCCCGTAACTGAATAATAGGTAATAAAGTATACATATTATGTTAAGAAAATATGTGAGTAAAATTAGTAATTACATGAATGATGTCTTGTAAGTTATATAGATCTAGAACTTGACGTATTTACTTACCAACTTAATGCTAAAACATAACATTATGATGCAAACGGTATCAAAATTATAGGCTTTCGGTCATCTTCAACTGCCAGGCAGGAAGCCGACCCAATGTAACACAAACATATGATAATATTACATTTATGTAGAAATTTTTTTTTCAAGAGGACGTTTTGCGCTCCGACCTGTAGTGGTCTATTGTGCTTCCCCTGCTTGCTCAAGTCCAGCATTAGGAGGTGATCTAAGGCGGCGAAGTCCTTCACCTCTATCCTGTGTTTACGCAAAATTCTTTCTCTCGCATAAACTACTGCATCGCAGTTTGTAAGTAGTGAGGCGTTTCTACCCCTTCTTCGCAGAATCAACAGTTTCCATCATCTTCGAGTCCCATCTTTCTCAGGTGTTCCCTATGTCTACAGTGACCCGTTAAGAAGCCTGTTGGGGGTTTAAGACCTATTTTACTTAGGCTCAAACATGTTTTGGTTCTTCTGGAGTTAAAACCACCAAGAAGTTCCTTGGATTGCCTAAGTCCGGGAAGGTTGTTCCACTGTTCTTCTCTTTCCTCCCTTCTTATCTCTTCTAGGAAGAATCTATTAATTAGACCGCAAAAAGGTTGTTGTCAAAAGTGTATTGCTGCACCTCTCTTCGCTAGCCTATCTGCTTGTTCGTAACCCTTCACCCCGACATGTCCCAGGACCCAGAAGAGAGTGACATTATTATTCTTGCCATTAATTCACTTAGTTTTGATAGGCATTCCCATACCATTTTAGAGTTGATGATGTTGGAACTCAATGCTTTAATGGCTGCTTGACTGTCAGAAAATATGGACATACAATATAAACCAACTTTCGAAACAGTCGTATATTGTAATGGATATCCATAATCAAAACTAACCATCAAGATGCAACTTGGAACATAGTGTAATGTATAGAGATATAAGAGATTTTATTACGGTAAAGTCCCCTTGAATCTTTTTTACCACGTTTTTTATTAAACAATAAGATTTAATTGATTTCATTAAAGTTCCAATATATTATAAAACATCGTATTACAGAATATAATATTTTCTTAATTGTATAAGATTGATATACAGACAACCCTGTTTAATACGCTAGACGGTATTATATAATTTATATCTTTGCGTATTTTTACTATATTATTATATTTATATATTTTATTCTTTAAGTTATAACATCGGTATTATACTTATATGTATGATATTATGTTTAAGTACCTATAAATACGGTAATATTATCTTTTGAGAATGTGTTAATACGGTGTATGAATGTGTGGAATAGTTTGTGAATGTGTGTTTGTGGTCACAAATACTAACACCCAAAATCGCATCACATTCGTGAATCCACAGAATAACACAGTGCACAGTAATCGTCAAGGTATGGTTTTAGAGCCACTTATGTTTCAACTCTGTTAACTCTTGACTGCCAAAACATCCTGTCGCAATTTTTTAAGTCTATAAGATTGAGAAATGAATTATTATGAATTAGATTCCCGACATCCGTTGTCCTGTTATTACCATGCATAAATATTGAATTCTAATTTGTATATAGATATATTTATTACCTATTTAACCAATATTATTCCGATCGATGCATCTGTTTTAAACGATGTTTACAGGCCACAACTGAATCAACTTTCAACATTAGAAAGATCTCAAACGCCAATTAATAATATTTAAAATTGTGCGCATGTGTGGCAAGATTCTGTGGGATATGGAAAGGAATGAGAGTATTAGGAAGGAAAGTGGTATGGAAGTAAGTTTTGTGACAAATTTGAAATTTAACAATATAGATAAGTTTATGCGAATGCTAATATTTTTTTTAAATTGTGCATTAAATATGTATCAAAAATAAAAATAAAACATTACAAACACTACTGTAATTTGATACTCACACACACTCCGATGACATTGACACAGACGCATATATTCTTTTGTTTATGTGTGGTCAAATTGAGAATAGATGACTGCGTGTCTTTAATAATAATAGAAAAAACTTTATAATTATAGGTATATCAACACTTCAAATTTGACGAACCCCTGTCATTGTTTTGGAAATAAAATTGTGAAATAGCGCTCGCTCAGTTTTGACAATGGAACCTTGAATAATGAAGTGGTTGATAGACTGGCGGTTGCAGCGCCGGCTTTCGTACTGTTTTGTGCGGACGTCGTGGTTCGATCCCAGGTGCCGACCATCTTCCTCACACAAGCTTTAAGTAGCTTACTGTGAAAGAGTCAAGGAGTGTATTTGTGTTCACCTCGAGTGAGCACAGATTCATTTATATAAAAAAAGTCGTTCAAACTTATAATTTCAATTACTTAGTATATAATGGTCGAATTTCGAGCACTGGTCGACCACTATACTAGTAATAATAGAATACAGGGCAACGAAAGCTTGTTAGATGGAATAATAAAGAAAAATAAAAGCCTTTATCTGAGATAGTTGACAAAATTAATTAAGCACTGGAGACGGGAGATTCTTGAAGAGTTTTCCACGTCTAGCCGTCTCCAAGGGTCTTATTATTACTTCCTCAAGCTCAAGCAACGTCTGATAGTGTGCAGCCTCCTTCTAAGATCTTCGTCTACAATCTAGTTCATTGGATGTTTCCTCAGTTCTATGGCTGCATCTATATTATAATTAACACGGGGTTTCCCAAGTACAGATTGAAAGGTTTTAAATAGCTTGAAAATAGTTACGTAATCTCTCGACAATCTTTTCTTCTAGTGCTCTATTTGTTTGGTTTCTTATTTTTTTATTATGTGGGATTCAAAGTCTGAGATTAAAACATTAAGATTGCATGTCAACCTTCAGCAGTCGCAGTCTTAAAATTTGGTTGCTCTCTTGTTCTCAATAATCTCTAACGTATATCTCTTTATTTCATTAATAATTATCTACTTGTTGCATACATGAGATTTTTCGACATGTTGAACATGTTGAGAATTCTCATGATTAGGAGTTTCGGAGACTTAAACATCACCACCGAATGGCGAAGTTGTTAACGTTAAGTGATCACACTAAGACAGCCTTCGAAATAACAGTAGAAGACGGTCGTAAGCCCGTAGTGGTTTGTTCCATTTAAATATCGAACATCAGTTATGAATTCTTGGAGTTTTTAGTTGTTACATATTTGCTTATACAAAATGCAGAAACTCTTGTGTAATGGTGACCTGAGCATATACACAAAGTAGAGAACTATTAGGCCCTGTTCTAGCTGGTCGCATGATCGCGCGATAATAAACGCGGACGCCCTTTTCAAACATAGAACGTGTCCTAACTGGGCAGACGGACAGACGTAAATTCGATCGTCCGATCGGTGCCTTGTTTGGGTAAGAACACGTAGAAAGCGGATTCCGACACGCGCCGACCGGCTCAAAGATTGTTGTCTATGGTTTCAATGCATTTAAATGGGCATGCCGGAAAGCGGGTTCCTGCTTTTTCTGTGCGTATCCCCATTCCAATGCATAGTAACATTCTTTTCGCCGGTCGGAGCGGGACGGAATCGGCTTTCTACGTATTCTTATCCTTTGAAATGATCGCCCGTCGCTTGTATTGCTCTGTTGTATCAATAATTATTACGACACCGATTACTACTTGCCAAAAGTTCTTACTTACTAACATTCATATTTGTTTGCGTTGTCAAGGAAAGTGGACGCGCGATCTTGCGATGGCAGTTAGGACACACAATTTTTCATCGTGCGATCTCAAATTTGTTCATGCGATCATGCCATCAGCTAGGACAGGGCCTTAAAGCTTATGTTCTACTGTATGGAGTGGAGAGTTGGACTCTCAAAGTCTCAACCATGAATAAGATTGAAGTGTTTGAACTCTGGCTCTAAGGAAGAATGCTCCGCATCTCGTGGAGGGATCGTGTAATCAACGAGGATGTCCTGAGAGAGATGAATAAGGAGAGAGATCTGCTGACTAAGTACTATCAAATGACGAAAAACTGCATCTTTTGGCTATATCTTCCGCAAGGATATTATTCTCTTCTACAAACTGATTGTGAAAGGAAAGGTAGAGGGCAGGCGAGGTATGGGGCGTAAAACAGGCTCGTGCATCTAGAATGGCCACATATCCAGCCCAACTTCATTTCAGTTTTGCTATTTCTTTGATAAAATCTGTCACCATTGTTCTGTCTCTAATCCATTCGTTGCGTTTTCGTTTTCGTTATGTGAATGGGAAATATGTACAACAGTTCTCTTTTAAAGAATGAGGAGTGACCCATATGGTTTTGAGATGTTATTTGCTACTTTTATATTGTTTTGAAATTACTATTGAATAAAAGTGTTATTAACTGTTTGATGCGTGTGTGTTGGTCATTCTCTTGTATTGTGGGAGTCACAAAGCGCAGGCACAAAAAGTATCATTTGAAACGAAGTGTCTCAGGAGTATCTTGGGTATAAGATGGTAGTACCGCATCACGAACGAAGCTATATTATTTCCACCACTATGGAGAGGAGATGGATATGGCTGGGACATGTGTTAAGGATGCCGAATGACAATTAGTTGAGGAGAGCGCTGTTTTTCCTCCTATCAGGGTCACGAAGACGTTGGAAGACATAGCTGAGGGAGTTGGACATGTTGTCTGAGCTTATTTTTACATCAAAAACTCTTAACCTATGTTAATATGGTGTGGGAGGAGGTCATAAGCATTGAGCAAGATCGAGCGCAATGGTGAGCTCTTGTTGCCTGTCAGGGGCATACCCCTTAGTGGGGTTCAAAGGGAGATTAATTTATTGATTAATAGACATAAATGACTGATTATTTACCATTGAATTTTCAAATGTTTGTTTTGAAATTATTATTTGTTACCTAGCTTAAGGGCACAGTCTACTAGAATACATACTTTTCTTGTAAATTTTTATTATTATGTAATTTATGTAAAAAGGCGTCTACGCCGTTTATGTTTGAATAAATAAATAAACAACATTTTAAGAACCTTCTGTGCTGATTATAATGTGGCTATAATATAATAATATATAGGTTCCTATATTTTTTCTTGTTAGGTATTTTACGTCTATCTGTATGTCTTCGTTTATTTTGCAAACAAATATCGTATTTATTTAAAAGGCATTTGCATTGTAAAACTTAAATAAATAGTAAAAAAGCGAGAACATTGTATATTTTCTAGTAGAGCATAATACTGTATAGAGAACAGCATTGCGTCGTTTTGAAATATTACGACTGTCCGGAGAACATTATAAGAGCGCTTTGTGTTCTGGATTCTCCGTGGTTTTATTCGTGTTGTAGCTTCCCTATTAAAAAAACGTTAAGATATCAACCGATTGTTAGAAATATATTTCAAAGGTGAAAATGTAAGATTATCTCAAAACTCACATGCAAACAGAAGGACGAAGAGAATTCATAAGGCAGATGGGAAAGGTGTAAATGAAAGCGTGGCCGACCGAAAATGACGTGGATCGAACACATCGATTCCGTCCTCAAGGAAGGGCAGGTAAGAAGTAAGAGAAATAAGAGAGGGTGTATGAGAAATGTCGGTGAAAAAATAATACTCTCAAAACTCTTTTGTTTCAAAGCGAGTGTAGACGTCATGGTGTTTAACGCTAACACTCATAAATAAGAATACTTAAAAGTATATAAAAACAAAAAAAATGATACAATTTTCTGAATACGAAATACAAGAAAAAATTAGATAATCCTGATTGACTATCACAATATTTCCTCCAATCAAAGTCCCGTAAGGTAAGAACACTTAGAAAGCCGATTCCGACCGCGCCGACCGGCTCATAGATGGTTTATGACCTATGGTTTCAATGCATTTAAATGGGCATGCCGGAAAGCGGGTTCCTGCTTTTTCTGTGGGTGACTAGGTATCCCCCATTCAAATGCATAGTAACATTATTTGCGCCGGTCGGAATCGGCTTTCTACGTGTTCTAGCTGCCCCGTCGAACTTTGTCCCGCCTTGGAATAAATATATAAATATATTCAAGGTTTTATGTAGATATTATATTAGCTTAATTATTTTGGTTTTAAGTTATTGAACACGAAAGACCACTTACTGGCATTACCAGGACGTATAGCTTACTCGACAGACATTGTCATGTGTCTTAATTAGATATGGGCATTATAACGACAGCTGATAAAAATAATAGCTAAATAAAAATAACGTATCTAACGTTATTAATATTTATCGATATTTGTAAATAATAGTTGAATAAAAATAATAGTCAGGGAAATAATAGCCTACCCCTAATATGTATATGTCAGGTAATATTATGAAACTGAGAAAAGGACCTTTTTTTAGGAAAAAGTTAAGTGTCTAGATACCAAATTTTTTAAAATAGCTTTCAGCTTTTAATATTTACGTTATTTTCAATTAACGAAATGGCTATAACGTTTTTGAATTTAAGCCGTTAGTTCCATCTCTAGTCCTAATATGAATATTGAAATTGTATACTTAATAATAACCAATGAAATTTCGACCGATGCATCTCTTTTAAACGACAATTAAATTACAAAATTAGAATGAAATTATTTAGCAAAAATCACTACTCACTTTAAGTTTTCTTTAATTTTCTAATGTTTTGCGTTACATTCTTATTTTTTTCTTTCATAAGAACCTTCTCCTAACAATGGCACAATAGAAAACACAACAAAAATGAGAATTAGTGAATTAAGTTCAGCCGTTCACGCATTATGCGATGACCACAGAAAATAAGGCTCCATTTTTATATGAAGAAATTTAAAAAAAGAATGTTTTTCACAGTGCAAAATGCTAGTATGGAACCTACTCGTATATTGTTCTCTTGTCTATAATACATAGATATTATTATTATGACAATACAATAGTCAAAATGCCTTGCCTATATTCTACGACGATGAATCTAGGTCAGCGGGAAGAAAGAAAACAAAGAACGAGTTTAGAACTGCGCAAATATAATATAGAGGTTGGCACCTACAGATGTCCCTCTTCCAGGCGCGCACTTCATCTGCCTGGAAACACAATAATATACTACAATTATTGTAGTATTTCAAAGAACTATTGCGTCGCAAACAACTGTCATAAGAAAATAAGATTTATCTATATACCTACTAGCTTTCCCAACAGACGTTGTCCTGTAGTCCTTACAATGATTTTTTTTTCGCCATTATATTTTGTATATTTTATTTTATTTATATTATTAAACCAATATAATATATACTTACACCGTTTCTAAAGCGAAAAGACGCTTGTGTGAAACGGGGAATATTGATTTCAAATTTGTAATTTATACAAAAATATGTTTAAAATCTTATGTTTGACTGTTAAAATTTTTTCTGAAAGCTAGAAAGAAAATAATATTTATGTATAATCTGCTCGCCAGTGTTTTGAAACTCTATGGTTGTCAGGTACATAAAAATTGCGTTGTTATGGAATTTTCATAGATGCACCTATGCCGATTATTGTTTTTACTAATTAATTAAATGCCGACATTTTTGTTTGCGTTTCTGATTTTTGTTAAGGTTGTATAATAATTATTGTTGATATATTTTTACTGTGTTGTTAGATTGAAAAATATATGATTGTTATTTTTTTTTATTGTTAATAAGTTGAGATGGTTTGGGAATGTGGAAAGAATGGATGCAAACAGAATGACAATGAGAATTCATAAGGCTGAAAGGAAAGGTGTAAGAAAGCGAGGCGGACCGAGAATGACGTGGATCGAACACATCGATTCCATCCTCAAGGAAGGCCAGGTAAGAAGTAAGAGAAGTATGAGAGGGTGTATGAGAAATGTTATTCCGGTGGAAGAAGGGAAAGAAGTAGAAAAAGTGTGCTTGGATAGAAAATGGTGGAGGTCCGTTCTCTCTGCATATCCTTTACGGGACACGGCGTGATGGGTAAAAAAATATCATATATCTTTTGACTTAAAACAGATGAATAATTTAAGTATAAAAAAAAATTGCCGCAGTTAGATTGGTTGAGGTTAATACCGAGCTATACAGACATACTTCTTAATTTTTATTTATACAATTCTTCTTCTTCTCAGCCTTGAACTGTCCACTTCTGAACGTAGGCCTCCTCCGCGTTCTTCCACTCCCGTCTATCCTGCACCTTCTGCATCCATGTCCCATCCGCAAACCTCACCAGGTCATCTCTCCATCGCAGTTGGGGTCGTCCGGGGTTTCTTTGGGATGTTCTAGGGCGCCACCACAAGAGACGTTTCATCCATTTGTCGTTTGAGATGCGGGCAATATGACCAGCCTAGCGCTATTTTAAAATTTAAACAGCGTCATATTTTTCGTCTGATTTTTTTTTTAATTTTTACTCTTTATTCATTAAAATAATGAAAAAATAATACAAGTCCTGTTAAGGCTTTAACAAGCCTTGTCAACAGGTTCTTTACATAATTATTACAAAATAAAAAAATAATTCGATTGTTTGATTGTCTTATAGATTACACATTATATTGCACGTCAAACATTACCAAATAAGTACAAAGAATCTATATAGGTACTCTTCATGACTATAATTTTTTTTTTTATAAAAATGAATCTGTGCTCACTCAAAGTGAACACAAATACACTCATTGACTCTTTCAAAGTAAGCTACTTAAAGCTTGTGTCGTGAAAGAGGAAGATGGTCGGCACCTGGGATCGAACCCACGGCCTCCGCACGAAACAGTGCGAAAGCCGGCGTCGTAACTGCTAGACCACCAACCACTTCAAAATAAAAAATACTTTTACATATCTCACAATGCATCAATTATATCCATATTACACACAATCCACTGTCTCATAAGAATCTTCATCTCACCTAGTCTTTGGGTATCTTTAATATTCTGAGGTAGCATATTTAATACTTTGGGAATCAGATAGTCTAGGGTTCGTATACCATACTTATTATTTACTTTAGGAATTACCAATCCCTCATTCTGCGTGAATCTAGTATTATGGTTGTGCATTAATCTATTTCGATATCTAATGTCCAAAATATCAGGTAGTAAAAATTTGTTCAAAAATATTCCTTTAGAAGTATTTCTTCTTAATTTAGTGCGTGTGGCCTGTAAATTCAAGAGGTGGAGTTAGCCACCTGCGAGGTCGACTCTCAGCTGTTCCTTCATATCTTTGGTGGTCTGCCCGAGAGCCTTCTTCCATGGGGTTGGTCTTGCAGTGTCATACGAGGGAGTCTGTAAGAATCCTTTCTCCTCAATGTGCATCCTATATAATATTTGATATTCCATAGGTGGTACGGATGTCGGATGTAATGCGTGTTTCTTAAAAATTGTGTGACCAAAACGGAATGAACTCATGATTATTTTTAGACTTGCTATCAGTTTTACGACCTTATAGCAGAAACAAAGGAAAAAACCTTCAGTGTGTCATTTACGAGGTAATGCTTCGGTATCTGCCTAGATACAAGGCCCAGACCTTCTAATTATACAAATAGACTATTGGTTTTGCTCAGTACACAGTACTGTGGATGTCTTTAATAATTACAGCGTTTGTTGAATGGTTTCGTAATCTCAATAGGGAAATAATATACCGAATCGAAGACTTTGTCTATTTTTTTATTTATTTAGCGTATGGCCATTTCATCACAATTTATATATCATTTAATACAATTATTATTAAAGGGAGAATGTATGTGTATGTATGTATTAAGTACATTTTTTTTTGTTAAATAGTCAATATAATAAAAAGGATTGGGTCGCAAGGGAAATTTTCCTGCTTGTCAGATGATCAAATCCAGCTCTCGAATGAAGTCTATTGCTCTGTCTGTCAGTGTGGCGAAGTCCGAGAGTCTACCCTCATATTATGCTCTGTTGCTGCATTCCGATACTATGTGGCTGATGGTCTGCCTATCAGCTCACATGCCATGACCTTGTTTAAAGCAGACCATGTCTCTCTTGGTAGATGGAATCCAGGCGGTGTTTCAGTGATGCAAGGTAGAAGATTCACAGGTGACTCCGCCATGCATTCGCGCCACTCAGTGCTCCATGCATCCTATATGTTAAATTTGAGATTTGTAGGTTGGAGGCTGTTCGCAGTGGAGGGTTTCTGGACTTCAATCTGCTGCTCCGGTTAAGGTTGTTGAGGTCTATGTTGGTCAACATTTCGTTGTTTTGTGAGATTTTGTCATGTCCTCTGGTTAGATCTTGTCATGTTGTCTATTTTTTATTTCTTTACCTAAAGTTAAGTAGTTCACAATTGTCGAGTAGCGAGTAAGTAATGTACCTATAAAAAATATATTATCATTAGGTATCCGCCAGTTTAGTCGAGTCGATAAATTTTCTTCTATTTTTTAATTAGGTACGAGTAGCGACGGTATATAATAATATAGCTAATGCATTTCTGAGAGAATGATAAAAAATATATGAATTTCTATGTTCTTGAGCGAATAAAGGCGGATCACACCCGCTAATAACACACATCATTGCCGACAAGCATTTTTACCACAACAATCCTTTTATTGCGTAAAAAAAGTTGAAAGGTATTTTTTTGCTCACTCTTCTTGAGCGAATAAAGGTGGGTCACACACGCTTATAACATACATCATTGACATCTGTCTGACAAGCATTTTAATTGGACGAAAGTGCATCGACAAGCCTTTGATTGCGTAAAAAGTTTAAATTTGGTATTTGATTTTAGTCATTCTCTCCAGAAATAGAGAAATGAATATAAAGGTAAATCCAATGTTGTCGCTATACATAAAATAAACTATTGTATTGATGTAAAAAGAGGTCAATACTGAAGTAAGAGAAATGGGAGAAGGCAGCGTAAAGAATGATGTCATTATAAAAAGAGATGGTGTTGTAGCAAAAGGTTCGCTCTCTCTACCTAACCCGCTAGTGACATATCGCGAAGGGTATCGCATAAGTGATGAGGTAAATACTATTGTCTAGTGTATATTTTAATCAAAATTCTATCCGGTCAAGTAAGTTATCATAGTCTTTCTTTTAGAAAAAAATATTTAGACTAGCTCCTAAAGCCTGTAACAAGCTATTTACAACCCTGAAAACTTTGAATTCAGCTTTAGGTCAAACGGTGGATAATTAAAAAAAAAACAATAGCTCGAATACCACTGGTCAATAAACCCCACCCCCACAATATTATTGCAAATAATCTCTAGCTCATTAGCGCTCAAGCTCTCATTTCAAGGAATATGTCGTTTCCTAGTCACCCTGCATAATATCATAACGATCACATAGGAGATTTTAGTTTTTTTTTTATATTTCCTTGAGAATTATTAACATGATTTGGAAATCTTGTAGTTAATCTTAACAGCCTGTCAAATTAACTCTTAAGTAATACAATAATGTCGATAAATCTGATGGATTGATCAGTACCTAAGGCAGTTTCTTTCTAACCGTCTTGTTCAGTCAAAGACAAAATATCAATACGAAGTATACAGGATTGCATTTAATCCTGATGGAATTTGACCCGAGGCGTTTAACACAGAATACCAGATAACAAGAAATGAGTTTTTCTCTCAGGAATATTAAATTGTTTACCTTACATGGCCATTACCTCTAAAAAAATCTTATGAATTTTCTTAATTGGACCTTCCTTACTGGAACCCCCGTAGATGATTGATGGATAGACTCACCAGCATGCGCGTTTGGGATGTCAAAAACTTCAGGAGCACCTAACTGACAATAACGAATCATATTAAGATATTTTAGTCGCTGGAGGTAAAACTGAGAACGACTAAGAGAAAAAAGTTCATATCAAGAAGATTTCTTTTTGACACACGCATAAGAGTCCATCGGAAGACTGCATAAGTGTACTGTATTGTATATTTGGACTAAAATTTACTAATTATGCATATTTTATTGAAGTTCAACTGTAAGTACAAGAAAATATTCAAAATGTTCTGCGCTACTAATTGTATTCAGAAGCCAAAAAAAAAAAACTTGCGGGTTTTGCTGCTGAGTTAAACAATTCAGGCGATGTAAAATATTCGTCAAGTTTTTTTAATGAATCGAAGTGAATACATATACACTGTTTCTGACTCTTTCACAGCTTGTGTCGTGAATGAGGATGATGGTCGTCAGCTGGAACCTACAAATTCCGTATAAAACAGTACGAAAGTTGGCGTCGTAAACGCTAGGCTACCAATGAAGAGAGCAGATAGTGTAATAAAATTGCGGCAAGCACACTCTTAGAAAAAAAAATCATGTATATAATCATGTAGATGGTGTTTGTATATTTATGACATGTCTCTGTTGTATACAAATTTTATATGTTGCATATATTGGAAATAATATCACTATCAATATGGCCCATACATGGAAGCTTTGCCACATACCTAATATGAAATTATCCAAATCTTCCTCAAAGGTAAAAGTGAGGGAAGTATAGGATGTTGACAGAAGACAGGCCTCATGGCTGAGAATAATTCCAGATTGGACGGGCATTTGAAGAGTGGGAGAAGAACTTTTTTTACCTCCCAAGAAACAGGGAGGCAATTGCTCAAATGATTGTGGGAGAGAAGTTGAAAAATTTTACCAATTTTTGTTGTATATTGAAATCATTTTATGTTGCATATTATAATCCGGTCTAAATAACAATAGTCGATCGAAATAATAGTTGGTTAGTTAGTGTGGAGCAGTTTGGCAACGTCAGTTAACGCTACACACTTCTCCCATATTCGTAGGTTGCGCGTAGTTTGTGAACCAACCAGCACTGTTTCTAAGCCACACGTACAGACCTTGAATGAGTTTTTAGTTTCGGTCATGTCTGCGTTGTTGCCAATTAAAATGGCATTGAAACTTATTATTTTATCATACGTCTCTCTACCTAGGTGCGTTTTTATCCGTCTATGTATGTACCTACACACACAATACCTACTCGCCTACTAACACCACTTTTATACCCATAATAATGAATAATACTCATCGCCAACCGGATAAATTTGTGTAGCCAATTTCTGATTTTTTTAAATGACTCTGTGCTCACTCAAAGTGAACAAGTGATACACCATTTAACTCTTTCACAGTAAGCTACTTAAAGCTTGTGTCATGAAAGAGGAAGATGGTCGGCACCTGGGATCGAACCACGACGTCCGCACCAAGCAGTACAAAAGCCGGCGTTGTAACCGCTAGTCTACCAACCACTTCAACCACAATTTATTTAGGAGAAAAACGGATATACAGTATTAAAAAATTAAGGTCACTGATGTTGTGAAAAGTCCTAAAATGGAGCTAGGCAAGATGATAATATGTTACTTGTTTTGTTTTCCAGCTTTTAGTTGGATCAAAAATGTTTCTGGAAACCACTTACTAACTCTATTACCAATCACTTTGAAAGGTAAATAATATTTCTTATTTGTGACGTGAACTGTGCGAAGAAAATAGCGCCCTTCGGATTGATACTGGTAGACAATGAAGTGGGATCCGGAATTTGGTAGAAAGCAAAATGTCCTGGATGTGTATTATTTTAGAACAAATCACACTGGATACGAATTAGTCGAGTGGATGACTTGTTCTTAACCCTTGAGATTTCCATAAGAAAAGTAGGAATTTCACAAGGAAGAAAAAAAATGTTAATAGACTTATATCCCTTGACGATAAAAGATAAAGTGTACATACAATAAACTATAAAGTAACATGTAATTAAACTTTGTGAAAATAATAAGACTAGGTTTGATTTGTGTTGAGGCAAAATTTTTATGCTGCATGCAGGAGACACACTAAAGGGCAACATACAAGTTATTAAGTTTATTTTAAAGAAACAAAATATTTAGTTTTTTCCACAATTTTATTCAGCTAACCGGTTTTCGAAGACCGTACGTCTTCTTCGTCAGGCTAGTAGATGTTAACTGACCGGTTAGCTGAATAAAATTGTGGAAAAAACTAAATATTTTGTTTCTTTAAAATAAGTTCGAAGTATGTTCCACCAAGTAGCCACGGTCGAAAAGATAAATTATCTCAAGTTATTAAGTCATTAAGAGTGGCATTGTGTAGCGATTGAAAATATCGAAATGAACTTAAAAAATTCGTTTGACATATCTGAATAAGAATTATCCAACAATCCACTATTCGAACCGAGCGGTTAGTTTTCATATGAAATTCGACCTGACTAAGAGAAGAAGTGTCATGTTGAGAATTCTCATGAGTTTCGGAGATTTAAACATTACCACCTAATGGCTAAGTTTCGGAGATTTAAACATTACCACTTAATGGCTAACGTTGTTAACGTTAGGTGATCACACTAATGGTCTGGCTGGATAATGTACGGATACGCCGCTACTATAAACAGCGGTGAATATGTCAGTTGAGAACATTGCCAATATTGTTTCCGTAGTAACAAAAAACATTGTCATATAATTTTGAAAGACGCCGTCTTGTCAGACGACGGACCGTTCCCTAGGAACGCAATAGGGGGGAAGGGGGGGGGGGTTCTCTTGAAAAATGTTACTATTGTATTACTGGCGCAGCAACAAAGGTATTTAGTGATTTTCCAGTAATAATTGTGATTTTAGGCGTACATAGTTGTTATATGTGTATTAGGTAACGTTTATAAAATGGGAAGAGGGGAAACGAAAATCGTTACGATGCATCTCGGGGGGGGGGGGGGGGTGTCAATAATGTTAAAAAATGCGTCACGTAATACTTGAACGGTCCCCTATGAGTACAACTATCTGCCTTTGAACCTCACTCAGGGGCATAGGGAGGCAACAAGAATTCTCCATTGCACTCGATCTTGAAGAGTAACTAATGCGTAGACACAGAATATCAACTCTCTTTCTGTTTGGCAGTCTTCTGATACGTGGTAAAATCTAGCACGTAATAATTTGTCACATAAAACTTTCAGGTTGACTCATACATCTAATGCAAGTAGGTACCCCCACTAGATAATACTGTACAACTACACAGAAACCTACACTCACACTAATTCAGGTCTATGTATGAATGTGTTGTATAGTTTTTAATAACGTCATATTATGAAATTCCTTTTGTATAGAATATTATTTATACCTATATAGGTATTGAATATTATTCATGCATATACATAATATTATGAGTGGGTCAGACTGGCCTATCCTACATTTTATATGTATCTACTACTAGACTCATGGGCACGTTTCATTATGCATGTGTGTATAATGAATGATGAGTCTTTAGATGTTTTAGCCACCAGGGCCAAACGTGATTGGAAGATGAGATAGATGATTCGCTCTAGCTGAGTATGTCATATTTTTATATGCATGAGTTTGTTGACTAAACATTATAGAATGAATGGTTTGTTTATATATAGTGTGAGTGAATCTTGCATATTATTATTTTAACAGTCACCTACAATCCTTTTCATAATATACATCTGCCTAACTTTTCATGGTTCTGCTAACAATGCTCCTTCAATCCCATTGCCGCCATTTTACAATTATCGGGGTACATAAGTTCTCGGCTCCACAATCGCAACCCCGGGAAATCTCCTCACTCACATTTGTTTGCAAAATCTGCCATGTACCGAATGGATTCTATTTAGGACTGACCATCAAATCCCTCTTGGTTGGTCATATCAAGGTGGTGTTTTTGTTATGCAAATAAGAGATTTCAGAGAGTGTTCTGTTGCGAATTTATTGAATTCGGTAATCCATGCTTCGAGAAGGTTAAAATTGCATTCCTCGTTAATATCATCATCAGCCCACATTTTCCCACTGCAGGACATAGGCCTCTCTACTCTTCCCGTCTCTGTGCGATTCCCATCCACTGGGGTCCAACGAACCTCTTTATATCATCCATTCATCTGGTATATATAGGTGGCCCTCCCTGTGGTCTTTCATCGTCCCTTAGTTTCCTTGTCCATATTATGTTGTCATAGATTCTTGCAATGTGCCTCCCCCATCTCCACTTCTGCATCATCTCAACAACATCCAGTCACTGTAGTATGGCTGCGTATCTTCCTGTCTTGCAATTAAATGCCCAAACGTCGTAAATATATGTGGCTGTCCGAGATACAAAAATTAAAAATTCCTTGATGAAGCACATCACCCAAACTGGACAAGAATAATTATTATTGACGATAGATTGACAATCCAATCTCATACTGTTGTGTTAGTTGTTCCAGTTAGATTTAAAGATGTACTGGCACAAATTATTTATTTAATGACATTAATTGAGTTTGATTCTGACCCATTTAAATCAAGATAATCTGTTCTGATATAGATGAGGGGATTATTAATAGCATATTTCTTTACCTTTGTAGCATCGTGGAAGAGAATATTATGTTCTTATTATATGCCACGCAATAATTCTCCACGTCTATTCACGTCTCATCGCTGAAAACTGTCAGAATTTCGCTCCTAGATGGGATAGACAAAGAAAACAAACTTCCATTATTTCCCCATACACAATAATAGGTAATTATTGATATTTAATGTCTTGTATTTTTATCATACCTTTGTGTAGGTATAGTGTCATAATTATGTACCTATATGTTGAGTATTTTACTATATGGATGGTGTATCGGCGAAGGACAACGCAAACGACTTGCAGCATTCGAAATGTGGACCTATAGGCGAATGATAACATCTTGGAGGCAAAATATCACAAATGAAGAGATTATTAAAGTGGAAAAACTTAAAGTGGATTTGGATACTGAAAAATTTATGACAACTTAGAGTGGATCTGGATAAAAAATACTAAAGTACCTACGTAATTATTTGAGTTAGGTATGCAAAAGTCAAATTGTTGCTGCTGAAAGGGAAAAGCCCATATGCATTTTCGCGGGCACGCAGAGTGTGTGTTTCGGAGATGTGTCATTGTATGTGATATCAGCAGCTATTTCATTATGGTTTGTATTTTAGCGGGAAAACCGTTCATTAATACGTCGGTTATCTTTTGGTTTCAGTTTTTTATCTTTGAGAAATTTCGTTTGGTTATGGTAAAAAGTTTCTGTATTTTTTAATCAGTTGAAAATATTTTAAACACAGTATTAAAAGAAACTGCATCAAATTTGAAGTTAGTATTGATAAAGTGCTAGCAGCGGAGAAGGGATCATGTCGACTTTAAGAGGAAGATTTCTATTTGCGATAATATTGGTTGCATTTTCATCCAAAACATCAGCAAGATACAGGGGATATAGAGATAAAGATAATTCGCCTACAACGCTGAAGAGTGTCGACTGGGACAGTATAGTGAAAGGATGGGATCGTGTCGTTCCTAAGTGCTCGAAGAAAGACAACATAAAAATAACTTGTCCACACTTAAAAGAAATTGTAAACTCCACTATTTCACAAGATGTCGTCACTCCATCAACAAATGGAACAGCAACAACAGAAAATTTGCCCATTAGTTTGAAGAACCATACAGGTACCCTTTACCAATTTCAAAACAAAAAACTCACATTTGCAAAAGCACTTTCCGCGTGTAAGGTAAAGGGAATGGATTTAGCAATACCGAAAAATACTCATGATATAGAAACTTTAGCCGCATTAGCTAAATATGAAAAACTTAATAACGTTTGGATTGGTGCACATGATGCTTTTTCTGAAAATAGCTTTTTCACACCACGTGGCATGCCGATAAAGAAAGTTGACCATATATGGTTAAAAGGCGAACCAAACAATGATTTCCAAGGCGAGGAAGAGAACTGTGTGACTTTATTGAGCAATGGAAGTTTAAACGATATGTGGTGTGAAGCCCATTTTCATTTTTATTGCGAAAAAAAAGCTGAAATTAAGGAAAAAAGCACTTATGATCATCACTCAAAGCTTACAAACAAATACTACAACGTGCATTCCAAAAAGCTCACCTTTCAAGAGGCCGTGACCATTTGTTGGAGGGAAGGAGCAGAGTTGGCTGTACCCATGAATCTCGCAGAGGCATCTCTTTTAATCAAAATGAATGCGGGTTGTGAAAGTATCTGGGTTGGACTACACGACGGGTTCACTGAAGGTCAATTCATGTCCTTGGAAGGTATACCCATAAAAGAATTTTACGATAGTTGGAGTGAAGGTGAACCTAACTATGATGAAGATGGAAGAAACGAGGACTGCGTCATTTTATTGCCCGATGGAGAATACGAGAATGTCCAATGTTCACTTCTCAAATCTTTTGTTTGCAGTAAAGTCGGACCGCTGGATCCATCTGACGTTACTCCCGACAAAACTAAAACTACTAATATGACAACGGAAATAACTTTAAACGTCAATAATGACTATCAATACTTGAACTATTATACAAATAAATATTATAAGGCACACGAAACATTTGCCACCTTTAGAGAGGCCGTAACCATATGCAAGAGAGAGGAAGCAGAGCTGGCAGTTCCGCAAGATATCATAGAAGCGCTTCTTTTAAATCAGTTGCTTAGGAGTTGTTTTCCAATCTGGGTTGGCTTAACCGATTTCTTAATTGAAGGCCAGTTCATCACACCACAAGGAAAGTCGATAAAGGAGTTTTATCAGCATTGGAATAATGATGAACCTAACAACAATCTTAACGGAAAAGAAGAAAATTGCGTAGTTCTACAACGCAACGAACAGTACAGCGATGTACAATGTATGCTTCGAAGGAATTTCGTTTGCAGTAAGCCTGTTCCTTCGATTGACATCACAACTGACCTAATAGCTACTGAACACAGCACCCCATTTCAAGATGTGACCTCGCCAACAAGCGATGTATACAAAACTACTTTGAGTTTTAACGCCAGGAATATAACAGGTCATTATTATAATACAGGTACTGAAAAGAGCATTAATAATAATTATTCTTCTCAACACGTTACTTCGCGAACAACTAGAGGTAAAAAATCAGGTTGGACTGAAATTTTCAGGAATTGGCCAGGTTTCAGCAGCTCCTATGCCTTGATTTTGTTGGCGATTGCTGTAATTATAATAATAATCATTATTATAATTTCTATCGATTGTAGTTAGATAACTTTTTAAATTTTCCCCGCGCATTCATTTTCATTCAATGCTTCTGATATCATACTTGTGGTTTGTTTATTGTTGGACAGTATTATCATACTGATATAATACACCGTGTTTGACATTTATATTTTTTATCATTGATTGGATGTACACGAATGCAGATTATTTTTTATGGAAAATTTATTTGTTGACTAGTTTGTTTTTCCTCTTTCTTTAGTTTTGATGCACAATATTTAATGATTTTTTATAGTTTGATGATGATAGTTTATAAAAATAAATACAAAAGGTAAAATATTAGCAAAGAATTTAAATAATCTATAGGTGCAAATGAAATTTTTCGGCAATGATTTACAGTGATTTTAATATACATAATACATATAAAATCTACAAACATGACTTATCAAATTAATACAAAAGCTTTTGAAGATTTGTAAGTATAGAAGATTTTTGGATTTCTGTTTTATTTGTTTGTGTTGTTAGTGTTCTGTTGGTGTCTCAATTAAATATGTAAATACTTAGTAATTTCATTCTTATTTAAATATTATATTGGCGTCTGATAGAAACAGTCAGTTATTTGATAGTTCAGTTGACAGAATACGGATGGAAAATGTATGGTTTAAAACAGATGCATCGGTCGAAATTACATTGGTTAAAAGGTAATTAGTTTATCATCTATAATACAAAAGAAAGTCGGGTAGGTAAGAGCGAGCACTTATAACTCGGGATCGGCTGAACGGATTTTTTACCATTTGTGGCTTATTTATGATAACAGAATTATTATTAAAAATTCGAAAAATGGATATAAAATATAATATCAAATTTAGTATGGTACGGATTTACTGACAACAACGACATCTGTGAAAAATTTCATAATAATACAATATTTATTTACTTGACAACCATTGAGTTTCAAAATATTGGTACGCAGATTTATGATGGAATTTTTTTCCGAGCATTCAGAAATACATTTTTTTTATCAATCAAACATATTATTTTAAACGTATTTAAGTAAGGACTACAGGACAACGTCTGTTGGTAAAGCTATAGTTTTTTTTTTTTTTTATAAAAAATGATAAAACAATAACATAGAATTTTTAGGTCTTTTAGTGTACATTTGACCTGGTTTTTTGCAATACCTCTCTGTACAGACCACACCCTTTTGATAAATATGCTTCCCACTTTACACAGCTGGAATCGCTATACATTTCCAAAATGTATATCGGTATTGAAAACTACCGCACTGCAGATAGAAATGTTTCAGAACTCCTTTTCGTACGAAATTTTCAAACACTGCTACACTCTACATTAGTACCTACCTACTACACAAAAACATATTTTTAAATATTGTTCCTCAGCATGAAAAAAATATTAATATTTAGAGTACTTACCTACTTATTTTTTTGTTTTATTTTTGCGTTTGTTTCTGTGTTCATTACGTTTATCTTTTGTTTTTGAAAACAACAATGAATTCAAATATTCGTATTGTTTTGTTATGTTTACGAATGGTAGGTACCTTTTCCCAAACAAAACTTATTACTATAAACTGTAGGTACACATTGCTTCGTTATGTGTTGCTGAAAATATAACAAAGTTCTTAAATTCAATTTTTGTCCCATTAAGGAGTAGGCAGAGAGAACGGACTTCCACTCTTTTCTATCTAAGCATACTTCTTTCGTTTCTTCCACCGGCATAACATTTATCGTACACCCTCTCCTATTTATCTTACTTCTTACCTGGCCTTCCTTGGATTCGATGTGTTCGATCCACGACATTCTCGGTCGGCCACGCTTTCTTACACCTTTCCTCCTTATGAATTATCTTTATTATTCTGTTTACATCCATTCGTCCATCCACATGCCGAAACCATCTAAACTTATTAACTTTCATCTTTGTAACAACAATAATTTCCATACCACATTCCTTCCTAATATTTTCATTCTTTTCCTTTGTACATATTATCAACTTTTCAAAATTGACGTATCCATGTCATTCCTTCCTCCAATCAACCTAATATTTTCATTCTTTTCCTTTCTACATATTATCAACTTTTCAAAATTGACGTATCCATGTCATTCCTTCCTCCAATCAACCTAATATTTTCATTCTTTTCCTTTCTACATATTATCAACTTTTCAAAATTGACGTATCCATGTCATTCCTTCCTCCAATCAACCTAATATTTTCATTCTTTTCCTTTCTACATATTATCAACTTTTCAAAATTGACGTATCCATGTCATTCCTTCCTCCAATCAACCTAATATTTTCATTCTTTTCCTTTCTACATATTATCAACTTTTCAAAATTGACGTATCCATGTCATTCCTTCCTCCAATCAACCTAATATTTTCATTCTTTTCCTTTCTACATATTATCAACTTTTCAAAATTGACGTATCCATGTCATTCCTTCCTCCAATCAACCTAATATTTTCATTCTTTTCCTTTCTACATATTATCAACTTTTCAAAATTGACGTATCCATGTCATTCCTTCCTCCAATCAACCTAATATTTTCATTCTTTTCCTTTCTACATATTATCAACTTTTCAAAATTGACGTATCCATGTCATTCCTTCCTCCAATCAACCTAATATTTTCATTCTTTTCCTTTCTACATATTATCAACTTTTCAAAATTGACGTATCCATGTCATTCCTTCCTCCAATCAACCTAATATTTTCATTCTTTTCCTTTCTACATATTATCAACTTTTCAAAATTGACGTATCCATGTCATTCCTTCCTCCAATCAACCTAATATTTTCATTCTTTTCCTTTCTACATATTATCAACTTTTCAAAATTGACGTATCCATGTCATTCCTTCCTCCAATCAACCTAATATTTTCATTCTTTTCCTTTCTACATATTATCAACTTTTCAAAATTGACGTATCCATGTCATTCCTTCCTCCAATCAACCAAATTTGTATCATTCATCATTGATTTGCAGGCAAATAAAATGAAGAACAAAGCATTCACCAAATTTATGAAAAAAAAAAACTAAGAAAAAAACTAAAAAAAAAAAAATAAACAAAAAATGTCAGCGCATTTTCGCGTACGCCTACGTACGTTCCGTAAATTTATTCCGAAAAATTTGGTGTAACACTCAATTTTGTTAATATGCACATAAGTCGACATTTTCATATTTTTTTAAATTGCACATGACTGGTGATTTCAATTTTTTTAGTGAACATTATGATATTCTTTTTCTTTCTTTTTCTTTTATTCTTATATTATCCTTCAGTCAGCAACGAGGTCGCTGGTATTAGAAGGCACACAATTACAATCTCAGATTATTATTAAAACTCATTGGTTAGTAATATCCTCTTCATCTGCTTTCCGAAGCACTTCCCATTTGTCAACCTCTTGATGTCGTCGGGAACTCTATTATGAATATCAATCGCCGAGTACAAGAATCCATCTCTATTTCTATTGGTTCTTGGATTGGCATTTCTCAGTTGAGAAGCGGCTCTCGTACCATAACTGTGGATATCTTTATTCAATTGGAGTTTTATATTTGTTTTGGTTTCCCCATTTATAATCTTGTGAATGTACTTCGCCTTTTCTAGTATTATCTTTTGTTCTAGGTTTAGTTCGTTAGTCATCTGATATAGTTCTATTGTACTAGTGTTTCTTTTTAGGCCATGGATATGCTTTAAAGCTTTGTTCATGACTCTTTGCATTGCACTTCTTACTTGCGCACCACATTGCGACCAGACCAGCAAACCATACGACACATGTGGCATAATGAAGGTGTGGTATATAATGTGCTTCACTTCATGAAGTGGCGAAGAGTCATATAAGGTATTATTGTTACATATTTTTTCCTATTTTTTCTGATGTTTGTCTTACTTCTAACCTGCTCACTATTAATGTCTACATATATACCTAATGAACTGGTGTTTATTTGTCCATACTATTTGTGTAATTATTTTTTGTACCATCACTGTTTGTATATCAAATAAGCTGTTTTTCTCCTAAGCTGTGTTTCTCTTATATTATATTCCGTTCCTTCAAAGCAGAGCTGAGATATTTGATATGATTCGGGAGGAGGACTTAAAAACTGCGCGAACGCTTTTGTTTTCTTTCATTCGCTTCTAAGTGCGGTTCATAATATATTATTATTATTATAGTAATGGCATTGTAGGTACTTAACAAAATGACAGTAAGGTAGTTGTAAAATGATCAGAAACTAGTCAAATGTACCTATCTTAAAATATTCTCGAGAGTGGCTAGACCGATTTGGCTAATTTTGATTTCAATATTATATTTCTAATTTATTTAAAGTATTTTTTTCAACTTTGTGGTACTTTTCCATAATGATAATAAAAAACACAACTTTGCAAGTATCACTTTATTTAAATAAAGTGATACTTGCGAAGTTGTGTTTTTTATTATCATTATATTTCTCTTTTCAAAAATATAGTCATGAAAAGTACCTATATAGATTCTTTGTACTTACTTGATAATGTTTCACGTGCAATATAATGTGTAAATGTGTATGTATTGTATAATCTGGCTAATGATATAATAACATGTGTGATTAGTTTTGTTTGTATCAATTTTTTGTTTTACATAAATTTATCTATCATGGCAGAGTCAGCAATATTGTCTAGATATATCTAGTGTGACTATGGTAAGATAATCAAAACAATTGAATTAATTTTGTATTTTGAAATAATTATGTAAAGAACCTGTTGACAAGGCTTGTTAAAGCCTTAACTTATTGTTTTATTTATTTATTTAGTTCATTTTCCACCATAGACCCATTCCAGGCACTTGGGGACCTCAAAATTTTCACAATTTTACATACGTATAAATTAAGAATACATATGCGGAAAGCGACTGATTGATAATGTGAGGAATGAGAATATTAGATAGGAATGTGGAGTGGATGTTAGCGTAGTGACCAAAATGAAAGTGAATAAATTAGGGTGGTTTGGGCATGTTGAGAGAATGAACGAGGAGAGAATGACTAAAAGGATATATAAATCTGAAAGAATGGGTGCACGCAGACGAGGCCGACCTCGAATGACATGGTCCGATCATATCGGTTCAATCTTAGAGGAGGGCCAAGTCAGGAGCAAAAGGAATAGAGGAGCATGTATGCGGAATGTTTTGCATTTGGAAGAAGCGAAAGAGGTTTGTTTGGATAGGAAAGAATGAAAATATGTACTCTCTGCCTATGGCGTGATGGGTAAAAAAATTAAAATTAAGAATATTATATAGAGATGGAAACAGATCAATACAAGGTTAAGTTATCACAATACAATTATTCACAGAAAGAACATAAGGAGAGAAAAGTATGGCTGTAAGCGAGCAAGTACTTCTTAATTTTACTTAATTTTTAGCTTCCCATCTTGCTGCAATACATACATATATGTTCATATTAGATAACAAATGTGCTATCTGTAAATGGGTTAATTTTAATTATTTATGTTTGCTTAAAAATTTATATATAACCTGTTGATATTCCGAAGAAAAAAAAAATGAAAATCTATCTATTTGAGTCATGCCTGGATGTATAATGTTCACGCTCACGTCAAAAGATATAAAATAAAACAAATATAGACAAGATAAAAGATGGAACTCAAATTTAAATTCACAGCATTATTTTAATGAATAAAGAGTATGTATATATAAAAAAACGGCAAAAAAATATGAAACAATTGCGAGAAAAATAGAAAAAAACAACATTCTCATACAAAGGGTTCCTAATATCTTTCATAGATGTCACTAGCACTACAAAGGTTCGTCATTTTTTTTTGTTATGAGTTATAATGAAGGTGATATGACGTTTTCCGAACCATCGTGCCTATGGGTAAGAACACGTAGAAAGCGGATTCCGACCCGCGCCGACCGGTTCATAGATTGTTGTCTATGGTTTCAATGCATTTAAATGGGCATGCCGGAAAGCGGGTTCCTGCTTTTTCTGTGCGTATCCCCATTCAAATGCATAAAAACATTCTTTGCGCAGGTCGGCGCGGGTCGGAATCGGCTTTCTACCTGTTCTTACCCAATGTTCCCTTGTTCCGCATACAGGTTTGGAAGTAGCTACCCTGTACCAAGGCATAATGTTATTATTGTTATAATACCTTGATCTAGATCGGACTATCACACCTACAATAGCGCCCTTATGGATGAGCAATCGGGCTTCACCTAAGACAGTAGCCGAGTAAGGTATCACAATACTATAATCTAGTTTGATCCATTGTAGTACACGCCTATCGCTGGGCTGAGAGTATACGTATGTATATACATATATAACTACGCTCGCATATAGAGTACGTACACAAGGTACGGAACATCATCTAGGAAGCTAAGTATATTTTTCGCCTTTATTGATTGCCCTAGTGACCCAGTTCGGGTAAGTACTAGAGCGTTAGTATTTTAGCTCCGAACCTATCTTGTAAAATGTACCTACCTACCCTCTGAACGTTGCGGACAATGTCAGAGATTTCGCCCGTTTTTTTTTAACACATATTATCTATATATATATATATTTTCGATTTCGATAATTTCGATAATTATTTTTATTTTGTCGTGTTTGTTTTTTTGTCAGGAGAAGGTTATTATGAAAGAAAAAAAAATCAAGAAAGTTGCGCGGAATATTAGAAAATTTAAGAAAACTTAAACTTCATTTTCATATTGCTTTTCACAATTTTTTCTATTTTTTGAACTGTTTTGGCGTTTGACAACAACTATGAGTTGTTTAATAGTTGGTACGATTGTAAGAATGTAATCTGTATTTAAAACACATGCATCGGTCAGAATTATTATGTTTACCCAATCCAATTCAATCCAACCCAAACTCCCTTCACGCCCATTAGGGGCATAGGGAGGCAACAAGAGCTCTCCATTGCGCTCGATCTTGCGAAATGTGTATGATCTAAACATATTTTGTTAATAAGGTAATTAATTTATCATTATATAAAAATTTGAATTTAGCAGTGAATTGTCAAGTGTGAAGTTTGAATTGTCAGCATAGCCGGTGTAACTTATTGCCTGGCAGTTTTTTTTTGTAGTCAAATGGTTCCATCCAATCTGAGCATGCCAACCCAAGTAGAATAATTAGAAGACACAAATTCTGACCGGACAGGGAATAAAACCCAGTACCTACCTCTTGACCAGAATTCAGCGCCACTTATAGGCTAATGAGTTTAGTATTGAAAATTACGGGTGAGTAGTTTTTTAAAAATAAAGGTTTTTTTAGACCAATTAAAATCACCGTTAAATTTTAAACTTTTTTTTGTATTTTTATTTAAATTTTAATATACCTATTTCAATAAAAACATCAAACAATATACAACCACAATTTAAAAAAAAAGCTATATACAATACATCTAATTATTAATGTTACAGCAGCCTCACTAGGTAGCCCTGTAGTGAGGCGCGCTGCGTATAAAAAAGAGTGATATAATAAATGACAAAATATGATGAAACAATGAATACTTATAAAAAATAGACAGACAAAAAGTTTGATCAAAATAAGTTATAAAAATTGTTCAATAGTCGAATATGTTTTCAGCGCACTACCAACACTGACAGTGACATTTTTACACATCATACTACGCCGAAATTGTAAGCCAAAATTTATGTTTCAAATACTGACCTAAATTTTCACAACGCGTTTAAATACATACACTAAAGAGTATATGCACCAAACGCGTAATAATATAAGCTACTATATACACTTTTAAAATTTGTTACTATCTATAAGTATCTTTTATACCCAGCTTATACTAATTCTACTTGACCCGTACAACACCGCTTATTATTATACTTTGGTCATATAAATAAGTAATACTATAAAAGTATACATTTTATATAATATATAAATTATTTTTGTACCAAGACATAATGTTTAAAATACACGATATATATACGAATCATATCAAACCCAAATATTCCAATGTTTGCCAGTTCAGTTCGCAAAAAAGTAGTTATCTCTAAAGATGTTCTTTATCGCTTTTTCAGTAGGTAATTCAAACAAAATATATCCCCGTTTTCCATATAAAAATCAAAATATCTAAAATTAAACGCGTAAGTATATCTACAGGATAAAAAGAAAAGTTAGAAAAAATGAAATTTGGTGTTCATTACTTCTTCCCATTACTGTTATTATTGTTTGATTTCGTTTTTCTTCGTCTTCCCTTTCTGAGCATTGTTAACAAATAATTTCGCTTTGATTGTAGTGTGTTACCGCTTTGATTGTTTATTCCGCTCAGTTGTGATTTCTATTGTTTTATCTCTTCTAATTATAATAAGCTTTAAACATCCGTTTGTATGAAATTTGGATGTTGGGGTGATTTTTTTTTCTATTATGTATTATATTAGCTATAAGATGGTACCACCGCATCACGGTATAAGATGGTACCACCGCATCACGAACGACGCTATACGCCGGCGCAGCCTGCGTGAGCCCATCACCTTTAGGTACTATTATGTGGAGGAGATGGACTTGGCAGGGACATGTGTTAAGGATGCCGAATGACAGTTGGCCGAGGAGAGCGCTGTTCTTCCTCCCATCAGGGTCCCGAGGACGAGGAAGACCCTCTCATAGTCTCATACTGTGTTCCGCTCCTTCGAAGCAGAGCTGAGGAATCTGGACATGGTGTGGGAGGAGGTCATTAACGTTGCGCAAGATCGAGTGCAATGGAGAGCTCTTGTTGCCTCCCTATGCCCCTAAGTGGGGCCTAAAGGGAGGTTGGATTTGGATTATATTAGCTATCCTTGATACAGGTTTACACCTAGTGAGGTAGCATTTTCCTTGTTATTTATTTTTTGTAATGTTAATTGGTATAACTACTTTATGTAAGCAGATATGATTGTAATGTGATTTCAAAATAAAATATATTTAATTGATAATAAAACATGATGTTATAATTGAACACTGATTTTATTTGATTACATTAGGTGCACATATTTTAGTTCATCACGCCATGACCGACACCAAGGGAAGTGCTTCTACGCACAAAAGACACTTCCTCTTTTGTGGGCCATAGACAAACATCTTTTACAATAATTATATTATCAACAAAAAAAAAAAACAGAAAATATATGGTTAACAACAGATGTACAGGTCGGAGTTAAATAGATTATTAATTTATCATTATACAAATTCGAATTCAATATTCACAGTTAGGACCACAGGACAACGTCTATTGGGAAGCTAGTATTAAAATCCGCAGTTGAAATCCCATTGTGTTCATAATGAAGTTAATACTATGATAGAAAAAAATCTTATAAACATAGGATAGGTATCTGTATAAAAAAATCCTTTTTTTTACTTGTACCTTGTACCTAATGATTCTACACTTCCCTTTATATTTCCTTCTCGCACCGGATGTAGGTCGTTCGCGCAGGTCCTGACCCCTACAACACAAGTACTAGGTACATCTTCCTAAAGGTGTGGCATTTTATGTTACTTACCTATATAAAATTTTGAAAATAGTACGTATAGCTGTCATACGATTTCGTATATATAAGTATTTACATAGATTGATTGTATATAATATTTTTTAAATTGTTTAAAATTTTTATGATATACTAAAACATATTTTACGATGAATATGAAACAACTAATGCATGACTCCAACAATTCATTGCTGATGTTCGATTTTTAAATGGAACAAACCACTACGGTCTTACGACCGTCTTCTACTGTTATTTCGAAGGCTGGCTTAGTGTGATCACTTAACGACTCGACATACTTTGTCCTGTAGTCCTTACTATGAATATTGATTTCGAATTGGTAATTTATACAAAAAATACGTTATGTTTGAATGTAAACAATAATTATCTGAAAGCTCGATAAAAATTAAATAAAAATCTGCGTACCAATATTTTTATAACAGTAAACAATAATGTTGTTGTTATGGAATTTTCCAAAGATGGCGTTGTTATAAGTAATCCGTTCCATACTAACGTTAATATTATATTTTATATTATTTGATATCCATTTTTCGATGTTTTGTAAGTTATTCTGTTATCCAGAGTAGAGGAGAATCCAATAAATCAAAAATGATAAAAATCTTGATTTATAAGTGTTCGCACTAACCCGACTTTCTTTTATATTATATCTAAGTATTGTTATATGTATATTCTTACACAAATTAAATTTTCTCCTCTCCGGATAACAGGATAATCATAAAAATTGATAGCAAATAATATAAAATATAATATTAAAGTTAGTATAGAACGAATTAACTGACAAAAACGCCATCTGTGATAAATTTCCATAACTACACAATTTTTATTTAGTTGATAACTATTGAAGCTAGTTTAAAATGGAACCCTATTTCCTTGGTCATCACATCACGCATGAAGGGCTGCATTTCGATATTATTTCATTCTTTTTTTTTTTGCTATTGTCTGGAGAAAGTTCTTGTGTAAGAAAAAAATAAGACAATAGCTCGAAACATTAGAAAATTTAACGAACGTAACCTTCTAGATGTGTGCTTACGTCAATGTGAGACCTTTTCTATCATGAATTTAATTGAAGTTTTTTTTTTTTTTACAATTTTTGAGAGGTCAGACAGTCATGTCAATACATATAAATCAATAAATATAGAAACAGATTATGGACCAGCGAAGACCCCAACATTACCTACAATATATAGAACATCTCAAATAATAAATACATAACATCAAAATAGTAAAAAGTCAAATTAGATAAAAAAAATATAACATTAAAATAGTTTGACATCAACTTTCAGTTTTTTTCTTTTATTTGATGCAGCTGACAGAATGTGCCCCGCAAACATCGTTTTAAACAGATGTATCGATCCGAATTATATAATTATTTAAATAGGTAATTAATTTATCATTATACAAATTCGAATTAAACGTTCGTAGTTAGAATAGGACAAAGTCTGTCGGGAAAGCTAGTTTGAAAATATACTCACCCATCACGGAAAAATATCGGGTTCTATTTTTAAACCATTTTTATCATAACTCTTTTGCCGTGAGAACAAAAAAAAATAGTACCGTGTTAATGTGTAAAGATTGTAACTACAAAAAAAACGAGTCACTCGATTTAAATAATATGGACTGTGAATGTCCATTGTCCATGCCATTCACAACTAAGCCGACGGGAAAGATTACACTTTTAATGTAATAATTAAATTAGCACTATAACTAAATTTTCAATATAACCGGCGAAAATTATTTTCTAGTCAATCGTTACAGTCCACTCTATGACAGATCAAACTCGCTTGGAAAAATTTAGACCGGATCGGAAATAGAACTGAATTCTTCCTCCGTTTATATTTTTGTCAATAACGAATCTGTGCTCACTCAGAATGAACAAAAATACACTCTTTGACTCTTTCACAGTAAGCTATTAAAAGCTTGTGTCGTGAAAGAGGAAGATGGTCCTGGGAATGATGATGACCCACGATCTCCATATGAAACAATACGAAAACCACCAGGCTGCCAACCAATACCTGTCAATCTTATAGTTCACCCCCTTCCCTTAATTTTTTTTCTTTTGCTTTTTTTGACTACTGATTCACATCATTCTCAGAGACCACGACTTCATCTAAATTGTTGTCCATCCTTTTATTATTATTTTGTACTTGTGTTAAATCTTACTAATAATCTTACTAAAAATCTTACTAATTGTTTTATTTATTTATTGGAGACACCAATAGAACACTGAACATCAAATACAAAACAAATCATGAAACAAAAACATAGAATCTCCAGTTCTCCCACAACAGATTTCTACCGCATAGCTATATTGTACATAGTGATCCATCCAGGTTCACAATGCTTACGTAACTAGTTGGATAATAGGTATAACAAGTAAAAAAAAAATCATCAAAAAATATCATTATTATCATTCCTACAAGAATGTATATATATATATATATATGTTCAATTCGTTAATTTAAATAAAACCTTCTATAAAGGTGGAATAAATTCCCTTATTGAAACTTTAAAAATATATCTAAGGTCGTACGAATATTACGGTTTCAAGTTTTTGAGACAAAATGGAAAAACCACGAGACAAAAAAATTCAAACCATGTAATAATTATTTTTTTTTTTTAGTTAAAAGTTATTAATTAGGTAGGTTTAAAATTTTCTTCAATTTCAGAACTATAACTTTTTTTTTTAATATTTTCAATTGAGTAAACACGGGCAGTGTTTCGGAATCATGCGATATTTTAACGACGAAGTGGGTTTTGAGCTATTCGTGGATTATGAGGAAAAAAATATGCCTTGATTTTATATTTTATAACTGAATGTTCCGTAATAGTTATATTTCAAAGGGTTCTATAGTTGTGCTTGAAATATTTCACGTGTTTCTTAATGTTAAATTTAATTCAATTTAATGTAATTTAATCAAATATAATAATTGGTTATGTTCGCCCGTAACTCATCGGTATTTTTGATAAATCATTAAAAAATCAAGTGCCTAACTAAGTAACTAGAAATCAACAAAATTTGACTTAGTGCCTCTTGGTTGCAAGCCCTGGCATTGCCCGGTTACGATTGCGTTTGTTTAAAAAATAAGTGTCTTACACCAAAAAATCTTCATACAAATAACAGATGTCTATGACATGGATCAAAAGGTATTTATATTAATAAGAAAATAATTATCGATGGTTGAACCATTCAGACTTGGATCAAGTGATCTGTGGTTGAACGACGGATTAACGGATTTTTATTAATAAGACTATGGTTATCCAGGTTTCTATCAACCATACGTTTCATTTTACCATTCTCTACCTCGGTTTTAAATTCATATTATTATTTCAGAAAAAGCATTACATTGAATGTATATCTGTAACGTATCTTTTTTAAAAAAAACAAAAGATGTCTTTTTGACAAATGAATCAAAAGTGTGAAAATGTCATATTGTCATGATTTGAAAAATACTCGTGAACATTCAGTGGCTATAAATAAAACACATGTGAATGTAAATAAATGCCTTGCTATAAGTACCGATGTTTGTATATCTCTGGAAAGGCATTGAACAGCCTTATCAAGTTGTGCGTTGTAGTTATCACAATGTTCCAGAGCGCAGGCGTACTTACAATCGATACTCGAGCCTGAGCGGTTGTTTCCAAAATACTTTAATAATAATGACAATGGTCATTCAGGGAAATATTCAAACTGCCTCTTTTTAATATGTTATTTTCCCGCCGAGAGGCGCTGTTGTTTCATTTTTTCTTTTATTCTATTTTTTAAAAAGATCTCTATTTTAAATAGTACATTTTTTATAAAGCCTTTTGAACAACAGAAAAAGAATACGTACAAACTTTGAATGATTCCAACTGCAAAATATGTAGAATAATCTCTTTCTTTATTTGTGGGCCTAGAACGAGTTTTATCGAAAGCTAATTGCACGCAGATATGCGCTTATTAGCGTAAAATAGTGTTCTAACATCAAACGGCCGAATGGTTTGATCATTTAGTATGGAATCTTTTTCGTAACTATTTCGATACTGCACGCAAATCAGCGCTTATTAGCGTACAAATAGTGTTCTTATATCAAACGATCGAATAGTTCGATCATTTAGTATGGAAATTATTTCGTAACTCTTTAGATACTCGATCATCGAAAACTTATACTAGGGGTACTGATGGTACCAGTTTTCCTCGACCTACCTTTGCACTCAGAAGAGCTCATAAATTCGCCATATTCTAGTTCTCTTACGCATATTTGCGGCTGGATTTGATAAGACATTGACACGTGGATTCAAAGGGTGCTGAAGTGAGGACCCCGGAGGAAAAAACAACGGCAGACTTAAATTATTACGGGCAGATGACATCATTGCAGTGGGTGAAAGCCTGGCTGCAATTGGCAAGAATCAGGGAGAATCATGGGTTACTAAATCCGAATCACTGTATGACTGTTCAGAAAACAATCAAATAATATTTCATTTACGACCCCATTTGGAGGCGTAGAAAGGCAAAAAGAGCTCCCCACTGCGCTAGTTCTTGCGCACTTATCATATACTCCTCCCAGACAGATGGAAAGATAGTTAAGAGTCCAAAGGATAGTTTCGTCAGCAGCTGTGGGTTATTCCCAATATTTGGAAACATCCAGTATTATAAGGCCTCTCTATTGCTGTTTTAAATTTAACTAGATTTCCCGACAGACGTTGTCCTGTGGTTGTAACCCGAGGCGGCCCGTTCATATATATCTACCTACATAATACATAATTAATTCGATTGAGTTAAGCTAATAAAATATTAACATTTTTCCAAAACATTCATATTTCATTCGCATTCAAAACTCAGGCGGGAACAACGCGAGAATATGCGCGCGGAGACTTTCTACCTCTTATGTGTCCGATGTTGACTTTAAGGGCAGTAAGAGCGGCAATTACGTTTGCAAGAATAAGAGGGAACTATCATCATAATTTTGTTGTTATGGCGTCGCAGGAAATCGGTTCCATACTAACTTTCATAATATATTTTATACTATCCATTTTTCAACTTTTTACTAGTTATTCTGTTATCCGGAGCGGAGAAGAATCCAATAAATGAAACATCAAAATAATCTGTTGACCCGATCTCGAGTTATACGCACTAACCCAACTTTCATTTATATTAGAGATAGTAGCAAACTATGTGTATTAACATGTGAAATTTCTTTATAGGTATTGACAAAAGCTCAAGTTTTACATATTATGCCACAATGGATGACATCCATTTGGAATGATCTTAAATGGAACAATTTTTTGAGATGACATCAATTTGGAGTGATCATAAATGGGGAGGTTAACGATATTATATTGCAAAAGGACAAGAATCTACAAATAATCAGGGCATAGTGTTTTTATCATTATGATTTGGATAGCACGTCTTGATGGAAATGCCCCCTGCGGAGCGATCCTTTGTCAGTCAGTCATATAATGTAATAGTTATCAAGCGTATGACTGGTGTATAGCTGTAATGCGTCCAGGGTCACTCACTCACTTAACTCGAATTCTTCAGTTTTCCGTCCAACAAGACGGGCGATGTCATGTCTTCACTCGAATTTTTACCTTTGGAGATATCGTATCTTTCGGCAATTCGTCAGTACGGATCTGTCGTATATACATATAACAACTAATGACTAACAATTCATTACTGATGTTCGATTTTTAAATGGAACATACCACTACGGGCTTACGACTGTCTTGAACAAACCACTACTGTTATTTCGAAGGTTGGCTTAGTGTGATTACTTTACGTTAACAACGTTCGCCATTGGTGGTAATGTTTAAATCTCTGAAACTCCTAATCATGAGTATTCTCAACATGTCGAAAAATCTCATGTATGCAACAAGACAAGTAGATACCTATTTAATAATAAATGAAATATAGAGATAAAAGTTGGAAATTATTGAGAACAAGAGAGCAAACAAATTTAAAGACTGCGACTGCTGTCAAGTATTTGGCGCCAGGATATGACTATATCAATTTTTGTAAATGTCTCATTTGTTTATTGCCTATTGGCTTTGTTGGTGCACAAGATTCTAATTACGTCAAGGTCTAGGTCTCTTACATACATCTGTGTCGCCCTCATCTGACGTCTCCTTCAGCCAACTCTAATCAAGTTTCCGCCAATCTTCCTCCCCAAATAGTCTGAGGTCATTTTCTGTTCCGTCCCGCCATCTCAGCCTGGCCAATTGATGCTCCTGAATTTAGAAAATACTCTATTAAACCTATTTTGCCTATTTCCGTATAAAGAAATTTGATCATAAGCGTGCTGAATAAAATATAGTCCAAATTGATGCATAAAAACCTTGAGTACATCAGAAATTTGAAAAGTAAGGATAAAGAAGGATAATAATAAATTTGAACCTCACCAAAAATAATTTTTCTAATGTTTGAAATTTTTTCGATTTTTTTTTTGTGGATAAAAAGGCACGGGATTTAGGAGATAGGCCGTCCAAAAATCGGTAATGGTCTCTAGATTTCAGAAAGATGTAACAGTATTCTATCACGAAGATCGCCGAAGAGAAGAGAGAACTGGAAACGTCAACCAAAGATCTACAAAAAAGTTAGCTCTCTTATAAAAAATTCTAAAGTTCTATCAATAATGCACTTTTATTAAAGAGTACCACAAAAACGTTTCTACAATTTTTCGTTCACAGTTTCGTGTAAGCTACAGAGAAATACGGAATACAGGTATCAGAAAAAATGGTATTTTGAGATTTATATGGGATTTGGCTTAAATTCAATATCAATCATGGTGTACCTCAGGGATCCATCCGAGTTCCTCAAATTCAGGCTTGGACAATTAATGTCCTTGTTTTTCTCATATTGTATGCAACGATACGTCAACAGTATCAACCAACTGACTCATTGTACCTTGGTTAATATTCAATGCGTTACGATGTGAGCACTTGCGTCTATTTACAATAACAATTGTACAATTACTCCAGCCAGTGATATTATTATTATAATGGCATCAGTATGTAACTAGAGTAGTTTGTCCCCCTCATCTTGACGTTAAAATTGAGTTCAAATAGCTTTTATAGGTTAATTTTTGCCCCATTTTTAGAAAATTATTCTCAATTCTCCTCTTCCATATAGATAAAAGCAAGGGAGATTATTAGAAAAGCCTCGAGTTCGACGGTATCGACGGGAAGATAGGCTTTTGTTAATATCACCGGCCTCGGATTTTTACCACATCCGAAGATTTCTTATTCTATCTCTGAATGTATTCCCAGCAATACAGTCTCAATTTCTGAAGTTCTCAGCATAATTAATACCATCTTGATATCCACGTTCTTCATCTTCACCTTATTATTCTATCTAATCACCCAGAAGTTGATAATTTTCTTCTATGAAAGATTCTCAATCTTTCGCTATCTGAATAACTCCTGTCGCTTTCTATTTGATACAGCTTCTGCGCACTGCACAATGGCTCTTATTGTCTTCCAACTCGCCAGCTGGAGAATCTGCGCAGCATATCTTCTAACTTCATCTTCCCACCTTAGCTGAGGTCTATCGACTCGTTTCCTTCCTTTTTGGTTCTTTTAGAGATTAGAGGCATTCGCATGTACATCATCTAATCTCATTTTGATCAGCTTTATGTGCGTCGAGATTTTTGGAGTCTGATACAATACCTACGTATGTTGCACAACTCTTCATTGGATTGTTAAGACTATAAGTGCTAACTGAAAAATATGGTTCTAAATTGCTTACAACATAAATTCATCAAACTCGCGGAGTCCGCCTTTATATCAGATAAGATGTCGTCAACATCACAAGTACTGATTATAATTATTATTGCCATATTAATAATATTTATAATTACACGGAGCAATGCTAAATAAAACCGATAGCCAATATTGATTAATTATTTATTTAAAATGAAGTAATAGTTGGTTATTTATTTATGTCAAATAATAATATTATGATTAAGTCTTTCAAACGTCCATGTTCCCACCACGGCATTTTCAATAAAGCAGCATTACTATGAAGATTGGTAGCGACGCTCTAGTGCTGAAATTTGGGAGGTTTCTGTAAAAACTTCTTTGAAACAGGCTTTCTTCAGTATGAAGTTCATAGAAATAGTTTTAAAGTCCACCCTTATCAATGAGTCCATCACTTTTAGGGTTTAGGATTACAGCAGCTTCTTCTTTGACAGCTATCACCATCCACTGCTTGATGATGGCCGTACAATACACAACATGGTTTCTAGGACAGACTAATATCGAGGAGATATGGAGACATTTTATTATTGCCCTAACTTTGTGCACATACCCTAAAAGTACAAATACAAATAACATGAAAAACTTCAAAAGATGATTGTAAAATGAAAATAATAAAAATTTTCCAAATCTATTGAAAATATTCGATCTCACAGAAAACCTTCTAAATCTTAAAGATTAGAGAACAGCTGAAAATCAACCTTATTTGCGCTGAAAGCATTAGATCAATGAAATAAGGCAATGAAAATTGAATAGTATGGAGAATGAGCTGATATGGTTAGGCTTAGTCACAAATTGTCAGGTTTTCTTTAAAAAATAAAAAAAAAGAGTATATTAACGGTTTTGTATTATCTAAAATGTCGGCAGTATAATACAGGCGTCATAGCTCATTTGAGTCACTGTCTAAACCAGGGATGCACAGACTTATAAGTAACAGGGGCCACTGGGGATTATGAGCTAAGGACGGGCCGCTATAAGGAAAATTAACACTTCTTCTTCTTCTTCTCCCGGAAAATTATTATTCCCACATGATGGAAGAGTCTGCCTTTTGTATTTTACGCCGCCACTCAGCTCTGTCTTGTGCTTCGTCGGGGGTAGATCCGCAGCTCCTCATATCTTGGCTTACAACTTCACGCCATCTTCGATGAAAAATTAACAGCAATATTTTTTAATTTGTTTTTTTTTTACCCATCACGCCGTGTCCCGTAAAGGGTAGGCAGAGAGAACTGACCTCCACTCTTTTCTATCCAAGCATATTTCTTTCGCTTCTTCCACCGACATAACGTTTTTCATACACCCTCTCCTATTTCTCTTACCTCTTACCTGGCTTTCATTGAGGACTGAATCGAAGTGTTCGATCCACGTCATTCTCGGTCGCCCATGCTTTCTTTCACCTTTCCTTTCAGCCTTATGAATTCTCTTTGTCATTCTGTTTGCATCCATTCTTTCCACATGCCCAAACCATCTCAACTTATTAACTTTCATATTTGGCACAACACTTACTCCCATACCACATTAAAGTACACCAAAGGAATGTAAATATTAGGAAGGAAGGAATTAATACCAAGTTAAAAAACAACAATCAATAGCATGTTACAAATTACTTACTTAATACTTTTGTAAGAGCAGTTAACTATGAAGTTTGTACATGATGATTGAACAAAAACATTAAACAACATTGTTTAGGAAAAAAGAAAATATCATTGTCACGACACTAAGCACAGAAATCTTGTGGAATCATTTTTACTTACATATACTTATTACTTATAATGGATAATTAAATAACAACATCAATTAACATCACAAACAATCCAAAAACACATGACAGACTCTGGCTTCTTCCCGGTGCGGCGTAGTTAAACGTATAAACTTATCTACTCAGGTATATTTTAAATTTTCTTTTGATTTTCCAATATTTTTATTTCATCGGAGGGCCGCGGAAAAACTGACGGCGGGCCGCGGTTTGTGCATCGCTGGTCTAAACGGACGAAAATCACTGGTGCATAAGAACGTTTTCTATTAGGTAGTAAAATTTCAAAATGCAAACCCATATTGAGTGTTTTCAACGTGTTGAAAAATCAGGCACTAACTTCCATCTCACTACTTAGGGGTACGAAATTGCCAAGTAGTTGGATATATTAACTTAATAAGTAAAATTAAAGTGAGACATCTATTGGATTTTAGGAGAAACATTTTAAGAAAACCAATTTTTTAGAGTATCCACATACAATAGATGGCGCTAGGATATAAACATATCCATTTTTTCGCGGTATTTCGTAAAAAATAATTGCGGTAAAAAGGGTAGGTACGTATGTTAGAAGAATCTGAAAAATCGCCCAGGGATTGCTAGACTGCTCGCTTAGAATTCTGTCGTAGAGATGTGCAAGACATCAAAGAAATAGATGAAACAAAAAGTAGCGTTCGATGATTTTAAGTTCTTGTTATAAGTGTTCTTAATTAGATTAACATTTGCCGACAGAAGCGACCTCGTAGCTGAGTTGCAGAGTCGTGGAAACTGGCAGTGTCTGTGTGGGTAGCTACATATATACATACCTATCTACTATTTATACAATATGATTAGAAGTAGCAATTCAACTATCTCAGACACACAACATATACATACATATATAGAACAACACCGCTATATTATATTAATATATTATTATATATATATGCTAGTTGTGAAATACTTATTTCTATCTATAATATGTAGTAGGTGTATAAAATATACACATTGTAGCTATATAGTGTAGAATTAATATACATACATAAATGTTGTGATATAAGACAGAATTCAGATGTTTACTAGATCATCTCTTGTCTTGCATATTATCCTTTTAACACAGTCGTAGGTATACCGGTTGACTGGTAGACAATGCTTCAAGTATTAAGTTCCGCCGGCTATACTGACACCTATGTATAGAAGAGTTTTATTTATTTATTTATTTATTTATAGCCGAGGGAACTCTATTCACGCATAATGCGGTTAGGTAATTTTCGCGATCATCGTCGGCAAAAGAGAAACGGTACCTACTTCTATATTAAAAAACTTTATTCCCTTAAGAGTATTCAGTATGTGTTTGAACGAAATTATTGTCCTTATATTTCTAACGACTAGGCAATCCCTAGAATGCGTCTTACGTAATACACATTTTTCTGGCAATACCAACTTTAGCATCCTTCATTATTTCCATACGCGTTCAGAAGATGCCGCGCTCACACGCAGTATCTGTGAATCCTCATATTTTTATCATTGCTTTTATTCAACATTTTGCAAAGAGTATAGTATAAATGTTAAATACTTATTTGTACCTCAAAATGTTTACTTCAACATAAGACCCAACAGTTTAGTGTACAAATCTATAATTAATATTACACCTATTTATTTATTTATTTTATTCAATGTACGGCTAAAGAGCCATTTTTTACAATAACATATAATAAATCACAAATACACAAACATTATCAAAACATATTTACAGAGGTAGGCATACATATGTAAAACATTGTCGATCTATGTCGATAAATGCAAGAAAAAAACTCATCTGTGTAGCATGTGCCCTAACTGGAAAGTGAAAGAAATTAAAGAATATGTAACAACTAATGACTCTAACAATTCATTACTGATGTTCGATTTTTAAATGGAACAAACCACTACGAGCTTACGACCGTCTTCTACTGTTAGTTCGAAGGCTGGCTAAGTGTGATCACGGTACGTTAACAACGTTCGCCATTAGGTGGTAAGTAATGTTTGAGTCTCCGAAACTCATAATCATGAGAATTCTCGACATTTTCAACATGTCGAAAAATCACATGTATGCAAAAAGTAGTGATTTAATAATTAATTAAATATAGAGATAAAAGTTGGAAATTGTTGAGAACAAGAGAGCAACCAAATTTAAAGAATGCGAATAAGAAAGAACTGTCATGTTTTTGGCCCCAGGATATGCTTTCTTCCAACCTAGCAATCCTGGATATGAATATTAATATTAACAAAAATGAAAGAAATTAGACCATCTCTCTGTGTTATTGGTATACCTCTTACTCCTTGCATGGACTTTCTCCATGAAAATAATAAATATAAGAAGAAGTCAAGGGCACTTTATTTGAAAATTTCAGAAGATGAAATTTGGATGAAGACGTATTGTTGCAATTGTCAGCAGCTTGCGCATAATCACAAACGTTGCTAGTTTGTCCTATTTACAACACTAACACAACATTTCGTATGTAGGTATGCCTATAACGTACCTAACCAACTAATTCTACTTGCCTAGGTATATATGATAGATAGTAAATAAATAGATACAACTATAGATACATTTTATACACTTACGTAGGTTTTAAACGTATGTACCTACTTATCTACGTGTTTCTATGTAACCAACAATCTAATACGTACTATAGATGTTGCCCACGTGAAAACGTTCATAAGTTCTATTGCCTCACGTAGTGCATTTGCTTCGTCGATAAGTAACACTGGGAAAGCCTCACGTAGGACTTCAAAAATATCATAAGTTGTATTGGGAAAGCTTCACGTCGACAACGGTCAAAAGTATCTACTATTGGGAAAACCTCACGTAAGACTTCGACAACGGTCATAAGCACTATTGGAAAAGCCTAACGTAGGACTTCCATAACGATTATAAGTAGTACTAGGAAAACCTCACGTAAAACTTTGGTTAAGATTAGAAAAACTAGGTACTAGGAAAAACTCACGCAGGACTTCCATAACGATCATAAGTAGTAATGGGAAATTCTCATGTAAAACTTAGAGAACGGTCATAAGTACTATTGGAAAAGCCTCACGTAGGACTTCCATAAGTAGTAATGGGAAAGCCTCACGTAACACTTTGGCTAAGATCAGAAGTACTAGGTACTAGGAAAGCCTCACGCAGGACTTCCACAACGATCATAAGTAGTACTGGGAAAGCCTCACGTAAGACTTTGGTTAAGATCAAAAGTATGAGTACTACCTACTAGGAAAACTTTACGTTTAATTTTTGGATGCGATCATAAATGCTTCTGAGAAAGTTTTACATAGGATTTTTGCGGGAGATACCTACTTGTTGTTCGAGCACTCGAGATTTTATGTTTTTTTTAATGTTTTTTTTTTGTTTGTGTTGTTCAGTGTTCTATTGGAGCTAAAATTGGGCTCACTCAAAGCAAAAACCAACGCTCTATATTGAACTAGGTATCAGCAAAATTTTACTCGTGAAAAAATAACATTTTCCCCCCATTATTCGAAATCATGTTCTCAGGTATTGGAGTTATAGAATTAAAAATTTAAACCGACACATATAAGCGTCCGAGGCTTATGGTGCCTTTTCTGACCGGTTGAAGTTTAAGGACGTGAGGTGGTCAACCTCACGGTCCCGATCTAATTTTTAGATTTCCTGCCTCTTACAGGATGCTCGAAAAACCAGCAAAAAGAGCAGAGGTGCTATTCTTAGCCGGCAACCCCACGACTATGCGGTGACACTGTGGACAAAATGACTAAAATAGGGCGGAAAACATAGCAAAACGGGAAGAATATTATTGTTTATAGATTTCGTTTACTAATTCATAAACCATACTAATAAATTAACACAAAAACGGCACTTTGATGCTCTATTGAGAAATAAAATTGACAGATCAACAGAAATTCCGCGAAAATATTAGTAAACAACCTATGTTTTCCGTAGATTTCCATGGTAACATTACCAACTGCTACCAACTTTAAAATATTTTTTTGACATTTCAAATTTTAGCTGGATAAAACTAATAATAAAATAATAATGATAATGATAAAACTATGAAAAAAAACCAACAAATAGTGAAGTAACTCACTGGTAAAAAATAAGAATTTTTGTACAATGTTGATTTTGAAACAATAGAAACACAATGAATTCGTTTACAAATAATCAATCAATCGAACGAATAGAATTTCGTTATGTGGGCAGAATGAATGATGTTTGGTAACGGAAATATATTTCGTTACAAAACGCACCCATACAAATAGCTTTCCCAAGACTTACGATGCGAGCTAAAGGTCAAACTTGTTAACCGTTACGAAAATGTAATCAATTATAAATATCTTCAAGATAACTTTTAAATCTCTTTAAGATAACAGTGAAACCTCGTATATAGCAAATGATTCGCTTAACGAGAAATACGCATTTGAATATACTTATACGTTAGGTGTGATAGAAGATGACAAAATGAGACAAAATGAGAACCCTATTCTGCAATCATAATATAAACCTGAAACTCCGACAAAGAATGGTCAAGTGTTATGTGTGGTCTGTTCTGTTGTACGGGTGCGAAACATGGACGTTAAAGGTCAATGCCATGAACAGACTGGAGGCATTCGAAATGTGGATCCATCGCAGGATGTTCAGAATACCCTGGACAGACAAGATAACAAATGCCGAAGTCCTAAGGCGAGCTGGAGTGGACAGAGAGTTGCTGTCAACTATCAAGGTTCGCAAGATCTCATACTTGGGTCATGTACTGCGAGGGGAAAAATACCATCTCCTGCACCTGATATTGAAGGGCAAAATTGAGGGACGCCGAGGACCTGGCCGGAGACAGACATCATGGCTGCGCAACATCAGAGACTGGACCGGCATCCGAAGTGTGGAGGAGCTGTTCCAGAAGGCGCAGGATAGAGAAAGATTCGCCGAAGTGATCGCCAACGTTGGGGAGACCCGACAGGGCACTTGAAGAAGAAGAAGTGATAGAAGTATCCGCATTCGGAACAAACTGCTATAGAAGGTGCATTTATACCAAACGAATAAAGACCCAGAGCTTGAAAATAGACTATATTTTCCTAATCGTTGATACTGGGAACTATCTTTCTTCAGTCAAATCTTATTGAACCTTTTTTTGACATTACTCTTGATATGGCGCTGTTAACGGTCATTTAGTACCTAACGATTATTTTCCAAAACTGAAAACCTTTATACGTTTTCAGACAGCTTATTGATTGGGAAAGTTTATCCTGTGGTTTGTACGCCAAGTGTACTATACTTTTTGGAGTAACTCCCTTGGAAAAATCAAAATTAAAAATGAAAAAAAAACTGACATATTGTGATATTAAAACGTTGTATTTGTGAGGTTTACGAAATTTTCTTCTTGATTTTTTACTTCAACCATTCCTTTATCCTTCAGCAATTAAAATATGTTTTTAGTTTCCAAAATGGAGTACTTTGTTCCCAATTTTTAGTTTTAGGTCAAAAGGTGGAAAATTGAAAAAAAAACTCTAAAAAGTTAAATAACTCGAAAACCACTAGCATTTGACCCCTGATTAATGGAAACAAAATTGTTGCCCTTTCAAGAAATGTATCGAATTACCAGTCACCATGTATATGGTGGTATAATTGACATAAAATCAGTCGTGTATATTATGCAACGAGTGACGAAATAGCCTTGATTTATGTACATATCTGAAGAAAAAGGTATTCAATATGCTCGTTCATCTTTAGAGTATTGATAAATTTTTACGAACCTACCACATTTGTGATACAAAAACTCCAATTAACATAACAAACAAACGATGGAGAGAAAAATGCATGTTGAGCAATGGCGCATGTGTCTGAGAGATGCGGAATAGAAGCGGAATTAATGCGTAAATGAAAAAACACCAAAAATATCGACATTCATTAATATGGAGCTGAGGCGGCCATATAATAAGAAAAACGTTGAATTATGGTTTAAGAAAATCCTGGAGGAGAGGCCAAGAACCGATTATAGAAACTCTGAATGATCTGACTAGAAGCTGGAATTATGGTCCAAGACAATACTGGAAAAGAGGCCAAGAACTGATTATAGAAAGCCCGAATGGTTTGAAAACATGATATGACTAGCTGGAAATCAGAAAGTACAGAGTGGCAGGTGGCAAAAGGAATCGTGGAAGTCGGGAAGGGAGGAAACAATAAGTACAATACTAGACGAATGAAGGCTGTAGGGCTATTCTCGTAATCAATCGCTTTTAAAAATCACTTAACGATAAGATTAAGACACGATCGCAAGCAGTCGTATTCACAAAACTATCGGAATCTAATCTTAAATCCTATCTTGAACTGGATCATTTTCATACTGATATTTCAAACATAACGAATTTTTAAGATATCTACTAGATATCTTGTTTTGTGAATACGAACCCGCCATTTTAGGATTGTCAATCAAGATAAGAGCGTATTAAGACCGCTACGAGAATAAGGGCACTGGTGATGATGAGTAACAATATAATAAACCAATTATGTATGTATATAAAGATGGCTGGTTTGAGAAAAATGTTTTTGTCATACATAACAAGAAAGAAGTTTATGTATTAAGATAGTTAGTAATGTGGGGTTCTACTGTATTTCTATTAAATGCGTGTGACAATGACATGGTGTACAGAGGTTGCATACAATTAGGATATCAACCCTCAAATATTATTGTTAAGGGCTCGATAATAATATTAAAGCATATTATGCATCGTTGAAATCAATATGTACTATTTCCCAAAAATATGATACATGTCTTGATGTAAGATAAAAACGTTCATCTTCCTTCTCATTTCATCCGGAATAGGTAGTAGGTAATTCTGATTTCAATATATTACCTATACTATTTTAAACGGTGGGGATGTGACAGTTGTTGAGACAGCTGTATTTATATTATACTAGTATATAGGTATTAGGCTGTGAGTTTGTCGGCTTAGAATATAGCACCTTTGCTCTTTTGCTGGTTTTTCGAGCGTCCTGTGAGAGGCAGGAATTGAAAGATTAGTTGGGGTTGACCAAATGACCACCTCACGCCCTTAAAACAAACCGGTCAGATGTTAAAATACAATTAAAAATCGAACATTATTAGTGAGTCATTAGTTGTTGATGTAATAATATAATCGTTAAGATTTTAGAACGTTAAGTACCAATAAAGATGATACATCAATAAAAATGGATATATCCCTATCGTGGCGCCAACTACATGACAGTAGTTGCTGTCTATAAAGAGTTCGTTGCTCTAGTAAGTTGTTCTCAAAAGTTTCCAACAGATGGCTCTACATATATCTCATTAACATCTACTTTTTATGTACACGTATTATGGAGTAATTAAAACAACGATTAGGAAAATATACTGTATTTTCAATCTCTGGGTCTTTGTTCGTTTGGTAGAAACACTTGATTCTACCCGCGAAGTACAAAATTTTGTAAAACCCATATACACAATCGGGACAAACATCTGATTTTTGGCTATTGTGAAACATCTGTTTTTTGCCTACAGAGACTTAAACCTAATGGCGAGCATTGTTAACGTAAAGTGATCACACTAAGCCAGCCTTCGAAATAACAGTAAAAGACGTTCGTAAGCCAGTAGTGGTTTGTTCCATTGAAAAATCGAACATCAGTAATGAATTGTTAGAGTTGTTACATATTCGTTAAGATCTAGTCCTAAAAAATGGTCACAAGAATCTAGACATAATTAAAACGTTGTGTACCAACAAAGCCAATAGGCAATAAAGATGAGACATTAACAAAAATGGATAGATTCATATCCTGGCGCCAAATACATGACAGCAGTCGCAGTCTTTAAATTTGGTCGCTGTCTTGTTCTCAATAATTACCAACTTTTATCTCTATATCGCATTAATTATTAAATATCTACTTGTTGTATACATGAGATTTTTCGACATGTTGAACATGTCGAGAATTTTCATGATTAGGAGTTTCGGAGACTCAAACAATACAACATATTGGCGAACGTTGTTAACGTAAAGTGATCACACTAATCCAGCCTTCGAAATAACAGTAGAAGACGGTCGTAAGCCCGTAGTGGTTTGTTAAATTAAAAAATCGAACATCAGTAATGAATTGTCAGAGTCATTAGTTGTTTGTTACATACATATTCGTTGATACATAGTTTTTAAAACTTATCATCTGTAGCGGATAGTTAACTTTATTGTGTTCCGTTGAAGTTAACAACGTCAACCGCGCTACAGAATGGCGTCAGATTGCAGTTGTTGAATATATTTTTTTATAGTAAAAACAAAACATGAAACAAACCTTGACGTTTAATAAGAGTAACAGCGCGTAGGATTTCGTTATCAAACGAGTTGTATTTTTTTTAACGTTCGTAATTCACCTAGAAATACGATACTGCGGTGTGTAGCCTAGTCTAGTCAAAACACAATCACCGAATATCTATAATATAAAAGAAAGTCGGGTTAGTGTGATAACTTATAACTCGAGTTCGGCTTAAGAGATTTTTATCATCTCAATAATTTCCAACTTTTATCTCTTATACCTATTTCATTAATAATTATATATCTACTTGTTGCATACTCATATGAGATTTTTCGACATGTTGAGAATTCTCATGATTAGGAGTTTCGGAGACAAACATTACCACCTAATGGCGAATGTTGTTAACGTAAAGTGATCACACTAAGCCAGCCTTCGAAATAACAGTAGAAGACGGTCGTAAGCCCGTAGTGGTATGTTCCATTTAAAATCGAACATCAGTAATGAATTGTTAGAGTCATTAGTTGTTAGATAGATTTTTATCATTGATTGGATTTATCATATTGGATTCTTTTCCGCTCCGGATAACAGCAAAACTAATAAAACATTGAAAATGGATAGAAAATAATATAAAATATAATATTAAAGGTATTATGGAATGGATGTACCTACTGACAACAACGCCATCTATGAAAAATTATATGACAAAACAATTTATATTTACCCGACAACCATTGAGTTTAAAAACATTGGTAGGTATGAAGATTATTAATAAAATTTCTTTCAAGCTTTAATAACATAATTTTAAGCGTATTTTTGTTTAAAAATAAAACGCGAAAAGTGAATAAAAACATACGAAGATGTTGGACGAAGTTTGACGGGTCGGCTAGTCTTACCAAAATAATTCAGTAAAATTTAGTTTCAATGGGGTCTATTCTTTCAACGATGTTAACAATAAATTAACAGGCTTCACATGTGATTAATTTTCCACTACACTGCCATCTCTTGAATTTTTTAAAAAGTAAAGCAATTATAGAGGAATTGCTTTGATTCAAACCTATGACCCATCGTACTTCATCCCGCATCCGAATCAACGATAACTATTACATAATGCAATCAATTATTTGCTAAATTCAATTCACATTTATTTCATGTACATAATAATCTACCAATCCATCTTGATGTAGATAATCCGCCTCGATGCCGTCTGAAATCCCGAAATCCGTACTGGTTAGCTGCCGCTACAACTACGGATTCGGGATTACTCGATCGAAGACAAGTATGGACCGCATCGTCAGTAAGGAACCAGAACCTCGTAGCTGACCCGACAAAATAACTGCCTGGCTCAACCCAACCCAGAAATATATGGTGTAGAGTTAACCGAATAAGATGTGATGTAGGCTGCACCGCTTCCAACTTACATAAATTGGGATGGATGGACTCACCAGCATGCGCATGTGGGATTACACAAACAATCGACCATCTGATTAACGAGTGCCCCATATACGAATTTGAAGAAGGACTACAGGACTTGCACGCACTGAAGGATGACGCGATCCAATGGCTTCGGTCTCTGGAGGTCAGATTGTGAGCGACCATAAGAAGAAGAAGAAGAATTTCATGTAATAATAGGTCAGAATTATTTTTTTATTCTGGGTTAGATCGAAGGTCGACGGGCAGGTCAGCTAGTAGAAAATAATATAAAGAAGCCGAATGGCGCAACCTTGATGGATAACCAGTCAGTCACATGGCCACGAGGTCACTAGTTCTCCAGTCACAGAAACAGTTACCCAGATAAAGTTTTTTTTTATTACATTCCACTAATATATACAAACAAATGATTGAAGCCCACGAATTATTCCAACTATGGTAAAAACTACTACTAGGTAGGTTAATAAGCCAGCCTTCGAAATAACAGTAGAAGACGGTCGTAATCCCGTAGTATTTTGTTTATTCCATTCAAAATCTAATATCACTGACCACCTAGTGGCCAAGGCTCCGACTTCAGATCAAGATGTCCCGGGTTCGATTCCAGGTCGGGTCAGAAATTATCAATATATTTTTTCACATGAATTTCCTACTCGGGGTTGGAATCCTGTTTTTTATTTTATTTATCGTATGGCTTTTTTTTACAACATATCTTAAAATCTAGACATAAAACAGTAATAAAAGCACACATAATAATTCCTGTCTTAGATTGGGCGGGACCAGTTGACTGGTAGAGAATGCTTCAAGCATTTAGTTCCGCCGGCTATACTGACACCTATGTTATTTATTTATCATTGGTGAAATGGTTGGTAGGCTGACGATTACGATGCCGGCTTTCGTAATGTTTCGTGCCGATCTCAGGAGTCAGGTGCCGACCATCTTCCTCTTTCACGACACAATATTTAAGTAGCTTACTGTGAAAGAGTCAAAGAGTGTATATTATTATGTGTTCACCTTGAGTGAGCACAGATTCATTTTGTTAAAAAAAATGACAGAATCATTGGATGTTGATATTCGTTAAATTTGAAGCTTTCAATTCCAATTCTCCCTTTTTCTCCACTTAGAGGAATAGGGAGGCAACAAAAGCTCTTCACTGCCCTCGATTTCACGCAGTTCGATAGTCTCAGATCCCTCGGCTCTGCATGGAAGGAGCATAATACGGTATGAGAGGGTCTTCCTCGTCTTCTAGAGCCTGGTGAGAGGAAGAACATTCAGTCAAGTCATTCGGCATCTTTAACACAGGCCCCAGTTACGTCTACCTCCTCTTCACGATGGTGGATGCGTCGTGTGTGATGCGGTGCTATTATTACCACCTTATACCCAAAATTCTCCTGATGAAGGAGTTCGTTTCAAACGCGGAGACTTCATATTATTATATTTAATTTTATTTACTTATCTCGGATTTCATGTGAAGCCAACGCCATCTATGAAAAAATCTATAACAACAAAATTATTGTTTCCTGACAACCATTGACATTAAAATTATTGGTACGCAGATGTTTGAAGGATTTTTTTCGCACTTTCAGAAATAATATTTAACATTCAAACATAATTATTTTAAACGTATTTTTGTATAATTTACAAATTTGAAATCAATATTGATAATAGGAACAAAGTCTGTCGGGGAAGCTATTAAGTATATAATAAAATAAAAATAAACTTCTTCTTCTTCTTATAGTCGCTCACAATTTGACCTTCAGAGACCGAAGCATAATTGGATCGCTTCATCCGTCAGAGCGTGCAAGTCCTGAAGTCCCTCTTTAAATGCATACATGGGGCACTCGTTTATCGAGATGGATATATGTACTCACCAGCATACGCCTGTGGGATAACACAAACACTCGATCGAAAATATTTGAGTTTGAGGTACGTAAATAGAAAATAAAACAGTTTAAACAACAAAGATTCTTATTGGAAAGGACAGGAATTCGTTCTAATAAAGTTGACCCAGCATTACTATATGTATATTCGCTATGAATGGGCACTTGTTGTCTAGTATAGTTTTTTTTTATTTATTACAATCAGTGATGTTTTTCATTCACTACTTCTTCTTCCACTCAACGCTCCCTCTAACCAAAAAATATGATATAAAATTTTGGAATTTTGTTCAGAATGTCAGAGTATCAGTACCTATGTGTACAAAAAAATCAATGGTTCATTTTATTGTAGGTTATTTGACATTGTAAGGTAAGCTGCAGTCTAAAATGTGTTTATTAAAATCTGTTCAAAAGGGTTACGTGAAAAGTATTCAAAAAACGATTGTTCGAAAACCAATTGTTCGAAAAACACTTGTAGGTACGCAGACATATTTTTGTCAGAAATTACAATTATTCGAATTTTCACAACGTTATTATAGTTCGTCGTTTCTCAACCACATATTTTCGAACAACTGTGCTTTAGAAAAATTGACTTTCGAACAACTGTGCTTTCGAACAATTTTTTTTTACCCATCACGCCGTGTGCCGTAAGGGGTAGGCAGAAAGAAAGGACCTCCACTCTTTTCTATCCAAGCATACTTCTTTCGCTTCTTCTACCGACATAACATTTCTCATACACCCTCTCCTATTTCTCTTACTTCTTACCTGGCCTTCCTTCAGGACGGAATCGATGTGTTCGATCCACGTCATGTCATTCTCGGTCGGCCACGCTTTCTTACACCTTTCCTTTCAGCCTTATAAATTTTCTTTGTTATTCTGTCTGCATCCATTCTTTCCACATGCCCAAACCATCTCAACTTATTAACTTTCATCTTTGTCACAACACTTACATCCATACCACATTCCTTCCTAATATTTTCATTCCTTTCCATATCCCATAAAGTTTTTCCACATATTCTTCGTAGAGATTTCGTCTCTACTGCATTTATACTACATTCTTCTTTTTTCGTCCATGTCCACGTTTCACAACCATACATCATCGATGGTAACAGGATTGCGTTATGCACTAGTTTCTTAGCTTGTAGTGAGACGTTGTTGTTTCTCATTATAGGTCTTAGTGCACCGCCCACCCTGCAACCAGCAACTTTCCTACGTTCGAATTTCTTTTTCACACTTTCCATCCCTACTTAACATGCTTCCTAAATACACATACTCGTTCACTTGCTCAAGACATTCATTTTCTACGGTTACTTTGCAATTCGTTCTTGCTTCATCCCTTTCAAATACCAAAACCTTTGTTTTGCTGACATTCATTTTTAGACCGTTTTTTGCACAATTTTCAAACACACTTGACACAAGTTGCCTATCACGGTTCAAAAGTAGCCCATCTGTGATCACCATACATTAAAATGTACATAATATAATATTGTAGTTAGTCGCTACGCCTACGCTCTGTGCAACCTTGGACTGCACACTTGCTTCGGCTCCATTGACTACGTAAGCACCTCTTAATAGCTTGACTAAGGTACACTACTTGTTGAGTAAATTGATTCGACAAAGTATATCTACTTCTTGTTTACTTTTCTTTCAATCTTCTCGATTGAGTATCATTATAAGCCCTTCTTTTATATTACATACATCGGCCATTACCTTTTGATTTGTTTTAATCAGATCTAGATGCTTTTTTTATGGATTTTCCGTAGTGCTTGTGGATGTGTGCAAATGTGCAATACCTCGCTGTTTGTGATACCATGTGATCAAAATGTAAAAATACAACATCTTTCTTTATAAAGGCAGAACCATAATTTCTTTTGATGCAGTACAATCAAAATTAAAAAAAAAGAACATCTTCGTATATTGAAAGATATTCGATTTCTCTATTTGTTATGTCATCTGTTCAAAATTTTAAAATAAGAACATCTTTCGTTGCATTCAAAGAACGTTGATTTATTGTTGAATCATTTGATCCAAATTTAAATAAAAAAAATAGAACATTATTGTATCGAAAGAACTTTAATTGAAGATTACAGATGACGCAAAAGGATGGCGACCGATCAAATTTAAAAATAGAATATCTTCGTATTAAAAGATCTTCAATTTCCCTATTTGTTATGTTAATATCATCTGCTCAAAATCAAAAAAAGAACGTCTTTCTTTGTATGTATTCAAAGAATGTTGATTTGATCAAAACTTAAAAATCTTTCTTAGCAACTTATTGTTATTTATATAATATAGAAATAAAAAGGTTTCTACATTAACATCAGTTGACATCGTGATAATAAGAAGTGTCCTAGTACATACATACAAGCGTCAAAAACAAACATCTAGATTCAGAATAACTTAGTTGCAACACATAGTTACTTAAAGTATTTATGAAGTATACAGATTGTTGAGTAATTATTTTGTATGTATGCAGAATTAAGCAACTAAGTACTTGGTTTTTGCATAGATTAAAGAATAATTCACCGGGTACCTGCGCTTCGCAGTCTTTTGTTTATTTATACGCTTCATTCTAAATCGCCATATCCGTTTCCTTTGAACCGCGTTTCCTGTCGATGACGACTCCCAAATTAAGTTGCATTGTTGCATACTAGTCAAAGACAAGAAACATGATTGCTAACGTCAAAAGTAACTGAAATAATTTTTTTTTTTAATATAACTTTTATTAAATAAAGAAATATACATACAGAATATAATATATACACAGAAACAGCGCAACAAATGAGTTGAACCCGTTAAGTCATTTAAATGACTTGTCAACTAACGAGTGGTTTCAATGGAGTTAAATTCCATCCAACAATAATATACAATGATTACTAGCAAATCATCATCCGCGTATCAATAACATGACGGTGAGTGTCTGGGGGCATCTGACGTGTTTGCCGCTCCTCTCTTCCCCTTCCTTCCCTCCCTTTTTCCTTACCTATATCCTCTGCTCCCATCCTTTACCCTTGAATTTTTAATCATTACATAAACTTTGTTACTTTTTTATTTATCTTTGTAAATTATTAATTTTACACGCCATGGAGCTGCTTTCTTTTTCTTTTTTATAATTTGTTATTTTTAGAATGTGTCTCCCACCCGTTGGCTTGCATTTAACGTGCTTGCCAACTATGCATATACCCGCAAACTGAAATGGTCTATTATTCATATTCAATGAACTTTGTAATATTTTATTTAATGACTGTAAGTTTGTTTGAATAAAGATAAAATAAAAAATAAAAAAAAAAAAAAGATAGTCACTCAAAAGATATATAGGACTTCTAAATGGTAGCCCTCCGAGTTGTCATAGAAACAGCTGTGTATTTTGTACGATTATAGGTCAGAAATCAGCTATGGTCTATAATGATCTGCATATTAGTGCATACGTGTTAGGATAAGTACAACTATGGCAAATCGCTAAAATACAACAGCTCCCAAAAAAACTCGGGAACACAATCGATAGGACATTGTCTTTCAAAGAATTAGAGAAGAAATAACATCATGCAGAAACTTTGCGGCACCTACAAAACAAAAGTATAGAATCTCCAGTGCTCCAATAACAGGTATCATTCGTATGGCTATTATTGTTTGGTAGGTACAATGCACGTTTCCTGAGCATTCTAATTAAACAAAAAAAAAACATTACTTACCTACACGCATACAAAAAATGATAGTTAGGAGTCCACGTCACAATAGTGAATAGGTAAACAACAAAGCAGGAACAGGCCAACAGACCTAGTAAAAGAGGAAGAAGAAGAAGATCTAGTACTGCAAGAGGGCACAAGAATCCATAAATGTTTCAAAGGCTGTATTCACGTCATCCTCGGTCCAGCATAACTTATTTTCCTTTCCGTCTTATATAAATTACAGTCTGCAGATAAATCTTCTATAATCTAAAAGAAATTCGGGTTAGTGCGAACACTTATAACTCGAGATCGGCTGAACAGATTTTAAGATGATTGGTTTATTGGTTTTTTCTCCGCTCCGGATAACGGAACGGAACGGATTTACTGAAAACAACGCCATCTGTGAAAAGTTCCATATTAACACTATTTTTATTTACTTGACAACCATTGAGTTTCAAAACATGGGTACGCGGATTTTTGATACAATTTCTTTCAAGCTTTCAGAAATAATAATTAATTTCTTAACATTCAAACATATTTTAAACGTATTTTGGTATAAATTACAGATTAAAAATCAATATTCATAGTAAGGACTACAGGACAACGTCTGTAGGGAAAGCTAGTTAATAATAATGAACACCTTTCATTTTCCAATCATACGTAGATCTTTTCATTATTTTGTAAGTACAATTTCAACATCTGACATTTAAAGTGATCTTTAAGTTCAAAAATTATTAGTATTTAGATTGTAGATCTTCAGGGTAAACGCGAATAATTTCCTCATTAATTCATTGATGAATGAAGGTCGTTCAAGTGTTGCGTTGGTTGTAGCTATGAGCACTGAATACTTTACAAGTCAATATGTCAATTGGACACAGTGTTGATTGTATGTACGTACACGGCATGCACTCCATAGCTCCATAACGTTGATAATATTGATATCCAATGTGTGTACATATGTACATACCTAGTAATAATGCACTCCTAGTTTTCCATCTGTTAAAACACTTATAATGTTCCCATTGTGAATAAAATGGAGCATATAAAATGCATACACTCGTAAGTCGTAATAGATAACACATATTATTATAAAGGGTACGGGGCAAAAACAAACTCATTGACGAATATGTAACAACTAATGACTCTAACAATAATTCATTACTGATGTTCGATTTTTAAATGGAACAAACCACTACGGGCTTACGACCGTCTTCTACAGTTATTTCGAAGTCTGGCTAAGTGTGATCACTTTACGTTAACAACGTTCGCCATTAGGTGGTACAATTTGGAATGGGGGTCAGTTATAGATATTCCTTTCCAAAGAGGACGACGAGCGCAGTTCGCAGCAGTAGAAAGAAGAGAGTTTTCGCGATTCTGGGTAGGACAAACGCTAGGAACCAAGGTGTGAATGAAGAAAGGTGTTTTAGCCGGTAGAAGACTGGCACTACCAGCAGCCCGATTCACGGAAAAGTTTAAGTGTAAGTTTAGTTCGAAGTTCGAACGAAGTTCGATTCAAACCCTCCGTGAATAGGTACATAGACTGTAGATAGTCGCCGCCTACAATAATTATTATTACCAGCAGCCCTATTCACAAAAGTTTGAATCGAACTTCGTTCGAACTTAGACTTAAACTTTTCCGTGAATCGGGCTGCAGATCCTCTGGGCCAAGTTTCTAATGACGGACCCCCCCCCCTCCCCGCCCCCAAAAGCCTTAATTAGTATCTATCTATGTTGGTTCATATACATAAAATCTTTGAAGGATCTAGCTAGAGATTAACATTTTTTGTTAGTCTACTCATTAATTTTGTTGTTAGCACAGATCTTAACGGCCGATAGCCGCAATAATTATTACTCTTAACAATTATTATTGTTATTATGGTTATATGCATTTCTCGTCTGCTAACAGCTTGCATCAAACATCAATTATTTTTTTACAAAACATACCTATAGGATCGCCGTTGTTATTGATGTTTGTAAACGCCGTATTTATTTTTGTAAACGTTGATAACCGTCCTTGTAGTATTGATAATGTTTGTAAACGTTTATAATAATATAGCCGTAGTTATTTCATTGATGATATTTGTCAAGTTTGGGTTGGTAGCCCATTCGATTCGATTCGAACAGTCATGGGAGCGAATCTTGGGCCTACCATTTTCATATTCTCAAGCTTTGTGTGAAAGATGTCAAAAGTGTATTTGTGTTCACTTTGAGTGAGCCCATGTTCATTTTACATACGAAATGTTTATAGCCGTCTTTATGTTATTGATGATGTTTGTAAACGTTTATAGACGTCGTTATGTCATTGATAATGTTTGTAAACGTTTGTAGACGTCGTTATGTTATTGATGATGTTTGTAAACGTTTATAGACGTCTTAGTATTATAGATGACGCACAAGGTCATAAGCAATGCTAATTGTTATTACATTACGACTTACCAAGGATCGTGCACACAATAATATGTCCATCGTCTAGGTGTAACGAGTGGGTGAATTCATATTATATTTTCAACGAAGATAATGTTTATTTTTATTTGTATTTTTTCTTATCTGGTATGTACTTATACACGTCTTGCAGGTACCAAATCTTGACGTTTTGAAGTAAGTCTGTCCCCTCGGACATCCTCTAAATGATGGTGTGTAGAAGGCCTTCCATTTCATATCATTTTATCCTCTTCATCCAACGCAGCCATAGATCTACCAGCTTTACGGTAGATCTCCCGATTTCGTCCCTTGCCTACCAATCTATCGAATTCAGCCAGAAATCTACCAATTTAGATAGTTACCCATATGAAAATTCATTTTTTTATAAAATGTCCTTTTTTCAGGAAATTTCGACCCCTCTGGATACTAAATTTAGGAATAACCTTTTTTTAGGAATATTTACCTAACCGGATAACAAAAACCTATCTAATTATGTTTAGATTCTTGTGACCTTTTCAGGACTAGATCTTAAAGAAAAAATAACAACTAATGACTCTAACAATTCATTACTAATGTTCGATTTTTAAATGGAACAAACCACTACGGGCTTACGACCGTCTTCTACTGTTATTTCGAAGGCTGGCTTAGTGTGATCATTTACGTTAACAACGTTCAACAACGTAATTAGAACGTTGTGCACCAACAAAGCCAATAGGCAATAAATATGAGACATTAACAAAAATGGATATAGTCATATCCTGGCGCCAAATACATGACAGCAGTCGCAGTCTTTAAATTTGGTTGCTCTCTTGTTCTCAACAATTTCCAACTTTTATCTCTATTTTTCATTTTATTATTAAATTTCTACTTGTTGCATACATGAGATTTTTCGACATGTTGAACATGTTGAGAATTCTCATGATTAGGAGTTTCGGAGACAAACATTACCACCTAATGGCGAACGTTGTTAACGTAAAGTGATCACACTAAGCCAGCCTTCGAAATAACAGTAGAAGACGGTCGTAAGCCCGTAGTGGTTTGTTCCATTTAAAAATCGAACATTAGTAATGAATTGTTAGTCATTAGTTGTTATTTTTTCTTTAAAAACCTATCTACCAATTTCCCTCCAAGGATTCTCTGTAGCTTCGAAGAGGCACATCCTCACATAAGGATACTCCTCACACGTTGGAATCCATAGGGAGGAGTCTCGTTTCTTGGAATTGACACATAATTTCTATTATTGGTAAGAATGACATAAAAATATATACGAATTTGAAACTTTTTGCGATTTTAAAGGCTCGTCGTTGCACTTTCGTCCAATAAAAACGTTTGGAGCTATAATTTATTTTGAATCTGTTAGAACTCGAAGCAAATTTTCAACGGTTTGCTTTATATAGATGGACATTAAATCATGCTGTGATAATATCGTACGAGTGTAGCTCTGTGATATGCCAGAACTTACCGCATATGTATGGATGTAATAACAGTGTTGATGGAACAAACATAACACACGAGTAGTGGTAGTGGTACGAACAAGAAAAGTCGGTTAAAGAAGTATGATCTCATAAAGCGAAGTAGGTAATGAGTCATCCTGGATAGGGAAATAATCACAAACACATTATGTCATTCCATCGGCTACCAGCGTATGTCACACGGACTCGATCCATTATGCGTTGGTACAAATTGGCAATGATTCCTAATTGATCAAAACACAGGGCTACATTGTAATCTTCATTGTTTTTAAAGCATTTAAAGCCTACCCCTATTCCAAATATTACTCACTAACGTCAGTTCTCACGAGAATAGTATTCTGTAGGGACGCTATACACGTTTCTATATAAAACTTTGTTACTTCACGCCAGCGTAAATATCACGGAAACTTAGAATAGGGATACTTTGTCCCTATTCTGTTTTTAGTTGTTCTTAGTGAGATGGCAGGTGTCGAGAAGCTTTTGATACATGCTTTCTTTACAAGTCCGGACTTCAGACTTCAGAGCCACTCCAGTATGCAGCGACGGATATCGCCCTGTCACTCGCCCTCTTAAGGTCCTCCACCCCACAAGTCACTTGCATCGACGAGCACGTCAACAAGTGTTAGTCGTCCTGCAGCTCCCCACAGTCAAAGCTTACTTCCTCGCCCTCAAGGAAGCCCTGAAACTGGTTACCCCCACTCTGATCTATTCAAGCTTTTGATAAAGGTGTCAAAATAATAAAAAAAAACATACCAGAAAAAGTTCACTTGAAAAACTACATTTTTTCGAACACAGACACTTATTGTTTCCCTACTTCTTTCAGGAGGAAGTGGCGCTTCTAGTACTCTTAGCGCGTAATTTAATGCTTTTTTCTTATTATTTTTATCAAGAATTGCGATTATTCTTCGTCTTTCTGGATTCGTTGCTGAACTATGCCCAGAACTGAAACTAAGAAGAAACAAACACACATATCCAGTCTTGAAATTTTTAATTCTACACATTTAAGACATGTTTTGTTATGCTTAAAGAACAGTGCATATTGTATAATTTTGTTGCGTTTGTCTGCGTGAAGATTACTATTTGTTTGTATGTGTGTGTGTGAGTAATCATGCATGTATATGTGCTCAATCCTAATATATTTATGTCATTGCCGTATTTTATTCGTTTATGCATCGTTGTCTTAATTTGAAAAGGTTCTAACTTTTTCACAAAAGCATATTTGCTTAAAATGTTAGTTGGTTCGTTTTCAAATTATGTAATCGATGTGTGTTTTCATAAATAAAACGTGACTTTGAACAATCCACAATAAGCCAATGGGAAAATATTCTAGTTAACTTGTCACACAAAATCACTATAGTAGAAATGGTACTGTATTTTGGTGCTCGCTTAAATCGGGTAATACACTAACTGTCGGTTTCAAAAAAAAATGTTCTAAAGACCACTTTAGCTAAAGGAACTTTTAAATTTTAAAGTCTCCTTTAAGTAGGCGCGTTTCATAAAAAAATATTCCCGCTCATTTCAGCTAAAGTTGGAAATGTCAAAAAATATTTGAAAGTTGCTAGTATTACCATGGATATCTATGGAAAACATTAGGTTGTTTACTAAAATTTTCGCGGAATTTCTGTTAATCTGTCAATTACATTTCTCAATAGAGCACCAATGTGCCGTTATTGTTGTTAATTTATTATGGTTTATGAATCAATAAATTAAATCTGAATATTCTTCCCGTTTTGCCATGTTTTCCACCCTATTTTAGTCATTTTTGTCCACAATGTCACCGTATACAAATAATGTTCATCATTTGTGACAGAAGAGCGCCACGAAAGTTTCTACGAACTCCGGTGGTAAAAGATTGAACTACACTAAATTCGATTTTATATCCCATAACGCCAGCGGGACATTAACATAAAGTGTCTTTTTTTTGTTATGAAACGCGTTATTTTTTAAAGAAAACCTAAAGTCACGTTTATTTTTTATGAAACCGACTGTTAATTCTTTATTTAGTTTCGTCAAAAGATATTGGAAAATCGGCGACTTCTCACGAAGTGAGCATTAAAAATTTAATGAGAAATTTTCTTACAAATGATTTAAATCTATTGTGGTATATTGAAAGGAATGAGAATATTAAGAAGGAATGTGATATGGAAGTTAGTGTTGTTGTATGTAACTAAGATGAAAGTCAATAAGTTGAGATTGTTTGGGCATGTGGAAAGAATGGATGCAAATAGAATGGCAAACAAACTTAATAAGGCTAAAAGGTAAGTTGTAAGAAAGCGTGGACGACCGAGAATGGCGTGGATCGAACACATCGATTCCGTCGTCAAGGAAGGCCAGGTCAGAAGTAAGAGAAATAGGAGAGGTTGTATGAGAAATTTTATGTCGGTGAAAGAAGCAAAAAAATGTGTGTATAAATACGTGGATATAAAAGGCTCACCCAGTTCTCCCTGACTTACCATTACGAATTACCGCGTGATGGATAACAAAAAAATCAACTGTTTCCATTACCACCTAATGGCGAACGTTGTTGACGTAAAGTGATCACACTAAGCCAGCCTTCGAAATAACTGTAGAAGACGTTCGTAAGCCCCTAGTGATTTGTTCGATTTGAAAATCGAACATTAGTAGTGAATTGTTAGAGTCATTAGTTGTTATTTTTTCTTTAAAATCAACTGTGTTTAAAAAATTAAAAGAACATTTCATATCGGATCGATTTTTTTAATCTAAGCCATTCTTGCGCCAACCGTATCAAAAATCACTACAAAGAAGTAGTTCAGTAACATAGACAAAATAAATTCAATTTATATATAACATACGTCACAGAAGTGTTGACAACAATAGAATATCATACTCATCAATACAATATTACTATTTTGTATATTTTAAGTTAACTGTCTCATACGAAAGAGTTTGAGTAAATACCAACCTCTATAGCCTAGTTGTACTAGTGTGGACTTCAGATCCGAGGTCCCGGGTTCGATTCCCGGTCGGGTCAGAGTTTTTCTAAGTGTTTTTTCACATGAAATTTCTACCCGGAGTTGGCCTGTCTCAGATTGGACGGAACCGGTTGACTGGAAAAAATTGCCTCAGGCAATAAGTTCCGCCGGCTATACTGACACCTTTGTATGGAAAAGTGTTAGAGAGACACTATTTTAGGTCGGTGTAGCAAAAAAATAATGGTAACAATATCATGATATAATTTGTAGCTTACTTATAGGTTGTAATTTGAGCATAACTGTTGTGAATTGCTTGCAAATTGTTCGTAATTTACCTCGCATTACTACGCAAATTACTGTTTGCGGGTTTTGCGATAATACCCTTTAACGTAATAATACTGCTTAAGCAGTAGTTCTTGAACTTTTTCGCTGCGTTGAAACCTTAGTTAGTTATGCGCTGTTTCTAAAATTGTCTACTTAGATGATTAAATATCCGGGCGATAACTGAGCGAATTATGAATTATTTGAATGAAAAAAAGGCTGAATCTCATTAGATTATGATTTCATTTATTGATGGTATGTAAAAGAAATGAAAGTTTATTTCTATTATCATTTATTTTTCACCCATTGGCAGTATTGGCCCATTCAGGCACTGGAGAGTGTCAATACAGTAAAAAAATTACAAGTTTGTACGAATTTCACACCAATACAGACAAACACAGAAAATTTAATAAACATCTAGTAACAGAAGAAAAAAAAAACAAAAACGATAAAATGTACACCTAGTAACAATTATTAATAGAGTGATGAAACTCATTGTTAGTATATATTATTGCTCGTGCGTGGTGTAAATGGTCAATTTTGCAATCGTCGGATATTAAAACTGTTATTATGAAAAAATTACAATTTACTACAAAAAAAAAAAAACAACTGAGAGAATATAAAACAATCAGAACAAAGTTATTGCTCAATGCAGTGAGGTGTAAAAGACTATCCCGCATATCGTCATTTCAGAGATTTTCTACTTCAGAAATGCGGCCTATTTTTGGGACATAGTGATGTGGACTTAGTCACGTAAGTTATTATTATTGATGCTACAAAAAAGAGCTATGCTTTGCGCGTTATAAGGATAGCAATGGTGCAAAAGGTGGTCAACCAATGAATGGTTTAACAGGTAATAGACCAAAGAAGTAGTGGCTAACACACCACCACAGATAGAGCCAGAATCATTAATAAATACTTTATACATCCGATGGCCGTACTACAAATACTATGTACATAGATAAAATTAATAAAAAAAAAACGATACCACAGTTTCAGCATGAGTGGTGCACTAGTTGTTAGATTCACTGCAAAAGCTCATGCTACGCAATGCATTAAAAATATTGTCGTTGCACACAAAATATGAGTCTTGTATAAATATTGTCGCATGCTAAACTAAGTTCAGCTGCAAGTTTCGTTCAGAATAAAATTTGGAGTAATTTTGCGTACACGCTAATTTTTACGTGACTTTTATTTTATGCGCGATGACGATATTATAATTCCGGATTGGTTAATTGACGCATCATTTCCCCCCTAGTATCTGCATTTGCAGAATCATAGTGTTAGTATGATCATTTGATCATAGTGTTAGTATGATCATTTGATCATACTAACACTATGATTAGCTAGAACTAAATTATGTCAGCAGTGCGTCACTCATAGCGTAGTGCATAATGTCATAGAGGGATTTTCCAGTATTTTCCTTTTGACTAAGCCATAATATAGTACAAATTCAGTGTGCCTAAGGTATTTAAGGGTACACCTGACGTCAGATCAATAACTTCCTGATTCTCCTGTCCCTCACCCTTAGCCTACATCCCTTTGCCCCAATATCCACGCACTGTTCTTTGCTGTTTATCTCTCACCTAACTCGCTATGAATGTTTGTGTGGTGTGGAAGAAGAAGAAAAGTACCGCTAGTCTACCTACCCCGTGACATTAATGCTGGCATGAAGTAACAAAATTTTGTATGGAAACGCGTATAGCGTCCTTACAGAATACTTCGGAAAGCTTCGTAGCCCATACAAAACTTCCGTGAGTTTCTCACTTACGTTAGTGAGTAAAATTCGTAATAGGGGTACATCAGGGTTATTTACGAAAAAGTGAAAGTTTAGAACTAGGTAGGTAAAGTTAAGAGTGATTTATACCTAACACCTTTTTTAGAAAAATGTATATGGGCTCACTCAAGTGATTAAATACACTTTTGACCCCTTTCACACTAACCAAAGGGTTATGTTGTGAACATTGAAATTTGTCTCATTTACCTAAAAATGATTTTATTTGGAGTTATAGTGTAATACTTTAGTTTGAACTAAGCTTTTTAGTGAATACATCTGCTGGTCATGAAAGATAACGTGGGCATGCCGGAAAGCGGGTTCCTGTTTTTGCTGTGCGTATGCGCATCAAAACCATATAAACATTCTTTGCGCCGATCGGCGCCGGTCGGAATCAGCGTTCTTTGTGTTTTCAACCTTCTCCAGATGATGAGTTCTAGAGGAGAATAAGAGTCGCATTTATCTGTAAGAAAAAAGACTTTTACGTAGATACTGATCAACCGATCATCACCCGTAGCGTGTTAATGACGTAGATTGACTTAATGACAAAGCGAAACCTAATTAATTAGAAAGAAATCCATTAGGGACTTTATTACGGAGTTGATGAATAATTTATCAACAACTATCTTTTTGCCCTTCCATTAAAAATGAAATTTTGTAGAATGAGCGCCTGAAGTTTACATATAGAGTTTTATAAAAGTAGTAGTGATAGCCGACGTCGGGAGGTCCTGACAAAGCACTTGAAGAAGAAGATATAAAAAAAAGTTAACTGTGTTTAAGAACACTTCCAGAGGTTTTGCACGGATCTGCGCAGAATAATATCTGATGTAACATCTATATTTTCAGCTTGATGTTTCCACAAACAAAAATACATACTTGACTGTATTATTATGTATTACCTAGATATTGATCTGATGGCGCATATTACCTATAATTTGAAGACTATCTAGTTTCCATCTTACAAATTATCGACGGTAAGAAGAAGAAAACTACTTGATCTTTATTCACTCCACGCCATTCTTTTGCAGATAAAAAACTATTAATCTTCTTGCATGCTCTTAATTATTACCTGCACCATAATAAAGATTTCAAAAATGTCAACAAATTGAGCATGCATTCTGGATTAAATGTAATGAAGTTACTTAGCTTCATATTCCCTTTAAGTGTCTGTACACATCTGAACACACGCAGCCAATGTAACGTAGCATGCAACGTATCAAATTTCCATAGTAATGCAGTGGGTTCCTAGGGAACGGTTCGTCATCTGACAAGACGGCGTCTTTCAAAATTATATGACAATGATGTTTTTTTTTACTACGGAAACTATATTGGCAATGTTCTCAACTAACATATTCACCGCTGTTTATAGTAGCGGCGTATCCGTAGGAACCCAGACCATAAGCGGTGGTTCGTGACGAACTATGGAATTTTGATACGTTGCATATGCTACGTTACATTTTGTATGAAAAACGTCTATACGTATCGAATGCGAGAATCGCATATAGACGTTTTTCATACAAAATGTATCGCCTAATAGTCACTTTTTTCAAGTGACTACCCTACACTTGCTATACAGAATAGGGGTCCAGGTCATTATTAAACACCATATTATTTTTTAAGGATTTTGTATAAAAACAGGCGGTTTTATTTGTCGTATCAGCTAATAGTTTCTACGATGCAGTCCACGATTTATTATTTTTCTTCAATCGAGCAATAAGTACGTGTAACATTAAAAGAAATATCAAATAATTAACAGACAAAAGTTAATTATTTGATGACATCTGTTTTTGATAGGTACCGTAAAACGTTGTTTTTACGCTGTTTCATCGCATCTTATCAAATATTTCTTCCTGCCGACACTAGGAGGTCAGCGTCCTATTACGCTCTGACCGATTTTAATCAGAGTATCCTATAGTAGTTGTTACCTATCGTGTAACCTCGTGGTACCTACTACCGTTCTTCCTGCCGTAGGTCGTTACTCCGCTTATGCTCTGTTTTCCTAGGACTACGGTACTGGTATAGCGGTGAATGTCAACATACAAAAATACATGTAGGTATATGTTATTTTTTCTCTATTTTTTTTAACTAAGTATCTACGCATGAAAGGTTTTTTCATGTGTTTTATTTGAATGCTCAGACGTTGATTGCACCCATCTAACAAAGCAAAATAGCTATGTGGGAGATACACGTTATTGGAGCACTGGATATTCTATGTGTTTGTTTCATGTTTTTTTTTTATTTGTGTTTTTCAGTGTTTTGTTGTTGTCTCTATTAAATAAATAGAATATTGTCCATATTTTTATTTTATTTTATTTTATTTTTATTTATGATATACACGGCCTAGGCCTTTTACATGTTATACATTACATAATATCGTACAAATCAGAAAAAAAATACAATATATTACACCAATAACGGTTTTGTTAAAAGATATAAATCATAGAGAATCAAATGAAATTGTAGTTTCAAAATAGTCAAGACAAACACAGTAGAATATCGAAGATAACAATGTTTTAGTTGTATAATAGAAATTTTGGAAAAATAATGGGTTTGAAATTTTCACATAGAACTTACATTCACAGAAGAAATATCGAATTGAAACAATATCACTGAGCCAGTCAATGGCAGAAAGACAATAGGGACGTCAAACATAAAGATAACAAAAAAAAAACAATGTCAACATACAAAAACCACAGAGTCAAGATACATTCAGTTAAGGTTCAAAACAGTCGACAAGCTACACATGTCTGAAACAACATTAAAGGAGACCAGGACTGAAATCATATTGCAGTCCTTTAGAGAAACGTACAGAAAGATAATTAATCCTAAATATGACTCTACACATAGCGGTACTTAAAAGGTATTCAACACAATGATCCGACAACCAACCAACCGCCCGAAATCAGTTCAATGAAAATAAAAAGTTGATAATTTTATGTTTATACTTGAGGAAACTGTCGGCAAAAACATCAGCTTGGTCACCCATCAGGTTTCCCAGTCTGTGGATTCTATTGATCGGAGAGTGGTATGTGTAATTATTACTAGTGTTTGATTCGCGGAAAACAACACACTGTCTGGTGTTCCTGGCCGGAATTTTGAAGCAGACCAGTTCCACCAATTCGGTGGAATCGATTGCGCCATTTATTAGTTTATGAAGGAAACACAAATCAAACATCCTTCTACGATCCGCCAAGCTAAGGAGTCTGAGCTCGCCCATCAGAAAGGCGTAATCAATCCTCTCGACCGGTATTCCCATTTTGTAATTTATAATCCTCAAGAACCTTCTCTGCACTCTCTCCAATGCATTGATATAGACATTGTAATGTGGTGACCATATTGAGGTGTTATATTCCAATATTGGTCTTACGAGAGATACAAAGAGAAGCCTGTAGGAATCGATGGACTGAAAGTCCGTCGCCAGTCTGAAGACGAAGCCCAGAGTCCTCAAAGATCTACCGACAATCTCCTCTATGTGCAATTTATAGGTCAGATCCTCAGAGAAGGTGATGCCTAAGTCTCTCAAGCTTGTTACGCAATCGAGTACTGTGTTGTCGATCGAATAATTATAGACAATCTTGGACCGAGTTTTGTGAAATCTGATGATCTGGCATTTTGCGATATTAAGAATAAGTTTGTTTTGTCTGCACCATTCACCAAGTCTATCCAGATTTTTCTGTAGCACCGCGCAATCAGACAAGTCTTTCACAGTCTTATACAACTTGAGGTCGTCAGCAAACAACAACACACCCACATCTCTGAAGATCTGAGCCATGTCATTTATAAAAACATTGAAAAGTATTGGCCCCAAGTGCGATCCCTGAGGCACGCCGCTGGGAATGCCAACCTCTGGTAGAATTTTCGAGTGAAAAAACACTGCTTAGAAAAACTCTGACCCGTGATCTGAAGTCCACGCCTATACATCTAGGCTACCGAGGCCGAAACCGAGACACCCACAGAACACTGAACAACACAGAGAAAATCATGAAATACATAAAACCTTCAGTGCTCCAATAACAGACACATCCCGGATAGCTATTGTGCATAGTTAGGTGGGTACAATCAACGTAATTTCGACCGATGCATCTGTTTTCGACTATGTTTACAGGACACATTATGACAATCGTACCAACAACTATCAAAAAACTGATAAATATGTGTTTTTTATTGTCAAAAACACTAAGAAGGTTAACTTCGTTAATTGTTCTCGTAAAATGATTCGAGCAATTTTCTTATTTTTTTTCTTTCATAAGAACCCTCTCCTTATAATAGCAAACACAACAAAAAATAATTAGGGAAATTATTGCTCCAGCCCTTCACGTGCCGATAACTACTAATATGAGAAATGGGACTTTATTTTTATATATAGAGATTTCAAACTTAGAATCATTCTTGCAAACTCCCTGGACAACATTGTACATAGATGTTGAACAGCCGTCTAACTTATAAAAAATTCGTTAATCGTAAGATTAACGAATTAATCGTATTATAAATCACTGATCAGTTTTTACTTAAATTATAAAAAAATATTTAATCCGCGTTTGTTATGTATGAAGATGACATTTCATACAAAAATTTGTAAACAAACAAATAGTAGCCGGGCAACGCGAGTGGTAGCTACCATTATTCGCTGTGTCAGATTTGAACGAGTTATAGATGCAGAATAGGTACCCTATTTTTTAATTATTTGTTTTATATCAAAATATAGTTAATTCCTTATTAAATCATACGAAACCTTTATGTTTCAGCCAAAATGAACCAATTCATGTTTGATCACTTCAAAATAACCAATAATAAGCCAACAATCCTTTATTAAATGACCTTTTTTATGGCAATGATGGCACTCTATATTCTTTTTAGGGATTGTCGAATTGTCGTTTTCAGCTGAAGATTTATTCCAACAGTCTTTTGCAAAATTACCTTTTCTTTTACAAAATGTAACATACTATATCTCTTTTTGTAATTACATATGGTTTTCTTTTACTGACAGTAAGAGCTATTTCAACTTCCTCCTCTTTATTTTGGGAGCATTCTTCATCCAGCAGTCTAGCTGTCAAGTATTGAATTGTTTCAATTGTTTGCTTATTCTCTGGAACGCTTAACCAAGCTTGTCTAATTTTAATATTTGTAACTACTTAAAATGTATTCTTTGAGTATTTTCTTATAAATTTAGTTGGTGCATCATGGTTCTTCTTCTTCGTATGGTCGCTCACAATCTGACCTCCAGAGACCGAAACCATTGGATCGCGTCTACCGTCAGTGCGTGCAAATCCTGTAGTCCTTTTTCAAATGCGTATATGGGGCAATCGTTAATCAGATGGTCGATTGTTTGTGTAATCCCACATGCACATGCTGGTGAGTCCATCCATGGTTGTAAGACCTCGATGATTACGGGAATGCAATATTTGCTTTATTTTTTTACAATTTCTATTATCAAAATGATAAACCAAAACAAAATAGACTAAAATATGAAGGGAGCACCTAATTGGACTTGAAAAAAACTTAAAAACAGTATATTTCTTACAGAAAGCGTTGTTGTACACTCGAAACCATTGTCAGTTGACATGAAATCCATTCTTTCCTAAATCATCGTGTATTATATTTATGTATTGCTGTTCCCGCCAAGTTATTGGTTAGGCATACTATAGCAGCCAAAATTGTGTCTCCTTCGGTTGTCATCGCACTCCTTTGTACTGTGTAATTATTGACGTGAACGCTGGTCAGAAACTTATACATCCTGCCCAGCGTTCGATTACCTTGATAATTCATCATGAAGTTACATTATTTCCTAAACTGTGATATTTTTTTTTGTATATAGACTACCTGACAAAATGCTGGTCGTAGCTCTTTACACTGCAACCAGCATTGCTCTTGTATGATGTTCTTTGGACTGTTCTCTGCCACTATAAACTATTATTTTTTTCTCCATGTATATTTTTCTGTGCCTGTGATTCTTTTTTGTCTAGTTTTCTGATTTTTTTATTGTTATAATAAATAATGTTCAAATAACGATTCCAAGTGTCCGAATGGACCTAAGGATGATATATAAAATACAATAAACAATAAACACGGCGGGCTAAAATCTACAGAGATCAGCTCGCAATCAATCGATATGGGTTAAACTACCGCTGAACTCTTATTTTCCACTGATCAGAGTTTTTTAATAAAGCAGTATATTATTATGCGGAAACTTTATGCTCATGCATGCTGTGTAGCCGGTAGCGTAATAATGGTGCATGGCGCATCAGGATGCTGATGTTCTCTGCAATGCAGATGAAATATACCGAAGGTACACTCCTCAAGGTATTGTGTAGATATATATGTTACTAGAAATTAATGAATCATGGGAATTGTGTATCTACATTTCCTAAGAATCTTAAACATTTTCTAGGAATGTTTGGTCTTAATATAACACGTATTTCCTAACCATTTTTCGCAATTTGATTACAGAAATGTCAAAAATCTCGATAAAAATTGGAGTCGACGCAACTCAATCGTCTATATATTATAACAAAACAATTACACAAATAGTATGGACAACAATAACACCAGTAAAGTATATACGTAGACATTAACAGCGAGTAGGTTGGAAGTAAGACAAACAACAGAAAAAAATTCTTATGTAACAATATGTGCAGGCTCAGCTGAGGATAATGGGAAGAAGGATAGGGGTGAGGGATAGGAATAAGGGACAAGGAAGAAGCTAGAACATAAAAGAAGTTATTTTAAGAATATATTCTTGCTTCAGCCATTTTCTTGAGTCCAAGGGTCTCCCTCTTGAACTTCCATAACTCTCTGTCGGACGCGCTCTCTATTGCAATCTCATATTATTGTCCGGGGTCTTTCCATAGTTCTACATCCTGGCCTAGCGCCCTCTACGTTCACCTACAGTCAGACATAATAATAGAACCTGCCTAGTTGCACTTTTGTTCCGCTCTTCTTTGAACTACGTCACTCGTCAAATTCAAAATTTTAGTGGATGCTAAATTTTAGCTGAACCGATACAGAGTTGGGTCGTTGCTAATATGCTAGTTATAAAAATTATATTAACAAATTAGATAATTTTCTTTTTCTATATAAATTCTATAAAATTACGGATAATGTACCTACAATTCCCGTAACAAACACGTATAGGGACGAATCTCGCAGATTCCTCTAATTTCGGAACATTTTTGTTTTATATACGAATTAGGTAGTTGCAGCGGACGACAATAATTAATATGTATTAAATCTTCAAAACACTTTTATCAACTTTATAGTAGGTACTTCGACATATTGTACAGTAAAAAAAAACTTTGAGTACCTATACTATTAATACTGCAAAGTTTTTCTTTTACTGTACAAATGTATAAAAAGAATAGTTAACAGAAATGTTTCAAATGTTTCAACCAACAAAGCCAATAGGCAATAAATATGAGACATTAACAAAAATGGATATAGTCATATCCTGGCGCCAAATACATGACAGCAGTCGCAGTCTTTAAATTTGGTTGCTCTCTTGTTCTCAACAATTTCCAACTTTTATCTCTATTTTTCATTTTATTATTAAATTTCTACTTGTTGCATACATGAGATTTTTCGACATGTTGAACATGTTGAGAATTCTCATGATTAGGAGTTTCGGAGACAAACATTACCACCTAATGGCGAACGTTGTTAACGTAAAGTGATCACACTAAGCCAGCCTTCGAAATAACAGTAGAAGACGGTCGTAAGCCCGTAGTGGTTTGTTCCATTTAAAAATCGATCATTAGTAATGAATTGTTAGAGTCATTAGTTGTTATTTTTTCTTTCAGAAATGTTTCAACTCGAAAAACGTAAATCCACAGACTATATAAGAGGCAATAATAAAATATATGTACCTACCTAGTTGCTTATACGCCTAGTGAAGTAAAATGTAGAGAACTGTCGTAAAATCCTCGGAAAATGGAAAACAAATCTGCCCCCTAGCAAAAATTTCAATGTTCGATCATAGAAACAGTTTAGAAAATGATTCCATACAAAATCATCGAATGATTCGATCATTTTGATTTCAAAACACTATTATTTGCTTTCGCTAAAACTCGTACAGCCCCACAGTAGCTTGAGAGAGTAATAATAAACACACAGGAAAGTTTTCTCTTGTACAGAAATACACTCAAGCAGCGGCACAAACAGATCTACACAGGATTAAGAAAAATGAGGAATTTTCATAATCAACCGGGCAATTATTCTTCTTCGTTCGTATACATGCGATCATATTATTTTGGAGTTGTTCCGCGTCAATATTTTTAAGATCCTCTACTTCCCTAGGCGCCACCCTGCTCATCTCCTCGTGTGATCCCTCGATTTTTTAATGGGACAGCTCAGCACAATGTGTCTCACAGTCTTAATCTGGCAACTTTCACAAAAGGGATGATTTCAGGAAGGGATATGGTTTAACCGATTTAGGTATTGGAAAATCAAACAATATTTTTTTTATGCCTGTCATCCGATAGGATTTCTGCTAGTACATACAAATATTAATTCAATGAGTTCGTCTGTAGCTATAATAATATAAGCAATGCGCTGGAAGCACCACATCAAAAGTACATAGCAATGATATCAATAAATAAGTTTGAAATACTGCAATAACAAGTCATTGGATTCTCAATAGGTAGGTACTTACATATATATTTTGATATATTATATCAAATAAAAGTTTTCAGATTTAAGTATTGTGGTCCGACAAACATTGCTAACATTATTCCCATAATCATTTTGGAACGATCGGCAATAGTGTTCAAGTTATATACAAAATAACTTAACATACCTACTTCATAATATGTTACTTATTTCCTACCCACCGCCATCTTTTGAATTTTTATAAAATACAGTATGATAGTAGCTAAAGATGGAGGAGTACGAAATTTCGCTCACTTATAGTTTATATACCTAGAGAAGGAGTGGCGAATGCTAATATTTTTTATTAAAACTATGTATAAAAAATACATTAAACTTTATTAACATTATTAATACAATAAAAAAAATTACATTAACATTATTAAATAAAATTAATAAATTTATTAACATTATTAAATCAATAAAAAAAATTACAAACACTAGTGTAATGTTATGTATTAGATACTCACATACACTGTTTATCTGTAGTAAAATTGAGAATAGATTAATATTGTTTTTCTTTAATAATAATAGAAAAAACTTCGTAAATATCAACATTTTAAATTTGATCTCCACATAGCGCTCGCCCAGTCTTTGACAATGGAACCAGTAGGTAATAATCCAAATTAGTTATGGTCCAATTTCGAACACTGGTCGACCCCTAGTTTTTGTGATTTCCTTAAACACTTAGATATTTGAAAATTGTCTGGTCTAATCGGGTGGGTCGGCTAGTAAATAATAAAACGGCTAGTAAAAAATAAAGTATGGATTCGTCAGGTTACAAAAGTCTCGCCATGCACCCGTCACTAGGTCTTTTTCTGGCGCCGACAAGTTGAGAGTTCATATTATATTATATTATATATATATATATATATATGTTTGTCAACTAGCACTTCGTGGCTCAAACCGTCTGTTAATTACCGGGGATGTTGGCTCATTTCTACTTGTTGGCTCTTTTGTCACATACTTGATCAGAGTCAAAATGAGATTTTTACATTTTCGGTATCACCACGTGATCCTGAGCCGATTCCTGCCTATAACTCATTTTGAGCCAATATTTGACATTTTGTGTGACCATATATACACTCCGATATACCTTTTTATCTGAAATATACATTCTCACTTAGGAAATCATTTTGACAATTTATTAAACAACAATAATTGATCAAAAATTGCAACGTTGCCAAATCATATTACTGTATCAATGCCATCCACGAAAGTAAATAAATTAATGTAGCAAGTCCCCACATTTGTAAAAATGTGATAACATTTGTATTAAGATCAGAAACAACGCCTATACGAACGCGCGAACCTTTTGTTGAATGCGCATATTTTGTTTGGCTCAGTTGCGTAACGAAGACATTACCAATACTATTACACTTAAACATCGCTAGGCTTGGGGGAATTTTATCAAAATGCGAATATAAACAATTAAAAACACGTATGAGAGTCGTACAAATGATTGAACATTTTAATAAATACGCATGATTTACATTCTTACAACTTATTTTTTCAATATTACGATTTTATGAATGAATCGTATTTACGCACTTGATTATTATTGTTTTGAATGGGATACGAGAAGGTTGATCAATATTATGTGATATCGTTTTGTGACCAATATTTGATCTCAAATGTGTTAATTATTTGTTATCAAATTAAATTTATACTATGTAGGTACACCCCACCTCTCACTATGACACCTCCAACCCTAATGAGATGAGGTATGGATACTATCCATATTTTGTATCCAACACTTTTTGTGTATGGATGCCTCGGAATGGCGACATTGGAGAAGCGCAGGGATGAATACCTTTGCAGGCACTTCTACAAGTTACTGCATGGTATCATTCATAACCCTGACATCTTAGAAAAAATTAATTTCTACGTACCAGATTCCTATGGCAGATCTCGACATCACAAACTATTTTATCCACCCACAGGCAGAACAAATATGATTCACCACTCTGCCATTAATAGAGTGATAGAAATTTTCAACAAGTTACCGCAATCTGTAGATATATTCAATATAACATATAATGAATTTGTTAATGTATTAGAAATCATAATTTAAGAGCTTGTGTACTATCGCTGCTTTGTTTTTTTTTTATTGTTTTGGTGATGTGTTGTTACCTAATCATTGTGTAATTTGTACAAAACTGTTTCATGGCGCTCAGCAAGGTATTTACTGTTATGCTGAGTGACATATCATTGTATCATAAATAAATAAATAAATAAATATACAGAGTCGATCAGGTAAATAAATAAATAAAACATTATTGAAATAAATTACACATATATTATGATATAGTATAGGTACATTCAGAGTCAAACGGCGGACGTATCCCGAAAAATCTATTCCAGCCAACCCACATGGTAGTATGAGTTTTTTATATATTTATTAATTCTATAATAAATAAAACTAACAACACTATAATCTTATCATAATCTTATCTACGCATTTTCATATTATAATATTATAATATACTTATTCAATAACATAATATTATTATTTTTTCTTTTTTTTACTAAAAATCTTAGTTTCATTTTGGCATTCAAATAACAAGATAGTATTACATTTTTGCAATTTGTATTAAATTAAGAAAAGTTAGGTATAGTTCCCATACATAAATATTCAATTTAACTATTAAGCTTTATCCATCTTAAGAGTAATTAAAGTCTCAGTGTCCTATATTGTAATCTTTTTGGTACACTACTTACTATTGGTTAACTTTATAATGTATATCGATTGTGTTTTGCCAACTATGTATTTTGTTTGTGACTATATTGTAATTGTAAAAGGCCTCGGCCGTATATTATTGAAATAATAAATAAATAATAAAAACACATTAGATTTGACATAAAAAAAACATCACATAATCAACATACGAGCTAACCACAACTTCGTTGTGGTCTCTAACTAACCCAAAGATTATTATAAAGTATGCAAGTTACGTGATCAGCCCAACCCATGAAGGAAAGTAAGGTACAGGTAGTAAGAAAACGAATAAACTTTGGACCAAATGTAAAGTTATCAATTTATTAACTTTTACGCCGTGTCCTTATAGGGGTAAGCAGAGAGAAGAGACTTCCACTCTTTCCTATCCACATACTTTTTTTCACTATCATACTATTCCGCATGCATGTATCCTATTTCTTTTATTCTAGACGTTGCATTTCTTTAAGATCACATATCGATATATTCTACCCATGTCGATCTTCCACCTATCCTTTCAGGCAGGTAAAAAGTCACTCTATTTTCATTCATCCTCTCTATATGTCCAAACTCTCCAAACACCACACTTTGTTTACATTCATTCTTGTTACTAAACTATTTTTTTATCTCTCATTATTTCCTCATCTATCATTCCGTTTCCGATCTCATCTTCAGCATTAATAGCGCACATCCTACGCAACATTCTCATTTCTACCATTCTTCCTTCATACTACTTTCTTCCTTCTTGGTCTACGTCCATGTCTCATTACCATACATTATACTTAGATGGTATAAAAATTGCGTTGAGCACAAGCTTCTTCACTTAAAGCGAGAAAATCTACACATACGAGTAGAGGTGGGCATTATAACGAAAGCTGATAAAAATAATCGATAAAAAAAATAACCACTCTAACGTTATTCATATTAAACCTTTATCGTTATTCGTAAGCTGTGAAAAAAAGTCTTAACAAAAATAATGTCTCAAAAAAAATTATTTACACCTTCAAAATAATCGTCTAAAATATCACAATATTAGTTTCCGCCCTTAAGTAACTGACTGTTTAATATTCCACTATTATTTTGCACCTCTAGATATCCGCCTGTTAAAAGTAATCCACTATTATTTTCCGCCTTTACGTTATTCGTCTGATTTCTAACGTGGCCGTTTAAAATATTCAAACTATTATTTTGCACCTCTAGATATCCGCCTGTTAAAAATAATCCACTATTATTTTCCGCCTTTACGTTATTCGTCTGATTTCTAACGTGGCCGTTTAAAATATTCAAACTATTATTTTGCGCCTTAACGTTATTCCTCTATCGTGGCGTATACTATCACCGCCACTCTGTCGTGGCCTTGCCAACTGCACGACGCACTGTGGACAATAACCGGGTCTGGCTCTACTAAAATCTATAACTCCTTTATTTGTAAAGATATTCTTTCAAATATTTTACTATCAAAAGCAGAAGGTTTGTTTATTATGCTGATATGAAAATAAATAAGTTTTAATGTACAGTTATTTTTTTAAAAACATTTAAAAACTGACTTTTGTAAATAAAAATCATACTCACTTAATAGTCTATTTATTGACTTTTAATTCGATTTTAGAGTACGTAAAAGTAGTTTTGTACATAAAAAAACAGATAAAATGAACTAAAAATCAAAATAAAAATGATCTATACAGGGTGTATAATATAACAAATCAAAGATACTTTACTTGTAGAATCACAACTAAGCAAGTATATTTTGTTACATTTCAAATTCAAATATCTTATCTATTGCTAACAACTAATGGTATGTGTTACATATTTTTGGAAACCTTATTTTATATAGATAAATTTCAGCCATATAAATTTTTTTAAAAAAAGTTTTTCTTAATAATACTGTAAAATTATTTAAAAATAATATCTTCCATAAGTTTGTCGTAAGTTTTCACGTTTACCAACGTCTTCCGACGCGTTGAAATTTATGTTAAATTATAGCCTAGATATATATCCTTAACATATCAAAAAATTGGCTGCTCGGTTATGCTCTTTTAGAAGTTATGAATGATAAAATTACACCCAGTAATAGTAGAGTGCCAAAGAAAATCATAATGCTAAAACCAGGGCTGACTATCACAAAACTTATTTTTATGGTTAAACGTTGAACCATGTAAACAATTAATAAATTAAATAAAATTAAAATAATATATTTTTTCGATTTTATTCACAATGACTATTTAAAAGCATATATTTTTGATGGACATATAAATATAAGCGCGTGCGTATTAGATTTCATGACCTTCAGGATCAAAAAAGTAGATACAGAGTACCTACTTCATCAAATTCGTTCATTTTTTAAGTTACCTACCTATGGATTCCCAATAGTATTATGTTATTATAGGATCTGGAGCATGAAGAAGAGTATAAAATAAACCTATCTTCTATAATAGCATAAAGAAACTAATTGTGGAAAATTATTATTATTATTATTTTAATTGTATATATTGATCATGAAGTGTAATGTAAAAGCATGATAAAAGGGTTAAAGGATATTAATACCTATTGTTTTCAGCATATTTACCATTGTAGTTTTTCAGTAATATTAAAATTAATTGTTTGAAATGCTTATGACGTTACACCCTGAATAGAATATTCTCTTTTATTATTTTAGTTTATTTTATCTATTTTTTATATTATGAAAATTATTTTTCCTTAATTTAAAATCGAATTAAATTTCAGTAAATATATTATTAAGTGAGTATGATTATTATTTACAAAAAACAATTTTCATATATTTTAATAAAAATAACTGTACACAAATATTCTGCTATTATTGTGCAAAATTCTAAAACGATATCTTAAAAAATAAAAGAGTTATAGATTTTAGTAAAGCCAGCACTGGTTTTCGCAATAGGATTATCTGCGACACTCTACTTGTACCGTGTGTACTTTTTTATTCATAACTTCTAAATGAGCAAAAACGAGCAGCCAATTTTTTGATATGTTAAGGATATATACCTAGGCTATAATCTAACATAAATTTCGGCGCGTCGGGAGACGTCGGTAAAAGTGAAAACCTTCGTCAAACTCATGGAATGGATATTTTTTATGATTTTACAATATTATTAAGAAAACATTTATAATAAATAAAATACCAAAATTTTTTTGGACAAACATTTATCTATATAAAATAAGGTTTTCGAAAATATATAACACATACCATTAGTTGTTAGCAATAGATAAGATATTTGAATTTGAAATGTAACAAAACATACTCGTTTAGTTGTGATTCTACAAGTAATGAATCTTTGATTCGTTATATTATATACAAAAAAATGTTAAAAATGTAGAAATTTGATATCATTATAATGGTTAACATTTATTTTATCAAATGCAATTAAAAATATGTGGAAAATGTGTACCTAAAAAATCATTAAATATTTGCGACTGTTCTACCATATTCCACAGTGCGACGTGTACAAAAGAAAGTGAGTGGGTAGTTAGGTAGCTACCTATGTGTGTGTTCCTTGATTTACGTAGGTAATATAGTATTGCCTCGGCCTAACAGTTTTGTAATGTAACCCTCCTAAGTCCATTTTTTACACAAGGTTAAAACGGTTTATTTTCAATATAAAGTACAATTTTGATGATTGAACCAACATATTATAAAAATATTTATTTTATTAATCGTATTGAATTCTTCATTCTTAGTTGTGCGGTACTGAACCAGGATTTATGAACTTTGTCCATACAACAATAATATTACAAAGTAATAAAAAATCAAAATGGAAAAATTGTACGGTAGAAAATTTTATGTAAATATTGTTCATATTACATAATATAAATTATTGTTATTATTCTTTAATACTTTTTGTGCTGTGTAGATCGCGTGATTGTTTATCTTCAGGGGGTAAGTTGTTATTTTTTATAACTAGGTATACCTACCTATTGTATATATGCTACGAAATAAATAAGTCTTTTAGTTTTAAGCTTTTAAAAATAACGTTTGTTGAAATTAACGAAACAGCTATAACGTTTTTGAATTTAAGCCGTTATTCCCACCTCTACATACGAGTAGGTACATCTCCCTTTAATTTATTTAATTCTTTATGCACAGATTACAGAAATCGATTTTTAAATCACTTTTTATCATCTTATTTTACTGACATTTTGTATACTTGCTTGCTTTGGATGACAGTTTGATATTTTAACATCTACAATACTCTTCTTCTCATTCCAATGCGGCAATCCACTCTCGACCATAAAGAAGATTTTCAATTTTTTAGTCCAAATGAATAACGTGGTTTATTAAAAAAGATTTTTATACTTACGTATTATTTTATTCTTTTATTTTCAAAGGAATCGACATTGTTTAAATTGATTATATGAGTTTATTTTTAGACTAAATCATTTTTTATTGTAAATTTAGGTATATCAAAATATTATCTACTCACATAAGTACCTATAGATCCCTATCTACTTAAAAAAAACAATTAATTATAAGCTATATTGTGAATTTATAATATAACATATTTAAGTTTGTCTCTTATCTTACCCTTCAGTTTTAAGGATCGTGACTGCCATGCCGGATGCTGCAGCTAAGGACTGTTTTTACGACAGTCTGGATGCAGTTGTGTCTCATGTCTCAAGGCGCCACCGCTTGATAGCTTGACTTCCTCTTGAGAAAGTCCATGCGAGGAGCAAGAGGTATACCAATTACACAGAGGAATCCTACAGATGGTCCCGTGGGCGAAATGTGCGATCTGGAGTACGCGGACGACCTAGCGTTGTTCAATACGACAGTGGAGGAACTACAGCGCAGTGTTTCGAGACTCTGCAATTAAACAGCACGCCTTGGCCTTCGAGTCAATGCCAGTAAGACGAAGCTCATGGCAAATAAAGCCTGCCCCGATAAACAGCTACCGATAACCATTTATGGTCGCCAGGTCTCCCGGGTGGATAAATTTAAATACCTGGGAGCAACCATTACCACCACTGGTGACCTCGGGGCTGAGCTCCCGATAAGTACCTATCGATATGGCAAGTGGTGCCTTCAACAACATGACCAAGATATGGAAGGCGTCGGCGTTTAGTGTTGAGACGAAATGTAAACTGTTTAATGCGTGTGTGTTGCCTATTCTTTTATATGGGTGTGTGTCATGGCACCTGACCAAAGCCCAGGCACAAAAGGTATCTGCCTTTGAGACAATGTGCCTCAGAAGAATCATGAATATTAGATGGTACCACCGCATCACGAACTTTCTTCCTCCCATCAGGGTCCCGAAGACGAGGAAGACCCTCCCACACCATGTTTCGTTCCTTCGAAGCAGAGCTGAGGGATTTGGACATGACGTGGGAGGAAGTCATTGAAACTGCTAGAGATAGAGCGCAGTGGAGGGCACTTGTTGCCTCCCTATGCCCCCAAGTGGGGTCACAAAGGGAGTATTGATTGATTGATCAAGTGATCATCAGACACAAACCGCCAAGGTCCCGAATCAGCTCATCCTATTATCAATGAAACACAAATTAGCTGGTAGGTATATTTAATTCGCGTTTGTACCTATATTGCGGTTATTTACTATGAATTATAGTATTAAAGGCTTATCTCTTTGCTAAAAATAATAAAAAATACATTAGGGACGCCTAACAGCGTTGTTTTAAATGCAATATCAATTTAAAAAAATCTCAACTTTGGTGTTGGATGAACATCACGCAAAATTTAAAAAAAAATATATATTTTATTCATGAATGAAATTGTAAATTGAAAAGTGTAACTTTTAGAGTATTACATATGTCCGATAAATAAGATTTAATAAGATACTAAGCAGCTTTGATAATTAAACCCATTATAGTACAGTAACTTTATACATTACAGAATGCGTCAAATAAGGTAGTTATGTTTTTTTGCAAACTTGTAATATCAAATTTCTAAATATCTCGACTCTGGTGTTGGATGAACTATAATCAATCAATCAATACTCCATTTGTGACCCCACTTGGGGGCATAGGGAGGCATTTGGACAAGACCTCCACCCACGTCATGTCCAAATCCCTCAGCTCTGCTTCGAAGGAAAGAAACACGGTGTAGGAGGGTCTTAGTCGTCTTCGGGATGATGTTGGTCTGATGAATAATCCAAGTTTTTGACCTCGAGCGCCGAATGCACCTTTGTCAAAAATCGAAAAACCGCGAAAAAATCGCAATGTTTTTATTATTTGGCGAATATAACCGTAAAGCACTATTTTTTGAAAGAAAACATTTTTTTTAAAGAAGAGTAAATTTGCTACAATATGATAACTAGATTTGTCTCTGTAGACCAAATAGATTCCAAGTTAAAGCCTTTATGATTTATTTCTTCTCATCAATTTATAATAAACGCTATTCTCATAAACTTCTCGTTAGAAAAAATCTAAATACCTACTCTAAAATACTTTAAAAAAATATTGTCATAAACGCTAGCCAAGTAAAAAAATATACGAGTCTAAATCACAACAAAAATAAAGTAGGTAGGTAGGTACATATAGGTCCTCAATAATACGGAAAATATGAAACCAACAGCGATGTGTGAATATTACGATCAGATATAGAAACCTACCTACCAATTCTACGTCTACAATAGGAGATGTATTATGCTATCGTGAGTGTGTTAGTGAGATCGATTTGGCAACGTTGTAAGAGCTAACAACTCTTGATCAACTAGTGTTCTTTAAAAATAGACAGTAAATAATTGAATATATAAGTGGAGAATAGAGTATATAGGAAGCTAAACATAATCGTAACGCGGGGGTGTAACGTTCAAATTTATGTATCAACCAGGTAATTATATATTCCAGGTAAAAGGTTGATCAACTTTGGTGTGTTAAAATCAGATGAGCCAACATATGCCGTCTGACATAAATATATATATATATATATATATATATATATATATTTATGTCAGACGGCATATGTTGGCTCATCTGATTTTAACACACCAAACTTGATCAACCTTTTACCTGGAATATATAATTACCTGGTTGATACATAAATTTGAAAGTTACACCCCCGCGTTACGATTATGTTTAGCTTCCTATATACTCTATTCTCCACTTATATATTCAATTATTTACTGTCTATTTTTAAAGAACACTAGTTGATCAAGAGTTGTTAGCTCTTACAACGTTGCCAAATCGATCTCACTAACACACTCACGATAGCATAATACATCTCCTATTGTAGACGTAGAATTGGTAGGTAGGTTTCTATATCTGATCGTAATATTCACACATCGCTGTTGGTTTCATATTTTCCGTATTATTGAGGACCTATAATATGTACCTACCTACCTACTTTATTTTTGTTGTGATTTAGACTCGTATATTTTTTTACTTGGCTAGCGTTTATGACAATATTTTTTTAAAGTATTTTAGAGTAGGTATTTAGATTTTTTCTAACGAGAAGTTTATGAGAATAGCGTTTATTATAAATTGATGAGAAGAAATAAATCATAAAGGCTTTAACTTGGAATCTATTTGGTCTACAGAGACAAATCTAGTTATCATATTGTAGCAAATTTACTCTTCTTTAAAAACGCGCTAAAATGTTTTTTTCAAAAAATAGTGCTTTACGGTTATATTCGCCAAATAATAAAAACATAGCGATTTTTTCGCGGTTTTTCGATTTTTGACAAAGGTGCATTCGGCGCTCGAGGTCAAAAACTTGGATTATTCATCAGACCAACATCATCCCGAAGACGACTAAGACCCTCCTACACCGTGTTTCTTTCCTTCGAAGCAGAGCTGAGGGATTTGGACATGACGTGGGTGGAGGTCTTGTCCAAATGCCTCCCTATGCCCCCAAGTGGGGTCACAAATGGAGTATTGATTGATTGATTATAGTTCATCCAACACCAGAGTCGAGATATTTAGAAATTTGATATTACAAGTTTGCAAAAAATCATAACTACCTTATTTGACGCATTCTGTAATGTATAAAGTTACTGTACTATAATGGGTTTAATTATCAAAGCTGCTTAGTATCTTATTAAATCTTATTTATCGGACATAATACTCTAAAAGTTACACTTTTCAATTTACAATTTCATTCATGAATAAAATATATATTTTTTTTTAAATTTTGCGTGATGTTCATCCAACACCAAAGTTGAGATTTTTTTAAATTGATATTGTATTTAAAACAACGCTGTTAGGCGTCCCTAATGTATATTTTTATTATTTTTAGCAAAGAGATAAGCCTTTAATACTATAATTCATAGTAAATAACCGCAATAAAGGTACAAACGCGAATTAAATATACCTACCAGCTAATTTGTGTTTCATTGATAATAGGATGAGCTGATTCGGGACCTTGGCGGTTTGTGTCTGATGATCACTTGATCAATCAATCAATACTCCCTTTGTGACCCCACTTGGGGGCATAGGGAGGCAACAAGTGCCCTCCACTGCGCTCTATCTCTAGCAGTTTCAATGACCTCCTCCCACGTCATGTCCAAATCCCTCAGCTCTGCTTCGAAAGAACGAAACACGGTGTGGGAGGGTCTTCCTCGTCTTCGGGACCCTGATGGGAGGAAGAAAGTTCGTGATGCGGTGGTACCATCTAATATTCATGATTCTTCTGAGGCACATTGTCTCAAAGGCAGATACCTTTTGTGCCTGGGCTTTGGTCAGGTGCCATGACACACACCCATATAAAAGAATAGGCAACACACACGCATTAAACAGTTTACATTTCGTCTCAACACTAAACGCCGACGCCTTCCATATCTTGGTCATGTTGTTGAAGGCACCACTTGCCATATCGATAGGTACTTATCGGGAGCTCAGCCCCGAGGTCACCAGTGGTGGTAATGGTTAGGGATCTATAGGTATGTGAGTAGATAATATTTTGATATACCTAAATTTACAATAAAAAATGATTTAGTCTAAAAATAAACTCATATAATCAATTTAAACAATGTCGATTCCTTTGAAAATAAAAGAATAAAATAATACGTAAGTATAAAAATCTTTTTTAATAAACCACGTTATTCATTTGGACTAAAAAATTGAAAATCTTCTTTATGGTCGAGAGTGGATTGCCGCATTGGAAAGAGAAGAAGAGTATTGTAGATGTTAAAATATCAAACTGTCATCCAAAGCAAGCAAGTATACAAAATGTCAGTAAAATAAGATGATAAAAAATGATTTAAAAATCGATTTCTGTAATCTGTGCATAAAGAATTAAATAAATTAAAGGGAGATGTACCTACTCGTATGTGTAGATTTTCTCGCTTTAGCTTGTGCTCAACGCAATTTTTATACCATCTAAGTATAATGTATGGTAATGAGACATGGACGTAGACCAAGAAGGAAGAAAGTAGTATGAATGCGGTAGAAATGAGAATGTTGCGTAGGATGTGCGCTATTAATGCTGAAGATGAGATCGGAAACGGAATGATAGATGAGGAAATAATGAGAGATAAAAAAATAGTGTAGTAACAAGAATGAATGTAAACAAAGTGTGGTGTTTGGAGAGTTTGGACATATAGAGAGGATGAATGAAAATAGAGTGACTTTTTACCTGCCTGAAAGGATAGGTGGAAGATCGACATGGCTAGAATATATCGATATGTGATCTTAAAGAAATGCAACGTCTAGAATAAAAGAAATAGGATACATGCATGCGGAATAGTATGATAGTGAAAAAAAGTATGTGGATAGGAAAGAGTGGAAGTCTCTTCTCTCTGCTTACCCCTATAAGGACACGGCGTAAAAGTTAATAAATTGATAACTTTACATTTGGTCCAAAGTTTATTCGTTTTCTTACTACCTGTACCTTACTTTCCTTCATGGGTTGGGCTGATCACGTAACTTGCATTTTATAATAATCTTTGGGTTTAGCACGTATGTTGATTATGTGATGTCTTTTTTATGTCAAATCTAATGTGTTGTTAGTTTTATTTATTATAGAATTAATAAATATATAAAAAACTTCCATCATACTACCATGTGGGTTGGCTGGAATAGATTTTTCGGGATACGTCCGCCGTTTGACTCTGAATGTACCTATACTATATCATATGTGTAATTTATTTCAATAATGTTTTATTTATTTATTTACCTGATCGACTCTGTATATAACTCTCATTAGGGTTGGAGGTGTCATAGTGAGAGGTGGGGTGTACCTACATAGAGTCGGAAATACCCCATGGGTCAATACTTTTTGCCTCTCTGTGTCCTTGATTAAGAATGGGTACTTATATACTTGGGAAAACTTTTAGACCTAATGAGGCATATTATCGCGTACAATATTTATGGCTACTAGGGTTGCAAACTCATCTTCCTCCTGCATTGATAATATATTCACTGATATGAAGTATTCTGACGTAAAACTTACGGAAATTGTAAAATCAGACCATTTTGGTCAATCAATTAGCGTAGAAATTAGTAGCGGAGGAAAAAATTGTGATAATACGTTTATCTACAGAAGAAGGTTTAATGATAACAACATGAAATCCTTCTGCAATGCAATAAGAGCATGTCAAAGCTTTAAAGTAAATGATTGCTCCGAAGTTATGTTCAAAAAGTTTTTTGAAAATTTAGTGTTAAATCTAAATAGTTATATGCCTGTCAAAAAGATCAATTGTAAGCAAAATAAGTCTTTTAAAGGCTGGGCTAAGCCCGGTATATTAATCTCTAGGAAAATACTGTTTGACTTGTATAGAGTGAAAGAGCGTGACAACTCGCGGACGACGAAAGATTTTGTATCGACTTACAGTAGAGTATTCGGGCGGGTCTGTAGAGAAGCCAAACAAATGTATATCAGAAATAAAATAGAAAGTTCTAACAACATAATCACAACAACTTGGAAATTCATAAAGGAAGAAACGGGTAAAACATGGGAGTATAACGAGAGTTAGAATTTTAGTAATCTTGATGTGGCAAATAGATTTAATAACTACTTTGTAAATATAGCCTCAGCAGCCCGATTCACGGAAAAGTTTAAGTCTAAGTTTAGTTCGAAGTTCGAACGAAGTTCGATTCAAACCCTCCGTGAATAGGTACATAGACTGTAGATAGTCGCCGCCTACAATAATTATTATTACCAGCAGCCCTATTCACAAAAGTTTGAATCGAACTTCGTTCGAACTTCGAACTAAACTTAGACTTCAGATCTTACTAGCACTATGCCTAAATCAACTGAGACTGCTGAATTTTTACTTAAATCCACAAAGAAATGTAACAATGATTTCAGGTTTAGAATGAATTCTAGAGCTAATGTCATTCGTATATTCTTCTTCTTCTTCCCCCACTGCGGCATTCCACTGTCGAGAGTGATTTATGATCATTCGTATATGTAGTCACATAAAATCCAAGGACTCAAATGACCTATGGTATACGTCGACAAAGTTTATTAAACGGATAATCGATCATCCGGCGGATGACCTAGTACTCATAATAAATAAATGCTTTGAAGAAGGTGTTTTCTCAGATACCCTCAAAATTGCTAGAGTAATACCGACAAACTAAAAAGGAGACAAACATGATCCTGGTAATTACAGACCCGTTTCAGTGCTTCCTGTATTGAGTAAAATTTTTGAAAAACTTATAGCGGAACAACTTACTCACCACTTTGTAGAAAATGATATATTACACCCACAACAATATGGATTTCAAAAACACAAGGGTACGAGTGATGGGATATCGCACTTAGTCAAAAGCGTACTCGAATGTTTAGATAAAGGTTATATATGTATTCCATTTTTTGCGATTTGACTAAAGCCTTTGTGTTAACCATAAGATACTTATAAAAAAGCTGGAATATTATGGAATTAAAAACGTAGAAAATATTTTCTTCAAATCTTATCTCAATAACAGAAAACAATCGGTAGAAATAGGAAATATCAAATCATCAGTGGAAAATGTTAACTGCGGTGTTCCTCAAGGCTCTATTCTGTGTCCTTTATTATTCCTAATATATGTAAATGACTTACCGTTCCATCTTAAAAATATAGCCGAGACTGTTCTCTTTGCTAATGACACGTCCCTTAGGCTAAGAACACGTAGAAAGCGGATTCCGACCCGCGCCGACCGGCTCATAGATTGTTGTCTATGGTTTCAATGCATTTAAATGGACATGCCGGAAAGCGGGTTCCTGCTTTTTCTGTGGGTATCCCCATTCAAATGCATAGTAACATTCTTTGCGCCGGTCGGCGCGTGTCGGAATCGGCTTTCTATGTGTTCTTACCCTTATGATCAAGGATATGGGACATAAATCTGATACAAAAAAAATGTTGTTGAAGTACTAGATATGGTGAGCGAGTGGTTCAGAGTCAATAGCTTAATTCTTAATTTGACAAAAACAAATGCGATGCATTTCTGTCTGAAAAAAAAACTGCAAAATGATCTTGTACTGTCAGTTCTTAGCAATAGAAATGTGGAAATGACAGAAAAATAATATAAGTTTCTGGGAGTTGCAATAGACAGGACTCTACAATGGCATATACACATAGATCTGTTATGTAACAGGCTGAGTCCTGCCATTTATGCAATAAAAAGATAAATGAAACTTGTGGGTTAAAAACAGCGAGAACTGTCTTCTTTGCGTATTTCCACAGTCTTATGTCATATGGAATATTGTTCTGGGGCAGAGGAGCGGATGCGCAAAGAGTTTTTGTACTTCAAAAAAGAGCATTAAGAGCCTTGTGTAACTTGAAACCAAGAGATACGTGCAGACCATTGAGATCAAATATTGGTCACAAAACGATATCACATAATATTGATCAACTTTCTCGTATCCCATTCAAAACAATAATAATCAAGTGCGTAAATACGATTCATTCATAAAATCGTAATATTGAAAAAATAAGTTGTAAGAATGTAAATCATGCGTATTTATTAAAATGTTTAATCATTTGTACGACTCTCATACGTGTTTTTAATTGTTTATATTCGCATTTTGATAAAATTCCCCCAAGCCTAGCGACGTTTAAGTGTAATAGTATTGGTAATGTCTTCGTTACGTAACTGAGCCAAACAAAATATGCGCATTCAACAAAAGGTTCGCGCGTTCGTATAGGCGTTGTTTCTGATCTTAATACAAATGTTATCACATTTTTACAAACGTGGGGACTTGCTACATTAATTTATTTACTTTCGTGGATGGCATTGATACAGTAATATGATTTGGCAACGTTGCAATTTTTGATCGATTATTGTTGTTTAATAAATTGTCAAAATGATTTCCTAAGTGAGAATGTATATTTCAGATAAAAAGGTATATCGGAGTGTATATATGGTCACACAAAATGTCAAATATTGGCTCAAAATGAGTTATAGGCAGGAATCGGCTCAGGATCACGTGGTGATACCGAAAATGTAAAAATCTCATTTTGACTCTGATCAAGTATGTGACAAAAGAGCCAACAAGTAGAAATGAGCCAACATCCCCGGTAATTCACAGACGGTTTGAGCCACGAAGTGCTAGTTGACAAACATATATATATATATATATATATATATATATATATATATATATATATATATGTTTGTCAACTAGCACTTCGTGGCTCAAACCGTCTGTTAATTACCGGGGATGTTGGCTCATTTCTACTTGTTGGCTCTTTTGTCACATACTTGATCAGAGTCAAAATGAGATTTTTACATTTTCGGTATCACCACGTGATCCTGAGCCGATTCCTGCCTATAACTCATTTTGAGCCAATATTTGACATTTTGTGTGACCATATATACACTCCGATATACCTTTTTATCTGAAATATACATTCTCACTTAGGAAATCATTTTGACAATTTATTAAACAACAATAATCGATCAAAAATTGCAACGTTGCCAAATCATATTACTGTATCAATGCCATCCACGAAAGTAAATAAATTAATGTAGCAAGTCCCCACATTTGTAAAAATGTGATAACATTTGTATTAAGATCAGAAACAACGCCTATACGAACGCGCGAACCTTTTGTTGAATGCGCATATTTTGTTTGGCTCAGTTGCGTAACGAAGACATTACCAATACTATTACACTTAAACATCGCTAGGCTTGGGGGAATTTTATCAAAATGCGAATATAAACAATTAAAAACACGTATGAGAGTCGTACAAATGATTGAACATTTTAATAAATACGCATGATTTACATTCTTACTACTTATTTTTTCAATATTACGATTTTATGAATGAATCGTATTTACGCACTTGATTATAATTGTTTTGAATGGGATACGAGAAGGTTGATCAATATTATGTGATATCGTTTTGTGACCAATATTTGATCTCAATTGTGTTAATTATTTGTTATCAAATTAAATTTATACTATGTAGGTACACTCCACCTCTCACTATGACACCTCCAACCCTAATGAGAGTTATATACAGAGTCGATCAGGTAAATAAATAAATAAAACATTATTGAAATAAATTACACATATGATATAGTATAGGTACATTCAGAGTCAAACGGCGGACGTATCCCGAAAAATCTATTCCAGCCAACCCACATGGTAGTATGATGGAAGTTTTTTATATATTTATTAATTCTATAATAAATAAAACTAACAACACATTAGATTTGACATAAAAAAGACATCACATAATCAACATACGAGCTAACCACAACTTCGTTGTGGTCTCTAACTAACCCAAAGATTATTATAAAGTATGCAAGTTACGTGATCAGCCCAACCCATGAAGGAAAGTAAGGTACAGGTAGTAAGAAAACGAATAAACTTTGGACCAAATGTAAAGTTTGATAAGCATGATCGAGGTCTATGGGAGGAATTAGCCACCGAAAGAAGGCCTTCCATGTCAAACGAACCTTCTTGCCAAAATTCAGGCAAAAATAAAACTCCGAAGGTCCGAGACTGGCCCAATTTCGATGCGACCTCACGCCTCGAACAGGTACCAAAAAGGGGGCCGAAATTCGGCTATCAGATATAGTGTATATAGACAAACGGAAAAGGTTCCTGATGGTGTACAGACTACAGGGGCTGGAAGCTATCTTTTAACTATCTGACTCTTGACTCTAAATGCCTAAACGTACTTCCAGCAGAGACTCTAAATAGGACAGGATTTTACTTCGCGAAAATTATGCCACGACTAGCTGCAGTCAAAACGATCCTGCCTATTAACAATTTTAATGTCTATCTCGCGTGCATTTAATTATTATCGAGCTCAATATCAAAATAAACGTTCAATTACTTTATAAACGAACAAATCAATCAACCTTCTAGTCACATTACGTACGGGCTGTCATTTAAACCGCAAGTTCTTCCTCATTGGAATTCCAAATCGCTCAACTGCTTCGGTCTTAGCGCGCGACCTTTTCGCCAGTGAACCTCATGAACTGAGCTGAAAAGCGTCCAAATCAGCAACAGCCCATTCTCATAGACAGTCATGTGGGGAAGGTCTTCAGCTTGCGCCAACAGCCCTCCTACACATACCGGTTTTATAACTTTACGTTTATCACGGCGGCGAAAACTAAAATACAAACTCTATCTGTGCGCGGACAGACGCGAACTTTTAGTAAACTCATTCATAGCTCGACTGAATAAAATTACTCTCACGGGGAACGAACACACCAATGTACCTACTTTTACAAATGAAAATTCTACACTAAGCTTACTAGAAGGTTCTAAATATGAAATTCTTAACCGGATTCAAAAATAAACATTAAAGATAGGTCACACCACTGGTATCGGAAAATGGGGTAACCCGCGAATGACAGATAACAATTTGCGACGTGTGTTTGACATGTGACGTGTGAAAACAATACAGGGAGGTACATGCTGCAATACAATAAGCCCAATGGCACACAGAGATCACAAATATTCAAAACAATGCCGTAACGCATCGGCCATATATCTCTCAGCTAAAACCAATCGAGCAACTCGCTCATAAGCATGCTTGGCGGGGGGCAACCAAGCAACAAACAAAATACAACATAAAAATATATCTCTGTGCCCTATCATCGTCCTGGGGGTAGCTGCCAGCGACGAAACAAAAACACTCTAATAAAAATATGGTCACTCACCCGAAATTCAGCATACCTTCAAATATTTAACACCATGCACAAAAAGAAAATAAACACGTCACATTCACACATATGAGGTATGGTGTATCACTTGCCCTCTCAACCTCGAACCTCGCCACCCGCTCAGATCGGGAATCTTCCAGAGTAATGATCACAATTAAACGGAAGGTTTAATAAACAATCGCGGGACTCTAAACAAAACTCTAGATATGTGACACACCATAGCTCAATCGTCAAGCACTCGCAAATTACTACAGAAACTATAAAACGCGACGAAAATTATAAATTGATTAACAAGGAAACAAAATTGCAATAAACTATGGAGAGATGTTTTCTGAACGAGATCTAATATTGAACTGAAGTCAAAAAAAATCAAAGCATTCACCTCAAAACGGGAGAATTTGCCTTCTATACTAATCGCTGTAAACAATGAAAATTTTAATGGTTTCCTGGACATACCTTCAGGGCGCAAAAAATACCCAACTATCTAATCCGCCATCGCGTTTCCAAACTTTCAAATAATGACTTAACAATATTTTGAATAATAACATACTATAAATAAATCCCTCACATCAATTTATCAATTTATTAACTTTTACGCCGTGTCCTTATAGGGGTAAGCAGAGAGAAGAGACTTCCACTCTTTCCTATCCACATGCTTTTTTTCACTATCATACTATTCCGCATGCATGTATCCTATTTCTTTTATTCTAGACGTTGCATTTCTTTAAGATCACATATCGATATATTCTACCCATGTCGATCTTCCACCTATCCTTTCAGGCAGGTAAAAAGTCACTCTATTTTCATTCATCCTCTCTATATGTCCAAACTCTCCAAACACCACACTTTGTTTACATTCATTCTTGTTACTAAACTATTTTTTTATCTCTCATTATTTCCTCATCTATCATCCACATCCTACGCAACATTCTCATTTCTACCGCATTCATACTACTTTCTTCCTTCTTGGTCTACGTCCATGTCTCATTACCATACATTATACTTAGATGGTATAAAAATTGCGTTGAGCACAAGCTTCTTCACTTAAAGCGAGAAAATCTACACATACGAGTAGGTACATCTACCTTTAATTTATTTAATTCTTTATGCACAGATTACAGAAATCGATTTTTAAATCACTTTTTATAATCTTATTTTACTGACATTTTGTATACTTGCTTGCTTTGGATGACAGTTTGATATTTTAACATCTACAATACTCTTCTTCTCTTTCCAATGCGGCAATCCACTCTCGACCATAAAGAAGATTTTCAATTTTTTAGTCCAAATGAATAACGTGGTTTATTAAAAAAGATTTTTATACTTACGTATTATTTTATTCTTTTATTTTCAAAGGAATCGACATTGTTTAAATTGATTATATGAGTTTATTTTTAGACTAAATCATTTTTTTTTTGTAAATTTAGGTATATCAAAATATTATCTACTCACATACCTATAGATCCCTATCTACTTAAAAAAAAAAAATTAATTATAAGCTATATTGTGAATTTATAATATAACATATTTAAGTTTGTCTCTTATCTTACCCTTCAGTTTTAAGGATCGTGACTGCCATGCCTCATTCCATTGACCATCCGTCTACCTACGCTCTGTGTGGTCCTCCGCCATATGCATAGCTGAAAAATTTGATAACAGGGAACAGGTTGACGTGTGTTATTTTGATTTTGAAAAAGCATTTGACCGGGTGGATCATGATATGCTTCTAGAAAAGTTGAACAATTACGGGTTCTCGGATAGTCTTCTTAGGTATTTCGCAAGTTATTTAAAAAATAGAAAGCAGTTCGTTTACTTTGAGATGAATGACTCAGAATGCTACCTTACTTACTCTGGCGTACCGCAGGGATCAAATCTCGGTCCATTAATGTTTACCCTTTTCATAAACGACATTGAAAAATCCATAAAAGAATCGAAATTCTTACTATATGCTGATGATCTAAAAATCTACAGAAGTATTTCATGTATTAACGATGCGAATTTGCTGCAAAATGATATTGACTCGGTTGTTAAATGGTCAGAGGCGAACAAATTGCCTTTCAGCGCACCCAAATGTAATGTCATGACATACACCCGCAAGCGTTCGCAGTCTGATTTTGAATATATCATGAATCAGCAAAAACTTGGGAAAATTTCACATATTAAAGACTTGGGCATTGTGTTTCAACCAGATTTGGCGTTTCGCTTGCATATAGAGGAGACAGTTAACAAATCGTATCGAATGTTGGGATTCGTCTTAAGAAACTCGAAGTTCTTCAGGAACCCTATTACACTGAGAACTCTTTACGAATCTCTTGTTAGGTCGATAATAGAATCAGGATCAATTATTTGGAGTCCTTCCGATGCATTCCACATCAACCTGGTTGAGAAAATTCAGAAAAGGTTTTTACGACACCTTTGTCGGGTTGAATATGGCTACTACCCATATCTATACCCTTCGTTATTCTTAATGGGTTGTTTAGGCTACTCTTCTTTGGAGTGTAGACGTAATGAATATCTGTGTCGACATTTTTTCAAACTTATAATGGGAATTACATTTTATCCGCCATTCAATTATATGTGCCAGATTCCTATACTCGTTCTAGAGGACATAGATTATTCTACGAGCCGACTGGGAGAACTTATATAATAAGTAACTCACCTATCGGCAGAGCAATGAAGTTGATGAACGAATTATCCGAGCATGTCGATATATTTAATGTCACATACGAAAGTTTCATATTAACTTTGCATGTTGTAATGGGCACTCGGATTCTCCATCATTAACAAACTTGCCTCCCTGTTCTTTACAAGTTTCATTTTGTATATGTACCATCTGGGCTCATCGAGTTTTCGATTATTGAATTTATCGATGTACACGCTCGCATCACTTATTTGATGAACAATATTAATGAAGTGAAATGACACTACGTACCGTGTTTGTAGTGTGTCTGTGTGAGTAATGTTCATATTATGATCTAGCTATATTATAGCACCGAAGGGCACCTACCTGCTCGGTGCTTACACTGTTTATATTTAATTCATTGTCTTTATATTTTATTGTGTTGTTTCTTTTGCATTTTGATTTTGCCTGTATTGTTGTTATTGTTGTTTTGTGCATTATTGTAATGTTCTCACTGTCCAGCGCAAAGGGTGCAAACCTGTTATGCTGGATGGTGCTATTTTTAAATAGTAAATAAATAAATAAATAAATAAATAGCCCCATGCAGCGAAATCCCCATGGTACTCTTGATCAGATCGCTCCATCTTAAAGGCGCTAATCCCTTCCGCATTTCTTCTCCATTGACCCGGTGATTATCGATTTTTTCAAGTTCACAGACTCCTTTTTTTTCGATGTGACCGAAATATCGAAAACACGCCGCCAGCACAATACTGAGAGCCGCATGGAGATGTTTAACTATATGAGGATTGACTTAGTCCTTTGCTCGGTCCTTCTCTGAGCAATCTCAACATTCCATCTTTTCTTGGTGGAACAGCCCTGCCAGCATTCGTACACTTGACGCGACCAAGGAGGTGACATCAGCAAATCGTAGATTGTAGGTATTTTATTTTCTATTGTGGTCCATCTATGCCAGCCATCCTGGGCTCTTCTCGTGAAGTGTATGTATGTAGAGGTTGAAGAGGTCGGGTGAGAATATAATATAATGCCTGTCGCACTCCCTTTTAACGATTAAATGGTTACGATACGGGGTTCTGAATAATTATTGTTACACGCGAAATTCTTCCAAATATATATATATTATTGACTATCAATTGATTATGCCCCCACTGAGGATACGGATGCTGCAGCTAAGGACTGTTTTTACGACAGTCTGGATGCAGTTGTGTCTCATGTCTCAAGGCGCCACCGCTTGATAGCTTGACTTCCTCTTGAGAAAGTCCATGCGAGGAGCAAGAGGTATACCAATAACACAGAGGAATCCTACAGATGGTCCCGTGGGCGAAATGTGCGATCTGGAGTACGCGGACGACCTAGCGTTGTTCAATACGCCAGTGGAGGAACTACAGCGCAGTGTTTCGAGACTCTGCAATTAAACAGCACGCCTTGGCCTTCGAGTCAATGCCAGTAAGACGAAGCTCATGGCAAATAAAGCCTGCCCCGATAAACAGCTACCGATAACCATTTATGGTCGCCAGGTCTCCCGGGTGGATAAATTTAAATACCTGGGAGCAACCATTACCACCACTGGTGACCTCGGGGCTGAGCTCCCGATAAGTACCTATCGATATGGCAAGTGGTGCCTTCAACAACATGACCAAGATATGGAAGGCGTCGGCGTTTAGTGTTGAGACGAAATGTAAACTGTTTAATGCGTGTGTGTTGCCTATTCTTTTATATGGGTGTGTGTCATGGCACCTGACCAAAGCCCAGGCACAAAAGGTATCTGCCTTTGAGACAATGTGCCTCAGAAGAATCATGAATATTAGATGGTACCACCGCATCACGAACTTTCTTCCTCCCATCAGGGTCCCGAAGACGAGGAAGGCCTTGGACCTTGGCGGTTTGTGTCTAATGATCACTTGATCAATCAATCAATACTCCATTTGTGACCCCACTTGGGGGTATAGAGAGGCATTTGGACAAGACCTCCACTCACGTCATGTCCAAATCTCTCAGCTCTGCTTCGAAGGAAAGAAACACGGTGTAGGAGGGTCTTAGTCGTCTTCGGGATGATGTTGGTCTGATGAATAATCCAAGTTTTTGACCTCGAGCGCCGAATGCACCTTTGTCAAAAATCGAAAAACCGCGAAAAAATCGCTATGTTTTTATTATTTGGCGAATATAACCGTAAAGCACTATTTTTTGAAAAAAAAACATTTTAGCGCGTTTTTAAAGAAGAGTAAATTTGCTACAATATGATAACTAGATTTGTCTCTGTAGACCAAATAGATTCCAAGTTAAAGCCTTTATGATTTATTTCTTCTCATCAATTTATAATAAACGCTATTCTCATAAACTTCTCGTTAGAAAAAATCTAAATACCTACTCTAAAATACTTTAAAAAAATATTGTCATAAACGCTAGCCAAGTAAAAAAATATACGAGTCTAAATCACAACAAAAATAAAGTAGGTAGGTATGTACATATAGGTCCTCAATAATACGGAAAATATGAAACCAACAGCGATGTGTGAATATTACGATCAGATATAGAAACCTACCTACCAATTCTACGTCTACAATAGGAGATGTATTATGCTATCGTGAGTGTGTTAGTGAGATCGATTTGGCAACGTTGTAAGAGCTAACAACTCTTGATCAACTAGTGTTCTTTAAAAATAGACAGTAAATAATTGAATATATAAGTGGAGAATAGAGTATATAGGAAGCTAAACGTAATCGTAACGCGGGGGTGTAACTTTCAAATTTATGTATCAACCAGGTAATTATATATTCCAGGTAAAAGGTTGATCAACCTTGGTGTGTTAAAATCAGATGAGCCAACATATGCCGTCTGACATAAATATATATATATATATATATATATATATATATATATATATATATATATATATATATATATATATATATATATATATATATATATATATATATATATATATATATATATATATATATATATTTATGTCAGACGGCATATGTTGGCTCATCTGATTTTAACACACCAAAGTTGATCAACCTTTTACCTGGAATATATAATTACCTGGTTGATACATAAATTTGAAAGTTACACCCCCGCGTTACGATTATGTTTAGCTTCCTATATACTCTATTCTCCACTTATATATTCAATTATTTACTGTCTATTTTTAAAGAACACTAGTTGATCAAGAGTTGTTAGCTCTTACAACGTTGCCAAATCGATCTCACTAACACACTCACGATAGCATAATACATCTCCTATTGTAGACGTAGAATTGGTAGGTAGGTTTCTATATCTGATCGTAATATTCACACATCGCTGTTGGTTTCATATTTTCCGTATTATTGAGGACCTATATGTACCTACCTACCTACTTTATTTTTGTTGTGACTTAGACTCGTATATTTTTTTACTTGGCTAGCGTTTATGACAATATTTTTTTAAAGTATTTTAGAGTAGGTATTTAGATTTTTTCTAACGAGAAGTTTATGAGAATAGCGTTTATTATAAATTGATGAGAAGAAATAAATCATAAAGGCTTTAACTTGGAATCTATTTGGTCTACAGAGACAAATCTAGTTATCATATTGTAGCAAATTTATTCTTCTTTAAAAACGCGCCAAAATGTTTTATTCAAAAAATAGTGCTTTACGGTTATATTCGCCAAATAATAAAAACATAGCGATTTTTTCGCGGTTTTTCGATTTTTGACAAAGGTGCATTCGGCGCTCGAGGTCAAAAACATGGATTATTCATCAGACCAACATCATCCCGAAGACGACTAAGACCCTCCTACACCGTGTTTCTTTCCTTCGAAGCAGAGCTGAGGGATTTGGACATGACGTGGGTGGAGGTCTTGTCCAAATGCCTCCCTATGCCCCCAAGTGGGGTCACAAATGGAGTATTGATTGATTGATTATAGTTCATCCAACACCAGAGTCGAGATATTTAGAAATTTGATATTACAAGTTTGCAAAAAAACATAACTACCTTATTTGACGCATTCTGTAATGTATAAAGTAAGGCCATTCTCCCACCAGGATACTCACAAGCGACTTGAGTATCCTACGCGTATGATACGCGTCGCTCGTTAGTCGCTTGCATACATATTTGATCGGTTTCGCACACGACGAAACGCGTCTACGACGCGTTTGATACCAGTTGCATGCGACTGGTCATGCTGGTCGCAAGAGACTGCAACGCGACTGCGACGCTACTTTAATCGTAATAAAATGGCGTCAGATCAAGCGGAAAACATTAAATTTGTTCAGGAGGTTGAAAATTATCCATGTTTATATAATTATTATGGACTGCCGGATTATGTAAGGAATATAGGTACGAGATAAGGCGTGGGCTGAGATAGGAAAGAAACTCAACTCGCACACGCGCTCTCTCATTGTTGTATTTTTTATGAATATGTGGAGCTAATAACTGCATCAAATTAGAAAAAGACTCTTTTGACATTCAATAAAAATGAAGAAACTTATTATCATCATTCTCATGTAGTTATGTATGGGTGCACCCAAATCTACTTTTTTCGATTATTCCTTTTATAAATTAAGAGAAGAACATTATCTACATCGCTAAAATCACTGAACATTTTATGAACGAGCGTGTATTCTCAAGAGTTACAACAAATAAATGATGAATGTAGTCATAGTTTAGGTAGCGTCGTGTGCGGAACCTAGCTTGATTGAGTAGCATACGCGTCGACGACCAATGGATTGCGTCTCAGTCGCGTAGCCCGTGAGTATCCTCGTGGGAGAATGGCCTTACTGTACTATAATGGGTTTAATTATCAAAGCTGCTTAGTATCTTATTAAATCTTATTTATCGGACATAATACTCTAAAAGTTACACTTTTCAAGAAAAAATAACAACTAATGACTCTAACAATTCATTACTAATGTTCGATTTTTAAATGGAACAAACCACTACGGGCTTACGACCGTCTTCTACTGTTATTTCGAAGGCTGGCTTAGTGTGATCACTTTACGTTAACAACGTTCGCCATTAGGTGGTAATGTTTGTCTCCGAAACTCCTAATCATGAGAATTCTCAACATGTTCAACATGTCGAAAAATCTCATGTATGCAACAAGTAGAAATTTAATAATAAAATGAAAAATAGAGATAAAAGTTGGAAATTGTTGAGAACAAGAGAGCAACCAAATTTAAAGACTGCGACTGCTGTCATGTATTTGGCGCCAGGATATGACTATATCCATTTTTGTTAATGTCTCATATTTATTGCCTATTGGCTTTGTTGGTGCACAACGTTCTAATTATGTTTAGATTCTTGTGACATTTTCAGGACTAGATCTTAAAGAAAAAATAACAACTAATGACTCTAACAATTCATTACTAATGTTCGATTTTTAAATGGAACAAACCACTACGGGCTTACGACGCTTATCAATTGCAAGCTTACGCTTACGAAGAATCTAAACATAATTAGAACGTTGTGCACCAACAAAGCCAATAGGCAATAAATATGAGACATTAACAAAAATGGATATAGTCATATCCTGGCGCCAAATACATGACAGCAGTCGCAGTCTTTAAATTTGGTTGCTCTCTTGTTCTCAACAATTTCCAACTTTTATCTCTATTTTTCATTTTATTATTAAATTTCTACTTGTTGCATACATGAGATTTTTCGACATGTTGAACATGTTGAGAATTCTCATGATTAGGAGTTTCGGAGACAAACATTACCACCTAATGGCGAACGTTGTTAACGTAAAGTGATCACACTAAGCCAGCCTTCGAAATAACAGTAGAAGACGGTCGTAAGCCCGTAGTGGTTTGTTCCATTTAAAAATCGAACATTAGTAATGAATTGTTAGAGTCATTAGTTGTTATTTTTTCTTTAAGATCTAGTCCTGAAAAGGTCACAAGAATCTAAACATAATTAGAACGTTGTGCACCAACAAAGCCAATAGGCAATAAATATGAGACATTAACAAAAATGGATATAGTCATATCCTGGCGCCAAATACATGACAGCAGTCGCAGTCTTTAAATTTGGTTGCTCTCTTGTTCTCAACAATTTCCAACTTTTATCTCTATTTTTCATTTTATTATTAAATTTCTACTTGTTGCATACATGAGATTTTTCGACATGTTGAACATGTTGAGAATTCTCATGATTAGGAGTTTCGGAGACAAACATTACCACCTAATGGCGAACGTTGTTAACGTAAAGTGATCACACTAAGCCAGCCTTCGAAATAACAGTAGAAGACGGTCGTAAGCCCGTAGTGGTTTGTTCCATTTAAAAATCGAACATTAGTAATGAATTGTTAGAGTCATTAGTTGTTATTTTTTCTTTAAGATCTAGTCCTGAAAAGGTCACAAGAATCTAAACATAATTAGAACGTTACACTTTTCAATTTACAATTTCATTCATGAATAAAATATATATATTTTTTTTAAATTTTGCGTGATGTTCATCCAAAACCAAAGTTGAGATTTTTTTAAATTGATATTGCATTTAAAACAACGCTGTTAGGCGTCCCTAATGTATTTTTTATTATTTTTAGCAAAGAGATAAGCCTTTAATACTATAATTCATAGTAAATAACCGCAATATAGGTACAAACGCGAATTAATATACCTACCAGCTAATTTGTGTTTCATTGATAATAGGATGAGCTGATTCGGGACCTTGGCGGTTTGTGTCTGATAATCACTTGATCAATCAATCAATACTCCCTTTGTGACCCCACTTGGGGGCATAGGGAGGCAACAAGTGCCCTCCACTGCGCTCTATCTCTAGCAGTTTCAATGACCTCCTCCCACGTCATGTCCAAATCCCTCAGCTCTGCTTCGAAGGAACGAAACACGGTGTGGGAGGGTCTTCCTCGTCTTCGGGACCCTGATGGGAGGAAGAAAGTTCGTGATGCGGTGGTACCATCTAATATTCATGATTCTTCTGAGGCACATTGTCTCAAAGGCAGATACCTTTTGTGCCTGGGCTTTGGTCAGGTGCCATGACACACACCCATATAAAAGAATAGGCAACACACACGCATTAAACAGCTTACATTTCGTCTCAACACTAAACGCCGACGCCTTCCATATCTTGGTCATGTTGTTGAAGGCACCACTTGCCATATCGATAGGTACTTATCGGGAGCTCAGCTCCGAGGTCACCAGTGGTGGTAATGGTTGCTCCCAGGTATTTAAATTTATCCACCCGGGAGACCTGGCGACCATAAATGGTTATCGGTAGCTGTTTATCGGGGCAGGCTTTATTTGCCATGAGCTTCGTCTTACTGGCATTGACTCGAAGGCCAAGGCGTGCTGTTTAATTGCAGAGTCTCGAAACACTGCGCTGTAGTTCCTCCACTGTCGTATTGAACAACGCTAGGTCGTCCGCGTACTCCAGATCGCACATTTCGCCCACGGGACCATCTGTAGGATTCCTCTGTGTTATTGGTATACCTCTTGCTCCTCGCATGGACTTTCTCAAGAGGAAGTCAAGCTATCAAGCGGTGGCGCCTTGAGACATGAGACACAACTGCATCCAGACTGTCGTAAAAACAGTCCTTAGCTGCAGCATCCGTATCCTCAGTGGGGGCATAATCACTTGATAGTCAATGTTATATCTATATTTGGAAGAATTTCGCGTGTAACAATAATTATTCAGAACCCCGTATCGTAATCATTCAATGGTTAAAAGGGAGTGCGACAGGCATTATATTATATTCTCACCCGACCTCTTCAACCTCTACATACATACACTTCACGAGAAGAGCCCAGGATGGCTGGCATAGATGGGCCACAATAGAAAATAAAATACCTACAATCTACGATTTGCTGATGACACCTCCTTGGTCGCGTCAAGTGTACGAATGCTGGCAGGGCTACCTACGCTGTGTGCGGAGGACCACACAGAGCGTAGGTAGACGGATGGTCAATGGAATGAGGCATGGCAGTCATGATCCTTAAAACTGAAGGGTAAGATAAGAGACAAACTTAAATATGTTATATTATAAATTCACAATATAGCTTATAATTAATTGTTTTTTTTTTAAGTAGATAGGGATCTATAGGTATGTGAGTAGATAATATTTTGATATACCTAAATTTACAATAAAAAATGATTTAGTCTAAAAATAAACTCATATAATTAATTTAAACAATGTCGATTCCTTTGAAAATAAAAGAATAAAATAATACGTAAGTATAAAAATCTTTTTTAATAAACCACGTTATTCATTTGGACTAAAAAATTGAAAATCTTCTTTATGGTCGAGAGTGGATTGCCGCATTGGAAAGAGAAGAAGAGTATTGTAGATGTTAAAATATCAAACTGTCATCCAAAGCAAGCAAGTATACAAAATGTCAGTAAAATAAGATGATAAAAATATTGGTCACAAAACGATATCACATAATATTGATCAACCTTCTCGTATCCCATTCAAAACAATAGGGATGGGCAAAAAATATCGATATATAAAAGTATCGATATTTTTTTAGAAAATAATCGATATTTATCGTCGATATTTTTAATCTGGAAATATCGATAAATATTTTTTTTTATTGGAAATGACCTTTTTTTTTTTTAGGAAAAGTATAATTTCCAGATACCAATTTTTTGAAATTTGATGACCTCTTTTGGATTTCGATATATCGAAATATCGATATTTTTTCCTCTTCATACATCGATACTTTTTAAAACTATCGATACGATATATATCGATATATTTTTTTCATTTGTCCATCCCTACAAAACAATAATAATCAAGTGCGTATATACGATTCATTCATAAAATCGTAATATTGAAAAAATAAGTTGTAAGAATGTAAATCATGCGTATTTATTAAAATGTTCAATCATTTGTACGACTCTCATACGTGTTTTTAATTGTTTATATTCGCATTTTGATAAAATTCCCCCAAGCCTAGCGATGTTTAAGTGTAATAGTATTGGTAATGTCTTCGTTACGCAACTGAGCCAAACAAAATATGCGCATTCAACAAAAGGTTCGCGCGTTCGTATAGGCGTTGTTTCTGATCTTAATACAAATGTTATCACATTTTTACAAATGTGGGGACTTGCTACATTAATTTATTTACTTTCGTGGATGGCATTGATACAGTAATATGATTTGGCAACGTTGCAATTTTTGATCGATTATTGTTGTTTAATAAATTGTCAAAATGATTTCCTAAGTGAGAATGTATATTTCAGATAAAAAGGTATATCGGAGTGTATATATGGTCACACAAAATGTCAAATATTGGCTCAAAATGAGTTATAGGCAGGAATCGGCTCAGGATCATGTGGTGATACCGAAAATGTAAAAATCTCATTTTGACTCTGATCAAGTATGTGACAAAAGAGCCAACAAGTAGAAATGAGCCAACATCCCCGGTAATTAACAGACGGTTTGAGCCACGAAGTGTTAGTTGACAAACATATATATATATATATATATATGTACAGATCGAGGATTGATATTTTTTCTTTTGCATCTCAAATTGTGTCGCATCGTATACCGGCGCTTTGTTGGCGACGTGTTTATATATATATATATAGAGAGAGAGAGGGAGAGAGAGAGAGAGAGAGAGAGAGAGAGACTGCACTTGCATATGGGACGAGACTGTGCCCATCACCCGAATATGCTATTGGATTCCTCAAAAAGATGGATCTCATCAGGACCATCTCTCAAAACGGCCTACACATCGTAGAATCCGATGAAAGCGGGGAGTGCCGCATAACATGAATGGAAGTGAAAACCCAAGATTTGTCACGAAATGCATGTGAACAACATGCACCTCGAAAGACAAAAAAGGGATAATCAGCTTTTCACAGGAAACAATATGAAGATGGAAGGTTAACTCCTTTACGCTGTGATGAATTCGGCAGAGATTGTGCAACTGCACTTGCATATGGGACGAAGCTGTGCCCATCACCAGAATATGCGATTGGATTCGTCAAAACGATAGTGTGTTTCGACATTGTGCGCATGTGTCACATCAGGGCCATCTCTTACAATGGCCTACACATCGTAGAATCCGATGAAAGCGGGGAGTGCCGGATAACATGAATGGAAGTGAAAACCCAAGATTTGTCACGAAATGCATGTGAACAACATGCACCTCGAAAGACAAAAAAGGGATAATCAGCTTTTCACAGGAAACAATATGAAGATGGAAGGTTAACTCCTTTACGCTGTGATGAATTCGGCAGAGATTGTGCAACTGCACTTGCATATGGGACGAAGCTGTGCCCATCACCAGAATATGCGATTGGATTCGTCAAAACGATAGTGTGTTTCGACATTGTGCGCATGTGTCACATCAGGGCCATCTCTTACAATGGCCTACACATCGTAGAATCCGATGAAAGCGGGGAGTGCCGGATAACATGAATGGAAGTGAATGAAAACCCAAGATTTGTCACGAAATGCATGCGAACAACATGGTACATAAGAAGCTATAAGCTACATCAGATTTCGCTTTTTGGTTCAGCTTTCGAGGCCTTTTCACACTATGTTCTGTTCTTTCAAACCTGTCTAATAAACCTCTTGTTAACTCCCTGATTGCCCAACTGGGAGAATAGAAAAAAAATGATCCACTGAGTATGATTTTCTGGTCTAAAAATAAATTATCTGATACATTATTTTTTAACGAACAATATAGTTGTGCTCGACCGTATCAAATACTTTTGTTATGTCATTGTGATGGGGATTAATATTGCAGCTTTGTGTCGCCATACTATCGTACGATACCCGGCGACTTGATTATAATTATAACGCATACGTCCAGTCTCATTTATATCTTCGTAATTGATATCATTTATGTAACTGCTTTACTGACGCCAGCAACGAACAATTATTCATAATATATAATATTGGTACTTTCCTATACTTTAAATTTTTCATCAATCAAAATCTCCCTTTGAACTCCACTCAGGAGCATAGGGAGGCAACAAGAAATCTCAATTGCGCTCAATATTTATGACCTCCACCCACACTAACTCCAAATAAATTCCTCAGCGGACGGAACACGGCACGAGATGTTTTCCTCGTCTTCGGAATCCTGATGGGAGGAAGAACATCTCTCTCTTCGGCCAACTGTCATTCGGCATCCTTAACAAATGTCCCAGCCAAGTCCATCTCCTCTGCGTAATAGTGGAAGTGATGGCCCTGCGCTGGTTTCGCCGGCGTATAAAGTTGTTCGTGATGCGGTGGTACCATCTTACACCCAAGATTCTCCTGAAGCACTTCGAGTTAAATGCAGATAGTTTTTGTGTCTGGGCTTTTGCAGGACTCAAACCCATACAGGAGAATGGGCAACAGACGCGTATCAAACAGTTTACAATAATTCGTCTCGATACTAAACACAGATGCCTTCCATATCTTGGTCATGTTGTTGAAGGCGCCACTTGCCATACCGATACGTATCGGAATCTCGGCCCCGAGGTCACCCGTTGTGGTAATGGTTGCTCCAAAGTTTTTAAATTTATCCACCCGGGAGACCTGGTGCCCTTGATGGTTGTCGGTGTTTTTTTATGCTAACTTCTTACTTGAATTGTTCAATATCGATACATATAGGTGATTGATTGTTGTAGATTATGGCTTGCTTAACAACTGCCTTGCAAACATATTATATTCTACTTTTTTCGAAGTTACGGAAGTTTTGAAATATATCACTTAAGGGTTTGTGGTATATTCATTTCAGAATGTCGAATTGAAATGAATATTGAAAATATATTATTTGTATAGTGATAAATTAATTATTTTAATTCTTAAAACACATTCAGTATTTGTAACTGTGTAATACTTAGTAATTATACCAATTTATAAAGAAAACACACTTTGCAGTGTTACTATAATTATAGTTATTTTTGGAGGGTTTGTGTATTTACGTAGCGAGTAGAATCAAAACCAGAGCGGAGAAGAATCCAATAAACCTATAATCATAAAAATCTATTCAGCCGATCTCGAGTTATAAGTGTTCGCACTAACCCGACTTTTTTATATTATAGATATACATGGATGTTGAGAAATTGACCAATAAAAGAGCTTAAGAAACTTGAAGGTAATGTACCTACCTATCGTAATGAAGAACTGAATCGTTTTTGTTCTAAACGACACCATGTCGGCCAATCCTTCCACCACCAGAGAGACCAAGAAAAAGTTTGATTCTTGCTCTGACGATCCGGACTCGGAAAGTAAGTAAGTAGTTCTAAAATATCTGATGTACCAACTACAAAATATTTATTTTAATAACTAAAGCAGTGATCCCAAGCAAACACCCTGTATAATATAATGGTCTTATAGAATTGTTCACAATTTCACTCGCAGTTTATAAATTGATTGAGAATTAGAGAATTGGTGAGAAGAAATTGGTCAACTACATATACGACATGTATTGTATGGAGAATTTCATCAAGCCTATCTTTGCGTACACACTGCTCAAGATTCACGTTGACCCCCCCCCCCCCCCCCCCCCGGTTGAACTTCGACCTAACCCAGAATAAAAAATTAATAATTTTGACATATTCTATGAATTAAATACAGTTTATGACATAACTACTGAACATTATGTAATAAATAATAATTATTGTTGATTTGGATACGGGATGAAGTTCGGCGGGTCATAAGTTTGTAATAAAAACAATTCCCTATAGTTGCGTAGCTTTAAAAAAATACAAGAGATGGCGGTGTAATAGTAAATAAGTCACATATGAAACACTTTATTATGTAAGTTGCTGGATGAATAGACCCCATTAAACTCAAGTAAGATTTACGGCGGTGATAGATACGTGTGTTACTTCGTCATAAATTGTACCTGCTGGCGCTTCTAGTTAAAATCTTAAACTAAGTATAGGGAAGAGGGAATGATAACTCATCGTTACTAGGTATGTGGTTGCTAACGGAACCACAGAGCCATTCGATTGCTTTCAATAGTTAGACAGCAAGGTGACTGGCAGGTCAATATATTCCTATATGTGTAAACTTACAACTACACAATTAAAAAATCAACGACAAAAACATTTTGACTTAAGGCGGTGTCTATGGAATACTTCGTTTAAGGTTTTGACTAAAGGCGGCGTCTATGGAATACTTCGTTTAAAGTTTTAACCATTGAACGTCATCCCTTTTTTAGTGAGGCTTAGTTCCGGTGTTGACAAGTATTTTCTATGCATTTGTTATCATACCATGTACCTAACCTAACAATGATTGATGCTGGGATGACAATCTGTTATGTTTGGCGGTTTAAAAACGGGAGGTTTTAATGAAATATCAAAATATCGCCGTTACACACAAGATATGACTCATGTGTAAATTTTAGTTATCACAAAATTTGACTTAAGTGATGCGTGTGGTATCAAACACGAGAAAGTAAAATAATAAATAAAATAATATTCGATATTTTTTTTTATAAAACCTCATAATAAGGGAGATCGGGTTAGTGCGAACACTTATAACTCGAGATCGGCTCAACAGATTCTTACGATTCGTGATATATTGGATTCTTTTCCGCTCCGGACAACAGAATAACTAATAAAAAGTTGAAAAATGGATAAGAAATAATACAATATTAAAGTAAGTATGGAACGAATTTCATGCGACGCCATTTTTGAAAAAAGTCTAACAATTAAATTATTATCTTCTGCACCTGCACCCTCATTCTCGCATACCCCACTTACGGGCGAGTGTTTCGAGCGTTTTAGAAATTTTTCATACAAAGTCAACCAAATTGCGCACATTTAATTATATTCTCGCGTTGATCCCGTCTGAGCTTTGAATACTAATGAAATATGGACGTTCTAGAATTAATATTTTAATGTTATTATTTTATTTTTGTTTCTGAAGGCGCAGTGCACAATGAACGGGCCGCCTCTGGTAAGGACCAAAGGGTCCACAGGACAACGTCTTTCGGGAAAGCTAGTTTTAATTTAAAAAAGTTTTTAGCGCTTATCCACACTTTTTTTAAATATTACAGCATCTATATAATATGGCTTCTATATTCTTATAACAAAGCACAGTACATATATATTTTTAACTATATTAATTTATTGTAACGCTTTTAAAATTATATCCCACTATTTCAATTGAAAAAGTGAATGGTCAAAGAGGTCCTCACGGACAGCAAGTATCTTGGGTGTGCTACGTGAGAGAGTGGACCGGAATAAGAACGGTGGAGGAGTTGTTCCTGTTGACGCGTGACCGAGAATCCTTCGTAGAAGTGGTTGCCACCGTCGGAGGACAGCTTAAAACAAATAAAGGAAAACCCTAGTATAATTTCCTAATACTAGGTACCTCACTAAACAAAACTGAAATTTAAAATAAGTGCCGTTGATTTAGGCATCGATATTATTTCTATCTTCAAGATATAGAAATAGCGTCTCTAACTTTCTTAGCGAATATTGAATTAGGAAGAGCGTTAGCCAGTTGGAATACGGATATAAATATTCCTATCGCATTATTGCATTTAGGAATAAAATCCGATATCTAGTTATTACATATTTAAATTTACGTAGACCGCCGAATTGCCTGCATGAAAAAAAAAACATTATTTTTTGAATTTTGATAAAGTTTGCACTTAGGTCTAATAATTTTGACAGTAATTCCTAATATTCACACATAAGTCATATTGTGTGTGTAATGCCCGCAATATTTGAAACAGCACGTAGTAGTTCGCTGTGTCGCATAGAATCAATCTCAATACCAGACTCATCGAAGTGTATTTGACAATGTGACAGGCAATGTTACCCCAAGCGTTGTTTGTCGTGTCGTTTGATATCGATTTGCATAATTACTATTCCCCCTACGTCAGGAATGTTGTTGTTATTTTTAATTTTTATTCAAGCGCCATGACAAACAAATTGTTGTCGCCGAGTTGAAAGCTGTCTTATGTTGCAATTTTCATAAACATAATAAAATAGTTATACAATCAATCAATCCAATCTCCCTTTACACTTCACTCAAGAGCATATTATGGAGGCAACAAGAACTCTCCATTGCGCTCGATCTTGCTCAATCCCTCAGCGGACGATACACGGAATGAGGGAGTCTTCCTCGTCTTCGGGACCCTGATGGGAGGAAGAACAGCGCTCTCCTCGGCCAATTGTCATTCAGCATCCTTGCCACAAATGTCCCAGCCAAGTTCATTTTCTTTCCATAATGGTAGAAGTGTTTAACCTCGACTGGGTGAGCCGGCGTTTAACGTCGTTCGTGATGCGGTGGTACCACATTTTCCCCAAAATTCTCCTGAGGCATTTCGTTTCGAACGTGAAGACTTTTTGTGCCTGGGCTTTGGTCTAGCCGGGACTCACACCCATACAGGAGAATGGGCAACACACACGCACAACAGTTTACATTCGTCTCGACACTAAACGCCGACGTTTATTCAATATCTAAAGGTGGCTTTACACCAAACCAACATACAGTCGAATCTAGAAACAGAGCATATTATTTTCTTTTATGGTTGATATTGAACAACATGGAAACAATAACAAGCATTAAAGTATTAGTGGGCGATGACAGTTCTTTCTCGTTGTTATTTTCTTGGTGAGCACATCAACTATCAAGAATATTTACTCTATTTTCCAACTATGACTATATTCGTTTGGTTTAATTTAAATAGACTCTAAGTAGTGTGCTCAGGCGGCTGGTGTATCTCCGTTGATGGCGCAACAGACTACGGAGGGTTCTTGTTGCTTCTCTATGCTTCTGAGTTGGGTGTAAAGGGGTGAGTTAGTGGTAATTAAATACTTATTTAGTTTATGAACTGCATCTATTTTGGAAGTGTATCAACATGATATACGATATCAGATATTTCTCAAACTCATAATCACCCATGTTCTGATTGTCTGCTGGAAGCATATTATGTCTAACAGTACCCCTATTCTAAGTTTCCGTGGCATTTCCGCTGGTGTGTAGTATCAAATTTTTGTATGGAATACTTCGGAAAGCTCCACAGCCCATACTAAATTCTCGTGAGTTTCTCACTTACGTTACGGAGTAAAATTCAGAATAGGGGTACAACGTGACCTTGCATAGTTTTGACAATAAGATGCAAGCTCGATTGTCTAGTTGCATTCGAAATACTCAGAATAAGAGGTTAGGTTAGCCTATTGTGCGAAATAAAATGGCGCAAATGTTGATGAGAATTTATGATTGTTATACAGAGGTTGTCAAACTTTGAATGGTTTAAATCTTATTAACGTTTCGTGTTGTTTCATTTCATAATCTATGTATACCTAGTTTAATTTATTTGTACAACAAAATTACACATTTTTACGATAAACTCAATCGGACATTGACAGCGTGGTAGATCATAATATTAGCTTCAATAATTTCGAGAAAATTGAACAATTTGCGAACTTCATTGGAATCAGCTGATAATGTCAAAGCATAGATTTTTTTTTTTTATGAAATTCATGTCGCTTTGGTGGTACAGCAATAAAAAAGCAAACGTTTAATACATAGAAAATAATTAAATTTATTTATTACTAGCTGATACCCGAAATGTTTTACATCTTCAAGATATTATGATTATTCTATATCCTTTTACAGAAATATCACTTATTTTGTCATTCTAGAAATATTAACCAGGTAAACTTCATATCACAATATAATATTACTAACCATACTTCATTAAATTTCTAAACACTCACAACCAAAAAAAATAGAATCCTTATTTGTTGCGAAACATATGACAGACAGGAAGATTTTGTATGGGAAAATAGAAGTGATATTTTTCTACTTTCCTCTCAATTTTTACATATTTTCTCTCCGTTTAAAAATACCCCGAGCTTATACGAATATTTATTAAACAACCGATTGCTTAATCGGTTCAGTCGTTCTCGAGTTGTAAAGAGTCACAAGTACGTCGTACTGCACAGCTAATGATTTTTATATATAAGATTTCAAATAATTTATTCGAGGAAATGAATAAATTTTATCTTACATTACTACAATAATTATAATTGGAATCAAGTAAAGCGATGATTAAAATCAAACATTAAGTCTGCGGTTTTTGTGTGATACAATAACATAAGAAAATAAGTAAGAAGGTACATACCTGAATAATTATTCATCCATATTATTGGTGAAAAATTGCAAGTGGGTAGATTTATGTCTGCGTGAGAAAATGAGATGAGATTGTCGTGCGATCGCGGAAAAAAGACGAAAAGATGAATTACCTATGTATGTAAGTACAAAAAAAAACTTCGCGAACCACAGTTTGTGAACCTTCACCGTAATCAAAACGTATTGGTGTCCGTTGTCTCGCGCACCTACCTATTGTAGTAGAGCAGTGTTCCGCAAACTTTTTGTGTTCAAGTTACACCTACCAAATAAAAAAAAATTCAAAGGTACACCAATGATTTTTTTATATTCCCCCCCCCCCCAAGAAACACGCCGTAAAGTTTTGTTTTTGTGCCCCCCCCACCCCCCCTACCTTTCCCTAAACACCCATGTAGATTTTTTGTATAGCTGAAAATCACAATTATTTTCAAATTTGCTGCTGCTCTTCCTATCTTTATTGATCGTCCTAAGCCGTTTGATTTTTTTTTCATTTAATAATTTTCAGAGTTGAAAATCGTAATTCGCATTAGTATGTTGTGGCAAATAGTGATAGCATTGCAACAGCGCGCTTTGAATGCAGAGATACTTAGGATTATGGCCAGCTCTACTTCGTAATTTTTTAATTTTAACATCTGATATCAAATAGAGAAATACCTATCTGGTATCCGAGAATGCATTTCGTGCTCAGACCATAGATTGCATGTAGCAAAGTAGCAGTTCATATTCTCTGTTAATAGCTGCAAGTGTTTCACTATCAATGCCCGCACTGTTTTCTTAATCGGCAGACATGACGTTTGGAAACACTTCATGGTACCATCATTGACAGCGTACCTGATGATATACATGTACACTAACTTAGCGCGAAAGCTTTCCAGGAGACGTTAAAATATTAGAATTCCTACCTTGCATTTTTCTGTTGAGTTCATATTAATGAGCGAATGTGTTCGGCAGATAAACAAGTGTTATCACCCATTCTTTTCCTCTGAACACAGAAGACAAATCTAAATCACGAGCCTCTAAAATTTTAGTCTCATTTTTTAGCGGCACACCGTTTGCGGAACACTGTAGTAGAGAATGTGCGGCCCATGTGTGTATAGGTGAGGTCTTCCAAGAAATACTTCTTTGATATTCGCATGCCTCTATATATTGTAGGTACTAACGGTCAAATAGCTCGGCTTTTCACAACTACTGACACGTAACAGGGTTGCCAAAAATAAAAGCATCCAAGTCTATTGAGTCGTGATAAATTTACTATGCACCCAGCCGATTTCATAAAAAAATAAAGGAGACTTTAAGTTTCCTTTAAAATATAACGCGTTTCATTACAACAAATGACCCTTTATGTTTATGTCCCGTTGTTGGCACTTAAAGTCGACTTTAGAGTAGTTCAATCTTTTACCACCGGAGTTCAAGGAAAATTTCGTGGGGCTCTCTCTCTCTGTCACAAATGATGAACATTTGTCTACGGTGACACTGTGGACAAAAATATGGTGGAAAACATGGCAAAACGGAAAGAATATTATTAAAGAAAAAATAACAACTAACGACTCTAAAAATTCATTACTAATGTTCGATTTTTAAATGGAACAAACCACTACGGGCTTACGACCGTCTTCTACTGTTATTTCGAAGGCTGGCTTAGTGTGATCACTTTACGTTAACAACGTTCGCCATTAGGTGGTAATGTTTGTCTCCGAAACTCTTAATCATGAGAATTCTCAACATGTTCAACATGTCGAAAACTCTCATGTATGAAACAAGTAGAAATTTAATAATTAATGAAAAATAGAGAAGAAAAGTTGGAAATTATTGAGAACAAGAGAGCAACCAAATTTAAAGACTGCGACTGCTGTCATATATTTGGCGCCAGGATATGACTATATCCATTTTTGTTACTGTCTCATATTTATTGCCTATTGGCTTTGTTGGTGCACAACGTTCTAATTATGTTTAGATTCTTGTGACCTTTTCAGGACTAACCTGAAAAGGTCACAAGAATCTAAACATAATTAGAACGTTGTGCAAGAATATTATTGTTTACATCTTATTTCGTTTACTAATTCATAAACCATAATAATAAATTAACCAAAATAACGGCACTTTGATGCCATCGAGAAATGAAGATGACAGATTAACAGAAATACCGCGAAAATATTGGTAAATAACCTACTATGTTTTCCATAGATTTCCATGGTACCACTACCAACTGCTACCAACTTTCTTACGTAAATATTTTTCTTACGTTTCAAACTTTAGCTAAAGTAAGCGGGAATCTTTTTTTTTTATGAAACGTGTCAAATTAAATGAGACTTTCAAATTTAAAAGTTCCTTTAGATAAAGAGTGCTTTAGTCGATTTTTTTAAGCCGGCCGTTAGTTGATTGTTGAAAATAAAAAAAAGTTAAGAGATTTTAAAATTTGGGTTGATTCACAAAAAATAATGAGACAGAGTTGAGTAAGGAGCGACTAACAAAACGGCGTAACACTCAAAACAAGAAAGATAATAATCCAAAAAAAGAGAGGCATGTAGGAAAACATCCAAAATAGGGTACAACACATGCTAAAAAGGACGAAGACATATATGATATTAGCAAACACATTAATTTTTCAAATTTTGCTTGATGTAAAATATCAGAGTTTTCGTCTTCACATAGAGTAAAAAGAAATAAATTCCGTTAAAAAATTGATCAAGCCATCTTCCCAAACCAGCTTTCGGAGAAGCAGTAGAAAACGCTGTGAGCTCATTACTGATGACTGATTTCAAAAAGCTTATTCTTAAAAATCGATAGGTAAAAAAATGTATATTTATATGAACTAGTGGTTGACCAGTACTGGAAATTCGACCATAACTAATTTAAATCATAAGATCATTGAATATCATTAAGGTTCCATTGTCAAAGAATGAGCGAGCGCTATTTCAAAATTTCTTTAAAAAACAATGACATGGATTCGTCAAATTTTAAATGTTGATATTATGTACAAAGTTTTTTCTATTGTTATTGAATACAAACAATATTAATCTAGTCTCAATTTGACCACAGATAAACAAAAGAATAAATAATGCGTCTGTGTCAATGTCAAATATATCGAAGTGTGTGTGAGTATCAAATACACAACATTACAGTAGTGGTTGTAATGTTTTTTTTTTAATTGATTTAATATACCTATATTTTTAAGCAAAATTTTAAAAAAATATTCGCATACGTTACGACACTTCTCTATACAATAAACTACCTATAAGTGTGCGAAATTTCATACTCCTCCGTCCGGGCAAATTTTGTAAAAATGGTCACAAAATGTTTCCTTCACGTATGAATATATTATATGAACAAAATTCCATAAAAATGTCATAAGTGTGAAGATTTGTTCCTGCTCAATTATTTTATTCGATCAAAACTACTGTTACTTAATCCACGTTAGATCCTTAGTGATCCCCACAAATCCTCGCCGAGCATCTCTACCTGGGCCAGATTCAGGGCGTCAGTCCAATCTAAGCCGGTAACCCGAAGATCTTCATCGTAAGCTCTCTTGATGGTGAGTCTTGGTCTGTCACATCTTGTATCACCCGATGTGTAAAATAGGCTTTCATAGTCTATGGACTCGGAGGGCATACGTAAGACATGACCGAGTCAGCTCAGCCTTCAGGACTACCACTGGACGATGCAGTGTTCGTTATCGGACGGTTTCATTTGTCACAAAGTCGAACCACCTTATCCCAGGATTCGTCAAAGAACTTTGTTTTCAATAGTTGTTGTTAGACGTTCGTTTTTGTTAAATGCCAAGACTTACATCTATAATATTGTTAAGTTTTTATTTTTATTGTTGAGAAGTCTCAACGTGCTTTTATGGTTTTTAATGGAGACACAGTAAAAGAACCGCCATCTCTTTTATATTTTTTATTAATTGATTAAGTGACAGAACATCAGGAAACATAGACAATTATACAAAATTTAGACTCGTTTTTTTCATTTCTAATACAATTAATAAATACCACCAAGCACCTTCGGCCCAAACAATCGAACATTAGTAAGGAACGGTTTTCGCCATCTATGAACAATTTTATAACATCAAAACTATTGTTTACCTGACAACTATTGACATTAAAAATATTGGTTCGCAAATTTTTGATGGATTTTTTTCGAACTTTCAGTAATAATTAATTGTTTAACATTCAAAAACATTTTAAACGTATTTTTGTATAAAATACGAATTTTAAATCAATATTCATCGTAAGGACTACAGGACAACGTCTGTTGGGAAAGCCAACATAATATAATCTCTAATAGATATAAATTAAAGTCGGGTTAGTGCGAACACTTATAACTCGAGATCGGCTGAACAGATTCTTCTGATGTTTGATCTATTGGATTCTTCTCCGATCCGGTTAACAGAATAACTAATAAAAAGTTAAAAAAATATGTAAAATACAATATTTAAGTTTGTATGGAATGGTTACCTGGGACGCGCACACGCCATCGCGGGTAGTTCCCTCTCATTCTCGCATACGCTCTTACAGTAGCCCGGGCACATTCGTATTGGTAATAGGCGAGGTAGGGTGTGTGCGCGAGCGCATTATTCTCAAATTGTTCCCGCCAGAGCTTTGAATATGTTTCAGAAATAGTTTAATGTTATTATTTTATTAGCTTAACTCAATCGAATTAATTTTGTATTGTTTTACGGGGGCGCACATTATGCACAATACATATTAACGGGCCACTTTGGGCTAGAACCACAGGACAACGTCTGTTGGGAAAGCTAGTTTTAATAGAATGTTAAGCATTTTTTTTCTAACTCAGAGACTCTATTATGATACTTTGATAATTTATATATACGTGATTTAGATGAAAGCGCTCGAGAATGATTCTAAAAAGAGACAAAATTTCGATAAAATGAATTATCACTAAGTACCTATGTTAACAATATTATATTAAAATTTTAGATCTTTTTAGATAACGTTTTTTTTTCACTTTTTTAATCCCGATTATCCCAACTTGTTCATCCTTGCCTACATTACTTTTGTGTGTGATGTTAACTATCTCGAAATTCTTTAAACTTATACAGGGAGGCCTATAGCGATGCGCGGTTATACCTACTTGAAATTCTTTGAACTTGTTTTTTTTTGTTGAGGGTATACTACGGTGTACAAAAAACAAACTTGGAACACTGAGACTTACCGTGTGGGAAATAGCGTTCGGAAAAAAAATGAAAACCTTGCCATCTTGGCTGTGGTCAAAATAATTCTTAAACAAGACTCTTATAAATCCTTGACTCTTTTAAATGCTTGTATAAAAAATTGTTTTTAAATATCACTGTAAAGTTTTATTTATTTATTTTGAAAACAATATTTATCATAAGAATATGGTTAGATGTTGTATGTTTTTATATTTTTTTTTAGGGTAAGATTTTTTATTTTATTTGATATTCTCCCCTGGGACTCTGTTCTAGAATGTCGATGTTTTCTTAAAGAACTCATACGAAAGTAATAAAAAGTCTATTAGAAAACCCATCGATCGAAAATTCGAGAATAGGGTCCCTATAGTCTGGCATTGGCACAGATTGGTTAGGTTAGAAGAGATGGATTAGAACATGATTAGGAAAAAAAGGTTGTCGGCAACTATGTCCGAGTCTACAACATTTCGAATACACTATCTACTATGAACCGTACCAATCGGCTATATCATTCTACTAAACAATCGTTGCCAGTTTCGAAACTAAAAGCCTAAGTAGGTACCTACTATCTATTATTATTGTTATTAATATTTTAATTTTTCAAAATTACATTTATTCACTTTTCGCATTTTAATTTTTTTTTAAATTCACTTCAATGTGTTTCTATAGAATTTTTCACAGATGGTGTTATCGTAAGGAAATTCGTTCCATACTAACTTTAATATTGTATTTTATGATTTTTATTTTTCCCATATTGTCAGCGCGTTTAAAATATCAGTGAACGCAAATTCGAAAATTAGTACCTACCTACCTACAAATGTGTGAATACACTTTTGCATATTGATCTAGCTTTATGCAAACTCACATTTTCACATGACTCATATTTTGTGTGCAATGGTTAGTATATATCGCGACTAAAATTTAAATTAGGTAAAAATTAAAAAAGAGACATCAAAAATTTTGGAATACATACCTTTATATCAAAAGAAATTTATTGAATGGGATGTTTTTTTTTTCATTTTGTGCCACTAGAGGCGCCCTAGCTAATCCGGTCTATTGTCAAATTCAGTGCTGCCAAAGGGGGTGATTTACTTCTATTTGGGCTATTTGGAACGAGAATATGCGACGAAAAAATCTAAAAGGCGACAGGTAGCCACTTGGGTTACTTCCCTTTTAGCGAATTTTCACCTTTCAGATACTAAATGACATTTTTTTAGTGAACTCCCACCTCTCTTCGGATACTAAATTTTTCGGAATGACCGCATACCAAATTTTCAGTTTGGCTACTTTGCAATTACATATTATATTTGTTAATATTTTGTGCGCAATAAAGAATATTTTATTATTAAATACAAATGAAAAAATACCGTAACAGAAAACAATAAAACAAGAAGATACAGAACAGCACTGTAAATCCACCCTTGAAGACAAATACATACCTACCTAGTGCTTTTGTTTGTGTGTAGTGTAAAAGGACACACTATATGGTTTACCTCCTAGAAAATAAGGCCACTTAGCCACTTTTGCAATCATTAATAAGTAAAACGTTAAATTGTTTAATTGAGGCTCCCTAGAAAACCTCCCATTGAGGAAGAGGCCTTATATAAAAATGTATAGTGTTATTTATACTGTGTAAGTTTGTATAAAAGGTACTGGCTTTAACCTTCCTATTATTATTTCAATGTCAAATAATTGCATTTCACACACAAAACGTGTTCGCAGTATGCGGGAGTATACTCCTATACGAGATATATGCACGCATAACTAGAATATTCGTCCCAACTTTAAAGCCTAGTTCATATTGGGCGAATAACTTAATTAGCAACAAAACGGCATGTGTCTGAACACCTAAAACTTGGTCGAGTAGTTTAGTCGGCGCTTTAGTCGAGTCAATCCGTTTTGTTCCATTTTCTCGGTCGAGTAGCCCCCCCCGTCACCACTCGTCACTGGCTGCTGAACGTGTGTGAACCTATATTCATTATCAGGAACCATCAATAATACCATGATACTATAGATTTTTATATAAAACTAGAGGTCCGCCCCAGCTTCGCACGGGTAGATAGATACTTAAAAATAATTTAGTTTTCATACAGATCCCTAACTTTTTCAAAATATTTTATAGAATATATACGGTATTTCGTTCACTACAAAATAAATTAAATTAAATTTATAGCGTCAACAACACGTGGTAATTATGCTGTTAAAATGTAGCTTATATGACACGTTCGTAGATTTACCATAGCAGCGCCATCTATTGATTACTTACTCAACCGAGTCGAAAGGTATCGACATCTGTTAGAATCATTTGGAGATGGAGATCAGATAATTGTGACTGTCAAATAATAACAGACAAATAATTAGCAATAAATTAAAATTGCGACTATAATTTGAGATTTAAACTATCCTATCTCTCAAGTTGGATCGAACTGCACATGGTGTGCGAATTTTATTATAATCGGTTAAGTGGTTTAGGAGTCCATTGAGGACAAACATCGTGACACGAGATTTATATATATTAAGATGTAATAGTTTCAACCAAAATGACGTTTAGAACTAATTTTTATAATCAATCTGCCCCCTTAGATATCTAATTTTTATTTTAAGCGAAAAAAATTAACTGTCCTTTGGAACATATGTACCTATAAACATAAACTCTTTTTATATAAAAATATAAAAAGTGGATAGTTAATTATCATCCCACTTTACATTGAAGAAAAATTCGTTCGCAAAATTCAACTTGTCTAAGGCCCTAGGGTTTCCTCAAGTGAATACAAATACATTTTCGACATCTTTCACATAAAAGCAGAGCTTGTATTGTGAAAATGATGAACTCTACTCGAATATAAAGTGAAAGATATTTGATCGAGTAGCGAGTAATTTAGTAGCTAAACTATACGACACGGTCTGAACTAGGCTTAACTGACGACTGCGTCCTTAAATTCTTCCCTTTCGCACATGAACGGCGGCCTTTACAGTCGTAAAATATCGAAATCATAATCGCATTTCTTATTATTATGGTCAATCTTCTTTTCCATGTCTTCGTGTAGTTGGCTAGCATCTTATTCTCCTTGAATGAGCCACAACGCAAGTTCATCTATTCAATGTATAGCTTAACGAATATCTAACAATTTACCTATTAGGTACTGATGTTCGATTTTTAAATGGAGCACACCAATTTAAAAATAATTAATGAGATACCTATAGAGTTAAAAGTTGAACATTATTTAGAACAAAAGAGCAATCAAATTTGAAGACTGCGACTGCTCTGTCATGTATAGCTGTTTCTGATTATGGTATAGAAAGCAGAGCAAGTTGACGGATCTTGCGAGTCCTCCAAGTTGATCTTTGTAAGGACGTTAGGAATAAATTATAACGTCCTTACCTTTCCAACCCTTCATTTTATTTCAGTATTAGTTATTATTCCTACTATAAGTAGCGCAAACACTCCTAAATGTAACAAACATTTAGAAAAAACCCGTTCACCGACTTGCTTTTGATCAAAATATTAATATTAGTTAACTAGTAATTATTAACCAGCATCAAGGGAAGGAAAATGTCCTAACTGAGGCACATATATACCTACTTCACAACACCAAAATACAAACTGGAAGCAGTGAAGACCTGATAATGAAAGGGGAATTAGACGAAAGTAGTGGTGTGGGTAGACGGCAAATGTCCTGGCTAAGAAATATCTGGCATTGAACGGGAATCCAGCAGGTAGAAAAACTCGCCCAGGACAGAGAAGCCTACGCCATAGTGGGACTGAGGTTTCTTCAAGGTTTCTTCTTCCTGTGTCATGTGAGCATGGCACAGGAAGAAGATCTAGTAAAAGAAATACTAATGAGATTATTATTTATAGCGTTTATTTTCACCATAACAAATTTACATATTCCAAAAAAGTTGGTCGATTTTTTTTACATAGTACTGCCAATGGCAATTTTCTTACAAAAGATGTCAGTACATACTTATTTATTCAGTCAATATCCATAAAATAATCACCATTACGGCCGGTTTCAATAACCTATCCGTAGTAATCAGTTAAACGCTATCCGTCAATTAACCGCAGTTAATATTCTATCCTTATCCGTGTTTCAATAAACAAACAACCATGGATGTAAGAAGTAAGCAAACAACAGATAGATAGTATTTATGTCAGTTACCATGGAAACTATCCGCGTTTGATCATAGACATTGTCAATACTTTTTTTTTTTACTTTTTTGGCATATCATCCACAAGGGGGATGTTTTGGCCAATTGTCAATACTTCGTCCATGTCAATTTTCGCAAATGCGTCAGAGTTTCAATATCAACAATCGTCAGATAGACGCAACATTCGCCTACCATTATTTTTCTTGTCTCGTCGTCGTATATTGTTTATAAGAAAATAATTTATACAAAATAAATCATTTACGACGGTTTTGGTTAACCGAAAGCTGACAAGAAAATCTTTGTTCGACAATATCGACATGAAATTTATCCGTGAATATAACATCCGGGGTTCTTCAAATAACTCCAAATCGCTCTCGTCACTTGAAAAAGCCATTATTTTCAAAAAAAACTTGTTGCTATACCAAACACTTGCCGTCGAAATCGGGGGATAGGAAAAACAAACCGCCGAAATCGGGGGTTAGGAAAACCATAGAAAAAACAGTAATCACAAATGTCACAAGCTACTATATAGAGATAGGTTATTGAAACGCTTTATCGCCGATTTCTATACAAATCATGTAATGAAAGATAGATAGAAAGTTTAGATAGAAATTCTATCTATCCTTTATTTATTGAAACACCAAAGTGTAAAGATAGATAGATTTTTAACCATAGATAGGAGATAGATAGGCTATTGAAACCGGCCGTTAGTCAACGTGAACATGAGCCGCGTATTAAAATTGTTCGTTTTTTTTAACAATGCAATATCTATCCTCAAATATTGTTTCTCAGTATGACATTAGCTTGTCAAATTTAATGAAATTAATCCAAAATAATATCATGAAATACCTAGGCATTGGTGGAAATTTGATAAGATTTAGTGGCTTTGTGGAATGTCAAAATAACTCGCCTCTGTATATATAGGATAAACCTCCTCAAGGGAACTAAAAGAGAATCAAATCGTCAATCATCACCTGATTTACGAGGTCTAAGCCTCTAGAGTCAATTATTAACGCTTGACCAAAGATTTATGTCACCAAATTCTGAAGCTAAACTTCACTTTTCGTTGAGTGAGGCTTAACTCTTGATTAAAATCTCCTGAAATAACAAGAGGACGCCGATCGCACGCAATGGTTAAAATCAACACAATGACGTAATCTTTTCATCAAGTATAGCTGGTAGAACTTATACTCAATCACAATGAAAGTATTTATTAATTTTAATCTAAAACAGAATATTTTTCTCCAAACATATTATTTGTAACATTGTAATACTTAGTCATTATACCAATTCATAAAGAAAACAAACTTTGCAGTATTACTATAATAATAGATTATATTATTCAGTCCAAAATCTCTCCGGTGAAGATGGACGCATAGTCGGCCGAAAATATATTTCGGAAATGATATAATTTATCATGGAACATTTTTTTGTCCTTTTAACATTGAATCATGTGGCATGCGGAACAAAAATTTTGTGCCACATTTTTTGTTTTATTAGGTATAGGAACTGAAAGGACATTGGGGAAGAATTTGATTAAGACTCTTGTTTGGAGTGTACTGTTTTATGGCAGAGAAACATAGATCATTAGCCAGAACGAGTCCGGGCTTCTAGCAGCGTTTGAAATGTGATTATAAAGATGCATGCTAGGGATCCATTGGTCGGATCATAAATCACAAATGGTCTATAATAAAAAAAAATCACAAATGATAAGGTAATGAATGGAGACGGGAGTTTCCCAATACGGTGATAAATGGATATGCCATAATATCAGCTCTTTACCATCGTCGAAGGGATGAACGAGGGCAGAAATTACAGAGGCCGCCCCAGACATAACTGTATAAACCAGGTGATCGAGGACATGCGCTGCAGTACCTGGCGCAGACCAACCCTAGGATTGTAACCAGAAAGGAGAAGTACTATCGTAGTGATTGCGACAAAATTCATCGCAAATAGAAAAGTGCCCATTTTCGCGAAAATAATAAGGCGTAGCTTGGAAACGGTTTTTGTATGATTACATATTTTTCTTTTAAGAGAAATAGCAAATAACATTCTTTTTAGTAACAGTGGGTATTTCAATTTCAGTAATAAGTGTGCTTATTTCAAAATACATCTTAATAAATGCTTTAGCTTTCACCGTTGAATACTTTAGTTTGCAAGGAATTATTCTAAAACGGCAGCCTTTTTATTAGCAACATTCTATGAAAAGATGCGGCTTTTCTAACGTAGGTAGGTATAGTTCACATCAATACCGCGCAATGGATGTTTTAAGAACAATGGGAAAGGCTGTTTAAAAAAGGACGGTCTTATTCAAAACGATTCGTTTGTTCACATGCAGGTTCCGTTGGACTGATGAAGGACTAATGTCACTATGAGTGATGTATGAAACAGCTATTCTCTTTAAATTCACACTGACCACTGAGTGTGGTTTAAATACATTCATTATATCATTCGCATTCACTCGTGATGTATCATTTGAATTCGTCATTGTCACACAAATAATATCACATGTATGTCAAAGCATCTATCTATACAAAACACAGCCGTATGAAATAATAGAAATTCATTGCTGTATGTTTTATTGCATCGTATTATAGTACGGTTATTCTATTCTACGAATGAATAAATTCTCTAACATTCGACGTGTCGAGAATGTCAAAGATGTCTGTAAAAAATTAATTCAACAGAAAGTCGGAATCAACAAACTTATAATCAGGGTGCAGGATATCTACATTCTGAAAAAGGTGAAAAGGGTCTGGATACCTGGTGAAATGACTGAGTGAATTGTCGAAACGAAAAAAAAAACAACATTTTCACTTACCTACGTATATACTAGAAGGAAAGGTGTTATACTAGAGTTAATTTTCAATAATTTTGTTCCCATTGACTAGGGATCTTATGCTAGTGGTTTTCAAGCTATTTAACTTTTTTTACATTTTTACGAAATTACCGCTACAATAATATCAAAATAATCATAACAAATAAGTGTAAAATAATTATAAAATATGTAGGTACTCATTTCAATTAAGACAATCGTGAAATAAAGTCAGGAAACGGACAAAACAATAATAATAAGGGGAAAAAACAATAAATACCCATACAAATAAAAAATTAAGCTAGAATAGCAATGGAAAAAACAATATCACAGTTTAATCATCAACCAATCACTCAACCAGTCCGCAAAAAATTAACAAACAAATCATCAAACCAAAAAAATATGTAAGTAAAACACTCTAATTGGTGAACAAGTGAACGATCAAGTCAAACTCTTTTCATATCAGAACTTCATTCAACAGTTTCTCAGACTCCTAAAGACTTCAGCGCCAACAGAAACTCAAACAAAATTTTACCATTTATCCGTTCCGTTGTAAGTCTTCTCTTTGCCCTGTTTATTACTCTATACTATACTCTAGGGCCCAGAACCATATGAAATCTCTGGAAACTTTGGCTCATCAATTTTCTTATTTCTTTCAGAGTATTAAAAACCTAGACAACAAACAACACACGTCCATCTATTCCAAGCTAAAACAACAATGCAAAAGTCTAATGACTGTGAATATTCATAGGTAATGGTGCATGTCATGACTTCTTTTGAATTTTATTGATTGGTCCTGGATTGGTCTGCATCATAACCTTAATTCTCTCGCTACATACATTCTTATCCAGTGGCGTACCGTGGGTTTACGGCGCCCGGGGCGGGATTGCGGGATGGCGCCCCCCCCCCCTTTATAAATTTGGCGCCCTCCCCCCTTATATAATTTGGACCCCCCCCCCCCCCTATATATAAATTGAAAAAAAAAACACAAAAAGGAAAAAAAATCAAAATAATAAAAGTCAGCATATTTATTATCATTCGCATGCTTACAGCACAACAATATAGTACAAAAATTATTTTAGGACAGAGCAAGATTCTGACACAGATTTGTCTACCTGCGGATTCACCGCAGATATTTTTTTTAAGACCACAATCCGAAAATAAATGTTATTATTAAAGTACAAAAAAAAAAGAAGAAGTTATTACAGATATTTTAGTGTGGCAACTCTTAGTTAAAAAAAAAATAGTTTTGTCACTTGTTATTTTTTTCACTTGTAAAAATTCTCTCTCTGGTAAAGTTGAATAAAGAAAGGTTGCTGTGTATCTGAACTCCAAGTTTTTTATTGCAAAACATAATCCTGTCTTCAACAGGTTATGGGCCCAGATCACATAAGGGTGAAATTGTTTGTTTTTGAATTTAAATAGTTAAAAAGTGCTGTTTTTGTGTTTTTTAAATAAAATTGTGTTTTTGGCTGTAATGTTACAAGGCAAGATGGAAGTTCAGCATACAAAGTTAAATAACACAAACAGCAGCCCGATTCACGGAAAAGTTTAAGTCTAAGTTTAGTTCGAAGTTCGAACGAAGTTCGATTCAAACTTTTCCGTGAATAGGGCTGCTGGTAATAATGATTGTAGGCGGCGACTATCTACAGTCTATGTACCTATTCACGGAAAAGTTTGAATCGAACTTCGTTCGAACTTCGAACTAAACTTAGACTTAAACTTTTCCGTGAATCGGGCTGCTGGTCTGTGTGGAAGTTTCAAATAAAAGTATTACTAAGATCAAGAAAGTTGTTAAGCATTGTCTTAGGGGAAGAAAAGCGACCAGGAGAGGAAAAAGATGAGAATGCTAGACAGTCATGGGATGATAGAGATGCTTTGGCCCAAGAAATTATTGTCACAAGAATTGAAGATTCCATTATAATACACATTGTAACATGTAATTCAAGCAGTGAAATGTGGGATAAATTAGCAGTTATATATGAACCAAAATCTAATGTTAATGTACATCTATACCAGCAGAAATTCTTTTCGTTGCCGTATGAGGAACCGGCTACATTGTTTATAGCTAAGGTAGAAGAATTACAGAACCAACTTAAAATGATGGGTGAAGAGATGTCCGAAAAGATGGTGATGACAAAGTTTTTGATGACACTGCCTAACAAATATAAACACTTCATCTCAGCTTGGGAGTCAGTGCCACCTGAAAAACAAAATCTAAAAGAGTTAACATCAAGACTGATATTAGAGGAGCAAAGATGTGCCAAGTCGGAGGTTGAGGAATCAGCAGCGCTTGTTATTGGAAATAAATATAAAAGAAAATAATCTACATTTAAAGGATCCTATAAAAACACTAACATAACCGCAGCTAACTGCGGCAAGAATGGTCATATGCAAAAAGATTGCAGAGTGAAAAGAAATGATAAGCTATATGTCTGTCATTATTGTAAAAAACCCGGTCACTTAATCAAGGACTGTAGATATAAATTTTCATCAGAAAACAGTAAGAAGGAAGATGGAAATATTAGAAATGCTTATCTTGTGAACAATCTGCAAAATAAAGATGTGTGGATAGTGGACACAGGAGCAAGTGATCATATGTGCAAAGATAAAAATATATTTTCAAACCTTGTTGGTGAAAGGTATGTCACTGTCGGAAACGGAGAAAACTTAAAAGTATTAGGAATCGGCGAAATAAAGTTGTCAGCCTATGATGGTTTTAAATACGTACCAACAGTGCTACTGAATGTATTGTACGTGCCAGACTTAAAAGTGAATTTATTTTCAGCTATTTGTGCTACAGATAAAGGATATCAGATTAAAATAACAAGAAATAAATGTGAGTTTTTGAAAGGAAACAAAGTAACAGCTGTGGCTAGAAGATATGGTAAAATACTTATAATGTGCTGCAAATTGGATGAACATATTGCTTTGACAAGCTTAAGTGTATGGCATGAAAGATTGGCTCATCAGAATTACAGATATGTTAAAGAATTTTTAAATAGAAACACTATTAAATACGAGGGCGAAGAGGAGCAATGTGAATCTTGTGTGAAAGGAAAGCAGCATAGATTTTCCTTTGGTAACAGTAATAGTAAAGTCAATAATCCTGGAGAATTAATGCATATGGATTTGTGTGGTCCAATGGAGACAGACTCATTGGGAGGTTCTAAATACTTTTTGCTCATCAAAGACGATTACAGTAATTACAGATTTGTTTATTTTTTAAAGTACAAATCGGAAGCCAAAGACAAGATAAAGGAATTTATAACCTATTTTGAAAAAGATATTGGATTTGCCATTAAAATTGTAAGATGTGATAATGGAAAGGAGTTCATAAATAAGGACGTTGAAAGCTTATTTGCTAATAATGGAATTGTGCATCAAAGATCAGTCGCCTATACTCCAGAACAAAATGGTAAAGTCGAAAGAGAAATGAGAACAGTTGTCGAGTCGGCAAGAACAATGATGCAGGCTAAGAATTTGGAAAAGAAATTTTGGGCGGAGGCCGTCAACACGGCAGTATTTACAATAAATAGAACTGGATCAAGTTAAATATCTCACAAAACTCCCTATGAACTATTGTATAAGAATACATTTAATATTGATTTTTTACAAACATTTGGAGGTGAAGTGTATGTTCTGTTGCAAAGCAAAAGAGATTAAAATGGGATGCAAAGAGCAAGCAAGGAATATTTGTTGGATATGGTATAAATTGTAAGGGATATAGAATATGGTTTCCAGATATAAACCGAATTGATACATACAGAGATGTTATTTTCATAAATGATAAGAAAAATGTGATTAAAAAGAGTAGTGAAATAGCTACCTTGCAAGAATACATACCTCAAGTAGAAACTGATATCATAGAAGAAACAACTGTAGCAGATGACATCAATGAAGATACATCAGACCAAGTTGAGTTAGAAAGCAGTTCAGAATCTTATAGTGTAGATGAAAGTGATGATTCGGCTTTAACTGAGAACGAAGAAGAAAGTGAACAGATGATAAGAAGAAGTTCACGTGTATCCAAAATGCCAAAGAGGTTTGAAGATTATGAAATGAGTTTTGTTGCGTTGAACGAAGAGCAAATAACATATCAACAAGCTATAAGTGGTCAAAATTCAAAAGAATGGAAAAATGCTATTAAAAATGAATTGGATGCTTTAAAAAGAAATGCTACATGGAATGAAACAGATTTACCTAATGATAAGAAAGCCATAGAAGCTAAGTGGGTATTCCGAGTTAAAAATGAGCGAGATAAAGAACCAATATTTAAAGCAAGATTAGTTGCAAAAGGTTTTCAGCAAGACGATCATTTCGATCACTCAGAAATATTTGTTCCAGTTGCAAAATTACCTACGATGAGAATCCTACTAGCAATTGCAAATAAATACAAGTTATCGTTGCATCAGATGGATGTAAAGAGTGCTTTTTTGTACAGTGAAATAGACGAGGAAGTATATTTGAAGAAACCTGAAGGTCTAAAGAAAGATGGAAAAGTGTTAAAGCTAATGAAGTCTTTATATGGTTTGAAGAAAGCACCCAAAATGTGGAATGATACCTTTAACAAGTTTATGATTAAGGAAGAGTTTAAAAGAAGTCAATCTGATTATTGTCTATATTATAAGGGTAATAATGAGAAGTTTTATGTTTTATTATATGTGGACGATTTAATAATTGCCGGTGAAGATGAAAACAAAATTATTGGATTAAAGAGATCATTAAAAGAACGTTTTGAAATGAAAGATCTTAATAAAGTGTCAAAATACCTAGGAATTAATATAATACAGAAGGAAAATTCAATTGAACTAGATCAAAAGGACATTTTGGAAGTTTTAAGAAAGTATAATATGGAAAATTGTAATCCAGTTGCAACACCAATAGAACCAAAATTACAGATATCAAAGGAACCATCGACAGACAAAGATTTGATTAAAAATTGCAGAGTATTAATTGGAAGGCTTATGTACATAATGATGGGCACACGCCCAGACATCTGTTTTGCGTTAAGTTACTTAAGTCGACATCAGTCAAATGGAAACGAAGAGCTATGGAAAGCATTAAATAGAATACTGCGCTACCTCAAGGGAACATTGGAATTTAAGCTAATCTATGAAGCAAACAAAGAAACACCATTAGTGGGTTATACAGACGCAGACTGGGCAGGAGATCACTCAGACAGGAAATCAACTTCAGGATTTATCATGCAAGTATATGGATGCACAGTATCCTGGTGCTCAAACAAACAACAATGTGTTTCGTTATCTTCTACAGAAGCAGAATACATAGCACTCAGTAAAGGTATTGCAGAAGGATGTTGGATTAAGAGTTTATTGAATGAAATTGGTCTACAATGTAAGCAGATTTTAATGTTGGAGGACAACCAGTCAGCTATTTGTATTTCCAAGAACCCCGAACATCATAAAAGATTAAAGCATATTGATTTAAGATATCACTTTATAAGGGACAACGTCAGAAGAGGTGTTGTAGATGTCACATACATTCCATCAAGAGAGCAGTTGGGGGATATTTGCACCAAGGGATTGAACGGGAATACACTGTTGAAACTTTGTGCTTCAATTGGTCTTCGTGTTTAGTTTTTTTTTTGAGGAAGGGTATTAAAGTACAAAAAAAAAAGAAGTTATTACAGATATTTTAGTGTGGCAACTCTTAGTTAAAAAAAAAATAGTTTTGTCACTTGTTATTTTTTTCACTTGTAAAAATTCTCTCTCTGGTAAAGTTGAATAAAGAAAGGTTGCTGTGTATCTGAACTCCAAGTTTTTTATTGCAAAACATAATCCTGTCTTCAACAGTTATTTTAAGTAAAAAAAAATCTGATTTTATCAATCTGATCGTCTATACTATAGCACAAGCAGATTTTGCCGCCCTCTCAATAGAGGCGCCCGGGGCGGTCCGCCCCCCCCCCCCCCCCCGGTACGCCACTGTTCTTATCGCAGGATATGATGCGGACATAATATTGAAAGACAGGCTATTCAAATTTCGAACACGTTCCTCTTCGATGACAAAATATGCCCAAAATAATAGCTACTTACAGGTATTACTTAAGTAGGTATATAATTTTCAAATTAAACTCTAAGGATGTTTATCCAGTAGAGTAATAGTAAAAAAAGTGTATGGATTATAATATTTCTTCCGTGATCATTTTGTCCAATAACTAGACGTTAGATTTAAACGTAACATTTAAAGCAAGGTCAAACAGTTGTCGCTAAGCAACCTAACGTTTTCATATCGATCGTAAAAAGGGAACGAAGTTTATGCCCGTCCATATTTCAATACCTATAGCATATTAGATTCAATAATACTTTGTTGTATGTTAGTTTTATTCAGTACACTTACGCTGATTAAAGTTTAGTGTACTTAGGTAATTATGGACAGTATCAGTCTGGAAACACTAGTTATATTGTTATTCAAATAGTACGGATAGCAATCATAACCAATACAATAACATATTATAAAAATATAACGAATAGAGCCATCTATTGAAATATCGTAGTAATATTTTTGTAATAGTGTAAACTTGCCGTATCACCCTTAAAGCTTTTTATAAAATACAATAGATTATATCATATTGATTGAAAATTAAAATGTTATTACCTACACTACAAGCGTAAATACATAACTGAATTATTATGTAGATGTAATTTTAATCTGTTTTTTGATCTTCTATATTTTTTTTTTCATTTATTTAATGTATACTACCTTATTTAAAAATTTCGAATAAATATTGAGAAAATACCTAATTACCATGGAGTTTCATTTTTAACGAATCCCTTCGTAATTTCAGACCTGTCTATTATTTTAATCTCCAAAATAGCATAACATTTTTACATATTGTTATTTTTACGTTTTTCTGTTTTATGAATAGGTATTTCGATATTATTGTTTTTTTTATTGGAGAAAGTAAATAATATAACATTTTGGAATCATTACATAATAAAGTGCTTGAATTTAATTTGGTTATAAACTTTAAGAAAATATTATAAAGGAAACTGAAAATTACAAAAAATATTCTGTTGAAAATTAATATTACGCCACATATTATAAAAACAAGTTATCGCAAAAATCTTTAAAAAATATTGATTATCTGTAGCTGGCAATGTTTATATGTTACTAAATTCACAATCCAAATGTCAAAATAAATATCCGTCGACCGTATCGCGGTGGTGAGTTTTCTATATCTCTCCTCTACGAACCCCTTGTGGCAATAAGGGATGGAGCATACAGGGTATTTTCATTCTTGATCTAGTGCAGGTATGTTGCTTTATATTCTGTCGGTAACAATTACGGGCTGGGTGTTTGTGAACTAATTCATTTTACTGGCGTGCATATTAAATAGCTGTATATTGTTGCATATTTTAATGTTTATATTACACCAAATGTATCTGAAAACCCAGGCTTTTTGCCTGTGTATATTTTATCACTGACATGACTTTGGAGGACCCATTTTTCGTAGTCAAAGAGTAAGTTTACGTTTTTTCAGCTAGATAAGAATGTGTTTATTTTTTGCATTGAACTTGGGTGCAAATGGCTCCTGTGATATTTTTGAAGGACGTATAAAATGTGCCTATGTGTTATTACTGTGAAGTGCTGATAAGGTTGTTTTAGTGTCCACTGCAATATAGCTGATATCGTCTCAATACTAGTGTATTTTTATTGATCACAAAATCAGTTCATAGTGTTGCACAGAAACTGTTTCAGCTAGCTAACTCATCTTTAAAATAAATATTTAATTTGTTTTTTTTTTAAATAGAATTTTATTAGTTTTACAAATTTTTAACTATAACAGTGTGCTTATATGGGCTTGAAATGAATGCTCGACTATGAATACTGAAAATCTTCTGTTTGTTTTTAGCGAAGTATTTAAGGCCTTAAACAAAACACGAGGCTTGTATCTTCGTTGGCTAGAGCTAGGAGACGCATCCGGCGGTCCTGCAGGGGCTGAAGCTGAATGGACGACTACAGAACTCAGAAATGCATTGCGCAGTATTGAGTGGGACCTAGAAGATCTTGAAGATACAATTGATATCCTTTTATACTCTGATATTGTTCTTATTCTTTAAAATGTTCATTGCCGACTGATCTGTGTTGTCTCCACATTGCCGACTACAAAATATACACAATATTGAGTGGTGTGTTTAGAATATAAATTCTCAACATATTCACTAGCGGCTTTTGAAATATCTTTTTTGTATGCCACTCTTTTTTAAATATTTTTGGCAGGAGGTCATGGGAGCCCTTGTTACCTTCCTATGACCCTAAGTGGGCTCTAAAGGGAGTATTGATTGAAATGAGTTTAATTTGTATAGAATAATGTTAGAGATTCCGATAGTTATCTACATAATATTACTTACATCAAGACTAATGTTTCCTCTACTTTTAACTAGCCCTTCTTTGAGGTCCAAATAGATCCACATTGTTCCCTGTTTCTGTCACCATTATTTTTTTTTTTAAAATGTATCTGTCTTCACTCAAAGTGAACACAAATACACTATTTGACTCTTTCACAGTAAGCTACTTAAAGCTTGTGTCGTGAAAGAGGAAGATGGCCGGCACCTGGGCCCGAACCCACGACCTCCACATGAAACAGTGCGGAAGCCGGCGTCGTAACTAGGCTAGTCTACCAACCATTTCCACTCTCTTTGTTAAGCTACGGCTACACTATGGCCCATGCTGGTCCAGGATGGCCAAATAGTGGCTCTGGCCAAGCATTGGCAAGTAGCAACATTTGGCAAATATACTTGTACACCTGGCTACACTATTGGCCCAACTCTGACAGCTGGCACGAGGCTAGACTGCTACACAATGTTTCTATCACTGATTTATTGATTAATTCTTGGTTTTATTCATCATTTTACATTCTAATCTCCAATTATTCACTGTATACTCCTATCTGAGTGGGGAAAAATTGTAACAATACTCTGTCAAGTAAAGTGTGTGTTTTTGCGGCTCTTTATAAAAAATTATTTATAAAATAGTAAAAAACAATAAAATAGTTTAATAATAAGTATTAGTAGTAATAATAGTAACAATAAACAATAATAAAACAGTAAAATAGTGAAAAAGTGTCAAACACAAGTGAAAAATGTCAACCTTTGTGTGTAGTGCTGATTCTGAACATCAGTCACACTTTAAATGTGATAGTTGCCACAGAGAAACTTGTGCTAAGTGTATGGGACTGTCTGCCACAGAAATTAGATGTTTGAATCTGGCTACTAGGGTCTTGAAATTCTTTTGTGAACAGTGCCAAAAGGGACTTTCCGAAGTCCCTCTCTTGATCAAGAAAATTGATGAGCTGCAAAGGGACATTGAAAATCTGAAACAAAACAATGCAACCAATAAGCAGGCTGCTGGACCCTTTGATGTCCTCCAAGAAGTAAATGAGCGTGAGATTCGTGCCAGGAATGTCATAATGTATGACATTCCTGAGTCCAATGCGGAGGAAGCGGGCCAAAGGATCCAATACGATAAAGAGGAAGCTGCAAAAATTATTAAAAGTATTACCGATGTCCCAACAGATAACATCAAAGTTTTCCGCTTAGGGCTAGCACAACCTGGCCAGGTGAAGAGTCGCCCGCTCAAGGTGATTCTACAGAGAAGAGAGCATGCACTTCAGATCTTAAAAAGCAAGAAGAAGCAAAACAAGCCAAACATTAAGGGTGATCTTACTAAGGCGGAGCGTGACCACTTGAAATGCCTGCGAGACGAGTTGAAGGAGCGACAGGACAGGGGAGAGAGGGACATTACGATTAAATATGTGCGTGGATGCCCTAAGATTGTACAACTGAAAACTCGAAAAAACTAACAACAGTCAAGTTTGCCAACATTTTCATACTATACACAAATGTCCAGTCCCTCACGTCCAAGTTTGACTTGTTGCTCATTGAAGTTGATCAGATCAAGCCAACCATCATTGTGCTGAGCGAATCTTGGCTAACAAGTGGTATACCCGACTCCCTCATAAATATACCTGGATATAACATATTTAGATGCGACAGAACCAGCAAACGAGGTGGAGGGGTTGCAACATATGTTGCAGAAAAGTACTGCGACATTCCCATCAGAGTGACCTTGCGGGGTAAGAGTCATTTTGGCTGCACAGAGACATTATGGCTGAACATACATATCGCCAACTTGTCCATGGTGGTTGGTGGAGTTTACAGGCCTCCCTCGTCCCCCATTGAGGATGACATTGCGCTATATAGAGAAGTTCAAACCATTTCCGAGGATTCATGTTTGGTGACTGTATTTGGAGATTTCAATCTCCCAAATATTGCCTGGCCATTGCAGAGCCTACAGGGTAAAACAGCAAGTGAAAGTCTGTTCTTGGAAATGTTTGTGGATGGAGGTCTGCAGCAGCTTGTCTGCCAGCCAACTCGATTTAGAGATAATCAAAAACCAACAATATTAGACCTCATTATGATTAATGAGGAGGATATGATAAATGATGTGCAATTCCGCCCTTGTATTGGCAAGAGTGATCATGCTGTCTTGGTGGCCCTTTTGCAGACACAGCTCAATCACTTGGGATCAACAGTCGACAATATTTTGCCCAGAAAGAATTATCACCACACCGATTTTGGTGAACTGGAACGACTTCTGGATGGAGAATTTTCTTTCTTATCAGAAAACCCAGAAAACATTGAAGATAACTGGAATGACTTTGGACGGAAATTAATGAAAATTGTTAACGTGGTCACTCCTAATAGGCATAAAGCTAAAAATGTAAATTACAGGAAACCATGGATTAATAGTCATACAGTGAAGTTAATAGAGGAAAAGAGAAGGCTATGGGATAAATATAGAGAGAGTGGAGTTCGGGCGGACTATACAGAGTATAGGAAGAAAAATAATGAGATTACATCATTCATAAGAGGTTGCAGAAGATCATTCGAGGAGAATATTGTAATGAGTGGAAATAAGCCTTTTTATAGTTATTTGAATAAACAGCTGTCCTCTAATGTTACCATCCCTGTTAGCATGTTTGATGAGATGGGAAACAATATCACGGAGCACATTCAAATGGCCAATTCATTTGCAGACCAGTTTGAAAAAGTTTTTACTAGGGAGCCAGACGGCCCATTACCGGAAATGTGTGGGGTCAACAGAGTTCAGGAAACCCTGAGTAACATTCAATTCAACACGGAGCAGGTTGCAAAGGTTTTACTGAGTCTGGACGAACAGTCTGCTATGGGACCTGATGGTATACCTGCGATTGTTTTGAAGAAGTGTAGCTCATCTCTTGCTGCGCCTATCACACAACTCATGAGAAGTTGCTTTGACGCTGGAAGTTTGCCTAGTGAGTGGAAAAAAGCAATTATTACACCAATTTATAAAAAAGGTAACCGGCAGGATCCAGCCAACTACCGACCAATAAGTTTGACAAGCATTGTATGCAAGTGTATGGAAAGAATAAGAGTTGACCAGATGCGCACCTTCATACGAAATATTGTTGGATCGGTGCAGCACGGATTTATGCCGGGCAGGTCTGTCGTATCAAATTTGTTGCTGTGTCTGGATCAGTGGACGTCGGCATTCGATAACCACGAGCCCATAGACATTGTGTATCTTGATTTCCAAAAAGCATTCGATACAGTTCCGTTTAGAAGGTTGCTGCTGAAGTTGGAATTCCTTGGTTTCCGGGGAAAACTATATAAGTGGATTGAAAGTTTCCTTACTGATCGACATTTCCAGGTGAGAGTGGGGGAGAAGCTGTCCACTGGTAGGCCTGTTATTAGTTCGGTGCCACAGGGATCGGTTTTGGGGCCAGTGCTTTTCGTGTTATACATATCTGATCTTGCTAAAAGCTTACAATGTAATTCACAACTTTTTGCCGATGACACCAAGTTCTTCGGTAACCCACTGACTCAGTCACGGCAGCTGCAAGAAGATCTCAACACCATTATGGCCTGGACAAGAGAGTGGCTTCTCATGCTCAATGTGGATAAATGTACTGTACTACATGTGGGACCCAAAAATCCAAAGGTCCAGTATACACTTGATGGAACAATTTTGAGTAGGGTTGAGAAACAGAGGGATCTGGGTATAATTGTAAGCAAAGACCTCAAGTGGGACCAACACATAATTGGTATCAGCAAAAAGGCAAATAGTCTAACATATCTCATAAGAAAGTCGTTTAGTCATATTCCTCCCGAACTGCTGCTCAAGATATATAAAACCTATGTGAGACCTATCTTGGAGTACGGTTTCCAAATATGGTGTCCCTACTTTGAGAAGGATATACATGTTTTGGAGAAAGTGCAGAGACGCTTTACTAAGATGGGAGCGGGGCTTGGTGACATGTCTTACGAGGATCGCCTTGAGACACTGGGTTTAACCACTCTCAAGGAGAGGAGACTGAGAGGTGATCTAATTGAGGTATATAAAATCTTGAACGACCACTATGACTGCCCAGAGTTGAGAAGCATGTTCCACAGAAGCCACAATCAACATTTGAGGGGACATAGTCTGAAGTTGGTAAAGGACAGATATACTCAGAACCCTCGTAGACATTTCCTTACGAATAGAGTTGTGGACGAGTGGAACGGGCTGCCTGCCGAACTAGTTATTGCAAAGAACACCAATGCATTTAAGAATGGACTTGACAGTTTATAGTGTGACACAAGTGTGGGATATCAAGCACATCAGCTCCAAGCTGCCTGCTTGATGGCATTTAATAATAATAATAATAAAGGCAAGTCTCTCCACGGACGATTCTTCGAAACTTTAAATTCATCACATGTAAGTCTTGAAGATTCAACTGGATGGTTGAGGTTTGGTGAACTATTTAGCGAAACAGAAGGTTTTGTCTGTGCAATACAAGACCAGATCATCGTCACTAATAATTATAAAAAATATATTATTAAAACACCTGATATAATTGATAAATGTCGTGCATGTGGCCAAACAGGAGAAACACTCAGACATATTTTGTCTGGGTGTTCTCTCCTGTGTGGTTCTGAGTATCTGCACAGACATAACGATGTGGCTAAAATAGTTCATCAAAAACTTGCCTTGAAATATGGTTTGCTCGATCTTGAAGTACCTTATTATAGGTACACCCCAATTTCGGTAATGCAAAACAGTAATACAAAGTTGTATTGGGATATACCAATACAAACTGACCGGACGATTAACGCAAATCGTCCGGACATTGTATTGGTTGATCGTAGGAACGGGATAACGTATCTCGTGGATATCACTATACTGTATGACGAAAATTTGAAAAAAGCCGAGCAGGATAAGATAATTAAATATCTTGATCTTGCTCACGAAATCAAGGATATGTGGCATACACCAACCACCCACATAATACCTATAGTGATATCGACGAATGGAGTTATTCCTAAGTCTCTTAAAGACAATCTAGGGAAACTTGGCATCTGTTGTGGTCTCAGATATGCCATCCAAAAGGCAGTTCTGTTGTCCTCATGTAGGATGTTAAGAAGGTTCCTTTCTCTATAGTTCGAAGATCTCTCATGATTACATTACATCGTGATGTATCATGAGAGATAATACCGATATTTTTATATTTAGTATATAGCATTGTATTTAATTTTAATTTATTTTTATTAATTTTTTTTACAATGATGTATACTTATACTTCATATGATATATTGTGATAATAATTATTATTAGTAGGGGAGGGGGGGAGGGTTGGCCCGCGCAAGTTTGAAAATATATGTATGCGGCCCGATGAAAAGAAATGTTGAGTACCATTGGTTTAGAGCAGGGAACGGCAACCTTTTGTTGTAAAAGGGCCAAATATTTTTCATGGGGATCAGTGCGGGCCGCACTTGCAGTAGGTATACCTACCTACAATATTTATGTACAAATATTTTAGTTTTAAAAATAAAACGCTAAGTGTATATTTTAACAACATTTATTGTAGTTAATAAAAGTTCACTATCCCTTCGCTTCCTTTCACTCGATTGTGTATAATATCGTCCGTCATGTGCGTTGCGGCGAGAATCATGCGGGCTGCACCAACCGCAGGTTGCCGACCCATGGTTTAGAGCATGGGTCGGCAACCTGCGGCCGCGAGACATCTTGGTGCGGCCCGCAAGATTCTCGCCGCAACACACATGACGGACGATATTATACACAATCGAGTGAAAAGAAGCGAGAAAGGGAGCGAAGGGATATTAACTACAATAAATGTCGTTAAAATATACACTTAGCGTTTTATTTTTAAACCTAAAATATTAGTACATAAATATTGTAGGTATACCTACTGCAAGTGCGGCCCGCACTGACCCCCATGAAAAATATTTGGCCCTTTTACAACAAAAGGAGCAGGCGTCGGCAACCTATGGCACGCGTGCCAGGTTTGGCACGCGATGGGGTTCTGAATGGCACTCTACAAAGATAAATTTGGTATAAAATTCTTAATTTGGTATAAAATTATGAATTAAGGCGGCACCCTGAATCATATTGGTAGAGTGGCTTGGCACACCACAGCTAAAAGGTTGCCGACCCCTGGTTTAGAGCATCGAAAATTTGGTAATTTGTCATTTGTTTTTTTCGTTCATGCAGTGACCAGGGTTGCCAGGTGATATTTTACCGAACTGTTCGGTATTTAAGCATGGTGTTCGGCCATTTTTGAATTCTGACCTGACACCTTTTCTTACCTGACGCCTTATAAATTCTTTTTGTAATCCTATTTGCATCCATTCTTTCAACATGCCCAATCCATCTTAATTTTCGTTAATTAAAGACCATAAATTATTTAAAGTACTTATAGAAATAAGAGAATGTTTAACAGTGTTTAACAATATTTCCTTAACAGACATTACGTATTGTAGAGAAAAACCCGACTAAATTCAAGATTGATAATAAGGAGTTGACAAACCGAAAACACTTCATAGAAACCACAAGAATTGAAGTGAAGGTATTTTATTTTAATATTTTATTCCGATTGGCAGCATTTCCATTTGTTATTTCAGTTAAGTTTAAGGCATAAATCATAATATTATATTTGTAAAACTAGAATAACAATTAGTACCTACTACACTAGTTGAACAAGCCAACTTTGTTCTGCCTCAAAACGGTCATGTTGTGTTAACTTATTAGCCCAAGTCAAGTTTTCTTATCAAGTTCATTTTTGGAACAATTCATTCTGATGAAATAAATATACGCATTGCCAGTTTTAAGAGGATCAGACATCTCTTTTCTGGACGCTATCTTCATATATAAAGATGAGATGTCTGATCTTCTCTAAAATGGGTATTGCATGTATGTAAGTATCTGTTTGCTATGATTTATGCCAGCGATTTATTATTATCAGAGAAACATATTTTTCTAGGTTATTTCCAAATCATAAACGCTTCAATTTTTTGATTCATAAACATGGTGTTATCCAGGTCATTAAAATTTTATAGGCCATTAAAATTTCTAAAGGAAATTTCAGTCTAGAAATAATAAAAACAGCGTGAGGTATTTAAAATGAAATAACGGCATTGTCACTTGGTGTTCAATACCGCAAAAATAAAGTTTTAGGTGAAATAATCCCTATATATTATAACTCGGAAGTTCGTCCGTAACCTGACATTTAGTGAAACACTAACAAAAAATTCACACATATTTTTCATATGTACTACAAAACCAATCATACTACAGGAAATATTTTTCGATCTTATTATTTTCATTGATAAGTCGTTGTTTTTAATGACAATCAATCAACAGATGACCGCGATCTTTTCTACATATAATTCAAAACAGCTGTTGATACAGGAAGAATTATAAAACTGCCCTAGTCACGTGCTAAAGTAAAATAGGGACCCTTTTAGGGACAATGCTCAAACAGTTAATGACCCTTTTCTAAATGATGAAACGGTTAATGACCCTTTTTCTAAATGATCAAACAGTTAATGACCCTTTTCTAATCTTGTCATTCAACAAGTTTTGTTGCTAGGATTTTATAGTCAATTGTGCAATGTCTCTCCAGAAGACTTGACCCTTTTCTAATCTTGTCATTCAACAAGTTTTGTTGCTAGGATTTTATAGTCAATTGTGCAAAGTCTCTCCAGAAGACTTGTAGGCGTGCATTTAACAATATTTAAGCAATGTATATTTGCTGTATTGAATACCAAGCGATACTAATTGATTAGAAAAAAAAAACTTACAGCAACACAATACTTGAAAATATAAAATTGTTGCATTATATTATAGCAATAGCAAGAAGCAATGCCAAATACATAATTGAAGAAGTTTTTCTTCTTCCACGACTTCGTTCACCTGCTTCAACCCCTTAGGTACTTATTACTAAATATATTGTAAGATCTGTCATTTCTTCTCCTACAATGAGACATAGAAATCATAGTATATTTTTCAAGTTAGTTAATTTTACACTTCACCGTAAATTAGTTTCATCATTACAATATACTGAGGGCAAGCCAGACAGCGATGTCTTCCAACCAACCCCAAGCTAGCAGTTGGTCTGTTTCAAGTATTACACTTCTCCTGATTCACTCTTCTTCTATACACTCTAAACAAGAGTTTTGATCAAATTCCCTAATTTTCATGTCAATATTAGACGATTTTAATGCGCTTTTAATCTTTTTTTTAAATTGTTATTCTCATTTAGGTAGATATTTCAGTATATAGGAAAACAACTGTAACAGACTGCAGATAAAAATAAAATATTGACACGACCAAATTTTAAAAATGATGGCGAATATTTTTGTACATCTACGTCAGCCACTTGCGAATTTCATTCCAGTGTTGTATTGATTTAATGCTAATCCGTAAGTTAAAAATGTTGTGTTTAAGGATATGAAAGATAAAATGAGTGTAAACAGAGGAAGAGAAAGAAATACAAGGATGTTGGATGGACCTACCAGTGTGCCACCAAGGCACTCTACAACCAAATATTCTAAATTGGAAAATCAGACAGACAGTCCTAGCAGGTAATTAAATTGTGTTGCTTAAAATATTATTATGTAGAGTCATCCCTCGTTTATCGCGGTTAAGAGGGACTGAAACACCCTACAATACGTGAAATTCCTAAATATGTGATTCTGATTCTCTTTGAATATAGATAAGGGTGTAAGGCCATAGAAACACCAAAACTAATAAATGGGCGATGACAGTTCTTTATCTTTATTATTTCCTTGATGACCAAACCAACAATCAAGAAAATTCTCCAACTCTGGCTATATGTTCATTTGGTATAAACGCACCTTTAGTTTAATTAACAGAAGTGGTTGGTAGACTAGCGTTTAAGACGCCGGCTTTCCCACTGTTTCGGGCGGAGGTCGTGGGTTTGATCCCAGGTGCCGACCATCTTCCTCTTTTACGACACAAGCTTTAAGTAGCTTACTGTGAAAGAGTCAATGAGTGTATTTGTGCTCACTTTAAGTGAACACAAATTCATTTTAATAAAAAAAAATTTATTAAACATATTGATTATTTCTAGGTTTGATGATAGATTTTTATCTGAAAATAATGCAGCTCAACAACGAATGTTGGATTCACAAGATGAACAGTTAAACGCTATTGGCCATTCCATTGGATCTCTCAAAACTGTTTCAAGACAGATTGGAATAGAATTAGATGAACAAGCCGTGTAAGTTTTCACATTTGTTTTTTTTTTATATATCATGTTTTATGATGATTATTATTTATTTATTTGCGTATATTTCAGAATGTTAGATGATTTCAATAGTGAACTAGAAAATACCGACTCGAAACTAGATTCCACTATGAAAAAAGTCGCTAAAGTGCTGCATATGTCAAATGGTTAGTGTCGCATAAAATTATGTATAAGATGGAAATTAAATTTTTTGAACCTATTATATTTATTTGATGTTTACTTGCAGATCGCAGGCAGTGGATAGCTATAGGAGTTCTCTCTTTAATCCTTGTGATAATTATAATATTATTTATAATTTGGTGATTTTTGAATTGCGGCAACGAGCCACAACTGCTCTTTTTTATAAAATATACTGTAAATATAATATTTTGGTATTTGTTGCTCTATTGATTATATACCTTATTTGTTTTTATAGATTTTTTTAGTAAAATTATAATATTTTGAATTGATTTATAAAAATGCCTTGTTATTTTTGTTTGGTTAAATATTTATTATCAATCATGTAGCCTCTAATCTTTTTCTTGCCATTATCATGAAATTAAAATAGCAAATTAAAAATATTTAATTAGTATAATTAACTTGATTTGTTATGAAATACGTTTAAAAAAAATTGTAGTGTAGTTAATAATTCTGAAATGTTTTGTGGTACTTATATTTATCTTAAGCATCTGTGTGAGGAAACTTACAGCTGCTACCAGTAAACAATTATAGTATAACTTCCCGAATCTTTCATACAAAATGTATTTAGCCGTGATTGATTGGAATGAAGTTGTTAAAGATCTTTTATAGTTGAATTTGTATTGTGTGTAATAGTGAGAATATATTTAATTTTGTACACAACTAGTAAAATACTTTAATAGGTAACGTAACATTCTGAGATCTATTGTGTCAAAATGTACATCGCAAAATAAATTAAGATAGGTATTTTTATCCATATTTATTTATCTTCACAATAATTTATTTATTTATTTGTTGTTAAGGCATGATTATGTCTGATAATTTACAATAATTATAATGTATAAAATATTTGTCACATGACAATGCAATCAGCAGTTTATGTACCTACTTGCATGGTATATGATCCTCGAAAACACATCACAGGTGATGACTTTACATTTAATAATAAAAAAATCTGTATGTATAATGATATACTAAACTTATGTAATTATATTATATAATTCATGATTTTGTTCTACTTCTCACATATTATGTATGTAAAGGACTGTTTCTACGTTTTATGTGTCAAGTGCAGGTTTAAGTTAACAGCGATAGAAACTGCAAAGAGTAATTCACAAAAAAAGTTTATGTTTAGAAATATTATTATTATAAGATCTAGTCAAATATCCGAAAATTAAGGGCCCATTCTCTCAAAATAGCCATTTTTTTTTACTTTTTCTTAATCGATTATACTTAATGATTCCGCGATTCCTTAACATATGAACCTGAAAAATGTGAAAATAAATCTTAATAATGATAGAAATTTGTTTTATTCACCTAAAAAGATTTTTTTTAAAGGAAACAACACCTTTTTTTTTATAAAGAAGGTCGAAGGACCATATGCCCTTTGAGTCACCACGACCAATAAGATCTATTGTGACATCCTTCAATGAATTCGTGGAGCGCTGCCTCTTATTGTGCCACGTCTCCACAGGCCTCTTACAGAGTGACAGTGCCTCTTCCCGGCTCCTTCCCTCCGCAACACCTTAAGTCAATAATTAAGTTTAGTTCGAACTAAACTTTTTCATGAATTAGGGGCAGGTTCTATTTTTTACAACTTAACATTTCACATTAAACAATATGTGGACACCACCTTGTACTTAAAACCTGACACTTCACAAATTAGAACAGACCTTAGTGTAAGTTCATTGTGTGAATCTGTAATATAAGGTTTATAAATAAGTTTTATTTGATCATGTAAAGCATCGAAAAATATTGTTTTTGAACTGTTTTATTGTATTTTATGAATTTCAATGTTTCAACATTTTATATTCACTTTTGTGAAATAAATTATATTATTTGCATCCCGATCCCCTATCAGATCTTCTAAAGCTTAGAATCACTTCCACTATCATAATTCCTCTAAAATGAACCACTATTCTTTCAATCGCGGCACCTTAGAAAGACCTGCCAAAATTTTATAGGCACCATTTTTATGTCAAAACTACTTGTGTCATTTTTTTTCTCAGATTATTCATTATTTTCAGTCAAAATATTATTTTGCAATGTTTTCATCATAAAAGATACGTTAATAGTGGTTACATTTCTTGATCAAGATGAATTTGTTTGAGAAAAAGGAAATTTGGCGACCATGATGATAATTAAATTATCATGCAGCCTATTCACTTCGATCGATTTCAAGGAATATCGTTGAAATCACATGGAACTGCCCGCGAAATTCAAAATTTTAGTTGGTGGTAAATTTTAGCGGATCTGATAGAGAATTGGGGTATTAGGCTGTTATTTATCTCAAATCTGGTGTACTTTTTCTTTGTAGGAAGTGATTACACTTAGCAATAAGGTCGCACACACAATGTTCCTTAAAATTATGTAATAAAACCCACATTATTTATACATACTTTGTATTCTTCTTTTTATCCTTTCCACCACATCTCTTTATGAGTCGTATGTCTCTGTAACCATTTATATCCTGCAAGTCAGGGTTTTACAAAAAAAAAAAAAATGACTGAACATTTTATGTTGAGTTATTTGGATAGCAATGGGGGTGCCCGCTCACTTGGCTTTTCTTATCCAGAACTTACACTTGGAGGGTTCATCGCGAGTCCAGATTGAGGACGAACTTTCAGCGCCTTTTAGAACTGAACAAGGCGTTCGCCAAGGCTGCATTCTCTCTCCAAAACTATTCAATATATATGGAGAATATATCATGCGTAAAGCACTGGAGGACTGGCAGGGCGGAGTCACAATAGGGGGTCGAAAAGTCAATAACCTTCGGTTCGCAGACGACACGACTTTGGTTGCAGCAAATATCCCTGAACTGATGCAAATATTTAGGCAAGTCGAAGCCGAAAGCAACAGACTCGGCTTGAGGATTAACCGCGACAAAACAAAGGTTATGTTGATTGACCGCCAGGGCGTGCTGAATGGGGTTGAGCAGTTACAGGGTCTGGAAGTTGTACATGACTTCGTGTACCTGGGCTCCCTCATCAATGATCAGGGCACGTGTGAACCTGAAATCCGCCGAAGAATCCAGATGGCAAAAGGGGCGATGACCAATCTGGGGAAGATATGGAGGAGCAGAGTGATTAGGTTACCCACGAAAATCAGACTGGTGAAATCCCTGGTGTTCTCAATATTCCTATATGCTGCAGAAACCTGGACCATGAAGTCTCGTGATCGATCTAGGGTGGACGCTTTCGAGATGTGGTGCTGGAGACGCCTCCTCCACGTATCGTGGACGGAAGACAGAACAAATGACTCCATCTTGGCAGAACTAAATGTCAGAGAACGGCTGTCTACGGTGTGCACGCGACGTGTCATACAGTTCTTCGGACACATTGCGGGACGCGGAGATGATAGTTTTGAGAGGCTTCTCCTAACCGGAAGAATCGAGGGCGTCAGAGCTCGGGGTCGGGCTCCGATGAGATGGAGCGACCAGGTCAAAGAGGCAACGGGTGGGACACTATGGGAGGCCCTACAATTGGCGTTGGACCGGGGACTTTGGGGACGGCTGGTTGGGATGGTGGGGAGTGGTGATGGTCGCGATCCTCAGCAGTGAGGGAACGACGAGGAAGATTTGGATAGCCCTTAAGGTGTTCTAAGGTGCCGCAATCTCTGGACTTTTGCTTAGTCTTACTTTCTGTGACAGTGTGACACCCTGTATCATAGACATAATATAAGAATACTTTTCATGTCCGAAAAAAAGTGGACCACTATGAGGACCCACTGAATGATATGAACATAGCAGCGGACAGGCTTCGCATTGTACTAGGATACTACTACCACCACCTACCTTGGTAGTGGTGGTAGTATACATATTAACAATATGTCGTCGCTCAGTACGTTTTCTAAACAATGAAGTATGCGCTAATGCCTGCAAATGCACGAAATATGCTAACTTCATGCGCGTTGCCGTGTCCTCGCGTGGTACCATCGGTACGAGATTGTAAGTTGTAAAGTGAATGCTACTTCTATCTCTTTCTTTCTCATGCGATATAGAGGAGAAAGGGTATAGAATGTGTCGCTTTATATTATTTAGGCTTAGTCTCTATTTATATTATGTCTACGCCCTGTATAGTCTGCTTGGAATGATTCTAAACAGATCCCTCCTCCCCTGTGATGTTTTATGATTTTTTCTGACCCCTCCCCATTTTTGGCTGTGAAGCTCAACATGTTTAAAGATCAATTTCGAAGTCTGTGAGTGTCTCTTCTTCCATAAATTAAAACCAAAATTATGTACTCTCCAAAAATAAAACATAAATGAGTTATAAAACTTTTTATTACAATAAAAATATGTCAACACATGTGAAATATACATTTTTATATATTTCTCCAAAGAAAGTAATGGCACAAAGAAAAATACAGCTTAATAATAGTTTATAATTCAAATATACAACTTATCAAATACAGTTTTTTTACTTTCCTATCTAATTCAAAAAAAAATGTAAAATCTCAACACTATTTAACAATTCAATATTTACTGTTTTAGTATGAAGGCAATATTCACACAGTTTTTTGATTAAGAGGAACTCCGGCCTGAACTGACTAGTCAAGGGCGCATCAGAGCCAATGTCTAAATAACAGAACTATTTTTTCATTACAAATACCTATAATACTTCAACCCAGAATATCATAAAGCAGATCATAAACAAAAGTCAGCAAGACAAGAAAATATCAACACCAGATTTTTGTACTTTATAAAAAAAATTTAACACTTTTCTAGAGAACTCTGAGTAAAGCCGGCGGAACTTATTGCCTGATGCAATTTTTTCCAGTCAATCAGTTCTGTCCAATCTGAGGCAGGCCAACTCCGGGTAGAAATTTCAAGTGAAAAAGCACATAGAAAAACTCTGATCCGACCGACCGGGAATCAAACCGGGACCTCGTGATCTGAAGTCCACGCCTATACATCCAGGCTACCGAGATCGGTATAACATAGATTCAATAAAAATAAATTGTCAAATGAAGTATTTTTTATTTGTAATGTATCTATTTTATGTCATACAAAATGATAATATTCATAAAATTTATAAATTGGTGGAAGTAATCTATAATAGTAAAGGAAAGTGTCTGACTGATTGACTGACTGACTGACATACTCACTCATCAACGCACAGCCCAAACGGCTAATCGTAGAGAAGTGAAATTTGGAAATCAGGTAGGTTTCAATACAAAACGTTCCACTAAGAAATGATTTTTGGAAATTCCACCCCTAAGGGGGTGAAAAATAGGGTTGAATGTTTTTCAAAGTATGTGAATATCTCGGGAACTAGACATGGTACGAACTTGAGATTTGGCATATGAATTCTCCTATAGAAATAAGTAGTAGTTTTCTTGGACAGTTTTTCCAAATTTTTACTAAAAGGGACGAAAAAGGGCACATATAAAAAGGGATGATTTTTAAGTGGCTCCTAAAAAGTTTAAAACTAGTTATTTATATAAATATTTTTAATTAAATTTGATTAGATAATTTTCATTTAAACACAAACTTTATATGAATTAAATAACACACAGTTGCACTTTCACAAAATTTATATTGAATCTCGAGCGCTTTCGTCCAACTCACGCAGACATTGTCAAGAGTCTCTTGACAATGTCTGCGTGAGTTGGACGAAAGCGCTCGAGATTCAATATAAATTTTGTGAAAGTGCAACTGTGTGTTATTTAATTCATAATAATGAACTTTCACTACGTAAATACACAAACCCTCCAAATATTACAAACTTTATAGTGATTTCAGTACAGATAAAAAATTACTAAAGCCATTCTCCAATGAGGATACTTCGTAACGACTTAGAATACACATATGATACACGTCTTTCATTAGTCACCTACATACATACTTGGTTGGTTTCGCAACCAGTCGCACACTACTGAAACTGCTGTTCTAACAATACCACATTCTATGAAAATGGCAGCGGAACAATAATAAATCATTAAATTTGTTAAGGAGGTTAAAAATGCTCCTAAAATTTTTAGTTCATTCATTTTATAAATAAGGAGAAGAGTGTGGTCCTCATCACAAAAGAGTGTGTACTTTCAACAGTGACAACATAATGATCATTGGACTAGCATAAAGTTGGATAGCGACATATGCAGAACTTAGCTTGATAGATCAACAGTTTGCGTATCAGTTGCGTAGACTCCATGGGAGAACGGCCTAACGGTGTAATCAAATCAAGGCGAAAATATATACAAATATTATTAAAGTAGGTATGTAAAGAACCCTAGATAATTTAACATATTGATAAATCTGACCTTATTGAAGATTTTCAGCCCCAGCCTTGAGTGAATTTCATAATATTTAAGGTTGATAGATTGATTATCTTACGCTCTTAGTAGCTCAAAAAAGCATTTCATTGATTATAATCTATGCATATAAATTCTAAACCAAGAAACTTTACAAGAAATCTATTAATGAAATAATTAGGAAATTATTTTATTGAGTTCATAAACTATTCAAATATAAATATTATTGCTTCAGTTTTTGACAATCTCATGTTAAGTACAGTTACGTAATGCTCCTTTTTATGGGTAAGAACACGTAAAAACCGGATTCCGACCTGCGCCGACTGGCGCAAATAATGTTCTTCGTGGGTCGGAATCGGCTTTCTATGTGTTCGTACCCTATGAATACATTTAAAAAAAGAAGAAAACTGACTTGTGATTTGAGAATGTTTTATTTCTATGGTTTTTTGAAGTTTTTCCTTGATTTTTTATTTAAAACATTTCTTCATTCGTAAGCTATTAGGAAAATATACTTTTCATTCCCAAAGTGAAGTACTTTTTTCACAATTTTCAGTTTTAGATCAAAAGGTAGAAAACTGAAAAAAAAATTATTAACTAGAAAACTGCTGACATTAGTCCCCTGGTTAATGGGAATAAAGTTATTGCAAATAAGCTCTTTTGTAACCCCTTTCAAGGAATTGGTAGAGTTACCAGTCAACTGTATAAATAGACAGTCAGTCCACTTACTTCTTAGAATTGCTCAGTGATCAAATCGGAAGAATATAGAATCTTAGTCCAAAAAATTTAACTGTTACCTACTTTCAGATGGCTGCTAGCCCGTAATTGAATTCAATCAATAAATTAACCATCACAAATGTTTAAGTTTTTAATGCAATCTTTGCATTGAAAAGTTAGGAGTGAAAGATCTAGTGACAATGATTAATCTGTAAAATTTATGGGAACAAAATTTTTGCAAATTAGCTCTAGTTATAACACCTTTCAAAGAATTGGTCAAATTACCAGTCACCAATTTAAGAATCACAAATTGAGAGAACTTGCTAGGGGTAAAACTTAATCAATTTTTATATCTGGTCATACAGAGGCTGATTTTTTTTATAAATAATTAATGTGTTACAAAAATAAATTACAAATCTAATATTTTGCAAAAAAAGTTTCAACTTTTAACTAAGAAGTAATTCATTTGCGTGAATAATAAAACTAAACTAAGTGTTTTGACTATTAGTTTAACCATTTCATGGCCCTATTAATATTTGAAATATTCTAAGATTACATTCTTAAATCTAATTATAAATCAGAAATTTATTTGTTATGACAATTTACTTGTATACATTAATAAAAAAAAATACGTTAGTAATAAAAATTACCAAATTTTAATTGATTAAAAAAAAAAGGAAAACAATGAACTACTCAAATGTAAAAAAAAAAATAGGTATTTCACTAGTTTATAACTATTATCCATTATAAATCACATCTTGATTATTTTTATAGAAAGGTATTGCATATTATAGTACTTATTATCAAAAATCTGTTTAACAAGTTATGTGAGATGAATGCAATGGATTTTAAATATAGCTACGCTACCCACTTTTCATTGAAACCTAAGCATAATAAAGAAACAGTAACAGGAATCCAGAACACAGATTGAATATCAGATGGGAATTAAAACTAAAGTCCGCCATTCACGATCACTGGTAAATACTCGAAAAAACGTTTGGAAGGAATTGTTGAAAGATTTCATGCAATTTGTTTTGACTATATGCAAAATGATTCTCTACTGATGATCCCGATTTAAGAAATTTTCCGTTTACGTGAATTAACAACTGTCTCAGTATTTGCATCTACGACCTGAAGACAGGGAAAAACATAATTTATGTGTACCACGAGATCAAGCCAAAAGGGCGTTAATCAAGTGTTCTCAATTTTAATAATGTACCTACATTAATGAGTATGTGGATATACAGTAGCTGATGATTTTCTCCGACAACCGTGCGGAACAAAATTTTTGTTGTGATGACAACTGGATTACACCCATTTCGAGTGAATGGTGGATAAGAATTATAATTTAAATATACATACATAATACACAAGCTCAAGCTTAGGTGGACAAAAAATGCACTAATGTATATTACTTGCTTATATGTTTTTATTTTTACACCTGTGAATCTTTTTATCGTTAAGATTATTATTACTGGCAATGTTTTAACTTTACAGATACAATTTGAACCAGATGAAAGAGTCTTTCACTATATGAATCTGAGATACAAAGGGAAAAACTTGTTATGTCAATATTAATAAAGAAAAATGCAAGTTTTATAAAAATATTATCCCAATATTAATAAAGAAAAATGCAAGTTTTATAAAAATATTTACACAACCTTCGCTCACAACGATGAATCCTCACAGAACACACAATTTTTATTTCAATATGAAACAGTCTGAAATTACTTTACTGACAAAAAATGTAAAAAAAATAAATAAATTAATTAATAATAGTTATGATTGCACAGTTAAAGAGCAGCTTTTGTTAGATTTTTCATTGGTAATTTTAAAATCAAATAGATAGATTCCAAAAACAGGAAATTTACACATTTTTTATACGAAATTACTAAATAGGTACCTACATATTATTGACCTAGAAATATTTTTTTTTGATACATTTCTTAGCTATTTTTTAACACCCAACTGGCTAGATGACGTCACGAATAGTATGACAATTAGCATGCCGTTTATATAGTTGATGGGAAATCATAATTTCACATTTACTTATTTAAATCAACGGCCAAACCGGCCTTTTAAAAATTTCAGAATAATAAATAAAAAAAATATACCTATATATATATATTTGGGGTTTTTCCAAAATAAAATCGACATCATCTACCAAATTAATAAATTTCTTAGAGTATTCTTCGGTAGTGCAACTCCCTATTTCGTTTACGTACAATATCTATCAAATAACTATTTGATTTATTATCAAAGAGAAGACTGTTGTAGGCCTTAAGCTTTTCAAAAAGGATTTTTGCAATAAAAAAATTAGTATTTTGCTAACATAACCTTAGGTTAATAAAATAAATTTAGAGTAGCTAGTTGCTCCATCTCACAATCATCGTCCTATTGATTATACTTATTGTATTTTAATATATATATTTTCTATATTTAAAGAACTTATCAATGACAAATATTTACAATCATAATCATTCCACAATAAATACATAAAATCCATCACAGGCAATGATTAGTTTTATAAAAAAATTCAGTCCCAATATTCATGATTATCTTCTTAACATTTTCATTGTATTTTTATAATCTAAAAGTAGGTAGGTACAATACAATAATATACAGCAATTTTATAATACACTACTTCATACCTGTTTAAACAATATCACTTTTATTATTATTAAAAAAATCACTATCACTTAATTTATTGCCACAAAGATCTAGTTATTATGCTGAAACCTAATAGGTATATGATTTATCACTTAATTGTAAAACATGATAATCACATTCTTGGTGTAAAAGGTTTAATTTTCTTGCTCGATTTAAATAGTCCTTAAAACATTATTCTCCCTATTCATTTCTGTAACATTCTTCTATCTGCTATTTGGTTTTCTCTCCACAAATAAATTTATTATTAATATTTTAATTTATTTATTAAAAGTCCTAAGTAAATTTATTCATCAACAGCTTCAATCAATCCTTTTATATCAATTAACAAAAGATCACTATGTACTAAGATTACATTATTTGGCGTATAATTTTTTAATGTTGATTTAAATCACATAAGGAAATGTAACTATGTATACGACATAAATTAATAGGTCAAATAATTTATTTCTACAGATTTTTTCCTTTTCCAGTTTTCTTGTTAGCCAAATTATTTATCCTTTGTATTAACTTGGACATGATTGTTTGAAGTTCCTCTATTGAATGCATAAATATTAGCTTGCACTTATCGACTTGATCCCGGTTTCTTTCTAAATATTCAGCGCCGTGTATCAGACAATATGATGCATTTTCAGCAGTGTGGTAAAGCTAAAAGAAACAAATCAATTAACTCTTCATCTATGAATAATTCAAGAGGTTGAATCTGCTTATGATCTATTGATACAAAATGTTGGTCCCCAAAAATATCTATAATATGAAAGAAAGTCTGGTTAGTGCGAACACTTATAACTTGCGATCGGCTGAACAGTTTTTTATGATGCTTGGTTTATTGAATTCTTCTCCGCTCGAGATAACAGAATTATTAAAAATTCGAAAAATGGATAGCAAATAATTCAAAATATAATATTAAAGTTAATATGAACGGATTTACTGACAACAACGCCATCTGTAAAAAATTCCATAACTACACAATTTTTATTAACCATTGAGTTTCAAATCATTGGTATGCAGATTTTTTATCAAATTTCTTACGACCTTTCAGAAATAGTCTATTTAACATTCAAACGTATTTTTGTATAAATTACAAAGTCGAAATCAATATTCATAGTAAGGACTACAGGACAATGTCTGTCGGGAAAGCTAGTTTCATATAAAACGGGCTGAATTATATCAAAAGTATGTTACATTACTACAAAACTATGGGTCACCCAACATGTGACTGTAATTATCTAAAGTTTTTGTCTACAGAATATTGACAACTGAACTGATGGGTATGTGTGTATGTTTGGGCAACAGGGAAGGCTTCATTAGTCAATCAGGCAGTGTTTGGAGCTATTCTAATATAGATATTTCGACAGATTGTTGAAATGAAGAATTATAAAAGGCTACTAAATTCAATTAAACAATATAAAGTAACATTTTTTTTTCAGTTCTGTAAATTTCATCGCACCGGGACGTGTACTTTTTTGAGATGTTTCCTTACCATAGATAAAGCAAGATTAGTTCTACAACGTTGACATTCTTCTGCCTCATCCTGACGTTTAGCGACTTTTTTCTTTCCTGTTAGAGTAAGTTGAGCTCTTTCAGAGGTCTAAAACACAAAGAGAAAGAAGAGATAAGTTTTTTTTTAAACGAAAATGAATCTGTACTAACTCAAAGTGAACACAGATACACCCTTTGACTCTTTCACAGTAAGCTACTTAAAGCTAGTGTCATGGAAGAGGAAGATGGTCAGCACTTTATATATGATACCAAGTGAGGAGTGAAGGGATGTACAGACACCTGCCGAAGCACTTTCATACAAAATAAATAACATTTCAAGGTTATTAAACTTCAGTTTGAATTTAGAATACTATATTCAACTCTTTTCAAAGGGTGTGAAGTATCAGTGGGTCACTGGCTGTCACCTTAAAATGAACCTGGAAACATTTTATACTAGGACTTTGATGACTGAGGATAGACTATAGGAGTTGGATTCAAGTCTGACAGAGTCAAATGGAATGTGGTTGGACTCTTGGAAGTCAGAAAAAAGGAGAAGAATGCATGGGGCTTCTTAGATTAGGATATTTACTATGCTTCAAGGCAAGAGATGAATGACTCCTTCTATGGAGGACTGGGATCCATAATTCACAGAAATATGACAAAACATGTTGCCACAATAAAGGGAAAATAAGATAGAATTATGTAGTGATTATGATCAAACTTAATAACAGATACAGTATCAAATTTGTACAAGTAAGCATCGAATACAACAGGCAGCGATGAAGACATGAATGAAGCTGTAGAGGAATCAAAAACTCAGTTCACACTTTTAATTGGAAATTTCAATGCAGACAGACCAAAAATTGGATGACTCATTGAACAGCATAATATAGACACATTTGATACAGGCAACAAAAATGAGAGAGGTAAGCTTCTTCTGGATTATTCTCAGAAGTTAATCTTTATATACTTTTTTCTTACTATTACAACACATATTTCCAAATATCCTCAAGCCAATCATATCTAATATTTGAATTTTTCAAACCTTTAATCCTAAATTAAACAGAATTTCCCTGTGCTGCTTTTCTTGTTGTGTGATTTTGTTCAATGCTGGAAGAACTTGCTTTAACACTTGATATGATGACCTCTGATCTTCTGATATGGCAACCATCAGGCGTTCCAAAGAAAACATAGATGGTTCACAACTATTTCTGATATCCTACAGCAAAATAAAAACATTCTAGTGAGTTGAAATTGTTATGGGCCTTAAAGAAAGCTAAGTAAAACAATACATGACAGCAGTCGCAGTCTTTAAATTTGGTTGCTCTCTTGTTCTGTATAATTTCCAACTTTTATCTCTATATTTCATTAATTATAAAATATCTACTTGTTGTATACATGAGATTTTTCGACATGTTGAACATGTTGAGAATTCTCATGATTAGGAGTTTCAGAGACAAACATTACCACCTAATGGCGAACGTTGTTAATGTAAAGTGATCACACTAAGCCAGCCTTTGAAATAACAGTAGAAGACGGTCGTAAGCCTGTAGTGGTTTGTTCAATTTAAAAATGGAACATCAGTAATGAATTGTTAGAGTCATTAGTTGTTACATAAAATACTATATTATTGAATGGAAACACCATTCTTTATAGCCATCTTCCTATTCAATATCTATACCTGAATGACTATTTAGCGTAAGCGACACTTTTGCCGAAATTGACAGTTTTATCCCAAGCGACACTAAAAATTTTCTCCTTCATTGAAATAAGACTGCCATGTGTATACTTAAACTATTCTATGAGTTACAGCAAAAAGTAATTCATCTGAAGGTTTTGACCTACTGAAAATTTTGCATAAATGACCACTTTGGTATATTGTAAGTAACCAAACAGAGTATTAAACCTTAAAAGAGTGCGATATAATATATCGGAAGCTCATCCCCAAGGTTACCAGTAGTGGTAGTGGTTGCTCGATTGAATTTAAATTTATCCACGCGGGAGAACTGGTGACCATCAATGGTTACCGGGGCAAGCATTATTTGTCATAAGCTACGCTTTACTAGCATTGACTCGAAGGCGAGCTGTTTAGTTGCAGAGTCTTGAAAGACTGCTGTAATTCCTCCACTGTTATACTTCAAAATGCTAGGTTGTCCGCGTACTCCAGATCGCACATTTCACCCATAAGATCATCTTTCTGTGTTATTGATACACCTCTTGTTCCTTGCATGGACCTTCTCAAGAGGAAGGCCATGACAATAATAAATATAAATGGAGCCAATACGCAGTCCTGTCTGACTCCTGCGGTCATCCTAAAAGCCTCAGTAGGTCTATGTGGGCTGTTGAAATCCTTTTCAATATCTATGAAGCAATAAACAACTGGAGAGTTAAACTATTTACGCTGTTGAAAGATGCACCTGTCACAGAAAATTGGGTCCGAGCAGAACTTACCAGGTACTACGCCGCATTATTGCTGTCTCAGGACATACATGACAGCCCCCCCGAATGCGGTGTAGTAATATCTGCAATAATACCTCACGGGAACACTCAATAAAGTAGTTCCACGGTAGTTTCCGCATTCAAGGGGGTGTATAATAAATATAGGCTAAATAAATGCTCTTACCGTAAAATCTTGTTGAGCTGTTTGAAGCCAGGTATGCAGGGCAAAATAGACGCTCTCGGACACACTGTACCCAGTACATATGTTAGATGAAAACGCTTTCGGGAAAACAATGACAAACTCCCCAGGTTGCTGGAGTGTTCTACACAATGAAACTCCGTTAGATGTTAAAAGAGATGGTGGAACCATGGCTGTATCCGAAAGGAGCCATATGGTTTTTTGTTGACATAGACCCGGTACAATGGAGGAAAGCGCATCACGGAATTTTTGAGCATGTGTTGCAGGAACACCATACCTGTAATCAAGTTATAAGAATAACCTTCTTAAATCTGATTGCGAATAAATAAAATAAAAATAAATTTAATCATCACACCATATAAGGCCTGTTTCACACATACGTGGTAAAATTCAATTGCCAAAAGGTTTATTGGTTTCTTTCTGGTCTACGACCAAAAAGTACCAAATAGATCCACATACAGTCTGGCTAAAAAGAGTAGAAATTAATTATTGATGAACTAAAATGTTATCACTCTGGCAACACTGAACATAGGTTATTGTCTGACATTACAAATTTTTACGAATGTACAGCAATTATAACTGGAAAATGCAACATCCAATTCATTTTAAAAATTATTTAGTACCTTTTAATAATTTGGGTATTTTTCCGTCATTTTTATTTCATTTATGTTTTTGTATATTCCTATAATATTCAATTACAAATAAATTATAGGTTATGTTTAAACATTTTGACATTTATATTATTGAAATTCGGCCATAGAATAGTGAGCAGTTGTAAGCACCATTTTGTGGATTACAGCACCCATTTTTATCTCATTATCTCTTGTTTTTTTAACTCATTTTGCGTAAAAAAAATTCCATCTCGTTTATAATGCCATGGCTGGTACAGTTTGTTATTAAATTCTTTTAAAAAACCTCTACAAAGCATTTCATATTGAATAGTATATTTTTTTAATATTTTGGCGGTTACAATACTTAACTTTACAAATGTAGAGTACTTATTAAATGTTGCCATACAAACGACTGCAGCGCCCTCAATTATTTTCTACTCTTTTTAGCCAGACTGTATCTGTACCACCGAGGTAACTGATACTATTTATTTTGTTAAATGTACTTCAAATGTATTTTATCATCAAGAAGTTACTTAGTATTATATACCTACTTCTGTATATTTATAATAAAACTTTTTTTTTATTAGGATTCAGTACATAATATCTAAGTTTATATATAGCTCGGGCCAGCATCATAATATTCAGAATAATAATAAATAAATAACTCTCTTCTCTTCATAGGTGTCAGTATAGCCGGTAGAACTTAATACTTGAAGCATTTTCTACCACTCAACCGGTCCAGTACAATCTGAGACAGGATTCCGTTTCCGTCCAAGACAATAATAATATGTTAAAGACTTATTTATTTTTTTAAAAGGGGTATTTCGGAATATTTAATTAAGACAAAATTGCTGCGAAAGATGATTTAGGTCATAACTATCGCAAAATTAGTCATAGAGTAACTTTTTTCTCAAGTACCTATGTATCTATGTAGAAGTCAAGTCCACATTTTTAGGGAATATTTGAAAATTTATAAAAACAGCTGTTTTAAAGAATTAACATGAATTTTGTAATACTGGGATTCTAACTGTATTATGATAAATAATATTTTACCAAACTTTGGGAGCTCCTTGATGTAAATATTCAATCCAAGGCAATCCATGAGGATCTCTGTACCAACAACAAGCTGAAAAGGCCATTCCAACATGTAAAGTTGGAGCAGTGACTCCAACCATAGGACCCAAGGATCGTAGTACAGAGCCATTATTATTTGTCAATATCTGAAATAAGAAGTCTTTATAAAAGTCTTGTCCTTACTAAAGCAAACAAGAGAAATCTTAAAAATATAAAATACAATCTCTAAGTGGCTAATGACACAGCATAGAGACAAGCAGTAGTCAAGTGTCCACACTTTTTGACACTAGTGTATATTTGTTCAAAAATCATTATGGTTGTTAGCTATTCCTTTCGGCTGATAATGTAAAAGGCTTTAGCCTTTAATGGAACCAAGAAACTGAGCAATGAGCTTCCCCAGGGTTTGATTCTGGTTCCCTTATTGTTTAAGCTTTATACGTCAGATTTTTTTAACTTTGTATACAGTTTTTATTAACTTCTTATTTTAAGAACAACCAAAGAGTTTAGGGATCTTAAAACCATGATAGTTCTTAAAGAATTATTAGTTCTATATGTTGCACTTGTCAGGTCACGTCTTGAATGTTTTTCTACAATTTGGAACCCGGTATGTGGTAAATATATTTTAGCAATTGAATGTATACAACGTAAATTTTTACGAATGTGCGGACGTAGGTACGACAATGCATTCTGTGGGAACCTGTTAGAGCTCTCGAGGCGCCGTGAATTGATGGATGCGTGTATTCTGAGGAAGGTATGTACATCAGAGGTCGATGTCCCTCAACTACTGGCCAAAATCGGTTTTCGTGCGCCTTCAGAAAGAAGAACTAACCAACCCCTGAGCTTAAGTACAGCTCATACCAACGCTGGTTTGCGAAACCCTATCTACCGTATATTAAGCAACTAAAACAATAGATTATGTGACGTCGACATGTTTGCAAGTAATCCTCGTGGCTTTAAAATATCTGTTTTGCAAATATTGAATGGTATATAATTGACCGCTTATTGTTGGTGTTCCACTCATTCCAATGATCTTCCCCCTCTCCTTCCCCTTCCATTCCTCTTTCATTATTTGCTCTTTTTTAATTTTTCAGGACCACTATGGTTCATGTTTTTGTTGAGGTGGTGGGTGTGTTTGTTATTGACAGGGTTGTTAGTGTTAAATTTAAAAAATTTTAATTATTAAATTTTATTTAATTGATAGTGAATTTGTAATGGCTATTATTTTTCAATTTTGTTTGATTTATTTGTTTATTTCTTTTCCCCCATTGTATTGCTACTACTTAGTTTTTTTTTTCTAAAAATTATATAATGACTGGTATACCGACCTCGGTAGCCTAGTTGTACTAGCGTGGACTTCAGATCCGAGGTCCCGGGTTCGATTCCCGGTCGGGTCAGAGTTTTTCTAAGTGTTTTTTCACTTGAAATTTCTACCCGGGGTTGGCCTGTCTCAGATTGGACGGGACCGGTTGACTGGAAAAAATTGCCTCAGGCAATACGTTCCGCCGGCTATACTGACACCTTTGTATAGAAAAGTGTTATATTATTATTATTATATTATTCTCAAATTCACGTTCCAACTCAACGCATGAAGCTCTTGCTTAGAATTTAATTGGTTGCCAGTAGTTACGCAACTAATAATAATAATAATAAGTAAGTACCTTTAAATTCCACGGATGTTTTGAAATATTGTTTCCTTTTGATTTAGCACTAGGGAATCCATATCCCCAAACGCTCGAGTCAATTGACCCTGAATTTACACAGATGTGACTTTTGCGGTTTGTGACATATTCCCAAAATTTCTTCTCCACCTAAAATCAAGATAAATAATTATCTCAACACTTTCATTGCAACATATTTTCATATAATTTGATTAGACGCTGAAAATTATGTCATATTTAAATGTGAAATAAAGCACACAACAACAGTCTGTAACACAAATATTTTTTTTCTACCCATCACACTATGTCCTTAAGTGGTCTTAGAGAGAGAGAACGGACCTCCACTCACTTCTTCCACCGACATACCATTTCTCATACAACCTCTTCTATTTCTCTTACTTCTGACCTGGCCTTCCTTGAGGATGGAATCAATGTGGTCGATCCACTTCATTCACGGTCGGCCAGGTTTTCTTAAACCTCTCCTTTCAGCCTTATAAATCTTAATTCTTCAAAAACACTTTTATTAACTTTGTAGTATTTCGACGACATGATAGTAAATAAAACACACAACTTTGCAAATACTACTTAATTTTATTATCCCGAAATATTTTCGGACCACCAATAGCCATAAGATTATAATTTGTCATTAGTTTTAGTTGTAAAATACCACCCGCTGAAGATGGATGCATAGCCGTCCGAAAATATTTCGGGATAATAAAATTAAGTAGTATTTGCAAAGTTGTGTGTTTTATTTACTATCTTATAAATCTTCTTTGTCATTCTGTTCACATCCATTCTTTCCACATGGCCTAACCATATCAAATTATTGACTTTCATCTTTGTCACAACACTAACATTCATACCACATTCTTTCCTAATATTCACATTCCCTTCCATAGTCTTTCCACATATTATTCTTCGTTGAGCTCTCATCTCTACAGCGTTTATACTAGCTACATTCTTCTTTTTTCATCCATGTGCACGTTTCACAGCCATACATCATTGATGGTAACAGGATTGCGTTATGCACTAGTCTTTTAGCTTGAACTGAGACGTTACGTTAAGAGACATAAGTACAAATACCTATTGAATGTAATCTATTATTGCTATACCTGATCTGGTGTTGGTTCAGCAGTCTTTCCAAAATGCATTGAAATAATATTTTTTGCCAAACGAGCGAATGATCCTAATGTTGTCGACTTCCCTCTGGTTACACATTCCTCAATGTCTTCGGTTACATCAACTACTGCATCTCTTCCATCATCATCTTCTTCGTCGGGGCAGTTCATGGGGTTAGCAGCTCTAGCAATTAACTTTTCATGTCTTTGTTCCCACTGTTTGTCGACAGACTCGAATAACTTTTGCCTTTCCTCTGCAATCAAATCAGTATTAACATATTTAGTAATCAGTAAATATGTTGTATTCATTAAAGATGCTGAAGTTGCATTGAAAATATCTCAAGTAAGTCACATAGTAAAATCTCACCGTTTGAGAGAGTATCATAGGGTAACAAATATTTGCAGTATATTTCATCTAATCTGAAGTCCATATAGTGAGCATTAAATGGTATAGACATCTCTTCTGCAACACGCATCCACATCTTCTTCTCCAAAACTCTTTTCAAACCACCCAAGCTTTGCACAACGTGGTATAATTTTGGAAGATCTACTTCAATTCCACTCAACTGTAATAAAATTGTAAATGTTTTTTCTTAACACAGTAGTGGTAAGTTGTCCCCATATATTTCTTAAGAAAAACAATACTATCACATAATCTATACTAATATATAAAGAGGAAAGATTTGATTTTTTGTTTGTTTGTTTGCATCGAATAGGCTCCAAAACTACTGAACCGATTTGAAGAATTCTTTCACTTTTGGGAAGCTACAATATCGGCGGTGAACATAGGCTAACAATGTACTACAATTTTGTAGAAGACATCATTATTTACAAAAAGTATTGCGACAGCATATGTCTAACTATTATAGTTATGCCACAATAAGTGTTTTATTATTTTAAAAAAATCAATAAAATGTCACCTCTAGAAAAGGCTCTTTATTGGTATCTTGGTATTACTCCTTATTAAAATAAATTAGTTTATATTCAAGTCTGCTTCAATATGTTTGTATAACTTTTTGAATTATTCAATTCGGACATTCCATTCGAAAGTTATCACGAGTTTAAAAATGTGAGTATTGGAAAAAAAAGCATAGTCTCTTATCATCTCAACTTATCCGATGCAGAGTGCGTACGGGAGCGGGGAGGGGACTGAGGGGAGTCATGTCAAGTTTACTAGAAATACCGCGCAAAGTAGTCACGGTGGTAAAGTGACGTGACACGATACATTGCAATGCAATTATTCCAGATTAACATGCTATAAAATATTTTGAAAAAGTTAGGGATCTGTATGAAAACTAAATTATTTTTTAAGTATCTATCTACCCGTGCGAAGCTGGGGCGGACCTCTAGTCTATAATATAAAAGAAAGTCGCACTTATAACTCGAGATCGGCTAAACAGATTCTTCCGATGTTTGATTTGTTGTATTCTTCTCCGCTCGGATAACAGAATAACACAAACAAAATAAAAATATGAAACAAACACATAGAATATCCAGCGCTCCAACAACAGGTATCTCCCGCATAGCTATTGTACATAGTTAGGTGGGTACAATTAACGTATAAACATTTAAATAAAACTCATAAAAAAAAAACCTTTCACTGCGTAGGCATTTATTTAGTTAAGAAAATTAAAGAAAGGAAATATATGTGCATACCTAAACATGTTTATTTCTACACATTGGTTTATTCTCAAATGAAAAAAGAAAACAAAAAGATAATTAAAACATTAAGGGCCAAAATTACAATTTGTAGCTTATCCTGGAGCTTTATTGAGGAAGCTTACAAGTTAAATGGAGCTTACCGCTCACACGAGAATATCAATCAAAATTCGACTGCGGCTTGGCTAAGCCGTATATCTGGTTAAGTTGGTAGTCCTACTTGTCTTTTATCATGGTTTTATCTATGCATTACGCTCCACATCTGTCATGTTCACCGGGACGCGCGCCATTGTTTGTGTCGTTGTTTTGGTTTTATGGATGCTCGCTCTTGGATTCTTACTTGGTATTTATGTGTTACGACCCTTGCTTCGATTATTTAACTTAATTAAGATACAGCTACGGAAAGTGAAAGATGTGTTCAATAATAAACATAACCATATATCATACATTCAACTAGGTTAAAGCAAAACGATCTTGTAATTATTATCAAACAGAGCGAACAGTGTAGTGTGTCAATGTGGTGGTCAAATAATCAAAGAAAGGGTCACGAATAAATCCAAATAGAATCGCTAGTGAAACAACCTAAGCAACAGCGAACAAATAAGCGTAATGAATTATAATTAATTAGACATTTCATCTTAAAAAAGTGTAATTATTGCGCGGCTATATAATGACATTTTAAATGTCAGTGTGTCCGTATTTAGGCGCCTCCTAGCGAGAAAAAAATAACTGAGTTAAGCGAGCTTTACGCTGTTGAGGACACCCCAGGGTATCCCTTAACTTAACGAGTAGGATAAGCCCCAAATTCGTGCTAAGGAGACATTGTAATTTGCATAATTTTGTTAAGCGAAGCTTAATGTGCTCCTTACCGTTAAGGTGGACCTTAAGCCTGTATTGTAATTTTGGGCCTAAATTCCTCTGTGTTAATGCTAAAATATTAAAAATTTTATGTCACACACCACTACTGACAAACGTCACAGTTTGTATGAGTTAACAGCAATCACATGGCACTTGTTGGGACCATGCGCAGTAGCACATTATTTCTCTAGTATTACTTCTTCTCAAAGGTTACACTAACAACAAGACCTGTCAAATGACAGGCATAGAAAAGGGTCATCCATTGTTTGATTGTCCTATAAATCAGTTACATCGTCCTTCCAAAGTTCCCAATTTTACTTCACCAAGGTCGGGCAACAGACAATTTGACAATTCTTCCTATAGTCATAAAAACCATCAGCTTACAGACGAATAATATTGTCCAGTTGGATTGGTTTTGTCATATGTATGAAAAACATTTTGCGAGGGATTAGTATTTCAACAAAAATACAGACCATCTTACAAATCGTATTGAATATTGTTTAAAATTAGAAAAATTACCTTGGGTGGTTGACTAAAGGTCACTCCTTGAGTAGCAAGATATTTTTTGATTGCACACATTTGTCTGGAGGATGGTCCCCATCTATGTAACATCCTATGAACATATTGATTATAGGGTGTAAATCGCATATCTTCCCACACATTGCATTCGCTTTGGAAACTAGCTGGTGGTACAATTTTACATATTCCGTATTTTGAAGCGATCGGGGTTATCTTTTCTATATATTCCATTGGATCCTAAAACAAATTATGTTTTTTTTATAGCTTTTACACACACACATGATCTATATCTATAACCTACTGCTCTGAATCACCACCACCACCTATAATGTCAATACAAAAGGATTGTTTATAAGAAGTATTTACAAGGTGTTATATTATATACTAGTACGCCACATAGATATTCGATGTTAAATGTTGATTTTCAAGGTAGTAAAAAAATATTTCGAGCTCTATAATAACAAAACTAATTTATATACTTACCCAAATATGTTAGGGTATGCAATAACTACATTTTTCAGTTATTAAAAAGGACTTCCACATAAAACATATGGGTTAAAAGTAAGTTAGTAGATTATGTTTGTTAGAAATGATGTAGGGGGTAATGACTTTGAAAAGTGCCCTTATTCAAGTTGTTTTCTCATCATGATATCGCATCTTGGTCTCAATTGTACTCTCTTTTTATCTGACTTCTTTCTTTTTAAATTCTCTCCTAATTACAGACATTCAAGATTTGTTGAACAAAACTATTTTGTACTCGCAAACAGTGAAATGGTAAATATCTAATGGCTGGTTTCAATAAGTATCTATAGTAATCTGTTAAACACTATCTTACGATTAACTATGTTTACTAAGCTTTATTGTTACATGAAGTTTCAAAATATGGGTTAGGTGAAGTGCCTTGAAAACATTACGCACAAATTTGAAATTATTTCAGTCAAAAAATCATTTACGGCATCCAAAACCTGCACACAAATATGTTTATTAGACAATGTCGAAATATAATTCGTTTGTGAATATTACATCCGGGATCTTCGTCCTCGAATTCAAAGTCAAAGACACAAAGGCCTAAAACAATAATAAAATTGTTTCTTGAAAAGGCAATTTTGTTTAAAGAAAACAAATCTTTGTCATACAAAACCACCGAAAAAATAATCACAAATGTCACAAGCCACTAGAGATAATGGCTATTAAAATGGTTTATCGCTGATTTTCAAAGAATTCATAGATCACGAAATTCCCATAAATAGCTACAAAATTTGGATAGAAATTCTACATTATCTTTTTTTAGTGAAATATCAAAACCAGAAAATAGTTTTAACAAAAGATAGGGGATAGGTAGGTTAATGAAACCAGCTGTTAGTGTGTTAATTATATAGGTATAACACATTATGAAATGTGACGCTACAGAAAATTTGCACTTGGTGATGTGATAAAATGTGACGCTACAGAAAATTTGCAATTGGTGATGTGATAAAATGTGACGCTACAGAAAATTTGCACTTGGTGATGTGATAAAATGTGACGCTACAGAAAATTTGCACTTGGTGATGTAATCATCGACGCAGGACATGGAGGACCTAAAAATGTCATATTGGAGTGGAAAAGTCTGAAGTCCAGATCCACCAAGTAAGTAATGAAACCGGCCTCGCAAAAATCTCTACCTTCTCGTATATAATTTTTGTTAGGCAAAAAATGTATCAATTATTTTTGAGAGGACTATTTAAAACCATTTACAAGTAAAATTTAAATAATTGTAATAATATGCTATATGAATCATAAGGTTTTAATTTTTTTAATAAAAAAAATTACTTTTGACTTGTAATCTCTCGTATATACTTTTTATATTTCTTTTTTTGTTATAATACTTACCTAACTTCATTCTCATCTGTAATAATCTAGTTTCTTTTGTTTATGATATCAATGTTCATACGATTTTAAGTCTACATAGGCTTCAATGGCTGAAGACCAGCAGGATGCTATAAAAAAGGTCATGCCAGAGTACAGAGGTGCCAATGAATGTTAGAAGTGGCCAAGAACCATAATACAGCCTATCATGACGAAACTGGAACCTTTAGCTGTGTAATTCTTTTATTTTAACATTCATATATTCTTATTCCCTTCATGGGACTAGATTTTTTCTACCAATTTTTTCATAGTTTATAGTTAAACATAAATTTGATCCATTTCTGGCATACAAGTGAATTCTACTGATATTTTGGAACAGATTTGTGCGAACATGAACAAAGTGAAGATAAGCCAGCCTTCAAAAATAGCAGTAAAAAACAGTTGTAGGCCCGTATGGCACTAATTAAAATATAACCTTTTAAAAATTGGATTCAAATGATTAAGTACTTTCGATATTCCATTGTTAATGAGATGTTGGATCAACTTCGTTTTTCAATGTTGAATAGAAACTACATACTTTAAAACTAGGAAAAAATTAATCTACCACTACAGAAAAAATCTAAGAGTATCTAAACTAAGATATAAAACCATACATCTAAATTACAGCAATAGATAACTATTTTATTTTGAGATCAAGCAATACTAAAACTAGTTGAAATTACTAAGAAGAAGAAAACTAATCATTGTTACTAAAATACAATACTAGTAACATTTTAAATAAAGATGTTCTGGTTTGAACAAGGCTTAAAAATAAAAAGCATCAGTTTTTTTTATTACGTATATTAAGTATTGAAAAATCAAAATCACAGCACGAACTGAAATGATCCCCTTGGAAAAAATAATGTCACCTTTGTCTACTAACATGAAAATAATTTTAACACTTTTTGTATGTTTAAGTGAAACAAAATAAGGTAAACAGAAAAATAATTTGCCCATTATTTAGGTATGTACCAAAAACAAAATTAGTAGGAATAATTTTTAAACAAAAAAAAATTTATCATAAGGGGGCGTTCAAGTATTACGTAACGCAATTTTTGTAGATTTTTTACCCCCCCTCCCCCCCCTAAATGTTACGTAACACTCTGGAAGTGACTATTTTTTACTGAACTCTCGTATAATACTATTTATTATGTTCCATAAATTTTTCTTTATTTTTTCTTTTGATGTTTTTCAAATTTCATTGGTATTTTTTTGACATAGATGCGTTGGAAAGTCAGCATGAGAGCCTTTATAGGCCAAGAACAGTTGATTATGTAAATCCCCCGCTTTTGTGGACATTATAGTACCTATCTACAAACTCACTTTAACAACGCTCACTACAAGCAATTTGTGTTTATGCGTACTGCGTGTTTAAAGCACTAACGAATACTAACAACGAAAATAAAATGACGTAAGTATAATACAGTCGAGGGATTCCCCGTAAAAAATAAAAGAAAAGGTTTGCTAACTTAGGAGAGCGAAATGAAAATTTCGACATACAATGCAGTCGAGGGACTCCCCGTAAGACGTAATCGAAAAAGGTTGCTTTTTACGCAGAGCAATAAAATTACATACAGTAGAATTGAGGGACTCCCCGCATTACATAAACGAAAAATCGAGGGACTTCCCGTAAAACATTGTCCAAAAGGGTTGCTAACTTCGGAGAACAAAAAATGATGTACATTACAATCGAGGGACTTCCCGTAAAACATAAACGAAAAGGGTGTCCAACTTGGAAGATTTATTTCACAATTTTTTTTTATTTAAGAAAAAAAAAACGTTACGTGACGCATTGTTCGAACCCCCCCTCCCCCCCTTGTAACACACAGTAACGTTTTGCAAGACCCCCCCTCCCCCCAAATTGCGTTACGTAATACTTGAACGCCCCCTAAGTATTTCCACCAGGATTGAGAAGTATTTTATTACCATAAATATAAAAACTATTTTTTTGAATAAATAAAAAACTTTATTAGTTATCATTTAGTTATACTTAGTTAAATTTAAAATAGAATTAAGTCAGTACTCAAATCTCCTTATAGTATTTAAAATATATTTCTGAGCCTTGAGCTACACAAGCCGACTAGAGGCAATACTTTGTACGAGTATTAAGAAATTACATTTAGTAAATAATGGAAACTTTTTATTACTGCACTTTGGCTTCACATAACAAAACATACAACTTGTTAGTAATTATTACGAGTCATTTTTTTAGAGCTTTCACATTCCACCATTATCATGACTCTCCAGGGCCAAGTTTGCACTGACAGGAGGTTTGCTTAGCGCCTAGAGTCTATTGACACATCTCCTAGTTACTAACATACACTACGGATGCGGCCGGTTTCAGTAAACTACTCACCAAGCGACTGCCTAGACTCTTGATGCTAAAAAAGTAACCCGTCAGTGCATATGAGCCCTTAGCAATATTTAAAGAGTTTCAGAAAAGTGCTTTTGCTTATTAGATGTTGACGGCTATTCTGAAATGAAAAACAGACGATTGAGTTGCGTTGTATCCAATTTTTATTGAGACTTTTGACATTTCTGTATTCTGAAAATGTTTTATCCAATACATTAGTTGCGTAACTACTGGCAACCGATTAAGTTCCAAGCAAGAGCTTCTTGCGTTGAGTTGGAACGTGAATTTGAGAATACCAGTCATTGACTATTATTCTAAAATCACAAACAGATGATTGAGTTGCATCGTATCCATTAACTATTAAGTCTTTTGACAGTTCTGAAAACATTTTATCCGACAGAATAATTGCATAACTATTGGTGACTATTTGCCTTTTAGGTGATGTTCGGGTGAAAACACGTAGAACGCCGATTCCGATCTGCGCCGAACGGCACAATGAATGTTACTATGTATTTGAATGGGGATATTTATTTATTTATTTATTTCTTGTATCAACCCGTAGGTCCTTTGCAGGACACTTGGGATCATCATACATGTTACATCATATACATACAATACAAATAATAAACAAGAAAAATTATATCAAAGCACATATTATATTTTTGTTTTTCAGTACTAGAAAGATGTAAAAGGTCTTTCTAGTACCATGTCAAGAGTAAGAGGCAGATAGTAACAAGAACGCGTCAAGACTAACAGAACTACACGAACAGCTAGAATTATACTTGGTTATGTTTTAATATTTATTAGTTAATAAAAATAGAGGTCAGTTATGAGTTAGTTGAGTAGTCGGCCAATATTTCGTCAACAGAATAAAAAGCATTGCCAACTAGATACTTTTTCACCTCTCTCTTGAAGCACAGAGTATTAAGGGACCTGAGACTTGGTGGAAGGTGATTATATAATCTAATACTAGTGCAAATATAGCTTTTGGACACCTTTGCTAACCTGTGCTCAGGAGGGCATACGCATAGCTAAAGCAGGAACCCGCTTTCCGACATGCCCATTTAAATGCGTTGAAACCATAGACAACATCCTTTGCGGCGGTCGGCGCAGGTCGGAATCGGCTTTCTACGTGTTTTCACCCTTTCGCTTGTGAATGCATTTACTTGTTGTCATTTGCGCGCATTTTGGTAATTTAACGTGATTAAATTATCTTTTTGTCACTTGTTAGTGAAAGGGAGTTTCTGTGAATTAAATAAATAATTTGTGAAGTTCCAAATTTGTGAAGTAAATAAATACATTTTGTTTATCTAGATTTAGTTTACAATTTTGCAATGTATAATACTTATTCAGTTAAGTTGGAAAGTGAATTTTAGAATAACAGACATTATCATGGAAGAAAACTAACTAGCTTTAATTATTAGCAAAACAAAAAAAAAATTAAATAAACAATAATACTTAAAAAAGATAAATTAAAACAAAAGTTAGCATTCTAAAATTTGAAAAGTTTTAAATAAGTATATTGAACAGCTGGGATGGTATCCTAATAATAATTTTCAATTTTTAACAATAAACTTTCTAATCTCTTTGCAACAGGTAACCTTTTTATAAAATCTTATAAGTATATTAATATAATATCTGAGCCTTGAGATCTACAGAGGCCGACTAATGAAGTGGTTGGTGACCCAGCGGTTACAACGCCGGCTTTCGTACTGCGGACGTCGTGGTTCGATCCCAGGTGCCGACCATCTTCCTCTTTCACGACACAAGCTTTCAGTAGCTTACTGTGAAAGAGTCAAGGAGTGTATTTGTGTTCACTTTGAGTGAGCACAGATTCATTTATAAAAAAAAAAAAAAAAAAAATGGCAATACTTTATAAAAGTATGTTGAAATTAGTAACTATTCTTTTAATTTAAATTCATGGAAAAAATTTCTTGACTTATTCTTAATTAATAATGTGTAAACAATAACAACTTTGACCAATAACTCTCTAAATAATAATAAAATTTTATTTTAATGACATATAAAGTAATAGGCAATATGGGAAGGGGGGCTCTGGTAAAACTTTACTGCGCATTACCGGGGTGGGAAGGGGGCTCTCAAAGAAAGGTATATAAGTGACTTTCCAGTACCTATCGCATGCATATCACATACTTACTTTATGGGAAGGGGGGCTCTGGTAAAACTTTACATAATCTATAATAATAAAGGAAAGTGCCTGACTGACTGACTGACTCATCAACGCACAGCCCAAACGGCTAATCGTAGAGAAGTGAAATTTGGAAATCAGGTAGGTCTCAATACAAAACCTTCCACTAAGAAAGGATTTTTGGAAATTCCACCCCTAAGGGGGTGAAAAATAGGGTTGAATGTTTTTCAAAGTATGCGAATATCTCGGAAACTAGACATGTTACGAACTTGAGATTTGGCATATGAATTCTTCTATAGAAATGAGTGTTAGCGTATTCGGCAATTTTTCCAAAATTTAACTAAAAGGGTCGAAAAAGGGCACATATAAAAAGGGATGATTTTTAAGTGCCTCCTAAAAAGTTTAAAACTGGTTTAATCGAAATTTCAAAAAAATGATTTCTTCAGAAAGAGTCAAATTATACTATTTCGTTTTCAAAAGATATCATTAATTAGAGGGGACGGGGTGAGGGGCACTTTTCCAACGTGTATGTGTGTGTATCCGTCCCCTCTTTATAACTTTTGATTTGCTTGATGCACAGATCCTAAAATTTCAGAAAATATTGAATACTTAAGCATACAAAATTTGTATACTCAGAATTTTGAATTTTTTTTTTTCAGTCAGGGGTTATCAACCTTTGAATTTTTATTTAATTTTTCCATATATCTCGAAAACCATAAAATCTAGAACCCTAAAATTGTGTATGTATATAGAAAAATACAATATCTAAAATATAATTTAATGAAGAAGTTCCAGGATTTCTCAAACTTTTTTTATAAAGAAAAATATTTTTTTTATGACAAATTTACGAGTTTCAGTGCCTATATTTCAGAATTTTATAAAAATATCGAAAAACGCCGAAACAGACCAACTAGATAATTTCATTTTCTATAAAAAATACATACATCATAGCAGTACATCTCAAACTTTTCTTAACAATTTTTGTAAAAATTTAATTTATTGACGACATCGTTTCATACAATAAACATACCGACTCAGGCCATCGACAGTTGGATCTCATTCGGCGAGCCGGGCCGGTGTGGTGCCGCGGTGTATGGCTAAGAACACGTAGAAAGCCGATACCGACCCGCGCCGACCAGCGCAAAGAATGTTACTATGCATTTGAATGGGGATACCCACAGAAAAGCAGGAACCCGCTTTCCGGCATGCTCATTTAAATTCATTGCAACCATAGGCAACAATCTATGAGCCGGTCGGCGCGTATCGGAATCCGCTTTCTACGTGTTCCTACCCAATGAATATATACGTAGGTAGGTACCTACCCAGCCCAACCTACTTTCTCCAATACACGTGTCAAAACTATTGCGTAATCTATAATATTATAATTAATTAGGCATTCCACCCATAGAGGGTGATTTAATATAGTTTTGAACTAGCCGACCCGTCAAACTTCGTCCCGTCTTGGAATATAAATAATATGTTCGAGATTTTATGTATAAATTTAAGTTGATTTCAGTTTAAAGTTATTTAACACAGACGACGACGTGGTCCTTATATTATTGAATATGAATTAGTATAATGATACATTCATTAATACCTTTTTAACTAGGTACTGTAACCGATGCATCTGTTATAAAACATATCATTATATTATTTTCTATCAGCATTCCGTGAATCGTATCATTTGATATAATAATAGCAAGTTGCAGTGGCGTTCCGTGGGTTATTGGCGCCCGGGGCGGGAACCACACCCTTTGGCGCCCCCACATAACTTTTCCTAAAAAAAAAAGGTCATTTCTAAAATTTGGTATCTGGAGACATTACATTTTCTAAAAAAAAAAATTTGGTACATGCCTATTTCAAAAACCGGACTTATAGTATAGCGCGAGCATATTTTGCCGCCCTGCTAATAGAGGCGCCCGGGGCGGTCCGCCCCCCCCCCCCCTCGGTACGCCGCTGGCAAGTTGATATAATAATATGTTGAAAAAAGGTAAATAGTATTATGAAGTCAATAGGTAAATTATTTTATATCAAATGTAGTCAATGTGCAAAATATTAAATTTTAAAATTATCTACAAAACCTCACATCATTTTAGGACAGATCGTAAATAATTGTTTTGAAAACACTGGCAAGTCAATGACCACATCATTTCGTCACTGTATAGTGCGAAAAAATTAACTGTCCACTGGAACGTATAAAAAATAGAGACGAAAGGGATAGCAGTTAGCCGGATATTATGACCTCCTCACACACCATTTCCAGATCCCTCAGCTCTGCTTCGAAGGAGCAGAACACGAGGAAGACCCTCTCGGTATGAGAAGATCTTCTTTGTCTTCGGAACCCTTGCGGTAGGAAGAAAAGCGCTCCCCTTAAAATATCGGTGTTTTTATTTTCAAAAATTTATAAAATTCGCAGAATGCTAAAGAAGTCCTTACTAGAGCCCGGCCAGTGCGTAAATTACCATGGGTACAACGCATGAATTACGCTTACGTAGGCGGTATATACCAATTGGACTGACTCCGTTGCCGGAACGTTATTGTTCCAAAAATCGCGGAAACTATCTGCATCTTCAGCCAGGATGATATATGACGAAACGTTGTTTTATTAAACTTCCCTTACTTACGAAGACCAGCAAAGCTGCTGTTTTCCTCTATATAGTCTAATAGTCTATATAACGAAATATTATATAGAATTACTCTCCATAATTTACCTTATGCTTGATAATCAATTTTCTAAGTTGTAGAATTTATTTTGTGATTATAAGGTGTATTTCTTAAGTGATACTTTAATAAACAAATCAATGAGTTATCCAAACATGCCTCTTTTTACTATCCGGTATCCGGCAGGATATTATTTACGCCGCCGGATAGACCGGATATCGGATAGTTGCCGATATCCGTTTCATCTAATAAAAAATAAAAACAGTGGACAGTTAATTTTCTTCCTACTCTACATTGTCGAAAATTCGTTTATAGTCGAACGCCAATTACTTATACCATTAGAATACTGAGGTTGACCACCTCACTTCCTTAAACTTCAACCGGTTAGAAAAGGCACAATGAGCCTCGGACGACTTCGAGCGCAATGGAGAGTTCTTTATGCCTAACCTATTCTCCTGAGTGGGTCCAAGGCCTCCCGTATTATGGGATGGTTTGGGGGGAACCGCCACGGGCTTGATCTGTGTGCGGCTGGCTTTTTGGCAATCGGGCTAGGGTTTGGCTTTGTGCGGATCGGGTTTGCTGCAGTTTAGTTTCCTCCGGGCTGGTTTGCGGTGAGCGGGGGGGCTTAAAAGGGAGAATCTTAAGTTATTATAAAAATGGAGACCTACTTTACGTGGTCATCGCATCACGCCTGGAGGCCAAGTCGAAATATTAACGACAGCTCCAACGTTAACAATTTGTTGTTATTTCCATAGAGATAACGTAAAAACTGTTGTTCAACGTGCGTTAAACAATGTTGTTCCAAATTCTGAGTCAAAAAAATAATTCTGTCAGTTATTCAAAATTAACGTTAAACGTTACCTCAAAATATTTGGAAGTATTACGACGCTGCTATTATATTGAAGACGAAACGCATTTTTTTTTGTTTGGAAACCATTTTCAATTTGGTAAACGTTAACGTTCGGAACGTTAACAGTTTTCACGTTTAACGTTATTTATTTCTACCTGAACGGCTGGACCGATATCGTTTATTCTTTTTATGTCGTGTTTGCTCAGGATAAGATATTTATGAACTAAATTTCGAACCTACGACCAGACAATCAACAACAAATCAACGTGAAAGATATAAATTGAAATGTTAAAAAACGTCTGTAGCTTGAAAAATGCCCAAAGCAGATAGAAATAAGTGTTTTAAAGATCACTAATTTCATTGCTTTTCGAGACCTGAATATTTTTCTATTCATATCCAGCAATATAAAAATTGATTTCAAATAACGTCATTTGATGGAATAAAAGTTATTCGAGTTATTTTTTGGGATTCTCATAGAACAATGTCAGTCAAGTTAGCGAAATTTTTAAGTTCGCGGGCTGATTCTATTTGTATAAGAAGCACATATTTTTTAAATACAGATTAATAACGACAAATATAAATAAAAATATAGTAATTTAATGGAAATTTTAGAATATATATTTAAAAAAAGAAATGTTGATGATGTTTCTTATTATTATTAATTTTGATGCGAATATAATTAATTCTGCATTGTTTAGGAAGAGAAAGCAAATACAGTAACACGTGAGCGAAGCCACGGGTAACTAGCTAGTATTATATAATTTATTTTCAACAGGAGTTACGCAATGTAAAGGAAATTTGTGGGGAGGGCCAAAAAAACATTACGGCGCGTTTCATGGGGGAGGGGGTCAATAATCTCAAAAAATTGCCTATGTAATACTTGAATGGCCCCTAACCCTCAAAACACCAGATTTTTGTCTTATGAGATGAGATTATTGTCTCCAGATAAAATATAGTCTTATGAGCGAAATGAAATATTGCTGTGTAATTAGATGGAATAGGATTTTAGATGTGCACAATCTATAGAGCAGCCTTAGTACGTACCAAGGAATGTATCGTCATAGGAACAGATAATGATTAATAGAAAGGTTATTAAGTACGTACATGACAAGGATTACAATGAAGAGTACGTAGGTTAAGAATTATAAAGGTAGAAAAATGTATGACACTCTCTTTTATTTTGGCCCACTCTGGAACTCTGCACAAGCACTTTACGCAATGGACATACATAAATTGAGACGACACAGTATTATTGAAGGGCGGTGAATCTGAGGACACAGAAGAGGCAATTGAAGGAAGAATTAGAATAAACAATGGTGATCGATTCCGGTGAAGAATACAGCCTCGTAGGGCTGTTCAGACGACTAGGATACCCACAGAGAGGATTCGGCACAAGGGATTTTTTACACAGTTCTAGTTTAAGTATACCTTTTGTGATTTCTGAGCTCAGATAGGTAGCCATCACTAAAATAATTATCAAGGTCACTAATTTGTAAGTTTATTTTAAACTCATAGCAAATCCCTTTTATTTACGAAGCTACCAGGAGCTTTCGTAAAATTGTAAAGATCCCTTCCATTAAAGATAACTCTGTGTCAGAGGAAAGAATAGACACTCTGGAGGATAGGTATGGAATGAGCGAACAGTGAATCCACTTCATCATTGTGTAATTTTATTGTATGTAAGAATTCAATTTCACACTCAGAAATGGAAGATTTTGCTCCCAGAGAGGAGCCATAATATGTATCAAACTGACTGGATTAATTTCACTCAGTAAATAGTAGAAAGTCCACCAACACCTTTATTTCAGGCCCTCTGATTCAAGACCCGATTGCTCAAGTAGCACAGTATTTATTTCAAAAATTGTAAAACCCCTGCCATATAAGATAATATATTTTACTTAATGGTAACACAAAATATCCTCACATTAAACTTTATAACTAATAATAAATTACTTAAAGAGCTAATATACTATGATGCATATATCAACATGATAAAAATGCATCAAAAAACCTAAAAAATAAGAATAAAAGTAGGCGGGTGAATTGATAAGTTCTCTAAAAATCAATCAGTGATATGTGTATTAAAAGCATGTTAGAGGTAATTGTTTTGGGCAAACATACACCAAATTTCACACTGTTAGTATTGTGATGAATCTTATCCAACACTTAAGTACAAGTGTTTTCATGAGTTTCATCATGGCAGAACAAGCCCGGAAGACACCTCTCACCTAGGACATCATTGATGTTCAAAAATAATACATACTTAGTATAAGAATGTAAAGATGAAATACTGAAGAACGGTAAAAAGATGGAAGGCAATAAAAATTAATCAAGACTCTTTTTTAAAGTTAGAGTAAACAATGAAAATGCATTTTATGCTACTGAAGACTCTTTAGAATGGTATCGTAAGATGGGGCACGATGGCATGGACAACTTGACAAAACTGACAACCATGTGCCAAGGAATAAAACTAAACGTAAATACATTAACAAATGAGATTCGTGAAATATGTTCGATGGCTAAAATTATTAGATATCCGAAAGAAAAATTAGAAATAGTATATACAGATGTCTGTGGCCCATATGATAAAGGGATGATACAAGTGGCATCAGTACCAATATATACACACACACATTCTCCCTTCAAAACCCCATTCGAGGGCACAGGGAGGCAACAAGAGCTCTCCATCGGCTACAGGAAGCTTATTTCTTGCACCTTTTCAGACCTGTTGGCATTTAAGGATGTGAGGTGGTCAAACTCATGGTCCAGGTCTGATTTTTCTATTTTCTGTTTCTTACAGGATGCTCCAAAAACCAGCAAAAAGAGCGGAGGTGCTATTCTCAGCCGGCAACCCCACGGCAAAGTAACATATACACCTTAACTAAATGGTAAGGTGGAACGGCTCAGTCAAACATTGATAGAAAAAGCTCATGTGATGATCTTTGCATAAACAAAGATGAACAAACTTGTACAGTTTATTTAGGTTGACAGGGTTCTTCTTAAACTTTATTGTTGTTTTTTGGTACATGGCACCGTTCATACAATTATCAATATAAAATATAGCAAAACCTTTTTAATAGTTAACATTTTAATCAATATTGGCAAAAATTTTACTACTTTAACACATCAGGGCTATGATAAATTGTTTCTTTATTAAGGAAAAATAATTTCACTATCAAATAAAAGGTGTTATCATACTTTTTCTTCTTTCTTTTAAACATACTTGGCTTTATCATGATGAATAGGGTTAAAAAGGTCAACATTTTTTGTTTGAAGACTTAGAAAAGCTGAAAAATTTCAAATATTATTCAGAATGATAATATTGTTCAGAAGATTATTCAGAGCTCACACAGTACGCATTTAATAAGTTTATTCTAAAGCATCGTACTCACTCGCGCCACGAACATGTGACATTGCATCAATTTAATCGAAAGGTTGTGTATACGGGATTTGAAAAAGCATACGCGAGCGGAACACATGCATCCTTTTGATATCATTGATATAACGATACACGTTCGCGGCGCAAGCGAGTACCGAGCTTATCACTTATTAATAAACAAAATGTTTAAAGATTATTTAAGATTTTGGATAGATGATAAAATGTACTCTGTGAACTTAAAATACATAAATATGTTATAATTTTTTTAAAACACAATAAAATAAATAAATTTATGTATTTTTATTATGTTTTAAAACTTTTAGGAAGACCATGATGGAAATGATACATAAAAGTTATTATGCCGACTATAGTATGTATGCGTTATTTCCATTATTGGTGTATCCAAATACATATTACAAACAAGCATAGAATTACAACATTGAACAGAAAATGTAACACCAAATCACAGTGACCAGAGATGGATATATTGTAGGTAAATATGAAAAGCTAGTTTATAATCGTCTTGCTTGACATCTTCAAAAGAAGATTTGGAATAATTTGTATCTAACATTACTACAATTATATTTGCAAGAAGGATCAACAAAATTAAATATTAAGTCGGCAGTTTATGCGCGATGAAATGAAATACGAAAAGAAGTACATAACTCAATCTAAATATGTGGAAGATTGTAGTCGGGTTAGTTACACCATATATAACTCGGGAACGGCCGAACCGATTTTCATGTTGTTTAGTTTGCTTGGTTCGTCCCCACTCGGAACAACAGAATTATTATTAAAACATCTAAAAATGATAAAGAATAAAGTAAAATATAATATCATGGTTAGTATGGAAAGGACTTGTCTCAATATCGATGCCATCTGTCAAAAAAAAACCTTAACAATAAAATCAATTGAAAAAGAATTACTGCAACAAGGGAAATGAGTTAAAAATTCGATCGAATGTAAATATGTGAGATATTGTTTGTCTTAGCTGTTAAGTCGGCTACTTCTTATTTTTATTCTAAGGCGGGATTAAGTTCGACGGGTCAGCTAGTTATTATAATATAATATTATAGAAAAAAATATCTCATGTTTGGAAAAAAATCATCAAAATAGAATCCTCTTTTAAAAAAATATCTGGATATTTTCTTTTCTTTTAAATGTCCCAATCCACCCTCGAGTAATCTTCTATAGGAATGGCAACATTCATTCTTGTATTTTGGCCATTTCCGTTATGACGTTTGTTCTTAGGTAGTTTTCCGGTCTTGCCGAGAAAGCATTGTTATAAAAAGTATGGTTAAATAAAGAGTTCAAAGTATCACGTGTTTAATTAAAAACTTTCCACTTCAAGAGCAAAACCCAATATCTTCAAATATTTTTTCCCTCTTAATAATATGGTCCCCTTCCCCAATCCAAGGTGTCATTCGACCTGTGCCGAAAGATTAGTGACAAGGTGACATATAGCAGACTCTTATTTCGGACTCTTATTTATATGGAGGATGCACCTGGCACCTCTATAAAGAATATGGAAGTGGGGGTACTCCTATTACTTCTTCAGAAACGGCCTGATGTGGATCAGTGGTCAAAGGGGACATTAGGTCATCATTAGCACTACAATCCATTAGCTGGATAAACACGTAACCATTTATCTTTAAGATTTGACCGATAATCGCTCCTTTTTCAAATCTCAGCGAAGAAAACAATTGAAAAATGAGCGATTATCGGTCAAATCTTAAAGATAAATCGTTACATGTGTATCCAGCTATTGTGAGCCTTGGCCTCTCCAAGAATTTTCTGGCATTCCCCCATTAAGACATTAGGTCACAAGACCAAAAACAATTGATGATCACATATAAATTTTTCCCGTTTGTGATTGAAATGATTCTGTATTTTTCTGTTATTTGTCACTGGCGGACTCGAGGTATGGGGGATGTGAAAAAAGTGACACTACGAGTTAACACACTAATTCAAACCATCCCTAGTGACGCAACTGAATATGCATTTTATTGACACTCGTAATATGAATTTTTGTATAGTTTCTCCATTTGTTTCCTCAAAAAATATTTAATTGTTATTGGTGAATATTACTATAATCAACACCTCAAAAGGGGTGTATAAATGAACAAAAAAGGTCGTTCTCTCCAGAAATAGAAAAAAAAACATAATATAATCATTATAAATAAAAGAATTTTTAGTTTTTTCCACTAATATTTATTTTTCAGCGAACCGGTTTTCGGAAGCGAGCTTCCTTCTTCGGGCTTTAGATGTTAAATAAAAAATAAAAAAAAATAAAAAATTTTATAAACTTTTTTTTATTTTTAAAAATATTTTTTTTTTTTATAAACATTTTTTTATTTTTAAAAAACTTTTTTTTTTTTTTTTTTTTTATTTATTTTAAGGTACCTGAATGCTACCTAAGTAGGGATCGGTGTGTTACACCGAAGCGGTCCTACGGCACTTCAACGTCGGTCGGTGTAATACACCGATCCGGACCGGGATGGATTAATGAGACAGACTACCAATGCACTCTTCATATTTTGACACTTAATTAATGACAACAAACTCGAATTTGCAACAAGTCCGAGCTCTCAATGATTCAAATCGACCTTCAGAAATATTAGTAAGTACCAACATACTCGCGATATTCTAAACACGGAGTTTCCTGAGGGTCCAATCAGGTTTGTACAGAATAGGTACTTGTAATAAAACTTTTATTATTTTAAATAAAACACTGTTTATTTAACATTTATTTTATTTAAAATAATAAAAGTTTTATTATAAGTACCTATACAACATGGGATTTCACAAAGTTACCGCCGAAAACATCAATAATTTGTACAGAATGCTTAGAAACCAGCCCGTAGTATGGAAGAACCACAAACATCATTGATAAATGCGAGGTTGCAAAAGTATACTTCGGTTTAGTTATGACACAGTATAAGGTTGATTATTGGTAGCCCGTGGTATAAGCGATTTATGTCGAAATAACTATTTCCGTCATAACGGTGTTATAACGCAGTTTCTATTAGTACCACTGAGTGGTTTTAAAAATATTTGGTACAAGAATGAAAAAATTAAAAGAGAATAAAAATTTAGAGATTACTTGCTTTTGCCTCGAAAATAAAAATTCAATTGAAAAGCAAAAAAAAAAACACAGTTTTTTAAATAGTTAAGGACTACTTAATTTATTACTTTTGATAACTATCTAATGCAGGAGAAAACAGTAAAAAAATTAAATTGCCAATGGGAGGTTTTCTGCGGAGCTTCCGACAAGATGTGTCTAGGTGGCAGCGCTTCTAATCAGGTCTAATGTCAAATTATGACAGCTGTCAAACATACCATCTATCATTGACTGATGAATATTATGCTAATATATTATCTCCTCTCTTTTTTGTTTTCTCAATTAAACAATTTAACGTTTTAATTATTGATGATTGCAAAAGTGGCTTTTTCTAGGAGGTAAACCATAGTGTGTATTTAAAAAATAAAATAAGATAAACAATTTTATTTGTAATAGTATGTAAAAAGAAATGTATAATGATTATTCTAAACATATAGTAAGTTATCTTATTATAATAATATATAAGTTGTTTAATTTGAAATAAACTAGAATGATAAATTGTTTTTTCATTTTTACTGTAACACAAAATATAAACAAAAAGTTTAAAGTATTTATTTACGAAAGACAAAACCGACCATAACACAGTAACACACCCGCACATTCATATGGTTGAGGTTATAAACGTTAATTTAACCAGTGTTGCCAACGCTGTTTTTCAAACACAAAGAACCCCGACTGAAAATTTGGTATGCGGTCATTCCGAAAATTTTAGTATCCGAAGAGAGGTGGGAGTCCACTAAAAAAAGGTCATTTAGTATCCGGAAATGTGAAAATTCGCTAAAAGTGAAGTAACCCAAGTGGCTACCTGTCGCCTTTTAGATTTTTACGTCGCCTATTCTCGTTCCTAATAGCCCAAACGGCATTAAATCGCCCCCTTTGGCAACACTTAATTTGACAATAGACCGGATTAGCAAGGGCGCCTCTGGTGGCACAAAATGGAAAAAAAACATCCCATTGGAATTGTTTGATTAAGCTAATGCAAAAGAATAAATATGCAAACACCTACTTATTTAAAAACGAAAAATTTATAAAGGATTTGGGGTAGGAAATATTAGCAGTGGATAAATGGGGAAAGTATTCTTCAGTTAACCTTAAAATGTGTGCAAACTATTTTTACATGCAACATAGCCACAACCAGAGACAACAAATGATAAAAAAAAATGCAAGTCACCTGAAATTCCGATTCAGACGGCGAGAATAATGGTGCATTGATCATCAAATCATCAAAATTGTACATCTCATCATTTAGTCTACAGTTATTATTTCTTTGAGCTACATCGTTCATATGTTGATTATCTGAACTCATCCTAATTCCAGGAGACCCCCCCTCACGAGAAATAAGAGAATCTAAGGCACGGTGCATGTATGCCATTTCATCAACAACGGGAATTGGCTTGGATGGTTCAGGGACGGACAGATTTACAGGTGTTACATTATACGAAGAACCGGCTGGTAAAACACTATTTACCACCTCCCTAGCTGGTCCAACCTGGTTGGAAAGTGATTCAGTAGCATTCTTTGATGCGGCTATTACAGATTTTGTTACCAGTTTTGCAGAGAGAATAACACGTTTATCTGCTTTCTCATTAACTTTGACAGCCACGCCACCAATCATATTGTTAACATCTCCATCTTTATTGATTCCTTCTAAGGGTATAAGGAACATTTGACCATCAGTGTTATTCTTTTGATCAACCACTTGAGAATTTTCAACGAAATTATTAACACTTGGTCCTGGTGTTGACTCAGATGTATTTCCATCTGCAGATTTAAATGAAAAATTGGCAATTGGTGCAGTGTCATTACTTTGTTTGGATTTAATTTTGCGAACAGCAGTATACGATGGAATTGGGCGATGAGGTCTTTGGGTGCATTTGAGTCTTTTCGGTTTCCAGCTGAATTCATCCAAAGTGTTGTGAGCAGAAAGTTCAGACTCACTATCAAAATCATAAACATCGTGTGAATGGTCAGCAGATACAACTTGAGATTGTACATCAGTTTGTACCTTTCCTTCTTTATTCTGTGTACCTAAATATTCCTGGCCACCATTCGCAAGCTTATCTTCAGTTGATTTGTCTGTTGGCAGATTCATCGCTGGTTTTTCAAGTGTTTCTGGTTGATTGACAATATCTACTCCTACTGCAGGCTGGTCTTTTGGAACTACTTTTAATGCACTGTGTTCTGATTCTGTACTTTGAACAACAACTGGAGCTAATTCATGTAAAGTTGGATCAATTTTTGCCGAATCATTTTCTAACTGTATATACTCTGTTTTGTTTTCTTCCGCATTATTTTCGTTGGAGACTCTTTCAATCTCTATTTGCTTACTTTGGATTTCTTGCATTTTTTTCAAATTTTCTATCTCTTCTTGTTTTTTTTGCATAACAATTCTTGTCATCTCTTCAAACTCATAGCTGCTTATATCATAATCGTCATCCGTAATATGTAACATATCTTCAGTCAAAAACGGGAAACGTTCTTTCAATGCATTAAGGTAATCTGGGGAAACAGAAACAAGCCAGCGTAAAAATAATGAAGAGGATGATAGCCGTGCAATATCCAAAATCCATTTGTCTATATACTCTTTGGTTTTCAAGAACTTTTTGGTTCGATCAGCATCACTGTTGTTCTTCAAATAAGATTCCAAAGATTGCTGTAGAGTGTCATCTTCCTTCTCAGCATTATTTGCCTTATCATTATCGTGATGATCTCCACGCTTCATAACACATAGTAAATTTTCAATTGGTGGTTCAGTCTCTGGTTGCACTGTAACATTGGCACTTTCATCTGCAGATGAAGACGATGTTCTAGTATGAATTCCCCCATTATTCACATTAAAGGAAGAATCAATGCTATCTGCTGTGTATGCAGCTTTGCTGTGTCTATCTGCTAGTTCACGTGTTTCATTATCAATCAATATTGATAATTTTGTATTGTTTGGGGCGATTTCGCCTTCATTAGGAGCTGGAGTATGATTTTGGTTCTTTGAATTTAATGTGTCAGATATTTTAGAAACAAGTGGTTCTTCATCAGAACCAGTGAAATCATCAATATTACTAATAACTGCATCGTTTGTTTCAGTTGCTGTAGGCTTCAACACACCACTTCTTGTACGAGTGCATATTCCACGCCCTCTACCCTTATCTGCCAACGCTCCACTATCAATACCAGATCTTAGCTGGCGCTTTGCCGGTGTACTGCCACTGGCAATCAAAACAGTTTGTGGCGTGGAAGTTCCATTAGTTGTGGCTCTTTTCCGTTTGCCTAGTTGAGTTTTGTTTTGTGAAATTTCTGTCTCATTAACAATAGAAGTGTTTGTACAAGTATCAGCAGCCATTCCAGTTTTTTTTGCACTAGATATTTTTGCTTTCTTTGTTGGAATAACATCATGTGTAGAGGGGCCCGAATTATTTTGAACTGGAGAAACAGGATCTGTATGTTTTTTAACAGTATCTTTAGATACTTCATTTGGTTTCTTCTTTTTGACATGCTTAATCATAGGCAATGAGTTAGATCTGGTAATTCGCTTGGTTTGTACACTGTCTTTTCCTTTTAAGATTTTATTTGTCTTTTCTGGGCTCTTCACATCACCTTGACTCCTTGTCTTCACTTGGGATATCTTATTTGCAGCATTGTCCTCCATAATTGCATTTCGTTTCTTATCCATGATTTTATTGATGATTGCCTTTTTTATATGTCCTTTATAAACTTTGGCTTTTATTTGATGAGCCTGTAAACAAACACTCGATTTGCGTGTTGCATACTTCTTTTCCAAAACATTCCCATTATTTCTAGTTTTCATTATTACTTGGTTCTTCAACTCCGTCGCTGTACTTGGTTTAACAATTTTCTTTTTTGAGAGATTATTTAGTTTTTTAGACACTTTCATACACCTTATAACACCTGATCTTGTCCTATATATTAAAGTCTCGTTTAAATCAGAACGATTTCCACTAGACCGAGTGCATTTTTTCAAAATAAATTGTTTAATACCACTTATATTCTGGGGAAGAGTAGTCTCCTTTTTAATGGATGAGTTGGTTACAGATTTCTTTTTTAATGTTATGGATTTTTTCAAATTGGATACTCTACTTGGTTTATTGCAGCTCGGTTTTCCTCTTCCACTCTGAAATCCCAATTTAAATAATTTTTGTTTAAGAAACGATTATCATTTTGTTTAATTTATTTATAACTAAAACATATCACAAGTTTACACAGTTTTCGCTGAATGATGATAAATATTACACAATATAAAAATAGGTAATGAACATTTCCGGATTCGAACCCACAACTACTTTCATCTTATCACTGTTTCTTTTTGTCTCCCCCACTCCCACTTTCCTTGTGAGCTTATACATTCGTATACCCAGATCAAGGGTGCCACATCTCCAAATGTGTCAAACAGAGAAAACCATGATTGAAGTTTTTGATTTGAGAACAATCAAGACAAACCTAGAGTGACATATATCCTTACAATTTTGTATGTGTTAGTTTTAGACTAGTGGCACTTTATCACAATGTTCGGCACATAATACACAATCAATTGGCATTCTTAACTAAATATCCATAATTTTTGAATTGTGGCACCCTTGATCTGGGAATACGATTTGCTTTTTTATAGTGTTTCATCACAGCTGTCTTTGTTTCATATTTAAATTACTGAAGTTTGACGAATTAAACTTTTTTTTGTTAAATTTGTATTTAATGGCTACTGGCGACATATTACATAAATAAAGAATACTCTACCTGAGGAATTGTAGTGTTTTCACTCCGGCGGCTACGTGTTGGCCTTACGTTTTCAGATGACACTGGCTTTGCGTTAGTGGATGACACTGGCCTAATGTTGGTGGACGACACTGGCTTAATGTTAATGTTCGCAGATGACAAATGACGCATCTCCGAAGGGGACGGATATTGTGATACACCCCTTCGTATTTTTTGGGGACTATGTGCCTCACTAGATGAAGGACCTAAAAAATTGTTAATACACGATTCAGGTACTAGTAAAAGCAGGCTTTTCTAATCTACATAATAATCTGTCACATGTTTTTTTATGTGATAGCATCATGCCTAAAACAGGCTAAAACACAAACCGAACTTTGGATTTTTTTTCATCATAGAGCTGTGCAAAACTCTTCCAACTGTTGTTAGATATAATTTATTGCAATTAAACTAATATATGAAATGTTTTTAACATCATCAAAATTACTCATGTATATATTGGATGGAATGGGAGGTTTTCTGGGGAGCTTCCGACAATACACACTAGGTGGCAGCGCTTCTAATCAGGTCTATTGTCAAATTATGACAGCTGTCAAACATACCATCTAGCATTGACTGATGAATATTATGCTAATATATCTCCTCTCTTTTTTGTTTTCTCAAATTTTAAAGTTTTAATTATTGATGATTGCAAAAGTGGCTTTTTCTGGGAGGTAAACCAAGTGTGTCCTTTTACACTACACACAAACAAAAGCACTAGGTATGTATTTGTCTTCAAGAGTGGATTTGCAGTAGTTCTTTGAGAATTAGTATCAGTTCTGTATCTTCTTGTTTTATTGTTTTCTGTTACGGTATTTTTTCATTTGTATTTAGGTAGGTATATAAAAAATTGTAATAGTATGTAAAAAGAAATGTACAATGATTATTCTAAACATATGGTTGAGGTTATAAACGTTAATTTAACCAGTGTTGCCAACGCCGTTTTTCAAACGCAAAGTAGCCCAACTGAAAATTTGGTATGCGGTCATTCCGAAAATTTTAGTATCTGAAAGGTGAAAATTCGCTAAAAGGGAAGTAACCCAAGTGGCTACCTGTCGCCTTTTACATTTTTTCGTCGCATATTCTCATTCCAAATAGCCCAAATGGCAGTAAATCGCCCCCTTTGGCAACACTGAATTTGATAATAGACCGGATTAGCTAGGGCACCTCTAGCGGAACAAAATGGAAAAAAAACATCCCATTGTAGTATTTGAGATTGATTTGAAATACAAACAAGTACCTAATTCAAATTTATAATCCATATTTTATAAACATTTAAAATAATATTTTTATACCTAGTTCATTTTTGAAATTTGACAGTCCACATAGGGTCAGTAAAACAATCCCCTTTGTTAATTAATTAGGCATTCCACCCATAGGGTGAAAACACAAAGAACGCGGTTTCCGACCGGCGCAAAGAATGTTTCTATGCATTTGAATGAGCATACGCACATCAAAAACAGGAACCCGCTTTCCGGCGTGCCCATTCAAATGCATAGAAACATTCTTTGCGCCGGTCGGAATATGCGTTCTTTGTGTTTCCACCCACCCATAGACTCTGTGAAACACTATCCTCTAAGTACAGATGATGTAGCTAAGAATCAAACTATGAGAAAGAAATAGTTCAACATAACTCGTAAGTAGGTAGGTTCCTATAATTACTATTGAAGTCATTTGTTTTCCCATTGATTGAACAGTGAAACTGAAAAAAAAAAGTGAGATGCTACACTGAAATTGATAGAGTATTATTTTTCTTCTTTTTTTTTAGAAATATTAAAAGTGACATTCTTCTTTTTCCTATCCTTTTTACGAATTATGAAAGTGACTTTCTTCTTTTTCAGTTACATAAATTACTGCTTAGGCATTACCATCATGGTCTGTTAAACAATGAGAAGCTAGACTTAGAACCTGTTTAATAACCTACTGATCAAGCCTAACTATCCAAATCAACAATGTAAATCAAGATGGGTTAATACCCATGCTAATGCTAGTAATGAATAATTTACTCACTCGGTCTGATCTCGGACTCAAAGGGGTGCCGTCCTCCATCTAAAAAATACAATATCTTAATTAGTTGTATTCCACATACCAAGACAACCAACATATTCATTTTTATGTCAAAAAACTTTTAATGCTTCATATTTATCTATCTCGGTAGCGTAGTGGTGGACTTCAGATCACGAGGTCCCGGGTTCGATTCCCGGTCGGCTCAGAGATTTTCGAGCGTTTTTTCACTAAAATCTTCTGGGGTGATACTGTATGATGTGATGAAGAAATAAAATTATGTTAATAACACACCGTTATGGCAGAGGCGAGTAAGGAAGTCTTCCGTCTTTGGCAGAGGTCCTGTCCATACTTTTGGTTGTTTGGTTATGGGATCCAGACAACTTTCAAGTAATATCGATTGGCGAGATCCCATCCAAAGTCTGGGTTTATGTGTAGTTTGCTCCCGGTAATTTTCAGGTCTACTTGTTGAACCAGGTCCAAACCAAAGTTTTTGTTTATTTATCGGCTCCCGGTAATTTGCAACCCGAGTATAGGTGTTGGAAGTGCCTGCCATCGGCTGCGGGAGTGGCGCACCTTGCGCAAACTTTCTTTGAGCCATGAATCTGTAAAAAAGTTACATAAATAAACATTAATATTCCATACTTTTGATTATAGGTATATATTTCTAATAAATACAGTACATAATATCTGAATTAATATAAAAACAACTTTTATGTATAACATAAAATTTCTATGAAAAACCCTATTTCTAAATATTGTATAACGTATTTAAACAACATAAATATTGTGCATGGAGAAAAATAATGGGCATAACATCCAAGCACAAACTTCTTGGTTAAGCTACGGCTACACTATGGCCCATGCTGGTCCAGGATGGCCAAATAGTGGCTCTGGCCAAGCATTGGCAAGTAGCAACACTTGGCAAATATACTTGTACACCTGGCTACACTATTGGCCCAACTCTGACAGCTGGCATGATGCTAGACTGCTACACAATGTTTCTATCACTGTTTTATTGATTAATTCTTGCTTTCATTCATCATTTTACATTCTAATCTCCAATTATTCACTGTATACTCCTATCTGAGTGGGGAATTTCAAGAGAGTTTATCTCCCTGGGCAAATAGGATATTTTAATATAATTTCCAATTCCCATATATACACAATAAAAACATTCATAATTTTATTAAACCTAACCTTCAATTTTTATTGATGTTTATTGTTTTGCAATAGATATATATTTACCTAGCTCTTACAGGTTGATTTGGCTATAACATAAATGAAAATAAAAGATATTGATAAAAAAAACAAGAATCATGGGTACATTACATACATACTCGAGTGGTATAAAGAAAGCATCAACCACCGTCATTGCCGTTTGCGCTTTTCATTATTTTTAATAACAGAAAAGCTGATGCCGCATGTATCACTGTATAGGATGCTGCAATTAATGCCATTATATGATATTATCACTGTCAACTTCCATTATTTTATGATGATTATAAATAAAAATTACAAAACACTATGAAAATAACAACATGGAAGACATGACAGCTGTCAACATTGTTCCAATATTGGTGAATACTTGCGAACTCGATCGACAAGTAAACAAGTAACGGCCAATGTCAAATATTTGGCTATATTGGTCATTGGTGGAGCGGCCACACTATCTGCCCATGATGGGCCAGACCCTCTATTTGGCCAACATGGCCCATAGTCTAGCCGTGGCTTTACTGAATGTACACAATTGGACCTACGTTATAAAAGAGAAATGCAATCATGGTTTCACTGATTTTAAACTCAGGCCCACGAGCACAGATGATTAGAGCATCAATCAGAACAGGCGAGTCACACGGGCTTGCGACCATGTATGCGGGTTTAAGGGGCCCCTTTATGACTTACGTCACACTCACCACTCACCCACCAATCTCCCACTGATCCTCCACTCCTCTGCGCAACCAAATCCAATAAGATGCGGACAATGCAGTTTTTATATCCCATCCACAAATTCTTTTATTTTAGTTCTAGGAAGACCTAAATCTTTAAAATAACAATATAAAGATTTTGCGGGTAGTCCTCTAGCTCCCACCTCTACAGCATTTATATTTGTACTAAAGCCATTTTGAACTGTTTTATCTACTAGTTCTTTGTATTTGTTTAGTTTGTATTGGTGGTCATTTGGGATATTTGTGTCCCATGGGATATATAATTAAATCAGATCTAAGAGATGAGATGCAGATTTCTTTTGTAAGAGCATATCTTTCATTTCTTGTATCCATTAGGATAATCGATTGTTTGATTTTTTTTATTATTGATATTGTTTTTTTTTGTAGGTCTGGCTTTTGCCCTGGTTTTATAAATGTTATAGTTGATTTTATTGTGGTTATCCCTCTTGTAAAGCTACTTTACAGCCTGCCAAGATATGCCTAGCCGTGCATGCTGATGTTCCACAATGGTGGCAATTGTCATCTCTGGATATATTCCATCGTTTTAAATTGCTTGGGTCTGGGAGCGTATTCTGAATAGAGGAGGAGGGACTGAATCGTACGAGATGTGTGCCAAGTGATATTGCCAACGTTAAGAAGTATTATGGGGCATGGAAGACTATATGAATAAAATAATCAGACTTACCTTTGAGGTTTTTGCTCGACATTTCGCTGCTGCTCCAGAAATCTCTCATATCGTTCAGTGGCTCTTTTTACATTGTCTTCACTGTAAACAAACCAAATTTGTTAATAATAATTAAATGCAGAAAAAACGTAGCGAATTTAGAAAAAAATATTTAGTGCAATTTTATTTTACATCTTTTGTAAGCACACACCCGTGTAACAAATGTAGGACCAAGGTTTAAAGTACAGTAGAAGTCCGATAATCCAGCACATTCGGGACCGGCTCGGTGCCGGACTATCGAAAATTCCGGTCTATCGGGCGATAATTATAAGAACAATTAGGTTAATAATTAAACTTCAAATACAGTGTGCAAATACATACAACAAAGTTTATTTTACATTTCATATAATGTATGTACACGTACTGTAAAACATATTTCACTTAGATTTAAAAAGTCACGAATGTCTTTTTGTTTTCTTGACTTTTGGCGTTTAGTATAAAATTTATTTCTAATGATATGGAAATCAATAATTTCTGAAGCACTGTAGCTAGTACTAGCCTCAACAAAAGAGATAAACTTATTTAGTGATTCTGCAGCTTCTGCCCAGCTGATTTTTTATTTTTCTTTCGTTTCGGCATCTGAGTCACTTTCTTCAAGATTTTGAGTAGGCTGAGGGTTTACTACAATGTTGATAATGTCCTCATCGGTTAGTTCTTGTTCAACAGGCTCTCGAGCGTTTTTATTTGCTTTAAAGACACACTTTTGGAGGAAACCAAATTTTTTACAATTTTCCGGAGCGATGCCGGACTATCAGGCATTCCGGTCTGTTGGTTGCCGGACTAATGGACTTCTACTGTAGTAGAACAAATCTAATGACTTTTTTTTACAACATCTGCACTATTTAAAAAAAAACATAAGATATTTGATAATTACCTCGAATTTGTGCTGTCGTCCTCCCCAGTGCTATAAATAAGAAGGTATTGTTTTATTAATAATGATTTTTTTTTATTTAATATAATACACTACGACCTCGACCTCGGTAGCCTAGTTGTACTAGCGTGGACTTCAGATCCGAGGTCCCGGGTTCGATTCCCGGTCGGGTCAGAGTTTTTCTAAGTGTTTTTCACTTGAAATTTCTACCCGGGGTTGGCCTGTCTCAGATTGGACGGGACCGGTTGACTGGAAAAAATTGCCTCAGGCAATAAGTTCCGCCGGCTATACTGACACCTTTGTATAGAAAAGTGTTATATTATTATTATTATTACACTAGCAACTATTAGTGGTTTAGTATATCGGATGCAGCTTCATCAGCCTTATGGCTTGCACAAGCCTGTGAGGAGTGACTAAATAACAGAATAGGATTGTAGATTTTAAAGTCTTGACACTTCATAGTGATTTATGTAGAGGTTCATTTTGGTGAGTTCAAAAGGAACACATCTCCTCTCTCACAAAATTTAGTACAATGTGGAGAGAACTATAAAAAAAAACTTCAAATTTTAAATTTTTCAGTTATACAATAATAAGTGCCATATTTTCATTATAAACTGACTGACCTGTCGTCAAACTTTGTCCTACCTCAACTAAAATTGTTGTCGAATATGTAACAACTAATGACTAACAATTCATTACTGATGTTAGATTTTTAAATGGAACAAACCACTATGGGCTTACGACCGTCCGTCTTCTACTGTTATTTCGAAGGCTGGCTTAGTGTGACCACTTTACATTAACAACATTCGCCATTAGGTGGTAAGGGACCGTTCAAGTATTACGTAACGCATTTTTTAACATTATAGACCCCCCCCCGAGATGCATCGTAACGCTTTTTGATACCCCTCTTCCCATCTCTAAACGTTGCCTAACGCACATATTACAACTATGTATGCCTAAAATCACAATTATTACTGGAAAGTAACTAAATACCTTTGTTGCGGCTCCGGTAATACAATAGTAACGTTTTACAAGAATACCCCCCCTATTGCGTTACATAATACTTGAACGCCCCCTAATGTTTAAGTCTCCGAAACTCCTAATCATGAGAATGTTCAACATGTCGAAAAATCTCATGTGTGCAACAAGTAGATATTTAATAATAAGATAAAAGTTGATATAGAGATAAAAGTTGGAAATTATTGAGAACAAGAGGGCAATCAAATTTAAAGACTGCAACTGCTGCCATGTATTTGGCGCCAGGATCTAATTAAATTGTGGTGTTAACTTATTAGCTGAATTAAATTAGATGTTTTATTAAAATAACATAAATCATCATCTAATGCTAAAGCTACGGCTACACTATGGCCCATGCTGGTCCAGGATGGCCAAATAGTGGCCCTGGCCAAGCATTGGCAAGTAGCAACATTTGGCAAAGATACTTGTACACCTGGCTACACTATTGGCCCAACTCTGACAGCTGGCACTAGGCTAGACTGCTACACAATGTTTCTATCACTGATTTATTGATTAATTCTTGCTTTTATTCATCATTTTACATTCTTATCTCCAATTATTCACTGTATACTCCTATCTGAGTGGGGAATTTCAAGAGAGTTTATCTCCCTGGGTAAAAAGGATATTTTAAAATAATTTCCAATTCACAAATATACACAATAAAAACATTCATAATTTTATTAAACCTAACCTTCATTTTTTATTTATGTTTATTGTTTTGTAATAGGTATATATTTACCTAGCTCTTACAGGTTGATTTGGACTATAACATAAATGAAAATAAAAAAACAAGAAACATGGGTACATTACATACATACTCGAGTGGTTTAAGAAAACATCCACCACCGTCTTTGCCGTTTGCGTTTTTCATTATTTTTAATAACAGAAAAGCAGATGCCGCATGTATCACTGTATAGGATGCTGCAATTAATGCCATAATATGATATTATCATTGTCAACTTTCATTATTTTATCTGAATTATAAAAAAAAATGTACAAAACACTATAAAAATAACAACATAGAAGACATGACAGCTGTCAACATTTGTCCAATATTGGTGAATACTTGCGGACTCGATCGACAAGTAAACAAGTAACGGCCAATGTCAAATATTTGGCGATATTGGTCATTGGTGAAGCGGCCACACTATTTGCCCATGATGGGACAGAGCCTCTATTTGGCCAGCATGGCCCATAGTCTAGCCGTGGCTTAATGGGATAAGGGATAGGGGTGCTGATGATTGTTGTGTGCTGCAGAGCAATGTGGAGGCTCTTCTGGGTTGGTGTGCGAAGAATGAACTGAGGTTGAATGTTGCGAAGTGTCAGGTCGTACGTTTTTACAAAATAAAATCACCAATCGTCTATCCATATACAATGGCTGGTGAAGAGCTGGAAGCGGTATCCCAGGTCCGGGATCTGGGAGTGCAGCTTGATACTGGACTGACATTTGTCCTGCACATCAATTCAATGGTGGACAGGGCACTCCAAAGACTCGGGTTTGTCTTACGCTTGTGCCGCGGTTTTTCCAAAGTCTCAACATTTGTTCATTTGTACACATGTCTCGTTAGACCACAGTTAGAGTATAATTCGGTTCTGTGGTCACCATATTACCAGGTTCACATTAAAAGAATTGAAAGGGTTCAAAATAGACTCCTGAAGTTTATTAACTTCAAACTGGGTATACCAGCTGCGGATATTAACTATGATCATCTTCGCAATGAATATGGTCTCACACTGCTATCCGAAAGGCGCACAATAGCGGATATGACTTTCTTGCATAGATTGATCGGTGGCCAGATTGATTCCTCTCGGTTGTTGTCTATGGTGGAGCTTCATGTCCCTTCCAGGAGCACGCGAAGTACACAGACCTTTAGATTGGCAAACAGTGTCACAAACTATTCTTTCAATGCGCCCATGCAAAGGTTACTTAGGGGGGGCAATGATCTTGGCGAAATTGATATATTTTCTGCACCTTTGTATGGTTTCAAAAAAATGCTAAGGGATAGGTACCGCTTGGCTCATTGAATTCTTAGAGATACTTATTTTTTTTTTTTTTTACTGTGATGCATAACTATTGTATTTTTTCTTCTTCTGTTTTGTAAATTGTATGTAAAAGCAACCATTGGTTGCGTAGATTTCAAATAAATAAATAAATAACCCGAACCAGTATATTAATTTCTATCAAGAGATTAAATAATGTCATTTATAAGAAATAGTATGGATTAATTAGTTTTTAATTTCCTTACATTTTAAATAGGAACATAACAACAATTCATAGAAAGCAGTCAAACAGATGTGGGAAACGGAATTTACACAACATTCTTAGTGTATCTTGATTCTTGTGCCTAATTTACAACAACCGATGATTCTAACAATTCACTAATGATGTTCCATTTTAAATGGTAAGAACAAATCATTGCGGGCTTACAATCATCTTCTAGTATTGATTTGAAGGCTGGTTTAGTGTGATAACTTTATGTAGTGTGTAGAGGATCCATGACTGGCTGGTGGGATTAATTTTGACCACCAAATAGTAAGTGAAAAGGCTGCAAATAATGCAGTAAAATGTAACTCCAAAATTTTCATAAAGATACTGTGGACCCTCGATGTGCCAAACTCATAGAAAAAGAATCATTATACAAGTTCGAGTTCAATATTCATACTAGACAGGACAATGTTTGTCGGGAAAGTTAGTATATTAAAATATATTCCAACTGTCGATTTGTTGAAGAGAAATTATTTCTCGAGACATATCGGCAGTATCAAGCAAAGATATGTGAGATTTGTATGGCCAGGACTAGATTTTAAACAGTTTTTCAAACAAACAGTTTTTCAAACTTTGACGACAAAAAACACCAACTTAGAGGCTTCACAGCATATATTATGTTCCATATATGGATTTACTCAGAATTAGTAACTGTGTGTGTGTGTGTGTGTCCCCTATAACTTTTGATTCGCTTGATGCACAGATCTTAAAATTTCAGAAAATATTGAATACTTTAAGCCTACAAAACTTGCATACTCAGAATTTTGAAATTTTCTTTCAGTCAGGGGTAATCAACCTTTGAATTTTTACTTAATTTTTTCAAATATCTCGAAAACTATAAAAGCTAGAACCCTAAAAATGTGTATGTATATAGAAAAATACAATATCTCAAATTCAATTTAATGAATAAGTTCCAGGATTTCTCAAACTTTTTTTATAAAGAAAAATAATTTTTTTTGACAAATTTACGAGTTTCATTGCCTATATTTCAGAATTTAATAAAAATATCGACAAAACGCCAAAACACACCAACTAGATAATTTAATTTTCTATAAAATATACATACATTATAGCAGTACATCTCAAACTTTTCTTAACAATTTTTGTAAAAATTTAATTTATTGACGACATAGTTTCATACAATAAACATACCGACTCGGGCCATCGACAGTTGGATCTCATGTTTACATGCAACTAGTTATAGTTATAAATTACTGCATTTCTCTTTAATTTGTCTGTTTGAAATGATGAAATATACTACAAAGTTAAAAGAAAAGAATTTTACTTTCACAAAAGAACTTTTAATATAGAATATGTTACCGATTCATTTTTGTCTCCTCTTGGCTCCCTAGGTAACTCGATTACTCCTCACTGTAAATAATATAAATAAAATAAAATAATAAAATAATTCACTTAGTGAAAGTTCAATTTTATTTTAATTATGTTTTAATCTATCTATGTATATAAATAAGCATGGATCCCTATTTGCCCAGGTCACCAATTTAACAAATTAATTTTTTAATTCTCGTCTCTAAGCTTCTTTCGAGCACTTGGAATCGGACAATTTAAAGTGCGAAGTATGGTTCATAATATAATTTTTTTTTTTTTTATAAAAAATGAATCTGTGCTCACTCAAAGTGAACACAAATACACTCCTTGACTCTTTCACAGTAAGCTACCGAAAGCTTGTGTCGTGAAAGAGGAAGATGGTCGGCACCTGGGATCGAACCACGACGTCCGCAGTACGAAAGCCGACGTTGTAACCGCTGGGTCACCAACCACTTCGAAAGACAAAAATAAAAAAACAAGAAATAATGTAGTGTTTGCTATTTTCAGGAGAAGTTTCTTATGACAGCCAAATTTTTGGAAGTAGAGTTAAACATTAGAAAATTCAATGTTGGTAACTTCCATAGTACTTTTGAATTCAATATAAACTTTTTTATATCTGAATTTAAAGTGGCGTTCGAAAAAACTGTCAGTCGTTTGGCGGATGGTGCGATTGCAAATTATATTGACAAAATCAAAGTCACCTAGTCAAAATGGAAATAATAGACACAACCGCACCAACTGTGAAAGCTATGTTGGGTCCAATAGGGTCCAGAGATTCAGACCGTTATTCATCTTCCTACCAACACAAAATATTTATATTAATCTTTTTGAATTTAATATTTACCTTGAGGCAGGGCTAGGCACAATCAATGACCTAAAACAAAAGAGAATTTTTCAATAAGATTTTGTGTTAACGGAGTGAATTATGGACTTTCGTCCAAACATGTTCATACAAGTAGTATAAGAAGTGAGCTATTTGACGTTGTTAATTAGTTTATCGGGTGTCCAAAACGTATCGCTTAGGTTTAAGATGTCGATAGAGTTATGAAGTAATATATTAGTAGTGTAATTAACTGGTGCAATGTTACCATCCAATCGACGAGTACTCACGGACTTGTTTTATAACATAGTGAAGTCAAGTTAACTATGAATGAAAGTGCTAACCTTGTGATTCAAGAGTCTTATTTTTCGGGAAAAAGCAACAATACCTACAAAAGCAATAAATATACCTAGTAATAATACAACGTGGTCGGTAGCCTGGTGGTTACGACACCGGCTTTCATAGTGGAGGTTGTGGGTTCAAACCCAGGTCTTGACCTGGTAGCCTTTGCTGAGTGTGGAAGACGTCAAGTGTATTTCTGTTCACTTCGAGTGAGAACAGATTCATTTCTAATAAAAATAAATTGTTTTGAAATAAAACAAGCTCCGTTTAAGCGCGTTGTGTTGGAAGCTGTTGTATCTTGTATTATAATACATCACATAATTTTGTACTTGGTTGTCACCGCTTCAAATTATAGTGTGTTGAAAACACCATTAAGCTCGATCGTACAAAAGCTGCCACCATGGCAAAGATCTGTTGCTATTTCCTTGAAACCACTGTTTTTATTTAGAGAGAATTGGAAAAATATAAAGTCTTACAACATTGAAATGAATACCGATCAAACAAAAACATCCTTTGATGACACACAAATCAAGGAATTGTTTTATATGATTTTATTTGCCCATATACGGCTACCAATTACATATACAATGAGCTGCAACTCCTATCTGAAATGATTTGAAGCTATTACTATTACTTTTAAAATCCATCAAGCAGGTAGCTTGGAGCTGATGTTCTTGATATCCCACACTTTACACTGTCAAGCGTTCTCCGCAACAAATAGCTCGGCAGGCAACCTGTTCCACTCATCCACAACTCTAATTCCAACTCTATTTTGTCTTTGACAGTTCTGTTCTCTACCAATATCACACTGTGTCCCCTCAAATGTTCATTGCGTGAACATGATTTTCAGCTCTAGATAGTCATAGTGGTATTTCAGTGTTCTTCTTGAGAGTGGTTACACCTAGTGTCTCAAAACTATCCTCATACGGCATATCACCAAGCCCCGCTCCCATCTTAGTAAAGCTTCTTTGCACTTTCTCCAAAACCGGTATATCCTTCTCAACTAAAGGAAATCATATTTGGAAACCATACTCTAAGATAAGTCTCACATGTTTTATATATCTTGAGCATCAGTTCAGGAGGAATATGACTAAAGAATTTTCTTATAAAAGATAGGTTAAACTATTATCCTTTTTACTGACACCAATTATGTGTTGATTTCACTTAAGATCTTTCCTTATGATTATATCCAGCAGCCCGATTCACGGAAAAGTTTAAGTCTAAGTTTAGTTCGAAGTTCGAACGAAGTTCGATTCAAACTTTTCCGTGAATAGGGCTGCTGGTAATGATAATTGTAGGCGGCGACTATCTACAGTCTATGTACCTATTCACGGAGGGTTTGAATCGAACTTCGTTCAAACTTCGAACTAAACTTAGACTTAAACTTTTCCGTGAATCGGGCTGCAGATGTCTCTGTTTCTCAACCCGACCCAAAATTGTTCCATCAATTGTATACTGAACCTTAGGATTTTTGGGTCCTACATGTTGAACAGTAAGAGGCCAATACTCACACAGGGTTGTAGCGCCACGGATGTATGTATGTACATGTAGCACGAAGCCACTCTCTTGTCCAAGTCATAATGATGAGATATCTTCTTGCAACTGCCGTCACTGTGTCAATGGGTTACCAAAGAACTTGGTGTCAACGTCAAAAAAAGAACAATTATATTGGATTCAGTTACGGATAAAACTTTATTTCAAATATCCAATAGTTTTGGTCACAGAGCTTCTTAACATCCTTGACCTATACCATGTGAAATTCACACGTGATTGCAAATTTTGGCAGATTTTTCTTGATTGGGGTTAAGATTGGTTAACGTACATAATCAAGCTAAGACAAAATAACTGCTGTTGTATTCTGGTCCATTCCCAATCGAGATATCGACCTTCTATTGTGTTCAGAGCGTCATATTTTGTAGAATATCCAAAACAAGTTTCAAGGTTCAGACTGTAGGGGCTTGTTAAATCCATGAAGGTGTTGTCGTCACCAAAAGTTCGCTCATATCTAGATAGAACAGGCAAATAATGAGCATAATGAGTTTCCAGATTGATGTAGTGTGTGGATTCATCGTACTACAGATACAGCATATTGACGATTCTTAGTGAAGGTCAGGTCTCATATAGGCATTAAGCTTCTAAGATAATTGTTTTTGACTGTCCTGTACAAGAGTTGCCTAAATCTAAAAAAGAATACATTGCAATCGCAGGTTTAATTCGCATAAAGAACAAAACAATATTGTCGCAGGCTGATATCATTAATATTATATCCTTATACTTATCCGAAATACACACATTGGGTATTCTCCCATACGAAACTTTCTTCATTGTCCTCATAACTCGGGCGATTAAGTTCTTTGAGGAATGAATAAACTGTGAATAAAATTCAATCATCATATTAATAATAATGTCTATTTAACTTTTTTTTTCATCTTACTCTAAACTAAAAATTGATAACAATTTAAAAAGAAATAAAGAAGAAAAAAAATTGGTTTTATACTAAATGTTCTATCCGAAGGTCGGTAAGGGTGCTCTTATACCAAACAAGTAGAGCCAGAGCTGGAAAATAGCACACTTCCTTTTATCGTAATATTGGACACTATGGAAATAACAACGATCAAGAATGAATTAATGACCGATGACAGTTTTTTCTCATTATTTCCTCGGTGACCATATCAATGATCAATAAAATATACTCTATTTCCCAGCTCTGGCTCTATATTCGTTTCATATAAATGCACCCTTATATGTTTGTTTGGTACAAACGCACCCTACCTTTTACTGTTGTTTCTAAGGCTGGCTTAGTGTGATCACTTTACGTTAACAACATTCACAATTATAGAATTTTCAACTTGTTCAATAATTCCATGCGTCTGGCAGGATTCGAACCTGCTTCTTTAATATTGGGTTTGTGAAATGGGTCTCATTCAGTTTCTGGTTATTCCATTTTAAGACGTCTTCTACCAATATAACGCAACCGTATCCCAAAGGGGAAAGGCAGAGAGTATTACTTCCATTCATTCCTATCCAAACAAATCTCTTTTGCTTCGTTCAACAGCATAACATTCCAAATACATTGTCCCCTATTCATTTTACTTCTGACTTGGTCCTCCTTTAACACGGAACTGATATGATCAATCAAGGTCAGCTACGTGCACATATTCTTTCTAATTGATAGATCCTTTTTGCGATTCATTCTCTAAACAATCCCGAACCAACTCAATTTATTCACTTTCATTCTCGTCACTACGCTAACATTTACTCCACATTCCTATCTAATATCATCATAAAATACAAACGTATTAAACGAAAAAATATAAATAGATAATAAAACAATGGATCTAATCTAAACAGAAAAATTCTAACCCTGAAGCTGAATAAATTCTATACCAATCGAAAATTGGATCTGGGAACTCTTGATAAGGGATCTGGCACATTAGACAACTAGCTTACAGAGGTATTTGTGGATAACTACACATCTAAAGGAATTTATCTTTAATTACACAAGTCTCAATAAAATTAACCTTAGGGCATATTTATCCAAATAGACGTGGACCACATATTGTTTGAATAAGCCTAATCCACCTAATCCTCGTCTGACGCATCTTCCTAGGAACAACTTTCTTTGAAATATTGAAAATGTTTTTGATCACTATGCTTTCCACATGGACAATGCTCTCTAAACTTACACATTCACTGCTGTTAATGGTCTGTTTTCCTACGGATACGGCACTTCCATAAACAGCGGTGAGCATGTCAGTTTAGAACATTGTCAATATTGTTACCATAGTAACAAAAAACAGTTGTCATATATCTGTTTTGAAAAATTGCCATCTTGTCAGGTGACGGACGGCTCCCTAGGAATCCAGTGCATTAATAAGAGTACCTTATTTTTTAGGATAACAGACATAAACTAACCAATAGAGAATATAATAAAAATATAGGGAAGGAGACCTGTAAGAATCCTACAATTGAAGGTAAGCTTGATTTTTATCGTCGCGAACATTTCTATTCGAATTCACAACTGTCATTTCTTATGACGTTTGGCGTTTCCATAGATTTTAATATAAAGGTATTTTTAATATATTGTATTACTTTAAATAAATTCGGGGGGAAACGTGGTATGGTTTGGGGGGCTCCGCCCCCCTAAACCCCCCCTATAATTGTAAACTAACCCAATCATATTAAATAGTAGAAAGCTTGCTAACGCTAACGTAAAATAAAATTGAAAACTAATACAATAAAAAATCTATGGAAACGCCAAACGTCATAAGAAATGACAGTTGTGGATAATTCGAATAGAAATGTTTATTTTTTTATTAACCTTTTCGGCAATTCATCCATTAGGATGTTTTGTGCCAAAAACACTATTTATTTAATACAACCTTTAAATAATTAAAAATTCAATATAATAATCTTTACAAAACAACAAAATTCTTATATATTAAACCAATTATGGTTTTAATAATTGACGAAGATTTTAAAGATAACAGATATTGAACATTAATTGGGTACTCAACGTCTTCGAACGAGAAGTACTCCTGGCAATCGGCTTCCCTTATCGGACATGCAAAAAGAGCGTGTTCACTCACAATATGGAGAGTCTGCCAATCCAATTCGAAAGAGGTGTTTATTCAATCTGTAGTGTCCAAATTTTAATCTACATAATATATTTTTAATCTGATTGCGAGTTAATTTTTCCGAATGATACCAGGAATAGAAATGTTCGCGACGCTAAAAATCAAGTTTACCCAACTGAATTTGTGTTCACGTAATGTGATTAAAATGTGAATACTACAATTCAACAAAATGATAGTATAAAATTAGTAAGAAACAAAATAAAGAAAAAAAACTGAAGTATAAATAAGGCAAGTTATTTTTCTTAATTTTAAAAACAAAGAAGAGCAATTTATGTTTTAAAGTTGATGCTACAAACTGTTGCACACTGCTTCTAGTTGGTCGGATCAATAACATTTGTAAACAATTATTCAGAAAGACTCAAAATAAAGGTGGAACTTTCGTTGCATAGCGACCAGCTGGTCAAGTATTGCATCCTGGAATTATGTAGCAGATCAATATAGATAATTTACCAAAGTTGTTTTCTACTACCTACTGAGATCTTTACAACGAAATTACTCATCACAATGCTAAATGCCTGAGTGATTAGATACCATCAATACATTCTATAAAATTGTAAAACAATGTTTCGTGCCGCCATTATTACTTAATAACTATAGGGAAAAAAATCATTTGTAAACTCCCAATTTCGTTTACAACAACAAAAGAATACTATACTTAAGTTCAAAAGATTATGAGTTAAGTAAAAAAAAAAAGAATGACATCGTCGATATTGACACGACCTATCAAAAATATACTATGGTATTGTAACTAAACTTTATAGAATGAATGTGGGGACTTACCTTTTTTCACCATTTTAGAAACCAAAAAACAAACAAAAAACTCAATGTAGCACGCGAATCACATAAATGAATACTTGAATATGAAAACACGATGAAATTACTAACGAAAAGTTTATTGAAAAAATGACGCCATCAACATTAGCGTTCAATCAGACACATGAGAAAAACGACGCCATTTTCGTGGCTTGCCGGCATCGTCAAAATAAAATAATGGGCAAAATATGTGACAGCTACACTATTGCCAGAGGTATGTTATAATTGAAAACGAAAAATAAATATTTACAAAATAAATAATATGATTGAATGTCAATAACTCGTCACTTATAAACGATCATTATTCCAATAATCTTGAATATTAAGAAGATACAATCCTGTCGGTGTTCTACGTAGAAACAAGTTTATTTTCTTGTATCATAAAATACATTCAACTATATGGAACTCTTTGATTCAACACAATGGAAGAGGTAGGCCTTACGTTTTAGAGAGTGACATCATATCTAATCTGATGTATACAAATGGTACCAATACTCAAATTGGATTAATTGGAACGATCCTTTCTACGAAAATCATGTAACATCAATTATAAATAATAATACATATATATCTAAATCTTGTAATGAAGTTTACCAGTGATTTTGTAACTGACAGTTCCGCTAAAATTTAGCTGCCACTAAAAAAATAGAGACCGCTAAATTATAAAAGCTTTTTCTGTAACTGACAATGCCGCTAAAATTATAGGAAAACTGCTAAAAATAGCCACTAATTTATTTATTTTAGTCACTAGGCGATGCCACAAGAAGTAACTATAGGTGGCAATGCACAAGAAGGTCCTGCTAAAATGTCTGATGTTTTTATTGTATTTTTAGCTTGCAATCTTATGTCAAATTTATAAGAGATTTCCCGCCATTGTTTGAATCACATACATAGTTTTGTGTTGAGTGTTGGAAAATTAAGATTTTTTTCCCTTTTTGTGTATTATTTTATAATTAGTAAAAAGAAAAGGTTCATATTTTATGAAGAACTATGGGAACTGGAAAGAAAGTAGGTAAGTGAAATTTCGAGTGAAGTTTTTCATAAAAAAAAATCGTTGCTTGACTTGCTATTTTTTTTTTAACCCTTTGCACTCGTTGTCGAGTGATTTGGGTGACTTACTGATTATAATTAAAAAAAAAAGTGAAACAAAAGTAAACCTATCAAGTTACCAGAAAGATAGATCAAAATATTTCGGTTGAACAAAGAAACCGCCTTATTTCAGAAGGACCTCAGGAGTTCCAGTTTTCATACAAATATAAACATCTTTAAAGTTTTTGGGCATGGAAGTTACCAGTTCAACACAAGAAATGTGTAGGTACAGCAATCTCCACAATAATGCCTTCCAATTCGATCAAATTCCCATCAACTCAAAAATTTAGAAAAGCTTTAACTCATATTATATTATTATTATGTCATACTAGGAGCCATTGGGAACCCTCTTTTATATTTCAGATTTTGAAATCCTTCAGAACGATCTTCCCGAAAGCCCAGATAATTAAGAAAAGATGCAAGATACATGTAGCTTTTGTAAATTGGGATTTAATTTAAATTATAACTTTATTTATAACTGTTGAGAAAAATAGGGTACCTACTTAGTTGTCAATGGTCATAGTTTTTATTGTAATAGAAATTTGAATTTGAAAATGTTCCATTTTGTATTGCAATAACAAAACTGGCTATTTTTCTTCTTATATTTTGTTGTTGACGATAAGATGCTGAATAAAGTTGTCAGTCTTTTGGATTTTCAATTTTTCCCAACAATAACAACAATTTTGTTTCAATAAATTAACTCAATGATATTTGTAGGTAATAAAATGTGTTTTTTTACTCATGCTTAGAGTAAGTGCTGATAGTAGATGGGACTTCTGCAATGCAACAATGTAGACACAAATTACAAGTATCCTATGTAATAGGGTATTATTGATCTGTGTACAAGTAGTCTGGCAAGCTCAAAGCTATGTAGTGTTCTCATTTATATCAAACTTCTTTCTAAAGCTATGTCCACACATCGCAACAAAATGTTGATATCAACAGTTGACGAGTATCTAATAATACCCTATGTAATAGGGTATTATTGTTCTGTGGTCGATATTTGGCATCAAAAATCATAGGGAAATGCATGTTGCTTATTGCATGTTTCCCGTTTCAAACGGATAACTCGCCAACATTCGCGTTCATCCTAATGGTTGAGGTATTATTTTTGTGAATGATGTTTACCTTTCTACATTATTTTTATAGGATTGTTTTAAATTTTTTTTTTAAAGTTTTTATTAATTTCAAATCTAAATAGGTACCCCACTTATTTTTTCCTTTTACCCATCAAGCCATAAAGGGTAGGCAGAGGGAACGGACCTCCACTTTTTTTCTATCCAGGCGCTCTTCTCTCACTTACTCCGACGACGTACCATTTCGCATAGAACCTCTCCTATTTCTCTTACTTCATACCTGGGCTTCCTTGAGGACAGAATCGATGTATTCCATCCGAGTTATTAATTAAATAAATAACACTCTTCTATACATAGGTGTCAGTATACCCGGTAGACCTTAATGCTTGAAGCATACTCTACCGGTCCCGTCCAATATGAGACAGGATTCCAACCTCGAGTAGAAATTTCAAGTGAAAATACACATTAAAAATTTCTGACCCAACCGGGATTCGAACCAGGGACCTCTTGATCTGAAGTTGACGCATTTGCCACTAGGCTACCATTATCCCTTTTAGACCCCATTCGGGAGCATAGGGGGGGCATTATAAAAATGAATCTGTGTTCACTCAAAGTAAACACAGATTCATTTTTATAATACCTACCATCCTGTTAAATAGACATACTCATCGCCTTGTTCCAAGTTCTCATCATTCACATAAAATTGCGTTCTTAAATCTTCTCTTTCAAAAACAAGAACCATTGTCTTATTGACATTCATCTTAAGACCATTACACAATTTTGATAAACACGCGTCATAAGTTCTTGCAAATCACATTCACTTTCAGCCATCAATACTAGGTCATCTGGATACATCAGAGCGCATACATACATTCATCCCTTTCAGATAGTTATTAAATCAGACATCAACCAATATAGACGTGTTTTCTTCTCTACTATATAAGAGCCTATATTATTTTCTCTGGTCTGCTCTCAATTGGGCTTATCCATTAAGAAAAAACCAATTATTATTGCTAAAATACAATACTATTAGTATTTTAAATAAAATTTTGGATCAGGCATAACAATAAAAAACATCAGTTATTTTTATTATACATTATATTGAAACTACCAAAATAAAACCAGAAATAATTTTAAAGGAAAAAAAAAACAATATTTCCACGAGAATTGACAAAATTTTTATTAACCTAGATATAAAAAACTTTTTTTTCTTTTCTTTAATTAATTAATGAGGTATGTCTTAATACCAATAATGGAAAAATTGATAGAAAAAATAAATAATAATCAACAAGCATAAATTAAAATAAATGTTTGTCTTCAACAATTTTATATAAACTCTCTAACAAATTTTTTAATATTACCTACAGTAAAGTTAAGTACATTTAAAATTACATATCTCAGCCTTGAGAGCTATGGAGGCCTACTAATGGCAATTAAAGAGTAAAAAAATATTAGGAACTTTTCTTTTAATTACAAAAACGTTACTTATTCTTTAATTAATTAATGAGGTATGTCTTAATACCAATAATGGAAAAATTGATAGAAAAAATAAATAATAATCAACAAACATAAATTAAAATAAATGTTTGTCTTCAACAATTTTATATAATCTCTCTAACTAATTTTTTAATATTACCTACAGTAAAGTAAGTTAAGTAGGTACATTTAAAATTTACATATCTCAGCCTTGAGAGCCATGGAGGCCTACTAATGGCAATTAAAGAGTAAAAAAATATTAGGAACTTTTCTTTTAATTACAAAAACTTTACTTATTCTTTAATTAATTAATGAGGTATGTCTTAATACCAATAATGGAAAAATTGATAGAAAAAATAAATAATAATCAACAAACATAAATTAAAATAAATGTTTGTCTTCAACAATTTTATATAAACTCTTTTACATATTTTTAATATTAACTACAGTAAAGTTAAGTAGGTACATTTAAAATTTACATATCTCAGCCTTGAGAGCTATGGAGGCCTACTAATGGCAATTAAAGAGTAAAAAAATAGTCTCACTGAAGTCTTATTAAATTAAAAATAAACAACTAATTTTAATTAGTTAACACCGGAATATCGTAAAATTTAAAATATAATTAAGTCAGTACTCAAATCTCATTATAGTATTTTAAATATATTTCTGAGCATTGAGCTACAGAAGCCGACTAGAGGCAATACTTTGAATGAGTATTAAAAAATTACATTTATTAAATAATAAATACTCTTTTTAGTACACTTTGGCTTCATTAAACAAAACACACAGCTTGTTAGTAGTTCTTACATATCAATATTTTACAGCTTTCACTATTGCAGCACTATCACAAACTCTTCAATATAACATTGACAAAAGTACTTGAGAATTTATCATGGAAGAAAACTTTTATTAGGAACTTTTCTTTTAATTACAAAAACTTTACTTATTCTTTAATTAATTAATGAGGTATGTCTTAATAACAATAATGGAAAAATTGATAGAAAAAATAAATAATAATCAACAAACATAAATTAAAATAAACAAAAATTGCGGTCTTCCAAAGGACCGAAGCATCATGTCTCTAATTATAAAGAGACATGATGCTTCGATCCATTGAATGACCGCAACGTCATAGTATGTCGGCTCCTCTTCGGTGCACGAAGCCTCATTCTGTGTAGACCTGAAAATGGACACAATCAATAGCATGTAAATGATTGCCAAAAATTATAATTTATGACAATCATAATCAGTTTCTTTTGGTTAACACAGTGGTTCTTATCCTTCCCCTCAACATATAATTTTAAAGTTGTTGAAATTTATTTTCTAATAGCACTCGTATGCAGAGAAATATTTGTTTCCTAGCTTTTACCTAAAACCCAGAGTAGGTCTGGTCCAGTGGTTACTAACAATTTAAATAAAGAAAAATAAAAAATTATGAGATGTTCTAGGATAACACGATGCCGTTACCTCATTGAGGACAAAAAAAATAAGAATGGGACAGAGATAAGAGCTCTGCAAAAATATGTGGAAAGACTCTGTGGGACATGGAAAGGAATGAGAACATTAGAAAGGAATGTGGTATGGAATGTTAATGTTGTGACAAAGACGGATGTCAATAAGTTGAGATGGTCAACCACAATGATGTGGAACGAACACATCAAACCAAAAGAACTAATAATAATAATACAAAGCCTTTATTGATAAAATATACAAATATAAAAATAACATGCTTACAAATAATTATTAACGACTAAAATATACTTAAACAAGATACCTCCCGAAAATGAGTATATACTCGTGCTTCGGGAGGGAGAACTAGGAGAGGTTGGCGTGAGAAACATAAATGTCAGTGGCAAAACTGTAAGAAATGAGCTAAGATAGAAAAGAGTGCACACAGCGTGATGGGTAAACAAAAAATCAAGGTATTTACCTTCTCGCATCGCATTGGTCTAGTGTAATATAACTCAAAAATAAAAACTGCACTTTTCCATGCAAACAACGGAATAGTACTAAAACTTCCATTAATAATTTCTCATACCCCGAGAAATGCAGTGACCCTAGCTAAGAACCACTGCTTTAACTGATATGGATTATGATCATTTGTATAGTGGAAATAAAATACGCACTAAGTGTCAAAATATTCATTTTGAGATAATCTAATAAAACTGATTTTTTCCCCCATATCGACATGGTACTACGATGATTTTTGAATCTGTTTTTTTACACCTTTAGATGATCGATATGGACTTAGTGCAATATTTAGGCTATTGCCAATGGTTTATAGAACATTTCCTCATACTCAACAAATTTTTTTCATTTTTGGCGTTTAGTGCGTATTTTATTTTATAAAAATTTTACCATTTGAATTTGAACAAAATGGTAAAATTGAACATACATACTTTTTTTTGGAGTAATCAACTTTTAAAAAGTTTTTTCATAAGGAACCAAATATTTATGGATTCTTGCAGCATTTTCCAGGACTAGATCTTACATATAGAATCAACTGTTTGATGTCAATCACTAAATCAATTAGTGTTAATTTTAAGAGGTAATTTTTATACAAATTTGATATGAAATTATATATTACAGAAGTCTAAATTTAATTTATTAAAATTCTACTCAAAACGAACACAAATACACTTCTGACATCTTTCTTTCACAGAAAACAAAGCCTGTGTTTTGAAAGAGGAAGATGATCGGCACTGGGGTTAGAACCCAGGACCTACAGAATGAAATTTGGTGCCTGAACCACTTCGTGATTTTGTTATTCCCTCGTTTTATGAAAAATGTCATGTTATAGATTTCTTGATTTAAAACTCATCATTAGAGTAATAAATGTGATGTAAAACAAATGAGCCCCCAGTTGATCTTCCATTGTACTGCACTCGTTTTCGAGTGATTCGGCAACAAACTACTTCTCTCATTTAAATTTTGTGATGGGAATGATTTCGCAAAAAATGCAAGTATGTTCAGATTAAAAAAGAAAAAGCAATTTTGATGAATATTAAAAAAAATTAATGCTGGTGTACCCCCATATGTCGTCCACTTTAGTAATCTCAAAAGACGGCAAAGTTGGTAACATAGTGATGCATTTATAGCACATCTGAGATTACCAACACTGTGCATATTGATATCGTCTAAAATGGAAGACTTGGGAACTTGCAGTTATCATTTGTTGTTCTGGTTGTTTACTTGTATAATGGTTTTGGATTTATCAATAGAGCGTTTGTTTTTTATCTAATCCGCGATTACTAACGAAGCTGAATGGTGAACATATTAGCATTAAAATAACGCAATGTTTTTTAACCATTAACATTCAATAAAAATTGTACTCGAGCTAATTTCAGAGCTGAAGTAATGGAATGTAAAGCCATGTACTGATGTTATAGAACTCTGTAACTGGAACTACTGGGTATCCGAAATAAAATTCTAACCTTAACAAAATCCGATATAAAAGTTTAAAGTAATTACAGATAGGGGCGGAGACTAATACTTAAAAAAATAAAAAAATCTACTTACCTATTTTGATATTCTATAATTTTATTCTATAAACAAAATTACCATCCCTATTTTTATTATTATCAGTATTCTTACATATTTTACTTACTATTCATGCTAACTGACTATATTTTAACACTAAGAAAATAATGCTAGCCGGTAAATTCATTTCCAACAATTCATTGTCAGTACAATTCATCGCAGGTCCAATAATTCATCACGAGTACTTTTAGAATACAATTTGATTCCGGGTTCTGAACTCTGTAATTATTTTTGGTAAAACTTCAGTTTAGTCACTCCTAATGATTTCAAGGTTATTTTATATACGATTTTAATAGTTTAGGTTAAGGTTGGACACCTCCCTGAGTGATAACACTGTAATACTCCAGCGTATGTCAAAATATCCGCCATCTTTAATTTATAGGAGTGACTCATACTTTACCTTATTTTTAGATCATAAACAATTTGACAATTGTAATCACGATGAATGGTTCACGATGAATTTTCCTAGACCCGAAAATAATAACACAAAAACTATCATCCTATTTTTTTTTGAAAATGGAACAGGTTATGAGTTCATTTGTTTGCCTATTATATTCTGGTAACAATTTAGAGTAGATAGCGTCTTTAAATTTTTAAAGTTATTTTAGATTTTTGTTAGACAAAAAAATAAATTGTGAAACGAATTTATTTGATTAAGCTAATAATTACGAAGTAATAAATATGCAAACATACACCCAATTATTTAAAATCGAAAATATTATAAAGGATTTGGGGTAGGAAAACTTAGTGGTATATAAATGGGGATTGTACTCTCCAGTTGATCTTAAAATGTGTGCAAGCTATTTTTACATACAACATAACTACAACCAGAGACAACAAATGATAAAAAAATGCAAGTCACCTGAAATTCTGATTCAGACGGCGAGAATAATGGTGCATTGATCATCAAAATTGTACATCTCATCATTTAGTCTACAGTTATTATTTCTTTGAGAAACATCGGTCATATGTTGATTATCTGAACAACTCATCCTAATTCCAGGAGACCCCCCCTCACGAGAAATAAGAGAATCTAAGGCACGGTGCATGTATGCCATTTCATCAACAACGGGAATTGGCTCTGATGGTTCAGGGACGGACAGATTTACGGGTGTTACATTATATGAAGAACCGCCTGGTAAGAAACTATTTACCACCTCTCTAGCTGTAGACACACCACTTCTTGTGGGAGTGCATATTACACGCCCTATACCCTTTTCCATCAACGCTCTACTATCAATACCAGATCTTAGCTGACGCTTTGCTGGTGTACCCACTGGCAATAAAATCAGTTTGTGGCGTGGGAGTTCCATTATGCGGTGTTCACACGAGGCGATATAAGGCCAGACGATTTCGTTATAAAAATATATCTCTCAGTCGCCCATCGATCGTGTGATGTGTTCACACGAGTCCACCGGCATACATTCAATCTGTCAGCTGATTTTGACTTAGTTTTAAAAATGGCGGACGGCGAGGTCGAAGTTACGGACTGTTTGGGGTTAGTTGAAAATGTTGTTTTAGACGATATAAGGACACTCCTAATTAAGGAAAAATAAAAAAAAAACACAGATATTGGGTGCGGAATTGGATTCTAAGGAGAAATAAATTTGGAGCAGTGCTGTCATCTGTCAAGAAACAGAACATACAGACGCCGCGCACATCTGCACATGCATGCATACATCGTTCCACCAGAAACAAAAGTTGAAAGGCGTTCAACTTGAGGCCATATCGCTTCAGATTTATCAACAATCTGTTCACATGTTTCAATTGGCTGGCGATATTCGCCTCGTGTGAACTCCGCATTAGTTGTGGCTCTTTTCCATTTGCCTAGTTGAGTTTTGTTTTGTGAAGTTTCCATTTCATTAACAATAGAAGTGTTTGTACAAGTATAAGCAGCCATTCCAGTTTTTTTAGCACTAAATATGTTCGCTTTCTTCGTTGGAATGATGTATGAATTTTTGGAATGACATAGGTAGTGTGTAGAGGAGCCAAGTATTTTGTGTATTATCATTCATTTCCATATCCCACAGTCTTTCAACATATTCCTCTCCTGCATTTATACTACATTATTCTTTTTTAGTCCACGTTTCACACCCATACATCATTGATAGTAACGGAATTGCGTTATGCACTAGTTTGTTTGCTTGATAGTGAGGCGTTGTTGTGTCTTATAATAGCTTTTAGTGCATCACTCACCCTGCATTTCATCCATACTGAAGGTACTTCCTAAATACACATACTAGGGTGTCCCTTATATGACCGAAAAAAAATTTGTTTGAAGATATTAAAACGGACACCCCCTCAGTTTTTTTTATTATATCAAGCCTTATTTATGTGCATAATTTTAACATTCTACGATGACATTAACCAGTGCCGACTTGAGCCTGAATATTTCCATACATTTTCACTATTGGCGCCATACACGGTTTGCGCACTCCCATTAGGTATTTGTCACATATTTACGACATATTGGCCAATAATTACTTTACGACTATGGTTTTTTATTGTGAACATGGCAGTGGAACTAAAAATCACCAAAAAGTATACTTTCTATGAGGTTAATTTACAAATAAGGGTTTAAAAATAGCCATCTTATCGTCGGGCTCTTGCATATTTTCAATATTCTCTAATTTAACCTCTTCCCAGCGGCAGCTGACTTAAGTCATTTACAAATGCGTGCCTACCACGCGGCAGCTGACTAAAGTCATATCGGCCGAAACTCGGGTATTGCGATTATATTATACTGTGAATTATTATAAATATACCTTATATTGGTGCAGAAATCAGTATAGCAGCGACCTCTGTGACAAACTCGGCAAAATGTTCACTAAATTTAATTAGAAAAATATTTCAAGGAGTTGTCGCCTCAATCGAGGGATCACTCAATTCAAATTTCCCGCCAAACGAGGTGATGTCATAGCACGGCGTATGCGGCCTTGTGCGTAGATGATCTAATTAACAATACACATATTTGTGTGACGTGTTTTGTAATTTGAGGTCTTATTTATTTTGTTTGAAAGTACCTAATTATTTTTTATTTATTAATATCGTATTTGAATGTATATATACCTACTTTTTTATAATTAATTAGGCATTCCACCCATAGAGGGTGATTTGTGAACATATACCTACTTTTATTATACGATTAAACCACAGCGTCGATTTAAATTTTCAATTCGAGTATTATTGCGTTATTTGTGTTATTTTCTCAGGAAATTTTACTGATAATATTTTTTTTCTTTTTTATATATTTTTTTTTCAAAATTATTGATTTATCTTGTAGGAAACATGCGAATTTATATTTTATTTTTTATATTTATGATAAAAAAATATTTTATTTGTATACCCATAATAAGTTTGTCACAGGAAAATATTACAGAAATTCAGCAATAGAATCGAGCAATGATGAATGTTGAGAAATTGTTTTTAATGTTCTTGACATTGTCTTGAAAATATTACGAAACTAACTTGCAATAAAGAAAAGGAAATACATTTTTAAAAATTCTGCATCAAAAGATATTATAGTTTGAGTAGGTACTTTTTGATAGTATCATAAAAATCAAATATAATTTATAAAGAAAACATGAAAAAAAAAAACAAAAAATAATTTACAAAGTGCCTATTTATTATAAAATATCATAATCAATCTCAAGTGCGTGTAACTAACTAAAAAACAACGCAGGGTTCCAACATTTACTACCACAAACATAATGCCGACAGAGGGCCGCTCACCAATACATGTAAGTCGATCCCGCATCACTTGTCATGCAATCGTTGTGTCATAATTTTTAATTTTGTTTATATTATTTTATGTCCCAGGATGTAAGATGAGATATGATATAAACACCAATAGAAACGTTATAGTTTTGTCTTTAATATGATATATTCTATCAATAAATAAAGTATCGTTTTGTCACTAAATATAGCAGATAAATCAAGGCATGTCCTAAATTTGAGAGTCGAATTTAAGTCCGCCGCGTACGCGCATTGTTACTTGCACAAGTCTTAGCTGGGAAAAGGTTAAGTTGATCGCCAATAATATTAAAAATTTTGTCTTTCGAGAGTATATTATAATTTGGGCAAAGGATAGAATACCCAATAAAGCCCCTCCCATCCTTGTAACGAAGCTTGTAAATCTTTATTAAGCCTCAAGAGAGTTTAGAAGTCGAGTCGAGATAACACAGGCAGTTAAAAAAACGCCCGGGAGTAAAAATTTACATGGGATATGCCACTTCCCTGTTTTTGTTTAAAATTGTATCTTCTCCTATTTTGATTCTTCAGAGGGCATCAGCGTGTGAGATTTCAACTAAATTGTCCTTATACTTTTGAAATTTTTACTCCTGGGCGTTTTTTAACATCCTGTGTTCTCTCGACTCGACTTCTAAACTCTCCTGAGGCTTAATAAAGATTTACAAGCTTCGCTACAAGGATGGGAGGGGCTTTATTGGGTATTCTAGCCGCTATCCATAAAATATACACTCGAAAGACAAAAATTTCTATTTCACTGACATCAACGTAAATTAGAGAATATTAAAAAATTCTAGCCGCTGTCCAAAATAAAATATACACTCGAAAGACGAAAATTTCTATTTCACTGACATCAACGTAAATTAGAGAATATTGAAAAATAAGCAAGAGCCCAACGATTAGATGGCTATTATGGCACCCTTATTTTTAAATTTACCTCTTAGAAAGTATTATTTTTAGTTCTCCTTAGTTCCACTGCCATGTTCACAATAAAAAACCATAGTCGTTAATGAATAATTGGCCGATATGTCGTAAATAAGCGACATATAGTGGGAGAGTGCGAACCGTGTATGGCGCCAATAGTGAAAATGTATGGAAATATTCAAGCTCAAGTCGGCACGGGTTACAGTGCTCATATTGACATAAAATTTTATTTGGGGCTGTTTTAGGGTCAAACTAACAAAATTAGGACCTGTGCGTTATAAAATAAAAACTTTGAAAAATAAGGGACACCCTAACACATACTCATCCACTTGATCAAGACATTCATTTTCTACAGTTATTTTAAATTCATTCTAGCTTCATCCCTTTCAGACCAAAACCTTTGTTTTGCTGACATTAATTTTAAGACCGTTTTGGTCCATTTTCAACCACCTAGACACATTCATACACCTTATAAGCCCTGATCTTGTCCTATATTAAAGTCTCGTTTAAATCAGAATGATTTCCGCTAGACCGAGGGCATTTTTTCGAGATAAATTGTTTAGTACTACATATATTCTAGGGAAGAGGAGTCTTCTTTTAATGGATGAGTTTGTTACAGATTTTTATTTAATATTCTGTTTTTTTTTTAATTGGATACTCTACCTTGCGGTCTGCTGCAGCTCCTTACAGCCCTGGATCTTCCACTCTGAAATCCAAAACATTTTTGTGTGAGAAACAATGATCACTTTTCAGTATAACAGGTTTAAACCATATTTACTAAATTATGACGAATATTACAAAATATAAAACATTGGTAAAACTTATAAGTGAATAAAAGAAACACGACATTATAAAATAAAACAGAGTGATGAATGATTGATATAAACAATATACACCAGCGTAAGTGTTGAATGCGCACACATTTATTTGTATTTACTCTGGGCTCACCCTAAGTGAATTCAAATAAATACACTTCCTATGTCTTCCACAGAGAGCAAAGCTTGTGTTTTGGATTCGAATTCTTTCAAATTCAAATTCTTTTTTAGTTTTTCTTGTATTTACCAATCGTAACTTTTCCGCACTATAGCGAATCGATATCATCAACTTGACTTTTTTCGCACCACCCTAATAGACACCTCTATGGTATATGTCCCATAACTGTCTTATTTAATTTTTTTTTTCTAAATGAATCTGAGCTCACTCAAAGTGAACACAAATACACTCTTTGACTCTTTCACAGTAAGCTACTTAAACCTTATGTCGTGAAGGAGGAAGATGGTCGGCACCTGGGATAGAACCTACGACCTCCGCGCGAAACAGTGCGAAAGCCGGCGTCTTAACCGCTAGTCTACCAACCACTTCGTTAAAATATTAAAACTACTAAGTTTGATGAATTAAATCTTTATTTGTTAAATATGTATTTCATGGGTATTGGCTACATATGAAATAAATAAATAAAGAATAGAAATAATCACCCAAATCACTGGACAACGAGTCCAAACGGTTAAAAAAAAATAGAAATAATCTACTTGACGAACCGCATTGTGTGCTCTGTGGCGCCTTCTTGGCGCCACTGTTGTGGAATGACGCCTTGTTGGCGCCACTGCTGTGGAATTTCGCCTTGTTGGCGCCACTCTTGTGGAATGACGTGTTCTCGCCAGTGGTGCACCTATAAAAAATAGTTAATTATTATTTTAGGTAATAATATTACCATGTGCATTGAGTATTTTGTGACATGTGAAAATATATATTTCTTCAGTGTACAGGGTTACAGAAAAAGTCGTACTGAATATTAAAGGATCACATAATATGGTGTCCGAAACTTAAACGTTATGGAGATATTTGCTTTTAAAGATTTTTTGAAAGATCCTTTTTTTTGGGATTAGAGCTCTTAGGGTCCTTATTTTTATGTATCTAGTTAGAGGACATGACATTGCACTGAATTCTCTACTACCTTAGGGACCGATCAAGTATTACGTAACGCATTTTTTAAACATTATTGACCCCCGCCCCCAAGATGCCTCGTAATACTTGAACGGTCCTCTTTGTTACCCCTCTTCCCATTCTCTAAACGTTACCTAACGCACATATTACAACTATGTATGCCTCAAATCACAATTATTACTGGAAAGTCATTAAATACCTTTATTGGGTTGCCGGTAATACAATAGTAACGTTTTACAAGAGTAACCCCCCCCCCCATTTTGCGTTACGTAATACTTGAACGCTCCCTTAGGTTTGTGTTTTAGTTGCTTACGCTAATTGCCTTTTCAAGTATCAAGTATATGAAAATGTCCCATATTCTGGGTATTTTTAAGAAATCCAATACACTCAATTTTGATGAAAGTGCCACATGACATTATTTTGCAAAAGAGAGCAATTAGAACATTGGTTAACATGAGACCTAGGGAGACCTGCCGAAGCATCTTTAGGGTGCTGGGGGTTATGACATTGCCTGGCATGTTCATGTATTTCTATGTTATGCGCGATCAAATCTCGCAAACACCCATCTCAACTCGGTCGCTCATGAATATGATATTCGCACGGGAGGCCGCATTCGGCCCATACAACATAGATTGGCAAAAATGTCAAAAAGTTTCATATGCATGAGCGTTAGATTATTCAACCCATTGCCTGACGGTCTGAAACATCTGGAGCCTGGGGTCTTTCGAAAGGAGGTGAAGAAGTATCTTGTGGAAAAAGAATTTTATACCGTCGTGACCTCTAACTTCGCCTGTGGTACCTAACTTCGCCTGTTTTGGTAAAATTCAATATTTTTGTATTTTTATCTATAATACGATCTTCATTCAATATTTGAATGAATGTTTTATTCATAATGGCAATACTTTTCCTTAAATTTGGTGCTAACTTTATGCGAATTAAATATTCTGTATTGGAATTTAATAGATTACAAAAAGAATCTAATGTTTATAATAAAAATCGGTAGAACACTATCTATTATAGTTTATAATTTATTTAAATAAATATTCACTGAGGCGGGTTACCTCCAAAAATGATGCAATCTTCGCCTACCTATAGGGTTGTCACAACACACTTTTTTTTGGAACATGGAATCAAAAATTTGGTTAAGTTGTAATAAAATGTCCTAATAAAATGTATAGGATAATAGCCTCATGATAACAAAACTGTTTTTTTATTCTTAAATTTTTAAGAATAACTGTTCTTACAATTTGCGTTTTAGGTAATGTATAAAAAAATGTAACATGAATTCTAGTTTTTTTTTGACAACCCTGACTAAAGTTTGTCAAATGTATGGAAACAGATTTAAATGTGTACCTAACTTCGCCTAGTGGAAATATATTGCTAAAAAAGACCTTATTGTATTCTCGTTATGGTTCATATTGCTTTGTATGATGTTCACAACACAACCGTATTATTTTTATGTGTCTGTGGTGCACACTTTAATACTTACACGTGGTAGGCGAAGTTAGGTAAAAGTTCCCTAACTTCGCCTGCCGTCTTTAAATGCTAATAAAATGGTAATTATTATAAAATACAGGTATTTATCATGACATTCCTTTAGAATTCTTCTTATTGAATATTATTTTCAATACCAATTCGTCCAGTACTATTCTATTTTGGAGCTATTCAAAAAAAACTTCTGAAAACCAGGCGAAGTTCGGGGTCACGACGGTACTATTGACGAAATGTTAACCATCGAATTATATTATTGTACAACTGACAAGCATATTTTTATTTATTTGTATAACTATTAATCATTAATCATACACTATATCTGTGATCAAATTGATAATTTTGTACATTGACGAGATGCCAATGGGACCCTTTACACCCCATTGGCATTGAATACAGTTTGATTGTTTTCTTTTTCTATTGTTCATATTGTGTTAATGTTGATTGTTGATTGATGGTATACTATTATTAAAATGTGATATACCAATGTAAATTGTAAAATATTTTAATGAACCCGAGTGGCTTGCAAGGGGCCTATGGGGGATAAAAATAAAGATAATGATTGAATGTGCAATGACAAAATGCATTGTATTAATAATAAATAAATTACTTACTCGGTCCAGCCTCGTTCGGCCCTCCAACTAAAAAATACAATATCTTAATTAGTCATCATTTCACATCCCAAGACAATCACCATATTAATTTTTATCTCAACAAACATTCAATACACAATTCCTTATATAGGAGCCACTAGCTTCAACCACTATTTCACCATGGCCGCTTTCCGGCAACAAGTAGTATGAATTCTATTCTCAAGACACCCTACATTTACACTACTATTCTTTCCATCTCAGCGAAATTCACCAAATAGTTTAAGAAGAAGTCTAATATGTAAGACTTAAGAGGGCTTCGCCCTATTGTTGGTACTTTTACCTACTTAATTGATTAACAAAACTGAAATTTACGCATTATTGTGGAATGAATATTGTCTAAATATTTTAGTTAATTTAACATGATTTTTGAGTAAGTGTATTTCTGGAACATACCTATCTCAAATTTTTCTCAAACCGTAAATCAAAAATTACAATACTTATAGCTGATATATCAGTGGCGGAAAAAGTGTGAAGGTTAATCATAATAATATTTGGAATTTCTTTTTAGGGTTTAAATTCCCCTTGAGAAAATAATTAAGTTTAGTTCAAATTAACTTTTTTTCGTGAATACCACTGCACGTTCTATAACGCCTCTATTATGACAGTTGCAAGTATCAACATCATCAAACATCCTCCATCTCTTAATTTGCAAACACTCAAGATATTAATGTTTTTTAAAAATATACTCTTTAACTCTTTCACAGTAAGCTTGTTTTTATTTTTTTTTTTTTTTTTGTAAAAACCCTTTAGTGCTTTCTTCACGTCAACTATTTTAGTTCATTGTGAAAGGATTTGCTGTTAGAGGTCTCCCCACAGTCCGATCTCGCGGATGAATTTTAGGATCTTCTGTGGGCTGGTTTCTTTGATTTGAGTTTGATCAGAGATGTGAGATCCAATTATTTTGGTTCTGGTCTGCATCAGTGGTCCGCAGTCACATAGCAGGTGTAGTGGAGTTTCATGTTCATCTAGGCAGAATCTGCATAGATGCATGTCCACCAATTTCATTGTACTTAGATGTTTATTCAATCTGCAATGTCCAGTCAGTGTTCTGGTTAGAACTCTGATGTTTGCTCTGTTTAGAGTAAGGATCTTATCTGATCTCTTTTTATTAAGCCGTCTATTAATGATTTGGCATGTTTCTGTCCAGGTAAGTTTACCCAGTTTTGCTTTGCTTTTTCCAGCATACTATTGTATAAAATTGTTTTTAGAACATTGTTGGCTAAGAAGCAGTGGGGTTCTGATCCAAATGTTTTGGTGTCGGCCCCATGTTTGCAAGTTTGTCCGCTTCTTCATTATCTTTATAGTTTGAGTGTCCTGGCACCCATCTTTGAACAACTTTTTTTTTTTTTTTTTATGACAAATGAATCTGTGCTCACTCAAAGTGAACACAAATACACTCTTTAACTCTTTCACAGTAAGCTACTTAAAGCTTGTGTCGTGAAAGAGGAAGATGGTCGGCACCTGGGATCGAACCCACAACCTCCGATATGAAACAGCACGAAAGCCGGAGTTGTAACCGCTAGTCTACCAACTACTTCTTACTTCTCATTTTGATTTCAAACTAACTCATTAATTTCACACATTTTTACAATATCATAATTGTAGTGTTGCTGTGGTTAGATCTGAGGATCAATAAGAATATTATTGTATAAATATTCTGGAGTGATCTTGTATGATGTGCACGCAGAATAAATTAAAATAATGTTAATAAACAGACCATTATAAGGGTGCCGAGCGAGCCGGTCTGCCACCTCCTCTACAGCTTCCATTTGTTGTCGCCCATACAGCAACCATACCCTCGGCGGAGCTGGGGCAACCCTAAAAAAGTTACACAAATAAAAATTTAAATTCCATACTTTTTAAAATTATTATAGTAGTTTCAACTGAAATTAATGAGCCATAACAACTTTTAGAAATGGAATTATAATTTTTATTTAAAAATCACCTAATTTAGTATTTGTTTTACAATTTCAGTATTTAGTACATTTTTACAATCTTTTTGGAATGAATTATACAGGGTGACTGGTAATTCGATACATTCCTTAGAAGGGGTTATACTAGAGCAAAATTGCAACAATTTGTTCCCATTAACCAGAGGTCAAATGCCAGTGGTTTTCGAGTTATTTAACTTTTTAGGTTTTTTTTTTTTAATTTTCTACCTTTTGACCTAAAACTGATAATCGTGAAAAAAACATCACTTTAGGAACTAAAAATGCATTTTCCTAATAGTAGATGAATTAAAGAATGTTTTAAATTTAAAAAAAATCAGCCTTAGAGCTAAAGCGTTCCAAAATTACAAGTAAGGTTTTTCTTTTTTAATTGCGATTTTTTTAAGGGATTTACTCCAAAAAAGTAATATACAATTGGCGTAAAAACCACTCAATGAAACTAAAAAATAAATTGTGTATTAGAAGCAAGTCAATTTTTAAAAAGATGAAATATTCGTAAATGTAGCGTTATATTCTAATATAAAAGGTTCCAAGAAATTTTATATTCTAAAATATTTTTTTTAATAAGAATGTTTTTTCTTTATAAATTGTATTTTTTCTGTTTTATTTCTCAGTGTTCACATCTATTTCCACACGACCGTATGCTAGCTACCATATAAATGGACAGATTAACTGTAAGATAATGGCCTGAAAAAATGATTTCAATTTGGTAAAAATTTCAGGGTAAATTGCGCCTAAGATGTTACGAAATATCAAGGTCCATAAAATTTCATTTTTGCAACATTATATCGTACATGGTGAAAAATAATTAACAAATTAACACAAATTTCTTGGTTACTGAATGTACACAATTGGACCTAAATGAGGAGAGGGGCGTGCTGGATCGCAAGAGAAAGAGATTCCTTTAAAATGATGATTGCCAATGTTGAAGAAACTGGAAATTATGAAAATACTTAGCAAATTCTAATAGAACTCAGGGCGTTGTAAATTATCCATGTTTATGTTTTGCTTGAATATTTTAAAAATGGAGAAAATAACGGATGGATGAGCTTATTTTTATAATCAGTGTCATATGTTCATATTTGTACCAACTGAGTATGTTTTTAATTATTTTACTATTTTATACATATAATGTTGTGTATTTGCATTAAATTGAAATCTCATTTTGGTTCTGCAGCGCTGTACCGCTACTATGGGGTCATACTGTGCTGTCTGTGTGTGTCGGTGTGTCTGCCTGTGCGCATTCATACTGTTGTCATTGCACGGGTGTGCGGGTACATGTGCACTTACTGCTGCTATATTATTTGTAGATATTTAGTGCAATGTTTAAACCTACTTATAATAATAATAATAAGAGGATAATTTTTAACACGCCGTTTTGTGACACAATGGCCACCTCAAAGGCGCAAAGCAAATATACATACATGATAAAATAGGCTTAAGAGTACGCAAAGTTAAGACATGGACTATTAACATTATAAAGCAGCTACATTATTCTGGGGAAGATTTGTTAGAACGGCGTTGCAATAGTCCACACGAGAGACTATTAATGCATTGATTAACGTTTGAGCAGCTTCCATTGTTAGACAACTACGAACAGGTTTGAGCTGTCTCTTATAATTCCTTTCCTAAGGTAAAATAATACAGACCCAATGTCCTTTTTATAGGTTAAAACATTTTGGATGTTTTTCTTCACTAAAGTCTTACTTTAGTGCTCAGGGTAGTGAGTACGTAACTTTTGCTATAGCACGACTAACCACACATCAATCTAACTACTCATAACCACGGCTTAACTACATAATAACCACGCTGAAACACACAACTAACTACATTTGTAACGTTACGTACTCGCGCTAACTACACTAGGAAGTAGTTAGTCGTGCTATAGCCCTTACGTACTCACCCCCCAGAATAATAACAATAATACAAATATATTTTAAATGGTTTATTAACTTTTGTGCTAATAATTTGGTGAATATCTTTGAATGAAAGAGCATGAAATGGATTTTCAAGTGTAGTGTGTTGAAAACATGACAACCCGTATTAACAATTGGATGACAACAAGAAATTGTTTACAGTATTTGGACAAATGTCAGATGAAGCAGCTGTTGCAATAATTGTTTATGATGGAAGATAACCCTATACTACCATCGACACCTGCATGCTCGGGCCGAGTGAACCTTCGTGGTTCAACAGGCCCCGCTGCAGGTGGTCAAGGACGCCGCAGGATAAGATGGACGAGAGAAATAAATAAAAATATCATCCGGGCGTACCTCCGGGCTACAGAGGGTGGAAGTTTCTTAACGGGCTACAGACAAAGGCTGTCCCAGGAATGGCTACTTCTGGAGCTCACGATAGGTGTAAGTACTCAAAGATTGTCCGATCAGGTTCGGGTAATAATTAGAAACAAATTATTATCGGAATCTGAACTAGACGTTCTTAGATCGGAATATTTAAGTTCTCCGAAGAATCATCATAACACAATTTTGGACATAAATTCACAACACAATCATCATAACACAAGTTCTGATGACATTCATATAAATCTTACAAATTCTATTGATGCTTCAAATGAGAACTTTGAATATTTTAATATCCCTGATTATGACACTATTAAGAGCAAATATGAAGAGATGTTTCTGTTGTTTCGTAATCAAGAACCCTTTCTTCGACCTTTATTACCAAAATTCAAAAGTTTTCCAATTATTGAATAAATTATTTGTTGGGTTAATAACATTATTTTAGATGATTTAAACTCCTGTCAAAATTTACAAGAAGTTTATTCCATTCTTTATTGTGAAGCGGCTACTTGCATAAATATGGTAAAAATTTAATTTAATTGAAATCAAAATAAAAACATCATTCTAGTATCCTCCGTTGGCAAAAAGAATAGAAAATAGAATTACTAAATCCCATTCAACTGCATAGAAACATTCTTTGCGCCGGTTGGCGCGGGTCGGAATCGGCTTTCTACGTGTTTTCACCCTAAGTAAGGTAAGAATTTTTCGCTCTGCAAAAAAAGGAACCTTTTTCGTTTAAGTCTTACGGGGAGTCCCTCGACTGCATTGTATGTAATTTTTATTTGCCCTCCCAAGTTAGCAAACCTTTTCTTTTATTTTTTTACGGGGCATCCCTCGACTGTATTATACTTACGTCATTTTCATTTTATTTTCGTTGTTAGCATCCGTTAGTGGTCAAAAGGGGGGATTTACATCATCAACTGTTCTTGGCCTATAAAGGCTCTCATGCTGACTTGCCAACGCAGCTATGCCAAAATTTGGAAAACAGCAAAAGAATAAATAAAGATAAATTTATGGAACATATAAATAGTAATTTTTTTTTCCGAAGTTAGCAAAGGAACCCTTTGAAACCCTTTTATTTTTTTACGAGAGTTCAGTAAAAAAATAGTCTCTTGGGTGTTACGTAACATTTAGGGGGGGAGGGGGGGGTACAGAAAAACGTTACGGGGCGTTACATGGGGGGGAGGGGGGGTAAAAAATCTTCAAAAATTGCGTTATGTAATACTTGAACGCCCCCTAAGCGACAAACTCTAGATGCAGGGCCAGTCACAATAGTTCCATTTTGGGACACAGTGACGGCGACCTCCTTGGAGGCAGCAGGCCTAGTAAATAATAATAAATAGAAGAAATTAATTCTGAATATCCAGAAATGCAAAATTTTAATATAAATTTGATTGACGGAAAAGATGGGGTACAAAACTTTTGGATTAAAAAATTTACAAATTCACATATAATTTTGGCAAGACAGTTTCAATCTGCAATTGAAAATTTGGACCTTCCAGAATTCATAACAGAAGGTATAACCCACGTGATCCCAAAAATCAATAATGCTTCAACTCCAAACAACTTTAGACCAATTACATGCTTACCAACAATTTATAAACTTTTGACATCAATTTCAAACAAAATACATTAATACTTAATAGAAAATGATATTTTATCCGTCAGACAAAATGGATGTAAAATGGGATCTCGTGCACAAAGGAATTGCTCTTAATAGACAGTATTATTTGTGAGCAGGTGAAACACAAAAAGAAAAATATCTCTATGGCATGTATTGATTAAAAAAAAGCATGATTCAGTCCCACATTCTTGGCTAATAAAAGTTTTGGAAATATATAAAATTAACTCGTAGAATTTCTAAAAATTTTGATGACAAAATGGAGAACAAAAATATCTGTTTCTCAACCTTCTGGAAAATATATTACTGAATCAATCCATATCAATAAAGGTATTTTTCAAGGATATAGTCTAAGTCCGCTTTGGTTCTGCTTAGCTCTAAATCCACTGAGTAAATTATTGGAATCCTCAAATTGTGGCTATCAATTAAAAAGGTCTGGTTGTATATTTAATCATTTGTTTTTATATGGATGATTTAAAATTATTTGGTAAAAATTCAGATGAATTAGAAAAATTAATAGAAATTACCAAAAAATTCAGTGATGATATAAAAATGGAATTTGGCTTAGTAAAATGTGCAAAAATTAATGTTCAAAAAGGAATAATCCGAAACAACAATTTTGATGGGTTGTGAAATAGGGTCCAGAAATTAGGAACCTTATTCATCTTACAATCAATACGAAATATTTATATTAATTTTTTTTAAATTGAATAGTTACCTGCTGGAGGAGTCACTCGTTAAAGTAATAATTATGGATCTAAAACAAAAGAAAATTTGTTAATAAGTTTTTGTGTATTCACAGAGTGCATTTTATCAACATCACAACATCAATTTTATAAGCTCAAGCACTTTGCCCAACCATAAACTTTAAGCACTTTTGCATAAACTTTATTTTTCCACTTTCCTTAACCATGTCAAGTAATTTATTTTGTCTTCAATTCAGGTCTTAATTCCGCATCAGATTCGACCATACAACAAAAACCGACCTCGGTAGCCTAGTGGTAAAGATGTGGAATTCAGATCACAATGTCTCAGGTTCAATTTCTGGTTGGGTCAGAGTTTTTCTAAGTGTTTTTTCACTTCAAATTTCTACCCGGGGTTGGTCTGTCTCAGATTGGACGGGACGGTTGTCTGGAAAAATTCCCTCAGGCGATAAGTTCCGCCGGCTATACTGACACCTTTGTATAGATAAATTCTCCCTTTAAGGTCCCACGCACACTGCAAGCCAGCTCGGAGACCAATCCGCAGCAAACTCGATCCGCACGAAACTGACCCCCTAGCTCGATTGAAGCTATCAACCAAAAAGACGGACACAACAAATCAAGCCCGCCGCGGATCCCTTTGTATAGAAAAGTGTTAATTTATAATGAGCTATGACGATGATGAGACATGGTTACAGACTTCAAGGCTCAGATGGTTTGTAAAGCAAGTTATAGAATCGGAAGTTACAATTTTTTTTTTATCTAGTTAATAAAACAAAAAAAATTCCCAAAGATAAACCTACTATTCATCATCATCATCATCAGCCCTTCTTGGTCCAACTTCCATTGCTCCATTGCACTTGTGGCCTCCCTGGGTTTCTGCTACCGATCCTCCCAGAATTTTTTGGTCCACCGGTCATACATTGTTCTGACCTTGTCTCCAGCCCAGTTCCAATTCAGTGATGCTATTTCTTGGGCCAAATCTTTTGTCCTCTCTCTGATCCATTTGTTCAGTTTTCTGTCACGCAAACTAATACTAAGAATCTCTCATTCCATCATTATTACTTGGAGGATGCAAGCATCAAAAATCCTTTTCGTTATGTGGTTTGCGAATTGCTTGGACTTCAGACAGTAGGGGCAGAGAGACAAAGCAGCCCACACCAAACATTGTCTATGTTCAATATCCACTTCTTGGTTCTTTTTACCAAGTTTAACTAAATAGCCGAATAGGTCTTTACCTATGAAATTGCCTGAAGAATGGCTAGTAGGAGCTGCTTGACCCAGTCAATCAAAAATGCATTATTAATGGTATTGTAAGTAAACTTTGTAGCTTGAATGTGGGGACTAACTTTTTTCACCATTTTAGAAACACAAAAAAAATTACTTAGCATGCGAATCACATTCGTGAATACGAAAACACGACATAGTTACTAACGAACAATTTATCGACGAAAAGGCGACATAATACATATCAGCCTTCAACCATATGATAAAAACAACGCCATTTTGTCCACAGAACAATAATACCCTATTACATAGGGTGATTTTGTCACTTCACTTGCCATGCACTTGCCGGCGTGGATAAAATATGATAAAATCGCGTCAAAATCAGTGTTGCCAACGGATTTTGGCCGATGTCGTCGATTTTAAAAAAAAAGTAGCCCAAAGTCGCCGAACTGAAAATTTGGTAGCCCAAAGAGTCACCCAACTGAAAAATTTGGTACCCTAAAAAAAAAAAGGTCATAACTCTTCACTTATTTACGATCATTCCAATCCAAATCCAAACTCACTTTTCGCCCCACTTAGGGGCATAGGTACTGAAATGGTATCGAAACTCAAATCGGAATAAGATTTTCTAGAAAAAAGTTGATGTTACTTCCTTTGTAAATAATCCTGTGATGAAGCTTACCAAACATAAATATTGACACATATGGGCGAATCAAATAATAATTAATGTGTAAAAGTTTAATTTGGTTGACTTTATACGACCAGCGGTCCGCCAGTGTGTGTCAATATATTATGAAATACATAATTTTTTTAGATTGATTGTATAGTTCAGGATATGTATTACAGAACTAACATCAGTATTATTTCGAAATACATAACAGATGCGCGATTAGTTCTTCTGAAAACTCTTAAAAACTTTTCGTTCTCAATAATAATGTCATCGGCTATATAGATACCCGACAAATTTGAACGCCGTAGTAACGGGGAGATTTGTTTCATCTAATTATCAATTAACGGCGACATGATTCGCGATAAAAAGTTAATATAACAGTAAAACAGGATATAATTTAAGTTTTAAACCATGACAAATTGTCTTTACCTTTCCATTTTACAAACGAAAAATACAATTATCTTTGACGAACAGTGATCGAACGAAAGTTCAGCTAGGGATGGGCAAAAAATATCGATATATAAAAATATCGATATTTTTTTAGAAAATAATCGATATTTTTCGTCGATTTTTTTAATCTGGAAATATCGATATTCGATTTTTATTTCTGAATATCGCAATCGATATTTTTTTAAGCGCTTTAATAAATTTTATATAAAAAATCCAATTTTTACATTTATTTATTTTAAGTTGTAATGAGTTTTAGCAAAATACCCTTAAGATATTAATAAATTGCCGCTTCTAAATCTCAAGTATAGCAATAAACAATGGTAGATGGACCTGAAACTTGTAAAAAATACTGCACAAAATTTGAATATCGCCGACCTGTGGGTGCGTTGAGCCATGTAAAACAAACTTCTTGGTACAATAATAATTATTATATTAAGGGAGACTAAAAATCGATTTTCCCAGGTTCATTGCCAGGTAAGATAATTGTGTACAGTGTGTCCAATGCAATCCAAATCCAATACAATGTGTACATGCTTAATTTAATTTCTTGCTTTAGTCATATTTTAAAATCGTTTTTCTAAATTAAGGGTTTGATTACAAGTTTTTTGCAGTTTACGTTTGCCCCAAGAAATTTGCCAGCATCTAGGAATATTTTTTTTCATTTTATATACGAATAATAAAGTCAATGAAACTATGTACCAAATATGTGTTGTTTTTCTTTTCATTTTTAAATGTTTTGATAATTAATATAGGTATTTAGGCTTTGGGCTAAAAATATCGATATATTGAAATATCGATATTTTTTCCTCTTCATACATCGATACTTTTTAAAACTATCGATACGATATATATCGATATATTTTTTTCATTTGCCCATCCCTAAGTTCAGCGCCGCACCATAGATAATATAATAGTTATTACAGTATATTTATATTATCTGTGATAATAGTACTCGCCGCGCGAGATTTTAAAATGTAAAAAATACTCACAGTTCAAAAAGTGGCTACACGCGGCGCTAGTAGTTCAAAAATAAAATTTCACTCCTTGCAAGGAAAAGATTTTTGACACCCTTCTAAATGAGTATGTTTCAACCTAACAGAGTGTAGTTTTATCATTCGGGGAGGTGTTCGAAGAGGTAAAAATCCCTTAAAAACTAAGTTCCAACCTTAACCTAACCTATTCAAATCGTAATGTTATCATTCGAGGATGTTGTCAAATACCTAATCTATTCAAATTGACTTAACTAAACGACAATGACCAGCAATATCTTCATTATTCAAAAAAAAAAAAAAACACCAATTTGTGAATCAAAAAATAAAATGTCACTCCATACTCCATGAAAGAAAACTTTGTATGAGAAAATAGGCAACTTTTAAAATTGATTTTTACTTAAAATTGGTTGATAAAATAATAATATGTACTTCAAAAATGTAAAAAAAGGGAAAAAAAATAAGGCCTACACCGGGAATCGAACTTACAACCATCAGTATGGTTAAGAACACGTAGAAAGCGGATTCCGACCCGCGCGGACCGGCTCATAGATTGTTGTCTATGGTTTCAATGTATTTAAATGGGCATGCCGGAAAGCGGGTTCCTGCTTTTGCTGTGCGCACATCCATTCAAATGTATAGAAACATTCTTTGCGCAGGTTGGCGCGGGTCGGAATCGGCTTTCTACGTGTTCTTAGCCTATGAAAGGCGGCGGTTATAACCACTCGTCCGATGTGGTCTTAAGACGTCACGCCAAAAATTGATAATATCAGCTACCTATACATTCCCGATCCGCTAGTGATATGAAAGAACTACTAGCGCCGCGAGTAGCCACTTTTTGAACTGTGAGTATTTTTTACATTTTAAAATCTCGCTTCGCGTATACATACAAATCGGTCGGTGGGTGAGGGGGATAAACCCCGCACTGGATTTTATCGCGCTAGCCACAGTATTGCCACCTTAATGGATTTTTCACTAAATCTGGCGGTTTGGACTTCCAGTCCCGGTTTAGCGAAGGAAAATTGTGTTTAGTGGTTTTTATATTTTAAATAAATGTTAATTTAAATAATAAATAAGCATTAATTTTTTAGAGCAGACTATTTTTTATGTGGTTTTGGAAGTCGAATCTGGTAGGAAGTTTGTTTAACCGTTGGCAACACAATGGCGATGGTCAATGTAATGTCAATAATTGTCATTTTCATTTGTTTCGAGTGATATTTTACAACATTTTTGGGTAAATTTACTTTTTCTCATCTTAATTAATTGTAGTGATAATCGGATTTAGCTGACGTAGTTTTAGTTAGCGAAATATGCGTCAAATTTTTGATAAAAGTGCATTTCCACGTTGTTGTATAACCTATACTTATGACATGACCGAAATGATTTTGATTGCAAATTGTTGGAGAAATTTGTATATGCATGAATATATTATTCATCGTTCTCGGCACTATTTATCACTGCAATAGTAAAGCAACAATATTTCACACAAACATCGGCTCTTAACTTTTCTGTGTAATTAATACTAAACAAACTCTGTCATACGTATAGGTTAGGTCAGTAATGTAAAAATTTCTCGAAAATCCGATAATCACCTCATTATTTGTTACCAGTTACCACACATTAGTATAATTACCAATTTTTTTTTCAGCGTTACATTCATTTGTGTAATATAAATTTATTTTCTTAAAACTATGCATATTTCCAAACGTCATGCTAGGCGATTTGTTGCAAATGAAACTGCGATAGATATTGCAGGTTCTTCCATACAAGACAGAGAGTTTTCAAATTCTGTTAATACTTCTGTAGAAATAATTCATTTCAAACCATTTTTATCGAAATTCTTTATATACACAAATGCAATGTTTTTTTTGACACTAGAAGAATAAATAATTGTGGATATGTCATTGTGGAGTTCACTGATGGGCTACAATTAATACCATCAGTATGGTATAATGCAGACAATAAATCATGTATTTGGCCCAGTCATTACAAAACCAAACTGCGTATTAATTCTGCAATAATAAGACAAGAAATACCAAATAATGAATCGGATTGGGAAGAATTACCTGTGATCAGGTTTTTTGGTGTAGCAGGTAAATAAATAATATTTTTTATTATTATTTGTATATGTGTGTATTTTATATATTATATTTTTTTGTTTTTAATAAAGATACTTATGAAAATGGACTTAAAAAATTTGTCACTGCGCAAGACACATCAAATATAGAGGCTGAAACTTCACCAAATGAATTGACAGAAAGAATAAAACTAAAACGACGCATGAACGCCAGAAGACACTTATCATCCTCTTCAGACAAAGAGTATGAAGAAAATAGACAAAGCCAAAAGAAAAATCAATTACCTTCTTGTCCACAATTTCAGGATTTTATGTTAAGTGCACCAATGGAAAATTTTGAGACATCACATAATTTGAATAATATAAATAACAATAGTAAGAATTTATAAACTGTACTGTTTACTATATGTAAATTTAATGATCTGTTCTAACATATCAATACTTTTTTTCTTCTGTATATAGGCATCACAAACCAAGTGTTCCGAGCTGTTCCAGAAAAGCTGCTGAAAAAGTGATCATCAATAAGGAAAATAACAGAATTTCATCCTCTTCAGACGAAGAGTATAAAGAGAATAGGCAGAGTCAAAAGAATAACCATTGCCAACAATTACAAGATTTTATATTAAGTGCACCAATGGAAAATATTGAGACCTCACATAATTTGAATAATATAGATAACAATAGTAAGAATTTTTAAACTGTATTTAGGCTAGTTTTAGACTCTCGTTGATCATTGGCGCTGACTGCTTGAAATGTATGAACTTGTAAGAAGCTCTTTAGAATAACGTGTAGCTATCAGCGTGGACGGATCATAAATTTTGCTGTCTGCGCCGACAGTCAACCTGAGTCTAAAACCAGCCTTTCTGTTTATTATTTGTAAATAATCTGTACTAACATATCTTTTTTTTCTTTTGTATATAGGTGTGCACAAAGTGTTCTGAGCTGTTCCAGATATTCTGCCGAAAAAGTAATTAATGAGGGAAATAATATTTCTCGCGGTACATGTACAACCTTAATTGAATCTGTTAATTTTACCTTTTTATGTTTCTATTCTATTGTTAGACCATAGGGTGAAAACACATAGAACTTCGATTCCGACCAGAGCCAAACGGCACAAAGAATGTTGTCTATAGTTTCAATGCATTTTAATGGGCATGCCAGAAAGCAAAGCGGGTTCCTGCTTTTGCTGTGCATATCCCCATTCAAATACATACTTACATTCTCTGCACCGGTCGGCGCAGGTCAGAATCTGCGTTCTACGTGTTTTCACTAGTTTACAGTTGATCAGGATTTTTTTTGTTTTTGTAAAAACAATGTAGACAAAAATATATTTTAAGTACAATATTTTAAAACTTATAGGTACATATAAAATAAAATAAATTAAAAAATAGTGGAAATAAAATACGCACTAAACGCCAAAAACTTCATTTTGAGATAATCTAATAAAACTGATTTTTCCCCCATACAGACATAGTACAATGATGATTTTTGGATCTGTTTTTTTACGCCTTTAGATCATCGATATGGACTTAGTGCAATATTTAGGCTATTGACAATGGTTTATAGAACATTTCCTCATACTCAACTCATTTTTTTCATTTTTGGCGTTTAGTGCGTATTTTATTTCCACTATACATATATAAATAGTACAAAGTACCAAAACACTACAATCACAAATTATATTAATTAATGAAATCTTTTTACAGAGTTTCAGAAACAAGTTTTATATAAAATAAATAAAGTGTTATATAACAAATTTATATTAAATATTATTATTTTTATTATTATTTAATTTAAATTTTTATTTTATTTTCAAAGATCTTGCACAAATTTTAATGCTTTTTTCAAGGACGTCAACCTGTACAATTCTTCCCAGCAGGTTTTTAAGAGGTCTGTGATTGAACATTTGCTATCGCATTAAGAGTCCGACCAGTGCGGGCAAACTTATTTGAAATTGCTCCTACTCTTTCTCAAAACAAGCAGAAACAATACATTACCTTTACCCTGGCCTCTTTTCCCCTTTTCCCTTTCCCAGTATCTGAGCCGAGTACTTAAAATTTAGGTACTTTGTATTTTTACATTTAATGTGTATACTTCATTGGTGTATAAGTCTAAATGTATATACTTAACTGGTGTGTGTTTCGAAATTGTTCATGTACTGTCTTATTTTTGTATCAATTTCACTGTCTGTATATTAATGTTAAAATAAAATAAAATAAAATAAATAACCTAGACATAATGGAAAATAACATTAATATGCTTGAAGAAAAAATATCACAGCCAATAAATACAGAAGATTTTAATATTCAGTTACCAATATTGAAACTAGAGGATTTACAATTATTTGAAAAGCAGTTGGACGAAGAAGGATTTAAGAACCAAGTGGTAATATATTGAATTTCTGCTACTTTTTGTACTATTATTAGTGTACCCAGATAGATTTGATTTTTGAGCTTTTTCTATATTACTAGTACCTACTAAAGTGTCTCATATTTTTGCATTACAGAAGCTGTTCGTACAGTATTTCGACAAGCAACTGATGTCCAAATGATTGACTCGATATCAAAATGGCTTGTACCAGCGACCCTGAGGTCAGAGAGACACAAAACAGATTCAAATAAAAATTAATAGTGCATAAGAACCAATCATTGACTACATTTTATCTCTATTAAACTTAATTTATGGCACTGGGATCATTCCTAATGACTGGCTTGAGTCAATTTTCATCACATTGCCAAAGAAAAATCATCTAAAAAAATATAGTGATTATCGACTAATCCGTCTCATGAGCCACATGCTGAAGCTCCAAGCCTATGCCAAGGTGATAGCCGACATCGGGGTGACATGATATGGCATTAAAGAAGAAACAAACAAGATCTTCGCAGATTTTTAACAACTATTTTTAATAAAATTAACGAATTGAATGTGCATTCTTGGTGGAATTATTTAAAAACGGTGATTTAAATAAAACAATTTATTTGTTATTTCACAAGTTTAATAACCTGATTAGTTTCGCAGGCACAGGTCCTGCATGGTCACAGGTGACTTAGAAACTAAAGTGGTCTCGCGATCTTGTAAATTAAAAAATTTTATTATTAAAATTTAAAAATTTCAATTTTAGTGAATTCAAACAATTAGATATTGTCATTGCTAATCTATTCTTGATTTCTGTAACTATTTTTAAGCCTAATAAATTGTAATGTTTTTTTATTCTTAGATAATAAAAATGTATGTTTTGTAGTTCTTTTTTTATTTTATATTGAAACTTCCAACACCCTCATGGCCCACCTGAGGGCCAACCCGAATATTTGCAAGTTTATCACTCTCACTCAAATTGGCAGGGCTACGCAAAATTAGCAACGCCATCTAGCGAGATTTTTGGGATAAGCTTGTCCAACGTGACCCATGTCCGTCAAATTAGGACAAGCTTATCTCAAAAATCTCACTAGTAGGCGTTGTTTATTTTACGTAATTCTGCCAATATGGGTGAGAGTGATAACTTGCGGAAGTTATGCTGTATAAACAAATACATTTCACCGAAACGTCTCTGTAACATATCACCGAGACGTTTCTGTAACATATCACTGAAACGTTTCTGTAACATATCACCGAAACGTTTCTGTAACATATCACCACAACGTTTCTGCAACATACCACTGTAATATTTCTAAAGGAGGACATTTCAATGTTGCTGCAAGCTTGCAGTAATATTGCAGAGATGTTTCACAACTTCCATGCAATGTTACAATGTTTCGATGTAAGGTTTATGTAATGTTTCTATAATCTTTCGGTGCTGTATGGGCGTGCACCCATTCTTTCAGATTTATATATCCTTTTAGTCATTCTATCTTCGTTCATTCTCTCTACATGCCCAAACCACCTTAATTTATTCACTTTCATTCTAGTCACTACACTAACATCCACTCCACATTCCTTTCTAATACTATCATTCCTCACCTTATCAATCAGTCTCTTTCCGCATATCCTACGCAGTGATATGCGGAAAGAGACTGATTGATAAGGTGAGGTGAGGAATGATAGTATTAGATAAATTAAAAAAAAAACAGAATTTTATGGTTAACCCAGTGACTCAACTATTTCTGTATTCCGTCCCTTTTTCTAAAAAAGGTTATACCCACTGTCTTCCAAAAAGAGAGAGAGATTATTTATGAACAAGGTCCTCGAATCTATTCTGTGTGTCTAAAATCTGATATATTCCAGATTTATTATACAAGTTACCACTATGTTAAAAGCTTGAAAACCACTGATATTTTCTTAAAAACAAAAACTTTGAGAATGCTGCATTTTTACTTAAGGATGCTTCAAATTTTGCAGTATGTGATGTTTTAGCTTAGTAATAATAATAAATATTATTTATTTCACAGCAAAATAGTTTACAAATTAAGGTAACTTACAATTTACAACAAAAAGGCAATATAAATCATTGAATAATTGCTCTCCAATGTGAGTAAAAACTCGTGTTTTTAATTTTTTCATTATTTAGTAAAAAAATATTTCATAAAATAAAGGAAGTATTTTTAATTCATTATCCATATAGATTTTAAGGCTAACTTCCGTACACTTATAAGACTGATCTAAAATATAAAAGTGGCTTTTTTTCCAAGTATCATTTGGTGCGTTTTTACTTGGGAGTAAATATTTTATTTGCTCATTTTTTTACATTTTTATTTTATGCCTTATGTTAAGTACCTAATAATCCAAAGATGGTAATTTTTTATGAAACACTTCAAAATAATACATATTATAATGAATGCAGACTATTAATTTACAATTGAATAAATATGAGGGGAGTTCAAAGTATTCTTGGTATGGATATGAAAGAAAAATCTGAAATAATTAAATTATTCTATATAACTATAGTCTTTTGCAATCTCAATGCGCTTCTTAAAACGGGAATTCATCTTTTAAACAGAATCTTTTTTTTCTCACCTTTTCTGAATAATACTTTTGCCGTTGCCTATTTTAAAAACACGAGTTTAAATTTGTCATACAGATTCACTATAAGCAACACTCCTCTGATGCAATACATCAAATATATATGTAAATATAGTGAAATCGAAGATAGTATCAAATGATTTGAAGACATTGGGTAGGTCTTGCCTTATTTTGAAGCTAATATTTAAAAAATATTGTGAAAAAAGGTATTAATAATCCAATTAATGTCAAATTGGGGTTGTATATTATATGCAAACGACTTATTAAAGCAGTAAGTGGGTATATGTAATCATCATCGTTGTAGTAAGTATAAATTCTTTAAAAAAAGTTTAGGAAGTGCCTCTAGAGCCGTAGCCGGATTCCGTACCCGCGTCCGTAGATTTGTGTGCTGCCATATTATTACAGTTCATACTATGGTAACACTCAAATGACAGTTAATGTCAATGCGTGAATTGGCGCGAATTTCGTATTAGTACCAAAGGACAGTTTGAATTTTCGTGAGAATGTCATTGGGGATACATGGAATACTATTAGTATCCGGAAATAATAATTAAACATCTATATTATTCAAAAGTTGAATTTTTATTTGCATGTCTTTACATAAAGCTTAGTCTTTTTTTACCAATTTTTAATTTTATTTCTTTGTGACTTTTTTTAATAATTTTTTTAGTGATATTTTTTTGAATACGTGAAATGAATTTGTCTTTAAAGCCGAAAGCCGTTTATATTATGTAAAATAAAAAAAATATCAAAAATATGGCGGATTACCTAATTCTAGGAATCCCAAATTTATGTCTCAATACTTGGCAATTTTGCATGGTTGATAGTGAAGTGTTAATATTAATCAATTATTCAAAAATGAAAGTTGGTGATACAAAGATTTCCCAGATGTTTTGGCTGATAAATATAATAGACGCAAGGAGTATTGAAAATCAAATAAAGTGGCATCATTCAGAAAAAGATGCTAAGGAGTCTTTAAAATACTATTATGCAACATTAAGTTGTATAAGGTGGCAAGAAATACCACTCAAAAAGTGAAAACTCCACAAGAAATATTTTGTCACAGATTGTCCCGCTTCCATCCACCTTCATAGTAAAAATGTGGACAATTCTTTACTGTGACAACTGTAATAACCATGCATCCTTGCAAGCTTATTTTAATGAATTGTGGCAGCAGCTACTTAAATTGCCTCCACGTATTGAATAAGAAGTTCAAGAGCAATAGAGATTCATCCTCATCTTCATCGGTCCCTCAATTCTGAGAATCATGACCATCATCATCGTATCAGCCCGCGAATTACCAAATATTTTTTTACGTTTTAACTTCTAAAATGTTATATTGTGGCAACCATTCTTCTAAAAAATAAAAACATCTACATTAATAAGTATTCTATTGTTACTATTGCTGATAGTTGTAATTTTGTTATACAATTACATTATTGTTCAACAATATTAACAATCAAATCCGTGCTCAGCGACAATTTAATATCATCTGTCAATGTCAATCGTCGGCTAAACAAGTGTCAATTTTTAGTTGTCTATGATAAAATATTGTCTATGGAGATCTACGGACGCCGTACCAAATTTTTGATGTTTCCGTCTACGGCTCTAGAGGCACTTCCAAAAGTTTAAATAACATAATACGTTTCCTTTTTAAAGGGTCGCATCTGAGATTTCTACACTTAATTAACTTAAGACAGACAACTGTTGTTATTTTTCTTAATGCATCACTAGGGAATTATTTTTCAAATTGGCCATTTATTATAGACATCAGGGACTATTTCGGGATAGCATTGTCAGAATGATGATGTGTAGGTACCAAGTTGTAAGGTAGATAACACATATTATGTGTGTCCATTATTGGGATGGTGTTAGGTCAAAACATGTTAACTGTCTAATGCAGATATCATTTTTTTACCTAAGACCGTCAATTTTTACTTCAAGCACATTTAGGAAATATTATTTAAAATGGCCTTAACACGTATCACAATAATCATTTCAGTGTGTGGGGTACCAGTGACAGAATCTTTATGTGTTTTATTTTTATTTTATTTATCATTCTCATCCCTAGGCCTTTTCAGGCACTTGGAGTTGTATACCTTAATGAAGAATATAGACGTTGTGGTTGGCCAGTGGCCACTGTTCTTCAACTTCGTGTGAGAAGTTACAAAAATGAGAAATGGCAGTAGCAAAGCATAGATCAGGGATACTGATTAATGAATGCTCATCGTACCATTCACAAAGGAAGATGTAAATTAAACACACAGTTTATTGGAAATGAGTTTATTTGTAACATTATATCAAATTGAATACATTCGGCAAACAAAATTAATAAAAAGCATGAAACTTCATTGTATATCCTAAACATAGAATATGAAACTTGTGACAGCAAAATAATAAATTAAAGAAATATTAATAATTCTAAAATTATACACACATGTAATGAAGAGTTTAATAAATAAATACACAATACAAAACAAAAGAAAATTAGTTAAGTATAAGAGTACATCAACCAAATAATAATTATAAATAATTAAAACAAAAAAAAAAACAATTATTACAATTAAAGTATAACTTAAAATAACTTTAAAACATAACTAGAGCTGAACTTGTAAGCGACACAGGGATAAAAAAATATAGATCAACATTGATAAATTAGTGGCCTTGAAATAAAACAAACTTATTGTTGATTGATCTGGATTTTTTGGACTGTAAGTTAGCAGTTTTTTGTTTGGCAATGTGATAATATCTTATATTAATATAGTTTTTTAAAATAATTCTTATCAAATAATATTTATATTTGGGTTGGCTGGAAGAGATCCTTCGGGATAAGTCCGCCCTTTGAATGTTTTGTATGAGTTGATTTTTGATACACAATAAAGCTTATTTTTATTTATTTGTGGTTGTTAAGTGGTTCATCGTTAATAATGTGGGTATTTAAGCTGGAAAACAGTTGTTCATAATTCAATTCTACAATCTCGACATACAACCGTTTTAGAGATTTTTCTTACTACAAAACCAGAAATATATGTCACAATATCACTTACATAATATATAGACAAAGTATTTTCTATACATTCAGGAGATATTGCGTATGAGTGGTCAATGGAAGTTGTGGGGTAGGCAGGCAGGCAGGTAGAATAAAACACCAAGTGTATACGAGGAATGATAAATATATTGCACAAATATGGTCTCTTAAATTCCAGTCGAAGTGCGCTTGCGGCTATACAATACCGCGCGCTAGTGAAAAATGGTTCGGAGTACATCCCGTTCGCGCTACGGGGAATTGGCAGCGTAAGTAAGCTCGCGAGTTACTTTCCCTGCCCAAACCATTACCACCAGCTTAGCGCACCCCGACATAGAGCTACCCAATTTACAATTTTACATAATGTAGGTACATATAACATAATGTATGTACATATCTACCTGCTGGTAGATATGCACATAGGCCTACACTATTCTTATGTGAGCCGTGCTGCCACTCATGGCCACTGTTGCTCTCAGTTTTGCATCACCAGGTTCTGATCTCTGGTGTGCTCTTCAGGGGTCTCTGCTGGGTTGCTTGGCCGTCTCATAGCCCAACCACAGCATGCCCAGCCTCGTCAGTGTCTCATCGACTGAGAGGCTTAAGTATATAGTAGGTAGGTACCTCCTTTATATACCCCCTTCTAGGTAGTGCATGGGCTGGGTTGTTCCGCCGTCTCATGGCGCAACCGCAGTCACAGCATGCTTAGTCCCGCCAGTGTATCTTCCACTGGCGGGCTTTCTCTCAGTAAGGTTCATAGGTAGGTACCTCCTCTCAAGCTTATACCTACAGAGATCTAGTACACATACATGTCGAACACAACGATAATACAATTTTCACATATAATGTACATTAAAGTATCGTTAGGTATGTACCTAATCATCAGGTATGGGGACACGAGGCGAGGTTCAACGAGACTTGACGGCTCGCGGTCATGCGGGGCCCCCCGAGGCACACTAGTGCGGGGCGCCCCGTGGCACACCACCGGGCGTGCATGCTCCGCGGTCGTCACTTAATTCGGGTCCTCGTGTTCCCATACTTGATAGGTATTTACATGACGTCATTCAATACTGCCGTTCGATACAGTAGGGTTATTATTGAACCCACCTTTACTTCTAATACAGCTGAAGAACATTTCAAGGTGATCTTGACTAAACTTATAAGTAAGTAAAAAATCAAGGCCATTACCTTTACAATGTTCATTGTAAATATTGAGCAAAGTGGAAATGTTAATAATAAACCCCAAAAATCCCGTTTTTCTATTAGATGATATTATTTTTTTACCTTGTACAATCTCTAAGCCTTGTATATATGTGATGGAATCTTTTAAAAAATCTGTTATGCTGATGATATTGTCTTCTTTGATAGGAGCTTTTTTGCCCTTGCTAATGCGTTGGGTTCCTAGGGAGCGGCCGTCATCTGATAAGACGGCGTCTTTCAAAATTATATGACAATGTTTTTCGTTACTATGGAAACCATATTGGCAATGTTCTCAACTGACATATCCACCGCCGTTTATTGTAGCGGCGTATCCGTAGGAACCCAGACCATAAGCAAATTTCTACTATTGAAGACGTCAAAAAGATCATTAAAGGTCTTGCTCCAGATATTCAAGAGCTGAAGCAACACTATTACTGAGTGTTTGGGCAGCTAGTTTAACTTTCATTTTTTCCCTATACCATTCTACGTGTCTTAATTTTAATTTAGTTGCAGCTAATAACCCCTCTAACTCTTGTAATTCAAAAAGTTTTTTAATGTACCTCCAATCAACAATTTCCCCATTTATATAAAAAAGTTGGTTCTTGGTCGCTAAAGTATTTCTCACTAGTTTCAACATGTGGCAAGCATCCAATATTATATGGATTTTTTCCCCTGTAGATTTAAGTATGAAATTAGTACAAAAATCTGAACAGTTATCATCCAAATTTGCCCCTAAAATGTTTGCCATAGCAAAGTTTGTACTTATACCATCAAATGTTAGAGAAACAACCTCAATACCTGTATCCGCAACATAATTTAAAACAAGATTAATAAAATTGGCTCTCTCAGATGCTCCTAAGCCATTTAATAGGAAATATCCAATGGGTATCTTCCAATTCCCATCAATTGCATTCAGCATAAGCACCCAGGATCTTTGGCAATAGGAAGCTGATCATCATCGAGACCCGTGCCATAATCAATGTAACCTTTGAACTTGGTACCGTTCCACTCGACATGCTGCCTTCATACCATTTGCGTAGAGTAGATGGGTGTGGTAAATTACATTGGAAAGTTTTCCTGACGTAATTGTAAGCTTTGCAGGAATAAAATTGTAAAGTAAGCGCAAAAGCCTTCAGCTCAGGGGGATAGGTCTTTCTCCTTCCACCAACTGCTCTCTCCACCAACGCCTTGCCTGCTCCTGGTAGTGAGTTCTAAAAAAAAAACAAATATGGTATTAAATAATAGAGAATATGTGGGAAGACTCTGTGGGATATGAAAATGAATGTGGTATGAAAGTTAGTGTTGTAACAAAGATGGAAATCAATAAGTTGAGATGATTTAGGTATGTGGAAAGAATGGATGTAAACAGAATGACGAAGGAAATATACGTCTGAAAGGAAAGGTGTAAGAAAGGGTGGATGACCGAGAATCAAGAATGATCGAACACATTGAGTCCGTCCTCAACGAAGGCCAGGAAATAAGTAAGAGAAATAGGAGACGTTGTATGAGAAATGGTATGTCGTTGGAAGAATGAAAGAAGTGTGCATGGATAGAAAAGAGGGACACGGCGTAATGGGTAAAAAAAAAAGAAATGCTAAAATGACAAAAATGACATTCAACTTACTTCTAAAATTTGACAAATCTCATCTGAAATCTTCATTTTATTTTTCAAACAGTCTAATATGGGCTGCATGTTGTCTATTTTTCTTTTTAATTTCACTTGTTCACGGCATAGTTTTTTAATTTCTCTTCGTTTGCAATTTAACGCCTTTTTTGCTATCTGGAGTGCCTTTTCCGCTTTCACTGGACAACTCATGTCCTGTGTTTTGAAATCACCAAGATATCTGAAACATTAAATCATAAATCAAACACTGAACATTTCCAAATTATTATGTTTTTAGGTTATTTGTAGAATTTCTTACCGATATTTTGCTTTAGGTGTAGACGATTTCACAACATCCATATTTACAGTAACAACAGGTTCTTTGGGAAGATCAGTATCAACAATACTTGATGTATCTGTAACACAGTTACGTAAGTTTCTTTATTTATTTAAAACAGTATAGGGCATTAAGCCTTTTACAACATATTACAATATAATTTAACTAGCAAAAAAATCAGGTATGAACAAGACACAAGATAAAATGAATACATAGTGAATTGTCTAACTAGATATTATAAATAAATTTACAATAATCATAAACAATGCAAACATTGTAATAAAAACGATACAGTAATGAAGGATAAAAAAGCGCAAAATTATAAATAATTCTTTATATTCACAATGTAAAAGTAAAAAGTATGGAATATGTTAAATTTGCTTACTTAAGGTTCGAACAGCAGGTGGTTTACGACTGACAGATTTTGGCTGCAAATGCTTAGGGAAGTCAAATATTGTTGGAATTGCTTCTGAGGTTAACCAAGTCCCTCCAAATTTGTTTCTGTCGAAACAATCTTCTTTGAAATGTTTGGAACAAATTTTTGAGTATGCAGATGGAACAAATTTGTCCCTTCTAAGATTTCGAGTCCATAACTTTCTCCTTTCTTCATCTTTAGGAAAACTGAAATTTAAGATTATTAAGATTAAAATTAATAATATTTTATAATTAATTGACGAGAAAACCTAATTCAACACTTCAGTAAGTTATCTAAACGTCACTGACTTCTAATCGGTAAATTTTAATTAGAAAAATATCAAAATAAATGTGTTTCTGTTGACATCTCATTTACTTGTGAAATAAAAACAACGCTTACTAGGCTTGTGTAGTACATGTACAAGTACTATTAGGAACTAGTTCACAGTACTGAACTAGAACGAACTATTCCCTCTCTTATTCGTTCTTTAGTACTATTAGTACATTAATTATTCCCATTCCCTTAATCGGATGGAATGACAGAAATGATGTGTGACGTTCGGCGCCATTCGGTTTTCGTCGGACGAGTGCGAGTGAGATAGCTGACGTGATGATTGTATGGAGAATATAGTGCCTTCTCTTTTGCTTCTTATTAGTTCTATTAGTTCCTTTAGCTCTTTTAGTACAGTACTATCCGTGAGGTATTAGGTATATTCTTTTAGTTCAATGGATTCATGCTTTGGATGTTGCTCTCTACTACGAAAGTTATTTTTTTCGTTCTCTACGAAAAATTCACATTGTCTAGGGCCCGTGTAATAAAGTTGGTTGAAACATAATATGTACCTAGAATAATTTCGATAGCAAAATCAATTTAATTGATTGAAATGAAAAGTCTTTTGAGCTATCAAAATAATAAATTTTCTGAATTCTCTCTCTGTTAATTATTATCACTAAGTATTGGTTTTCATAATCACAAAATATTAATGTATTAAACGTACATTTCCTAAGTATGTACCCAGTATGCATCCTTTATTCTTATTAGTACATGTACTACATACATGACTGAATCATTTGGCACGGAATTATTCAGTGAACTAATAGTACTAAAAGAACGAACTAGTACAGTAGGACCAATGTACTAGATCAGATCGCTCCCAAAATTGTCCGAGCAAGAACAAGCCTAAGTCGCTTAGCTAAAACTCAAGTTTACCGTCGCTTACCTATGAAAGGTTATTTTTCCTCCTTTTACGATTTTTCTTTACATCCAAAAGCACAGCAAGAAATATCCATTATTCCTTTAACTAATCGTATGATTTAACACTAAAATATTTTTATGTAAACGCTAAAATACTAAAAAAACCACTGAATATCACAAGCCGCTACCAACAAACGTCACACGAGTTATACATGAGTTATACCATAGATAATATGAGTCATATGAGTTATACAAAAGTCACGTGATCAACTAACTGATCCCTAACACGAAGCCCTAAATGCACGAAACATTCCAATGTGCCATGCGCATGCGCCATATTTTGCCGTTTAAAATGACAAGTCGGCGGCAATTGAAATGTCACATTTTATCATAACATTGACAACATTGTTTCTTTCTGTATTACTTATGAATGAAATAAATTCGGGGTTTTAGCTGAAAGGGTATCATTTTGTCGCTCTGATTCTCTTAACATGACTGAATCTTGTGTTGTTATATATACAATTCAGCAATATACATTGTTTTTGTTGTGTTGCAAAATTGTAAAGGATTATTGTTGCATGGTGTTTTTTTATGAAGAGAATAAAACAAAATTGCTTGAAAAGGCAATCTCGTTTTCTTGCTCCTAATCCAACCTCTTTCAATAGGTTATGGGCCCAGAAAGTGGCTTAAAAGGAGCGAGGTTTGGTCTCTTAAAAGTGCGAAAATATTCCGTGTTGTGTCAGTTGTGAAAATAGTTACATTTTGTGTAAATTATAAGTATGCAGGCACAGGGAGGAAACTTTCAGCAGACCATCAAACCATTCGATGGAAATGGTTACATATACTGGAAATATAGAATTAAAATAGTACTGGAGCAGTATTCAGTGTTAGAAGGATCCACCAACAGATAGCACTTGTTGACTTCAAGAAGTGTGATGTAAAAGCCAGAAGTATTATCACACAATCTTTGGCTGATAATGTTTTAGAAACAATTATGGATAAACAAACTGCTAAAGAAATGTTTGAAGTATTGGAAAAGACTTATGTGAAAACTGGTATTGGAAGACAAGTAGATCTTCAGAAAAAGATAAGAAATTCAAAATTTTGTCCAAAGAAGCAGTCCCTTCGCGAGTATATAACTGAATTTGTATCAGAAAAATAAAGTAAAAAAGTGTAACCTAGTGTCAAATCAGAACAACAAGCTATCTTTCTTTGCAACCAATGATAAAGATGAAATCTCCGAGTGTTTATTTACATATAATGTAATTTCTTTTATTGTGGATTCAGGTGCTACAGATCATATCGTTAATGACAAGGTGCCTTTAATTGAAACAAAGAACATCTATTCAAGAATAGCAGTAGCAAAAAGAGGAGTAGAACTTGCGGCAAACTTGAGTGGAAATCTAGAATTGCAAACGCAAGAAGGAAGAGATGTATGTTTACAAAATGTTCTCGTATACAAAGACATTGAATACAATTTACTGTCAGTGGTGAAAATTCAGAAACATGGCTATAAAGTAATATTTGAAAAAGAAAATGTATTTATAGTAGATGGTAAATCCAACATAGTCGTAACGGGAAATCTAATTGGAAACTTTTATTTTATTAAATTTCAAATGGAGAACAAGAATTCAAGTCTAGTATGTGATAGTAATATTTTACATAGGCGAATGTGTCATTCTTCATACTTTCCAGCAGGAAAGGATTGTGATGTTTGTATTCGTGGAAAACTCACAAGAAAGTCTTTTAAAACTATACCTACAGAAAAGAAACCTAAAAGAATACTAGAAGTTATATCATCTGATGTAACAGGACCAGTTACCCCTTCAACTCATGATAATAACAGGTATTATGTATCATTCACTGATCATTTTTCTCATTTTACTGTTGTGTGCTTGATTAAACAGAAGTCAGAAGTATTTGACAAATTTAAAGAATATGAAGCGATGGTAAAAGCTAAATTTGGAAAAGGTATATGTAGACTTCGCTGTGATAATGGAGGTGAATATAGTTCAAAAGAGTTTAAGAAATAGAATTCAAATTGATTATACTATACCAAGAAATCCGGAGCAGAATGGCGTAAGTGAAAGATTAAACAGAACATTGATGAACAATGTCCGTTTTATGTTGTTGGATACAAATATGAGTAAAGAATTCTGGGGAGAAGCCATTAGAGCAGCAACGTATGTACTTAATAGAACACCCTCAAACTCTATTGATAATGGAAAATGTCCAGCAGATATTTGGTATGGTTATAAATGTCCAACTAATAATATAAGAGTATTCGGTTCTCTAGCTTATGCACATATATCAAAAGAAGACAGACAAGGAAAATTGGATCCAAGATCTAAACCAATGTTAATGGTGGGATACAGTCCATATGGTTATCGTTTGTGGGATATAGAAAGAAAGAAAATAATTACAGCATGTAGTGTAAAATTTGTTGAAGAAAGCAATTCTAACATATATGAAGACGTATCAATTATTGTACCTACACGCGAGTATCAAAAACAAAAACCTGAAGAAATAATTGAGCATCACGAAGAAACAGAAGAATTAATTATTGAGCATCAGCTAGAAACGGTAGACACATCGGAATCATGTGATGAAGAGAGCCCCGTTGTTCAAAGAAAAAGTGAAAGAACAAAGAAGCTACCAGCAATGTTTCGAGATTATGAAATGAGTAGTTATGTAGCAGCACTGTCAGAGGATGTTTACCATCAGAAATTCCTACGACATATGAAGAAGCTATAAAACATGGTTGGAATAAAGCTGTGCAAGAAGAACTCAAAGCTCATGAAGAAACTTGGGATATAGTACAAAGACCGGATAATATAAAAGTTATTGATTCTAAGTGGATATTCAGAAAGAAGACAGTTAATGGTCAAGAAATAAAGAAAGCAAGGCTTGTAGCACGAGGATTTCAACAAGAAAAGGATAATGAAAATGTTTATGCACCAGTGGCTAGAATGACAACGTTAAGAGTTTTGATAGCTCTCGCATCAGAAAGAAATCTTCACATTCATCAACTTGATGTAAAGTCAGCATTTCTGAAGAGTAATTTAAAAGAACCAGTCTATATGGAAATTCCTGAAGGTCTCAGCTATAAAAATAATACTGTTTGTAAACTGAAGAAAGCTCTATATGGTCTACATCAAAGTTCGAAGAATTGGAATGAGTGTCTTAATGAACATTTGTTGAAAATTAACTTGAAACGTTCACAAGTTGATCCATGTTTATATACCAGAAATGATATATATGTACTAATTTGGGTAGATGATATAATTTTGTTTTCATATTCCAAAGAAACTATTTATGAAATAAAAGAAAATCTGTCAAAGTATTTAGATATAAAAGATTTAACTCAGAATGATAAAATAACGTTTTGGGGAAAGAAATTGAAATACATGGCAATAATATTTACATTTCACAAAGAGAATTAATTAGAAAGGTTATTAATCATTTTGGAATGTCAGATTGTAAAACCAGTAAGTTACCTATTCAACATAAATTGAATTTGAAAAAGAATGAAAATTTTGATAGTAATTTACCATACAAACAATTGATTGGAAGTTTAATGTATCTAATGTTAGGTACAAGACCTGATTTATGTTTTGCTATATCTTATTTCAGTCAATTTCAGAATAATTATAATGTTGAACATTGGAAACATCTTAAAAATACTCTTAGATATTTAAAAGAAACTGAAAATTTATCACTAAAATTTGTAAAAAGTAGCAATCAGAAACAAAGCAATATGAGTGCTTTTGTAGATTCTGATTTTGCCAGTAATATCAATGACAGAAAGAGTGTTACTGGATATATAATTAAAATAAATAATAATTTAGTTTGCTGGAAATCTCAGAAGCATAGAACTGTGTCTGAGTAGTTGTGAATCAGAATACATTGCTTTAGCTTCGTGTATTTCAGAATGTTTGTTTTTGGAACAGTTGTTGACTACTGCAGATTTTTCTGAATTTGTTGTTCCCATTAGAATATTTGAAGACAAGTCATGCATAAAAATAGCGAACACATTAGAAACTAAAAGATCGAAGCATATAGATGTAAAACATCATTTCTTAAGGCAATTGGTAGAAGAGGGAAAAGTCAAATTATCTTATGTCAACACAATTGAAAACATTGCTGACATAATGACCAAGTCATTACCCCATGTAAGATTTGTTAGCTTAAGAGGAAATCTTAATCTCCTATAATCTAGTATTATTTTTGTATGTAATGTTTGCTGAATTGGAAGGGAGTGTTGTTATATATACAATTCAACCATATACATTGTTTTTGTTGTGTTGCAACATTGTAAAGGATTATTGTTGCATGGTGTTTTTTATGAAGAGAATAAAAAGTGCTTGAAAAGGCAATCTCGTTTTCTTGCTCCTAATCCAACCTCTTTCAATATCTTGACACCTTTTTTTCTTCGAGGGGAAATCAGTCATGGACACCTCTGGGATGCCAGGTACTGCCGTTTTTTTTTAATAGAATGTGGGCTCACCCAAATTGAACACATATACACTTTTGACACCTTTCACAGAAAGCAAAGGCTTGTGTCGTGAAAGAGGAAGATGGTCGACACCGAGGTTCGAACCCACGACCTTTGGATCGAAAGTCTACGACTGAACTGCTAGGCTACCAACCACTTCTAGAACTTAACCAGCTAAAGCCCATTTATACCAGCACATCAGTGCTGCAAAGCCTTGCATTCTTTTTCATCTCACAGGATAATTAATTAAAAAAAAAATTAATGAAATAATGCAGTGGTTGGTAGCCCAGCAGTTACAGACGGTGACTTTCAATCCAAAGGTTGTGGGTTCGAACCCCGGTGCCGACCATCTTCCTCTTTTACAACACAAGCCTTTGCTTTCTGTGAAAGATGTCAAAAGTGTTTGTGTTCACTTCGGGTGAGCACAGATTCATTTTTTATAAAAAAAACTGATTTGTTGTGTGACACAAAAAAGTGTCAAAGAAACTTAGTCACCTGTGACCATGCAGAACCTGTGCCTTTGAAACTAGTCGGGGTATTAAAATTGTGGATTAACAAATCAATTGTTTCATTTAAATATTTATTTAAATAAATCCGCCAAGAATGCACATTCAGTTCGTTAATTTAATTAATTTTAATTTATTTGAATAAAAAAACTGCAATAGGTACACAAATAGATTCAAACAACTTGTTTGAAGTTATGTGCCTATCGTCAGAGTGCAGGATCTCGGTAAAGATAATTAAGACAAAATAAGTGCTGCTTCTTCCATGTCCCTTATTCCTATCCCTCACTCTTTTCCTTCTTCCCATTATTCCCAGCTGAGCCTACACAAATTGTTACATAAGTTTTTTTTTGTTTTTTTTTCCTTTTTCTGTTGTTTGTCTTACTTTCAACCCGCTCGCTGTTAATGTCTATGTATATACTTTACTGGTGTTTTTATTGTCCATACTATTTGTGTAATTGTTTGTTATAATATCACTGTTTGTATATTTGTTTAATAAAATAAAAATAGGTAGATGAGCGTAGAGCCCAAATCTTGACATCTAACCAAGGATCAGGAGCATAAGATACTCAGCTTTAAAAATAAGTCTTAGGAGTATATTGAATGTCAATCAATCATACAAATGGTGCTGAGCACTCTATCATATGGAAGAGTGGGTGATCCTGGCTGGTTCATGTTCCATTTATTACTAAAGAATTTTGGAGCAACAGCTATAATTTCAGGATTTGGGTTGCCACTGAGAGCAGTAAGGAATGTATTAAAGGAGTGCTTTCTGTTATATTTTGATCAATAAATGGGTATCTTTCAATGATAAATGACAAAAAGAATGCAGTTTTCATGCCCACAGTGGACTTCCGTTTGTTGAGAAGGCCTTCTTAGCATAAAAACTGCATTCTTTTTCAACATTGAGTTCAGATAAAATTCATGTAGTACATAGGTACCTAAATTATGATGTAAAAAAAATTAATAAAAAACATGGTTGGGTTTGGAATAGAAATAAAAATTAATTAAAATAAGAGGCCACACACATACTCCAAGAATCTGATGACAGTGGCGAATCAACTATCCCACCAACAATCTCAGAGATTAAAGCCACTTAAAAAGTCTTAAGAATGGAAAAGCTCCAGGAATAGATAACATTCCAGCTGAGCTATTCTCAAAGCCTTGCTTAGGAGCAGGGCCCCCACATGGCCGGTGCTACCGATGCTACAGCAACGGGGCCCACAAGGACGGGGGGAAAGTAAAAATGTAGAACATTTTTTATAAATCATAGAAAGAAAACAATAATTAAATCACTAGGACTAGATTTATGAGTATCAATGATTCAATGAAATATTACAATATCAGAGTAATATAAATTGGTTCATTGGATATCTAACACCTGCATCAAGCCATTGTAATATTGTAATGTCATTATAATATTCTCAATGATCAAAGCCAGAAAAATGTAGCTTTCCTTCTTTCAATAAATTATCAGATCTCAGAAACACTACAATGCATCATATAACCATGCTTTATAACGTAACCACTAATTTCCTCCGACAGAAGCAAACAAAAAGAATTAATTAATTCAATAATTTATTTACCAGTATTTAAAATAAATTTACGATGATAATATAAATACTGTCTAAACTTTTAAAGTAACAGTGAATTCTATCTCTTCGAATTGTATTCCATGTACTTCCTTCAAATGGTTTCGCAATTGTATCTGTTGCTTAAATGTATTCTTGCAACCATCTTGCAGACATCGAAGATAGGAGTTCTCATAATATCTAATGCTTAATTGAGGGTGTTTCATTCTCAAATACTTGTTCAAATTGGATTAATTAGTATATTTCTTCAAACAAACACTGCACTGATACTTCATTGTAACTGCAAAAATTTAAGGAAAACATGAGTAAATATATTTCATTATTATGCATAGGATGAAACTTTACGGAGTTAAGTAAATCATAATTCTTATATACCTTGAGTGTTTACTATATAGGCACAATTCACGATAGGTAAATAAAACAATGTTCATAAAGCGAAGAAACAATCTACACTCTTACAGCACATGCTAAGCGAAACTCTTAAAACCACACGACAGGGATAGTTTACAACCATTGTATCACACATTCCACAATCTTATTGTTTATTAAAAAAATTGTAGCTTGGTTATCAGATTATAAATGTATAATAAAAAGAGTCAGTGTCTCACAAAAATAAATATATAAAGCAAAAAGAGTCAATATCTCACAACACAATTAACATCTCATAAAGAGTAAACAATTTAATGGAGTCTAAGTATATCTCGCAAAAGGTCACCAAAAAGAGTTAACCCAAAAATAAATATAAAAAACAGAATTAAAGAGTCAATATCTCACAACACAATTAACATCTCAGAAAGAGTAAACAATTTAATGGAGTCTAAGTATATCTCGCAAAAGGTAACCAAAAAGAGTTAACACAAAAATAAATATAAAAAATAGAAAGAGTCATATCTCGTGATCTCAAAAAGAGTAAATAATTTAAAGAGTCAAAAATCTCAAAAAGAGTGATTAGAATCAATATTTTTATTTTTGTGAATATTAATATACGAGATATAGCTCCTAAATCTATCAAAACAAACTTTTTAAGAAGTGGAAACGCACAAGTACCTATATAATAGCCGCCAAATTTATCGACTACAACACTGTCAAATGGAAAATTTCTAAAGATATTCTTTTTAAATTGGTGCCAAAATTTCTACAAATAAGCAACCAATGGAGAGGCTATTTATATCTAGGTACCTTCTGACGTCATATATTTCCTTGCCATAACAATAATTTAAAAAAATAAATAAAATGAATTTACACAGTATGGCAACACTAACAATGTCGCGGTAGTGGGAGGGCTACCGTTTTGGTTGTCAAAATATTGGAATGTTTCGTGCATTTAGGGCTTCGTGATCCAAACGCGGTTAATATCCAGTGTTGCCAACGGATTTTGGCCGATGTCGCCGATTTTCAAAAAAAAGTAGCCCAAGTCACCGAACTGAAAATTTGGTAGCCCAAAGAGTCGCCCAACTGAAAATTTGGTAGCCTAAATGGCGACCGGTCGCCATTTAGATTTTTTCGTCGCCAATTCTCGTTCAGAGTAGCCCAAATGGCGATAAATCGCCCACGTTGGCAACACTGTTAATGTCAGGACCATGCGCAGTAGCATTTTATTTCTCTGATTATTACTACTCGAAGATAAAAGTCTATGATTCGTACTCACCCCCCCCCCATCCCTTCGAGTAAATGACACCATAGAATAAGTACTATAAAATGACACTTCTATGTAAAACCTCCGTGAATCCCCTCGCTAAAGTTGGCTAAAGTAAGCGAGTAGTACGTATCGAATACTCGTAGATTTTTATGTGGGAATACTCTTTACCACCTCTTTACTTCGTTGACTACCTTTTCCGATGATTAGTGAAGTCAACCATTAGGGATGGGCAAATGAAAAAAATATATCGATATATATATATCGTTTCGATAGTTTTAAAAAGTATCGATGTATGAAGAGGACAAAATATCGATATTTCGATATTAAAAAAATATCGATTCCGATATTCAGAAATAAAAATCGAATATCGATATTTCCAGATTAAAAAAATCGACGAAAAATATCGATTATTTTCTAAAAAAATATCGATATTTTTATATATCGATATTTTTTGCCCATCCCTATCAACCATTCAAAGTCTCAGTTAGAAAAGGAATAAGGGTGAATTATCAAGCCGCATATTTGAAGTGGAATCGCAGATGAACGAATCCGTTATGAGCAATAGTGAAACATTAAAACGAGAGGAAGAAGTTTGTAAATTCGGAAAACAAAACCCAATAGTTATGACAGATATCAAAGTGCCAGAAGAAAAGTTAAGAGTGTCGGAAGGAAATAATTCTGATACTGAATATGCGATTCAAGAATATACCAAAAATAACAAGAAGCTATATGAGCCTTATTTTGATAAATTAAAAAATGATTTTAACACTTTTTTGACAAGTATGATGAATGTGCAAGAAAATCTAACAGTGGATCTCGAATCAAAGCAATTCGTAATTGATACTTTAAATCAGAATGTGTTATTACAAAATTTATTAAAAGATAAAGATTTGGTCATTGGCAAAAAGTCTGCAGAACTGGAAGAAAGTATGGCATATTTAGCAGAAATGAAAAAAGATATTTTGAAATATAATATTGAGAGAAAACTTGCGGAAGAAGAAAAATTGTCTTTATTGACAAAAAATGAAGGGCTTAGCAAACTTCTAAATGAAAAAGATACAGAAATTACAAATAAAATTACCGAAATCGGTTTATTGAAATCTAACCATCGCAGTACTTTGAGGTAAATAAAAGAACATTTCAAATATCTGATAATAATTAGGTATTCAAATTTGTGGATTTTATAATGTGTTTATTAATAATTTATTTACCTAACAGTTTACAGCTTGAAATTGAAAAGTTGAAACAAGATATTCTGAGGAGAGATGAAAGTATCCTTGATTTAAAAAATCAGTTGACGTCTACTGGTAATAAGTTGAATGGCGTTACCAATCAATTAATTGAACTGTCTGGCTTAAAATCTGTCAACACTATACTGGAAGTATGTATTATTTTCAATTATCTAATTCAATCTTATCTTTGTTGCCTCTATAATTTAACAATTGTGATTTTTTTTTTAGAATAAAGTAGCTGATCTTCAAAAAGAATTAAACACTCTTTTACGATCAAGCTCTAAATTGCGCACTGATCATCTTCATTTGAAACGGCAAAGTCTTCATGATCTACATCGTAATTTGTCTTCAATCATTGGTAACTAAAATTTACAGTTTCGTCTGTTCTTTTTTTCAGGAGCATTTTTTTATGTTACGAAATTCTTTTGATTTACGTTTTGACAACCCATTTAAGGCTATATGCCAAAACTAGTAAAAATGCATTAGAAAAAATACACTTTCAACAACTTTCAGTCATCAGAAATGAAAAAAACGACTGTCAGTACGATACGTGAAAGTTGTCCATTCAACCATTCGGCCACCAACCACTTATAAATAATTTTTAAATATATTTAGTATGCATATTTTAAATGGTTATAAAATGGTATTCGTAACATAATAATGCTGGCAACAATATTTTAAGATTGTTTTTCATTTAAGGGTTTCATTTGTCACACACAATAAGTACCTAATGGTGTTTTCATCAATTCCAGATGAAGATAATGATACTTCTGATAAAAGTGAGAACACTGTTAAAGAGTTGAAAACTACACGTAAGATGTTGGAAGAAAAAATCATTGAAGTCAACACATTGCATTCGGAAACATTTGAAAAAAACAGTAAAAAATCTGATGAAAATGAACACGTTGATAATAATATGCTGATCAAAGTACAGGTACCTATCCTACATTTCTTGAATCATCTATATGCCATTATTCATGATAACAGGTGTTGAGTATGTATCGTAAAGAACATTTTATTTAATAAAGTTCAATTTTTAGGTTCAATGCGATGTGGAGCATGAACAAATTAGAGTGGAATGTGAAAGTGGAATAGCAGCATTGAAGGAGCAGCTAAATGTGACGGAAAAAGAGTGTGAGAAATTGAAAGCCAAGTATGATGAGTTTGAGGCTCTGTTCTTTGGCTGCATTGAAAGTTATAACGAATTGTCTTCTGAAAAATTTTTGTTAGAGGTAAGTTTGCCCAGCTTAGTCATGCTAATTTTAGTTTTGCTTTTTTATTCTTCTGCTTTCAACTTGGTGTGGCCAATCAACTTTAGTCATAGACAGATGTTCTTTCCCTTGTAATTTTTTAACAATCTGTACATTGCGAGAACCTATTCGTAATTCTGACACGACAAATCTCCCAATTTATGCGCATTTCTCTGAAATCCAGATTTTGGTTTCCCAACAGTGCATCTTTTGTCACATGGGGCCGTACATTAATCACGTGAGTTCAAAAGGGGGAACGGGGTATGTTAAAATATCACATAGGTGGAGGGGGTCAAGTAAGAAAATCACAGGGGTCAGTGCATTTATTTTTGTTAACAAATTTAATGAAAAGTGGTTCCACTTTCAAAAATTAAAAATGACGATAATAAAAGCATAACTGTTCATTCTTTATACTAAAAAAGTACACATTATTTCAGGGGGGGGGGGGGTTGGTTCTGAAACCAACTCACCAAGTATCATCGGGGAGGGGGGTCTAAAAAGTTGTAAAAAAATATCACATGATTAATGGACAACTTCCATCTCACAATGACCCTGATTTTACTTCTTTGTCAGAAATCCACATGTGGTCTCCCAAAAGTGGCTTTTATTTCCCATCCAACAATTCTATCTCTTGAGAGCTTTCCTATCAATGTGTCTCGAAGTTTTATTTCCTGAGTCAAATAGAGTTGAATGGAATTCAATGGAACAAAGTTTTGTACATCTGTGATAGGAATATTATTATAAATTAATTGAAGGCTTGTCTCACTGTTGTGTCCATCTCTGACAGTATGTCCACCTTCTATATTTTACAGGCAGAAATAAAGAATCTACAAGAACAAATAAAAGATGAAAAAGAGCTGAAAATATTGCCTCCTGGATGTGCAATTCGGAAGAAAAGAGAGAGTGTGCATGATTATAACAGGGGGCTTTTTTTCTCCACAACTGATACCTTGTGTAAGTATACGTGTATCTAAGTCTGGTTGGTACCCCAGCGATTCAGTCGATGGCTTTTGTATGTACGGTAATTATTCATGCATAATATGTCTTCTTTCTTTACAGCTGACAAGTTGACATCAGCAGAAATAGCAGCTCCGTGTGTAGAATGTAAAAAGTGAAGAACTGTAAGTATCAGAAGCAACTCATCCAGTATTATCATATATGGTATTTGTCTGAACATAATGCACTATTTATTATTTATTTTCGTTATTTATCCACCATTTCATTTCTGTAAAATGTGCTTCGAAGTGTAGGGAAGTCAATACTGTAGTACGCCTAGGCACCTAGGTTTCCACATGTTAACATATCTTATGCAATTTTTTCATTATTTTAAAATGGCCACAGTGTATAATTAATTATTAAAGTCTTACCTTCAATGCTAAGTAAATATCATGACCAAGAAACAAGTACATAGAATGATTACACTACACAATTATGGATATCCTGCAGATACAAATTATTATTTGTAATGATTTAGTTGGGTTAGGTTGGTTTAGCTTAGTTAGAATTTTTTTGCTCTCTGCTTTGCCTAACATATTATGTAGGTACAATGGATGGTATATTTGGGGAAAAGAATCTAGACATACCTAGAATGTTGGGTACCAATCAAGGCAATAAAGATGAGACATCAATAAAAATAGATATTGATATGACAGCAGTCGCAGTCTATAAATTTGATTGTGCTCCAAAAAATTCCAACAGATGGCTCTATATCTCATTGTTTATTAAAAGCTATTTCTCCCCAAAAAAATTGCAGGTTTTTTCAAAATTCCTCGAAAAAGTGGTTATTCCTACGCAATTTCTTTGATGTCTATGGTTTACAAAAAATAAGCGTGTATGTATATGACAATGTGGTGACAATACTCTGTCAATTATTAAAATGGGTGTTTTTGGGGCTCTGTATAAAAATTATTTCTAAAATAGTGAAAAATAACAATATTGTACATACAAAAGCCATGAGATATAACTTTGGCTCGTGTGAGAAACAAGGGCCTAAAGATTAGAACCCTGAATGTCCACACTCTGAGTGCGGGCAGGGGGCTTGTTGCTGCCAAGTGTGCGGGAGACTATGGATTGGATATCCTGGGGCTGAGCGAGGCACGCAATGTCCCAATTAAGCGAATTTCACATTTTTTTTTGGTAGCTCCAAAGATGTGGTATTAGGAGGAATGAATTCCTGCAGGTATATTTTGTAGATTGTCTCCACAATTGTCAATAAGCAGCAAAATTTTTCGTTGTTTAATTATAAATTTAGGTCCCAACTAGTAAGCCAATTTCGAAACATTTCAGAAGTCATCCATGCATTTTTGTTTGCATGGTACTCCACGGGTAAACCCTCCATCCTTAACCCCTTAAAGCATCGAGGTCTAGCACTTTTTCCTATGATCAGTAGCTTTCTTTTATCAGTACCTGACATATTTGTACAGCGTAACAAAGTGCGGTCCATCGCCTTTTTATAATCAGATAGTGCTATGTGTTTATAGTAGAGATGCAACGGATATCCGGAAACTATCCGGTATCCGGCCTATCCGGCGCCTAAATGCTATACGGCCGAATACTGGATAACTAGCACCTATCCGGCCGGATACCGGATAGTAAAAAAAAGATATTTTTGGATAACAAATACACCTTGAAATCACAAGAAAAATGTCTCCAACTTAGAAAATTGATTAGCAAACATACTGCAATAAGGGTAAATTATGGAGAATGAATATAAAGAGGTAGCAAGCGGCTTCGCTTGTCTCCGTAAATAAGGAAAGTTTTATGAAATTACGTTTAGTCATATCATTCTGCTGAAAGATGCAGATAGATTCCGCGATTTTTGGAACAATAACGTTCCGGCAACGGAGTCAGTCCAATTATTTGGTATAGGTATGCCGCCTACGTAAGCGTAATTCATGCGTTGTACCCACGGTAATGCCCGGGCTCTACTAAAGACTTCTTCAGTATTCAGCGAATTTAATTAATTTCGAAAAAAAAACACTCATACTTTAATGGGAGCGCTGTTCTTCCTCCCATCAGGGTCCAGAAGACGAGAAAGACCCTCTCATACCGAGAAGGTCTTCCTCGTGTTCCGCTCCTTCGAAGCAGAGCTAATGAATCTGAACATGGTGTGTGAGGAGGTCATAAACAATGCGCGAGATTTAGCGCAATGGAGAGGTCTTGTTGCCTCTCTGTGCCCCTAAGTAGAGCATAAAGGGAGTTTGGGTTGGATTGGATATTAAGGGAGCCGTAAACCTAAACAGATTGGGAACCTCTGCACTAATGCTATCCTGGCTACAACCTTGGTTCCGAGGGTAAATATTAAAAATCTAAACGCTCTAATCATAGGAAAAAAATATTATTACACCACACTAATCCTGACTATCTAATGCGGTTGATGGTTTTTTCGACAATGTTCCCATTAATCCCATATTGATGCACCAACTAACCAGATACATACGCCGGATATCCGGTATTCAGTTGCTTAGTTGGCCGAATATCCGGTATCCGACAAAATTGCTATCCGTTTCATCTCTAGTTTATAGCATTAGGATCCATCTGGCATAGCACGATAATAGAGGCCGGTTTCATCAGCATTGTAAATGTCTAGGAATAGGAATCTTAAATTCATTGTCCCAATTAGGCGGAATGTTATCCCAATTAAACATATCAATTTACTATTGGTTTGGTTTCTGTTCTTTGAAATTTGTCCCAATTAAGCGGAATCGACTGTATTCTCATTCCTTTCCTTCCATACCACTAAAAAAGAACATTTTCACCATCTGCACAAATATTATGCTATTTTTTAAGTGCGGCTGGATACTTGAAATACTTATTTTATTTTTGTGAAACCTATTTATTTACAGTAAAATTATCACCACTCACCATAACAGCTTTCGCTTTTGCGATGAATGATGACATGATCAACAAAAAAACATAATTCTTTGAAGATTTTCTATATCATTCATCAAAGAATAATATAAAAACAGCGGAGACGCATTGTGTTACAAATCAAAATTTCCAAACTCGTATCTTATGGTAATATTCTGATTTTGCATTTTTTTTTTATTTTCAGATTATAGAGCAGTATACCAAAGAAAACGAAATATTAAAATTGAAACTGATCAATTTCAAACAATACGTTATAAATTTGAAAGTTGCCCTACGAAAGTAACTTTAATCTACTTGATTTCATATCCATCTTTTTTAATTCCAATTGTAAATAGTATCATAATATCACCGATAAATAGAGACTGGAAAATAGCCGTGTTATTTTTTTGTGAATTACGGTGTTATTTCTGGTCTAAAACAGGGAAATTCGTTTTATTTTTCCAACATAAATTTGATTAAAATGAAGGTAGATGTAATAGCAAGACAAAGAATAATAGCAATATTTAGAATTTGTAGAGAAAAAAATGAAAATATCTGATAAACAAAAAAAGATCAAATAAAAATAATTATTGTTTGTCATTTTAAGCTATTCAAACAACTTTCAAATAATTTTCACTTTGATTATTTTTACAAAATCACATTATTTCTATAAATTAGCCTCGAAATTCGCATTATTTGCGCAAAAACTTTCCAGTCGCTACCCATAAAATAAATAATTGTAATAATTTCAAATCAATCAAATCAAACCAAATAATTGTGATTATTTTTTTTTAATATTCAATTCAAGTAAAGTTTAATTTTATCCAATTATAAAAAAAATTCTTGCACAATTTTTATTTTTTCATCATTAGCTTTTTAAATCATGTTGAAAAAGAGAAAATTTAAAAATGTCTCTTAATTTATATATTATTTTAAAATGATTTTTTAAGAATTAAAATGTCATCAAAACATCTTTTGTAATTTTTACAATATTTTGAGTTCAATATCAAAACATTAACCTTATCCATTTCCATTGTAAGTCACCTAGGTTAAGTGTTTGTATAAAGATCCTATGAATGGATGAAAATGTTTAAAATACCTATATTTATTTAAAAAATCAATGGAAAATCTTCAAATGACATTGAGGCGAAAAAAAATATTTTTCTACAAATTTCATCAATAAATTCAGAAAGTCTTCATATTACATCTAATTAGTTGTAGGTAATAGTTACTAGTGCCTGAAAGAGTTTTTAGGTAAATACTTTATTTTGTCAATAAGATACTTTAAGAATTACGAAGTTGCCTGTCAGCAATGTTCGTAGAGTTAATGATGCAAGAGGTTTCGTCACCAAAATGAGATTATTTTTTTAATAAATAAATTTTATATTTTATCTTTTAGTAAAGACATTATTATTTACTTTTGTTTATTACTATTATTTTTTTCTTAGGTATTATGCTTTTTTGTAAGATGATTGGTTGGTTACATGATTTGATTTGAAGTAGTATTGCCCCAGAACAGACGTTGTCTAATGGGGCAGTAAATTCCAATAATTATATATGTAAACTGTTTGTTAAGTGTAATTGATAATGGAAATAAATAAAAATCTTGAACAGTTTTGTACAGTAGGTATATAATTTCATATTGTATCCTTTTATGTATCCATAATCATTTTTTCATTACTACTTTTAAAGAAAAAACAAAATAAAAAATATCTTTGTATGTTTCAAAATGTCTAATTTCTGTGTATAAAATTAATTATATTTTTGAAAAGATTTTTTTTGTTTTTCAAAATAATTAGGTATGAGTCTCCTGTGAACATTTGGGATGTGAATCTACAAAACTGGCTACAATAATACAATTGAAAAAAAAAGCAAAAAATCATTTCATTTCTTAAGTGGTTAAGTCAGTGTTGTGTTGATTTTTGGATATTGGCAGTTGTATTTCGTTAGTTGATAATTGTTTTTCTAAATTGGAAATAAGATTTATCACGTTCAGAAAGTTTTGATCTTGGAGTGCTTTGAGAAGTCAGAGAACAAAAGAATTTTAAATGGTTAGAGTATAAGTGAGGTTATAGTAATATTATTATGTTGTAGATTCTTAAGTTTATCTATTAATATAAAGGAAAGTGCCTGACTGACATACTCACTCATCAACGCACAGCCTAAACGGATAATCGTAGAGAAGTGAAATTTGGAAAGCAGGTAGGTTTTAATACAAAACCTTCCACTAAGAAAGGATTTTTGAAAATTCCACTCCTAAGGGGGTGAAAAATAGGATTGAATGTTTTTAAATGTATCTCAGAAACTAGACATGGTACGAACTTGATTTGGCATATGAATTCTCCTATAGAAATGAGTAGTAGGTTGCCTGGCCATTTTGTTCCTGATTTTTACTAAAAGGGATGAAAGAGAGATGATTTTTAAATGGCTCCTAACAAGTTTAACTGGTTTTATCGAAATATCAAAAAAAAAATGTGTTTTCAGAAAGAGTCAAATTTAATTATTCCGTTAAAAGTAAAAAATATTTAGGGTGCGGGGTAGGTATCCCTCTGTTTTTCAAGCTGAGGTTTATGCCATTCAAATATGCGCAATGTTAAACCTACAGAAAAATTACTCAGGACAAATAATTTACATCAACTCAGACAGCAGAGCCTCTTTGCTGGCCTTGGCATAAGCCACGGTCAGCTCGAGGCTAGTGGAAAGATGTACTAAACACCCTAGGAAACAGAAATAGGGTAATCTTTTAATAAAATAAATAAAAAAAAAAAAAAATCTACATTGGGTACCGGGACACGAAGGTATCGAGGGCAATGAGAAGGCCGACGAACCTGCAAGGGCCGGAGCTGCGAGGAATTTCTGCGGACCTGAGCCATTCTTTAGTATTCCTCAAAGTACCATACGCAAAACTTTAGCGGACATTTACCATGAACACTTAATAAAACTCTGGAATGAAACCCAAACCAACCTGTTCATCATCACCAGATCCCTAACGGGGCACTGTAGGCTTGACAAGCACATGTCCACCATCGGGATCCTGGACTCTGACATTTGCAGGATGTGTGGGGAGTCACTAGAGACCCCCATGCACCTTCTCTGTGAATGCCTACCAATGATGCAAAACAGACATAAAAACCTGGGTTACACACTCTAAATATTAAAGGAATAAAAATAATCTTCTATATTATAAAAATGGAGACCTATTTTGCGTGGTCATAGCATCATGCCTGAACGGCTGGACCAATATCGCTAATTCTTTTTTTGTCGTGTTTGCTTTTGTCACTAGAAGGTATTTATGATATAAATTAGACATTCAAACTTAAGACCAGACCAACACCACCTATATAAGAAGGCCTTAGCACTGGCGGCCATTTTTCCTCTCGCGTCACCAGGCTGCCGGCGTGTAGACACCTTACCTTACCTACCTTTCGTGTGGCTTTGGTGTTATTACTCCGCCAGTCCAGGCTGCGTCAATTTTATCTTAAGCACCTTAAAGTCTTGGGTTCAGCGCTGCAAGCCAGGTCACTGCCTCGTGGATGTCATGGAGGCTTCCTTCGAACCTTTTTGTTCGGCACTCCGTCACCAAATGTTTCACTGTCTGCGTTGCTCCACACTCACAGTTTGGACTTTCTCGTTTCCCCCACCTCCAGAGTAGTTGCAGCACCCGTGCTCCGTTCTCACCCTGTTCTGCTGCACCCAGATCCTGCGTGGGAGGTCACTTCCTGGTACCATGGCTGTGGGGTCTGTTTTAAGATGTTTGTTAACAATATCTGTTGCCATACATCTTTCCCTCCATTCATTTTCCAGGCTGAAGTTTTCAGTTTCAACTGTCCATAAAGGTTTTCGAGATTTTAGTCTCTTGTGAGGTGGGTGAAAAACATTTTCAAAGGCAGGCAGTCGGGAATTGGTCTGAATTTTAAGTTTATTCACCAAACTGGTTGTGAAGCCTTTCGACATTCGACCGCCGCGTTTGTGCTGGTTCGTTTCACGCATGTTAAATAGTCTTAAATCTCTTTCAATTCCAATTTATCTCTTTGTTTGTTTTTATCTTAATCTCTTTCTTAATTGCATTACTCACAGGGGACGCGTCACAGGAGGCGTGTAGACAGATATCATAGCGTACAGGTAATGGGCCTCACGATGTGACGTAGCACTAAGGCCTTCTTATATAGGTGGTGTTGGACCAGACCAACAACAGCAAATCAATGTGAAAGCTATAAATTAAAATGTTTAAAAAACATTTGTAGCTTAAAAAATCCCCTAAGCAGATAGAATTGAGTATTTTAAAGATCACTAATTTCATTGCTTTTCGAGACCTGAACATTTTTTTATTCATATCCAGAAATATAAAAATTGATATCAAATGACGTCACTGCATGGTGCAAAAAAAGTTATTCGAGCTATTTTTTGGAATTCTAATAGGACAATGTCTGTCAAGTTAGCAAAATATGGTGATTTTTAAGTTTGCGGGCTGATTCTTATTAGAAACACATATTTAATTCAAATGCAGATTGATAATGACAAAAATATAATAAAAAATATAGTAGGTAATTAGGTTTTTTAATGGAAATTTTAGAATGTAAATTTTAAAAAAAATATTCAGATTTCGCAGACAAACGTGAGATGGTTGGTAGTCCAGTGGTATCAATCGCCATCTTTCATGCGCACAGCGTAGATATTGGAGGTCGTAGGTTCAAATCCCGGCCAATTATATTATCTATGATCCCGGCTGTGCCGACCATTTCCGCTTTCACGACACAACTCTTTGGTTAGTGTGAAAGATATTACTTATTCTCAACACTTAAAAACTTTTCGTTCACACAAAAAGAACGACATGGCTACCCGAATAATTTGAACGCGGTAGTCGAGGGGGCGATTTGTTTCATGTAATTATTGACCAACGGCGACATGATTCGCGACAAAAAGTTAAACGTAAAACAAAAAGTATTTTAAGTTTTAAACTATGATAAAATAGACATACCTTTTCATTTTGATGTTTTTTTTTCTTAATAGGGCAGTTTCAAACAAAACGAAGCGCTATCATACGTCACAATTTCCCTCCAATTTATTCATACGTAAACAATACATCTATGGCTTATTTTTACTTTTAAGGAATAATAAATTAATCGATGTAGTTATTTAATTTAAAAAAATCGATAAGATAATATTTTTATTTGTTAAAATAAATACTAAAATTCGCCTATTTAATGATAATCATTTTATTTGTATATGGTTAATATTCATTCTTATAACATCATGGAACTTTTTCACAAAGGCAACACCAATGAGAAAACGGAGAAGTTTAGTGATGTCAAAGACGGGTAAATTTTTTAGGGTAGCCTAGTATGTACAGGGAACCAGATTCGCGCTAAAAATTCAAATGGCGTCAACAATTCAAATGCGCCTAAAATTCAAATATATTCGGTTTGCAGAGGTAAAATGGAGTCGGGGGTGTGTGTGAAGATGTATGGCGGGCTCTGCCCCCCAAACCCCCCTAAATAATTATGTTCTAACCTAACCTAATCTATTTTCATGACTAAGTCATGAAAATAGGCTAACGAACCTATTTTTTATGAATTGGGCTCAGCCAAAGTGAACACAAATACACTTTAGACATCTTTCACAGAAAAAAACGGATAAATAGAAAAAAAAAAAACGAAAAAAAAGGTCCGCCCGCACCGGGATTCGAACCAAAAACCATCAATACCAACGGCGGCGACTATAACCGTAGAACCATTGTGAACTTGCTAGCGGTGCCGAAAAACTATAATATCTACTGTTAGTGTCGCGCATGCGCACTTTATGCAAGGATTCTATTGGTGCGAATCTGGTTCCCCGTACATACTAGGTTACCCAATTTTTTATACCGGCATATACTTCGAGTAAACTAACCGGTGTTCAGTACCGGGCATACCGGAACAGTACCCATAGAGACCTTCCCAAATGAAATTAAGCGATTTTGTCGGTTTTGTTACTTGCAAAGGGTATTTTCTATTTTTTTTTTCCAAAAAATAAAAGTCCTCATATCTTTAACAATTTGATATTATACCAACTAGTTTATGTGATAATTTCATTTAGAAAAAAGATATCGATTGACTTAAAATATCAAATGAATAATAACAAACTGTGTTTACTTCAATTTTAGTAAAAGTTAAGTAAACAAAGTTTGTTATTATTCATTTGATTAAAATGGAACTTCACAAAGTATCCACAGAAACAATCTCAAAAAAATTGACTTAAAATATTTCATTTTTATTTTCAATTAATAGTCATTAAGATACACTGTACGGTTAATAAATATACCGGCATACAGAGCAGTATAAAATTTACTTCCAATGGCCGAAATCAGCTATCTGGAACACAGCCGGTTCGGTATACCGAAAACAAAAGTAAAGGGTATTGCTTATTCACCATACCGACATCACTAGTTGAAACCATAGACAATATGAAAAGTTTTCAACAACAACAACTTGAAACCTGCGCTTCGTTTTGTTTGAAACTTCCCAGATATCAAGAAAAAAAAACATCAAAATGAAAAGGTATGTCTTTCTTTCATAGTTTAAAACCTAAAATACTTCTTGTTTTACTGTTATATTAACTTTTTGACGCGAATCATGTCGCCGTTCGTCAATAATTACATGAAACAAATCGCCCCCAACTACGGCGTTCAAATATTTCGATTAGCCATGTCGTTCTTTTTGTGTGAACGAAAAGTTTTTAAGAGTTGAGAAGAAGTTGTCGTGTATTTGTTATATAGGTATTTTGAAATAGAATACTGGTGCTATGTAATTCATAATCAAATAATTTAAAGCAATACTGAACTAATCTAGTATTTTGTATGTACTTTCTTTCTTTCCATAAATATAATATGCTGGGATTATGTGAAAACCAAAATAAACGTTTACAGGTAAACTTCTGTCTGTGTCAATACTGTTTTTAAGCGTGATGAGCTTCAACAAGATGATTTCCAATGGATGCCCTTAAAATCTCCTCTATTAACTTTTGCGGAAAGCATTGTACCCATTTGAGTATCTATTGGTACCATTTCTTTTTATGATGACATTCTCTAAAACGAATTATGTACACAGAACAATATTACCCTATTACATAGGGTTGTGTCTTGGTTGTGTCATGGGTTTCAGGCATGTAATTGGTTGTTAATTGCACAATAATGTTCGGCCAAACCTCAAACATTATGTCGAAAAATACAAAAATATACTTCTACATAGACTTCCGACAGGTTTAAATGGGATTATTGGAATCACGATTATTAATAAAATAAGTTATGACTTATTAACATTCAAGCATTTTTTTATATTATTTATATTTTAAAATGTTTTGGTTCTAGTTTTCATTTATTATATTATACCGCTGGCAATATTATAGCCGTCACTCATTTTGCCCATTATTTTGACGTGATGTTGACGAAGCCGGCAAGTGGGCAAAATTGATTAATACTAAGTGAATACTACCGTAGTAAATTGTAATCTGTGCCGAAAAGCAAAGAGAATATAATACCTTACGGATACCGAAAAGTTACGAAAATGGGGCTTTGTTTGTGTTTGTCATTTGCTTTAAAGAACTTGAAAGTTGACGGTGTCATTTCGCCGGTAAATTTAATTACCTATTCGCTAGTAACTTCGTCGAGTTTATTCAAGTATTTTTTATGCGATTCGCGTGCTAAATTAAGTTATTTTCTTGTTAAAATGTTGAAAGTTAGACCTCAGAGTTCTGTAAGTTTACTAGGTACAATAACATTATTGCATTTTTGATAGATTTTGTCAATCGACAAAATTTCGTTTTTATACTTACAGTTTTGTGTTAGTTTATTCATTTTTTTTTATTTGAAACGGTAATTAATTATTAAGTTTGCGTGCTGACTCGATTTTTCACGATTTTTTTTATATGAAACAAATACCTACCTATCAACTTTATATCCAATCCAAACTCCTTTATATCCAATCCAAACTCCCTTTAGACCCCACTTAGGGGCATAGGGAGGCAACAAGAGCTCTCCATTGCGCTCGATCTTGCGCAACGGTGATGACCTCCTCCCACACCAGATTCCTCAGCTCTGCCTCGAAGGAGCGGAACACAGTATGAGAGGGTCTTCCTCGTCTCCGGGACCCTGATGGGAGGAAGAACAGCGTTCTCCTCGGCCAACTGTCATTCGGCATCCTTAACACATGTCCCAGCCAAGTCCATCTCCTCCACATAATAGTAGAGGTGATGGGCTCACGCTGGGTGCGCCGGCGTATAGCGTCGTTCGTGATGCGGTGGTACCATCTTATACCCAAAATTCTCCTGAGGCACTTCGTTTTGAATGCAGATACTTTTTGTGCCTGGGCCAGAGTCACACCCATACAGGAACTTTATATATAGATTGGTAAATATTATGCATGTTATGGATTAATTTGATAACATATATCTCTAACTCCCTTTACACCCCACTTAGGGGCATAGAGAGGCAACAAGAGCTCTCCATTGCACTCGATTTTTCGCAATGTTTCTGACCTCCTACCACACCATGTCCAGATCAACTCTGCTTGAAAGGAGCGAAACACGGTATGAGGGGGTCTTCCTCGTATTCGGGACCCTTATGGGAGGAAGAACAACACTCTCCTTGGCCAACTGTCATTCAGCATCCTTAATACAATGTCATGTCCGAGCCAAATCCATCTCCTCTCCATAATGAAGTGATGGGCTCACACTGGGTGCGTTGGCGTATAGCGTCGTTCATGATGCCCTGGTACCATCTTACACTCAAAATTCTCCTGAGGCACTTCATTTCGAAACCTGAGACTCTTCATTTCGAAACCTGAGACTTTTTGTGCCTGGGCTTTGGTCAGGTGCCAGGACTCACACCCATACAGGAGAATGGGCAACACACACGCATGAAACAGTTTGCATTTCCTCTCGACACTAAACGCCAACGCTTTCCATATTTTGGTCATGTTAAAGGCGCCACTTGCCATACCGATATCAAATTCATTCAGTATCTATGATTCAAAGTCTATGAAGCAACAAGCGAATCGACTGGAGTTAAACACTGTTGAAAAATGCACCTGACACAGAAAACTGAATCTGTGCTCTGAATTCTAAATCCGTATTTTGAAGTCCATATTTTAAAAAAAAATTAGCTCTATAAAAACAAGACCACAAAAAAAATCTTATTGATATTCAGAAATAAATATCGTTACAAATAAAAAATATTAACGCCATACAGGACATTGTTTTAGGAAAAAAAGGTGCCGTAACTCACTTTCTGTCAAATTTTGTACTGAATTAAATTGTGTTCAAATTGCATTTAAGGGATTCATTCATTTTGAAATTAAAAAAACATGAAAAAGGTGTGGGAATGCTGTTCCACCGCAGGGATAATATTGATTTTTTCCCATGTCTAATTAAAACCACCTTTAAGATGAATTAATTTGAAATATACAGTAGTGAGATGTATTCCAATTTGATGAAAGTATTGCTGATGCCGGGCTATCAAGATGACAGTATTCGTAAAACAAAAGGTCCTAGTATATTGACAAAGATTTGTTTCTCTGTGCTCCTTTGATTACTATTGCATACTTACTGTAGCACAACTGGAGAATAAAATTTTAGTCAGTTAAATGTGGTGATTCTTGACAATGATAAAGAGCTGGTGGCTGAAATCTTAAGGTGATTAAAGGAATACTCAAAAAGTATAGGAATATTGGAGAAAATTATGTAAATGATAACAATTTTCTAGAAAATAAACCATATTAGCCCGAATATATTTTATTTATTTTATTTTTATTTAATAAAGGCAATATTTCCCCCTTCAAAAATGCGTATGCATTTGTGTGAAGATGATATTTTTATAATGCAATATTTTTCGACAGTTTAATTCTTATAAAAAATCGATGCAATGTGAAAGTGCAACTATGTTGATGAAATTAATGCACTCAAGAAATACACAAAAACTAACAAATTTTCTTTTGTTTTAGGTTAGATCTGGCTTCGCCCACATCGAGGTAAATATTAAATTTAAAAGATTCATTATATTAGAGTTAGACGAAAGTTCTCGAGATTTAATATAAATTTTGTGAAAGTGCAACCGTGTTTTATTAAATTCATAATAATGAACTTTCACTATGTAAATTCACAAACCCTTAAAAAAATACACTTTAACAAACAGAATTAGCGAAATTAATTCAGCCATTCACGGATTATAAATGATAATAGGGACTCATTTTACATATGCCTATTAATATTATTAAAATGAAAATAAAATCTGTGAAATTTTCTCCATTTTGTTATCTTTTTAATAAATTAATTTATGTTATTTACAGCGAATTTGAAATGGTGAATTACCAAATGAGGATTCCCGAAGCTGTAGAAAGGACCAGGTAAATATTCTGTATTAACAGCTGAAAATTCTTCCTTCCTTAGAAGCAATACTTAACATCTCCAAACGTGAAAACATAAATGAATGAGAAGCGAATCAGCTCAACCTGTCATATCATTACCTCTTAGATAAAATTCACCCCACACATAAAAACACTACCAACAACCCTCCATAAGCATATTTTCAACCTAGTGCCTGTAGTTTATTTTCTGGCTCTGCCGCTGCACCAAAGTTACCTAGACCCACCCTAAGAGACAGTGTACCCATGAATATCGCTCCTACTCACGATAGAACATGCTCATGAGGCAAACATTTCATAATCTATTTAGCGGGGGAATTGATTAACATCCTTTCTTTGTTAGTACAGATTACTTCACCATCATTACTTTCAAAAGTTGTACGTACCTAATTGTCAAAATAACATTTTAAGTAATGTTCTAAACAACATTCGGAACATGAATAAAACAATTGATGCATAATGCAATCCTTATACCATCCATAATGTATGGGAGTGAAACTAGAGCATGGAAAAATCTGAAAGTTGGTATAAGTAAACAGGAATGTGAAGTAAATTTTAATGGAGTGAATAGAATGAAAGTTAACGAATTAAGGTGGTTCAGGTATGAAGAGGATGAATGAAAGAACAGCAAAAATGATATATAAATCAGAGGAAAGCGTGCAATGGACACGTGGGTGTCCTAGAATGACGTAGGCAGATCGTATTATCAATGAGATCTTAAGGGAAGGTCAAGTCAGGAGAATAAGGAATGTGAATGACGTGAAAGGCAATCTCCATTTTTACACACTGTCAAGCTTCCGTTCTGTGAAATTATGTTTGTGCCTACAATTTTTCCAAAATTCACTTCTATCATTATTTCTCCATTTAAATATTTACTAATTTAGTTTTGTTTAATTTACAGTGAAGAGGAGGGGAAACCCGAATCGTCAAGGTAAGGCAATCTCTATTTCTACACACTGTCAAGCTTTTGTTCTGTGAAATTGTGTTTGTGCCTATATTTTTTTCGGAATTCACTTCTTGTATTATTTCTCCATTAAATTATTTACTAATTTAGTTTTGTTTAATTTACAGTAGTGACGAGTGGAAACCTGAACCCTTAAGGTAAGGCAATCTTTATTTTTACACCTTGTCCAGCATCGGTGCAGAGCTAAAAGAAAAATTGTATATAATAACGTAAAGTGTATTGTTCCAACTGTGTCAAGTTTTCGCCAAGTTGTGACGGCCGGTTTCATAAAAAATAACAGAGACTTAAACTCCCTTTAAAAAATAACGGGTTTCATAACAACAAAATGACATTTAAAACCGACTTTTAGCTAAAGTACCGTTATTGATTATTATTTTTAGTTAATGTCGACTTTAGTGAGTTCAAATTTTTACCACCGAAGTTCATAGAAAATTTCCTGGCGCTTTCTCTGTCACAAAGATAAACATTTTGTATGTGGTGACACTGTGGACAAAAATGGCTAAAATAGGGTGGAAAACATAGCAAAACGGGAAGAATATTATTGTTTACAGATTTTGTTTACTAATTCATAAACCATAATAATAAATAAACACAAAAAAACGGCACTGTGATGCTCTATTGAGAAATGAAATTGACAGATCAACAGAAATTCCGCGAAAATATTTGTAAACAACCTATGTTTTCCATAGATTTCCATGGTAACACTACCAACTTTAAAATATTTTTTTAACATTTCAAATTTTAGCTGGAATATTTATTATGAAACGTGTCAGCTTAACCCACTTGTTACGGATATAACTTTTTTTGTAGTATCACTGTGATTTTTGATACACAGACTAATCAAGGCATTATTCAATCAGGAAAAATTGTTAAAAAAATCTATATGTTACGGAAAAGCGGGAAAATGGTGTTTGATATACGGAACGCTAGTAATGTGTACTACTGTTTATTGGATGTTCATAGAACTTAGACACTTCAAAAATAATTCACTAGTTTCTGAAAGTATGTATTTGTAACATAGTAAATCGATTTAAATGCTATGAACAACAATACTTTTATTCAGTCTGAAGCAGTATTATATAGGTAAAAGCAGTTTTTAGGATAAAGAGACATTTTACAATTTTTGAAATAAAACATAGCGGTTTTATGACATACCGCACATCGTAGTTGTTCACTTAATAATAATAACACTTTTCTATACATAGGTGTCAGTATAGCCGGCGGAACCTATTGCCTGAGGCAATTTTTTCCAGTAAACCGGACCCGTCCATAGGTACCATACCATAGGTTTCCAAAAAAACTCGTTGGAACACTCCTTCGGAATTTTAGATGGTCATATTCTCCCTCATTGATTTATAAAGTTGCCAGGCATTGTGCAAAGTCATAATATATTTTCTAGCTGGACAATGCAAAATAAGGCAGAAGTACCTTGAATACTTTTGCGATGTAAACTAATGTTCTTGTCTAATCTGTCGACGCCTCCCATATTGTTGTAAGCTTTGGTAGCAGCTGGTTGATCAATTTGAATGTATCTCTTAACTAGCTGATTCCAGTCTTGACCGCTTATCCAAATGAGCAAATGGAACGCTGCATTCTTCATCATCACTTGACGAAGAATTTTCATCGTCAACTTCTGCGTGGGCCCGCAGTTATGACCCAGAAAAGTTGTGTAGGGTCATTTTTATTTTCATCACCAGAGTCCTCATCAATTGTCAGCATTACAATTTTCCAGCGGGAAAATAATTGTAATCGAGTCAGGAAAAGACTCGTCTTAATTTGCCTCCAGCTCCTCGATAATTTCATTGAGTGTCGAAAGTTGTGACGTGAAAAAAATGCGACACCCATATTACTAGCGTTCTTTTTACGGAACACCAAATTAATAGTTGAATTATGAATAGATAATATTAGAAACAAGATTAGATGGCTATCAGTTTATAAACAGTATACTACATTCTTGCATATTTTGAAATGAAATACTGTTAATTAAAAATACATATTTCAGCACTCACCTTGAAAAACTCTTCATAAATTTGAAGTAAATAACAATGCGAGCACAGTTCAAATTTCGAGCTCGATCGAGCTCAAAACATAACTGACCGACAAAGGGACATCTTAGCTAACGTGTAACATAAATAATGTAATTCGAAATTACCCACATTAATTGGAATATTTTTATTTCTATGGTGATCCGTATATCAAACGGTAGTAACAAGTGGGTTAAAGGAGTCTTTAAATTTTAAAAAGAACTTTAACTAAACTGTTCTTTTGAAGCTTTTTATGAAACCGGCTGTGAATGAATTTCTATTGACAAATCATTGATTTATATGTATGTATTATTCTTATGATTTAATTATGACTTTATTTTCAAGATCATAAAATAACAAAATGGATGACGTACATAAAGATATTCACAATCTAGTTTGAAATGACATTTGAAAATTTATTTATTTATTAAGTTTACGGTCTTAATAAGACCTATAACAATTTTAAGATACAAAAATCAACTTACAGCTAGACATGATACTTTGCATAATATTTCAAATTTCGATGCAAGAAATTAATTTATAACTAAAATACAAAAATAATTCATACAAAATGGCATAAAAAAAACATCATACATAACTTCAAGCATATAAATTTATAACTTCAATGTAGTAATCATGTGATAAATATCACATTTTTCAAAAATAATGTTTTGAAGGAAGCAATGAAGAAAAATAACTTTCATTTTATTACTATTCTAGCTGACCCGTCGAACTTCGTATAGAAATAAATAATATAGGTACTCTGAAGTTTTATGCAACTGAGCTCAAATTGGTTTTTTAGTAATTTAACACGAATGACTATCTACTGGCATTAGCAAAACCTGCATAACATGCTGCATTCATTGTGTCTGAGTTTATTTTTACATCAAAAATTCTTCTTCTTCTTCTTCAATGGCGCTACAGCCCAAATCGAGCCTTGGCCTCCTGCAACTTTCGCCTCCACAGCTCCCTTTCCCCTCCACAGCTCCCTTTCCCCTCCACAGCTCCCTTTCCCCTCCACAGCTCCCTTTCCCCAGCCGCCCCTCTCCAATTGTCCACCTGCAAGAGTTGCAAGAGAGTTCAAAAATTCTTAACCTATGTTAATATGGTGTAGGAGGAGGTCATCATTGCGCAAGATCGAGTACAATGGACGGATGAGTGGAATTCAAAGGGAGTTTCAATTTTGATTGATTTGATGTTAATATAGTTAGATTTTAGGTATGTCATTATATTCGATATTTTAATAGTATTTTGCTCAGTTAAAATACATAATATTGATTGATTGATTAAAGTAGGCTAAGGAACTTCTCCGTACCGATTCAAAATACGCATTGAGGTATCAATACTTTTTTACCCATCACGCCGATTCCCGAAGGGGGTAGGCAGAGAGTATAAACTTCAATTCTATCCAATTCAAACAAACTTCTTTCGCTTTCTCCAAAAGCATAACATTCCGCATACACACTCTTCTATTCTTATTGCTCCTGAGTTGGTCCTCCTGTAAGACGGCTCCGATATTGTCGGTCTATGTCATTCGAGGTCGGCCTGGTCTACGTTTACCCATTCTTTCAGATTTACATATCCTTTTAGTCATTCTCTCTTCGTTCATTCTCTGTACACGCCCAAACCTCCTTATTTTATCCACTTTCATTTTAGTCACTACACTAACATCCACTCCACATTCCTTTCTAATAGTATCATTCCTCACCTTATCAATCAGTATCTTTCCCCATATCCTACGCAGTGATCTCATTTCTGCAGCATTTCCAACTTCCATGTTTTCCATTCATTCCAACTTCCAATTTTTCGTCCATGTCCAAGTTTCACTCCCATAAATCATGGATGGTATCAGGATTGCATTGTGCATCAAATGTGGATTTAAAAGATACCTTCTTAGAGGTCTAACGGCTGGTTTCAATAACCTATCTATCTCCTATCTATGGTTAAAAATCTATCTATCTTTATACTTTGGTGTTTCAATAAACAATGGATAGATAGAATTTCTATCTAAACTTTCTATCTATCTTTCATTATATGATTTGTATAGAAATCGGCGATAAAGCGTTTCAATAACCTATCTCTAGTCTCTCTCTCTATGGTCACAATCCTAGGATTGGTCTGCACCGAGCATGCTGACTCTTCTTCTCCACTCCTCCCTGTCACTGGCCAACCTTTTCATTTCTTGGAAGGTAGTATTGTAATCTCTAGTAGCTTGTGACATTTGTGATTACTGTGTTTTCTATGGTTTTCCTAACTCCCGATTTCGGCGGTTTGTTTTTCCTATCCCCCGATTTCGACAGCAAATGTTTGGTATAGCAACAAGTTTTTTTTGAAAATAATGGCTTTTTCAAGTGACGAGAACGATTTGGAGTTATTTCGGAGTCTTCGACTCTGACGAGGACGAAGAACCCCGGATGTTATATTCACGGATAAATTTCATGACGATATTGACGAACAAAGATTTTCTTGCAGGTTTCGGTTAACCAAAACGTCGTAAATGATTTATTTTTAATAAATTATTTTCTTATGAACAATTAAAGACGACTAGACACGAAAAATAATGGTGGGTGAATGTTGCGTCTCTCTGACGCATAGATATTATTATATTGTCCATACCCAATATAATAATATTGTTGATATTGAAACTCTGACGTATAATCGAAAATTGACATGGACGAAGTATTGACAATTTCTATGATCAAACGCGGATAGTTTCCATGGTAACTGACATAAATACTATCTATCTGTTGTTTGTTTATTGAAACGCGGATAAGGATAGAATATTAACTGCGGTTAATTGACGGATAGCGTTTAACTGATTACTACAGATAGGTTATTGAAACCGGCCGTAAGTGTACCGCCAACCCTTCTACCAGCCAGTTTCCTTCTTTCAATCTCCTTTTCACACCTTCCATCTCTTCTAAATAAACTACCTAAATAGACATATTCATCTTCTCAAGTTCTCAACATTCACTTTCACACAAAATTGCGTTCTTAAATCTTCTTTTTAAATCATTTTAAAGTTTCTATAATAATTCCAAGGATAAATTCATTTTAATCGTAAAATTATGAATTTTTATGCAAAGATATGTTTTACACGAAAAGGCTGTTATAATATACTACGAGTTCTGGGCTACCCTAGGTTAGCAGCTTTTTTTTACATATCAACGATTCAGATGATATTTACGTAATGACTCTGGGGTTATGCTTTGTTTGTGGACTGTACGTATTTGAGTTGGTGGTTGTGCTTTTGTTCGTGTTTGTATGTTCCTTTTAATATTCTTTTTTATGAACTGTAAAGATGTTTGCCCTAGTACAGGCTTGGCCTATTTGGGCAGCATTTACATTTGTTATCTATTATCACTATTATTATGTATGAATAAAATAAATAAATAGGTAAATAAATAAAATAAATATGTATGTACTCATCCCCTGTAAAAATCAGCCAATAAACGAAGAATGTTCTTATAAATATTTTACACCAATAAATAATCGAAGCATGTTCAAGTTAAAATGATATTAATTGATCTGAAACAGTGGGAATATTTAAAAAGCTTATTTAGTGCAGTAGGTACCTATAATGTTTTCATACATATCTTCTATTGCAACCTTGTCGGACGTGTTTCAGTTAGTTTTATTTTTCAAATAAGGTTATTATCATGTACCTATTCCTTGTCAATCGTATATACGATTCAGTTTGCTGGCGGTTATATAAATCTCTGTAAACAAAGAAAAAAATATTCGGTAAAAATGTACTTTAGAGATCTACTCAAGCCCTTACTTCTAAAAAGGTAATTTTTTCCTTTAATTTTAGCATTAATAATTTCTTGGAACCTCTTGGAACCTCAAATTAAACTGGAATCACCTTTTTCGATTCTAATTTCCGAATACAATTATTATGTCCGTCATTTTCAAATCAGGGGAATTCTTAGGTTGATTTAACACATTTATTTATTTTTGCAAAAGACTAATGATTTCGGGAATTGAATAGCCAAGACATCGAATTACAATACATATTATAGTGGTTCAAATTTAGTTTCAAGAAGATCAATTCAATAATGAAAAAAAAAATACATAATTCACAGAGTCTGACATGCTATATCACATCCATATATGAATGTGTCATTGTTGACTACCACCACCATCTCTTATTGTAACCTGGATCAATCTTTTACCGACCTCGGTAGCCTAGTTGTACTAGCGTGGACTTCAGATCCGGGGTCCCGGGTTCGATTCCCGGTCGGGTCAGAGTTTTTCTAATTGTTTTTTCACTTGAAATTTCTACCAGGGGTTGGCCTGTCTCAGATTGGACGGGACCGGTTGACTGGAAAAAATTGCCTCAGGCAATAAGTTCCGCCGGCTATACTGACCCCTTTGTATAGAAAAGTGTTATATTATTATTATTAATCTTTCAAATGTAGGTATACATGGATTAATAAATATAGGACAACATTAGTTAATTGCGAACCATTTTCATTTTGTCGTGGTGTGTGGAGTATGTCTCATGTCAAACACAGCATGGCGGGGTTGGGTTAATTTGCTGACTACTGTGTTATTTAAAAATATAATTCAAAAGTATTGAATATCAATTTTTATTTATGTAATTTTTTCACAGGTTCTGTGGTGTGCCGGTGTTGAAATTACCACCTATTACATTCGTATTGAGGGAACATAATTTAATAAGACCAACACCAGGGAGAGAGCCAATGGTGAGAACTTTAATTCAGGAAGGCCTGCGCATAAAACACTCTAAAGTAGCCATCGGTCAAGATCTTGAAAGAGATCCGTCAACAAATCAGCCGAAGTTATGGGTGGAAACCAGGCCATTGTTAATTCTTGAAAGCTGTCAGGACCCACGGGCCAAACAACCGATGGTTTGTTTAGGACCTCGCCCAGTGGGTCCTAAACATCAGATCACATCCATCTTATGCCATAAAGGTGGTTTAATTGCATTGTTTTTATTTATTGATTTCTTCATGTACATTATACAATATCACTCCACAAGAGTTACATGTTAGTCTCATTATGTTGAGATTATCACCCGAGTTATCTCTTACAACTAACCACACTTTTTTTTATAAAAATGAATCTGTGCTCACTCGAAGTGAACACAAATACACTTTAGACATCTTTCACACTAAGCAAATGCTTGTGTCGTGAAAGCGGAAATGGTCGACACGGCCGGGATTCGAACCCACGACCTCCGCACGAAACAGTGCGAAAGCCGGCGTCGTAACCGCTGGTCTACCAACCACCACATTAAAATTAAAATATAAAAATGTGGTAAAATATATTGCAATATCATGAGTGAGTATGCAAATTACTGTATTAGCCCGAATATAACTAACGCCATTCCAAAATATTCACAAAGATTTAAAAAATATATACCTATTTATGAAAGAAATCAAAGGATGTAAAATTTAATCATGGAAACTGTTCATTAGGTAACTAACATCCATTTCAATATTAATGTCTCGCACAATGATACAAAACAAGTTGAGCAAGAGATGTTATCATGCAGACACATAGATAGATAGATACCTAGCCTTACTAAAGCAGAATTAAATATGATCTCAATCATATTTAATTCTGCTTTACATATTTAATACCACATTTATTTTAACTACCATTAAGCTACCGCTTTTTCCTCATATTATGGATAAAGACATCTGTTTTACTTTTTTATTTATTTATTATCTACTCCATCTGAAGAAGAAAGCGATAGCTTTTGAAAACCAGTTAATGATAGTTACAATAATCGGTATTACAAAATTGAGACTCACTTTTTCATTTTTGACATAAAAAACAAATACCTCCAAGCACCTTGGGCCCACACAATTGAAGAATTTAATGTGAGTCGATATTTGGTAGTGAAACAATGCGTTATGTTGGGACTGATAATCTAAGAGATGAAAATGTTTGATGTTGAGACTGGTAACTGTCATAATAGAAGGAATAGATTAAAAAGTTGTTGGAATAGAACTCGTCCTTTCTACTGAAACTACTACTTAGTTGGTCACAGGTTATTTGAAACTCAAATAACCTGTGACCATGAAGGGCGTGCTCCTTCGAAACATGTCAGGTACAATAAATTTGTGGAATAGTTAAAAAGTTTTTTATTTAAATTTAATTATTTAAATTACTTCCACCAAGAAAAATGCATGTTCAACAACTTATAAATTTTATTACTACTTAGTTGATGGAAAGTAGCCACAGTGAAATAGTGGTTGATGCTAGTGGGTTTTTTATAAGCGAGTACGTACTGAAAGTGTGTTGAGATAAAAATGAATGGTGAGTTTCTTTGGAAATGGAAAGAGACTAATTAAGATATTTTATTTTTTAGATGAAAGGCATCAAGCAAAAATAAGCAGGGGTGAACCTAGCCTAGTGACATCTCAGGACAGGTCTACAGTTAGACGCAGCTGCCGACGTGTCCACCGCCCTTTGTGCTACCGTGAAAATTGTTGTACACAGGTAGATTATTTGTATTCTTTAATTATGTAATATTTGGCCAAGGGATATTAAATACAAATTTAACAATATGGCGTTAAACTTTAACAATTTAAATATGAAATAAAAACCAGCTATGTTTAGTTTATTCATCAGATCCACATCAATGTGTAGATATCGCTTGTTTAGGATAATGATATTTAGGATTTTAAAGGAGGTTCGTACCATTGGATAATGATTTATCTCTAAAGCTATCAAAATATCGTCCACTGACGTTTAGGAACAACAGTTACACTTTCAACTTGTTTTTTAATAAAACAAATGTGAATTATATGTATTTTCATTAAACACAACGAGAAACTTATATAAATAAGGCAGGCTCAAACTATGGAAACTTCACAATTATTATTGTTCTCAGTGGTATTGGTCATTTGATACACACCTATTATTATTTACAGTGTGATGTTGTTTAAAAGTACCTAATTATTGTTGATACAAACAGCAATAAGGTATTTTTTTGTAATGATTTTTTTCTTAAAATATTCGAAGGGTACAGGGAGAAAATAATCAATGTCACATCATATTCGAAATGAGATATTGCTAATTTAATGTTTCGATCATAAAAAAATAGTATAAATTAGGATCAAATAAATAAAAACAGCCTTTTTTATTGACTATGTGTTTATTGTGAATACCATTCATATTTTTTTTCCTTTTGAAATAACATCAACATGGAGATAATGAAAAAAATTGTGGCAAAGTCAGAATTAACAAGGGAAAAAACAGCCATTGTCAGCAAGTTTACTTCTAATCATTGATACTAAAATATTTTATTAAAGCAATATTATATTATAAAAAAATAAAAGTCTGTAACAGAAATGTAAATGAATCAATGTTTAAGTTCAGAATAATATTTTTTCGCAGCAGGTCTGCAATATTTTAATAATGACTGAAGATCTTGGAATTTTTCTTTACTGATAGTCAAAGTTTCATTATATGATTGTTCAGGTAGGTAGAATTCTTCTGGATTGTCAGGTGCATAAGAAGCTGAGTTTGTTCTTTTTTTCTTTGGATCTAGCACAATAGATGAAGTCCACGCTCCATTATAAGAGTCTCTCTTCAATTTGAAAAAAAAAAAACCATTGTCCAAATCAACCTTGGACAATGGTTATTTTTTCCTTGAACTCAATGGACATTGGATGATTTTTCCCTGGACATATATTTTAAAAGTGATATATCTTTGTGACCATGGGTGTCATTGACCTGTAGTTTTGCAAGAATATAGCGACGGGCATTCCCAATCATATTACATTGCCAGTTGAAAAAATAAAAAAAATTGATATTGATTGTTTTCCCCCTGTACCCTTCGGATTTGGAAACAAAGTAGTTTCATAAGACAATATTATCCCCTATTCGGATTTTAGAACGTTCTTATTAAGAACGTTCCAAATGATTTAGAATTAAGTTCACTCGAACTAAAATTCGTATTCGGAATTATTCCGTGTTCTAAAAACCAATATTAGTTCACCATAAATATTATTTTGAATTATAATTGTCTATGGATTGAGCATGCGCCTTGTTGGTTGATGCTGACAAGCGGACAGCCAATCGGAGAAGACAAATTCAAACGAGCTCCATGTTCCAAGCAAGTTCCAAGTAACATGGTCGCCGGAAACTGCCGAACCAACCCGAAGTGTAACGAAGACGACTGTATGATTGCATTGGTGTTCAATGACAATAAATTTTGATGCTATTATTTGTATTACTTATAATAAATTCGGGGGAAATGCTTAATATTTTTAATAAAAATAAACTTGTTTTATAATTATTTGGTTAAAAAAAACGTTTATCATAAAAATATCATCAGATATCTTTTAAGACGCATACAATTAGGTGTGAACTAAGATTAGGAACGTTTTGACAGCATAAACATAAACGCACTAAAATTGACTTAAATACGAAATTCGAATACCAAAATGAACTAATTTCAAACTATAGTCTAATTAAGAACAAATTGGAACGTTCTAAAATTTCTCGAATACCAATCCGGCTAACTAAAATAGGAACGTTCTCATTTTAGTTTAGTGCGCACTTAATTTGAATTGGAATAGGGGGTATTATCATTATTTATTTTTTTAACAAAAGATAGGCAATCCTCCGCGTTAGGTCCCAAATATATCCCTAATATTTTTTTTTAATTTCGTGATGTATCTGTAAATAACTAAAAAAAGACCCTCTCATACTGTGTTCCGCTCCTTCGAAGCAGAGCTGAGGAATCTGGACATGGTGTGGGAGGAGGTCATAAACGTTGCGCAGGATCGAGTGTTGCCTCCCTATGCCCCTAAGTGGGGCCTTAAGGGAGTTTGGATTGGATTGGATCCGTAATATCACTATAATATGCATAGCACTGACACCTGACTGAGAGATTTCGGGTTCCAATTCCTGCTGTAGGTACTAATTATATTATAAACAGCATAAATAAAACCTAAACTGACTACTTTTTACTTATTTTGCAATGAAATCTTTCCACGAAACCATCTAACAAAAAGTTGAAAAACTCCGCAACACAGCATTGAACATTCGCAGGTGCGCTGAGAATATATTATCATATTAGCCCTTGATCATCCACTGCAGCACAGGTTTCTGGTCTCCAGTCCATAACTCTTCTACCCCACCTTCCGTTGTCCCTGTGGGATACATGACCAGCCCATCTACATTTTTGAGCTTAGAAATTATATCTCCCACATCTGTGACTCAGAGCGCTTTCGGATTCGGTATTCCTGATGCGATTTCGTATTGAGATACCCAGCCTTGATATTTCCATGTCGCCCAGTGCTACTCATCTTATATGTGGTATTCTTGATTTTGGTAATTTTTTGATTTGGTATTCTTGATCTTATGAGAATATATCAATCAATCAATCAATCAATTCTCCCTTTTCCACCCCACTCAGGGGCATAGGGAGGCAACAAGAGCTCTCCATTGCGCTCGATCTTGCGCAATGTTTAATGTATGAGAATATATAAGGAAGGGTAAATGTGATTTTAACAATAAACACATACAAACAAAATTGAATCTATTTCACAGAGATTTTTGTGAAATTTTTGAGTAGTTGATTAAAATCGATTTTTTCAGAAGTAGATTAAAACTGATTTTTTCAGTGTAAGATGAAGATATTAGAATTTTTAAAAACATTAGTACATAGGGAAAAGTCTTCATTATCAAATTATGTAGAAAACCAAAAAACTACCAAATATTCAACTTAATTTCATGAAATATGCCATCACTATAGCGCGGAGTAACTTTTTTTTTTTTTTTTATATTTTGATGATACAACAGCTTTTACAATTTTTCACAGAAACAAAAAAACAATTTGATATTACTGCGCCAATTAATGTATCTTAACAGCTTTTCAAATTAACATAAAATAGAAAATAAACTTGTTTCTGAACAAAAATTATATAAATTGTGATTTCAGACTGGAAAAGGAAGCAAGTGCCCTGTTAGAGACGAAAGGGATGGAAACCAGGGTCCTGGGTTAAGAAGTAATAGGGGTCGAGGAAAGCGTGGAGCCGGGGTAAGAGCAACAGCTTTTACAATTTTTCACAGAAACAAAAAACAATTTGAATATTACTGCGCCAATTAATGACGTATCTTAACAGCTTTTCAAAAGTTCAACACAGTATTATTATTATACATAGATAAACAAAACATGAAGTATGGGGAGGGGAAAGGAGAAGGGAACATAGTCACGCTTATACACGATTGAGTACACTATGATAGGTAAGGTATACAGACAGACTCACCACAGGGCAATTAATACAACACCACACAGCGCTTACATTAGCTACAATATTTTCTGATTTGGGTTCAAACCCTATAACTGCAATAGAATTTTTTTAAATATACTTATGGATGTGTTGAATGGGTCAAGGTTCGGCTTATTTTGTCAGTTTTTGTTAAAAGTGTTGCAAACTCTATTTATGAAGCTGTTTTGATGATAATTAGTTCTCGACTGTTCCAAATAGAATAGAATTGAGTTTCGACCCACTCTAGTTAGACAGTGGAAGGGTAGTTGCCCCAGTAAATATGGACTATCGATACTGTTATTTAAAAGTCTGTGTAAATAGCAGAATCAAATTAACATAAAATAGAAAATAAACTTGTTTCTAAACAAAAATTATATAAATTGTGATTTCAGACTGGAAAAGGAAGCAAGCGCCCTGTTAGAGACGAAAGGGATGGAAACCAGGGTCCTGGGTTAAGAGGTAATAGGGGTCGAGGAAAGCGAGGAGCTGGGGTAAGAGGAAATAGGGGTTCAGGAAGAGGCAAAAACTAAAAACACTACTTATCCAATTTTTTTACCAAAAGGTTTTGAAATATCAATGGAACATTAAAACACACACAGAAGATTAGTCAGCCTGTGTAGCTCTCAAGCTTTAAATATACTTTAAGTATAGTTATAAGATATAAAAAAATATTGTAGACGCCACCAAAGTACAGTAGGCGCCGGATATTGTGATCACGTTTGTCCAGTGTGTTTTGATTCTATTAACCGGCGATTCTAATAAGCGGCGGCCATATAGAATACACGTACTTAGTACATACCTACATAAATTTCACACAAACATAGGTACCTACTCATTATATACCTAAGAAAGGTTTTTATGTCAAAAAAATTGTAAAGAAATCGAGACAAAAGAGAGTCTGTCCCTATGTCTCGGATAGTTTTCGGAAATCTGTGACTTCATCCAAGCATTTGAGTAAAAAAATTACCTACCTACACTAGCAAGTGTTTTCACGCCTTTAAAACATCTGGGAGATTTGCTCTTTCCAAAAACTAAAAAGTCATCAGTCAGTCATAGCGCACGTGTTCACCGTTATTCGGTATTTTTACTTTTTGCCTGTTCCAGGGTTCGAATTTTTTATCACCATACAATAAACAAACACATGCACAGCTGGAAACAGTTCAAAACTGACCTCGACTGAGCTATAAATCTTTTCTAATGCGCAATCGTCTATTGAGTCGAAATTGATAAAAAAAATACAAAAAAACGTGCACGTCAGTGGCTAATAAGAAAGTGTTCAAAATTTTTGGAACAATTGATTCTATTAACCGAAAATGTCATTCTATTATCCGAAAGAAATTGTATGAAATTCTTCATTTTGAATCGGGACTTGGACTTTTGATTCTATAAAGCGGCTGATTCTATTAACCAGTGATCACAATAACCGGCGCCTACTGTAGTTAGAAAGTTTATTGTTAAAAATTGAAAATGATTATTAGAATATTCCATGATAAATTCTAATATCTCAAGTCCTTTTGTCTATGTTACATTGAAATTCCCTAGAGGCTCCCTGATAGTGAAATTTGTCATGGAAGTACTCATAAAAGTTGTTGTGTGTTTTGTTAAGTGAAGCCAAAGTTCAGTAATAAAAGTTATCATTATTTAATTTAAAAAATGTGAATTAATATTTTTAACACTCATATGAAGAATTGCCATTGCTCTGTAGCTCAAGGCTCAGAAATATATTTAAAATAAGTAATGACATTTGAGTTTTGACTTATTATTTTTTAATGAAACTTAAGTGATAAAAGCGTACTGTGATTTTAAATAAATACTTTAATATAGGCACTTACCAAGTTAAAAAATGTACTGGTATTTTAAATACCTCCTTTAATATACTTACATAATAAAAAAGCGGTAGGTACTGTTATCTATCTATATAATAATTCAGAAATGTTTTTTTATTTGCCTTTTGTCGTTGCTTTACGGTATGTCGGAGCATCACGCCTAAACGGCTGAGCCGATTTCACTAATTCTTTTTTTGTCGTGTTGGCTTTTATCAGTAGAAGGTTCTTATGAAAGAAAAAATTAAGAAAATTGCGTGGTAAATCTACATAATAATTCAGAAATGTTTTTTTTATTAGCTTTTTACCTAATTTCATCGCATCACGCCTAAACGGCTGAACCGATTTCACTAATTCTTTTTTTGTCGTGTTGGCTTTTATCAGTAGAAGGTTCTTATGAAAGAAAAAATTAAGAAAGTTGCGTGGTAAATTGGGAAATTAAATAAAACTCGCATTAACCCCTCCTCTATCTAATTAATAATTCAAAAATGTTTTTTATTTGCTTTTTACCGTATTTCATAGTATGACGCTCAAAATACAAATGCTACGTCAGATATGAATCTTCACAGAGCCGTTCAAAATGCCGGAGAAGGTTCTTTAATACAATTTGCTGCATTAACTTTAATATATTTAGAGCTATTTAAAAAACCCTATTTTTTAGGATCTTCATACAAAATTTTAATAAACATTAAAAGTGTCATTCTTCTTTTTCTGTGCTTATGTCAGTTATAGAGGTCTACAAAGCAATGGGAAGCTAGACTAGAACCTGTTTAATTACCTACCGATCAAGCCTGACAATCGGAATAAAAAACGTAAAGCAAGACGGGTATAAGCTAGTTTAACCTCTTTTAACCCACGTATGCCCAAATTTCTTTTTTTGTGATTTTTTTCGTTTTATCTGGTTAAATGATGTATAAATACCATGGTAAAAATAATAATAAAATATTTTTTGAAAAATAAGCTAGTTTAGAAGGTTGGGCAGATGTGAGTACAAAAAGGAACATATTGTTTTGTTTAGTATTTGTTTATTTTTAGGCACATATGGATATTATTTTTTTAAATAAATACCTACCTATTTCATTTTTTACGGTATGGAATGGAACAAACACTTGATAAATAAACCGCTTTTACTTTTTAAGCAAGCTTGAGAGGGCCTAGATTTGCTCTCCTTGAATGAACACTTCCAAACTTATTTTTTAAATGTTTAAAAGTTTTGTTTTGTGATTTTATTTTTTGTGTTTTTTTTGGGAGTAACATCTTCTTTATCAATATTGATTTTATTTTTTTTTTTTTTTTATTTATTTAAATCACAATTTATTAAACTTAAATTATAATATATAACAGTACAAATAAATACAAATAAGGTTATTCCATTCCCCAAACAGCAATTGAAATTATGCTGGTATTAGGGGTAATGATTTTGACATAACGAACAATATATACAAAACTTCGATACAATTCAAACAATCAAACAACAAAAAAAAAGAAAACCACAGATATCATAATACTAACTTATATTCTACATGACTTGGTGTGTTATTGTATTGTAGTGTGAGTAGTTATGTTACGAGTCTTTATATGGGTTTTTAGTTTTGATTTGAATGTAGTTGTATTTTTTATTTTTCGTAAAACGTCAGGTAGGCTATTATAAATTTTTACGGATGAATGGAGGAAGCTATATCTTTTTCGATTAGTTCTTGGAGGTGCAGTTCTTAATTGAGAGGTTTGTCTCGTATTGTGAGTGTGGATGTCTGAACTAATCGTTAACCTAATGTTGGATTTAATTTGACCACTCTTTATTTTATGTATGTGTTTTACTTTTTCCATGAAAATAAGATCTTCTAATTTAAACTTTTCAGTCGATTTGTAAAGGTCTGAGGTTCTAGTTAGTCGGTGAAGCCCAAATATTAGTTTGAGTGATTTGTTCATCAGCCGTTGCATAGTGTTGCGTTGTTGGAGGCTACATTGAGACCAGACTGTAAGTCCATATGTAACATGAGGAAGAATGAATGAATTATATAAGGTGTGCTTAATTTTTGTGCTTAATATGTCAGTTCGTCTCATTATTCCTATAATAGGAGATAATTTTTCAATTTTTTTATTTATATGTGTTGACCAATCTAGTTTGTCGTCTAAGTTTAGTCCAAGATATTTAACATTGTGAGTTCTACTTATTTCTGTTTTATTGATTACTAATTTGAGATTAATTGCAGGTTTATTTTTCTGGGAGAAAACCAGGTAATTGGTTTTGTTTTCGTTTATTGTTAGATAGTTTTGCATTAGCCACGACGCAAATTTTTTGAGGTCATTATTGATTTTTTCTTCCAGACTAACCGGGTTAAGTCCGCTATAAATTAGTAACGTGTCGTCAGCATAAACATAATACTTACCTTCTAATTTTTGGTATTTTAGATTGTCTATATATAATAAATATAATAATGGACCCAGTATTGAGCCTTGTGGGACACCTATAGTTGTTGATCTAGGTGAACTGATCGTATTACCATTTTTTGTTGATACCGTCCTTTGCTGAAGATAGCTTTGCAATAATTTGTTTGCATTTCCTCTTAATCCGAGTTTGTCCAATGAGTGGAATAATGTAGCGTGATCAACTGTGTCAAAAGCTTTTGACAGATCAACAAAAATGGCAACAACGTACATTCCTCTGTCAAGCTCATTATTGATGTATTCAATTGCATCTGTTAGAGTTGATGTGGTATTGCTTCCCTTTTGAAATCCGTACTGATTAGAGTCAATTCCGCCATTACCTTTCAGGAAAATAGTGAGTCTGTTATAAATTATTTTTTCAAGAACTTTACTTAATGTGCTTAGAATACTAATTGGTCGGTAATTTCCTTGTTCATTTTTTGGGCCTGCTTTGTGTATCGGGGTAATAATTGCATGTTTCAGACAATCTGGAAATTTTCCTTCATTGAAGCTAGTGTTAATTAAATTTACCAAAGTACCAATTATTTCTGCAGATATTGTTTTTAAATCAGAGGATGTGATGCCATCGCTTCCGGATGAAAAGCTGTTTTTCATGCTATTTATTATGCATGAAACTTCATTATTATCAGTTGGACTCATGAAGACAGAATTAATTGGGGTCCAACTCGAGTCGTAATTGGCTCTTGTAGATTGTTTACTCTTTTTAATATTGGAATACAACTGTTGGCCGATTGAGACAAAATAGTTATTCATTTCTTCTGCAATGCTTTTAGAATCATTTATAACTCCATTGTCGGTAATTATTTCGTCAATAACATTACTTTTATGACTATTCCTATGATTATACATGACATTATTAATTATACTCCAGAGTTTTTTACTGTTACTACCTGCATCTTTTATTCTAGTTCGTATATATTTAGACTTTGCCATTTTTATTTTCCTCGTTACTAGGTTTTTATACAATTTGAATTTTTCTTTATCAAAGGATGACGCCGTTCTTTTCTTTTGTTTGGAATATAAGTTATTTCGTATCTCAATTAGTTTTATTAAATCAGCGTTCATCCAATTATTGTCTTCTCTTGTGCGTTTGTGTTTGATAGATGATGCTTTATCTTTAGCTGTGTTTATTATTTGTACAAATTTTTCCATGTTAATTTGATTTTTGTTGTTTTTTATGTCGTTGTGTACATTAGTTATAAACTGTTTTTTATTAAGTGCTATATATTCTAGATTTTGCATTATTTTTTTAGGTTTAGGAATGTTTGTGAGGATTATTTTTATTAATTTATGATCAAATCCAGGCCAATCAAGCAGTTGTATAGTATGTTTATTATTGGTTCTATCATCAATTATATGATCAATTATAGTAGATGTTGTGTCAGTCACTCTAGTTGCATTATTTTTATCAAGCCTGTTTATTATATTGTAATTGTTTGTGTATATTATAGATTTGTAAATAGCAGAGGTAGTATTTTTTTCCAGCAAGTCAATATTAGCGTCACCTACAATAATCATGTTTTTATATTTACCTAATAAGTCATCGTCAATAGTTTCCAAAAAAGTATTTAATGAGTCCAGAGTAGGCGATCTATAGAATGTGCATATTTTTTGACGTACATTACCTAGTTGTATTTCAACAATGAGCATGTTTAGGTTTTTATCTGAGTGAATTAGCTTATATTGTAAATGTCTTGAAAAAAAAATAGCTGTCCCTCCTCCTCTTGTACTTGAGTCCCGACAGTTAAAGCAGCCCTCATAGCCCTCAAGGTGATAGAAATCCGTTTCCGTATTGCGTAGCCAAGTTTCTGTAAGAATTATGATGTCCGGCTGAAATTTATTTGTTATTGCGCACATTTCATCTAACTTATTTCTTAGGCTACGAGCGTTTGCGTATATAATGACTAGTTTTTTGAATCCTCAGTATACATAATTCTCTGTTTAGCTATTTTAACCTTATTCATGAAAGTCGGACATTGTGTGCTATAGGCTGTGTGGTTTATGTCTGTTGTATCTTTTAGGTTTGCAGAATTATTATTTGTGCAGTTTACACATTTTCTATTAGCTGATGAGCAGTCTCTGGTCGCATGATTCTCCGCACATTTAGCACATGTCGCGTCTTTTTTGCAGTCAGATGCTTTATGGTAAAATCCTTGACAGTTGAAACATCTTGTAATAATGTTGATATCTTCCCGGACATAGTGCTCCCCCCAACCAATATTTACATAATTATTGATCAATTTATTGTAAGTGGTCGGAGAAACTTGTAGTATAATATGGTATGTGTTATTTTGTGAGCTTTTTTTTGTGAATAGTAGTTTGATCTCATCACTTGTATTAAGGAAGTAATTTTGCGATATCAACTCTTTAACTAAGTCCTCTTCTTCGTATTTCTTCTGCAGTCCCGCAATAAAAAGTCTGGGTTTCTTTGTTTTGGTCACATACACTTCATAATTTAGTTTGAGTTGTTCGTTTATTGCTTCTTTTAGTACGTTTGTATTATCTAGACTATTTGCTTGGATAGCTAGCCCTCCATTTTTTATTGGTTTTATCTGAGTTATGCCGATACCCATGTTAGAAGGGAATATTTTTTCTTTTATAATTTTTTCAGTGTCTTCGCTTTTATGGCCGTCTGGGGTTCGTGGTTTTACAATTATGCAGGTTGATGGTTTTGTTTTTGGTTTGACTTGTTTTGGTGTCATAATGTTAGATCCATTATTTTCCAGGTTTTTAATTTTACTGTTTTGAATACAGAGGTATCTGTTTTCTGCCTTTAAATTTGCAAGCTCCGTGGCAAGATTAGCGATGTTGGCTAGTATATTATTTGTTGCTGAAGTAATTTGTTTCCTTATTTCGTTGTTTAAGCGACCATTTTCTGTGAGTATAATAGAAGTAATCAATTGAACATCATCCTTAGTTTTTGATATAAATTCTTCGCTTGAGGTTAAGTTAGATGTAATCTCACCTTCTATCTTATTCATTGTGAATGTGTTTGGAGGATAGCTGTTTTTATTATTATTATTATAATAAATAATAAATTTATAACGAAATTTTTGCTAAAGTCGCATGTGAAAATGAAGTTTTTGTTACACACTACACTCGTATGGCTTTTCTCCACTATGTATTTGTAATGACCCGTTAAATCGTTTAGGAAAACTAACTTTTTGTTCTACACACTACAATTGTGTGGTTTTTTTCCACTATGTATTTCTAATGTCTCGTTTAATCGTTTAGTTTGTCTCCACTATATGTTTGTTATGACCCGTTAAATCGTTTAGGAAAATTAACTTTTTGTTGCACACACTACATTTGTGTGGTTTTTCTCCACTATGTACTATGTAATAATGATGTGTACTTTTTGTTGCAAAATGCTATGTATTTATATTTTGTTGCAAAACACTATATATTTGTAATGTCTCGTTAAATCGTTTAGGAACATTAACTTTTTGTTGCACACACTACATTCGTATAGCTTTTCTCCACTTTATATTTGTAGTCCCGTTAAATCGTTAGGAAAAATTAACTTTTTGTTCAACACACTACAATTGTGTGGTTTTTCTCCACTATGTATTTCTAATGTCTTGTTAAATCGTTTAGGAAAATTAACTTTTTGTTGCACACACTACATTTATGTGGTTTTTCTGAACTATGTATTGGTAAATGATTTGCTTGTTTTTTCTTTTTTTAAACTATTAGACGTTTGTACTTTTTGTTGCAGAATGGAAAACACGAATGACTTTTCTATACTGTATTTATTTAAAACAAAGCAATTAACATTTAGGTCTTAAATACAAAACTTTTTTACGCGCGCGACCGAACCAAACCGCACGACGATTTAACTCTCCCAAACGATTAGATGAGAGAATATCATCACAAGAAACGAATCTCATATCATAATCTTTACTGCAGTTCTTCAACAAATGTTAAATTACATTTTAGTTTATATCATACAATTTCAAAATAACAAAGCGGATGCAGGTCGGTACCACGTACCGATTGTGAATTTCGGCACATTTCTCTCGGTCGGTACGTAGTACCGATTGTGATGCGGATGGGTTAAAATACTTAAATAATTTAAAAACTGTACTGTGATTTTAAATACCTACCCCTTTTAAAATACTTACATAATAAAAAAACTGTACTGTGATTTTAAATAAATACTTATAGGTACTTACATAGTAAAAAAGCTGTACTGTTATTTTAAATAAATACTTTAATATAGGTACTTACATAGTAAAAAAGCTGTACTGTTATTTAAATATCTCCTTTAATATACTTACACAGTGAAAGAACTCTACTGTTAACCCATCCGCATCACAATCGGTACTACGTACCGACCGAGAGAAATGTGCCGAAATTCACAATCGGTACGTGGTACCGACCTGCATCCGCTTACGAATATTGCCATTTTACTACCTGCTACTGCCATCTATGCAAAACCTAGAATAATGTTATTGTAGATAAGATTCAAACCTTTTTATTCGAATATTTTACTGTTTAGAGTTTTATACAAAATAAATCGCATACACGCCGCTGAAGAAGGGATAGATATTTTACCTGCGCGGTTTGTATGGCCGCCATCTTTGTTATTGATGTTTGTTTGCGAGCGCGCTGTATTATTTATGTTATTTTTATCACGTTTTTGTTATTATGAAATTGTATGATTAAAAATAAAATGTAATTTAAAATTTGTCGAAGAACTGCAGTGAAGATTATGATATGAGATCCGTTTCCTGTGATGATATTTTCTCATCTAATCGTTTGGGAGAGTTAAATCAATATTGGTAAAGAAGATTTACTCCCAAAAAAACACAAAAAATAAAATCACAAAACTAAAAAAAAAAGATTTACTCCAATAATGAATATTTTTTCTACTCAACTTCCAATTTTTATAAAGATTCTCCAACCAATAACTTTGTTTTGACATAATTAAAATGAACATCTAGTGTGACATTTGGTGAGTACATTTTAAATGGGATTTTAGTGCAAAGATTTCTCCAAACAAATGAGATGCGTATGGGTTAATTTAAATACCTACCTCTTTTAAAATACTTACATAATGTAAAAACTGTACTGTTATTTTAGATACCTACCCCTTTTAAAATACTTTCATAATAAAAAACTGAACTGTGATTTTAAATAAATACTTTAATATAGGTACTTGCATAGTAAAAAAGCCATACTGTTATTTTAAATTTCTCCTTTAATATACTTATAATATAAAAACTGTACTGTTATTTTAAATATCTCCTTTAATATACTTACACAGTAAAAGAACTCTACTGTTATTTTAAATACCTACCTCTTAAAATACTTACATACTAAAGAAACTGTCCTGTGATTTTAAATAAATACTTTAATATACATACCCACATAATGAAAAAATTTATGCTTTTTATTTTTATACCATACTAGATGATACCCGTCTTATATTACTTAACCAAGGTTAGTTCAATCCGGCTGGATTGACGAAAATCCGGTTGGATCTGGCCGGATTCAAAATGAGACCGAATTGCAATCCCTATAGACCATTAAAGGATGATGTCATCTGACATTAGGCTGGATGCAAAATGGCGGCCATGGCGACACACATACACAAACCATAGTGATGGGTTTATGTATAAACACGCTCATACCAACTCTTAAACTTTTTGTTTATATTTATGCCTCCCGGCTAATGTCAAAATCCACGTGGCCGTTAATGGTCTATTGAGCAGTAGGTTATTGAACAGATTTTTATCTAGATTTCCCCTGCTCAGGAGTCTATATATTATCTTTGTTTCATACAGAAAAATAGTTGAAGCATGCTATCGCTTTCAATAAAAAAAGAGAAGAAAAGGTAAAATTAAGTCACTGCTAAATACGTGAAAAAGTAAAAGAAGAATGTTGTTCTTAATATTTATGAAAAAAGAGAAGAAAAGGAAAAATAAGAGTCACTGCTAAATACGTGAAAAGGGAAAAATTAAAATGGCACTTTCAATATTTTTATTAAAAAAGAAGAAAAAAATAGTCCGCCAATCACATTGCATCAAAACTCAAAGACTAAGTGCGATTTTGTTACATTGATTCCTAAAACTGTAGGAATCTAAAATATAGGTAGGTACCTACCTACCTACTTATAGTTATGACCTGCTCGCAATAATAATATGCTACATTCTCTCTGGTTCTCTCCAAGCGAGCCATAGACAACAATACTACTTCCTGTTTTACCCTCCTGTCATGGCGGATCTTATATTTTACCTATATTGTTCTATGAAAATCTTTAGTAAATAAGAATTATAAGACTTGTATATACATTTTTTGTATTTCAAATCAATCTTCACTTTTTTTAATTTTCATACCGCATTACTCCGATTCCGTGTAATATTTACATGAGTAATTTTGTTTTCAAAAGATGGCCATCTGTGTTGTCTGACATTTTACTATGAAGATTTTATAATTTTAGTAATTTATTAATAACTTAAAATATATTTGATGAAATAGAAATATTTGTATCTCAGATTACCACAATTGTATTTGCGAAAAACTAAAAAAAAAAATACATTTTTCCAATAGCTGAAGAATAAAGGAATGGTTGAAGTTAGAAATCAAGAAGAAAATTTCAAAAACCTCAGAAATACATACAACATTTTAAAATCACATGTCAGTTATTTTCATTTTTAATTTCGAATTTTCTAAGAGATTTACTCCAAAAATACGCCAAGTATGTTATACTTTTTTGGATTAACTCTATGCCAACAGAGGAATCAGATAAGAAAAAATACAATCATGTTTACTATGTAATTTTTTTTTTATTGAAACTATTCTTTATGTATTGTACAGATTCTTTTATAGTTCCTCCTCCCAATCCCTTCCTGTTGATTATTATTGTTCTTAAAAAATGTGGGGTGATTAAAAACTGTAAAACAGGTTTTCAAAAAAACAAAATAGGTACATATCAGATAAAAATTAGTGAATATATTATAAACAACACTAAAATAATTAAAAAAAACCATCATACAACAAACCATTATCAAAAATAAAAGGTGTTTAACCCTGGACATCTAACCTTCCTATATACCCCTTTAAAGCTAACCATTCGTCGTATCGACGTAATATTTGAAGTATATAAATTTATCCACCGATACGTATATCTATACATTTTAATGTTCAATTAAGTTGAACAGGTATTATTCTATTCAATAAAACAGTTATTTTCGATATTTTGAAAAAAATATTTATTTTTTTCCTTATAATCTAATACATTAGTTTTTTGAGATCAAATTAAACACTCACTTGGAAAAGAAAAATATTAAAAATAAACAACAAAAAATAGCATTTTGTCCTTTGGCAAACATAAATTATAAAAGTCTCATTTTCCTAGAAAAAATACAAAACCTAAAATTTTGAAGCGCATTTGTGGCAAAAATCAACTTTGTGTTCACCACAAATTGCAGTGTTGCATTTTGAGCAATATGTCTTAGTCATGCGCCTTTTTATAGGGACACATGCCACAAATTTTTCTTTTTCTGCTGTTTATAGCTTCAGCTGGTAGAATACTACTTCTGGTTGATGACTGACCTCCACCTTCACTTTATAAGTTCATTGGCAAGGAATCGTTGAGAAGCCATGGTAAAAGCTGAAATAAAGTTAAGACATTAATTACAAATAATAGTAACACAGAACCTAACCATTCGTCGAAACGGCGACTATTTTCGTAATAAATCTAAAAATCATGTACTTACCCGCGAAACACTGTCACCATCTGGGAACACGCGGCGGGCACTAAGTTGACTGGTTGATGTGAGGGATTTATTCTTATCTTGTTATTCAAAATATTGTTAAGTCATTATTTGAAAGTTTGGGAGCTCGATGGTAGGTAAACAGTTTGAAAAACAGTTGCTTGTTTATTTATGCCGGATTAGAAAGTTTGGAATTTTTACGCACTGAAGGTATGTCCAGGAAACCATTAAAATTTTTATTGTTTACAGCGATTAGTATAGAAGGCAAATTCTCCTGTTTTGAGATGAATGCTTTGATTTTTTTTTTTACTTCAGTTCAATATCAGGTCTCGTTCAGAAAACATCTCTCCATAGTTTATCGCAATTTTGTTTCCTTGTTAATCAATTTATAATTCCCGTCGCGTTTTATAGTTTCTGTAGTAATTTGGAAGTGTCTGACGATTGAGCTATGGTGTGTCACATATTTAGAGTTTTTTGTTTAGAGTCCCGCGTTTGTCAATAATTAAACCTTCCGTTTAATTATGGTTTATTATTTATTGAAGATGTCCCGATCCGGCGGGTGGCGCGGTTCGAGGTGGAGAGGGCAAGTGATACACCATACCTCATATGTGTGAATGTGACGTGTTAATTTTCTTTTTGTGCATTGTGCTAAATATTTGAAGGTATGCGGAATTTCGGGTGAGTTGACATATTTTTATTAGAGTGTATTTTGTTCCGTCGCTGGCAGCTACCCAGGACGATTATCGGGCACAGAGATATTATGTTTCGACGTAGTATTTTGTTTGTTGCTTGGTTGATCCGCCAAGCATGCTTGTGAGCAGGTTGATCGATGTGGTTTTAGATGAGAGATATATGGCCGACGCGCAACGGCATATTTATGAATATTTGTGATCTCTGTGTGCCAACGGATTTATTGAACTGCAGCCTGTACCCACCTGTATTGTTTTCACACGTCACCTGTCAAACACACGTCGCGAATTGTTATGTGTCATTCGCGGGTTACCCCATTTTCCGATACCAGTGGTGTGACCTATCCTTAATGTTTATTTTTGAATCCGGTTAGGAATTTCATATTTAGAAACTTCTGGTAAGCTTAGTGTAGAATTTTCATTTGTAAAAGTACGTACAACGGTGTGTTCCCCGAGAGAGTAATTTTGTTATGAATATCCGGTCGCGATATAATGATATTCTGAGCTTGTTATTGCCCGTGCCTAAGATAGACTATGTATTATATACGCGCCGTTGTAAATCTATTAAGGTTAAAGTTACGGAGTCCTTATAATAATATTTAGTATGTCAGGAGGGCTGTGGACTGAAGATATACCTCACATGACTCTCCAAGAGAATGGGCTGTGGCTGATTTGGACGCTTTTCAGCTCAGTTCATAAGGTTCACTGGCGAAAAGGTCGCGGGCCAAGACCGAAGCAGTTGAGCGATTTGGAACTCCAATGAGGAAAACTTGCGGTATTGTGACAGCCCGCGGTAATTCGACTGGAAGGTTGATTAGTTCGTCGATAAAGTGATTGCACGTTTATTTTGATAGTGAGATCGATAATAATTAAATGCACGCGAGGTAGACATTAAAATTGTTAATAGGCAGGATCGTTTTGACTGTAGCTAGTCGTGGCATATTTTTCGCGTAGTAAAATCCTGTCCTATTTTGAGTCTCTGCCGAAAGTACGTTTAGGTATTTAGAGTCAAGCATTTACATAGTCAAAATATAGCTTTCATCCCCTGTAGTCTGTACACCATCAGGAACCTTTTTCAGTTGTATATATACACTACCTATATCTGATAGCCGAATTTCGGCCCCCTTTTTGGTACCTGTTCGAGGCGTGAGGTCGCATCGAATTGGGCCAGTCTCGGACCTTCGGAGTTTTTTTTTTGCCTGAATTTTGGCAAGAAGGTTCGTTTGACATGGAAGGCCCTCTTTCAGTGGCTAATTCCTCCCATAGACCTCGAGCATGCTTATCATGGTGACGGCGAAGAGATCAGCGTGGGCGAAGAAAAGATAAAAAGGTATTTCTGTTTCATGTTCGTCGATTCGACGAAGGTTAGGTGTCTAGGGTTAATATGCTATCTTTACTATGAATATTTGAAATCAAATTGGTATAATGATAAATTAACTACCCATTTATATTTATTAACTTATCACCATCAACAAAAGCCTTTTACAAAAAGAAAGCAAAAACAAATCATACAAAGTACCTATTAAATTTCACAAAAAATAGAGACAAAATAATGTTAAGTGTAAATATTTACATACTAACTAATACCTATAGTTCATAATATTCTTTTAAAAAATACAGCTAAAGTGCAATAATACACATGAAACATGACTGCACACTTGGTGCATTAACTGCCATTACGCACCAGACGCAGGGCCGACGTTATCAGATTCCACCATGCACACATAACGAAGACATCACAGAATAAACATACCGAGGGTGAGCTTACCATAACGAAGTTGCGGTCTCTAACAACTAACCCCAACATAAAGAAGAAAAAAGCAAAGAAAAGAGAGGTGGATGGGGTGGGAGAGAGGGAAAGATAGATTGGGTTTTAGGACACAGAGACTGTATTTGAGGAGATCATCATTTCTTTAACTTCTCGCTTGAACGATGTCAGACTTTGGGTCAGTCTAAGGTTCTATGGGAGATCATTCCAGCAACGAGCACCCTGAACAGCAAAAGAGTTCGACATGAAAGTTGATCCGTGTACAGGGATTGAGAGGATGCGCTGGTTGTTGGACCACAGAGGCAAACCATGACTCGTCAGGTATTCAAAAGCTTCCCTAATATAATAGGAGAATGAAGCCGAATATAGGGCTTTGTGAAAAAATGTGAGTAAATGGAGTTCACGCCTTTGCCGCACAGTGGGCCATTTTAGGTCATTGCGGAATTTGGAAATATGGTCAAATCTATTTAGGTTAAAAATATATCTTATTCCAGCATTTTGGAGTCTATCCATTTTGTTGACAAGATCCGGATTCATGTCCACATACACGACATCAACGTATTCGATAATAGGCAACGGCAAAGATTGGACCAATAATATTTTAACCTTTGCGGGTAAGAACTTTTGTAGCATTTTTAATGTGTGGAATTTATAGAAAAAAAAAAATTTTTTTTGAAAAATGATTATGTGTTCACTCTAAGTGAACACAAATACACTCTTTTGCCATCTTTCACACTAACCAAAGGGTTGTATGGTGAAAGCGGAAACGGTCGGCACGGCCGGGATTCGAACCTACGACCTCCGATACGCTGTAAGTACGAAAGTCGCCGATTGATACCACTGGACTACCAACCACCACAGTTTCTGATCAAAGATTACGCCCAAATTCTTAAACTGTCGCAGAAGGTGGTATTACTACAGAATTCATAACGGTAGGAAGTAAGGTCATGTTTTTTAGTCTAGATATAGAATACGGGCTGCCGATGAATATTTTTGGGATTTTGATGAATTGAGGAGAAGTCCATGAGTCCAATCCGAAATTTTCTGCAGAGATGCACTGGTAAAATCAATGGCATTGGATACATTGTTAAGCTTGGCATTTGTATAGATCTGCATAAGGCAAAACTACATTATTGTATCAAATAAAAAAATACTGTTTTGGTTGTTTTATGTACCTATTATAAATTGTTGGGTAAAAATGAGTTTTAGCGTCGTGAACATTTCTATTCGATGATTCGAATTATCCACAACTGTCATTTCTTATGACGTTTGGCGTTTCCATGGATTTTTATATAAAGGCATTTTTAATATAATATTATAAGAAACCTTTTAAATATCTGACAAGCAAGCCTGTTGCTTGCGCTCATCCAAACACTTTTATTATTTTATTAAATGACCATTATTTTGAATAACTTATGATGTGATGTACTGTATACCATACGATCCAATCCAATCCAAACTCCCTTTAGACCCCACTTAGGGGCATAGGGAGGCAACAAGAGCTCTCCATTGCGCTCGATCTTGCGCAACGTTAATGACCTCCTCCCACACCATGTCCAGATTCCTCAGCTCTGCCTCGAAGGAGCGGAACACAGTATGAGAGGGTCTTCCTCGTCTACCATACGATAAATAAATAAATATAATATTGTATTACTTTGAATAAATTCGGGGGAAAACGTGATGAGGTATGGGGGGCTCCGCCCCCCCAAACCCCCCTTATATTTATAACCTAACCCAATTATATAAAATAATACAAAGCTTGCTAACGCTAACATAAAATTGAACACTAATACAATACAAAATCTATGGAAACGCCAAAAGTATTAAGAAATGACAGTTGTGGATAATTCGAATAGAAATGTTCACGAGGCTAAAACTCAAGTTTACCCATTTTATTACTGGAAAAAGCAAAATAGGTAAGTCCCGTTTTATTATTTGATAATTGTACTTCCTTTCATATTTTTATGTAAGTATATTTAAATTCCATAATGTTTTGTTACAGATTAATGTTAATTAGTTCCCCCAAAACTCCTATTGAACGAGGATTAATTAGTTCCCCCAAAACTCCTATTGAACGAGGATAGAGTCAAATTATACTGGAAAGTATTCAATGTTTTCGTAGTTTGGAATGTAAAAAACACAATCACAATCAGTAAAATTCAACTGGCAGCCAATGCTATCAATAATTGTGCCATATGAATATGCTGTTACAATACTAGATGACATTTGATAAATAAATAACCATCGGTAACAGCACCTAAAGCTTGAAACAAGAGGTTGGTAGCCCGGTGGTATCGGTTGACGGCTTTCGTACGTATAGTGTACTGAATTGTGGCGCTGACCATTTCAACTTTTACAACACAAGCATTGTTTTGTGTGAAAGATGTCAAAAGTGTATATATGTGTTCAATTTGGGTGAGTTCAGATTCATTTGTATAAAAAATGTGTTTTGTTGAGCTGTGATACGCTAGAAGCAACATCAGTTTCATACATTATCGTTGACCATTGTGTTGTTACTTTTTATGAAAAAATAAGCTTTTGGTGTGCCACAACACATCTGTTTCTACTGTAAGATTTAAATGTTTATTTTATTTTTCGTAATGTAATACAAATTATAGCTTTTGGTAATGAAGGTGTCCATATGATTTTCTACAATCTGTTTTTATTTTAAGTATTTTATATTCTCTTTTTATTTTATTTTTTCTATTTTTAATCTGCTAGATCTAACAAATAATGTTATTTTATTTTACAAAATGGTAGTTGTGTTTGTGTGTTATATTCATTGAAATATATGTAATTGAAATTAAATAAACAGAATATTTTCATTTATTTATAACCAGAAATAAACTGAAAAAAAAATACATATTGTGTTTAAATTTTCTATAAAGCATCTAATAATATATTCTCCTGAACCACTTCCAAAGGTACCTACAAGTATTAACATTAAAATAGAACTCATGTAAATAATCCATCAACGACAAATTAATATAAAGTATGAGAATTCATGGATTTTGGCAAGTATATTTTCAAATGAGGTTACTGTGTTAAAATATCAAATAACTAGCTTATACCCGTCTTACTTTACGTTTTTGATTCCCATTGTCAGGCTTGATCGGTATGTAATTAATCAGGTTCTAGTCTAGCTTCCCATTGCTTAACAGACCTCTATAACTGACATAAGCACAGAAAAAGAAGAATGACACTTTTACAATTTTTGTTTTACCGACCTCGTAATATTATACGAACCTACCGATATAATTTGCAAGTTTTCATAGAGAGAGCTCTGTGGTTTGAATCTTAGCTACATTCCCTACACCCTCTAATGTGTGATAATTAATTAGGCATTCCACCCATAGAGGGTGATTTGTGCTATAAGTATAAAAGTCGCTGTCATACTTCAAAATGGAGGAATTATTTTGCAATTTTATTCATTAAATCTTTATTTATTGAGAATAATAAGATTTGAATAACATTTATATGTATAACAAATCAATCTACAATTATTTTATTACATTTTCATAGGTACCGTAATACCAAGATTCCATTCGACGTTTACACGAGTAATTTTGTTTCCAAAAGATGGCTTACTGTCCTTTTGAGAAATTTGTATGCAGATTCTAAAAAAATAGAGTTTTTTAAATAGCTCTAAATATATTAAAGTCAATGTAGCAAATTGTATTTAAGAACCTTCTCCAGCATTTTGTACGGCTCTGGGCATAATTATATCTGACGTAGCATTTGTATTTTGAGCGTGATGTTCCCATATACGATAGAAAGCAGACAAACATTTCTGAATTATTATGTAGAGAGATGTGATATTTTAAAACAACTTACTGTATTATTATATGTGGTTGTACTAGAAAGTCATTTCATTTACATTTCTTATAAAAATGTGTCCCATAAACAAAGAAGCAAATACTCCCATAAAATGGTAAATATTTCTAACTTTTGAAGCTTGCCAATAATTATAAAAGCATTGTAGTTACCTATAACTTACCTAATAATGACTTTATGACGTCAAGAGGAGCATATCAATTTGTGAGATAGCTACATGTATGTTCGAATCATGCACTTTTCACCATGATATCATCACAGTTAAGCTTCCTGTGATGGGTACAAGATATCAGATTTATAAGAAGAACCACCTACGGAGAACTTTATTAATGTAAAAGTAGTCACATCTCAATGTGTTGTTATTGCACTTAAATGCAATAGATCTGTTGATGACATATTCCATAGTGAGAAGCTTTACTTGAAGAATTTTTTATAAATTTTATCCACAAAGAGGTTGTTGGAAGTCCGGTGATATCAGTCAATGGCTTTCGTTTGTACAGCGTACTGAAGGGCGTGGGTTCAAGTCCTAGTGGTGCCATTTGCACTTTCACAACACAACTCTCTGGTTAGTGTAATTGATGTCAAAAGTGTATTTGTGTTCACTTAAAAAAATTAAATAACACTTTGTATTAAAAGTCTACACTTTTAATACAGATAGATATTTTTATTTTATTGTACAAATTTTATTATTTTCAAATAAGTAGGTATGAATCCACTTGGACATTTTGTTAAATATAAGGAACATAAAAAGCTTTATTGGTACTTAATTGCAGAATAATAGAATCAACATTGTGGTGAGAGCCCATAACTCACCACATACCTATACCTCTTATTAACTATGGGTCACCAGGCTATATAATATGCAGTGCTTTCTTCTTGCTGATGAAGTGTTACTAAAAAATAAGTACAATTAATTAACCCATCCCTGTTCTAATTTTTTCCCATACAAATGGTACTTGGGTCCGAATTTATTATTCCCATCACTTTTTTATCTACAGTTTTGTTACTAATGCATGGAATTCGATGAAATTTTCAGAAAAAAAAGAAAACAATTTGAAAATTAAATATGTAATTATTAAAATAAAAATAAAATAATATAGAAATATTTATTAACTTTAAAAATATAAAATTCACAAAAATAAAACTAAAATTATAATGAATTCAAAAACTGTCAAATATTATGAAAAATGTACAGATTTTGATTTTTTATGTTTTAAATATTTAAAATAAAACATAAAAATTAATAAACATTACAAATTCTGGCAGGTGCAAAGCCACCATGCAATGTTATAACATGGCGTGTGCAATAACGGTAATTTTTATTTACAGATTTCTTTATATTGTTTTCTAGCTAATATTGATAGATGTACTTAAAATACAAAGAAAGTCCTTTCGAACAAAAATATTTCGCACAGAATTTGATAGATGGCAATAACTGTACTAAATTCGACTTTTAAGGTACCTGAATGGTACCTAAGTAGGGATTGGTGTGTTACACCAACGCAGTTCTACGGCACTTCAATGTCGGTCAGTGTAACACACCGATCCGGACCGGGATGGGTTAAGTATACTATGTAGGTACACCACACTTTTATAAAGCTATGTATGTAAACTTCCATAGATCATGTTCTATAACTCCCATTATATAGATCAGGTTCTATGAGACTTACACATTCTCACATTACTTTTCTCGGTACTCTCTAACCGCAACGCTCCTAATTATCTGAGGTCTCACTCCATTAGCATCTCATGGCCTTCCTCTGCGGTCTGCTGCACGTGGCATCCTGCAAATTCCATCACATCGTTCTTCAATTTTTACTTCATCTTTCACTGCACAGGCGGCCAGGTTATGGAACCAACTACCTGATGACACCAGACTCGCTCCAACGTTATTCTCTTTCAAAAACAGATTGAAACGTCATTTCCGCTCTACTACTCCTGCTCCTTTCCTTCTTCGCTTTGCTTGACTTTGTATTGCATTATAATATGGTTTACTCTTCTTTTTCATATACAGTAGGCGCCGGATATTGTGATCACGTTTGTCCCAGTGGTTTTGATTCTATTAACCGGCGGCTTACCTAATACATACCTACTCCTACATATATATCACACAAACACAGGTACCTATGCATTATATAACTAAGAAAGGTTTTTATGTCAAAAAAATCGTAAAGAAATCGAGACAAAAGAGTCTGTCCATATGTTTGGGATTGTTTTCGGAAATCTGTGACTTCATTCAAGCATATGTGTAAAAAATATACCTACCTAAATCACTAGCAAGTGTTTCACGCCTTTAAAACATCTGGGAGATTTGCTCTTTCCAAAAACTAAAATGTCATCACTCAGTCATGGCGCACGTTAAAAGTTCTCACCGTTATCCGGTCTTTTATCTTTTTGCCTGTTCTAGGGTTCCAATTTTATATTACCATACAATAAACAAACACACGCACAGCTGGAAACAGTTCAAAACTGACCTCGACTGAGCTATAAATCTTTTCTAATGCGCAATCGTCTATTGAGTCGAAATTGATAAAAAAAAATACAAAAAAACGTGCACGTCAGTGGCTAATAAGAAAGTGTTCAAAATTTTTGGAACAATTGATTCTATTAACCGAAAATGTCATTCTATTATCCGAAAGAAATTGTATGAAATTCTTCATTTTGAATCGGGACTTGGACTTTTGATTCTATAAAGCGGCTGATTCTATTAACCAGTGATCACAATAACCGGCGCCTACTGTATATATTTTATTTTATTGTTTTATGTATGTATTTTATTTTTATATATATAAAAAGCACACTACAGTTAAAATGTAATTTATAATAGGTTGGTTGGAAGAAATTTCCCCAGGCTTTAAGCCCGCCAATTTTGGTTTATTATTTTACCAATAAAGTGTTTATTATTCTACAACATTTTTTTGTGGACAGGTAAAAAAAGCTAGTACGTAATAAGTTCATATTATTTGTGGATAATAAATAAATTTTGTAGTGTAACATTTTCTATAAGATACAACATTAGTAATTTTTTATAAATTCAAATTTTTTAGATTGAACACACTTTTCTTAAAAAATGTCATTGGTTGGAACTACTCTGAAGAAAACTTAGAGATAAATTATATTATTTTTTAAATATTATGATTAGCTAACAATTACTCAGCTAACTGAGAAAAGAATGTAACAATTGTTATAATGTTATTCACTTGTTCTATTGAAAAAGGCAAAACTTTTAGAATTTATCATTTCGTTCTTTCTGTGCATTGGACTGTTGTTGCTGTGGAGTGGACTATTGTCTGATTTGTTTGAATATTGAGACAGACCATCAAAGTACTCACTGGTGGATGTGGATGGCTTCATGAAACTGTTATCAGTAAAACAATGAGTCAAAGTTTGATGCTGGACGTACATTCTCCACTTTCTTTTTTTTCTCCTCGGGTTCAGGGGACGAATGTGTCAAGGAATTTATCAAACGCTCTGTGAAAACAAAAATTATTCATTTAAATTAAGACATGAATGATATAAAACAATAATTAGTTAGGTCGACTGTCCATGGCGGCGTAACATGCAGAGCGTACATATTCGTATGGTTGGTATACGATTTCTTGCAGCTGCACATACAACACAATGAGACTGTCCATGGTGCAGGATGCGTGCATCCAACACACTGCCTGCCGTATTGCATGTTATACGTCTGGGCGTACAGCGAGTGAATTCAGATGTTTATTTTTGGTCAGGTAGTAGAAAAGTATATTATGGGTTTGTACAATAATGCTATTAATTATTGTGATCATTTTAAATAAATGAATAATACACAAATTACATACTTAAATTTTTTTTTATGAAAAATGTAAAAAAAAAATAGTTTCTCATACTACCAATGTACAGTAAAGTATTAATAAGTAAATAGATAAATTTGTATTAATATTATTCTTGTACCTAATTTTGGGACATTCAGAGACACTCGTAAAATGACGATTATCAAATTTTCTTGATGTACCCAAAGTTTCAATTGCAAATGAGCCTAGATGATACATACAATGCCAAATCCCATTATAATAAAATTAACAGGACCAAGAAAATTATTTTGCTGTACTGAATGTATGGCAGGTGATAGATTTTGAAATTTCATGGACAATGTTATAATAAACTTAGCATCCAATAAAACATAAAAGGAAACGAATATGTAACAACTAATGACTCTAACAATTCATTACTGATGTTCGATTTTTAAATGGAATGAACCACTAAGGGCTTACGACCGTCTTCTACTGTATATTATGTAACATATTTGTTAAGATCTAGTCCTGAAAAATGCTCACTAAAATCTAATCTAGATATAATTAGAATGTTGTGCACCAACAAAGCCAATAGGTAATAAAGATGAGACATTAACAAAAATGGATATATTCATATCCTGGCGGCAAATACGTGACAGCAGTCGCAGTCTTTAAATTTGGTTGCTCTCTTATTCTCAATAATTTCCAACTTTTATCTCTATATTTCATAAATAATTATTAAATATCTACTTGTTGTATACATGGGATTTTTCGACATGTTGAGAATTCTCATGATTAGAAGTTTCGGAGACTTAAACATTACCACCTAATGGCGAATGTTGATAATGTAATGTGATCACACTAAGCCAGCCTTCGAAATAACAGTAGAAGACGGTCGTAAGCCCGTAGTGGTTTGTTCCATTTTAAAAATCAAACATCAGTAATGTATTGTTAGTCATTAGTTGCGACATATTCGTTAAGATCTACTTCTGAAAAATGGTCACAAGAATAAACAGAAAATTGAATTCAATGTAACAAGAGAAAAAAAAATCCGTGCAATTATTATCTTTTATAAAGTATAATTGAAAAATATGATAGTTATAACGAAATAATATGTGTCAGTACATTTCAAATTAACAATTTTTGTGGGAATATTGAACTTTGGTATCTATACTAATATATAAAGAGGAAAGATTTGATTTTTTGTTTGTTTGTTTGCATCGAATAGGCTCCAAAACTACTGAACCGATTTGAAAAATTCTTTCACTTTTGGGAAGCTACAATATCGGCGATGAACATAGGCTATATTTAATTTCCAAAAAAAAATTGGGTAACCTACGAAAACTTCAATAATGTAACCCAAGGTGTAAAAAATTTACCTAAAATATTCTTTTTATCGCGAACGCTGTGAAAACTAATGATGATAGAATAAAATAATGTAGCACAATTTTGTAGAAGACATAATAATTTACAAAAAGTATCGCGACAACATATGTCTAACTATTGTAGTTATGCCACAATAAGTGTTTTTTTTATTTTAAAAAATTCAATAAAATGTCACCTCTAGAAAAGGCTCGTTATTGGTATCTTGGTATTACTCCTTATTAAAATAAATTAGTTCATATTCAAGTCTGCTTCAATATGTTTGTATAACTTTTTGAATTATTCAATTCGGACATTCCATTCGAAAGTTATCACGAGTTTAAAAATGTGAGTATTGGAAAAAAAGCATAGTCTCTTATCATCTCAACTTATCTGATGCAGAGTGCGTACGGGAGCGGGGAGGGGACTAAGAGGAGTCATGTCAAGTTTAGTAGAAATACCGCACAAAGTAGTCACGGTGGTAAAGTGACGTGACACGATACATTGCAATGCAATTATTCCAGATTAACATATGCTATAAAATATTTTGAAAAAGTTAGGGATCTGTATGAAAACTAAATTATTTTTAAGTATCTATCTACCCGTGCAAAGGTGGGGCGGACCTCTAGTTCATTATAAAGAGATTTGATCTGCAGTATGTTGAGTGCATGTAAATAATTTAATGTATAAAACTTGTAGTATGTTGAGTGGATGTAAATAATTTAATGTATAAAACTTACTTCCACTGCTTACATCAGAAATTGAACTTCCTATTGTATTTTCTGGAGAGTTGGACTGAGTATTGATACATTGCATCTCTTTCATCATTATAGTTGTATACTTTTTTATCTAAAAATGGGAGTGGAAAAATCATACAAAGGTTATGCAGGTTATAATGCAGGATTACAACAGAATTCAAAATAATACCGGTTCATTGAATTGGTGATTTAGATCAAGTTTTAGTTTTTTTATTGTACAATGTGCCTCCATATCGTCACCTTTATCTTTTTCCTGCAAACATTTATTATATTATCAGTACATTGCATATGTTATACAAATATTATCTTCCCTATATTTTGGATTTTTAAAACTGAAAAGATAATCTCATTTATTTGAAACCATTCTATACATCCATTTATGAAAGAAGAACCTTATTTTCCTTATTGTCTTGAGCAAGTGAATGAGTATGTGTACAGTAGAAGTCCATTAGTCCGGCATCCAACAGTCCGGAATGCCCGATAGTCCGGTATCGCTCCGGAAAATTGTAAAAATTTTGGTTTTCACCAAAAGTGTGTCTTTAAAGCAAATAAAAACGCTCCAGAGCTATTTGGAAGTTTTCGGGATAGTTGGGGATCATCCGGAAGCGCTCGGTATTGTTCGGAAACAATTAGCGGTCGGCTAATCTCAGTTGTCACAACAAATTCAGGTGCAGTGCAGCTCCGATAATCAATCACGAAGCGTCTTCGCCATTTTTTTGTGCGTTGTTGTTTTGTGTCCATCACAGTAAACGTAACTTTTCAAACTGTTTATAAAAAAGTGATTTTCGTTCAAACTGTACAGTGACCATCTTTTCAAAACTTAACCCTTCGAGTTCAAAAGGAGAGAAACGAAAACAAGTAACACTGACTCTCAATCAGAAACTAGAAATCATCAAACGGCTAGAAAAAGGCGAGAATAGAAATGTTTTAATGAATGAGTTTAATATTGGCTCTTCAACTATTTATGACAACCAAAAAGATGAACTAATGAAGTTTGCTTCCCAATCGGTAACAACTGAAAAATTGGCTTCTAGATAAACATTAAAAAACCTTTTAAACATTGTTCTTATGATTACCGCCCGATAGTCCGGAATTTTCGGTAATCCGGCACCGCGTCGGTCCCGAACGTGCCGGATTATCGGACTTCTACTGTATTTAGGAAGCATGTTTAGTCGGGATGGAAAGTGTGAAAAAGAATTCGAACGTAGGAAAGTTGCTGGTTGCAGGGTGGGCGGTGCACTAAGACCTATAATGAGAAACAACAACGTCTCACTACAAGCAAAGAAACTAGTGCATAACGCAATCCTGTTACCATCGATGATGTATGGTTGTGAAACGTGGACATGGACGGAAAAAGAAGAATGTAGTATAAATGCAGTAGAGATGAAATCTCTACGAAGAATATGTGGAAAAACTTTATGCGATATGGAAAGGAATGAAAATATTAGGAAAGAATGTGGTATGGAAGTAAGTGTTGTGACAAAGATGAAAGTTAATAAGTTGAGATGGTTTGAGCATATGGAAAGAATGGATGCAAACAGAATGACAAAGATAATTCATAAGGCTGAAAGGAAAGGTGTAAGAAAGCGTGGGCGACCGAGAATGACGTGGATCGAACACATCGATTCCGTCCTCAAGGAAGGCCAGGTAAGAAGTAAGAGAAATAGGAGAGGGTGTATGAGAAATGTTATGTCGGTGGAAGAAGCGAAAGAAGTATGCTTGGATAGAAAAGAATGGAGGTGCGTTCTCTCTGCCTTACGGGACACGGCGTGATGGGTAAAAAAAAAAAAAGTTAAAGTTCTCGGTATTTGCTTCAGATTCTTGTTGATATCCAATGCTTTTGGTGGCGTTTCAATTTATAATAATAACAAATTGTACTTGCACTAACTTTTTTTATAAAGTGCTGAGAAAACTTTAAGCATAATATGATTTGGTATTTGATTTAGACCAACAGATCACACTAAAGCCAGCCTTCGAAACAGTGCTAGAAGGCAGGCGTAAGGTCATAGATGTTCAAATTTGAAAAAATTTACCATTTTAAAAATTACCATAGAATATTCTATATGTGGTTGGCTGTGTCAGTGAACAAGTCTACCATAATATGACTTCTGCACTACACATATATTTAAAAACTTAAAAATGGAATTGGCTGTGGAACAGTATCGTTGGCACCGCTTGCGTGTGAACTGTTTTTGTTGTTGTGGTATATAAACAAAAATAATAAGAATAATACTAACACTTGAGAAACCGATAGATACATCATAATGACGGAGCGCGACCCGCATTTTTACGTTGCGGAGGAGCGCAGAAGTCTCGAGGTGATAATGGGAACTGTTACGGAGCAGCTCTCAAAAATAAGCAAAGAGAACCAGAACAAAATATCTAGGGAAGCCATAATATTAAGCGAGATGATTGGACATCTCGCTATCATGGTTATGGGTGAGGGCAGCGAAAATAAACATAAGAAAACGTATCCAAATATCACTAAATGTGGAATAGCCGCCGAACAGAAAAACGAGAACCATAGTATAATTGTAACAGCCGATAAAGAAGAGGTTGATCAAGAAAATTTAACGAAAACTTTGAAGAGTAATATTAATGTTGTAAAACTGGGTATTGGCATCAAAGCTGTGAAGAAAATATCGAATAGTAGATTGTTAATTACATGTCCGAGGAAACAGGACTCCGAGAAACTACTTAAGGAAATTAACCATGTGTCAGAGGTAGGGTTCCCAACCCTCCCGGGTTGCCCGGGAGACTCCGTTAATAATGGTTAACCTCCCGACCTCCCGGGCAGCAACAATTACTCCAGTTTTTCTAAAAATCTCGCTCGCTCTTCGCTATTCACTCGGTCGACGTTGTGGTGAAAAATGGTCACGTTTGTTCTTTCCATTCCTGTGTCTAATGCTTCATGCGAGCGCGTATTCAGCATGACGGAGCAAGTATGGAGCAAGGAAAGAAATCGACTGAGTATCACTTTAGTAAAAGCAGAGTTACAAGTTCTAACAAACTTTGATTTTTCATGTACTTTCAATCTCTTAAACAACCCCCCCCCCCCTTATTCTCCCGGGTTGGACCTTTCCAGAGTTGGCAACCCTAGTCAGAGGGGATCACCGCCGAGTTTATAACTAAAAAGAAACCTTGTATACTTGTCAGAGGAGATAAATGGAACAAACCACCAAACAGTTTATTTATAATTGACTAATGTAACAATAAACGTGGTCCATACAAATAACGTGTTATAAGTCTACACTATGAGTCTACATAAAAAACATGAGAGCGTAACAAAAACAAAAGGGAGTACATCAACTGTCAGAGAGAGCATAGACAATAATGCAGGAAACAGATTATATCATATTCCAACACTCGCCCTTAATCTGGTTTCATTATTACACAAATCTTACATGATAAATGTAGACATCCCCAATCCAGAAACACAGTGATTATGCTTCTGCTCTCCTAAGCACTTTGTCATCACATCTGCTATGGTATCATTTGTACATAAATATTTCAAACATATGCTACCCTCAGACAGTGCATCTTTAATAAAATGATCAATGTGTTTTGTTCTATTACGGAAAACATTATTCTCAGCTAGTTTATGAGCTGATTGATTATCGTTAAAAATGGTTATTGAGTCCTTTTCCCCCATTACACCTAACTCACACAAAAGACCCTGTAGAAACATTGATTCTTTAACCCCATGTGTCAAACCCATGTATTCAGCTTCAGTGCTAGACAGAGCCACAGTACGCTGTTTCTTACTTTCCCACGATACTGCACAGCCTGCAAGAACAAATACAAAACCAGTATATGACCTTCTATCGATATGACAATTTTCCCAATCTGAATCTACATATATCCCATTAAAGGTTGTCCAGTCTTTCTATAAATCAAACATACATCTGCTGTATTCTTCAAGTATCTCAATACTCGCTGTGCACATTTCCAATGAGTTTCATTATAACAATTGTTAAACTGACTTAATGAACTAACAGTATGCAAAATATCTGGTCTGGTATTAACAGCTAAATACATCAAAGGACCAATAAGTTCCTGATATGGTATGAAGTAACAGAATTTTCAGCTTTGTTCAATTTCAAATTACTATCCATTGGAGTTTTGGATACTTTACAATCAATCATATTGAATTTTCTTAAAAGATCTTCTATATACAATTTCTGATTAACATAAAGTTTACCACCTAATCTTTTAATTTTCATACCCAATACATTTTTAGCTTCGCCTAAATTCTTTATATCAAATTTATTAATTAACTCAGTTTTCATATCTACATATATCCCATTAAAGGTTGTCCAGTCTTTCTATAAATCAAACATACATCTGCTGTATTCTTCAAGTATCTCAATACTCGCTGTGCACATTTCCAATGAGTTTCATTATAACAATTGTTAAACTGACTTAATGAACTAACAGTATGCAAAATATCTGGTCTGGTATTAACAGCTAAATACATCAAAGGACCAATAAGTTCCTGATATGGTATGAAGTAACAGAATTTTCAGCTTTGTTCAATTTCAAATTACTATCCATTGGAGTTTTGGATACTTTACAATCAATCATATTGAATTTTCTTAAAAGATCTTCTATATACAATTTCTGATTAACATAAAGTTTACCACCTAATCTTTTAATTTTCATACCCAATACATTTTTAGCTTCGCCTAAATTCTTTATATCAAATTTATTAATTAACTCAGTTTTCACACTTTCTTTCATATGGTAGTTATTACTAAAAACAATAACATCATCTACATACAAAGCAATTATAACAATACTTTTCTCACTCTTTTTAATATAGATACATGGTTCCAATTTAGATCTAACAAATTTCATTTCAAGTAAAACTTGATCAATTTTCTTGTACCAACATCTACTAGCTTGTTTGAGCCCATACAAAGCTTTCTTTAATAAGCACACCTTATTGGTATCAACTTCCATACCTTCAGGTTGTCTCATATAGACTTCCTCGCTCAAGTCTCCATGCAAGAAAGCTGTGTTTACATCCAAATGATCTATACTAAAATTTAATTCTACTGACAATGCAAAAAGTAGCTTTAAACTATTATGTCTTACAACAGGTGAAAAAGTATCTAAATAATCTATAGGTACCATATTTCTGTGAAAAAAAAACCCCTTGCCACTAATCGAGCTTTATATTTTACAACTCAGAGTCCCTCTTGATTTTGAAAACCCACTTAGAGTCAATTATTTTCATTCCTTCTTGAAATTGTCTTGGATGCCTTTCACGAGCTGGATATCTTCTGATATTGTCATCTTCTGTAAATACATCTTGTACGATATGTTCATCGTTATTCATATCCTCAGAGATAATTTCATCACAAGAAATTTGTTGGTCATTTCTTATAGAATTTTCAATATTACTTGTGTTAAACAAATTATACTCTATTTCACACTCTGACTGAACAACTCTATTCTCATCCCTCGTCTTGGCTGGAAATACATTTTCATGGAAAATAACATCTCTAACCTTTTCAACCTATGAGGATTATTAAGATCTATTAAACGATATCCTTTTGATTCAGTACAGTATCCAACCATTACCATTTCTTTGCTCTTAGGATCCCACTTCTTTCGAAGTTCTTTAGGAACATGTGCATATGCTGCACATCCAAATACCTTGAGATGTTGTAGATTTACTCTTTCTCCTGTCCAGATTTCTTCAGGTAATTTTCCTTTTAATGCCTTCGTTGGAGATCTGTTCTTTAAATATACAACAGTATTGACTGCTTCTGCCCAAAAACATTTATCCAACCCCGCATCATTTATCAAGGTACGTGCTTTCTCAACAATGGTTCTGTTAGCTCTCTCTGCAACACCATTTTGTTCAGGAGTTCTTGGAATTGTCGTTTGGTGAACTACTCCATTTTCCTTTAAAAACTCGTCCATTTCTTTATTAAGATATTCTAAACCGTTATCTGTTCTCAGGCATTTAAGTTTCTTTCCGGTTTGATTTTCAACTAACGTTTTCCAATCTTTAAATAATTTAATGATTTCATTTTTGTGATTCACAACATATACAAACGTTTTTCTTGAATAGTCATCAATAAAAGTTACAAAATATTTTGCACCAGACAGTGATTCGTCACTAGGACCACACAAGTCTGAGTGAACCAATTCCAATATCTCACTTGCTCTCTTGCCTTTGTTTCTACACACAACTCTGTGCTGTTTTCCCATAACACAAGCAACACAGTGTGAAGATATTTCTTTTTCACTGTAACTTATTCCATCTGCTAAACCATTTTTCAATAATTCCATGTTTGCTTGTCCCAAATGACCCAAATGTTTATGCCACGTATCCCAAACCGTTAAATTTACTTGCTCTTGATGCTTCTTCTTTGGTTTATCACCATAATCTTCTTGTAAATCCAAACGATATAGTCTATCCACTTGTTTGGCGCTTGCTATAATCTCGCCCTTAACGTGGAAGTTTCTTTCACTATACATATGAGCACCATCAGCTTTGAACACCCATATTAAGCCCTTCTGTGCTGTTTTACTCACAGATATAAGATTTGTAGAGAGATTTGGTATATGATCAACATCATTTATTTTCATCTTTGATGAATCTGTCAAGGTTACTTTTACATTACCCACTGTATTAACATTCGTCTCTTCACCATTTGCAAACGATATATTAGCAGGAGCATCTCTAGTGTCTTGTAGCCAATCTATATGTGGTGACATATGCGCCGTAGCTCCAGAGTCCACATGCCAGCCTCTTGTCTCTAGTTTAACCGACATTACACTAAACATGCTTGATTCTCTTCTACTACTGGATTGACACTTTGAATCCTTTCCTTTCGATAAGTTTTTACACTCAGAGGCTTTGTGACCTGCCTTATGACATTTGAATACAAAACTACCTCTTGATTTATTATGAGATATCCTATTCACTTTATTTTCTTTACGTGTATACAGAGCTGTTGTCTCAGATTTAACCGCATCCCTTCTGACATCTTCATGCAAAAGCCTCGTTGATACGAATTCAGCAGTAAGTTTTGAGCCACTGGCCTCTAACGTCATTACTAGAGGATCGTATCTTGTTGGTAATCCACTTAGTAGCACAACAGCCAAAAATTCATCTTCTAAAGGATGTCCTATATCTATCATTTGCAAATTTATATTTAATATTTTATTCACATATTCTTCCACGTTATTGAAGTTGACGAATTTTGTATCGAGTAATTCTCTCATCAGACTTAACCTTTTCGTTAGTCCTGATTCTTCTAGTTTCTTCAGACTTTCCCACGTCTCCTTTGCAGTTTTACAAGTTTTGACATGCATATAACACGATGGATGGAGTGTTAAGTTAATTGTTGACCTTGCTCTGTCATCGACTGCAGTATCAACCGTTTCTTCCTGAATCGCTTTCCACAGTCCCTCATGCCGCAACAACATTTCCATTCCGAACTTCCAGGTGCTGTAATTCACACCTCCAAGTAACCTGGGAATGTTCATACCGCCAAATTTCACTTCGTCACTCATCGCGCTTTTTCAATGCTTTCCTGAGTCACAAATTATTATATTAACGGCATTGAATGACACTAAATCCCTGGGCCCATAACCTGATAGTAAAAAGACAGGGATTTGGTGCAGAGTAGGCAGTTTATTTATAATTGACTAATGTAACAATAAACGTGGTCCATACAAATAACGTGTTATAAGTCTACACTATGAGTCTACATAAAAAACATGAGAGCGTAACAAAAACAAAAGAGAGTAAGAGAGTACATCAACTGTCAGAGAGAGCATAGACAATAATGCAGGAAACAGATTATATCATATTATATTCCAACATTAAGTACAACAGAGAGGAGCCAGTTAATCATTCTGAATTTGACAGGAAGTGTAAATTTAAAGTAAGAATGGAGACTTTAGCACGGCGAAAAGTGGATTATGACGGAAATATTTAACAATGATTTCAGAAGATGAATACATAGAACGAGAATTAGAAAAGTATAAAACAATTGATGAAGTGCTCTGTGAAAATATTAATTCTTTTAACAATTTTTTGGGATGTGTAGAGGGTGGTATTTGCCTTCTGCACATGAATGTACGCAGTGTTTATAGAAATTATGATGAGTTTATATTATTTTTGAGTTCACTTAAAGAGAGACCGGACGTTATCTTGTTAACTGAGACGCACTCAAACAACGACACACATTTTGACATACCGCAGTATAATTTAATTGCAACAAAATTGTTCATAAACAAAAATTCTGGAATTCTAATGTTTGTTAAAAATCATTACGAGATTATAAATATAGAAGAAAAAAAATGTAATTATACAAACTATTTGAAGGTAATCATTAAGATGAAAGAATTGAAGTATAATATTGTGTCTATATATAGACATATGTCTGATGTTAACCTGTTCAGGCGGAGCTAAGGATTGACACTCTGGGTTATGCAGATGATCTAGCTGTGGTGGTCCGAGGCGACTGTCAGACTACATTATCAAATGTACTACAGAAAGCTCTAAACACATCCTCAGTGTAGGGTGAATGAGCTGTCAGTCAATGCCGACAAGACAGTGATCGTCCCCTTCACTAATAAAAGGAAATTAGACAAGTTAGTCAAACCGAGAATCAATTTTTATTTTTTTTATTTTTATTTATCAACTCTCGTCCCTAGGCTTCTTCAGAGCACTTGGAGTCGTCAAAGTTTGTACATTTTTTTTAAATATTTGATATAAAAGTGATAAAAAATACAAAAAGGAAGCAAAATAGACACAAAACAAAATCAAATGACAAAACAAAGCAATGAATTAAAAGCAAAACAGAATCAAAATCAATCGGCGAGGCTGAAAAGATGTAAAGGGCCCTTTCAGCCTTCTGTCAGCAAACAGGTCATATTTAGGACAGGCAGGAGAAGCAGCCATACAGATTCTCAATAGCCATGCGAGGTGCATATAAAGAAGATGATACATAGACAAAAAAAAGACACCAACAATAGCAATAATTTAGGAAAGAATTATCTGAGAATCTGATTCCCTGCTGAATGAGATATTCTCATTCTGAGAATTCAATGGAAAAACTATTGAATTCTCAGCCGAGGTGAAGTACGTGGGAATTACATTTGACCAGAAACTCACTTGGAACACACAGATCAACAACACAACGCTGAAGGCTAAAAGAGCCTTGGGTGTGTGGCAGGTTTGCGAGTGGCAGATGGGGACTTAACCCCTGTATGTCCATGTGGATGTACAAGGTCATAGTCAGACCTGTTGTTGCATACTCCTCAGTGGTGTGGTCAAGAAAATCAAAGCAAAAGTCGACAGTGGACAAAATGAACAGCCTCCAAAGAATGGCATGTCTCATTGCGACAGGAGCTATGTCTACAACCCCTGGGGCCGCTCTGGATGCACTGCTGGACATGCCGCCTCTTCACATGTATGTGCAGGAGGTGGCGGACTCTGCTATGTACCGAATGGCCAACTCAGGGAAGAAGAATTGGTTGTCGAAAGAATTCAGAGGTAAACAAGACTCCGTGCTTGAACACCCAATCCTTGGAATGATATCGGATAATATGCCGACGAAACACGACTTCCGCATGTTTTACACGGTTGAGCTGCCCACCAGAGATTCCTGGCTTAACGGCTGGAACCAATGGAGTAGGGGCAGTCTTATCTGGTATACTGACGGATCAAAATCAAAAGATCATGTGGGATGCGGAGTATATGGAGAGCGGCCAAGGTATCAAATTTCAATGAATCTTGGCAAATATTTTTTATTTTTTTATTTTATTCAATCAAATTCTTACAATAATTACAATTTACATTATATTCATTTTTATATATTCATATAGGTATTAACAATTTCTTCCTCTCTCATAAAACTCTAGAGAGTTTGTGTAGAGAGAGGTTATATGCATCCACATTCCAGGCAGAGGTCCTAGCCATACTAGTATGTGCTGAGATTAATCTGCAAAAGCACCACACTAATCAAACAATTTACATCAACTCTGACAGCATGGCTGCACTGCTGGCTCTCTCATCAGCGAGCTGCAATTCGTGGCTGGTAAACAGCTTTAAGGAGTTTCTCAGCACCCTGGCATCTAAGAACAGGGTCATTTTACGCTGGTTGCCCGGACACGAGGGTATCGAAGGCAATGAAAAAGCTGACGAACTTGCGAAAGTGGGAGCTGGAGGGAGCATGTGTGGCCCTGAGCCATACTGCGGCATCCCCATGAGCCTGGCTCGCAACACCCTACGTGAAATGTACAAATCCAACGCTAGTGCTATGGGATAATATCCCGGGGCTTAAACACTCCAAAGCACTAATCAAAGGCTATGACGAAAAATTCTCTAAGGAGCTCCTAGCACTTGGCAGAACAAAACTACCCATCATGGTAAGAATTCTAACGGGACATTGTGGGATAAATAAGCACATGACGACCCTGAAGTTTCAAAATGCAGATATGTGCCGGATGTGTGAGGAGGCCCTAGAAACGCCACTCCACATTCTGTGCGAATGCATACCATTGACGAGCAAACGGCGATATCACCTGGGAAAGTCCCAGAGGATATCCCAAACATCGCCGCAAAAACCATTGTCAACTTCTGGGTGGACATTGGGCTCGACGGCATTCTGTAATCAAAATGGCAAACACAATAGACCCAACAAGGGTCGCGGTGTTATAGGATGCAATTGATTCCCGGCCAATTGATCAAAAAAAAAATCCCAAATGTTCATTTAAGTGAATGTATTTCTGTATTTTTCTTGTACCTATTTTTTTCTTATTTTAATCTACATAATAATTCAGAAATGTTTGTGTGCTTTCTATCGTATATGTGAACATCACGCTCAAAATACAAATGCTACGTCAGATATGAATCTGCGCAGAGCGGTGCAATTTGCTTGAGAAGGTTCTTAAATACAATTTGCTGCATTAACTTTAATATATTTAGAGCTATTTAAAAAACTCTATTATTTTAGGATCTTCATACAAATTTCTCAAAAAGACAGTAAGCCATCTTTTGGAAACAAAATTACTCATGTAAACGTTGAATGGAATCTTGGTATTACGGTATGAAAATGTAATAAAATAATCGTAGATTGATTTGTTATACATATAAATGTTATTCAAATCTTATTATTCTCAATAAATAAAGATTTAATGAAAAAATTTGCAAAATGATTCCTCCATTTTGAAGTTTGACAGATAGCGCAAATCACCCTCTATGGGTGGAGAGCCTAATTAATTATCACACATTAGGGAATGTAGCTAAGATTCAAACCACAGAGCTATCTCTCTCTCTATGAAAACTTGCAAATTATGTCGGTAGGTTCGTATAATATTATGAGGTCGGTGAAACAAAAATTTTAAAAGTGTCATTCTTCTTTTCCTGTGCTTATGTCAGTTATAGAGGTCTGTTAAGCAATGGGAAGCTAGACTAGAACCTGTTTAATTACCTACCGATCAAGCCTGACAATCGGAATCAAAAACGTAAAGCAAGACGGGTATAAGCTAGTGAATTAATAAAATAAAAAAAAACATCTGAGAGATGACGAGACTGAGAAATTTGGAGAAGCTTTTCAATGCTGCCCAAAATAGACAGGCCTACTCTCAAGTTAGGGGGACGATAAAAAGAAGAAAGGTTGGTCAAATGTATCACAGAAAGTCTCTGGTGGTAGAACGGGCTCTGTATTACTAGGATTGCAACTGTAAAAGGTGAAACGGATGTAGTTGAAGAAGTAAAGTGAATGAAGAAACCTTGGTTCCGGTGGGATCTATGCTATAAAAGTTAGGGTCCTGCCATTTAGGTATTGATAAGATCAAAGTTCTGCTGAATGAACTTTTTACACATACACTATGTAAGTACAAGTTACTATGCCAAAGATGAGGGAGTAAGAATTCAATACATATGCTCGATAAGAACAGAAAGTGCTCAGATTTTAAGTTCTGAGATGTAAATCTTGGCCAATAATTGTAAAAATAAAGTAAACTTACATTTATTCCAGTTTTAATATTGACTCCTTCGGCCAAGCTCTCTGCTGTTATAACAGGTGGATAAATTTCACAAATCTCAAGCACAGCATGTTCCTTGGCTACACTAAGATATTCACTCGTAAGGGAAATCATGTTTTTAATATCGGCCTGCAAACAATAAAAGAAATGAAGGACCCTATATCCAGGATAACTTACTAGCTATTATGCCCGCGAACCTTCTTTACCTCAAATTGTGATAGATTCAGGGTTGTTTCTGCTTTCGATAATAAAACATTTTCACTTTTTTCAAAACTTGGAGCATTTTCTATTTTATTAAATCGCAATAAGTTTATCTCCTTGGTAATTGGCAAATTCTTTCGCTCAACAACTAAATTTTGACTTTCATATCTTGACACTAGATTTTTGTACTGTTGCTGAAATTGAGCGATACGCGCACCTCCTTCTAAAAGTGTTTCCTCATTTACCACAGACTGCAATTTTTCCTCCAAAAGTATTGCATGTTCTTTATATATCACACTATCCTGATTTGCTCTAAAGTACAAAAAAACAATGATTAAGTACAATATTATATTATAATGACTTGGAACTCGTATTTTTTATGTATTTATCATCTACCTTGCTGAATTTGTTTGCAGTTTAGCTTCGAGACTGGATTTGAGCTCTTCAAGTTGATGATATTTATCCTGCGACGCTTTGATCAATCTTTCTTCTTCATTTAGATCATTCTTGTACACTTTTAAAAACTCAACTCCCACTGAAAATTAAAACGAACGATAATTATTTATATTACATTTATTGTAATTGTAAAGCAAAAGCAATTATTATTGATTTAGTAAAATATGACCTACTATTATAGCAATAGTTCTCATAGAGTTGTGGATCAATATTTTGTGATAAAATTTTTATTAACAGAGACGGATATTCATCAAACATTTTAAAGCGTTAAATAAAATCATATAACTGAACATAGCCCCCATCCGTGGCCTAAAATGAACTTTGTTCAACTGTCTTTTTTGGTCTATAGAATTATATTGTTATAATTTTTAAAATTTTCAAATTTTGGTTTTGAATCCCGAAGATAAGTATTTCTTAGACAAAACCATAGACAAAGCAGTAACAATGGGTTGTTTGTTTTCCTCTTTTCGCCACCGGGGGCAGCACTGACAAATAGGATCTACTTTGGTTGGGCAAGAAGGTGACACGTAAATTGGTCGAATTACAATTTTACGAATGGCAATTAGTCGAAGTGACAATTCATCTAATGGCAATTTTACGAAATCACAATTCGTCGAAAAATTTGAATTATACTGTAAATTCATAATTCATCGAAAATTTCGAATTACCCATTAAATTCACAATTCGTCGAAAAATAGCAGTTTTATGTTGGTAGCATTGTAGTATGAATACATCTAGGAGTGTTGCCATGAGAGTGGGAGAATGCTGTCAAAACAAGCATAATAGAAGAAATAATGGGGACTTGGTACGTTATCTTCTATGTCCGTAATATCTTCATCACTGTCCTCGTTCTTCTATTATGCTGTCAAAACAAGCATAATAGAAGAAATAATGGGGACTTGGTACGTTATCTTCTATGTCCGTAATATCTTCATCACTGTCCTCGTTTTTAGTCACGCATTGTGTCAAAGCATCATAAATATTGTCGGGTTCATTTTTAACTATACATTGTGTCGCCATGTCATAAATGTCATTTAGGTCAGTGTTCCGCAAACGGTGTGCCGTGGTCATCAGTTGGTGTGCCGCGAAAAATTGAGAGCCAAATATTTATAGAGGGTCGTGATTCAGATTTGTCTTCTGTGTTCAAAAGAAAAAAAATGATGGGTAAAACTTGTTTAGGTGCCAGATACATTCGCTCATTTAAATGAGCCCAACAGAAAAATTCAAGGCAGGATTGTTAATATTTTAACATCTCCTGGACAAAATTGAAGGCTTTAGCGCGTGCTTTAGTTAGTGTATGTACCTATATCATCAGTTACGTTGTCAATGATGGTACATTACGAAATGTTTCCACACATGTCTGCCGATTAAGAAAACTGTGCCTGTATAGTGAAATACTAGGAGCAGAAAAGAATGAACTGTTTCTTTCCTATATGTGACCCGCAACCTATGGACTGGGTACGAAATGCATTCTCGGATAGTATTTCTCTTGGACACTGATCGAATAATGAAATAAAAAAATTACAACGTGCGTATAGAGCTGGCCATAGTCCTTATATCTGCATTCAAAGCGTGCTGTTGCAATGCTATCACTATTAATTAAGTGAATCATCTATGATCGATGAAATTGTTAATTGAGCGCGATGTTCACTCCCTACTGTACGCGATAGTATTTATATTTGTATGTGTGATACACAACAGAACTGCACTATGCGTAAGGCGCAGTGTGTAGGTTGGCTCCACCCAACGAGCGTTGCATGCCGTGTCTATTATAAAATGGAATGATATGATGTTTATTGCCTTTATTCTTGTAATTCTAATCCAAAATATGTTTAGTTTTGATTTGTTGTTGCTTTTATGTTGTTTTTCATCGCACTCAGCGAAAAGGCGTATGCTGTTATGCTGAGTGCGATCATCTTTATTAAGGTAAAATAAAAATAATAAAATAAAATTTGCCACAACTTACTACTGCGAATTGCGATTTTATACTCTGACTATTATTAAATCGAAAAAAAGAACAGCTTAAGACGATCATCAAAGATAGGAAGAGCAGCATTATCAATGACTGCGCCAAATTTTGACTGCCTCCTGTGCTAAGTTAAAAAGCCTCACTTTTATCATTAAAAAATATCTTTTCATATTAGCTATACCTTTTTATGAGCAGAAATAAATGAATATAAATTAAGCATTATCTTTGGATCGTTCAAGTAATATGTAAAGCAATATGGAGGCCGGGGTCTTGTCAAATGTTCCTGTGTAGTATCTAGCGCAAATTAGAAAATAATTATTGTGATTTTCAGGTACCTATACAGGACGATTGGCCACGAAATGGTCTGACCTTATTAGGCGGACAACGGGGACCACACTGCATGGGTCCATAAGAATGGCTGAAGACCGGGAGGGATGGAGGGAGTTGGTGAGGATGCATGGCGGTCACGATCCTCGGCATCGAGGGACCGACTGAAGAAGAAGAATACAAAATAGCCACATGAGTGTTTGGGGAAAGGAAAGGGGAGGGGGGAGGCACAAAAACAAAACGCTACGGCGTGTGTGGGAGGGGGGGGGGGCAAAAATATTAAAAAAAAAAACATTGATGTACCTCAATTTTTTTTTGATTTGGTAGGTGTACCTTGAACACAAAAAGTTTGCAGAACACTGATTTAGGTTATCATTCGCTAAATGCGGCAATTTTGGAATCATTTGTGTGGCAACTTCGTGTATATCTAAATCATTGTTTTCTACATCGACTCAAATAATTGACGTAAACGATGTAGAAAACAATCATTTAGATATTATTATTATTAAATGCCATCAAGCAGGCAGCTTGGAGCTGATGTGCTTGATATCCCACACTTGTGTCACACTATAAACTGTCAAGATATACACGAAGTTTCCACACAAATGATTCCAAAATTGCCGCATTTAGCGAATGATAACCTAAATCAGTGTTCCGCGAACTTTTTAGGGCGAACATCAGCCTAATGACATCCACGATATGAAAAATCAGTTGATATTAAAAATTCCTGAAATTCCAGGAGGCGAAAAATTAGCTACAAATGTGTCAATTCCGAATGAAGATCGAGAAGTCGGCGATTCTCAGCTTTGTGATTTCGGTGAGTTTACCGAAGAATTTGAAATTCCCGAATCGCAGAGTTTGCTTGTTAACATGGACCAAGTACCCGAACCAAGTTTACCCCCACTAGATCACAAATCAGTTGAAAATAATTCAGAAGAAAACGATGCAAAAATAGAAGAAATGATGATGACGATGATGATCAATGGCTGTTGTATTTTCTTCTTTAGTCGAATTTTCCTCCAAACACTCCTTCGATACAATACAATATTATTCTTAAATAGGTACACTTTATAAATTATTTTTGTTTTTTTTTTCATGTTTTCTTTATAAATTATATATGTTTTTTATGATACTATCAAAAAGTACCTACTCAAACTATAATATCTTTTGATGCAGAATTTTTAAAAATGTATTTCCTTTTCTGATTTGCAAGTTAGTTTCGTAATATTTTCAAGACAATGTCAAGAACATTAAAAACAATTTCTCAACATTCATCATTGCTCTATTCTATTGCTGAATTTCTGTAATATTTTCCTCTGACAAACTTATTATGGGTATTCAAATAAAATATTTTTTTATCATAAATATAAAAAATAAAATAAAGTTCGCACGTTTCCTACAAGATATATCAATAATTTTGAAAAAAAAAAATATTATCAGAGAAATTTCCTAAGAAAATAACGCAATAATACTCGAATTGAAAATTTAAATCGATGCTGTGGTTAAATTGTATAATAAAAGTAGATATATGTACATTCAAATAGGATATCAATAAATAAAAAATAATTAGGTACTTTCAAACAAAATAAATAAGTGTATAAATAACTACGTTGTTTCTGTCACTAATAATTATTAGTGACAGAAACAACGTAGTTATTTATACATTTATTTTTCTAAAAATGGATAACTGTCACAAAGTTAACCCAAAGACAATTGAAAAAATAAATAAGACCTCAAATTACAAAACACTTCATATTTTTCTAATAAGAAAAAGAAGAATAATATTGTATTGTATCGAAGGATTGTTTGGAGGAAAATTCGACTAAAGAAGAAAATACAACAGCCATTGATCATCATCGTCATCATCATTTCTTCTATTTTTGCATCGTTTTCTTCTGAATTATTTTCAACTGATTTGTGATCAAGTGGGGGTAAACTTGGTCGGGTACTTGGTCCATGTTAATAAGCAAACTCTGCGATTCGGGAATTTCAAGTTCTTCGGTAAACTCACCGAAATCACAAAGCTGAGAATCGCCGACTTCTAGATCTTCATTCGGAATTGACACATTTGTAGCTAATTTTTCGCCTCCTTGAATTTCAGGAATTTTTAATATCAACTGAGTTTTCATATCGTGGATGTCATTAGGCTGATGTTCGCCCATCTCATCATCTTTTGTATCCTTGATAATTGTGGTTTCTTCATTGCTCTGGTGATCTCCTACTAAAATTGAATACATCAAATGGTTCAATTTTTCCACAAAAAAAAAAACAATATTTTACACTAATCTGGAGATGCTATCACTTTCTTTGTCAAGGATGTCAATTACAACAAGCCAGTGGTTCTTATTGCGGAAGCAATTTCTTCCAGTCAACCTTCATTCTTTTAATTTTGATAACTCCTATTTGTAGACTCATATGTCAGTAGGTATTTGTGATGGTTGGGTGAGTAAGTGAATTGCTACTTAAAAGAGCAGCATCAAACAATACATTCATTGCATCCACGGGGTTTGCTTATTAAATTCACAGAATGTGATCAAGTGGTTGTGTACCCTGGTGGTTCTTTTGCCAACTTCCATACTGTATTGTACTGGAGATCATAGGTTCGATCCAAGATGCCAGCCATCTTTCTCTTTCACGAAACAAGCTTTATGAAGCTTACTGTGAAAGAGTCGAAGACTTATATTTGTGTTTACTTTAAGTGAGCACAAATCTTTTTATTTTTAATTCTGAATTTCGCTAATTCTTTTTTTGCTGTGTTTGCAATTGTCAGGAGAAGGTTTACACGAATGGAAAAAATAAGAAGTTCTGCGGACCAATAGAAAATTTATGGAAACTTAGCTGTTATTAACTTGGGAATATTTTTTGTTCGTGGGATTGTCATATTGTGCCCTGTTGCAGCATTTAAAACGGGTGCATCGGTCGGGACTATATTGGTTAAATGTGTAATTAATTTATCATGATACAAATTCGAATTCAATATTCCTAATAAAATTTATAAGTTGTTGAACATGCATTTTTCTTGGTGGAAGTAATTTAAATAAAAAACTTTTAAACTATTCCACAATTTTATTATACCTGACATGTTTCGAAGGGGCACGCCCTTCATGGTCACAGATTATTTGAAACCTGTGACCATGAAGGGGGTGCCCCTTCGAAACATGTCAGGTATAATAAAATTGTGGAATACTTAAAAAGTTTTTTATTTAAATTTGATTATCAATATTCCTAATTAGGACAGGACGACGTCCGAAAGGAAAGCTAATATTTAATCACGTCGTTAAAAGAAAATGTTGTTCGTCAGTTTCAAACTTTTAATTCCATGCATTTAGGTAGGTATAATAGTTTAAAACCAAAGCTGCTTCTTGGCAAAAATTTAATATTTTGAACTACATTACCTTGATTTTTATGTCCAGATTTTGTTGATGCAACATTAACCTGTTTCGTGAATTCAGGCTTGAAACGCTTGTACATATTTTTGAAGCCAATCTCTTGTGTATCCGGTTTGTGAATTGAACTACTTCCACTAACAACCTCTTTAGTGGAATAGACTTCCTGCGTCTCCGCTTTGTGCACAGAAACCTCGCTCAAATGTAATCGTGATGATTCAGACACGTGACTTTCTTTCGATATATTTTTGTCCGTATTTCGCCTGTATCTAATAAAACTACTCTTTTTTATGTCTTCTTGGGAAGATGGTATGATTGAACCCTGTAAATAAATGAAAAAAAACATAAATCAATTTTTATTGTTTTAACAATAAAATCCAAGTATCTATGTGAAAAATAATGATTGGATATTAGTCATATTTTGTAAGGAAAATGACGAACGCCCCTTCCCCAGTTAATTTGTTATATCATGATTTTACTGTAATTTCACAGGCAGATGGAAATAGTTTCTACGTTGAACGTCATCTTGATTCTAACTTCTTTTTAAGATTATCAATTTATGTAGAATTCATAGTGAATAAATTCTTTTGGCGGCCAAATGTTCAAAGATACCTCCACCTAATGGTGCATCACATGACGATCTTGTTAAAGTAAGTCAAGCACATTATCTTATTTTGGACGACCTTCACAAAATTCATCTTTAAGAAGACTACGACCACGATTGATGTCTCCAATCCATCGATTACTCAGTCTTCCTGGATGGTGCTTCATTTCTAAATGTCGAATTATGTACAAATATGCATTTTTTTGTTGTTTTAATCAATGTCTCAATTTGTAAAAAATATGCCCCAGATTTTATTCAAAATTTTATCATTTAAAAGATTTTAAATTTATCATGTAATAATGTAAATAATGCCCGCTTTCTCAAAAACTTTCTAAATAAACATTACGATAAAAATGTTAGTTGCCAGATGAAAGCACCGGTTAAGAGAATCCGAACATATAAAAGGCAACTCTGGTAATATCTAACATTTACTCATTCATGACGAAAAAAGCTTATTTGCCATAATCCAATTTACAATAAAAAGTTAACCTCAACAAACTCTGGAATTATGAATCTAGTTTGACAAATCATACTTTCAATACTTTTAGTCATTTTTAAAAGAAGATTTGATTTCAAATGAGTAGGAAATATATCTTGGTCATTCCTGTACGTATGAAATAGTAAGACATTATAAGCGTTATAATGAGTTTGAAGATATACTCACAATACTATCGTCCGAATCTGCTTCGTCATCAGAATCTGGTATGACCGTTTGAAGAGATGGATTTTTGGACTTCACTCCAACTACTTGGGTTTTTTTCTTTGTTCTTTTCTGAAAAAACAAAGAAAAAGAAATATTAAAAGACAATCTGTATATTTCATGCTTGGTGCCGAAAATCTTCCTCTTCAAAGACACATGCCTTTGTTTAGAATGAAAGATTTAAAAAGTGTATTATTTTGCAATTTAGTGCGCCCAGATTCAATATCTTACATACCATAATAATTAGGTACAATTTGGTTTTGATGGACTTCTATTCTTTCCATTACATATAGAATAACGTGTGTCATATGTGATTACTACTTCCTACTACATCGCCATCTCTTGGATTTTTTTAAAAGTTACGCATCTATATAGAGGAATTTATTCCTTTTATTACAAACTTATGACCCGTTGAACTTCGACCCGCATCCAAATCAACAATACCTAATTACCACATAATGAAATAACTTATTTGCTAAATTTAATTCAGATTTAATGTAATAAACTGTATTTAATTCATGTTATAAGTCAAAATTATTTTTTCATTCTGGATTAGGTCGAAGTTCGATGGGCAGATCAGCTAGTTTAGAATAAAAATAATAATGAGGGTGTAGATGGGGCGATTGCAAAACACCTTGCCAACCCAAATGTCAACCTCAGCTGTTTGTGGTTCCCCTACTAGACAACTAACGAGGCTCTGTTAACTTGGATTGGTTGTGTCATTTGAATGAAATATATTTCGCATAAGATTAAAGTGTATACTAACCTCTTCCGCATCTGTTATTTCTTCGCCTGGATTCTCCGTTCTAACGCACACAAGGTACACATTGTACGCGTGATTCTGGAAGAGAATTTTCCAGTTTACAATTTTTTTCATAAGATAACCACAGAAATAGATCAAATGTAAAAATTATTTATCAAAGGGTAGGTTGATCCCGAACGAATATATAGAACCAGAGCTGGAAATTTACGGGGCTAATTAAATACTAATTAATGAACGATGACAGTTCTTTCTCATTATTATTTCCTCGGAGACCAAATCAATGATCAAGAAAATATTATCTATTTTCCAGTTCTGGCTCAATGTTTGTTTGGTATAAACCAACCCTAAGATATTTATTTAAATTTGTTCTTCTTCTGACATCTGTTGATGGAATCGGAAAACATTCTGTTTAAAGACAGTGAGGGCTATTCACAAAATGTTCTTAATACAATCTAGTTGCGACCTTATTCAAATCTTAACCCTTTCAGATACCATTCAATTAAAACAAAACTCTTTATGAGAATCACTTCAACTAAATCTTTATCTATAAATAATGATTTCTAAAAAGCTTAAGATTTGAATAAGATTGCAACTAAATTGTATTAAGATCTTTTCATGAATAACCCCCCTGATCCCAAAACTACAAAATTGATTCACCTTATTTTTTAGATTCTGAAAATTACTGCTAATAGGTTAAAATAAAAAAAAAAAAAACACTTACTTTGGTTTCTATTATAGTTATTCCTTTATTAAATGACATCTTATTATTTTCGTTGTGGAATTTTATGTAACCAACCTAGAATTAAAGTAATTACAAAAACATTAGTAAATTTCATTCATTGCCAAATTAAAATAAAATTTCAAAATATTGTAACACATTTTTGTTTTATGAGGGAAGGAGAAGAGAGGTTGAGGGGAGGTGACTAAGTCAATTGCAGATATTGGAAACTAGCTTTCCCGACAGACATTGTCCTGTAGTAATTTATATAAATATACTTTTAAAATATGTTTGAATGTTAAAGAATTATTTCTGAAAGCTTGAAAGAAATTCCATCAAAAATATGGGCACCAATGTTTTGAAACTCAATGGTTGTAAAGTAAATAAAAATTATGTTGTTATGGATTTTTTCACAGATGGCATTGTTGTAAATTGTTTCCATACTAACTTTAATATTATATTTTTAATATTATTTCTTATGCATTTTTGTACTTTTTAATAGTTATTCTGTTATCCGGAGCGCAGAAGAATCCAATAAACCAAATATGATAAAAAGCTGTTCAGCCGATCTCGAGTTATAAGTGTTCACACTAACCCGAGTATATAAGAAAGATTATGACTATAGTAGTCTTCCATTGCGAATACAAGTATATTATTTATTCAGAGCGGAGTCAAATTTATTTTAACGATTTCTTTATCCTACCATTTTGTTGTTTTGAATGATTGTTCAAAGGGAGATTTAGGAATAAAATAGTTAGTGTTAGTATCTAAAGACTTTTGAACAAAAACTATTGCAAGGGTGACAGGAGATCAACTATGTATCAATGCCCCATTTTGTTAGGAGATGACGCTTCTGGTATATAGTAGTTTAATGATACAATTGCGAGATACAAACGTAATAGGGGCTCCTTATGGATCCTTAACGGTTTTTTGATCTTTAAGGTTATTTTTCCGGCAACGACAACACTTCGTTATAAAAATTTAAAGCAATTGTACAGTTTTTATCCAAACATGTATCATGGTTTGCAAATGAATCACGGGCTTTCAATAACTGTTCAGTGTAACAATGTCAGTACTGTTTGTTTTGTCTATGGAACATGTAGAACATTGTATCTTTTGTTTTTTTCTTTGTTCTTAATAAAAATACTTTGAAGCTAACAGGTTATGGGCCCAGGCACCACGCGCAAATTTAAAGAAAAGTTACCATTTATTTTAAATAATGGAGTTCGGCAATGTTTCGATCGGTTTACTCGAGGGTAAGACAAATTGGCAAATGTGGAAATACAAAGTTTGCGTCTTATTAAACGGTGTTCCAGGAGCTTTGGACATCATAGAGGGTAAAAAGGTTAGACCCGTGCCTCTCGCAGAAGGAGCTGCAGAAGACAAGACTGAGGTCCGAAATTTGCAAATAGCGAACTTTCTAAAGGCCGAGAGTTATGCATTGTTGGTGCTGACTACGAATATGACGGAGGACATATTACAAAAGGTGATGAGATATACCGGAGCACGTGATGTTTGGTTAGAGTTACATCGACTCTATGAAGGAGTATCTGAAGATAAAGCATATGACTTGTGTATTAGGCTGGGCCGTTCTAGTATGGAAATTAAAAAAGTGCTTCTAATCTTAATGTAATAGTAATAATTTGTTGCCTTATGATGTATTATAGCTATCTACAAAATTTCATGACAAAAAAATAATATCTTCTGTCTCCGAATCGACCTTGAAGTTTTGTATGGGACGAAAATATCCCATACTAACTGACATTTTTATAATAATCATGTAAAATGATTACGGCCTTGTTTTTTTATTCATTTTTTTTTCACAGATAATTCAAGTACATACTTCTATTTATTTAATTACACAAAAATAATAAATAAAACTTTTACATTTTTTATGTAAAGTAAGTATATGAAGTTATGTTATTTTGCAGTGATTGTTTTTGTTGCTTTCTAAGCTTTTAGATAATCTTTTCTTGATAAATTTCTCCGTAAAGTTGGTGAGGCTTCTTTGACAATTTCACAGATCATCAAACTCTTTGGATATGACAAGGAAAATTCAGGAAACTGTATTTATTCATCTTCGCCATTGTATGTAATGAATGCCGTAAGAGCTTCGTCGGATACTTGACGATTGGTGTCTCTGTTACATTTTGCTGTCTGTCTATAACGTAGTTCTTGTAAAAGGATGCTTCAAAATTTACTTTCGGTACTTCAAGAATCAAAGATGCGTGTTTTCAGGTGATTCGAGCTTTCACTATCTGGCGAGAGGTTCATTCTCTTACTACATAGTGTATTTTGAGTGAAATAGCTTTTTCTTTTAGTAATTACCTACAGTTTATATAACAGATTTGATCATCTGATAAATATGTGGATAAGAAATTAAACTTCCATAGGTAACGGGATCAGTTGCGAGGTAAGTTGGTGCACAAACATTAACAATAAAGATAAGTTAAGGTCATCAAACTTTATGAAAGAATCGCAGTCGCAGAATCCTATTAGCTTCGTTTAGCGATCTAACATGGAATATTTTTCCTAGAGCTCAGTTACCTAAATCATTAGAACATGTTTCTGTTGTTATGACTGCGCCAATTTGGAATAAATATAATTGATCTTTTCGTAGATCTTGAAATGATAAAATAGTAATTTCTGTTATCATACATATCAATTGTTTTTTTTTTTACTCTTCCAGTTGTTTTCCGATTTGGTCAGAATGCGAATGATGATTTGAGAAAGCAATATCAACATATTATACAAAAACCTAAATAATTGTTACTTGTCGTATTTTTTTTCTAGATTACCGGCGACTCATTCAATTGGGATTCACTTCAGACGACAAGTAAAAGATCAAATGAAATTTTGCTTTTTGAAAAGTAAACTGTAATCGATCTCTCTATCGGTTTCGGTGTTCCGAATTTTCCATCAATTTAGAATCAGTTTCCTTTAGCACTCTCTTTTATTATTGTTCATCTGTATTTTTGACCACTTTTTTTAATCCCTAGCCTAAAACTTTGGCTTTATGGCCATCAAAATACAATACTGGTATTTGTAACCCTTTTCTCATTTCATGAGATTTTCTAATGTATTTCGCGGCGCTCTATGTAATTTGTTGACGTCAAAATTGCATTTTTATGCTTTATATCATACAGAACTGATTATTCCATCATTTTTATGGCATACAATCTTAAAAAATATTATGTAAAACATATTTTTACTTAAAGAAAAAATAACAACTAATGACTCTAACAATTCATTACTAATGTTCGATTTTTAAATGGAACAAACCACTACAGGCTTACGACCGTCTTCTACTGTTATTTCGAAGGCTGGCTTAGTGTGATCACTTTACGTTAACAACGTTCGCCATTAGGTGGTAATGTTTGTCTCCGAAACTCCCAATCATGAGAATTCTCAACATGTTCAACATGTCGAAAAATCTCATGTATGCAACAAGTAGAAATTTAATAATAAAATGAAAAATAGAGATAAAAGTTGGAAATTGTTGAGAACAAGAGAGCAACCAAATTTAAAGACTGCGACTGCTGTCATGTATTTTTACTTTCTTTATACCTGCTTCAAAATAGGACAAATTTAACAATTTCTTGAAACTTTGAGCTCAATTCGGAGACAGAAGATATCTTTCGAATTGAAAAATATTATGCATACGTATTTAAAACAGCATTTAGCACTAAAATATAACTATTACGTTAGCAATAGAGGGAAAAAAGGAAATCGGCCCACGGTGTATGGAGGTTTTTGGTTATACTAGACAGCCAGGAGACGATATTGGTAGCCACATGTCAAAGTTAAAGAATATTTGGAAAAATCTCAAGCAGGAATTAGTGCAAGCAGAAAAATGTGATTTGCCAGACTTGTTTTTGATTTGTAAAATATTAGGATCTCTTCCAGAAGATTACTTCGCCTTTAGATTGAGTTGGGTGCTCATCAACAAGAAAGATAGAACAGTTAAGAATCTCACCACGTAGTTTGCACACGAAAGGGCATTAGCATCAAAGGCTGACCATAAGACTGGTATAGAAGCCTTAGCAATAAGTTCAGTTAAGTTTAATAAGAAGAAAAAGTTCATTATAAAGTGCCACTATTGTAATCAGTTGGGTCATATTGTGAGAAATTGTTTAAAATGGAAAAATGATGGAAGGCCTCCAAAAGAAGAAAACAAACAAGGTAAAATCATTAAGAATGAAAATAATGAGAAGAATTCAAAAGCAACAATGTGTTTAGTTTCAATTTCAACCTTATATAATATAGAGAGTGATTCAGAATCATGGTTTGTGGACAACGGAGCAACTAATCATGTCACAGGGAAAAGAGAGTTCTTTCATTCACAGATGAACATTCTGTTACTACAGCCAAGGCCAGTTGATTTCAGCACCAGGGTTGCCAGGTGTTCGGTATTTTACCGAACCGTTCGGTAATTTTGCCCCATGTTCGGTGTTCGGTATGAAAAAAATACCGAACTATGGAGTGTTCGGTATTTTTACTTTCGGGAATAATATTCATTTTTCCTAGTGAATTTGTAACTTCCCGGACAGCAAATTTCGAGAATGACCTTTTTTTTTTTTCTTTTTTTAAGGGGAAAATTCTACTTTCCGGATAGCAAATTTTGAAAATGACCTTTTTTTGTTTTGGTTCGGTATATTTTTGAAAAAAACCTGGCAACCCTGTTCAGCACTAGGAAAGGGTACAGTGAAGTTGAAAAGCATTGTTAATGGACGTCAACATGAAATATTATTAAATAATGTATGATATGTTCCAGGCGCATCTAAGAATTTGTTCTCTCCATTATCAGCACAAGATAGAAATCCTAGTAGTATATTTATTGGTAAAAATGAAATGTGCAGTTTGAAGATAAATGGAAAAATAAAATTGTTGGGTATTAGATCAAAGTATGGACGACTTTATAAATTAACTGGAAAAACTATTATATCAAAGAAGAATGTAGATATAAATATGCTGTCAAGTGAAGAACAATTACAATTGTATAATGAAAGATTAGGACATCAAAATAAAAAATATGTGAAGTCAGTTGTATTTAGAGAACTTGGTATTAACTTGAACTTGGACAGTGAGACTTGTGAAGGATGTGTTTATGGAAAGGCACATAAGTTAAAATTTGGAACTCGTCCGAGAGCGACTAAACCTGGTGAGTTAATGCACGCAGATGTTTGTGGACCATTTACAAACTCTATATCTGGTTTTAAGTATTTTCTGTTAGTCAAAGATGACTTCAGTAGATTTAGATATGTATATTTTATCTCAGAAAAATCAGAAGTTCCAGGGAAGTTAAATGAAATGATCAGAGAAATTCAGACAACTGGACATGTTATTAAGGAAATTCTAAGTGACAACGGCAAAGAATTTGATAACAATGAGCTGAGGAATATTCTTAAGAAGGAAGGCATTAGACAGAGACTGGTAATGCCATATACACATAAGAATAATTGGAAGTGTATGTTATGCTCATGTTCCTGATCAAAGAAGAAAAAATTTGATAAAAAGGCTATAAAAGGCATTTTAGTAGGATATGATAGAGATGATGGGTATAGAATATGGAATGATAATACAGATAAATTAATTAGATCTCGGGATGTTATTTTTAATGAGACAGCCATATTGAAGGTAAACACACCCATAATATCTATTAAAAATTATGATATTTTAGAGAATGATAAAGTTCCAGAAGTAGACGATGAATCTATGTCGAGTAAAGAATTCCAATATGAAGACACACCACCCAGTGACGTTTCAGGATTGGTACAAAGGAACCTTAGAGATCGTAGTACAATACAAAGGCCTGAGAAGTACAAGGACTTCATAATGTCTGCAGAGATGAATTGTTCCGAGGACCCTTCTACTTACGGACAAGCTATGAAGAGTAGCGATGAAGATAAGTGATCAGAAGCAATTGACAAAGTAAAAAATAATAATAGTATTAAGGAATATAAAGCTAGACTTGTAGTTAGAGGCTTTGAGCAAGATGACATGTTTGAAGATCTTTATGCACCAGTAGCTAAGTTACCAACTTTTAGAGTTTTCTTGGCAATAGCTTGTAAGTTGAATTTACCTGTGTATCAGTTAGATGTAAAAGGTGCATTTCTAAATAGTGTTATAGAGGAGGATATTTATGTAAAATTACCTGAGGGAACAAGTCAAAATACTGTAAAGTTAAATAAATCTTTGTATGGTTTAAAATGCTCACCTAAGAATTGGAATTCAACTTTTAATGCTGTAATGATAAAAGAAGGTTTTAAAAGAAGTAAAAGTGACTATTGTTTGTATACAAAGTGTAATGAAAATGTAAAGTTGTATCTGTTGGTTTATGTTGATGACTTGCTTATTTTTGGTAATAACCATTATGAGATATGTAAATTGAAAACAATTTTAAGTAACAATTTTCAGATGAAAGATTTGGGTCATATATCTAATTTTTTGGGTATAAATGTCAAGCAAAATATGGAGCAAGGTACAATAGAAATTGATCAGAAAGCTTATTTAGAGAAAATTTTAGAAAAATTTAATATGACAGATTGTAAACATATTGATACACCGATGGATGCTAATTGTAATATTGATAGTTTTAAGGAAAAATGTTCAGATATAAAGTATGAGAAGCTTTGTAGAGAATTGATTGGATGTTTATTATATGCTGTATCCGGCTCAAGGCCTGATTAATGTGTTGCTGTAAATTTACTAAGTAGATATCAAAGTAGTGGAAATGAAGCTGTATTCAAAGCATTGAAAAGAGTTTGAAAACTGTTATGTAGACTGAGATTGGGGAGGAGATGTCAGTGATAGGAAATCTACTAGTGGGGTTTGTTTTAAACTGTTTGCATGTTTAGTTAATTGGATTTCTAGAAAACAGAATTGTGTTGCTCTTTCCTCAACAGAGGCTGAGTATGTTGCTTTAACAATGGCAGCCACTGAAACATGTTGGTTGAAAAATCTGCTTAATGATTTTGGTTTTATAGGTTTGAATCCTGTTGATGTATTTGAAGATAATCAGACAGCAATAAAGATTGCAACTTTTAATAATGTTAAAAGGCTGAAGCATATTGACATAAAATATCATTTTGTTAAGGATTGTGTAGAGAATAATGTTATAAAAATATCAAATATATTTGACCAAAAATGCTCAAAATATGTTCCGACGTTTTTGTCAAATAAATATAACAACATTTGAAAAATTATTCTTACTTCCTGCGATGTATCATCATTGTGTTGGTCAAATTTCTTTATTAGGTGTACAATTTTATCATAAGACATTTTGAATATAAACACAACAACAAAAACATCAAAGACTGCATCCAAAACAATTGAATGTCAGTTGCAGGTTGCAGGCCATAAGGCATAAACAATAAACAGTGTTGCAAAAAAAAAAAAAAGGTCATTTTATTCAGGTCCGAAGAAAATTTTGGTATCCGTAGAGAGGTGAATGTTCCCTCTAAAAAAAAAGGTCATTTTATATCCGAAATGGTGAAAAATCGCTAAAAGGGATGTAGCCCAATTGGCGACCAGTCGCCTTTTAGATTTATTTCGTCGCCGATTCTCATTCCGAGTAGCCCAAATGGCGATAAATGGCGTCCATGTTGGCAACACTGGCCACAAACAAATAGCGAGGAACGGTTCGCGGCAGGCGAGATTTTAAAATGTAAAAAATACAAATAAAATTGTCTTGCACCAGCCATTTTTGATCTATGGTTTACTATTTCTGGGATGCCAGGTGTATAATGATAAATGGGTTACTTCTCGAGATTTATCGAAAAAATATACTTATGATAACATAAACTTTATCGATTTTAAAATTAACCTTAATTAAGTTTTAATAAATATTTATATTTTAAATGACAATTAATCTCACGAAAAGTGATTTTATGACCTCTAGAGACCAACGCGGCAGCATAATATCCTAAATTTAAATAATTATTTTACTATGGTCACTCTAGAGGCGCGCATGCGCACAAACGTTGTTATTGTTTAAAACCATTTGACGTTTGTCAAGTTATGTTCAAAGAGAATATAATACCTGTTATGTTCATAGAAGAAGGAAGAAGTATGGTGTGCCTTGAACACAAAAAGTTGACAGTAGACAGCTGACTGGAGAATGTTTTGTTTGAATAAATAATAATAATATTGTGTTTTGTCTATCTTTAAGAAACTTGAGCAGTTCTATCATACAATTGTATTGAGTTTTTTATTGAAAAAATACCAGTTTGTAGGTTACGATTCATAACTTTTGAGTACAGTTAATATGTTTTGTACATGTACGCAGATCTAGGTTATGTATAGTTTTTGGACAAGTAATTGTATGATTTATCAATTTAATGTGTAGTGTTTCTCAGGGAATTATCCTATTGGATATTAATCCATTAATGTTTTTTCAGATGCCCCAAAGGTGGTTGATGCCTTAATGCAAGACAAGCTATGACAGCACTATTACAAAGAAGGGAACTGCTCCAATTTTCAGAACCCCAAAGATAAAGGGATGTATGAGGCCTGGCTGTTATTGCATGATAATATTGGAAAACATCCATAGGAACTCAGATCTGAAGATGTGATAATCAACATCACAAAGCTAAGGAAACGGGATGGTGTAGCAAGTTCCATTAGACTGTTATCCTCTAGTAAAAGGTACTACTCCTAGCAGTTTTCCTCATACTACTGCTTATCTGAAGAAGAAGGCACTTATAAAGGGGATCACAGAGAGGTGCATATGGAAAGACATGAAGAATCCGTGAATTTGTTTTTGAAATGTGACATAATTGAAGATTAAGGTGTATTTGTTAGTGGTTTGCTTGTGTAGTTTACAAACGTTTGTGAGAGCATCATTAACACAATTGAAGTGAAATTATCCATATCCGCTTTAAAGAGCTCCTTGTGAAAGTGTATGTTGAAGGGAATGAAATATGTCCAAATGATTTAAAGTCGGTGATATCTAAAAGTGTGAAACAACTTAATGGTCTTTATTTAATTTGAAGACATGTTATGAAGATAGAGACAAGTATTCATCAGTATTACAATTTACGCAGAATATTTTAAGTTAATGAAGAATGCTACCAAATAAGTTTGCATTTAGTTGTATTCTGGCGAATAATAGAACAGAAAACAGTATATTATTTGTTTTAGATCCAATCAAACTCCTGTAATAAGAATCGATATAATTACTATGCAAATTTTTGCATTCAATATATATTTTTATTCTTCGTTAGCATTCATTTAATAACAGATGTTTTCTGTTATATCCAAAGATGACCTAACATATATTATTTCAATTTCTTTTATTAAACTTTATATCATATTTCTTTCTGAATACTTACTTGAAGGATCTAGGTACATATTCCACGTTACTATGACCATAGTTTATGTTGAGTACATTTTGTCTATATTGGTTTGCGATTACATTTATTGTTTCTTATATCTTCCTTCCAAATTGAAATCTTGTAGACCTACATTGCTGAAATATTTATAGGTACTCGTGTTGAGTACATTCTACGTCTACCTTTTTAAATTGCCTACCTATACTATTTGAATGTTTATTTGCTTATTGTTTGTTTTTTTTAATAAATTAACATATTTTGAAAATGAATGTTATATTACTTAACCCTCATTGTCAAACAATATCTTTAAACTGTTGAAAGCACTGATACTTAAAAGAATAATACTTATAATAAAAGAAATTGTTCAACATATTTAACAAGGAGATACTCTAGCAGATAGTAGCATCTCTCTCTGGGAGACCTTATTGAAATATGTTTCCTTGTATGCAACTATTTCTGATAGATGCTACCAGCTATGTTTACGATGAATACTAATGTGCATCTAAGAGGACACCAGCAGAAACTGTCAACAAGATACTACTCAAATCCCCTGAAACACTTCTCGACCAATGACTTTCAAGAATATACTCTTCTTCTTCTTCAGTCGGTCCCTCGATGCCGAGGATCGTGACAGACATGCATCCCCACCAACTCCCTCCCGGTCTTCAGCCATTCTTATGGACCCATGCGGTGTGGTCCCAGTTGCCTGCCTAACAAGATTGGACCGTTTCGTAGGCAATCTTCTTCTTACCCTCCTGCCCCCGACCATCTCCACATTATTCCTCCTCTCCAGGGAGTCCTCCAAGAATATACTAGATTACTACAAATTAGCTGAGACTTGGGGTCAAAACAGTGAAAGCTGCCTACCCAATAAGAATAGTACTATTTATTATTGAATTTTCATAATATTATGTAAGTTTCATGTTCCTATATCTGTGGTGGCATGGTAAAAGGCATTAAGTCAGTGGGATGACATTTCTCAGTATGGCGGATTTACTTGTCAGTATTTTAAGAGGTTTCATTTTTGTCAAATATTATTTAATACAAATAAAATAGATCAACTTTGATGCATTTACTTCGTTAAAAAGGTTTCACTATACGATAACTCATATTTATTTCTTCAATATTTCTTTGTTTATATGCTTTATTTATAATGCGTGTCTTTTTACCTTGACAATTTTGGCTCATAGGTTGAAAAATTTTGTACTTAGGTCAAATTTTACAAGGAAATATACCCAGTTACTCTCTATCACATGCTAATTTATTATTTTTCAACACTTACATTTTATTCTTCATAAATATTAGTTATTTTTTAGCTTACCTATTATTATTTTCTAGCATAGCATTCCCAGAACATCAGTAGGTATATTTTTTGCTCAGAGTGTAATATTGTTAAGTAAAATAAGAAGAATATTCTTTGAATAATAAAATGAAATTAGATAATTATAGGTATTATTACCTTTGTTAAGATAACTTTCTCTCACAATGTACCGATCCTTCAAAGCAGAGCTGAGAAATTTATACACGGTTTGGGAAGAGGTCATACAAGCTGCACAAAATCATGCGCAGTGGAGGTTCCAACATCAAACCATTACAAACCAGATGAATATTCGGAAATTTGAACATTACGACCTAATGGCGAACGTTGTTAACGTAAAGTTATCACACTAATCCAACCTTCGAAATAACATTAGAAGATGGTCGTAAGCCCGTAGTGGTTTGTTCATAAAATCGAACTGTATAATCAGTCATCAGTTGTTGATATAATAGTTCGCACTAACACGACTTTCTTTAAATTATATTAATAATAGTATTAAAATAGCAATGAAAAAATATTAAAAAATAATAATAATATGCGGATAGTATTACCGATCTGTCTATAGCTTAACAATAAAAACAACGAAAGTTGTAAACAGATTGGTCGACAGATAAGGAAGATACCTGCCACAAAGTTCACAAAATACATTATTTAAACACATTTTAAAAAGGTTCACTTTTAAAAGAACGGCTTCTCACGGCAGCTCTATCATAGACAACACCGTTTTACTTCGTGGTAGACAAAATTCGACGCGAGTCGTTTTACCTTGCCAAATAAAATTAATATTGAGTTATGCCGGAATGAAAAAATGCTTTTAAATCCTTTAAAAGTGGATTTTTTTAAACTTATGTTTTTGAACTTTGTTCTGTTTGTGATAATGTATGATGTAGCGCATATAACTCAAAATGCTGAAAAACGCGACTTAATGCCTTTTACCATGCCACCACAGATATAGATTCACATATTTAGTGAGAAATGTCCTTTTCAAAATCGGACTCCCATAAAGAGCTATTTGGATTATAAAATATTATGTTAATTTACAAACTCGCATTTTCTTTTAACTCTCAAATGTATGATACTTAAATAATATTTATCGTATTAATTGAATTATTATAGGTAATAATGTAAGAATCATTATAAAAAGTTCCACATAATATTGATAATTATTATTTGTCATAATATGCCAGTGACCATAAGTATGAGAAATGTCATGCCACGGCTTGGCAAACCACCACAAACACCAACGTGTTAGTCGTGTTACAGGGTGTTTGCCTTGGCTTATAAACGTGGTGGGAAGGAAAAAACTGAAAATATCAGAAATAAAATTAGTAAGTCAGTCAATAAAACAAAAGAGTAAAATTATTAATAAAATATGTTCCTAAATAATATAAGATATAAAATGCAAAAAACAAAAAAAAATAAAATAAAAAATATATGAAAAAAATATCAATTTTACAAGCATAAAATTTTAAAAGAATTAAACAGCACATGCACCCATATAAAAGGATTTATGAAATCATAGAAAATATAAAACACAAAAATTATATGTATGTTATTATTCCACCAACTGAATAGTATTAAAAGGAATCATTAAGGTGACAGAATTAAAAAGCACGATTACACACATCATAATAATTGAGGACATAGTAGAAAAGATAAACATCAGCATGCATGAGTTCGAACAAAAGAGAAGGAAGGAAATTTGTGAGAAGGGTTATATGAGTAAATTTTTAACCATGTTTTCGGATTCATATAATATGCCAACATCGACCAAGTAGCCTTGAATGGCTCTACGATTCATCTTGGGCCCCGATACACCACTACTCCGTCCTTGTAGTACAGTTAGTGTAGTAGGGCAGTTGTTATGGTTCCTTAAAGCTCATAAATAAAATTGTTCTCATTCCAATGAATTTGAACATTAATAATTTTAACTTGGTAAACAGATGCTTTTAAAAATAAATATTTTGTACTTATCAACTTGTTTTATTTACATCACTGTGTTCATTTCATATAAGTATTCAAGATACTTTCCCTTTTTCCCAACACACCATATCTTTTTAAGAGGTAGACAGAGAGAACAGATCTTCGCTTCTGTCATTATCGGTTGACTATGCCTTCTTACAACCATAGATTCAGCCTTATATTTGCAGCTCTTCTTTCAACATGCCCAAACCATTTCAACTTGTTAAATTCATCTTTGTAACAACACTAACTTTCATATCACATTCCTTCCTTGCCAGAGTCCTTCCACATATTCTTTGTACTCTACTGCATTTATACTACATTCTTATTTTTTTGTCCATGTCCACGTTTCACATCCATACATCATTGATGGTGACATGATTTTGTTATGCATTAGTGTTTTTGTCTTGTAGTGAGATGTTGCTTTTTCTCGGTCTTAGTGCACCGTGGTCCTGCTACCAGCCACTTTCCTATGTTCAATTTCTTTTTAACATTTTCTATTCCTACTAAACATTCTCATTCACTTGCTCAAGGCATTCATCTATTCAAAACATTTGTTTTGTTGACCTTAATAATTATTAATTATTAATAAGTAATATATAATAATCATCAATAAATATCCACAAGAAAGCGGGAGCATTGTTGAACGTTTGTGCATTTGTTTTTTCTCTATTCTTTATATTTTGAGTGCCTAAGTTTGATAAAAGCAGTGCATTTTATAGAGATTGAAGTGAAACATATTCGATATTGTTCGTAATAAACACGCTGCCGTAAATCGGCAATACTTTTAATTTTAAAATTGACACTATCACGAAGTCTTCGACGCTATAAGATCCAATATCGCTTGGCAAGATTTGCCGTCATTTAAATCCACCAATAGCTGTGCACCGACACTGTATCACGGACGATACCGCCGCAACGCGCCGTGTCACCGCTAGCGCCACCGTATAAGACAGCCGAGCAGGGGTGCCCCAGGCCCCTACACCATGGACGCAATTAAAATTATCGAGTTGGTAAGGGACGCGGCTCTTTCTTTGTCAGAAATTATAAGTGAAAATGCTAATAAATTTACCAAGGACCAGATTTCCAAATTGATGCCTGCAACAATCGAATTTATGTCCGCCATGAACCTAGCCACAACCATATTATCTAGCCAGGAAAAGGAGATTGCTCTGCTGACGCAGAGACTCGACTCCGTAGAAAAATCACCTGTCAGCGACAACACCCTCCATGTTTGCGACACCTTGGCAGAGATGGCTGAAAGGAACGAACGTGCTAAGAATATTATTATGTTTAATGTTCCCGAGTTGAGTGCTACTGGCTCTGCCTATATCTCAGGAGAACGGAAGCAAATTGAAGAAATCATATCCGGAACTGAAATACCTATTGCCCAAAGTATTGTAAGATTGCAGAGGCTCGGGCAACGACTAGAAAATAAAATAAGACCGATTAAAATTACATTTGAGAGTGGCGACGACGCTAAAAGCCTGATTTATGGAAAAAAGAGGTTCCCACCGAATATAAAACTTAAACAAGATTACACCATTATGCAGCGTAACCATCTGAAGGAACTCTGGAGTGAGGTTGAGTCCAGAAAAGGCAACGGGGAAGACAACATTTCTATTAAGTTTTTCAACGGCATTCCAAGAATTGTAACAAATAGAAAAAACCATTAGCGAATTCTGATATCTCCTGCCAAAACGTTTGTGGGCTCATAACTAAATGAATGGACTATAACAGGACGCACCGAGTATGGAAAAAATTCTACCCCGATTTGGACAGCCCTGCACCGCCGAATGAAATAATTGCATTTAGGATTCCCGCGCGCTGCACTATTACTTAAACAGCGATACCTTCCAAGGCAACAATAATCACTATAACGCAATACAATCATTCGCAGACTGAATCACATGAGAAATGAGAATTTTACAAACTCGATTGTTGTTATATGTAATAACCCTTCTTCAATTTAAGTCTCGCCTTCGTATGTTATCCAAACTATACTAAGTAGGTATTTGTGGATTTTAATATCACTTGAATATTATTTTATCTTTCACTTCTGTTATTATTGTTTTGTACCTGTTGACAGTTTGGTCTATGCCCATGCCTTGGTAGTTTATTCATTCATTTTAGAGGCACATATTACTTATATTGGTATCAAAAACGATCTCATCTACGGCTATTTTTGTTTCTTTATTTTTATTGTATTGTAGGTAATACATATTATTATTTTTTATTCACTTTTCTTTCTCAACACTGTACCTATAGAGTTCATCTGGTGTTTTATGTTTTATTCCAACTAGGACAGTGCTTTTATATTCTTAATTGAGTTTATATATCATATTGTATTGTGTAGTTGGTAAAAATTAACAAACACGGGTGCCTACTACATACATATCATTTTATTTTTGTATTATATTGGCACGATGTTTTTTTTGTTTTTTTTTTTTTTTTTTTTTTTTCTTTTTTTTCTTGGTTTTTAGGTTTGGGATGAATTGGACTAGATGTGTGTATGTGTTTACATGAGGTTATGTTCTCACATGTTAATTCTAAGCTTCTATTCTTCTACATTCTGTTCTAAACTTATCATTATTATTGAGTTGAAAAAATAAATTATCTACTATTATGTATCATGTATATGAACGCCATCTTGAGGTGGGATTACTGGACATAATATTATGTTTATGTTTAGTTTCCTCTACCATACATTTAATGCATTCGCTATTATTTTAAAACATTTATTCAAATATATCATATACCTAAAGCATATACATAATTGTATAAGGGAATAATTAAAGGGAAACAAGATTGAAATTAAAAACAATGCTATACATTTTTTATTATCAGATGTCATTGATATGAATCAGACGCAGACTTTATGTATTTACCAAAGTATTGTATATTTTCTTGCTGAATATTTTTCTTAGTCTAATTGGACTTTGTTTATTATTTTTAGTTTTTTTTTACCATGTCATCATCAGCATGTTATATAATTATTTCCGCTTTCTTATAATATATTTTATGTTGTTGTTAAAGGCACTTTGTGCCGTATACTTATCAAAATAAAAAAATAAAAAAAATAAAATAAAAATAAATAAGATCGTTTCTTAAACAATTTTAAAATACACTCGACACAAGTTCTTGCAAACCATTTTCATCACACTCAGTCATAAGTACTAAATCATCCGCATACATACATATGTGCTCATCCAATCCAAACTCCCTTAAGGCCCCACTTAGGGAAATAGGGAGGCAAGAAGAGATCTCCATTGTGCTCGTTCTTGCTCAACATTTATGACCTCCCACACCATGTCCGAATTCCTCAGCTCTGTTTCGAAGGAGCGGAACATAGTATGAGAGGGTCTTCCTCGTCTTCGGGACCCTGATGGGAGGAAGGACAGCGCTCATACTATTACTTAATTTAATTCAACCCATTAATATTTATATTTTTTAAGCATTGACTCAGAAATTAACAAAAATCAAATTAATAACCAGGATGACATTATGACACTCATACTCCATGCTCTTTTAGAGACTTTGGTTGAAATTCAGCCACAAATATTATCTGTTAAAATTTTTAGAATTCCATTCCTCTTCTGCTGGCTCTTTTAGAATCCCTCTATGCTTCTGCACCATCTCAGAATGTCTAACTGTATATTGCACTACAAGGGCGTCGCCAAGGGGGTGCAGGGAGGGGCAGCTGTCCCCCCCTACAGAATGAAAAATAGAGCCAACTGTACATTTTTTATTCTCTGTACTGTACAATAGTCTATGAATAGGTCAAATTGCCCCCCCCCCTGGGCTCCGGGCTGGCGACGCTCTTGTTGCACTATGTTTCTGACTCTGCCTCTAACGGTTCGGGTATATGGAGCAAAGAGTTCTCATAGTGGGATTGTGCAGTGTCAGCTCAACGTTTCTTCAAGTCATGCACTTTGCTCTCTTTTCTCATGTATTTATTTTTCCATATAATGTCATTCACGCATCCTCGTTGCTGATTAAATTGAAACTAAAATACAGACTTAAGACTTTTGATAAATATATATTATACCGAAATAAATAACATACAAATTTAATAAATAAATAACATTGATTATTTTTGGTGTCTAATTTAGATCTTTGAAAAGATCTCGATGAATTAATAAATATTTTCTTAAATCTTGTAGATTTTCAAAGACATGCTCTCTTTTGACATTATTTTTTAGTATATCTACATCTTCACTTACAATTACACTCTGCCAACCAGCTCTTTGAGCAGCCTCATAATCTAACTTAAAATCATTTCCTACATGTAAAGCTTGAATCGATTTTATTGGCTTTTTAGGAATAGAAAGAGCTTTCAAAAATATTTCAGCATCTGGCTTAGCAAAACCAGCCTCATAAGATGAAAGAACGAAATCAAAATAATGTAATATTCCGGTATTTTTCAGGATGGTATTTAATCTTGGATCAAAGTTGGAAATCACGCCCAAAGATATATCAGCTGCTCTCAAATAATCCAATATCTCTATACATCCTTCATTGAGAGACCAGAACTCGGATTTTTCGTAATTATTTATTAATTCGTTGGCGATATTATTAAGGGTTTTAGTATCGTTGACGTAATGCGAGATAGTCTTACTTACTACAAGCCGCCACCATTCCTTCCAATCATGAATAGCTGAATTCAAACCAAAATTTGGATAATCTCTACACATTTCTCCATAAGAAGTTTTCAATCTACGAGACATATCCTCAACAGATACGGCGATTCCTCCAATTTTCTCTGTCATCATTGTATATCGCTCCGCCGGAGTGCCCCTAAATTTTAACAACGTATGTGTTACGTCAAATGTCACTAAATTAATAACTCTTTGAAAGGCTGCCATTTTTACGTTTAATAAAAAAATACTGGAGAAAAATCAATATTTTAAAATAACATTATTATAAATACTCTTAATTATACTGACTGACTCATTTTAACCTTAAACTATTAAATGTCAATGTCAAATTATTATTTGACAATTGGTGAAAATAAAGGTTCAATCTCACGGTGCGCTATAAGATTTCATTATGATTGGGTAAGAACATGTAGAAAGCCGATTCCGATCCGCGCCGACCGGCGCAAAGAATGTTCTATGCATTTGAATGGACATGCGCACAATAAAAACAGGGGCCCGCTTTCAGGCACTAGCACGCGACGCGGGCATATTTACCGGAATGAATTGGACATTCTTTTTTGGGCAGGCAGACGCTGGTTCTGTCATTTTTTCTCTTGTTATATTATGTCATTACTGTCATGTCGAGTCGTCAAAATATTATTATAACTCGATGGATACCGGGAATTTTATTGCCGCGGGTTTTGCTAAAACTCCTATTTAAGATAAAGAAAACAAATTGCACAGCAATAAAAATGCCGTAGACAAAAATGTTGGAGAGAAATCTCGATTGGTAAGTTTTAATAACAATTGATATTCAGTGTGTTTATGTATCTACATATTGCAGTAACACATGGTTTTTAAATAAGAATGTGTGGATATTATTAGAGACCTTAAAGATCTTGCATGGGCATCACCACATTCCCAGCTTTAGTGAAATGTTAACAATGAATCAGGTCACGCACCTGAGGAAACACGAGCTTACTCGAAGTGAACACAAATACACTTTTGACGCCTTTATAAGATGAGTATTTGAAGAATAATTATTGATTTTGATTGAGCTAGATATGGGCACATCAGCTATAAACTGCTCGCCTATAGCTTATTTGAAATACAGTGTCTCTAACCTCCAAAGTCAGTTGTAATGAATTTGTAAGAAGCGCCCACAATAGCCTTTAGAACTATGGAATAAAACTGTTTGTAATTTTAAAACGTTTTATCCTGAATGTTTTTGAAATGTTAATGAAAATTAATTGGAAGATATCTCTGTCCAATGATAAACTCACCCTCTCTATATTTAATTGTATAGAATTTTATTGTTTTGTAGAAATTTATAATAAATCATTCTTATTTCAATAACAACTTATTGCATGTAATGGTATTTTCATTTACAGAAATTAAACTGAGAAAGAAATGGAAATATTTAAGGAGCCATTTCGCAGTTGAATATGATAAAATTCTACCATTAGCTCAGAAGATCCATCAACGACAATGTACATAAATGGCCGTACTATCAATCGCTCTTATCTCTTAGGGATATAGTAAAACCGAGGCAGTCAAGTGGAAATCTAAGAGGTCCAAATACACATGCAAATATTGTTTTAGAATCCCCAAATGATGGCTTCCTGTCTTCTCAACTCCCAAGAGCTATCAGTAAATTTCCAAATACAGTCTTCTTTATGGTCAGAGCAGGAAGACATGCCACATATATATGCAAGCATTCCGCAGTTGCAGGAAAAGATGCATGTGAAAAGATGCTTTGCGACAGTCGGCGCGGGTCTGAATCGGCTTTCTACGTGTTCTTACCCAAAGAATGTCTCAATGCATTTCAATGGGCATGCCGGAAAGCGGGTTCCTGCTTTTGCTGTGCGCATCCCCATTCAAATGCATAGAGACATTCTTTCGACATCCATTCAAATGCATAGAGACATTATTTCGGGTCGGTATCGGCCTTCTACGTGTTCTAAGTTCTAACCCAGGATGGCTAATGGTGGGGTCCCACGGCCCGTGTTATCACGGGCGGACCACGCTACGTCCGTGGATGCCCGTAGAACCGTTCCCATGGTCCGTGTCGGCCCGTCGTAACAAGTAACAACCAGTCCAACACACAGAACAATAAACCCTTAACCCTATTACATAGGGGTCCAACATGTTAAGTGATACGGAGTGCATGGCTGCTTGCGCAGCAGCTGTGGTTAGGCGGATCATAATATTATGGAATGCTTGTCAGCCAGAAATGTTTTACTAAATCTATTTTTTTTCATTTTCGCTGTTATGCCTCTAATAGCGTGACGCAGTTTATATTTGGTTCACAGGCAGTAACTTGGCGATATTTTCTATTTAAGTCAGTAGTGATTTTCGTAATTTTAGGTTAAGTTGCTCATTTAGCTGACACTGACATTAATATTTATGTTTTAGGCCCGCTTTCTCACAGGAGTTTGCGGTCACTCCGTCCTGTTATTAGATAGAACTATTGTGCTACTGGTTCACCTCTATAAACTGTATTTCTTTTCATTTCGTTGGGTCTACCTCGACCTCGGTAGCCTAGTTGTACTAGCGTGGACTTCAGATCCGAGGTCCCGGGTTCGATTTCCGGTCGGGTCAGAGTTTTTCTAAGTGTTTTTTCACTTGAAATTTCTACCCGGGGTTGGCCTGTCTCAGATTGGACCGGACCGGTTGACTGGAAAAAATTGCCTCAGGCAATAAGTTCCGCCGGCTATACTGACACCTTTGTATAGAAAAGTGTTATATATTATTATTATTCTATAGTCCATACTGAGTTTTAGCCTACAGTCTCTCCTGGGTTTTGATGAAAACGCACTTTTTATATTCAAAAGCTGTGCAGAATCTCTCAAAACTTCATCCTTAACTTTCTTTTCCAACCTGTACGGACATCCTTCATGTGCTTTTTTTTGGTGTGCGTGTTGATTGCATTGTCTGCATATTATGTCCTATTCAATCTTACATAATATGTTGAGAGTGTGAGAGCTTTGTAAATATAGCTCTGATAACTTCAAGATTTGGAAGTGGAAATCTAAGAAAAGAGACCTATTCAAAATGACCGCTCCGCACGAAAAGTCTTGTCCCAAATACATCCAGTAATTCTGGAGAATTTGGATCTGTATGACTCCACTGTTCTGATCACTGTGCACAGTGAGTTATAGTTAGATATTTTTTTAGAACACTTTTAGATTTGAGTAGGTAATGGTAGTAGTGACAAGAATGTCTTATTAACAATACAAAATATTCTTGTTCCAAATTTATGAAGACTACAAGATTACACACCAATATTTTGTATACTAGACTGCTGGATCTTATTTTGAAGTATACATTTAAGCTACAAAATTGTTGTAAAACAAAAATGTTAAATAATAAGTCTAGGATTTGCATACAATGTGTGTGATGGAGGGATTTTCTAAAAGTGCGTGACCAAGTGTTAATTTATATCACCCGTTTGGTCAAATAAACGACACCAAATATCCTGCGGCAAATCCTGCCTCAGCTGTTAAGCTGAAGAGTCTACTTTTCCGATAATTTTATTTATTGACGTAGGTGGTAAAAAATGAACAAGGTAATTATTTTTGGATCTATCATTTATTTATGTAATACAACAGTACACTTTGACATTGATTAGCGAACTTATCTTTAAATGAATAATAATACACATCAATTAATTGCTGAATAAATATGGCCATACATTCATAATTTATATGTAATTAATATTGTTACAACATCAAAAGACATCAATACATGCATTATAATGGGTGAAATAATATCATAACTGTTTCATGTGTTCTTATAATATTATTAAAATGTACGCTATTAATAAACATATGATTTCAAAACATTTTTCTTTATATTCTAGAAAATCAATATAACTGGTGTTTGTTTGTTTTGATATTCTAAGCAAATATTCTTTAAAAAAAGTATTACCTACTCATATTAATAGGTATTTTCTACATTCAATTTTAAGCAAATCTACATAAAAACTCAGATATTAATAATATACATTTCATAATAGTTTTAAGTATATAATTATTGTTTCTACTTTTTTTTATTGTATTTAAGTAACTATTTATAAAAAAGTAATACTTAAGTATCTTGACAGTTGATGTAAAATTATAATGGTGAAATGAGAACGGTATGTTATTTTTATGTACAATATATTGAGAAAATCATTCAAATTCTACCATTTACAATTTTGGGGTAAAAATTTGTTACCTGTGAACTTGATAATTATATGGAAAATTCATTTAATTTAATTTTATCAATATGAGATATCTATAATTATTTGATTGTTGAATTAAATTTATAAAACAAATTTTCTCGTCTGAATGTTGTCGTACTATCAACTTTATCTCGATCGATGAGAGACAGAGAACTTTTAACATCAGTTTAAAATGGAATGAATTTATAAAGACTAGAAAAACTTTTATGTAGATTTGTATTCTAGGAGGATGGACATATTGTTATCTTAATATTAATTAAAATGTATAAAGTTTGCTGATGTGGTTTTGAATGAACACACAAAACAGCATTCGAGCATACTTACAAAGCTTTGGAATATCAACAGTATTTTCAGTAAGTAAATGTATAAATGTAACGATTATAAAACAATATTTTGTGACTTTGTGGTTGTAGTGGTGAACAGAGCCACGCTTGTAAGCACTCTTGTTGTTAAAGGTATTACTGGCAAAGATTAAAGAACGGTGCTTATAGACCACCTCCAAATATACCTACTAAATTTAATACATTTTTTCGTAATTGAGTTGCACTTGTTACACTCTGATATTTTCATCTATCCACCACTATAATTATCAACATAAAAACATTGTAAATTCTGTTATTTGAGTATATTTATTTTTCAATGTGTTAATGAAGAAAGGAAAAATAAGGGAACTCTACAAAAAATTTGAAGTAGGTAGGTATTACATATTTAAAAAATATACATTTTTTTTTGTTTTGGCCAAAGCTGTACATAGTTAAATATAAATACAAAGTAGTTAATTATCATTTTATAATAAATTTTATAACATAATTTTTGGTTCGTATTTCCCAAAATAACCAAATATGAAAAATATTTTCAGTACTCTTTTTCATTTTATATTTTACCAAAAAATTTCGCCTTTCAGGGTATCACCATATATTATCCTTTTAAAAACTTTATTACAATATTCCATAATATAATATGTATAATTTTCAATAATTTTAGTCTAAATAATTTTTATATTTTAAATCAAATATAAACAATGCACAAGAGACAACATTTTTACTGCTGTCATGTAACACTGATATTATCTTAAGAGGATGATAATATTTTCAAGAACATATTGAATAAAAAATTTCAGTGTTGTATTCACTCGCCAAAAATACGACAGATAAAGATTTTTCATTATTCCAAAATAGTGTGGTCAAATAATGGAAGGCACTTTCTAGTTTTTTTTTTAACATTTTAAATTTTGAACACATTAAGCCTAAACTTATCTATAAATACAAATTTCTTCGAATTTAGATTTCAAAATTTTTTAAAACAATTTTTTTACAATAGTCTTTTTAAGCCAATATCCAAATTCTCAACAAAGTAGTACTAGATAATAAAGATTTTCAAAGAAATTTTGTTTTCATATTTAATACAGCTTTTTGCAAATGAAAGACAATAATATAACGGACTTCTGGCACCTAGATATGTAAAGATATCTTCATAGTAATGGTATATGAATGGATTTACAACAAAATAATTTTATGATGTGCCAGGTTAATAAAATTCTTATGCTTGAGAAGGTTTAAAATAAGTTAGTGTTGCCACCTTTGGAAAATTTTGACCTGGACTCAAACTTAAAAAAACGTCATTCCAAAAATTTGGTATCTCGGAGGTGAAAATAGGCTTAAAAAAGGTCATTAAGTCAAGATACAACCCGGACATTTTGGGTTTCACCTGGACACCGGACACATGTTGCAAAATCTGAACTGTCCGGGTCAAACCAGGAGATATGGCAACACTGTTCAAAATTTATTATCATAGAACAGTCCAAAATAAATACGTTCAATAAAAAAGCAATTTTTTAAAATAAAATAGTAATAAAAGCTTTTCAAAGGCCACTTCTTTTTCTCAAATATCTCTCCATAAAACAAAATTCTTAGACAACACATCCAATCAATTTATATTAGGCATACCCCTTCATGGCAGGAAGGCAATTTAGTATTTTTATCATATTTAAAATGTTGTATATTAATTTTTTATATACCTAATAATTTTATAGAGGCATATACGTCTAACAGTAATCACAAAAATAATATTTCATCGTTGAACGTTAATTTCAACTTATGTGCAAATTTCACAAAACTGCTTTTAACAAAATTTGCACTTAAGATCAAGTGTTACGAGCAACTACTATATTTTAATATAATATTATTTTAGACTGTTTTTCAGACTACATTCTTAAACTATATAGATACTGTATTTATTTTTTATTCAATACATATAGATAGTTATCATATTGATTACAATCCTACACTAAATTTTACTCAATGTCTAAATTCATTACAGTTTCTTAAGTTTTTATCTAAAAAAAATATATTTGTGCCAATGCATCTACAGAAATAAAAGTTTTTAAATTTAAACATAATATATGTAATTATTTGGCAATTTCTAATAACTACAAAAAAGTATACTAAATAGTTTTTTTTTTTGATATTATACAATAGAAGTAGTATTATATTTTTAATGATGTATATAATACAACCGATATATTTGTTTAAAAATTCAATTATAATTTCGTACTGAATCCTGTCATGACAAACGAATTTAAACATCATTAAATGCAGATAGCATCTACACATTGAAACTACATACACCTACAGGGTTTCTTATTGAAATTAAGCTTTGGTATTTCAAACAAACCAATTTAAATACTACAAACATGTTTATTATTTTGAAATAATTTTCCAAAAGATTTACGATTTCTTGAAATCATTATTTTTGCTTTATTTAGTAGAATTTTTTCAAAGATCCTTAGAACTATATGGCATCACAAAATATTAAGAAAAAATTTAGAGTATAAAATTTATACTGAATGTAATTATTATTATAATGTTGGAATTATGAAATTGTTTTTCAACTTTGTAGTAACTATGAATAAATATTACAAATATTTTTTTGAAATATTGAATTGATTATGATTCCAGTTTGCGCAAGATAGAGCGCAATGGAGAGCTCTTGTTGCCTCCCTATGCCCCTGAGTGGGGTGTAAAAGGGAGAATTGATTGATTGATGTTTCCAGTATCAACATAATGTTTACTTTTTTATGAAAAATATTACATATTTGGATGATTAAATTTAGGCATACAATAAATAATAGGTAGATAGTAATAAAGTATTTTACATACAAATATTTGGAAGAGTTTTTATAAATAGCAGTGATTGATATTTTTCCTTGAATACTTAAGTGTACAAAGACTTTTTTAAATTATTTTTCTGAAATTTTTTGGTTTATTTTCAATATTTAAAAACAAAAAAAAATACTGGCAAACTCAGACCAAAGTCAAATATAACTAAACATCTTTCAGGTCGAAAATCAAAATGTTTTAAATGCAAGGAAAGAAAAAACTAAAATATGAAAGAAAAATTAAAAGACAACAATAAACAAAAATAACAAAATGAAATGCCTTCTGAAAAATTATGATTCGTTTCAGAAGATACTTTTTTTTCAAGTAGGTACTTGGTAAAAATTATACCTAATTCAATGAAATATTTTCAAACTACCTTAACTCAATAATATATAAATATCAGACATACGTATACAAAATGGAAGTTTAAAATTAATTCAAATTAATGAATTGTTATTTACAAAATAAGAAATTTTTAACATTATCCGAGAAAAAAAATTAACAAAAAGGAGTTGCATTACTGTTGGAAGACTTAATATAAAAATAAGGTGTTTTAAAAATGATAATATGCCATAGCATTGTAAGAAAAAAAAAACAACAGATATTATCTTAACATAAAATTGATAATATAATATTGCTATAGAAATATTGCACACAATATTTTTTATAAGTTAAAAATAAATAAAAAATGATAATTATGCAGGTAGTAAATATGAAACATAATAAATAGATCATAAAAAAAAATAGAACTATCATAATGATTTAATGTGAAATCTTCCAAGTAGCTTCACCGGATATAAGTTTATTTATAATAAGAAGAATTAGGTATTATAAAATATTAACCAATAAATCTTCTATTTGTATTATACATATCGTTATTGATTGGTAATACTTGGACTATTGCTAATATTAAAAGAAATAATGTTGTATTTTTATACTATGTTATGTGTTTTTACCTAGTTTATTCGCAAATTTAATAATAAAATTTATACAGAAGAAAAAAATGGAGTATGTTATAAATAATTTTATATCTAATGCTATAAATAATTCCAACAGTCTTTTTGTATTATAACTGGCCAAGAGAAGTAATTTTGTTTCATTATGATAAAATGTACAAGTGCTTATTAATGTAGTAGATATCTTTTGTAAGTTACTGAAAAACAAAGAAATAGTTTGTAAATATTTTTTTTCTACTATTTTGAAAATATCTGCAGAATTAATATGCAATTTATCATTATGTACCTAGGTATATCTTGCCTGGATTTTTATTCTTAAAAAAAAATTAATGATAATAAAATATAAAAAATATTTCAGAAAGATTTTGCCTATGTAGTCGATTTTATTAAAAATTATTATAAAAAAAACAATTTGCAAAAATGATGCATAAATAAGTAATATCTTTAATTTACATATTTTTGTATTATTACTTATTATTAAAAAACGCATATAAGTATGATAGTATTTTATAAATAAATAATACAATATAATAGTATACTATGGGTTACTTTTGTAATATGGTTTAAATAGAATTGTTTTTTATTTCTACCGTAGTACAGTAGCATTGCAAGGTACCCTATTGAAATTCAGTTGTTATAATTATTTTATACACTTTTTTGCCCCCCTTTCTACCTCTTTGGCGTGGAAGGGAGGGGTATTTTTTTGTTGTATTTAAAGTTATTGAAACTCTATCTATGTTTGCGATCAAATTAAAATAAACACGCAAACAATTTACTCATACGTTCGAAGTTATTATTAAATATTGGTAGGTACATATCTACATGATCTAAATAAATATTATAGAGATTGCCTAATATTTCATTACATTTCAATGGATTATGATTTTTTTGTTTCATTATTAGATGATTTAAAGGTTCACGATTATGCACCTTAGATTTTTTTTAAATTATAGGTAGGTAATATTAAAAAATAGAAACTTTTTTGCTATCAACACAGTGGATTTTATAGAACTAATGAAATTAACTTAATTTTTTTTGTTTCTTTGGATGTTATAAAATGCCTTAGTAGGTATGTTTTATGATTTTCACTTATTTGAGAATCATTTTTATCTATCACTAATTTAGTTTTAGATACGCGATTCTGGAACGGGCTCTGCCTTAACCGTGAGAGATTCCTCTTGAGAAATTGTAGATCTTGGTGTTTGAGATGTGCTGCGCACCAATTCTTCTAAGTCTTCACGAAAGTATGTTTCCGGACGTGGGGGCGTAACGAAAGGGCGGAATCTATCAGCGCCATTTGGCTGCGGAGGTGGTAGAAGAGCAGGAGGCTCTAGGGCTAATCCAGGCGGAGGTGGAGAGCACAATGGAGATGCTAATGGACTAGGAGATATAGTTGACCGTTGAGGAGTCAGCATGCCGCACATTTGTCTTCTTAAGCCGTGAGCCACTGCGGCAACTGCGGCGGCTGCCGCACTGTTGGGTGACATTCCTCCATCTGTGCCATTGCCACAAGGATAATTTGGCATTGACAATCCATCCTGAAATAAACATAAATTAGGTTAACTATTTGTATTCTGTATCTTTCTCTCCATCACGGCGAGTCTTTAATGCTACGTTTCCACGCTTGCCAAGCCACCACAAACTCTGAGCCTTCACAAACGCTTGGACACCATTTACATGTTGGCGGGCGTTTTAGTGAGTTCCGGGCAGGCAAATGCGGCGAACGTGGTCTTTAAATATGAATGGCGTATATCATTAAACCAATAAATCCTCGTTTTACTACAGATAATTTATTGAAGATAATGTTAAATGAGTTTTTGTATGAACCATCAGGAGAATTTTATAACTTTTGCCGTATGAGCTACATTGATTTTTAATTTTTATGGAACAAAATTTGACCAACAGTAGCCAAGCTAGTTACATATTTCAGAGAAGCTATACCAGCTAAATATTGTCATTTAATAGCACTACACTATTTAAGCTATTTATTTATTTAGCTATGAATTGATTTTTTTTTATCTTTATGGTATGGATTTCATATACCTAATCGATTCATTGGCGACATGCTTCGAGAAAAGACTTAGACTTAGTTAACTCATTTGACCAATTGCTACTCATCGTAAACAAAGAAAATAATTTTTATATGGGTAAAAATTATTTAATTTATTTTTATAAATGTAATTTTATATTGTATTATATCATATTTTAAAATGTGTGATACTCTTCTCCCTTTCCATAAGTATTTATTATTTAAAAAGGAGGGTATTAATGTTATGATTAGTTTTAAGAAAATAGTAAGTAATTAGAAAAAAAAGGAAAATTTAAAAGTTTATAACAAAAAAAAGTTTAATAATAATTTTTATTATTTTATTTTTATTAATAAAAATACATTTGAATACATTAATCAAATAAACGACAACACAAGACACAGTATTCCTCTATAAGCAACTTAATGCTTGAGCGGAGGTATGGTCTACGGATATCGTAAATAAATGGTGGACGTCCATATCATGAATAACACTGAAACCCATACCAACGTGTCGTTTAAACGTTTGCCGCAAATTTCCATTGATCTGTGTCCAAAAACCGATAGTCGCCCGGATCGGGAACAAGCGTTAGCAAGCATACACAAGCCACAGCAAACACCCCATTAACACGTTCGTGTGTGGGGTGGCTTGCCAAGCGTTGGCAAGCTCACAAAAGCCACGGCAAACACCCCTTTTACACGTTCGTGTGTGGGGTGGCTTGCCAAGCGTTGGCAGGCTCACACAAACCACAGTAAACACCCCATTTACACGCTTGTGTCTGGGGTGGCTTGCCAAGCGTTGGCAGGCTCACACAAGCCACAGTAAACACCCCATTAACACGTTCGTGTGTGGGGTGGCTTGCCAAGCGTTGGCAAGCTCACAAAAGCCACGGCAAACACCCCTTTTACACGTTCGTGTGTGGGGTGGCTTGCCAAGCGTTGGCAGGCTCACACAAACCACAGTAAACACCCCATTTACACGCTCGTGTCTGGGGTGGCTTGCCAAGCGTGGAAACAGCATAATAGGTTCCTAGGGAGCGGTCAGTCGTCTGGCAGGACGGCCGTCTTTGAAAATTGCGACGATGTTTTTTGTCGCTACGGTGACGTAGACGTATGGTGGTAATAATTAGCGATTTCTAGAAATACCACCGCTGTTTATGGTCGCTTATGAAAGTAAGTACATAAGTACCGTATTCGTAGGAAAACAAAATATTACAGAGAACGGACCTCCACTTTCCAAGCACACTTCTTTCGCTTCTTCCACCAACATACCATTTCTCATACACAACCTCTCATATTTCTTTTGCTTCTGACCTGACCTTCTTTGAGGAGGGAACCGATGTGTTCGATCCATGTCATTCTCGATCGACTTTTCTTTCTAATATTCTCATCCCTTTATATGTGCCACAGAATCTTTCATAACTAGTTTCGCAGGTACAAGTCCCGCATGGTCTCCGGTGACAAAGTGAATATGAAACGAACACGAATAGAGTATATATAAACAGAGTATAAATACTTACTTATGTTTTTAATTAATAAAAAAAAAAAAACAGAATACTTTGAGATGGATCAGATTTAGTTAGGTACTTTTATGACACGATGACATTGCTTGTTATAGGCATAGCTGTCCTATTTTTTTTTAAATGAGTGTTGCTCACTCAAAGTGAACACAAATACACTATTTGACTCTTTCACAAGATTGAATTTGTGTTCACTTTGAGTGAGCACAGATTCATTGAAAAAAAAAACGAAGATAGAAAAGACGATATTTTTTTTAATAATAGGTACCTATCTGAATGAATGAATGAAATTTCCACACCTCTGCCTACTTGTGTGGATACCACTTGCATTGTAGGTATTCGTTTCAAAATTTAGTTTCTTTGTCATCTGTGACCATGCAGGACTTGTATCATGGGGCAGAAATAACTTTATGTGTCTATGTATACTGTATAGATATACATACCGTAATAGCGGGATAACCAGTCATAGGTTCTTCTTTGATATGTCCACCTTGGGAGTCACGGAACACAACAGCTCTTATAACTCCACGGATATGGTCATCAGGCCACACTCCAAGAAGAATGCGTTGAGGTCTTCCCCGTCCCTTTGGGCGTACTTCTGCAACTTCGCCTCCAACTTTTCATAAACAAGTTTAACAAAATTAATCATCTAGATAATTATACTTTAAAAAATATTTGCTTGCCATCAATATGAAAAATAATCGCAGTTTGTCAGAATAAAAAAAAAATTAAACTAAAGGAACAACAATTAAGTGATATTCCCGCATTAGGAATAAAGAAAATCATGCAAATACCTAATTGAAATCAATCAATCTGTATGAAGTGTATAGATAGACGCCTGCATATTATGAGGATGATAAAATTGAATTAGTCCTACTAAAAACAATAATGTCAAGGTTGAATTCAATGATTCGCTTTATATTAGAATTGCAATCCGTATCTTAAATAATTACTATAAGATACTGCTGCAATCGTTTGCTGCTAAAACTTGAAATCGATGGTTTTCAACATACCTGCGCCACCATCCGTGCTGGGCCCAAGCATGTTATGTACTCGATTTGCATATAGAACAAATGTCGGATATGGAATGTCATATTTTCGAGCAGCTTGGGAGAGTGAGAGTCCTTCTTTTAGTACAGAAAAGATTGCCTCGGCCATCGTCTCCGGTCGCCAGGATTTCAATGGGCCGCGTTCACGAAAGCGCAGATTGTGGACCAACGACTGATTTGTATTCCAACATTTTTGCCACATGGATTGCAACTGGTATTGGTAGCTGTCTACTGAAAACAAAAAATCACACAATGTTCTTATAGAGTTTTTTTTTTATTTGCGAAAATAATTCTAAGTAATCTATTTTTGGAGAGAATGAACGAAATTTGTATAGGAACTTTTTTGGCCTAATTGACACTATTTCGTATATAGTTAAAGGCGGGCATAAATAATATGTAGAGCCAAAGAATAACTTTACAGATTTTTTCACCAAAATACTAACAAATGTTAATTTTATTAGACTAGAATCTTTATAATATCACAAAAACAAGTGAACAATTTTACCATATTAATTTAAATTAAATAGGTTAAAATTGAGGACGGGTGCATATAAGAACTGTAAAATGACAACATTGTGTTATATTAAGAGTGGCAACACTAAATTTTTTTGTGTGTGACTATATTAAAATATCATCCTTCCTGTTCCTGTCATGTAAAAATGAAAATTGCAAATAATAAAGTTTGTTAAGAAATATCTTCTATCATTGAGTGCATCAAAGAGAAATTCTAACAATTAGCGTTGACAAACGTTTTTATTGGGCGAAAGTTTCTGTCCTGCCTTTGATTGCGCAAAAATGAAGTGGTTGGTTACTCCGCCAGCTTTTGAGGATGTAAGTTCGATCCCAGGTGCCGACCTATTCCCCTTTCACGACACAAGCTTTAAGTAGCTTATTGTGAAAGCGAGTGAGCACAGATTCATTTATTTAAAAAAAAAAACGTGTGTTTTTGGGCATTCTCTACCTACAGAAATAGAGAATAGGTTCGTTACTTAAAAATTATAGGCTATATTTTTTATAAGTAGGTATTATTAAAATCAAACTAGGCACGATAAAATTACATTTGAAATTACCTACATATATATTAGTTGAAAAATAAAAACATGTTTCAGAGTAGACATAAATGTAATTATGAAGCAGAATGACATTTACACCATAGTGAACATTTGGTATACTCTTTTACCAAAGATTGTTTTGGACAAATTTTGTATAACCTGGGTCGTTAAAATGTTTAAATGTTTGAAAGAAATTCATCAAATCTCCCATACATTCTAACAACATAATATTATTATTATGTACTTACTATGTATTGATGAAGAGACAAAATAATTGGTACTACGTACTTGATACGGAATTGAATCAAAATTTTCAAATGTGTCACATTTTTGTTTATTTTTTTTTAATTTTAATTATTTATAAATTCCTTACTGTAAGTATATTGATATAGGTATAAGAAACAACACATAAAATATTTGACATAAAAAATACATTACAACATCAACATACGCAGAGGGCGAGCTTACCACAACCAAGTTGTGGTCTCTAACAACTAACCCAAATATAAAGAAGAAAAAAAAAATATAAAAAAAGGAGAACAAAGCAAAGAGTACGATAAAAAAAAAGAAAACAAACTCAAAGAAAAAAGGGAGGAGAATAGGGTGGGAGAGAAGGAAGAATAGATGAGGTTTTAGGACACAGAGAGTGCATTTGAGGAGATCGTCATCTCTTAACTGCTCGCTTGAACGTCGTCAGACTTTGGGTCAGTCTAAGGTTCGATGGGAGATTATTCCAGCAACGAGCACCCTGAACTGCATTGTGAGTGGCGAAGAATCACGAAAACATAAAAAAAATCATCGTAGATAGTCTAAAATTCTAGTCCGTGATTTCATACCAAACGTAACGGTGGCATAATATTGAGTGCAAGAGATATGACTTTGACTTTTTACATGGGACATGACTTACTTTGATAAAGATTCTGTATTTATTTTTATCATATCTTTATTTTATATTCCATTTCTTTTTTTGTTTCTTTTCTTCAATGATATAATATGTAGGTACAATTGATAGTTGTTGTGTTTAAATTTAGGTATATAACGTGTAATGTGCATAATGTTTTATGTAGCTGGAAATTGCAGTGCACACGATGCATTTCAAACGTTCATTTATTCCCTTCTTTATCAAGATGGACTGTATTTTATCAGTGTGATCAGAACCACTACTAGCAAGCTTTCAGGTCGGCTTCCACTAGATACCTTCTAAGATTTATATTGTTGGAACGATTAACAATCACACTCCTGGGTTTACCTACTCATTGAGTAAAGGGTTGCTAACTTGCTTTCCAACCTTTGAGAAGAAATAATACTAGAGAAATAATGTGCTACTGTGCTTGGTCCCAACATGTATCACGTGACTGCCGTTAAACTCATACAAACTGTGACGTACACTTTGTCGGTAGAGGTGAGTGATATTCGATTTTTTATTTTTAATATTTTAGCGTTAACACAGAGGAATTTTATGTTTTAATAATATAATTAGTTAAAGGAAGTACCAACCTATGGGTTTTGTCGTGTTGTCTTGTTGTGCTTGTGGATGAAAGTAAAATGAATTAAGTATTATTGATAGTTTATCTTAAGTCACGTGACTGTTGAATAAAGGAACCAATTTTCGGTTCTGCGCACCCTAAAAAGTTCTCTAATAATATTTGTACTCAGTGTTTCCAACAAGCTGAGATACCCACCTACATACATAATAATTAGAATACAAAATATATTTTTTTATCCACCACGCCGCCGCGGCACCGCGCCGCGCCGCTTCACCAAGAGGTAAACAAGAAAGAACGAACCTCCACTCTTTCCTATTTGCACACGTCTTTGTACGGAATTTTAAGTTAGGTAGGTAGGTACCTATACTTAATAGGTTGATTTTAAATGAAAATTTTGATATTAGGCAGGATAGACTGCACGGAAAAAAGTGAGTGGGGAAAAAATATGCAATGCTGCTTATAAAAAGGCAACTTCAAACAATTGATGATCCGTGAAAAGATTGCCTATAATAATATATGCGCCCATCTATACGGTAGCACAAAAATTGTAGTTCGATATCAAATAATTAAGGAGTGATTTTCAAAAGGCGTTACTTCCAATTTTTACCTTGATGAATCGCGAAGTATAGTCAAAATCTTCAGATCTAATAGTAAAAGGCGCATCAATAGTAGAATTTCTTATTCACATAAAAGTATTAGGTAAACAACACGACATAAAAAAGCATTCTGTTTGAAAATTTGTGATTAGTGGAAATAAGGCCTTCTGAAAAATCACTCCACAATTTTTAATACTTTTACGAGAGTTCAATAGATGGCGGTGCATTTTTTGATGATTTTCAATAAGTTACAATGAGTAATTGAGTTTTTTTTTTTTAATTCCGGTTCACTCTTCCAACTCTATATACGTGGCAAATTAAAAAAAGTATAATGTAGGTACTATCCCCACAAAGAGTCTTTTATTCACCTATGTGTGGACCAAGGGTAGTAGCATTATCAGAATTTTTTTTCTGGGATATTATTCAAAAATTTCTAGAAAAATAAACAAACAACAAAAATATCGCGATTCCTCTTTTTTTTGTTTTTGTTGAGGCCTTCCAACCGATATCGAGTGATTTTGGCCTGAGATGCCTCTTGACATTAAAATTAAAATCAACAGGATGGAAAGATACAAGAACAGTTCGAGTAAACATAGCACTCTTAATATTAAAAACGATTACCTGATGAGGTGCGAGAACTTCTAGTCGAATTTCGCTAATTCTGGTTAATAAATTTTTGTATTAAGGTATTTTTAAACAGTGAGAAATATGGAAAAATTGCGAGGAAAATAGAAAAATATCAATTATTCTTTCCCCATATCAAGCCGTCCTGCCTGTTGGATGTGCCAAAACTCAGGAAGTTGGTTTGGTAGGTATCTATATTCTATAGTATCATCAAGTATGACATAATATTTTGTAATATTTTCGTATTATTATTGCGTGTTGTTATGAAACGGACTGATAAATTTGTCCGATAGGTGAAACTAATTGTTGTACCACTCTGAGAAATATGGAAAAATTGCGAGGAAAATCGAAAAATATCAATTATTCTTTCCCCATATAAAGTCGTCCTGCATGTTGGAAGTGCCAAAACTCAGGAAGTTGGTTTGGTAGGTATCTATATTCTATATAGTATCATCAAGTATGACATAATATTTTGTAATATTTTCTTATTATTATTGCGTCTTGTTATGAAACGGACTGATAAATTTGTCCGATAGGTGAAACTAATTGTTGTACCACTCTATGGTGACGGTTATAAAAGAGGTTAGTTCGTTGATGAATTATGTAGTTGTGACTATCCGATTACGTTAGAGGTAAGTTTTTTTGATACAATGATTAAGTATTTCGTAAAACTCACCTGCTATTGAAGATGTAGAAGCGCCAAGCCATACGTGCGAGTTTTCCAACAGTTTTGCCTGCAAAAAAAAAAGAAAGAAATAATGGTAAGTATACGTAGGTACCTACTTATTGTGTAATAAAAAAAGTAAGCAGGTATGTACTTTTAAAATTCGTAATATCACACGGCTTCCAATTAAAGAAATAAACTTTGTAAAAAAAATGAAGAAAAGTTTTAATAAATACTTAGGGGCTGAGATTGCAAGTGAGACAATGTTATCAAAAGTACCTACCTACCTCCCTAGCCACATTATATAAGTTTCCTAATTTTTGAAAACAAAAATCTGACAGAAATAATTCTAAAAAAGTTTACTGGGTCTTCTGGTTGAATTCTGAATGAAGAATGAATGGAGAATGTTTTGTTTGAATAAATAAAAAAAAAAAAGAGTGAAGGCTTAAAAAAAAAATATATAAAAAAAAAAAAAAATTCTATCGGGGGCTAGGAGTGGGCTAAACATATCGAAGTATTTTTTTTTTAACAATAAATATTTGTTGATAATTTTAGTTTGGAAATATCTATACGTACAATTATTTCTGAATATAATTTTTTAAAGATCTTGTTTTTTTAACTTGTAGGTAGGTACTTTGGGGTACAATTTGCGATATATCGATATTTTTAAATAAGTCTGCATACACTGATGTCTGAAAACTATCGAAACGATATACAATAATATATCGATATGGGAAATTTCAACATGCGTTTGACTAGCCAGCCTTCGATACTACAGTAAAAGACGGTGCATGGCAAGCCAGTGGGTACACAGTGGTCCCAATTTACCATTAAATTTTTTTTAATGAATCTGAAATTAAATGAAATACAATAAACAAATTTGTAATCGCGCGTTGTTAAATTGTGTGTCCTAACTGCCATCGCATGATCGCACGATCACTTTCCTTGACAACGCAAACAAATAAATATGAATGTCAGTAAGTTAGAACTTTTGGCAAGTAGGTGTCGTATTAATTATCGATACAACAGAGTAATACAAGCGACGCGCGTCATTTCAAATAAGGCACCGATCGGACGATCGAATTTACGTCTGTCCCTCTGCCCAGTTAGGACACGTTCATAGAATGTCATATGTTTGAAGAGGGCGTCCGCGTTCATGCGATAATGCGACCAGCTAGAACAGGGTCTTTGACCTTTTCACAGCAAGCTACTGAAAGCTTGTGACGTGAAGGAGGAAGATGATCGGCACCTGGGTATGAACAAGTCAAGCTACCAACCAATTCGAACACGACTGGTGTAAATTTAGCATCAACAATTTGGTATCGTATCATTTTGTTAGTTCTGTTCTCTCTTAGGTACCTACATAGGGGGGGGGGGGGGGGTAATAGCGAAGTCTTTGAATTTCTGTTTACCTAGTTGTTATAATATACGAGTGCCTACTTATATAGTATTTAAAACCGTACAAGATATTCCGTCAAAAGCTAAGACATGAAGGATGACGATAAACCCACATACTTCAGACGATTGGGGATATTTATATTGATTGACAATCGCGGGCTTTTGTAATGTCTGTCAGAGGGAGCATTTAAATATTCGAAAATATCTTCAAGTCTCATAATATTGGCATACGCAAGGATAATGCATCAGGCATAATATTATTATTGTTGCGTATTGCATATCATTACAGACCATGCAGCCATTTGACTCGCGCTGTATTGTGAAGAGATTTATACGACAGAGGAAAGACTATGGGACGTCAGTCATCAGTATATGTACGAAAATGTATTATTTCTCAAGTTATGTAGTATAGATATTCACCAACTACTCACTTTCTGAATTATTTGTTTGACAGAAGCCAAGCTGAACAACCGACTATATTAATATTGATGGTAAAATGCGATATAAAACGAATGAAATATGTGTAACATGTAAATGCGGTGGTGCATAGCATTTACTTTCATACCTACAACAGTATTCCTATACAGCAACAATAACGCATGCAAACGCGATATTATTTAATGTATTTACAGACTTAATAAAACGTTAGAAGGATTCTTATGCGTAGTCTGATGTACTTGGCAGAACTTGGGATTTATCAAGTTTATTTAGACAGACCACCTTTATAAATTTACCTATGAACACGTAGGTACTACAAATTTATCTCTACCGTCACCATTTGCACAATTATAATTTAGATTCGACACGTAAATTATGGCTGTAGGTACCTTAAGTTTTGTAAACACAAAATTGACAACAAAACTAATGTGGTGCCTGCTACGAATGATTTGTTCTCTTATAGAAAAGAAAATGGAACACTATGAACGCTGTATTCTTTGAGACATGTAAAAAAGCATTACCTCTTTCATTGCCGGCGCTCAAATAACGAAAACGGGAAAAAGACAGAGTAATATTGTCATTTAGTGTCAATTATCATAGCTTGGATACAGCAGTAACACGTTGTATGAAAATTACTAGTGAAATGTAGGATATTTGTAAAAAAGGTAAATTCAAAAGCTATAGCCATATTATATTTTTATTTGTATAACGGGCGGTCTGATTTTCTAAAAAAAAAAACATTGGTTAAGGGGTAGGCATGTGTGTGTTACCAGCGGAAAACACTTCGGGTAGGCGGCGTTAGTCGATCAGTCAGTGCTCTGAGCTTTCCATAGTTTTCCAACTGGGAGAACCAGGTAAGTATTGAATTTGACATAGGTAATGTTTGCCAGTGTAGCTGTCAAATGCTGAAATAACAAGTAGGTAAGTATTATTTTCCCTTATAGTTTTAAGACATCTGTTGATTTTATATAAAAAAAACTAAACAAAAGGTAAATACCTACCAACACATAAATTATGATCACTAAATTGTACCTAAGGCCCTGTCCTAGCTGGTCGCATGATCGTTGGATCGTGCATGATATCGCGATGATCGCATGGTGGCATAAACAAAATTATTGTGATCGCACGATGTAAAATTGTGTGTCCTAACTGTCATCGCATGATCGCGCGTCCACTTTCCTTGTCAACGCAAACGAATAAATATGAATGTTACTAGGTTAGAAATTTTGGCAAGTAAGTAGGTGTCGTATTAATTATCGATACAACAGAGCAATACAAGCGACGCGCGATCATTTCTGACGATCGAATTTACGTCTGTCCGTCTGCCCAGTTAGGACACGTTCATACAATGTTATATGTAACAGGGTTTCCGCGTTCATGCGATCATCGCAATCGGACGATCGTGCGATCATGCGACCAGCTAGAACAGGGCCTAAGTCTCTAAGGCCCAAAGCATTAATCAGTGTATAGATAAATATATCTTACAGAAAAGCCTTTCTTTGAGATATTTGCCGCACCAATGTGTAGAGGGTCACTAATATTGTCCAGAGAGTTACGGAGCTGAAGTGGTCGTGGGCTGGGCATGTGGCAAGAATGACAGATGGCAGATGGACCAAAATAATTTTACAGTGGCGTCCATGGTGGGGAAGGCGAAGCAGGGGCAGGCCAATGATGAGATGGAGTGACGACATCGTGGCTTGCGCTAGTTTTGGCTGGATGAGAGGGGCACAGACGAGAGAGAGATGGCGACAATTGGGGGAGGCCTATGTTCAGAAATGGACGCGAGAAGGCTAAAGAAGAAGAAGAAGGAGAAGAATGTGTAGATATCGCTTATGTTTAGGATATTCGACGTAATATTGACGATTAATGAAGATGTATAGACGTTTATAAACTCCCGTAACGCCTTGAATGTGAAGAACTTTTGACTTTTTTTCCATAAACCATAATGATAATTATATACATCTTCATTAAAAATAACGACAAAATATACATATTATAATGATTTATCATTTTGAAGCTTGGAACAAATCATATATTTCTTCAATTTCAATCGACAAAAGATCCCAATTTGCGGGTTTTCAAACAAACGATCTGGAATAAAAAATCTAAATTGTGATCGAAATGTTGTTAAATTTTCAAACTTTGTGTTAAATCATTGTAAATTTTCGTGTTTTAGTAATAATATTACAAAATTATAACATGCAAAACAACATTAGAACCTAACCTAAATATTTGGTTCAATACGCATTAATTGTCAAAACAAGACTTCGTCTGACATCAAATTTGGCGGGAAAAAGCAAATACATAGAAATCACCAGATTTCAGGATAGAAACACCGTTATCTTCTAGATATCCATTCTATTGGATAGTTTTCAATGAATGCGGCCGCCAGATTCTTTCTAACTTTATCCACTACACAACTTTATCTTATAGATGGCTACAAAGAACATTTATCTACATACCTATTGATGCGTTGGGCCTAAATTATTCTAAAATTAACTTAAGTTTGTGCCCTTTGAGTAATATATTCATAGGTATATCGTTATACGCGCATACACGGACAGATTGAGAAGGTAAGATAAAGATATTTCAACATGTCTGATTTATGCAAATCAATGAAATTATTTCAACAGTGATGAGCTTTATTGGTAGGTAGGTACATGATATTATAGTAGGTACATATGTAGTAGTTTTCCAAGATGGTCACGACAGCATAATATGTTTCTGTCCGTGTATTACCTATACCTCCGTATACTACCTTCCCTCTGGCGCAAAGTTGTTGCGCCATTGTAACATCGCGTATTATAATATTCTTATAATAATATCGCAAGCGGTTTCCCGTACCTACATCATGTCCTGGAGCTTATCGACCATTTTCAATTACATACCTAATACTAGCTGATACAAGTCATGCCTTATTGTTTCTTCAAAACATAACATCCCATCTCTTTCAATGAAATCTTACCATGAAAATCCTGTAATTTTAGAAAATTCATCCAACTCCAAACTCCCTTAAGACCCCACATAGGGGCATAGGGAGGCAACAAGAGCTCTCCATTGCGCTCGATCTTGCGCAATGTTTATGACCTCCTCCCACACCATGTCCATGTCCCTCAGCTCTGCTTCGAAGGAGCGGAACACAGTGTGAGAGGGTCTTCCTCGTCTTCGGGACCCTGATGGGAGGAAGAACAGCGCTCTCCTCGGCCAACTGTCATTCGGCATCCTTAACACATGTCCCAGCCAAGTCCATCTCCTCCCCACAATGGTGGAGGTGATGGGCTCACGCTGGGTGCGCCGGCGTATAGCGTCGTTCGTGATGCGGAAAATTCATAAATAAATTAAATAATAGTCGATGAAATGGAATAATTTCTATACATATTATTATATAGCATTAGTACAATCAAATCTGCAACGATTAACGACGATTTTAGTCTACCTATATAGTACAAAAAATAAGTACATAAGTGAAGTGATTGGTAGACTACCGGCTACGACGCCGGCTTTCGTACCGTTTCCTGCCGGAGGTCGTGGGTTCGATCCCAGGTGCCGATCATCTTCCTCTTTCACGACATAAGCTTTAAGAAGTACCTATACCTAGCTTACTGTGAAACAGTCGAAGAGTGTATTTGTGTTCACTTTGAGTGAGCAAAGATTCATTTATTAAAAAAAATATACATAGGTAGGTATTATTTTAAAGATAGACCTTATATTTGTGCAAGTTGTCATTTCTCCGTCTTTATGGTGAAACATCCCCTAGCATTTATCAAACATTAAATGTAGGTACCTCATAAAATATCAATTGACATTGTAGTAAAAAATTGACGATTAAAAGGGTATCTAGCGTCAACTCAGCTAAACGACTGGATTTTTTTCTTTCTCTTTATATAGATTTAAAATTTGTACCCCATTATAAGTTTCCGTGACATTCACTCTGGCGTCAAGTTACAAATTTTTTATATGGAAACGTGTAGGTAGGTATTGCTCCCTTACAGGATACTTCGAAAAGCTCCAAAGCCCATGCATACGAAATTCTCGTAAGTTTCTCACTTCCGTTAGTGAGTGAAATTCGGAATAGAGGTTCATTGAGGAATCTCGCTGGTATTCCTGGCATGTACGTACATGTCCAGCAATCCCGCCATTTTTTTGAATCAATAATAATAATATGCAATTCTGGCAGCGTTATATAGATACCTACAATAACCCGGCTTATTTGTTGCATATACCAAGAAAATCTTAGGTACCTAATACTGACAATTCTGGAGTGTACTGCACATGTGAAATTTTCAAGACCCGCATCGTTCCTCGCACTGACACAAGCACTCGATCAACCGCCCGATGCTAAATAACTCATAATAAGCTTGTATATAATTAAGTAGGTAGGTTTTATATGAATTTTAATGCCACAGTGATGAGACATCTGTAGATAGTTATGATAAATAAAATGCTCACCACATAATAATATTATTATAGTTCGGTTCACACGAACACTGCATACGCCTACTTAGCTGTTATTATTATTATATAAATCGGTTCTTTCCACAAATAACAGGTTCACGATTTTATTTGCCCATTTATTTTGGGCGTGCACATCGGCGCGCAGAGCTGAGCCCGCCTCCGTGCAGCTTCATTGGTACAGGCTGCGGCCGTCCGTTCAATTCGTAATGCCCAACTATGCACTTACATATAATAATTAATTATCATCAATCGCAAACACGACTACGTATATATATATATATTTTAATAGCGTTACACTGGCAACATTTTATCTGAAAATTTGAAAGTTTTTATCCGGACTTACGTTTTTACCCATTATCATATTTTCTTCGGAATGAACTCATTATCCGGACTCAAATTTTCGTATCACTTTATCAATATTGATGCTGGATTAAGTAGTTTTTCATGGGCTCTCTTAACATTTGCCTCCAACTACCTGTGTCATCTGATGCAATCCTCCAGTCTGGCACCTGCAGAAGCTCATCTGCGTCTCTCTTGACCTCGTCTCCTCAACGGAATCTGATATCCTCCAGGATTATCCATCACTCACACTCACGGGCCCCAAAACAAGGGCCTCTTCTCTCAAATGTTTCCACCATTACATACCGCGTACTTATAACAATGGTAATCTTTGTTTCCAATCGTCACTTTTTGAATTGCAGCAGAGAGAAGAGGATGTTTTGTTTCCTGCTGCAATCCTTCCTTTGATTTCTTTATGTGGTATCAAAATATCAATCTACCAGACATCTCCCTATTTCCCCAACAGATGTCGGTGGCGGTACCGGTGCCGAACCCGTTCCATACTAACTTTAACTTTATATTTTACATAAGTTCTTATCGATTTATTCAACTTTTTACTAGTTATTCTGTTATCCGGAACGGAGAAGAATCCAATTAATCAAACATCGGAAGAATCTGTTCATCCGATCTCGAGTTATAAGTGTTCGCACTAACCTGACTTTCATTATTTATGTTAGAGATACTTAAAATCATTTCCTTTTGTGTTACTTTAACATTCGTGATTATTTATTCGGAAAATAAAAATAAATAATAGCTATACGTCAAGCGAATAACGTTTACAAAAATGTTATTGTAGCGTAGCAGCATTTCAATTATAGCGCATGAAACAAACAAAAAAATTTCGAACGTTTTGTATTTGTTTTTTTATTATTATTGTTTTATTTCGATCAAAATTTAAAAACAATATTTTTATTATTATTTGACTAGGTTTTATATTAAAAAAAAAAAAACCCGCGTGTTTTTTTTTCGACGCAAATAAACCGCAATTCAAAATATGTGGTGTATCTATGTACCGACATATTTATAGGTATGTATAGGGGAGCAGAATGACAACTTGAAAAGTGCAATTTTTTTTTTTTTATTATTTATTAACCTTATATGATTTTGACAGTCGCTTGTTTATATTTGAACTTTTTTTTCTATTTTGTCCATTTACTTAAATAAAATATTAAAAAACATGCTTTTTTATTTTATTTTTTTTCTAGATTACCGGCGACTCTTTTTTAAATTTATTAATTGGTATTTCATACCTGCATACATTGCTACGTTCGTGTGTACCTATCCCTATATTTGTTGCTTTGATTGATTGGTAGGTACGCTTTAACGACTTGGGAAGTTTTAATACCCTATTTGCTTAAAAAATCCTTTCATCAATTTAAGTTACAAATATTCAAAATGGATCAAATATCCTAGCGCCATCTTCTGCCAGTACTCAGTAGTTGCTAATTAAATTGAGCGGCTGAAAATGTTGTTCGTAATGTGCTATCACTATGCCAGCTTTCAAAACGGTAATCTTACCATAATAATTCGGTAAAATTTGGATTTAATCGAGTCTGCTCTTGCAATAAGATATGTATACCTACCATGTTGCACATGCGACTTATTTTCTACTACACCGCCATCTTTTGAATTTTTAAAAAGTTATGCAACCATAGAGGAATTATTTGAAGTTCGATGGGCGGGTCAGCCAGTAAAATAATATTTGTAATATCAATACTAATATTCAATAAGGGGTTCCGGGTAGGGATTGCAATCCGGTCTCATTTTGAAACCGGCCGGATCCAACCGGATTTTCGTCCATCCGACCGGATTGAAATAACTTTGATAAATTGACATTTTTAACAATAATGAAGCACATATTCGAAATTAAATTAATTAGGCTATGACTACTTTTAAATGGTAAAAACTATAAAAAATATAGGTAGTTTCAAAAGAAATAAAATTACATTTTGATTAGGTATCTATTATAAAAGTCTAATTTATATAAATATTTATTTTGACCTGCTTGATTGATCACGATTTGAAAAGAAAGATTCTCAGAAAACAGATTTTCGAAAACTCTCCAACCCATTGTGGAATAAATCATTCGAGGCAGAGTTAGGAACTTCGGATTCGGAGCTTCTGCCATATCGCCAACGTCAGGCAATGGAAGCCATTACTGGAATGACCACTTCAACAGAACGTATCCGGTGATTCTCGTAAAGAGGATGAAATCACATCAACCAACAGACCCTTGGACGAGCACTTAAGAGATGGATGTGCAGGTGGACATCCGCATCTTAGAAATAGGTAATATCTCTAACAAGGAATAATCAGTGACACACCGATATCGACAATAAGTGTTTGAGAAATTATTTCAATTTTGTTCTTGAATATAACTCACTTTATGACAGACTTGGATTGGATTCGTTTTTCCGGATCGCAATCCCTAGTTCCTGGTTCTAGTATGGTAGTCATCATCAGTTGTTGATATTATGTTCGGGATAGAATTGATGTTAATCAATTTTTGCGCTTAAAGTTTATAAATAAATATATAAAATACTTGCATATAACTAAGTACCTTCCTACTTATAACAATATAATGAGGAGTGATTAAGTTTTACTCTCATGTATGCGAATAATTTCCTTCGTATTCTATAGCTTATTAAACCTGGACTAGTATATTATAGAACCGAGCATATCTTGGGTTATAGGATATATACCTAATATGATACACCTCCATATAGGATACACAATATAACATTGTGTTGACTATAGAATCCATATAGCTTCCGTAAACGTGTAGATATACGATACTCCTACACTAACGCGTCTATGGACGTACGTATTAAATTATTATATAATAAAATATTAAATAAGATATGGTATACCTATAATACGTACTGCATGCAAGGAACTTTCAGGTAATGAGAATCTGAACACATCTATTCTCTTATTGTTAATTCAGTACGAAAAAATGAGAAATGGTTTCGAGAAATTTTCTCGACATAAAACCACCATATTTTGAGAACCTTAATGTTGCACGTGTCATGTTTGAGATAGATCGATGTCATTGTTTGAATGAGAACGTTGCATGTATTATGTTTGAGTTAGATCAATGTCATAGTTTGAATGAGATCGTTGCATGTGTCATGTTTGAGTTAGATCAATGTCATAGTTTGAATGAGAACGTTGCATATTATGTTTGAGTTAGATCAATGTCATAGTTTGAATGAGAACGTTGCATGTATTATGTTTGAGTTAGATCAATGTCATTGTTTGAATGAGAACGTTTGTATGTGTTATGTTTGAGTTAGATCGATGTCATAGTTTGAATGAGATCGTTGCATGTGTCATGTTTGAGTTAGATCGATGTCATAGTTTGAATGAGAACGTTGTATATTATGTTTGAGTTAGATCAATGTCATAGTTTGAATGAGAACGTTGCATGTGTCATGTTTGAGGTAGATCGATGTCATAGTTTGAATGAGATCGTTGCATGTGTCATGTTTGAGTTAGATCGATGTCATAGTTTGAATGAGATCGTTGCATGTGTCATGTTTGAGTTAGATCGATGTCATAGTTTGAATGAGATCGTTGCATGTGTCATGTTTGAGTTAGATCGATGTCATAGTTTGAATGAGATCGTTGCATGTGTCATGTTTGAGGTAGATCGATGTCATAGTTTGAATGAGAACGTTTGTATGTGTTATGTTTGAGATAGATCGATGTCATTGTTTGAATGAGAACGTTGCATGTATTATGTTTGAGTTAGATCAATGTCATAGTTTGAATGAGAACGTTGAATATTATGTTTGAGTTAGATCAATGTCATAGTGTGAATGAGAACGTTGCATGTGTCATGTTTGATTTAGATCGATGTCATAGTTTGAATGAGAACGTTGCATGTGTCATGTTTGAGTTAGATCGATGTCATAGTTTGAATGAGATCGTTGCATGTGTCATGTTTGAGGTAGATCGATGTCATAGGTTTGAATGAGAACGTTTGTATGTGTTATGTTCAGAGATGTGATGCATTTCAAATAAAACCATTTCAAATGGAAATGCAAAATGCAAAATGTACATTTCCATTTTGCATTTTAAATGGTTTCTTTTTTCACCCATTTCCATTTACATTTTAAATGCTTTTCTCCATACATTTTCATTTTAAATGCTTTTTTTGGAACCTAAATGCTTTTTTGGAATCTCATCGCAGTTTCTATTTTTCATCGTGCATAGAAAAAACATAGATTATGAAAAAATCTGTCAATATCATTTGTTCACGCATGGTTCACGCTCAAGAGCAAAGAGAGAAAAGAGTTTGGTGAAAAGAAAAGTTTCATAAGTGCATAGAAAAGAAATATTGTTTTTTTTTTTCTGTGGTCTGTTTTGTAAAAATTGGTTCGGCAATATCCGGCTACTACGATCGTGGTCCAAATAAGAGTTCGTCTTTTTCACGCGTGGTGCAGTGTTGCCAAGGTAGGCGATTTATCGCCGTTTAGGTTACTCAAAACGAAAATCGGCGACGAAAAATACGAAAAGGAATTTCGAAATGAGCAAAAAAAAAAGGTCAGAGGTTTTGGTGGGAAAAGTTAGGTTTCTAGATACCAAATTTTCGAAATGAGCAATTCGGCTGCTTAGGCTACTTCGTGTATGAAAACGGAAATGTCTAACCAGTAACCACTGTGGGAACATTACTATCTTCTGTCAAAATGAACAAGCAAACGTGTTAGTTGTTTATTCTCTTTGAAATAAAATTCATTTATTCATTATTTCCATACTTAAAGAATTTTCTTCAAAAAAATACATTTTTTATTTAAAATCTACAGCTTGTTGCCTGTTTATTTTGACTGAAGTAATACTTGTATTATTTTGTAAAACATTTAACATTAATATTTGAAATATTATATTTCACAGTTTGTTGTCTTTGTCCATTCTAGGTTTTAAGGTTTTACATAAATTGATGCAATCATTTGTACAGTTTTTTTTTTGTAGAGTTTTCAAAGTGTACGAAGTCTATTACACAGTCAGTATGAACCATATATTTGCAATAACCAATAATGGGACATCTCTCTTGACAAAATTCATATCTGTCTATTCTCTAATTCCCATATCGCAGCCCAAACTTCCCAACCGAGCTAGATCTTAATCCTTGACCTAGGTATTTATTTCTTTGAAATCGCCAAATACAAATTTTATTGTTGTGAAATTATTTTTATAGATGTTGAGTATACCGCTGATGTCCCAAAAAACTTCTTCACTTCATCATCATATTTTATAATTAAGAAGATACATGATGGACGATGGTTTATTTTTTTGTATTTTGATATAAGTTTTACTTTTATATCAATCAATCAATCAATTCTCCCTTTACACCCCACTCAGGGGCATAGGGAGGCAACAAGAGCTCTCCATTGCGCTCGATCTTGCGCAATGTTTATGACCTCCTCCCACACCATGTCCATGTCCCTCAGCTCTGTTTCGAATGAGCGGAACACAGTGTGAGAGGGTCTTCCTCGTCTTCGGGACCCTGATGGGAGGAAGAACAGCGCTCTCCTCGGCCAACTGTCATTCGGCATCCTTAACACATATCCCAGCCAAGTCCATCTCCTCCCCACAATGGTGGAGGTGATGGGCTCACGCTGGGTGCGCCGGCGTATAGCGTCGTTCGTGATGCGGTGGTACCATCTTACGCCCAGAATTCTCCTTAGGCACTTCATCTCAAAGGCTGAGACTTTTTGTGCCTGGGCCTTGGTCAGGTGCCAGGACTCACACCCATACAAGAGAATGGGCAACACACACGCATCAAACAGTTTACATTTCGTCTTGACACTAAACGCCGACGCTTTCCAAATCTTGGTCATGTTGTTAAAGGAGCCACTTGCCATACCGATACGTATCGGGAGCTCAGCCCCGAGGTCACCAGAGGTGGTAATGGTTGCTCCCAGGTATTTAAATTTATCCACCCGGGAGAACTGGTGACCATCGATGGTTATCGGTAGCTGTTTATCGGGGCAGGCATTACTTTTATATCCACAATGTTTTATTTATTTTGCTTGTTTAGTTGTGTTATTTTATTAACATGGGAAGATGGTGAGATTTTTTTTTTACTCATCACGCCGTTTCCCGAAGGGGGTAGGCAGAGAGTACGGATTTCCATTCTTTCCTATCCAAACAAACCTCTTTCGCTTCTTCCAAACGCATAACATTCCGCATACATGCTCTCCTATTTCTTTTGCTCCTGACTTGGCCCTCCTCTAAGGCTGAACCGATATGATCGGACAATGTCATTCGAGGTCGACCTCGTCTGCGTGCACCCATTCTTTCAGATTTATATATCCTTTTTGTCATTATTTCCTCGTTCATTCTCTCTACATGCCCAAACCACCTTAATTTATTAACTTTCATTCTATTCACTACACTAACATCCACTCCACATTCCTTTCTAATATTCTCATTCCTCACCTTATCAATCAGTCTCTTCCCGCATATCCTACGGAGTGATCTCATTTCCACAGCATTCATTCCAACTTCCATATTTTTTGTCCATGTCCATGTTTCACTCCCATACATCATGGATGGTATCAGGATTGCATTGTGCATCAGCTGTTTGGATTTAAGAGATACGTTCTTATTTCTCATCAGAGGTCTTAGTGCACCGCCAACCCTTCTACCAGCCAGTTTCCTTCTTTCAATCTCCTTTTCACATCTTCCATCTCTGCTAAATAGACTACCTGAATAAACATACTCATCCACTTGTTCCAAGTTCTCATCATTCACATTCACACAACATTGCGTTCTTAAATCTTCTCTTTCAAAAACAAGCACCTTTGTTTTATTGACATCCATCTTAAGACCATTCATTTCACAATTTCGATACACAAGCGTCACAAGTTCTTGCAATCCACGTTCGCTTTCAGCCATCAATACTAGGTCGTCTGCATACATCAGAGCGCATACATTCATCCCATTCAGATCTACACCCACTGTACTATTTTTTATATCACGCACGCAAAAATCAAAAAATAGATTGAACAGCCAAGGTGACATCACGCATCCTTGCTTCACCCCTCTCGTAAGACGGAACTCCCGTGACAGATGAGTATTCACCTTGACACAAGCAGAACTATCAGAGTAAAGGGAAGCAACAGCGCGTATCAGTTGTCTATCCACTCCATAAAATGACAAAACCTCCCACAATTTCTTTCGGTCGACTCTATCATACGCTTTCTCCAAGTCTACGAAAGCACAGAAAAGCTTTTGATTTTTGTTCAATAACTTCTACGTTACCATTCGCAGAGAGAAAATTTGGTCCGCACATCCTCTTCCATTCATAAAAGCACCTTGCGCATCCCAGACCTTACATTCAGTCACATTCCTCACTCTATCTATTAAGATCCTGCCATAAATTTTGCCTACAGCGCTCAGCAAGATGATGGCTCGATAACTGCCGCAGTCCAGCTTTGACCCCTTCCCCTTACATAGAGGACGTATAACGGCCTTCGTCCAGTCCTCCAACATTGGTTAAAAAGATCTAAGCACCACTGCAGTGTCACTTCACCGCCCAACCTAATGAACTCTGTAGCCACTCTATCACATCCAGTCGCTTTCCCATTTTTTGCCTTCTTTAGTGCATTCTTCAGTTCAGTCATACTTATTCCCTGGCTGTCTTCACTTTCCTCGCTACTACATCCACTCCCTGTCTCAAACGACTCTTCAAAATACTCTCTCCATCTTTCAGCTATGTCTTCACCATTCATCAACATACACCCATCCTTACTTTTTATACAGCATACCGCATCATCACCTCCAGATCGCATTCTTCTGACTTCCTTCCAGAACAGTTTTAGATTACTGTTCGCATGGTGAGATTCCACGTCTATATAACATTATTTCAATGATTCATTTTTGTATATTTTTTTTTGCATCAATAATAAAACATTTCATTATTATTGAGGTTGTTGTTTTACTCTTTTCATGTTTGACCTAAAAACCATTTTGCATTTTTAATGCATTTTGAAAATAGGTATTTTCCATTTTGCATTTGAAATGCTTTTCTAAAAACCATTTTACATTTTGCATTTTCAAATGGAAAAGTTTTGACCCATTTCCATTTTGCATTTCAAATGGTTTTGGGTACCCATTTTGCACATCTCTGGTTATGTTTGAGTTAAATCGATGGCATAGTTTGTTTGAATGGAATGAAAACATTGCATTGTCAGGTTTTGTTTTTTTTTATTATCCTTTGCTAGAAACCTCGATATATTATGGCATCGAAATGATGGTAAAATAAGAAAGAAGTATTACTAAAACTCGAGAAATTTTCATTTTTTATTTCTCGATAAGTCGATAATATGCCTCTTGGTAAACTTCACTTGTTCTTTAGTTTTATATTATTAAAGTATATTATACGTATGAATAATTGAGATCCATTATTTCGAACAAAGTATAAAATATTAATAAACTTATACGGAATTATATTCCGGTGTACGTAGTAACGAGCACCGCATTTTCGTATAACCGTAGACGATATAATACGGAGGTATATTAAGAAAAAACAAAGTTATGAACACTAATTGAATTTTGTAATAACCAGCCAGCGATTATTTTTATTATTTATCCAAGATTTCACGGAATATAATATAATATTCAACGCGGTTTACACAATGACATATCTTGCTAGTTCTACTTTCGGCATGATGCATCAAACATCGAAATTCATCATTGACTACAACTTATAAACTTTCAAAATTGATCAGACATCAGAATATTTTTCTTATCACTATACCTACACCATACGTCAAAATAAGAGTATATTAATAATTATTAATTTACACCATCACAGTATTATTTTTTCATATTCTGGAATAAACAGTGAACACAAGCTTTAAGTAGCTTTCTGTGAAAGAGTCAAAGGGTGTATTTGTGTTCACTTTGAGTGAGCACAGATTCATTTTTCTTAAAAAAAAAAAAAAAAATATTGATTACACTCATTCATTGTCTTCTTTTGCTGTCTGAATATAGAAAAGACAAATTCTATTACTGTCAATAAATTAAGAAAATTGATTGTTAAAATATTTAATAATATCAAGCAAAAGTGTTAGTATAAATCTGCACTATATTATAAAGGTGCATTTATACCAAACGAACAAAGACCCAGAGCTTGAAAATAGAGTATATTTTCCTAATCGTTGATATTGGACACCATGGAAACAACAACTTATTAGTAGGCTATGACAGTTCTTTCTGTTTATTATTTCCTTGGTGACCATATTATCAATGATTACGAAAATATGCTCTATAAATGCACCTTAAAAGAGAACGCTTAAGATTCTAGACAAGGTTTTTGCACTTTTTTGTGTGGCCATGAAGTATCGAATCAATATTATATTTGTATGATATTATTCAATAAACTTAACGATTAAATAAAACATTGTGATGTACTCTATCAGTCCTTTAGAAAGTATATGAAGCTTCCGCGGGACATTAGCCGGCATGACACTATTTTTATTAAGATATTCCATGTTTTGGGCAAAAGGTGCTTGGTGATAGTTCATTTAAAAAAAATGAAAGATTCTTGTATGGTTCAATCATAAAATTTAAAATTAAAAAATGAACCGGTTTTCGGAGACTACCGTCTCCATTATCAAATGTTTAAGACTGAATTCAGTAAATTTTTTTGTGATAGAACTATACAAAAATCTTTCATTTTTATTTTTATTAACATGTACTTAGATACTTATTACAAAATATGAAAATAAAAAGCGGGTTGGACATCTAGTGGTTGTTCGATATTTTATTTTCATTCAAAAGAAAATGAGGTTGAGTTGGGTAATCGATGTTAATATTCTACAATAATAAACAGCATGCCCCTCTATAATATGTATGTTCATGCATATAAAGGAAATTCTCTATATTATTTATTAATTTATAAATTCATCTATATTCAGAGGTGAATGATCCAAAAAGGTCTCCCACAAGGTACACTGTTGGGGCGAAATAACAATGTGAAGAACATCAATTATTTATTAATGGCCGTACATAGGTGACATATTGTTCGTTGTATTGTCGTATGTTTTGATTGAAGAAAAAGGAAAACATATACAACATACCTTCGTATTTAAAAAAAGTTGGCTATAAATGTGTATGTTTTACTTTTTTCTTTTTCTCTATTTTCTCCACCGACATCGGCTTTCATTTGCGATTGTTCTTCTTTGTCCAGCGGAATTTTAAAAAGCACCTCATCCAGTATTAAGTATATATTTCAATTTTTCTGTTTATATAATGTGTTTTGAGAACTTAGGTTCCTGAAACATCCAGGGGTATGGGAGGGCGCAAACCTTGATGTATAATGTCATTGTGTTTTCTCGGCATTTGATTTTTTTTTTCGTAAAAGATCGCGCAAGATCGAGCGCAATGGAGAGCTCTTGTTGCCTCCCTATGCCCCTGAGTGGGGCGTAAAAGGGAGAATTGATTGATTGATTGAAAAGATAAACCTTTTCTTTTCTTGCCTTTTCGGCCGTGGTTCGAATCCCCAGCATGGCAATGGGAGAAAATATTCGAATCAGTGTATTTAAATGGTGAACGTTGTATACGTAAAGGTGATCACAACTAAATCAGCCATCATGATTGATGAAGGTCTTAAGCCCTAATGGTACGCATACCTACTAACATTGAAATAGCACTCATACAAATGTGATGTTTGCAACAGATATTGAACGTGTATTCATAAGATACGATAAAGTTAACACATTAAATATTACGAGTAAGTAGGTTTGACAAGCTCCACAAATACGATAAAAGTGCATACAAATTGCATTTAGTTAAAGAAACACAAATAAAGAATTAAATCGAGTGAGAATCCCATACAATGCGAGTGCACTGATTAACAATACAACACAGAGGTTACCCACTATATATTCACAAAGGCATTAGACTAACTCTGCTTCCTCATATTCACTATTCTCTGTGGTTGATACAACATAATATTATGCGCAGGTTATATAGTAAATTATTCAATAGAGTTTAGACGTTATAACCCCGCAACGTTTCAGACTAAATGTCAGTGACGTATTCTATCAGTTTCACGACGAAATAATGATTAGAATTTTAGCAAAACTTGAAAATCACCAAACTACGAGTTCGCAACTCACTTCCAATTAGCACAGTAGATCCTAGATAGGCTGTCAATAGAAGAAGGGTACAGAACCTCTTGCCAAGCTTTACTAGTTTAGAGTACTATTTGGGGTGTGACGTATTTTTAAGCTAATATTTTAGTTATCTAAAAAAAAATTCTCTTGCAAAGAAATGTAAAATAATTTAAGGCGTCTGGTTTATGTGTTGGCTGCTCTGTACCTATAAACACCTCTTATGCACTGGGTTCCTAGCGTGTGGTGCGTCGTCTGACAAGACGGCTCTGTCTTTGCAAATTATGACAATGTTTTTTTTTGTTGCCGCACGGTAACCAAATAGGTAAACAATGTACTACACTGACTCTTTCATCGCTGTTTATAACAGTACCGTATTCCTAGGAAAACAGACCATAAACCTCTCTCTCTATCTTTCGTAGCTTGTATTGAAGAGTCTATCTATATGTCTTATTTTTTTATAATAATATGTCTTATTTACTTCGCAGATGGTTCTCTTCCCCTGCTTCGTTTGCCCGAAACGTTCCCTGCCCGATACTTTCCAGATTTAGGTACTGGTTGCCTTCAGGCGATGTGACCAGAGAATCTCAACACCCGCTGATTTCATACCGCAGACAGTCTTTCTGTAATTTTATGTTCGTTGGCAGTCCATGGAATCCTTAGCGTGCGACGTCATCATCACATCTCAAATGCGTCTATACTTAATGCACGGGATTTTTTTGTCCAGATTTCAGCTTCGAAGAGAAATATCGGGAATTTAAATGTGCGAATTGATTTAACTTGTTGTGGCTTGATATTACGTAAAGTAGGAAAATATTGAGAATGAGAAAGATATAATATAATCGGCGCTAGGGATTGAACTTAGTAATTTCAGTTCGAAAATCGGCGACTGAAGTGCTGGCGCTATTATATATTATTTCTTTTACCGACTACCAAGCCTGCACATGATTTAAAAAAAAAAATTCAAAGCGAGTAGATAGTGTACAAATTTAAAAAATTCAAAGATGTTTTGATGCTAAAAAAAACTCCGTTAATAAATAAATTCAAATTTATGTTTTCCCGTCCGCGAAATTTGAAATAACTCGTATTGCAGGGGTGACGGACCTTAGTGTTTGAGAACAGCCGCCACTGAAACGTACTTCTTGTACGCCTGGCGTAACGTTTCATCTAGCAGTGGTGGTACCGGCCGAAAGCAGTGTTCGTTCCGTACTGAAACGTAGACACGTACGTAATTCTCTATAGTGTGCTTTTAAATATGTATTCGCATTAATATATAAACACCCTGTACCTGGGTGTGTGTGCGTCGTTGAATATAATTATATAAACATACTGTATTATTGTTGTTAATATTATGAAGAAACAACCCTTATAAATTTATTCGAAAATACATGGAAGTCATAATAAAACAACCATGTTTTTTTTAATAATATTTCAAATTAAAATTCATAAAATACGCTACCGCCATCTATCGATGAAGATACAATATACATTTTACCGTGATAGAAACGAAATAAATGTCTACCATTTTTTTACATCAGTGGTTACTTTATTTTCTAGCAGCTTTTTAATGACTAAATTTGAACAAAAATTGTTCACACAATATCGAATACCTACAGTTTATTAGTGAGCAGGGTTTTTTTTTAAAAACAAACAGCCTGCAACAGAATTAGTTGAAAGGGTTAGTTGGAAGACATCGCTGTCTATCGATAAACACAATAACTAGGCTTAATAATTATTATGATCACATTTTGTAAATATTAATATGTTCGTTTTTAGTTGTTGATGACTCTAAAGGTGCGTTTATATTAAACGAACAGATAACCAGAAGTAGAAAATTGAGTATAATTCTTGATCGTTGATATGGTCACCAAGGAAATAATAACGAGAAAGAACTGTTATCGCCCATTATTAGTTGTTGTTTCTATGTTGTCCAGTATAACTATGAAAGAGTGTATACTACACCAGCGGTTGCCAAAGTGGTGGTCCGTGGACCACTAGTGGTCCGCGAGAAAATTTCAGAAAAATGTGGAATATACTTACTCATCATGTTAAGTATTTTATTATGGTTTATTAATAAAGCTTTCATAACTTGGTTACTATTAATAGTTTCATTTTATTAACTAGGTACATTTTATATTGTTCTTTGATCACATTTTTTTTTTTATAAATATATTTAAGTGGTCCGCGGGATGAATTAACTGGTCCGTGAGGTCAAAAAGTTTGGCGACCGCTGTACTACACTACATCCAGCTCCCGTGTAAATGCACCCTTAGTGTACGTTTACACCAAACGAACAAAGAGTCAGAGCTGGAAGAAGGGTATATTTTCTTGATCGTTGATATTATGATCCCTAATCTTTCATCACTCCCTCTAATAAGTTCTTCCCTGTTATTGTAACCATGGTGTCCAATATCAACTATAAAAGAAAGTATGCTCTGTTTCTAGATTTGGCTCTAAGTCCGTTTGGTGTAAACGCACACAAGATAACAACAAGAGTAATAACAATATATCTGTAATGATGTATTTCATGGTCAAAATTGAATTTTCAACCCTGCTTTGAAACTTATATAACAGTATGAGCCCATCCTAGAGGAGCCTAAATCGAATCGAAGGTTTGGTGGTCCCTTGTTTGGAGCTAGTATATATTGTACACATACACCTCATATACTATTATCAGACAAGCTCACTCGCACATAGAATCTGTAATAAAATATATTATTATTACATATAAACAAAGTATACCGGAGTCATACCATGTTACTTCCATTGTGTAACTCTCTATTACTATCCATAAACATTGTGATACTTACTGCAAGTTAAATACAGCGTTTCTCAAATGCTGGGTCGCAGAATACGTAAAATATTGTTTCTCGCTCGTATGTGAAGTACGCTTCGTGTGTGCAAAAAGCCATTCGGTGACTGAAATTCATTCACAACTGTCAGAAATAATAATAAAACACTTCATTGGTAAAATATAAAAGAATAATGAAACCAAAATTGGCGGGCTTATTGCTTGGGGCAATTTCTTCCAACCAACATAATATATCCATATTATGGAAATGTACCTATGGAAAACCGTGCATGAATATTCGAATGGTGGGCAAGTGGTGAAAAGATCTATCAGTTTTGAATAGAACGATCATTCAGCATTGCCACTTTCACCTTCGCAATCCATGACGATGGCCGTCATGGAGGTATGTGAGCCTTTCTTTGAATTATTTGTCCCCGTAGAACAAATCAGCAAATTTAAATACCTTGGAGTGGAGTTTATGGACTGAATGATCTACCGACTAAATATTGCATGAGATTAACAAAGCTACTGCAAACTTAAGATGCCTCCAATAATCTATTTGGAGCAATCCGGATATGAGAACTTTTAGTAGCAAAATAAACATTTGTAAGACTTGTAACCACCATGAAGTACTGGATCAAGTCCATGCCTGAAATCACTGCGAACAAAAATGCGCCGAGATTTTCAGGAATAAAATCCCTCATGAGTATAGCCGGGAAGACCTCACATATGGAGTGAGTAATACGAGGGTAATGGTAAGGCAACAAAGAAGAATCTAGTACACGCATGAGAGAAGAATGGACTCTTTCACACTTCCTCACATGGCATTGCACGGCCAACCGCATGGCTGATGACTATCAGGCAAACCTCAAAAGTGGTTGAACGGCAGCTGGAAGTCGATCTTGTAGCAGGCTAACCCCACTTCTTGAACTACAGGCCACAAGAACTAAATAATAGAAGATAGTAGGTACCTAAGTTTTCCTTCATATTATGGGTTCTAGAAAGTAAGCCAATAAGTTGAAGAAGGCTACAGAACATTATTTAGAAAACCCTTTCTAGTTTAGTGCGATACTTGGGGAAACATATACCTAGTGTTTTAGTGACACGCTAAACTTGCCTTAAATATATCCAAACTAAAATAATAAATCAAAACAACTGGTACAGCTATGTCTAGAAAAGGTTGTCAAAAGGTTCTGGGGAAAATGTTTGAGAACAACATCTAATGCATTTAGGTTTATACTCGATTTCCAATGTATTGTGTCCAATGTATTTCCAGTGTATTGTGCGCAAATAACTTGGTAATATTAAGTTAGATAAGTTTCTCTGATTGGCTGACAAATAATGTACCATCACATGCATATATCTATAAAATAAAGACAACAAACAGTTTCAGGCCGGTCTAAAATAGAATACTAACTCCGAAACCGATAATTAAACCCAAGGAGCAAACTAGCCTAGAAAAATTGTCAAGAGGTCAAGTAGAAATTAAAAAAATTTTTTTTAGAGGGCTTAAGATAAAGTTACATTTCTACGCCGGGGCTTGAATCCTTCGCCAAAATTGAACGGAAGCTGCTGACTGGTAGAAATTGCGGTAAGATATTAAGTGCCGCCGGCTATACAGACATATTTGTAAGAAAAGCGTTAATTAATAACTACACGTCAAATTCAAACAGTTACTTAGTTTATCGATGGTAAGTTTTTATTTAATTTTATTTCCAAAAAACAATACAAATGAATATGAATTACATGAGAATGACAATAAAATTATTGGAATTCATCACCCCACTTGGCAAGAGCCCGTGCTGAGGTGATACTTGATATTTTTTCTGCGCATTTTTTTTATTAGGTGTAGGATCGGTACTATTATGAATTGTTTTGTCTATGGTCCTATGTTAATTACACTAAGTTCACACTTAATGTTCGACTTTTTATGGTTTTATACCAATGCGAGCTTTCTACCGTGTTCTACTGCTGTTTCGAAGGCAAGTTTATCGTGATCACTTTCCGTCACGAATATTTGCCATTTAAGTGATCATATCAATTAGTTTTGGCGCCGCGAGCGGTAACGTAACGCATGCAACGTACAAAATTTCTATAGTACGTACGATCGCTGAGTGCACGCGAACAACGTACGTACTAAATAAATTTGGTTCGTTGCATGCGTTACGTTACCGCTCACGGCGCACAGGTGTAGAAACACACTACACACAGATCAACTTTAGCCCCTGCAAGTTTGCAGATTTATTCACTCGAGCACTTTTAGTAGTGAGAAAATAAATTAAACTAATCATATTTTAATATAAATACATTTCTATTATTTGTTTAAGTAAACAAATTTCTCGCTGCATTGTTTACGTTAAGAAATTTATGTCATTCGAATAGGAATAATTTTAGATGTTTTTACAATATCGCCAATACGCGAATGCTATAATTTAATAATAATATTATGGTTTTAAAGGCAATTTATTATTGAATCTTATTCATAAAACACAAATCATTCTAAATTTAAACTGATTTATTTCTAAAAGTACTAAACGCACTAACCTATTTGAACGGGGTCCAAGGATGTCATGCGCAATGTAACAGTTTCTCGTAAGTCTCTGTATACTTTAACTCTAGTCTATCTAATCAAAGTGGACCCTGGGCCCTGACAGTCTTGCATGGCTATCCAACATGCAGGGCATATCCTACACATCTTTCCCATTCTCCTCTCTTTTAAAGCCATCTCATCCATACTCACCTATTCATAAAGGAGTAAATCTGTCCTAATATTCTCAACCAAGGTGTCATTATAACCGAGTTGAAGAATGGGTGACTAACGGGTAGGCTAGTAACTAAAGGAGGGTCCCTGATACCTGGTAATCTCAGGGTGGTGAGTGTTAAGCTACTGCAAGAGCGGTGTACCACACTGTAGCAAGCGCATAGTATGTCAGGGTGACAAGCTAAAGAATTGAGTTGAATGCGCACACTTTGTGATGTCCAGACAGTGAACTTGTGTGTAAGGTAGCGTACAGAACAACGCGTTATAGTTATTGTAAAAAAATGAGATTCTTCGCAAACTTTATCAGTGAGAAAGAGTCCCTAATTTTTCAGCCGTAGGCATATTTAAAACTATCGTCTTTATGGAAACTTTCAGAAGAAAAATTTTTTTATGCGGTATAATAGATTATTTCAGAAGGTTATATTATACTGTACACCTACAAAAAATAGACACACGTACCTACATAGGTATATATAATACGCGCATATTATTTTGTTTTATTGTGTACGGTATACGTAGTGTCGCAGGGAGGACGCATAGTATGTAATGTTGTATGTTTGTGAATGTTTAATACTATATTATGATACATACGTGTGTAGGTATGTGTGTATTTTTGAGTCTATCGCGTAGAGTGCTAATAGTTCCACTACTGCATGCAGCAGCCACTTGTCCTGAGTGGAACATTGTAGACAATTTGTTGATAGAATAGGGTGACCCCGCGTTAACATAACTTGAATAGAAATTATTTGCCGTTTTTAGTGAGCGTAACATAGCTTAGGATAAAACTGAAGGGATCATAATATGTAAGTAGAATGGGAAACCACCGCATGGTTAAGGTAGCTGATGTTATTCCATAAAGCAGAAGACTGCCAGGCAGATCGTACAAAAAGTGGAAGGACAGCTGGCATTCGGTATCCGCGGAGGAGTAACATGGCCAAAAAAGAGCACGAGATCTAGATAATGAATATAGAACCACATACGCCAAACAATTCAAGGACCTTTTTAAACTGTTTCTTAAGATCTGTTGGCCTATTTCCCTGCTGCTACATTCGCTTAATGTGTAAAGGTCTACTAAATTGGGGTATGCCATCATGCCACCTCTAAAGATCTTCGACCGTTCTAATTACAGTCCCGGATATTGTGAAGCCAGGAAATCCGTCTCCCACCAACTCCTCATCGACCCTCTATTTTGCCTTTTAATATCAGGTGGAGTAGCTCGTACTTCTCTCCCCTGAGCATATGTCCCAGATAGGACACCTTCCGGACTTTTATAAGCTTTATACATAAATTATTATCACATCTGCTTAGAGAGGTAAGGCCGCATACTTTCAAATATGCGGCCTTACCATAATTGAAAGGAGTCAGTGCTAAAAGGAAAAAGAAAGTACGGAGGTCAACATAAGAGGTACAAAGATAATCTACATACTGCTTTAAATAATGTTAATAGGCAGTCATAATACTGGGAACAAATAGCGAACAACAAGCCTGAGTGGAAGAAAATCGTTGTCGCAAGTCAGGGAACCGATATGCAGAGAAGGCGAGGTCCAGGCGAGGGAGCGAAATACCCGTGCTAGGAATGCGGCAGAATCTGTCATTCGAGAATAGGCCTCTACAGTCACACAAGATGCCATAGACGACATACTTAATCCTTTTTGTGCTCCTAATGCTCGACTCACGGCAATGGGCATTATTATTATTATTTATTTATTTAATACACGGTCATAATAAAACCTTTAACAATTTCTAGATACAAAAAATCACACTTATAGCTAAACATGATACTTTACACAATATTTTAAACTTCGATGCAGGAAATTAATTTACAATCAAAATACATAAAGATTTATTAAGTAGAAAGAGTAAGTACTTCAAAATACCGTCAAACATTTGTCTCAAAAATTTTTTTTCAATCAACCAGTCTCGTCAAATCTGACACAGGTCAACCCTGAGCAAATAATATTTTCAGTGAAAAAAAAAAATCGAAAAATTCTGAACCGACCACTAGGCTACCGAAATAGAAGAAAATCATGGAGGTTCATTGTATTTGTCTATTCTTTACATACGCGAAACTTTTAATAAAAATATTAAAAATATTTGGGACATAATAAGTGACAAAAGTATTGAAATGTTATATTTTTCCATTACAAAGCTAACCATAAAAGGTTCATAATAATATTATCACTTGGCGGTTTTTAATGAAGCTAATTTCGACATTATGGTGACCCTACAACATTCTATAAGAGGAAGTTGCTTTTGTATGAGAAAGAGTATGATAGGCTCGGTAACTTAGTACCTGAAGGCGCCATCTACAAATACGAAAATTGAATATTTTCAAATACAAAAGATTAGCAACTAACGTAAATGTTCACACTCGAACATGGCAGCAGCCAATAATAAGAAGTATTGCGTTTCTGAAGTATTGAATATTTTAATATTTTCTACTATTAAAGAAGGGGAGGCAGACCAAAACTTAGCATCAAGTAAGGCGAGAAGAAGAATGGATTAGGTTGGTACTTTCGTGGCGTCCATATGCTTCACACCGCAGGGGACATCCATTAAGTATGTACCTAATAATGAGGTTTTATTTTAAAACTAGCTTTACCGACAGACGTTGTCCTGTAGTCCTTAGTGTTAGGTAATATCGATTTGTAATTTGTACAAAAATACGTTTAAAATATGTTTGAATGTTAAAAATTATTTTTGAAAGCTTGAAAGAAATTCTATCAAAAATCTGCAAAAATGTTTTGAAACTCAATGGCTGACAAATAAATAAAAATCGTGTTTTTATGGAATTTTTCACAGATGGCGTTGCAGGAAATCCGTTCCATACTAACTTTAATATCATATTTTATATTATTTCTTATGCATTTTCAACTTTTCAATGGTTATTCTGTTATCCGGAGCGGAAAAGAATCCAATAAACCAAATATCGGAAGAATCTGTTCAGCCGTTCTCGTGTTTTAAGTGTTCGCATTAACCTGACTTTCTTTTATATTATAGATTATTGTTCGTTTAAAAAAAACATTTTTTGATGTAGAACTTTTGAGAACCGATGCGACAAAATGATAACACACGTAGTTATTTTTTAGACAAGTGGGGCGTCGTAGGCAGATTGTGCAAGTAAAGGTTTATAGACGCATACAATATTACATTACATGTATATTTTGAAAAAATATGAGTAAGTAAATATGGTGTAGGGTCTTATACAGACGACTCAACCCAGAGCACTAAATAGCTCACTATGCAGGAGAGGGTTATTAAAGATTCAAGTGAAAAAAAAAGGAAAGAGTTACTCAAATAATGGCAATAATAATTATATTCTTTTGTTGGAAATTTTCAAATGGACACTGAAAGCGGATCATTATAACATGACATATAAAATATTAAAATGTTTTAATAATGAAGATTCTTAAAGTGTGTTTGAATTTTAGAATACGTAGTTTGGGACTATTGGTCTGAAAAACTCTAAAATAACATTAGTACCTAATCGAATGATGATCTCTAATAGTGTGTTTGAATTTTAGTATGTGTAGATAGGTGCTAATTTGGTCTTAAATAACATTTGTAATCGAATGATGAATAATTATTCTAATAGTGTGTTTGAATTTTAGAATGTGTACCTAGATAGGTGCTTTTTTGGTCTTAAATAACATTATTTGTAATCGAATGATGAATTCTAATAGTGTGTTTGAATTTTAGAACGTGTAGATAGGTGCTACTGGTCTTAAATAACATTTTTGTAACCGAAAGATGAATTCTAATAGTGTGTTTGAATTTTAGAATGTAGATAAGTGCTACTAGCCTTAAATAACATTTTTGTAATCGAAAGATGAATTCTAATAGTGTGTTTGAATTTTAGAATGTAGATAAGTGCTATTGGTCTTAAACAACATTAGTAATCGAATGATGAATTCTAATCTTCCAAGCCTATAATCATCCACTCCTGGACAAATGCATCCTCAATCTCCTTCCACGCCGCTCTATCTTGGGTTCTCTGGATCCAGTTATCACCAAAATATTTCATTAGGTCGTCCTTCCACCGTAAAGGTGTCTCCAAACGCTTCTGGTAGTCATTCTGATGGGTCTCCAGGTTTCGATCCTCTTAAGGTCAAACGGTCGATGAGGGAATTGTGAGTTTTCTTCTTCCTCATTGATAAGGCCTGTTGTTCCTGCTACGTTGTCCTCTTGGGAAGTGAGTGCTAACTGTCCCTCCAGCGTTTAGGCGGTCGTCCTGGAGGTCTGCTTCCTTGTGGTATGTTGTTTCTAACGCATCTTGTCTTTCATTCTTAAAACATCTACGATTTTCGAGGACAGTTGTTATAAACTAAAATTGTGTCAAAACATTTTGTTACATTAAAAAATACTACGATTTGAAAGTTCGTTACAATTTGTCACTAAAAACTTTGATACAAAATGTACTGTAATATTTTCTTCCAACGAAGTATTTCTCAGAAATATTTTCACTCAATATTATGTAACAACGCCTGTTTTTTAAGAACGGTACAAAATATGTCTTTCGAGTAACTACGTCAAATGGTATATTATTAATATAAATGGTTAGTATATAATATGTATTATTGTACTGGATGGTGAAATAAATTAAAATGTAAGGAACACAGTTCCATTAGCTAATTAGATAGTGGAAAATCACCTCACTATTTACTAATAATTCATATTTTCAAATCCATTAAAGCAATAGAAAATAAATCTAGACTAGATACGTACATAGTTGCCTTGGATAAAAAATAGAAAAAAAAACCTTCGGAATAGAGTTGTCAATGATTTGATAAACTAAAACATCGATAATTATTATTTTGGCCTTTCATTCAATTCAATATGTTCAAAAGGTTACTCTCCTGCGAGCTCGACTCCCAGTTGTCCCTCCACCTCTTTGGTGGTCAGCCCGGGAGCCGTCTTTCATGGGGTTGGCCATGTGAGGGAGTCTGAAAGAATCCATTCTCCTTACATGCGCATACTAGAATCTTCTTCGTTGCCTTCCTCATCTGACAATGTCTTCGACCTCGCATATTTCTCGTGCCATCGTATTCCTTACTCAATCTCTGAGGGTCTTTTCGGCTATGCTCCTAAGAGTTTTCATTTTCGATTATTATTGGTACTAATTTTTTTCTTGTACCCGCTATAGTATTTTTGCTCACAATTTGGTCTTATTTTGTAAATTAGTACCTACATTGTGAGCATCGATGGTAGGGAACCATTTCACCAACATTGATTGACAATTGATTTTCTACTTTTTGGTGATTTTAATGTAGTATAAGTTATACCCACGAAAATAGATGTATCGATCTTAAAGTGATCACTTTATTAACCGTCGTTTGATAAAGACTGTCAATTATACGAATATGAAAAACTGCCTTCATCGCGTGAATACAGCTGAAGTTAACTTATTAAAAGTATAAACGTATACCTCTAATATTGAGAGAGAAAACAAAATAATATAATTTACTATGTCCATTAATTTATTAAAACCATCGTATTAAAACGTTCCAAATTTGAAATAGCCAATAGTAAATACATAATTACGAGCAATTATTATTATTGCGTATTTTCAATCGATGTAGGTATTAAGAATCATCGATGAAAAGTTGTTGTCACTATCGAGCGATACTTATTGAAAATATACGGAAAAAGCCACGAAGACAGAAAGAGATAGAAAGGGAATTAATTTATAGAATTAGATTCGTGATTAGAGTCAGTTAAATAGAGACAACATTAATTTTATAATGACGTATTAGATCTGAGTAATCTCTATATATATATATATAAAAATGGAGCCCTATCTACATTTTGTTATTACAACACGCCTGTATGCTGGACCAATTTAATTTATTTTTTGTTGTGTTTGCTATTGTCAGGAGAAGGTTCTTATTGTGATTGTGTACATTGGGCATATGGAAATCTCCGGAGAGATGGAAACTTACATTATCCACATTCGCTCCCTAGGTGAATGGTTGCCACAAAGCCTCGTCAAGCATTTCTATCCTGGGCTAGATCCAGGGTGACATTTTTCTCGTAGGTCTTCACCCTACACTCTTTTAATGGGGAAAAATTGCATTGAAAAAGGTTTTAATGCGTGATAACAAGGAGAGCTCTGACCTCAGTAGTTTAAAAATCTGGCATTTAAGCCATTAGCCTACCGAGGTCGATAGTTTGATAGTGCGTATTGTAATAATATCCTAGCTATATAATAATCGGTATAAGTTCGTCCGTAACTTTGTATTTTTTTGTCAATTCTAGTTATTGTGACAACCTTCTATGTTCCAGAAGTCTAACTTAACAATATCTACAAGTATCGTTTAGGTTACTCAAAAAAAGCAGAATTGATAAAGATTTTGTTTATTTTAATTTTGTTTACCTTCATATAAAAATGTTCCACAAAATTGCCCACGACAGAAACTTTGAAGATATATATATATATATATATATATATATATATATATATATATATATATATATATATATATATATATATATATATATATATATATATAATAATATCGACTAAATTGATCAGATGTTCTTACATACATTTGACATTGTTCTTTTTTTTCTTTTGTATGTGATGTTCCTCTTGTCTTGCCGCTATTGACTTGTTTTAATATGTTCACTTTTATCTCGATGTTTCATGTGTGACCAATATTCTTTGTTGTGTTTTTATTGTCTTATGATCATTATCAAAAACATAATTTCATATATTTTTCTAAAATTTATATACTTGTACCGTTGTTATCGAAATGTCTGTCTAATAAGTGTCTTTTTCTTGTTTTGAACAATAATATTATGGAACATGTAACATGTAAAAGGCCTAGGTCGAAGATTTCATAAATAGAAAAATAAAGTGTTGCTACGCGAAGAAAAGGTAAGTTATACGCAGTACCCAACTTGGTCGTGGTAATGTAAAATAGGGGGACGGTGTAACTGATTTATAAGACAGTAAAAAAAAAAAATTAATGGCCATTTTCTATGCTTGTCGTCCGACTTGTTTAGCTGCTAGTATTATAGGATACCTTAATAAGCGTGTCTTACAAAACACACGAACCTCGCTAGTACGAGCGTACCCAATCGATAATTGTTACGTTTGACAGTAAAAAATATTATTATAAATAATAATATTAAATTTCATTCCACACGGGTCAGAGTGCACCCGCAATTAGACCAGTTATAATAGGATAAACTCCATCCTTCACTAAACAAACCATACTTAAAAAATATTTTGTTCCAATACGAAGCGTGATGTAAAAAAGGCACAACTAAAATATTACAATCTGAAATATTTGTGTTGAAAGAATTATTTGATGAAATTTTATTTTCGATGGTAGGAAAAAGACGTAGCAATAAGGAAGAAATAGGGAATAAAGTATAGCAAAAAATATTTTTGATAGTATTGTGTTAAATTTATTTATTGCGCAAACAAATAATTTTTTTAAAGGTTCTAATAAACAACTTTTATGTACCTACATTATTTCTAATCGACGCTTAAGTAATGGCTGCATATACACAAAATTGACAACAGAATAGTCGCACTAGATACATATTATATAAAAATGTGATCCGCATGGAACGATTCGGGTAGGTGACGGAAGTCGATCAGTCAGTGTTAAGGGCTTATTCTATTTGGCTTAGGGAATTTAATTTTTTTGTTACTGAAATGCCCCTTTTACCATAATAATATTTATTAATTTAAGACAAGAGACAACTATCATTGAAAACACATCAAAACAAATTATAACAAAGACACAGAACCTTCAAAGCACAATAAAGGAGGCGTCCATTAATCACAAGAGTCCAAAAGGGGGAGGGAGGTCTGGAAAAAAATCACGTAGAGGGAGGGGGGGGGGAGGCTAGTGCGAAAATCAAGTGGATTTATTTTTTCTGATGATTTTAAAGAAACACGGTTTTTGACAAACAAAAATTGTCAAAAATTAAACCATAATTTCTCAATCCTTTGAACTAAAAAAGTACACGTGATTTTCGAGGGATGGGAGAGGGAGGGGTATTCTGAAACATCACCAAATATCAGCAGGGGGAGGGGGGGGGGTCTAAAAAGTTGTAAAAGAAACATCACGTGATTAATGGACGTCCCTAAATATATAAAATTCAGTTTCTGATTTCATAGTGAATAAATTGGTGTATCACACCCAGTTTTGTTTTTATTTGCTAGTTTTGTGTACACTTAAATAGGCATGTGACGCATTTTTGATATTAAAATGAAATTTTGAGTTATGACAATGTTGTACCCTACTTGTAATAAAATGTATTCGATTTTCACACACTGACTCTCGATAAATAATTCAAATATAAGATATATAATTATGAATATGTATGAAATATTGTTTAAATATAAAAAAAAACATTACTTTGTAATCGATATTATTGTTTTTTTACAATGATTTGATTGAAATAATTTAAGATATATTAGAAATATTGTTTAAATACCTTTTTTTATATGACTTTTTTTTTATATGTGCGGTGACTATATTATGATATAAACGAATACAGTATAAATCATGTTCTCACGTAGTCATCAATTAGTGTGCTTTTACACCAAAAGAATTTTATGGTTGATATTGTACACCATAGAAACAATAAGAAACAAGTTTTAATCAGTGAGCGATGATTGAGCGCTTTCTTATTTCTTTGGTGACATAGTGACCATATTATTATCAACCGTCAAGAAAATATACTCAATTATTATGGATGTCTGAACCAGGGTTATTGCTGATGTAGGTTTTTCCGATATCAGCGGATGCTGAGCCTGATGATGATTTTTATAAATAAAATCAGCTGATGCTGATATTCTTCTTCATCATCTTTTGGTCGGTCACAATTTGACTTCTAGAGACCGAAGCCATTGAGTCGAATCATCCGTCAGTGCGTGCAAGTCCTGCAATACCTTTTTGAATGCCTGAGACCCAATTCTCTGTTTTATAGGAAGGTTGTCACGGTAGTAAAGTGAGTATTACACGATACATTTTGTATGGGGAACGTGTATAGCGCCGACAGAAATATTTCTAGAAACAAATGCGATTCTCGCATGTTTTTCATATAAAATGATCGTGTAATACTCTCTTTACACCGTGACTACCTTCCGATAAAACAGAGAATAGGGGTACTGTTTATTGACTTACTAGTGGTCAGCCAGTGCTCGAAATTCGATCATAACTAATTTACATTATAATTTTGAACATCAAAAAGATTTCCTTGTCAAAGACTGGGCAAAAGCAATTTCACAATTTTATTTCAAAAATAATGACATGGATACTAGGCTGGGCCGTTCTAGTATGGAAGTTTAAAAAGTGCTTCTAATCTTAATGTAATAGTGATAATTTGTTGCCTTATGATGTATTATAACTATCTACAAAATTTCATGACAAAAAAATAAGATCTTCTGTCTCCGAATCGACCTTGAAGTTTTGTATGGGACGAAAATATCCCATACTAACTGATATTTTTATAATAATCATGTAAAATGATTCCGGTCTTGTTTTTTTATTCACTTTTTTTATTATACCACAGATAATTCAAGAACATACTTCTATTTATTTGATAACACAAAAATAATAAATAAAACTTTCAAATTTTTTATGTAAAGCAAGTATATGAAATTATGTTATTTTGCGGTGATTGTTTTTGATAAATTGGATTTGATATCTTTTTTACTCGTTGCTTTCTAAGCTTTTACATAATATTTTATTGATAAATTTCTCCGTTAAGTTGGTGAGGCTTCTTTAACAATTTCACAGATCGTCAAACTCCTTGGATATGACAAGAAAAATTCAGGAAACTGTATTTATTCATCTTCGCCATTGTATGTAATGAATGCCGTAAGATCTTCGTCGGACACTTGTCGATTGGTGTTTCTGTTACATTTTGCTGTCTGTCTATAACTTAATTCTTGTAAAACGATGCTTCAAAAATTACTTTCGGTACTTCAAGGATCAAAAATGCGTTTTTTTTAGGTGATTCGAGCTTTCACTATCCAGCGAGCGATTCATTCTCTTACTTCATAGTGTATTTTGAGCGAGATAGCTTTTTCTTTTAGTAATTACAGTTTATATAACAGATTTGATAATCTGATAAATATATGGATAAGAAATTAAACTTCCATAGGTAACTGGATCAGTTACGAGGTAAGTTGGTGCACAAACATTAACAATAAAGATAAGTTTTAAAGTCATCAAACTTTCCGAAAGAAACGCAGTCGCAGAATCCTATGAGCTTAGTTTAGCGATTATTAGATGGATTATTTTTCCTGGAGCTCAGTTGCCTAAATCATTAGAAAATGTTCCTGTTGGTATGACTATACCAATTTGGAATAAATATAATTGATCTTTTCGCAGATCTTCGTAGATTATAAAATAGTAGTTTCTCTTGTAATCACCTGGAACATATCAAATTGTTTTTTTCCAGTTGTTTTCCAATTTGGTCAGAATGCGTATGATGACATGAGAAAGCACTATCAACACATTATTATACAAAAACCTAAATAATTGTTACTTGCCGTTTTTTTCTAGATTATCGGCGACTCGTTCAATTGGGATTATTTGTGGTTTGCAATAAGCAAAATATTCATTCTAATGGTTTTATTAGTATTTTCTCCTGCAAACTAATTATTCAATCATGTTTTCCGGTATTTACCTACACTTTTTTTCATTACATCAGACGACAAGTAAAATATCCAATGAAATATTGCTTTTTGAAAAGAAATATGTAATCGATCTCTCTATCGGTTTCGGTGTTCCAAATTTTCCATCAATTTAGAATCAGTTTCCTTTAACACTCTCTTAATTATTGTTCATCTGTATTTTTGTCCACTTTTTCTAATCACTAGCCTAAAACTTTTGCTTTACGGCCATCAAAATACAAATCTGGTATTTTTAACCCTTTTCTCATTTCATGCGATTTTCTCTTGTTTATTGTGGCGCTTTATATACTTTGTTGCTATCTTAAATTGTTTTTTTATACTTTATATCATACAGAACTAATTATTCCATCATTTTTATGACATACAATCTTAAAAAATATTATGTTAAACATATTTTTACTTTCTTTATACCTGATTCAAAATAGGACAAATTTAACAATTTCTTGAAACTTTGAGCTCAATTCGGAGACAGAAGATATCTTTCGAATTGAAAAATATTTTGCATACGTATTTAAAACAGCATTTAGCACTAAAATATAACTATTACGTTAGCAATAGAGGGAAAAAAGGAAATCGGCCCACACTAATGGATACGTCAAACTTGAAATGTTGATATGTTCAAAGGTTTTTCTATGGTTATTTAATACAAAAAAATATTAGTCTATTCTCAATTTGACCACAGAACTATGTCAAATACGTCGAAGTGTGAGTGAGTATGAAATACAAACATTACAGTAGTGTGCGTAGTGTTTTTAATATTGATTTAATCAATTTTTATGTATAATTAAAAATAATATATTTGCATTCGCCACCCCTTCTCTATATAAACTATCTATAAGTGTGGAAAATTTCATACTCCTCTGTCCGCGCAATTTTCGTAAAAATAGTCACAAAGTTTTCCTTTACGTATTAATATAAGTATAGAAGATTATAGTTTATTAAACAACAAAAGAAAACAACAATAGAAGTGGTTGGTAGAACTGTTTCGTGCGGAGTTTGTGGGTTCGATTCCAGGTGCCGACCATCTTCCTCTTTCACGACACAAGCTTTAAGTAGCTTACTGTGAAAGAATCAAAGAGTGTATTTGTGTTCACTTTGAGTGAACACAGATTCATTTAATCAAGTTAAAGCAAATGGGACAAATAATTAAAAGCACAATATTTCACCTCACTAATTGTATGGTACATAAAAACAATCAGAATATTAGTTTTATTTAAGGCAAATGGGTATATTTTTAGAATAACAGCAGCAAATAGGTATGTGGAGCCCTGAAAATTCTATGTGTTTTTATCATGGTTTGTTTTGTGTTAATCAGCGTTCTTTTGGCACATCCGATCGAAAAATCAGTAATGCATACGCCTCTAAACAGTTGTTTGCGGGGAAACTGGCCGATGTGGGTGACAGGTACTTGCAAGACAGTGCACAAAACGTTACCTTAATGTTTTTTCAAACGTTTTATTGATCGAAAATTTTTGCGAGAATATTCGAAAAGCGCAAGTCCCGTCTTAAGCGGAGAAGACACTAACTTAATATCAGCAATAAAATCAACATCAATAATTAATACGGATGGTGATATATAAATCGTTGTTGATATCCGCAACATCATTGCTCTGAACATAAAGCCAGAGATTAATAACAGTAGAAGACGGTCGTATGCCCGTAGTGGTTCGTTTGAAAATCGAACATCAGTAATGAATTCTAAGAGTTTTTAGTTGTTATATATTCGTTAAGATCTAGTCCTGAAAATGGTCACAAGAATCTAGATATAATTAGAACGTTGTGCACCAACAAAGCGAATAGGCAATAAAGATGAGACATTCACAAAAATGGATTTAGTCATATCCTGGCGCCAAATACATGACAGTAGTCGCAGTCTTTAAATTTGGTTGCTCTCTGCTTGTTCTCAATTATTTACAACTTTTATCTCTATAATTTTATTAATAATAATAATAACAAACAGAAGGTTTTGTCTGTGCAATACAAGACCAGATCATCGTCACTAATAATTATAAAAAATATATTATTAAAACACCTGATATAATTGATAAATGTCGTGCATGTGGCCAAACAGGAGAAACACTCAGACATATTTTGTCTGGGTGTTCTCTCCTGTGTGGTTCTGAGTATCTGCACAGACATAACGATGTGGCTAAAATAGTTCATCAAAAACTTGCCTTGAAATATGGTTTGCTCGATCTTGAAGTACCTTATTATAGGTACACCCCAATTTCGGTAATGCAAAACAGTAATACAAAGTTGTATTGGGATATACCAATACAAACTGACCGAACGATTAACGCAAATCGTCCGGACATTGTATTGGTTGATCGTAGGAACGGGATAACGTATCTCGTGGATATCACTATACCGTATGACGAAAATTTGAAAAAAGCCGAGCAGGATAAGATAATTAAATATCTTGATCTTGCTCACGAAATCAAGGATATGTGGCATACACCAACCACCCACATAATACCTATAGTGATATCGACGAATGGAGTTATTCCTAAGTCTCTTAAAGACAATCTAGGGAAACTTGGCATCTGTTGTGGTCTCAGATATGCCATCCAAAAGGCAGTTCTGTTGTCCTCATGTAGGATGTTAAGAAGGTTCCTTTCTCTATAGTTCGAAGATCTCTCATGATTACATTACATCGTGATGTATCATGAGAGATAATACCGATATTTTTATATTTAGTATATAGCATTGTATTTAATTTTAATTTATTTTTACTAATTTTTTTTTACAATGATGTATACTTCATATGATATATTGTGATTTAATGAATAAATGATTTGAAATAATAATAATAAAAGGACGATTTTTAACGCGCCGTTTCGTGATAAATATCACCTCAAGGGCGCTTATTAGTTAAATATCTACTTGTTGTATACACGAGATTTTTCGACATGTTGAACATGTTGAGAATTCTCATGATTAGCAGTTTTGGAGAATTAAACATTACCACCTAATGGCGAAAGTTGTTAACGTAAAGTGATCACACTAAGTTAGCCTTCGAAATAACAGTAGAAGACGGTCGTAAGCCCGTAGGGGTTTTTTCCATTTGAAAATCGAACATCAGTAATTAATTTTTAAGAGTTTTTAGTTGTTATATAATATTTATTTGTTTGTTATTATAGTTTCCATTGTGTTCTAGATTCGGCACGCACCTTTATATGGAACCAACAAATACAATCATCATATCAATTAATTAATCTTCGATTTAAGGTGGTATTTTTTTAAATTTGAACCACTACCTACATGTTCTTCTATAGGTACCTACATCAATTATTCAAGCATACATACATAAAATACACTTACATCAATTCTAAGGGTAGCGGTAGGTACTTACTCATCGGTAGTTTCGTCCATAGTGAGCTACGCCTTTAAAATTGAAGGTACTATATCTACATAATATTAACTTAGAGAATTGCTTTGTAAATAATAAAAAATACGTACATAATAAGAGGAAGCGTTCTAAGGTGATGGCTTTGAGTAAAAAGGGTAAATGTTACAAGTAAGAGTACCAAATCACCCGTATCGGAGTCATTAAACACTTAAGTTGTCAAAACGTAATCGTGGTTTATAACATAATTACCCTTAGAGCAATTTATATACAGGTAACTAGGTATGTGAGTCTGTATGTGTGTAGAGAACATCAGTTTTATTCGATTTTATGTATTTTATTGATGGGTGCAAAGTATTTGTTATTTAAAAAAAAACTACGATTTGCATTGTATTAGCTTTTGTAAATGTTCAAAAGATGCCGTTTATTCTAATAAGTAACAAGCTATTTTTAATGAATATGTAACAACTAATGACTAACAATTCTTTACTGATGTTCGATTTTTAAATGGAACAAACCACCACGAATTCTCATGATTAGGAGTTTCGGAGACTTGAACATTACCACCTAATGGCCAACGTTGTTAACGTAAAGTGATCACACTAAGCCAGCCTTCGAAATAACAGTAGAATACGGTCGTAAGCCCGTAGTGTTTTGTTCCATTTAAAAATCGAACATCAGCAATGAATTGTTAGAGTCATTAGTTGTTACATATTCTTTAAGATCTAGTCCTGAAAAATGCTCACAAGAATCTAGTGATATGTTAACAAGAATCTAGACAAAATTAGAAGATTAAATATATTTTCTTAACTTGGTAAGAAAAAACCATTATATCACCGTTTGAGAGCAATATAATATAATTATTAGGTGTTAAGACTTTCACACGTAATAAAAATTATAATGACTCGTCGTCCAAACGTGTTTGAAATGCTTGAACGGTCGGGTGGTCCGTGGTTTTCGACCAATACAACCGTTGTATAATATTTGCATATTATGTAGATAATAATAATATGTTGTGACATACTAAAACACAGTAGGTATAATATTATACCTAGAAACAGTGATTATTGTTTAGTATCTTGCACTACAAACGCCGGCGTCTTAAAAACGGCCGTTTTAAGTTTTATAAGTAAATTTCCATCGGCTGCCCGAAAGATTATTGACTTTTAAACAGAATAAATAAGATCACAACATTATTATTTTTTGGATTCGTGAGCTTTTTTTTTTAGGTATCCACTTAAATTTGAATTATTAAGTAAGGTTTTTGTTTAGAAACAAAAGGTTTTTGTTTTTTTAATTTTTAATGTTTTTTCTATGATCCGATAAATCATATTTGAAAAAAAAAATCATTCATGGCTTCACTTCTTTTGAAAACTGTTGAGGTCCACATTTCTCGTTTTTCGGTTGTCTGAATTCTTTGGTCTGTTGCGGATTTGCCGATTTAACGTCGGCAAATTTTTTAGAATCTGCGACTCTTAAAAGAAGTAGTGTCGTATGTTTTACCACACAAACCAAATCCCGAAATCTTTCCAGTTATGATTATTTCTCAGAGAACATTGTTGTAATTATAAAATGTATGATTGTATTATTCTAATATTTCTCTCACTTGGCACAAATCAAAGAGATTGTATATCAAATAGAGTTCATAGATGTGTTGTATAAACAGATAGTTTCAACAAAGGAGATAAGTAGTGCAAAACAAATAACATCAGTGGATTTCTGAGAGATAAATTATAGGTAGATATTATGATTATTCAATAATAATAAAAAAAAAAAAAAAACAAAACAAAAGATATCAACAATATTATATTTATTACTGGAAAAATGTTATTTATGAGAAATTTGTGTTTTTATTTCTTTTTTTTTGCATCCATTTTCAACTGAAGACAAAACAATAATTGATATAATGTTCGATTCTTTCAGTGCTATGTTCAATGTTCATGCACTTATGAATTTGTGAGTAGGTTTTCTACAATGTTAGTTCATGTCACGTCAAGATGGCAAACTGATTGTGAATGTAATAGTAGAGAAAAAAAATGGAACTGCAGAAGAGTTTGACAAACAAGGTACACAACACATAGTGAGAAGCTTTGGATATTTTTTTTTATTTTTATTTTATTCAATACAATATTCCCCCCTTCAAAAATGCATAGGCATTTGTGTGAAGGTGAGGAGATAAACATGATTAGTCTCAGCACATTATAACACACTGGATAAGCAAAAGCAAAAAGGAAACCCAGAGACTAAGTCGCTCAAGCATTCCATGTCACAAAATGTTTTTTTCACTTCCATTTTAAATTTTTTCGTCTCTGATAGTTTTCTGATATGTAATGGTAGTTTGTTAAATTCCTTTATGCCCAAATACCGAAATTAAATTCCTTTATGCCCATATACCTACTATGTGTATTTTACTTGAAAGAACGTAATATTGCAAGGAAGAAAGTCACAATGCTGTGAAGATTTAAATATAATAAAAGAAGGCTATTTTTGAAAAGAAGCATTAATATACCTATCTTACAAAACATATGTGCATCTCATTAAAAATCGACCGTATTTTCACCTGAAGTGGTTCAAATCACCAATTACCTAATGATCTTTCATAAACATCATCTCTTTGATGTAAACGTATTGGTGTATTTCTTAGTAGTGTACGTATTATCTTTTGATCTTTGCCGTGTGTTTTAATCTATAGGATGCTTTTGTTTATGACTGAAAGTAATTATTGTCAATCGCCATTAGAACGGTTCGTAAAACACATCAAGACGGTGGATTACCGATAAAATGGCGTTTAGTGAAACGCAATGGTAAAGTACATCGAACTTTTAAAGTTAGATTTAAAGACATACATTTAACATATTTATGATGTTTATAACTATTTTATGAAAATACACATTAGTTTTTTTTACTTAGATATTTTAAAGAAAATCACCATTCGTCCTAACACTACATAATTTATAAATTATTCCCTATTACTCATAGTATATGGAATATACATGAGTATTGTGATCTATTTAAAAAAAAAAAAAAGATTTCGCTGAAATTAATTTTCTTGACGTTTTCGAGGGTGTAGATTCCAAAAATGCATTTTTTAAATTTACGCGCACCCGTACCCGTACGCCAAAAATGTGTGCGCACCCATAACTCATAGTAATTGTTATCCGAATTAATGTAATTCTTATCCGATTTAATTGAAATTTGGTAGAACGGTTAGCCACTCGATGTAGATGAGTCAGTAAAATGTTGAGATCTGTACCTTCAGGGGAACCCTCTTAAAGTATCCAAAGAAAAAATCACTTGTTCTAGAAAAAGGGCTAAAAAAGAAAAAAAAAATTCTTCGATTTTCATAAAATTTGGTATACGGGTTGGTCGTATACTCCTACACAAGCACGTAAAAAAGGCTGTTATAATATACTATGAGTTCTGGGCTACCCTACGTTAGCAGCTTTTTTCTCTTCGTCGCGGCATCTCGCGGTAACGGCTGAGCACTTTTGCTCATTATTCTTTCTATGTTTTGGTTATTATCAGGAAAGGTTCTTATGCAAGAAAATAACTAAGAAAGTTGTGCGGAACATAAGACAATTTCAAAAAAACTTAATGAGAACATTCGTAAAGTATCTAACCTTCTAATTACGTTTTTGACAATAACGGCCGGTTTCATAAAAAATGACTAAAGAACACTTTAGCTAAAGGAACTTTTAAATTTTAAAGTTTCCTTTAAGTTCACGCGTGTCATAAAAAATATTCCGCTTACTTTCGATAATGTTTGGAATGTCAAAAAAATATTTGAAAGTTGGTAGCAGTTAGTAGCATGGAAATATATGGAAAACATAGGTTTATACTAATATTTTCGCGGAATTGCTGTTAATCTGTCTATTTCATTTCTCAATAGAGAATCAATGTGCCGTTATTGTTAATTTATTCTTATAGTTTATGATTAGAAAATGTAATCTGTAAACAATAATATTCTTCCCGTTTTGCCTTGTTTTCCACCCTATTTTAGTCCTTTTTGTCCACAGTGTCACCGTATACAAATTTTCATAATTGGTGACAGAGAGAGCGCGCCACCAAATTTTCTATGAATTACGGTGGTAAAAGATTGAACTAAACTGAAGTCGATTTAAAGTCCCAATAACGGGACTTTGACTTTAACGGTTGTTATGAAACGCATTATTTTTTAAAGGAAACTTAATGTCTCCTTTATTTTTAATGAAACCGGCTGTTAAACTTTTATCAAAAAAGCTAAACTACTTACCTATATATTTTTGGGTATATTCATAGTATTTAGAATTCAAATTCATAGTAAACTTTGTAGGGTCAGCATTATGAAATCTTAAAATTTACTTAAGTCCAGTTTAAAACAAATGTCTCTGTAATGAACTTGTACAATAACTTTCAGCGTAAGTTCGTTACTATCTTAATGTCATCGGACTCATTAAAACTACTGAATTATATTAGGTTTAAGTTTTATTAGATGCGGCATAAGGTTATATTTTATAGACACCTTTAGTTCTAGATCGTGCAGCATTTCTTGTAATATTTTATATTGTTATTATTGTTATTTTATTGTATACACCTTAACGTATTGTGTATACAATAAAATATTAATATATTGAAATGGATTATCATAATAATATTTACATTTCGTCTCAACACACGAACCTTTCATCTTCGGATCATTCGCGGCAGATCTCACATATATAGTACCTATTATTGAAATGTTAAAATACATCACAAATGTGATATTACAATCATATTTTAATAATAAAAGACGCTATTATGCTACGATACTCGGAGTAAAACGGAATGTTATTAAGATCAAACTAACTAACACCATCGGTATCCAAATGTATGCAAATGTCCTGGCCTTATAGTACTAAAAGAATCTTTCGATTAACGGACAAAAATAATGAGTATTGCATGTATTGGAATATAACTTAAACTTTGTTGACACGCTCACATATCATCTCCTTCTTTTATGAGACATATTGGCCTGTTCCATAAAAGGTGTTCGTTCATGTGAGGTGGAATCTCAGGTGTATCTTTTAGGTGGTCTTCCTCGAGGGTGGGTATACCTACCGCGGTGCTGATTTTGCATGCGTTATAAGGGAGTATGGTAGTGTCCGCGTTCTCCAGAGATGGCTATACCAGTCACTTTTTGGCTGTCTGTTCCATCTGACAATATTATCAGCCCCAAATATTTTACGGATTTTGGTGTTCCCCATTCGGTCTCTCAAAGTTTTGCCGGCATTGTCCTGAACGTCTTCATCTCAGAATTTCTCAACATCTGTTTGCTCCTGAGCGTGTCTTCTGTACTTTTTGCTAATTTGAATTTAATATTGACGTTTCGTAGGTTGAATTGTGTATGGTGTGTTCCCTCTCCGTCATCACAATTAGTCGACACAAATTGCTTTGTTATTTTTGTTAGTGTTAAGTCGTACCTACACTTTGAAAAGTTGAGGAACAAAGATTGATCCCTGTGGCATCAGTCCATCTCTACTCCTTTCACCATACTTAATGAACTGATTAATATTATCTTGTTAAGAAGATCAAGTTGGCTTAATATGTTCATTATCCGTTATTATCATTCGTCAGCATGAATAGCTTTGTTAATTTTGACTGTAGTAAGTCGTACAATTGAAAAAATTGAGGAACAAATACATATCCTTGTGGCAGTCCATCTCTACAGCTTTCACCATACTCATTAAGACACTAAGCCTTTAGGAGCCAGGAAAAACGTGTGAAACGAAGTCTGCTGCTTAGTTGTTTATTTGACAACTTGCCAAAACGTTCTGGTCAGATTTTTTCCAAACATAAGATCACCTAAAATTTTAACTAGGAGTTGGAAGTCGGCCTGGAAGAGATTGCCTGGATAAACCGACATACAAAGGAGAGTCATGCTCATATAGAAGCTTTGCAAGGAATATATTAAAAAAAAAATTGTTACGGTTACTTTGATGAGTAATAGCAATAAGTTATTTTCTTACCAGTATCGAGTTATAGTTACAGTAAAAACTTCTTCCAATTGATGAGTTGGTCCTATTCACATTTTGATACTTTTAAGTCTTTTACATTCTGGTTAAACTTAATTTTAAAGCTAAACAAAGTTTGTGTGTCAACGTGAGACATAAATAATGTATCTACATACCTACCTAGTACTGACAGTTTTAAAAGTGTTTAAAATTCGAATCATAAACAAAATGTTGTGCAAACAATGTCGGCGGGTTTAAAAAAAAAGTTTTTTTTTTCTGTTAACAAAATAATAAAAGTAAAAAATATAACCAATCCTTAAAATTTGAAAGTAAATAACATTTAAATATTAATAGAATATATAATACTAGCTGTTTTACCCAGCAACGACGCGTAGTTTTTTAATCTTTCTGTGAAAATTGTTATTTAGATAAGATTTCTTTTTGACAGGTTAACCAATCATTTGTATTATTCTCCCGCATATACCTTTTATTTAGGAGCGGCTGGCCACTACACGATTAAATTTTGATTTTTGTAAAATTAAATTGCATCCTTGTTAGGCAATCCTATAATTTTAGCCTCAAACGCATCTATCCCCACTTCATTTGAGAATCTCCGAAAACCGTTTCTAGTTTGACCAATAGAGTTTGTGATAGAACTATATTATAAGACTACTTCATTTTTATTTTGTTTGATATTCGAATTTCTTCGTAGACGAATATGTAGGTACCTACCTACTAAAAATCTTGAAAAAGCCATATTTAGATCACAGAAAATGCGATTTAATAAATATCATTAAATATACAATATACGCACTAATGTCAAAGATCTTGATTTTATCCTACTCGTTGGCGATGCTGAAGTTTTGTTTGATATTCGAAGCTGATTAAAGTGTAGGCACATCCATTCCAACGATTCGATTCTCCTATGAGAGCGATGGTTTTTAAAAGGGAATTATTAAGTTTTGGCAGTATTTTTGTGTAAAAAATCAACAAAAACTGTATCTACCAGAGTTCAAAAGTCTTATCTCAAGATTATAGACTACAGTAGTTATTGATAATTGGTTTTTAAAGTCGCAGAAGAGTAATATTCATGATGCAATGGTTGGGTCAGTTTATGAAAATGTTGATCTTTCGCACTTTTTGGATATTTATTTGGTCTGGACACCGATGTTACTTAATACAATTCACAAACATTTTGGTAACCATGAACTTTAACTCTAGTGCTACTTGTTTGAGCTAAACTTCTTTTGGAGTCTGCGGATCAAAGTTCAGTCCAACACTAACTGCTTTATTTAAAAACTAAGATCAGTGGAAAAATAGCTCAGCGATAGAAAATATTACGATCAAGCTATCATCGAGTTTAACGCATATCTCTTGATTGTGAGCTGATCTTTGTAGATTTTTACCCGCCATATTGGATTTAACGTCAATTGATAGTTGTTTCGAGTATACAAGAACGCTTTTTGTAATAAATACACTGTGTTTAAGTTTTTACCCGTCAAAATATGTGCTCCCTTCATATTTTGGTCCATTGTAAATTTTGGTTTATCATTTTAATAATAGGAAATTTAAAGAAATAACGCAAATATGCCTTCTTGTAATCATGCTCAATCATCTTACAACCATGATATACCAACTAAATTTATAAGAAATATAATGAAGTTTTGAAGTCATCAAACATAAATTAGTTCATTTTGGCTGGAAAAAAAAGGTTTTGTATGATTTTTTAAGGACTTAACTATATTTTGATATAACATATAGACACAGTAAAAGGTTTCATTCAAATCTGCTGAAAATAATTAATAGTTGGGATATAACTAAACCGATTGACATACACATTTGCAAGATAAACCACAAATTAAAATATTATTGTTATAGAATGCCACAAAGTTTACATAGTAACAATAATAATAATAATATCTATTTTTTATTGTTTTGTTAAGATGTATGCATTTCGTAGTGTTATTTATTTATTTATACACACACACACAAAAAAAAGATATTGTAATGTGGAATAATAACACGGTTGAAACGTTGTACACAAATGTATGAAAGTAAATACACAAATCTAAATATTATGTAATCACATATTTTCCATCTTTGTATAACGATACTTTTTTTAACTGGGTTTAATGCGGGCCAAAAGAGTGAGGATGTAATGAAAATTTTGAACTAACAAAACTCCGGTAGATGTCTCAGAATAGTAAAAAAATAATCTTGACAAAAATGGAAATATTGACAGCAGTCGCAGCCTTTAAATTTGGTTGATCTCTTGTTCTCAATCATTTCCAACTTTTATCTCTATATTTTATTAATTATTATTAAATATCTACTTGTTGCATACATGAGATTTTTCGACATGTTGAACATGTCGAGAATAATTCTCATGATTAGGAGTTTCGGAGACTTAATCATAACCACCTAATGGCGAACGTTGTTAACTCAAAGTGATCACACTAAGCCAGCCTTCGAAATAACAGTAGAAGACGGTCGTTAGTCCGTGGTGGTTTGTTCCATTTAAAATCGAACATCAGTAATGATTTGTTAGTCATTAGTTGTAACATATTCGCTAAGACCTAGTCCTGAATAAAGGTCACAAGAATCTAGACATAAATACACATACCATTGCTTATTATTGCGTTATTTTCCATATCGCCCTTAGACAAGTTAAAGAATGCTGGAGATTGCAAGGGGTACCAAAATAAAGTTGATCCATTACGTCTCTGAAACCTTGAGAACCCAGGTAAGACGGAGGATGGATGCATTCGAGATGTGGTGTTGGAGACGTCTGCTCCGTGTTCACTGGTCTGAACACAGGACGACTAATGATTATATACGCAAAGAATTCGCCGTCCTCTCTAATTTATCCGCGGAATGCGAACTGCGCCTCCTTCGCTTTTTTTGGGCACACCACATGAAGAGGGATGGATCCCCTGGAGAGATGGTCGAGGCAGGAGGGAAGGCAGACAATAAATAGCCCTTGAGATGGTCTGATCTTATTCAACTACATGTGTCCATAATGATGAATGAAGACCTACAGGGATGAGGTAGCCAGTTAGGGTGCAAGGCGGTCACGATCCTCGGCATCGAGCGATCGATTAAAGAAGAAGAAGAAAGAGAAAATAGAGCACTTGCTGATTTCAGTATGAAAAAGATTTATATACTTACACTGAAGGGTAAACGGATACATCAAAAGAGAATTTCAATTAATACTTTGCTTTCAGTACCTGAAGGTGATATATAGGACTGGTACCTAGTTTCGAAACTGGTCGTGCAAATGTATGAAGTATTTCGAAAAGTTCGAATAATGGATCATAGACAATTTGAAATTGGCGTTCGACTACAAACGAAGATTTCCTCAATGTAGAGAGCGAAAAAAATGAACTGTCCATTGGAACATAATATAATCAATTATTTAAACCAATGAAGACACTTACTTGTAAATTAAAAATATAAAAAGGAGACAGTTAATTATTTTCTTCCTACTATACATTGTCGAAAAATTCGTTTGTAGTCGATCACCAAATGCAATTATTATTTGTCTAGGGGCCCATATTATTATTTTCAATACTTGAAGGAAGTTATGATTCGTAATGAAAAACCAAAACTGTCAAACATGCTTCATTTGTTTCCAAAATTTCGGTAAGTATCTTCAACTTACCACATGAGCTATTAATAAAGTATCCGTTACACTTCTTGTTGAAAAAAAGTTCTTTTACCTCGGTAAGACAAAACAATTCCATAACTAAATAAACAAAAATGGGTACATTTGCGTTCTTTTGTTTCGTCTCTGTATAAATTTAGTATGGGTAGGTATATAAGTAAACTATATAAATAAAAAGTCCACCTAAGTGAATAAGTACACATAAAGAAATATGTTTTCATGTAAATATGAGTATCATGCGGTCAGGGATCCGAAACATTTTGGTTTCATATAATATAAATTATAATAATAAATCTAGCGAGAGATGCCAAAAGTGCTTAAGCTCGTTCATTTTAAATGTGTAAAGTGTAAGTAGGTACCTATACGTTAATATTGTTAATAATGTGGGTTGTGCTAAATTTGTGTGTAACTGTCTCAGAGATCAGAATTCGGGTGACGCTAGGGGTTGATTACTTATGGTAGGAAAAGTTATAAGATCAGATTCTGAGGAGAACTCAGATCAGAGGAAATAATAAGTCTTCAGTTCTGTACTCGCCAGATTGTGATTTCACCTAATTTATCTTTTATAGAGAAAGCAGTTTACTCACTACTAAATAAAAACTCGTTATTAAACTTTACTCTTTCATAATCTGATTCTGATTTGAATCTTTTATTAATAACATGTAATAATAAATTATAATATATAACAGTACAAATAAATACAAATAAGGTTATTCCATTCCCCAAACAGCAATTGAAATTATGCTGGTATTAGGGGTAATGATATTTAAGACAAGACTAGGTACTTTAAACAATAATAATAAAATTAACTTTTGAGACAATGGTATTTGACTTAAATATAATAATTACAAGGACGTTAGACTTAGCAGCCGTGTCTGACGAGGAAGTGAGTGACGAGGTAGGTATAAAGAAATTTGAAATAAACCCTGCTCTGTTGACGCGAAAGAAAAACTTTTACTTCAGTACCCATATTCTATAATCTATAGTTCTATATTAGTAGTATTAGTAAGTTTTATTGGAAGCTAGTCACGGTAGTATAGTGAGTAACACGACACATTTTGTATGCGACAAAAAGTGCCTCAGGAGAATTTAGGTTGTGTAAGATGGTACCACCGCATCACGAACGAGGCACACCCAGCGTGAGTCCATCACTATCATTATGTGGAGGAGATGGACTTGCCTGGGACATGTGTTAAGGATGCCGAATGTCAGTTGGGCGAGGAGAGCGCTGTTCTTCCTCCCATCAGGGTCCCGAAGACGAGGAAGACCCTCTCATGCGCTGTGTTCCGCTCCTTCGAAGCAGAGCTGATGAATCTGGACATGGTGTGGGAGGAGGTCATAAACATTGCGCAAGATCGAGCGCAATGGTGAGCTCTTGTTGCCTCCCTATGCCCCTAAGTAGGGCCTTAAGGGAGTTTGAGAATTGGATTTGGACGACGATTATGTTACCTACCTACTCTTAACATTTAAAAATTACTCGTTTTTTTATTGAGAAAAGGTTTCTTATACCCGAAGTACAGTGTATATTGTAAGAATAAGCGTTTGAAAAGAATGAAATTGTTTATTTTTATATTGTAAAGCACATATGCTGGTGGAATATGCCATTAAAGAAACATTGTATTTTTAAAATACACATTTAAATACCTCTTTTGATTTAAACATAAAACCAATAATTTACATTACTGTTAATTTGTAATAGGTACACCTAGCGCATTCTTTTCGAGTAGGTAGGTATTTGGAAAAAAATATATTATGATATTATAGTTATAGTTTTAGCCCCATATAAAGGGTAGAACGAAGATGACTACCCAAAAATCTTACCGATGTCTCTTTACACTTAAACAATAATTCGTATTAGGCACGTAGGGCCGTAGGGTCATCATAGGTAATACGAGTACCTATGTAGGTTTTATACCTACAAGATGTGTTTTTTTTCTATATTAGATACCTACCTTGATTGAAATGAACATTTCGAAAGAGGGCCAAACCGAAACTGAAATTTACGTTTTATTGTAAGTATATATAGGATGAACTTAACTTCAATTAAATAGTTTAGCTACCTAGTTTGGTTACAAAAAAAATGTGATAATAAATCTTAATAATATAATAATTAGAATTTGTTTCGTTCGCCTAAAGAGATTATTGTTTGAGGAAATGACACCTCAAAGCAAATATGTAGGTTTAGTTCGAACTTTAAACTTTTTTTGTGAATTAGGGGCCTGTTTACTGAGATGCAACAGTTTTTGAAAACATTTGCCTGAATACCATATCACTCTCAAAGTAACCTGCAGTTATACATATGAATCCTTTGTAGGTACTTAAGGAGCTTATTCCGTATTATAATTTCTAAACCTACAAATGGTAACTATTGTTTTCGAAGATCCAATCATTTTATAGACTCGCGTTTATACGACAGCAGGTAAGTCTATTTATTTTTTAAATGAATTTGCTTACTGTATGCAGCTTGCAGGTAAGTACATATCATTTTTATGAAGGTATACCAACTTGCTTTTAATAGTCTTGCAACATACCTGAAACAAAAAAAAAATTATTATTATTAAAAGTAAAGGGTAGTAATTTTTTTTAACATTTTTCTTATATATTCCATATAGGCCCCGTCTGGGGCACTTGGATTCCTTATGGTACAATACAATGACGAATTAACAATGATAAAATAATAATAGTTTGATATTTTGTGATCATTATCTTTTTTATATAGGTACTTAACGAAATGCGATTCTGGACTCTTTACATCTAGAATGGCATTGAATATTATCCCATTTACCTACATACAATGTGTTGTTAAGAAAATTATACTAGATAATGTTAAATGTTGCATATTGCTTCATTTTTAACATGTCGTCAACAGAGTAGAATTCATTATTCATTGATCACCGCAAAGGATTACTCTGTAATGGTGAGCAATGCTTAATTTTGACAGAAAAATAATAATAATAATAATTATCAACAAGATACTTCTTCACTCTTCTACAAAACTTGTCCTCACTTTCGTTTCTTACTTCGAGAGGTAATTTATTGAATAATCTAATGCTGATACAAATAAAGCTTTTTGACAATTGGCAAGTCTTTATTTTATTGGCATTATGTTGGAGTTATGACGGGTCTCATAATTATTGTGAAACTCGGCATTTATTGAGGTATTGGGTGCGTTATCAATTGTTAGCTCTTGAGTCTAGCTAAATGACTCGGGTGGTATTCAAATGATAGTGATAACAAAAAAATGTAGGGAATTGAGGTGGTTGATGGTCACCCAGTGGTATCAGTCGACGGCTTTCGTACGCACAGCATACTGGAGGTCGTGGATTAGAGCCCCGGTGCCGGCCATTTCTACTTTCAAGACACAATTTAGTGTGAAAGATGTCGAAGGTGTGTTTGTGTTCACTTCGAGTGAGCACAGATTAATTATTATAACAATTGCAAAAAGGTTAACATGTAAGTTATATAGTATAACAAGTGAAAAATTAACAAAAATATTAGTAAATTATTAACTAGGGCATAACCCAATCCTGTTACCATCAGTATGTATGTAGGTATGCCTATGAAACGTGGACATGGGCGAAATAATTACAGTATGTAGGTATCTTTTATAAATGCTACAGAGATGGGAGCTCTACGAAGAATACGTATGGAAAGGAATAAGAATATTAGGAAGAAACGCGTTTGGAGGTTTAGGTAGTGTTGTGAAAAAGATGAAAGTCAATAAGTTGAGATGGTTTGGGCATGTGGATGAAAAGGAGATGCAAACAACAATGTATAGGGCTAAAAGGAAAGGTGAAAGAAAGCGTAACCGACAGAAAATGACGTACATCGATTCCGTCCTAAAGGAAGGCCAAATCAAATGTCAGAGTAATAGGAGAGGGTGTAGGAGAAATGTTATGTCGGTGGAACAAGCGAAAGAGATGTGCTGGACAGAAAAAAGTGGAACCTCTTAATATGGGAAACGGCGTGATAGGTAAAAAAATATATTATAAACTTTATTTATATTATAGTGTCTTCTTTCACTTATCATAGTATGTAAAGCTACAATGAATAATACGCAGGAAGCACGGACAAAACGGATGCGATTGGTGAATGTTTTAACTGAATGCCGATAACATAAAAAGTACCCATGTGATTTTGGACAGCCACAGTCATTTGGCTTTTATAAGTCATGAATATTTCGGCGTGGCTCTCAAGTATTGATGGATCAAAAGATACAAATCTGCAAATGTATATCCCGTCAAAGCGGCCTGCAGAACCGCTGTCCGAATTAAAAGTTATGTTGTCAGTCTGTTTTGAATATTACATTACACATACGAACCTAACGAAAAGTATAAAAGAGGTACGATTTCAATTCTTCATTGAAAACAAAAGATAATCGATTATAATAATAATAACAACAAAAAAAAAACAATAACATCAAATGTGGTTGATTAGTAGCGTGTCAATGAAATGTTGATAAGTAGAATCCGGCCGATGAAATAGTACCAACCTATTGGTTTATACAGGATGACTGGTAATTCGATACATTCCTTGAAAGGGATTATACTAGAGCAAATTTGCAACAATTTTGTCCCCATTAACCAGGGGTGAGCTAAAACTGAAAATTGTGAAAAATACTCCACTTTGGGAACTAAAAATAAATTTATTATGAATGAATGGATGTTTCTTTTTAAATAAAAATATCATAAAGAAAATTTGGAAAATCTCGAAAATAAACGTTCATAAAAAACAAGTCAGTTTTTTTTTCATTTTTATTTTAGATTTTTTGAAAACAATTACTCAAAACGAGGATAGCATTCTTCGCGTAAAAACCGCGTAAAAAAACTTCCTCAACTAATGAGCTTTCCGAAAAGGTAAAAATGTGCTCCATTTTCATACAGGTTTGGAAAATAAACCTTATTGAATGATCTAAAAATATTAAGCGTCGGGTTTGAGAGTTTCAAAGAAAATACCGAACTTGCATTTATTAATATATATCAAAACGTTCATGTAAATAAAAAAATATATAATAAATTGTCACTTTCTTATTCAAAAGCTGTCAGCATAGCCATCAATTAAACTTATTGCGCCGAGCGGTTTCTATGCGAATGAAAAACACATCTGATCCACTAAGTGAGAACCTATTGTGAAATATATACACCACCAATTTAGTAGGTATTCCTCCATTTTCTGAAAGCCTTAAAAATCAAAAAGATTTCATATTAGTGAACAAGAAGCAAATACGTATGTAGATAAATAGATTGCCATAAGTTGGATTCGAATGGAGCCCAGTGATAATATAGGCAGGCACCAAGCCGTACTATGTCGTAAAAACAATAATAATTAAAATTTATTCAAAAATAAACGGTCTTAAATATTTTATGTGTTAATTTACAAAATAACATAGTTCTATTGAGTACAAAAAAATTACACTCATTTAAGAGCAGGTAATTATTTTGTAATAAAGACAGACACACATCTATCAACCAGTTGAAAAGACTGGGTTTTTTGTACATAAAACAAAACGTATTTATTATTTTTATAATAATAATATGTAATTGTGATAAACAAAAGAATGCAAACGAAACAAAAGCAGCAATGACATACATGGGAATCTAAGTATTTATTGTTTTATAAGAGATCGTACAAGTATGATTAAAAAAATTTTACATATTCAAGTACTAAATAAAACATATTTTAAATACGTATGTACGATTGTATGTATTTATATATTATTATTCTTTTTATTTTTCTTTCCATTCTTGTCCAATATTTCATGTAACTATTTGTAAAATTACAATATAGCAGAATATTTTGCTGTCAGCGTAGAGAAGCTATACAGTTACATCGAAATCTGTTTTTATTTATATATTATATATTTTTTTTCTTGATGATTCTATGATGTCTTTGTTACGTTAAGATTTATGTGTATATGTAAACAATGTACGTACAGTAAAGTATAAATAAATAAATAAAAATTCTTACGAAGAAATCCATGACAGTTATATACATCTGGATCCAATAAGCTCTTTTAAGTAATTCTACTAATTCGCGATAGCTTGTTGATTCTCTTTTTCCCACACCCCTTCCTCCCTTTTTTCCCTTCCCTTCTTCTTGCGCTCTCTATTTGTGTTTGAGTTTATCTTTAGCTGTTTTCATATTTCACTTACACTAAAAGTTTTCCTATTGATATTTTTTGTCTCTCTCTAAAACATGTTGTACCTGTTTAAATCAATAATATACTATGTAACATGTGACACATCTCGATGGAGGCCAACTTAGTTAAGGCCATAAATTTATACTGTTTCTATTTTTAATGTATAGTTGTCCTCTGTAATGTGTTTTGTTAAAATAAATAAATAAAAATAAAATATGCTGCTCTGTAGTACTCCTATGAGCGTACTGAACGGTATCTACAAAATGTCAGTAGGGTAATGGAAAGAAACACAACACATGCTTTGTTTTCTGCAAAGAAGTCTCTAAAGTGAATACATATTGATATCCAATTTATAAAAACATATTATTAGCATTAACATATATTATACAAATACACCGATTCCCTATAAAATCCGATAAAATTAAGCATCAACTAAAATTTTACATTTCACAGGCAATTCCATGTGATTTCAACCAATCCGAGCAATATTGCTTAAGAAATCGATGGATGTGAATATAGCTGCAAGTGATTTCAAATAAATAATTTCCCCATGTCAAAATTATCATCATGGCCGCCAAATATCCTTTTTCTCAAACAAATTCATCTTGATCAAGATATAAAACCACTATTAACGTATCTTTTATGATGAAAACAATAGCAAAATTATATTTTTACTGAAAATAATAATTTATTTTGTTTTGATTGTTGTTTTTAAGAGAAGTCTTCTATCTGAGAAAATAATTGGCACGAGTAAATTTGATCTTTGAAAGCGGTTTGTCTAAAATTTTGGCGGGCCTTTCTAAGGTGCCGCTTATATTGATCGAATAGCGGGTCATTTTAGAGGAATTCCGACAATTTAAGTGGAACAGTCAGTTACAATTAGTTTATTTTCATATATTTTTTGGCGGATTCTAAGCTTTAGCGGATCTGATAGGGAATCGGTGTAAAAGCCTGTGTACCACTGTTCTTTCTTTATGGTTATGAAACCTGCCACCCGACCTGTGTTTAAGACAATATTAGCGAATTTAGAGAGCAAGTGTCGAATAAAACTATCAGCGACAATAGAAAGCATATCAAAAAAAGAATTGTTGACGTGACCAAGGGAATAAAGGGATCTATTGAAAAAAAAAACATATTGATAAACATTTCTCATCGACTTAAGTAGAAGTCGCTTCGATGGTTGCATTGCACGCCCTAAAACAGTCTCTAGTAGTTAGGTTAGAATTTCGTGTGATTTATTCTTTTTCACCTCTGTAGGGAGGCGCAGAATGTTCTAATAACGAGCCGTAGTATGTAATTTAACAAATCATTAAAATTCTAATTGAAAATATTATTAAAAATATACGGCGTTATAGATTTGTTAATATATTGTACGTTACTTAAAGATTAGGATCTTTCGTTATAAGGTAGCAATTAGATCAGGGCTGCCCCCATTTTGTTATTTTATTATTTTTTTTATTCAGTTTTAATTCGTAACAAAATCATTTTTAAAATATAGGTATTTTCTTACACATATTATGTCTCTAAAAAAGTAGGTGGAGAAAACGGACCAAAATTCTTTTCTTAATAGATACGTTTCTTGATTCGTATTTTTGCCGTTACGTTCTTACTTCATTATCGTTCGTTGTTCAATATTTTAACTTATTAATTTTGATAAGTGTAAACATACTTATACAATGTATACCAGAACTAATGGTTCTAAAAATCTACACAATAATTCTGTTATGTATATGGATAGGTACATTGAAAATACAGATGGCGCGCTTGATATTATTCTGCGCAGAGCCGTGCAAAATCTCTCACAGCGTTCTTAAATACAGTTTACTGCATTTACATTACTTATATTAAGCAATTTTGAAAATAATGAAACACAGAAAAACATCTGCAATTTTCCCCTTTACACGAAACTTTGTCTATATAAGGGGGATACATTTTATAATATTATGTTTTGTTAAATACTTTTAAGTAGTTCATAATCAATGTGTAAATTGTTATATATAAATAAATAAAATAAATAAACAACATATTCTTGAGGTATATCAAAACATGGCTAAAGGAAACTGTTAAGAATTTATTTTTGAATTATTTTGTTGAAAGTATATTATTTTTTTTATTTATTTTTAAGAGTACTTTGGTTATTTTTTGATATGTGATTGGTGCAGCGATGGATGAATGAGTGAATAATATACTTAATATACCTACGTAGTGTATACCTTATTTTAACACCCACAATCAGGTGATGCTGGCATTTTTCTCGTAAAAAATGTATGCATCTCATGTTTTTGCGTATTTTGCATTACTTACATGTTCTATTTTTCTTTTTTTATTTAGGGATTATGATGCAGCTAAATCCTTTATTTTAATTTTTTTTTATATGATGTACTAAAGGTATTTTGTTGTGCCTAAATCCTACATTTATGTTTGTTTGTTTTTATATTTATTAAGGGATTTGGTTGTGCCCAAGTTCTGAACTTTATTTCTTTTTATTTTGTGTTTACATTCTATTGCTAGTTTTATTCGTAAGAAAAGTGTTCTTCTATTCTATTCAATGTTGCAAGAATAAATTAGGAGAAAATTGAACAGAGTAAAGAAGAACACCTAAGAAACATTTCTACTGAACGAGTAATGTTTCTGTTCCCTACTTAAGTGTAATAATTTTTCATAAAGTTATTCATTCTTTCGTCCTTCCGAAATCATTTAAAATTTCATCCTTTCTAATATCAATTTTGTCAAGTTTGATGTGACTTATATCTTTATTTGCTTCGTGAACTCTATCAATCTGAATCACTAAATGATGAGTGGAAGTCTAGTAAAAAAACATAAATATCATTTTTTTTAAATACAGAACGATTATATTTAATTTTTAAAAAAAGAACGATATTGACTTGGTGTAGGTGTTTTGAAAAATCAATGGGTATCGAAGTTAATAACCAGCTTCTCGTTAAAGCTTTCAAACTATTTTGAAATTTAGGCAGTATTACCTTAGAGATTAGTTTTGTTTGGAGTTTGGCGAGTTTGCTCCCTGTGCCGGAAGTATTTCGTAGGCAACCCTGTTCTGTAACAGCCAGCACACTTCCTATACAAGACGAGAGAAACAACCTACAATTTAATATAATATTTAAACAGAACCGAACTATAAATTATCGATATTTTATTCTTAGACAAATTTAAAATATATCTAGTAATTGGATATTATTGGCATTTCTCCCAGTGAACCATTCCTGTCAAAGGAAAGATAGGACTCCAACCCCCGATGGAAATTTCAAGTAAAAAAATGTAGAATATTTGTGTTTGTTTAGAATTCTGCCTTTTATACATTAATTTATAGTCTTAGGCAATTGCTCAAGATTCCTTGGACCGACCTGGTGACAAATTCAGAAGTCCTAAGTCGAGCCGGGGCAGTGCGTGAACTCCTGTCGCAGGTAAAAGTTCGTAAAATTTCATATCTGGGACACATCATGCGTGGGGAAAAGTATCGACTGATCCACCTGACAATGAAGGGAAAAATCGAGGGTCGTAGAGGGGCTGGAAGAAGGCAGATGTCCTGGCTGCGCAATATACGAGAATGGACGGGTTTCCGTACTGTGTAACAATTGTTCCGAGCAGCCCAGGACAGAGAAGGATCGCCACAGTGATCGGCGACGTTGGGAATACCGACATGGCACCAAAAGAAGAAGAAGTTAATTAATTTTAAGTATTATGAATCATCTAAGTTATTTAGAGATTTTAGCTTAATTTGGGAGAAAGTGTTACAATATGGGTGAAGACTTTCACAAAATAACAAATAAAAAAAAACTTTCCTAATACGTCTCTGCTCTAGTGCTGTATTGTACAGAGTTGTATTTTTCTAATATTAGTTTTACAAATTGTTTTACATAATTATTTTGAAGTAATTAACACTTTTAAAATGTGTTATTAATTGTGTTTTTTATGTACTATGTATTGTTGAAAAAATATATTTACGGCTATTTATTATCTACTATTAAAAATTGTATAGCGCCGACTGTGTTTAAAAAAAAAAGATATTTTTTATTCTAATTGCTCATGTCATAATAGCATCATTTATGTTAAAAAAAATCATCATTTATTTTCTATTGTTTTGAGTATATTTTGTGAACGATTCTTTTTTATACATTATTAAGCGTTCATTGATTTAGTTTTCATTTTAAAAGTAGGTAGGTACCTACTAACTTGTTTTTAGATTTGAATAACAATAATATGTGGAAAAAAAAACTATAAAATTAACAGATAGGAATATTCATATCATGGCGCCCCAACTGCAAAGCAGTCGCTATTTTTGAAATTGGTTGCTGTATAGTTGTGTTCTAAAATTTCAAACCTGGAAAATTATCATAATGTGAAGATTCAAGGATTTGAATATTACCACCTAATAGCGAATGTTGTTAACGTACCAAGCCGTAGAGGTTTCTTTTTCGGTTTCAACTTTTTCATTTCTATTCTTTCATATTATGAACCTTATCCTGACAATAGCAAATGAAACAAAAAATAATTAGTGATATTCCTCCGGGAGGTCACGCGTGAATCGATGACCGCGAATAATTAAATTTATATACTTACATACATAATAGAGATTATACATAGATACTTACCATGATTTTTGTGTCATCAATATAATTCTATTTTCGTACTTTTGGTAATTAATTAAATAAATGAAACTTATTTACATCGTTTAAATGAAGGTTTAGTAAGTGTTGAGATAATTTGGTTTATATTCAAAAGTGTGATAAATATTTTATTTCATATTATTATTATATTATTATTATTGTTCTTTTGTTTTTATTATTTTTAGCAATGTTTTGCTTGAGCAGTTGCAATGTAAAGAAAAACAATAGTTTATATTTTGAATGATGAATGTTTGCCATAGAATAATTAATTGTCTAATTTATACCTACGTTATCTATTGTGTTTATATTATTCTTTAAATAAGTATATTTTTATTATTGTTTATCTTGTATGTTAAATTATAATACAATTCATTCTCGACAATCTATACTATTTAAAATTAAAATTTAGGTAGGTAGGTACCCATCACGCCTTGTCACGTAGGAGGTAGGCAGAGAGAACGGACCTCCGCTCTTTTCTATTCAAGTATATTTCTTTCACTTCTTCCACCGACATAACAATATTTCTCATACACATTCTCCTATTTCTCTTACTTCTTACCTGGTCTTCCTAGAGACTAGAGGATGAAAATTCTTGTATCTCAGAATAATAATTTGAGTAAGTAACAAATCCGGGGTGAGATATTGTACATTAAAAAAAAATGACAGTCTTCGGGGTTCCATTGTTTTTTATTTCATTTCAATCGAAAAATATATAAAAATGAATATTATAATATATGGGTTGGTATAGTATAATATAATATAGAAGCGATACATATCTGAATATAATAAATAAATGCGTTTTAAAATATGTACAAATGTCCGTCTGCTGGTAAGTATCTAATATGTTAATCATTTTGTATTGTATTCTGTTTTATTAAATCACTCACTGAGACCAACCATATCGGGGTTGGACTGCGAATCAGGGATGGCACAAATTGTTAAAATAAATGCACATATTTTGCAATATTAAAAATCTCTTTAAATAACGTTGGATTTCGGTCTTAAGTGTATTAAATAGTTCATTTTCTTTCGCAAAACATCAATTAATCAAATCACAAACAACGCTTCTATAATATTATATTGAAAGAAAAAAATATAGAAGAATTTATCTAGAATTTACCTCTCACTGTCTTGAAAAATGATTTAATCTATATTTTATTATTTAAGGGTTTATAAGTTTGTCAAACATATTATATTATTTATGTTTTTTTTAAGACTTACCAACGCAAAGTTATAATTACCCACATGTATACAGGTCACACAAAATAGCTAGGTACATTTTATAAACAGGGCAGCAAATTTTTTAAGTTGTGTTGATAAGCTTATAAAAATTACATTATAAAAAGGCATCATTTATATATATGCCTAAAGGCATCGTATTCATTTAAAACGTAAAAAGAAGAAACAAGGGATTATTGTATAGATTATAAAATCATAGGAATTTCTGTTCTTATGAAAATTGTTGCAACCCTATTCCATGCATACACATTAACCTAACGATATATTCAACGACACAGTAACAAACCTTACATAGGTACAATTTTGTATGAATTGAGAGATATGAATCTATCCGGTTGTCCATCTGTACTTCACATACGTAATATTTTATCATTATTTATCCCAGTAGGTCCGTATCATTTGAATTTTATGCAATTATTACAAGGCGTTTGCATAAAAAAATTGAGTCATGTGCAAGCTTATTTCAACCATCACACAGTATGGTAACGGTTTTCTGTCCATTATATAATACAGTAACTTTTTTCGCCTGAATGTATGGGGTCGTATGCGTTAAATCCGGTAGTTCTGATTTTTTGCAGATTTGTTTATGATGTTGGCCTGATGAATAATCCAAGTTTGTGACCTCGAGCGCCGAACGTAACTTTGTCAAAAATCGAAAAAACATCGATAAAATCGTTATTTATTTCAAATTTTGGCGATTAAAACCATTTAGGACTATTTTTTGAAAGAACCTTTTCAGGACGTTTTTAACGTTGACTAAATTTGGTACAATATGATACTAGAATTGTCTCTGTAAACCCAATAGTTTCCGAGATTAATCTTTTCAAAGTTTATCATTTTTTTCGAACTTGGCGATTTTTTGCAATATTTTAGATGTCACTCGATTAATTCTAGCGGGATGAAGATAATATTATTATTCTAACAATTTTTTCGAGGTTGTTCCGATTTTTGACAACGTTGCGTTCGGCGATCGAGGTCATAAACTTGGATTATTCATCAGGCCAACATCATAAACAAGTCTGCAAAAAATCTGAACTAACGGATTTAACGCATACGGTGGTGTATAAAGTTACTGTACTATTACGTTTGGTTCTTAAACCCTTCAATTCGCCTTTTACAACCCGGTTCAGGGCCGTCGCGTGGGTGGGGCGACCGAGGCGGTCGCCTTGGGCGCCGAGATTCGAGGGGCGCCGCCGTGGGCAAAAAAATCTATTTTGCTTGTAGTACAGTCCAGGGATTCACATGCGAACTCATAGCTGAGAAAAGCCAAAGGAATGCAATATTTGCTATAAAAAGTTTAATCAATTTTTAAATTTAAATCTTAAAAAAACTCTAACTTAATTTTATTTTCATTGCAACCGAGCAAGCAACAGGAAATTTTTGGCTAAGAGACGTCGCCAATCTAGGGAAAGAGCGACTTCATAGCGGAGAAAAGCCATACGAATGCAATATTTTCAATAAAAAGTTTAATAAACACCCATAATATGCTAAATCATCGCGGAGAGAAGCTAGACTAGAATCTGTTTAAATGAGCCTGAGTAACGGAAACAACGACGAAAAGCAAGACGGGTATCAGATAGTATAAAATATGTAGTATAAAAATAAATACGAGTTTTATAGGGGGGGGCGCTGATTATGATCATCCTGAACCAAAACTGGAGTGAACAAAATTACGAGATTTATTTGGGTGGCGCTGATTATGATTATCCCGAACCAAAACTGGAGTGAACAAAATTACGAGTTATGTATGAGAGGGGGGGGGGGGGGGGCGCAGATTAAAGCCTCGCCTTGGCCGCCTGAAAACCACGCGACGGCCCTGACCCGGTTCCTACCTTTCGGTCTGCCCTGCACTGCAAAATTAGTTCTATTATTGTTAACGTTCTCTGGTGTGTCTACTACATACATTGAAATTGAGATGGACGGAGTAGACGTGCTCGATTCGGTCGAACAATCATAGTCGCAATTTGGTGGAAACAAAATGCGACTTATGTGTGTACTAAGATTTAAGAATAACTTTTTTAATTTTAATTTTACCCATCACGCCGTGTCCCGTAAGGCAGAGAGAATGGACCTCCACTCTTTTCTATCCAAGCATACTTCTATCGCTTCTTCCACCGACATAACATTTCTCATACAACCTCTACTATTTCTCTTACTTCTTACCTGGCCTTCCTTGAGGACGGAATTGATGTGTTCGATACTCGTTATTTTCGGTCGGCCACGCTTTCTTACAACTTTCCTTTCAGCCTTATGAATTCTCTTTGTCATTATGTTTGCATCCATTCTTTCCACATGCCTAAACCATCTCAACTTATTAACATTCATCTTTGTCACCACACTTACTTCCATACTACATTCCTTCCTAACATTTTCATTCCTTTCCATATCCCTTAAAGTTTTTCTACATATTCTTCGTAAAGATTTCATCTCTACTGCATTTATACTACATTCTTCTTTTTTCATCCATGTCCACGTTTCACAACCATACATCATCGATGTTTTAACAGGACTGCGTTATGCACTAGTTTCTTTGCTTGTAGTGAGACGTTGTTTAAGAATAACATTCTACCAAATTGGTGTATATATTAAAATTCCCACACAAGTCTAATTATGTGTGCATATATTACAAATCTCACATGGCTCGTATTTAGCGTGCAAAAAAGTATTTTATATAACTATTTGGTATCACAATAATTATATTGTACTTAAATCATTGATATTTTGCATATTATTGTTGTTGCAAGTTTAGTATTTTAATGAATATCATTGTTTTCTACATTATATATAATCATTGTTTGGGATTAAAATCTTACGTTAATAGCTTAAATAATAATAACTTTAACAATAAATTATTAATTATTTCTACGTATGTGAATAAATTGTTTTAACCCTATAGTAAAGTTATGCAGACCCTCAATGTAATTATTTTATACCTTTTTTTTTAAAAGGTTCTAGTTAACGTTTTTAGCAAAAATGATCAATTTGTGGAAATAGTTTTAACACCGCCTAAGTGGGTGACGTCAGATGGTTCTGCCTTCCAGCCTGTAAGTGCGAATGAGACAGCAATCACCAAGGACGCAGTTACAACTATCCAAAGCAGGGGTCAACTTAACTTATTTTTTTCTGTTTCAAGACAAAATCGATTCATTCATTTTCAGATTTAGTTTCATTTATTTATTTAATAGCGACACCAACAGAACACTGAACAACACAAACAAAAAAAAAGAAAAACACATAGAACCTCCAGTGCTCCAATAACAGGTATCTCCCGCATAGCTATTGTGCATAGTTAGATGGGTACAATCAACGTCTGAGCGTTCAAATAAAACCCATAAAAATCCTTTTACTGCGAAGGTACTTTCATATTATTTTCGTTTAGTAATTAATAATAAAGTGAAAACAATATTATGTAAAATTGTTGTTTTTGCACAAATCAATAAAAAAAACGTAAGTGAAAGTTAGAATAGAGGTGGAAAAACAAGATAATAAGTTTTGCTTTCTGTAAAAGATGTCCAAAGTGTATTTGTTCTCACTTTGGGTGAGCCCTAATTTATTTTAAAAAAATGCTTAACTAAATGATAGACATGTCATGAGATCAACCACTATTAAGTCTAATAATATATCTAATAATCGATAATTTTATACTAATGTGAGTAATGATAATCGATGTTGAGATTTTTTTGTTTTCTCTGCCTACCCCCAGAGAAGGATGGATAGGTAAAAATGTCTACTGACGCTTGGAGACCTGTTATGGCTGGCTAAAGCAAATATAACCGTCGGGTTTTTAACACCTTTTTGGGTATGAGGTTGGTAGGTACCTACTTAAATAAATTGACTCAAAACCAGGTAGTTTTTTAAATGTTGGGAATAGCTTTTGATTGTAGTTATATAAAAAAAACTACTATCCCTATACAAAAGATATAGGTATTGTGACTTTTTGACCTGCATATTATTTTTACTCCGATTTCAACGGAAATAGGGAAGTTAACAATTAAGAAGAAACGTAAATAAAACAACAACTACAAAGATGTGTAGATATATAGAAGAATTATTATTTCAAGGGTCCTTTTTCACCCGAATGCAATAATATATTGATGATGATACATTACTTTATCAATATTGTGTTATTTCGCTTATTTGCGAGAGACGCAAATGTCCGGTCGTCCTAATTCAACGCGTTCATTTCATTCGTTCACCTGCGGTATTTTTGATGGGCCTCCGATAACATTCAAATCACCCAAAAACCATTCCATATCCGATAACAATTTCAAAACGGTTTCTATAATATAGATAAACATAGGTATTACGCATAAACTCAAAAAGAATAGGTAGGTACTTAAATTATACACCAATGTAACAAACGTTCCTATAAACAAATAGGTGTTGAATATATTTTTTAATTCAGATCCTTGTGTCGATGATCGACTAAGTACTATAATAGAACACGGTGTTAAGTTGGCAAATTAAAAAATTTAAAAAAAAAAAGTCTCCACCTAATTAAAATATGATTCATAAGTATGGGACAAATCAGGTACTTTATATTCCAAATAAAAAAGGTAATATATAAGAACAAACTACTTATGTGTGAATGAGTATGTATTTGTAAACAGCATATAGTAAAGCTACGGCTACACTATGGCCCATGCTGGTCCAGGATGGCCAAATAGTGGCTCTGGCCAAGCATTGGCAAGTAGCAACATTTGGCAAATATACTTGTACACCTGGCTACACTATTGGGCCAACTCTGAGAGCTGGCACGAGGCTAGACTGCTACACAATGTTTCTATCACTGATTTATTGATTAATTCTTGCTTTTATTCATCATTTTACATTCTAATCTCCAATTATTCACTGTATACTGAGTATATATCTGAGTGGGGAATTTCAAGAGAGTTTATCTCCCTGATGGGCAAAAAGGATATTTTAATATAGGTAATTTCCAATTCACAAATATACACAATAAAAACATTCATAATTTTATTAAAACCTAACCTTCATTTTTTATTGATGTTTATTGTTTTGCAATAGGTATATATTTACCTAGCTCTTACAGGTTGATTTGGACTATAACATAAATGAAAATAAAAGATATTGATAAAAAAAAAACAAGAATCATGGGTACATTACATACATACTCGAGTGGTTTAAAGAAAACATCCACCACCGTCTTTGCCGTTTGCGTTATTCATTATTTTTAAAAACAGAAAAGCAGATGCCGCATGTATCACTGTATAGGATGCTGCAATTAATGTCATAATATGATATTATCATTGTCAACTTCCATTATTTTATGTGAATTAAAAAAAAATTACAAAACACTATGAAAATAACAACATAGAAGACATGAGCTGTCAACATTTGTCAAATATTGGTGAATACTTGCGGACTCGATCGACAAGTAAATAAGTAATGGCCAATGTCAAATATTTGGCGATATTGGTCATTGGTGGAGCGGCCACACTACTTTCCCATGCTGGCCCAGAGCCTCTATTTGGCCAGCATGGCCTATAGTCTAGCCGTGGCTTAACGTATCATACCGCTTCATATTAATACAAACTTCAATTTTTTTTGACGATAGTAACCTTTGGGATTCTAACTGTTTAATATAAAAAAAATATATGCAGTATTCCACGATTGTAATTGGTGTTAATTAATTGGACTTTTTTTTCAAAAAAAAAAAAAAAACATGTGAATGCATCTGATGAAAATGACGCCATTTCCGCTCGATTGAACTTTTCATCGAAATCATTGAACCAACTAATATATATACAAACGAGCAGATATATCAATGTTTATACATCGAAAAAAAAACTTCCTACACGAATTTACAGAACATGTAGTTATATTTTTTTCTTTTTTCTTTTCGAATTGCATCCAACGATATATGTAATAGGCAATGTTTGTTTAACGTGCTATCGTTTTTGGATGTGTGAGTATGACGCTGCCTCTAGAATGTACCTAACAACTTTGATGCGCGTTTTTTGTACACTTCAAACGCCTGCATTGAAAAAAAATAACAAAAAAGTAAAAACACATTCCCAGTATAAGAGACTATAACTGCTATTCGCGATCGTAGGATTGAAATTATACAATATTTGTGATACCTAATAGTTTTTAACGGTTTTATTACAATACTGCCCAACGTTGGGCACCATTTGTGGATGAGATCTTTATTGATTATTTTCAAAATGACTGACTAGTTATCTCAGCCATGCACTTCAATCACATCAGGAAGACGACGAATACACCCCAATCGAAACAAAAGAAGATTTAGCGAAGATGTCTGAAACGAAATGTTTGATCAGAAAATCCTGAAACATACCATCTATCAAAGAAATAGTTTTTTTTTACTAAAATATCTTGGACCGGTTGGGAAAACAATCGGAAGCTATTTGAAACAATATTTAACGTCAATTGTACAATAATACTAAATGAGTAGGTTGTTCAATACTATATTGCGGCTCTAGATTTGTAGCTTTTCCCCTCTTCTTGAGCTATCTTTTTATTGAAAAGATGTTCGTCCCTTGGAATGGAAACAAGGGGTGCACAATGGACAACACATCAAGGCAAGATTTCAAGGCCTGAAAAGGAACCAACAATCGTTCTGTTAAAGCTGGAGAGGATTGATTGAAATTAAACAAAATAAAAACACATCAGCTCTATCGGCAGTTCTCGAATCGAGTCGCTGAAGCATGTTAGTGTATAGGTTGAATGTAAGTAAGTAATAATTGAATGGATGCATACCTAGATGTTAGAAAAAAAGTATCAGATTTGAAAATACCAATCGGTGTCAACGTAGACATGCATAATTCGTCGTATTATTAAATAAAGTTATGCATTAATGTCCGTTATTGGAGGAACGTGAACAGTTCGCGTCCCATTTGAGCTGGCACACTGATGACGGATATTAAAGCATTTCCGGAATGATAAACTCAAGCCTTGTCTGTTTCGACAAACGTATTCGCTTGTTTCAGCGCAGCAAAAGACGCGATAGAACAAGGAAATCGATTAATCAGAAAACTATATTCTTAACTTGTAGTGTTGATTTATTTATTTTTATCGAATCTTCTTTTGTGACTTAAAAAGGCAACACGAGCTCTGCACTACCCATGATCTGTGTCAATGGTATCCGCACACATAGGTACATAGCTGATAGTTGAAGTGGTCATAAGCTGGATATTTGGCGAGAATGACGGTTGGCAGATTGATTAAAATGATAATTCAATAGAAAAATAGAGACAGGTCAATTATAAAGATTCGTCAAAGAAGTGAAGTGGCGTCAAAGATGGCCAAGGCGAGTCAGAGACGTAGACGAGTCCATAAAGCTACATTGAAAAACGTAAATACGTGACCGTAGCTTTATTTATGAAACAAAAAATATATTATACTAAAGCTAGAAATCTCCAATGTTCCTTTAACAGGGGGTTATAACCAAGGCCGTAGCAGACTTAGAGTTAGGTCGGATCGTCATACTAAAATGCATATTTATTTAATACAGCTACAATAGGCCATAACCATAATATAACATAATACAATTTCATGTCCAAATAAGAAAACACATATAAAAAGGCTAGCTCAACATGCACACAATAAAAAAAAACAAAAGGAAAGTGAATTAGCTAAGAAATTATATAAACAGTATACACAGGTTCAAAGGGGGATTGGTCGATATGTAAAAGCAAGTCAAAAAAAAAAAGCAAAAAGAAGCCAAAAATATTTGCAATAGGCTTGATAGAATTATTAATGATTTTAGCAAAATGAATACCTGTATTATAATGAACGAATCTAAAACTTTTGCTAAAATAGTAATAGAAATATTCAAAATAATGACATGGTGTACATAGAACATTAATTAGAATGATAGAACATTTAGTTCAAAAACAAATCCCATAATCGAAAAGTGAAAGTTTTCGAAAAACAGAATTGATTCGAAGATATAATCAAGAAAACATTTCAAAGATCTCTATCGTTGTATTATTCTTAGCGTGCCTCTCCAGAGTCGAATAATCAAATCGAAAACTAAGGGACTGAGAAAAGAAGGTCTGTTAGGTGTATCGTGTTTGGGGTTATTATCGCAGCACAGCCTATTATGATCCAAATAGACTACAAACATTTTAATGGGGGTTGAAAATGATTGATTATTGTAAAAGGGATGTGAAAAGATCGATGCTCTCAAATAATATCAGAAAAGTAGTAATATTTCAATCTGTATAGGAATTGCGCAGAATCTTGCGCGGTATCAACATGTTCGACTGCAAAGAAAACCTGAAGAATTGCACTACTAGCGAAAGATTGGTTAAAGGAAGCAAAGATAGTGGCGCGTTTGGGTTCTTAGACCAAGCAGAGTTGTTTTTCATCGTATCAAAATTAACCAATTTATTTTTACTTAGGTCCATGTTCGCTGTGGCAAAGTATTCCATCCTGATAGACTAGTCCAGAGCATAATTCCAATCTAACGTTTTAAGGATTGGTGATTTTATTTTTTTTCAGTAAATTCTCCTATCATTTCTTACTGTGTTCTCCTATCCATATCCTTCCCTCCCCTATCTTCCTTTTTTTATCGTTTCTCAAGTTTGATATATATTATTCCACGGAAAGCACTGCATCGATTACGCATTTACTATCGATGAGGCATTGCCTTCCCTATGTTGAGCGATTTAATAGACAAACAAACAAAACTTTAAACTTACACAAAGGTTTATAATTATTACAGTTTCAAAATTGTTTTATTGTTTTCAATTTGATTTAAAATGTACGGTAATACTTGTATGTATGTATATAAAATTTTCAATGTCAACAAGTTCATAGCAACGAACAAAATTATATCAATCAACATTCACTTGTTTCTAAAAACTTTTTAATTACATTCATTAAACTTGAAATAAAGTTCAATTTTTAATAGTTTATTTTTAAAGCAACGCGGGCTTACGATATTTAAAATTCTGGCTAAAATCCAATCCAAATCCAAACTCCCTTAAGGCCCCAATTAGGGGCATAGGGAGGCAACAAGAGCTCTCCATTGCGCTCGATCTTGCGCAACGTTTATGACCTCCTCCCACACCATGTCCAGATTCCTCAGCTCTGCTTCGAAGGAGCGGAACACAGTATGAGAGGGTCTTCCTCGTCTTCGGGACCCTGATGGGAGGAAGAACAGCGCTCTCCTCGGCCAACTGCCATGGCTGGCTAAAATTGGTTTGTAATTATTTAGATAAAAGATTATTTTAAATTGACAAATTAAGGAACTAAATATAGTCGGTTTCAAAGAAAACCCCTAGATGTTGTACGTTCAGTTCACATAAGGAGATTGATTTAGTCAAATATCAAGTGTTTAGTAACTCGAAGTGTCTCTAAAACTTCAATAAAGTCCAGTAGATTAGTCAAGACGATTGATCTTGTTATTTTTTTTGGACTTGTATGCCCCCCGCCACGCGTCGTTTGCCACTGACTCACTTGCTAAATGCATATGAACCAATAATTTCAGTATATATAACTAGTTTTTTAAAGGCGCCCGTGGCGCCCACCAATGGCCTTTTTTATGCAAACTCTACTTTCTCATAGCATAGCTGTGAGCATTCACATGTGAGACTTCAAAATACTTGGTTGATTCAACTCTTTATGAAAACTCAAATACCTACAACTTAAACTTTTAATTACAAACTGTACATTCAAATAGCTTTTGGAATGTGGGTATTTACCGATTTGATTTGATTAAACTTTTTCATATAAACTTTGCATTCGTATTGCCGAATTCTTATATGAGACTTTAAAACACTTGATTAATTGAATTCTTCATGAAAACTCAAAAAACAACGTGAACTTTTTATAACAAACTTTACATATGTTTGGCTTTTCAACGTTATGAATTCACATGAAAATCTTTAAAAAATTACTCTAGGTGTGTAAACTTTTTATTGAAAACATGGCATTCGTATGGTTTTTCTCCGCTATGATCTCGTGTGTGTGGATTAAAGATTCGTGATTTGCTAAACTTTTTCATGGAAACTTTGTTTTCTTATGGCCGAATTCATTTGTGTGACTGTAAAGCACTTGATATTTTTTTTTATAACAAATTTTGAACCTTTTCTAACAAAATATGCATTTAAATGGCTTTTATCATGATTTATCATTTGATTGATTCAACTTTTTATCGCAATGGTTGCATTCGTATGGCTTTTCTGCGCTAGTGTGCAATATTTTTATTTCAAACATTGCATTAGTACCTCTGCTATGTTTTCTCTGCTATGATATCGTGTCTATGGGATAAATTTATGATTTAGTAAAATTTTCATGCAAAGTTTGCTTTCTTATGGCCGAATTCATATGTCAGACTTTAAACCACTTGATAATAGAACTCAATGAAAATTTAAAAAAAACTTGTACTTTTTATAACAAACGTTACATATGAATGGCTTTTCAACGCTACAAATTCATATGAAAATCTTTAAAAAATTACTCTAGGTGTGTAAACTTTTTATTGAAAACATGGCATTCGTATGGTTTTTCTCCGGTATGATCGCGTGTGTGTGGATTAAAGATTCGTGATTTGGTAAACTTTTTCATGGAAACTTTGTTTTCTTATGGCCGAATTCATTTGTGTGACTGTAAAGCACTCGATGATAGATTATAACTATTCATGATACTATAACTATTTATAAAAATGCAAAAAAAAAAAAAACTTTTTATTACACACATTGTATTAGTATCTAAGAGTTTTCTTGGCAATGAAATCGCGTCTGTGATTTAAAGATCTGATTTGGTAAACTTTTTCATACAAACTATGCTTTCTTTTGGCCGAATTCATATGTCAGACTTTAAACAAATTTTGAACTTTTTCTAACAAAATATGCATTTAAATGGCTTTTATCATAATTTTATCATTTGATTGATTAAACTTTTTATCGCAATGGTTGCATTCGTATGGCTTTTCTCCGCTATGAGTTCACAAACTTTTTATTGCACACATTGCATTAGTAAAGCGAAGTCCGGCTGTGCGTAAAAGTTTCCTGATTTGTCAATTTTTTTGACGAATTCGCAAGTGATACTTTACAGCACACGGTTGATTGAACTATTTATGCAAACTTAAAAATGAAATTAAACTTTTTATTGCAAACTTACCATTCAAATAGCTTTAAGCATGTCATTGGTTGTTTAAATTATTTGATTGATTGAACTTTTTATTGCATTCGTATGGCTTTTCTCCGATATGAGTTCGCATGTCATTATTTAAATTACTTGAAACCGCAAACTTTTTATTGCACTCATGGCATTAGTAAGGCTTTTCTTCACTATGAAGTCCCGCTGTGCGTAAAAGTTTCCTAATTTGGTACACTTTGCTTTCTTATGGCTGACTTCGCATGTGAGCTTTTTAATAACCCAAAAAATTGTTTTTCTCTACGTCAAGACCTTTAAAAAAAGTGCTCAGCCACCAGGCATAATAATATCATTATGTTACTGTCAGTTGTCACTGCTGTCAGCCATATTGTATTAGAAGAACAATATTATTATTTGTCTTTAGGTGCGAGTGGCGCGCCATCTAGCGGCGTTAATGACATCAGTCAGTCAGGCAGTCAGTCAGTCAGTCAGCCAGTCAGTGTTCAAGGCAAATATTATATAGATAAGTTCATTCGTTTGCAACAAAATATTGTGTTCAGCTAGTACAAAATCATTTTATAATTTTAGGTTCATGCATTGGTCTTTACATTGACACAAAACAATGAGCTAATTTGAAAAACCCTCCTCACTAAACTGGCAACAAATATAGTGTGAACGATTTTTGGTCACTAGCAGGTAATTTAGCTTCTAAACTACTCGCTATTCGACCGTTTTGTGAACGAGACTGCAGGATGAGTTGGATATTTCAGTACGTTCCTAGAATTTTGAATAAATGTATTGCGAAAAATAGCCTGCCATAAGGAAAGACATCAACGGATCAGCAAATACAGAAGTGTCAAATAAGCACCATACCAGCTAGAATCATGGAACTTGACGTAGAAAACTTATGATCTGAATAGAATAGAATATATATTTCTCACATTTTCAATACAATGTTCAAACAAACAAAATAAAAATGATAATAAAAAAGAAACAAAAATTCGGGACTTACACACTGCTAAATCCCATAAGTTATATATACATAATATAAAATAAATAAGACCAAGAGTACCTATAGGTAAAAGTAAAAAAGAAAATAGAACATGTCGTAATGTAAAGTATTCAAAACATGTGATGCACAGCTTACGTGAAAATCCCACCAGGCTTAGCCTGATTGTGGGTATTGCAACAAGATATTCACCAAACATTAACTCACTCATTCATCCATCACTGCACCAATCATATATATGTTAAAATAATAAAAAAAGAATAGATTAAAGAAGCTCATATATGAAAAAAGCGCGATTATTGGGCGTATTAGGGTGCGTTTACACCAAATAACGAACATAGATACAAAGCTGTAAAATACAGTATATTTTTTTAATCTTTGATATTGGACACCATAGAAACAAAAACAAGCAAGAACTTATAAGTGGGTGATGACAGTTATCTCCTTTTGTTATTTCTTTGGTGACCAAAAATCTATGCTCTAATTTCCAGCTCTGGGACTATGTTCGTTTGTTACAAACGTACCCTTAGAAATATTCCTGATTTCATGCAAAATAAGTTTTTCATAATAGTATTATGCAATATTTTTCACATGCATGATGTTGATATTATCAGCGCTCTAGCACTCTGTTGTGTATCAGACGATTTAAGTCTTCAATAAAACATAATTACTTCGAATATTCCGAGCAAGTTTAGAAGGGATGATCAAAAAATTTCTGCATATTTTAATATTTTTTTTTTTTTTTTTAATAAATGAATCTGTGCTCACTCAAAGTGAACACAAATACACTCCTTGACTCTTTCACAGTAAGCTACTGAAAGCTTGTGTCGTGAAAGAGGAAGATGGTCGGCACCTGGGATCGAACCACGACGTCCGCAGTACGAAAGCCGGCGTTGTAACCGCTGGGTCACCAACCACTTCAAATATGTATGATGAGTTCACATAATTTTTTTTTTTACCAGTTATACATAAATCTATATATTTATTGATAACGCTTCTTTTAAATTGTTCGATTTTTTTTTACCTAACAAAGAAACTAAGGGAGTGTAAAAGAAGATCAGTTCATAATATTATTGTGCAAACAAGGAATCTATTTCTTCTCTGAATTACAAAGCTGAGCTTCAAATGATGTATCTTTGTTGTCCAGATACAAACCTTTTTATGAAGTTATTACGGCCTAGATTCTCATTTTTTTAGGTTAAGTCAACATTTTTACCCGGATCCTACCTTCCATCTTTATATCAGCGAAACGAAAACACCGAAAAACTTTACCCATAAAATATTCCGAAATTGATTCCGAAAAACAGATATCTAAATGATATTATAAAAGTTAAATGGTTTATTTAGAATAGGAAGATGACCAGTTTCAACTATTTGTAGACCCTAAGGGCCGCAGATACTATTAGAGACTACGTCAAAAAAATATGTTCGCAAACTTCGCAAAGACAAAAATCCCCACATGGAATGGGACGGCAACATATCAGTGCCCGAGTGCTGCAGCCAGCCTTCGAAACAATAGTACATAAGCCCGTAGTTTGTAAAAGTTTACTGCTTAAAAAAACCGACCAACCGGGGTTGGCTTATGTCAGATTGGACAGGACCGGTTGACTGGTAAAAATTTCTCCGTGAATAAATAATTCTGGCGACTGTACTGATAACATACAACAGGAGAGCCCTCTTCTTCCTCCCAGCGGGGTCCCGAAAACGAGGAAAACCCTCTTATACCGTGTTCCGTAAAGGAAGTTTGGATGAGGATACTGACAACTTGCATAGAGAAATTGATATTTATTTATTTGTTAAAAATCGAACTATTAATTATTATTAAATCAATGAGTTGCTTCTATATTTAAAATCTAGTCCTGGTTCAAAAATGCAAAATTATTTGGAACTATGCATTTTCAAACCGTACAGCCATACTATGTAGATACCTACTAGGCTGAAGAAGTCTACCACAGAGATGGTCGAAGTATTGAGAAATAATTAATTATTGTCATCAACTATAGGAAATACCGCCCGGATCGTATAAACAATATTGACGCCGGCCGTGAAAGACTTACAAAAATCATCATTACGGTAAGTTTTATAGTAGCTCAGAACCGCCAAAATTTTGAAAAAATATCTGTTACCTACCAACATTTACTGGAGCTTTGGAAAAATGACGTTTCAAGACCGGAAAAAATGGGAACCTCCGAACATTTTTCATTTTAGTTTTTACGCGAACTTTTTGATCCCTCTTTGTATAATATGTACATGGTGCTGCATTTGAACCTAGTATCATAAGAGCGTTGGTACTCGTTTTGAAGTAATATAAGCGGCATTACTTCACCTATGATAGTGGGCAATTCGGATCATAATAAAAGCCCGCTGTACATCGTTACTTCAGCTGTTGTTGTGGTATGTCTAAGTTTGGGCGTTTTTGACTGGCTAGAAACAACATAGGTACTGTTATCAAAGTAAGTTTCATGTAAGACGGGACAGTTTGGTTTGTTTGTGTTATTTCTTTGTTTTAGCATTCATTTTTATAAAAAAGATTGATGACAAGGGATACAGTAAACTCTTTGGTTTAGAATTGGCGTAGATATGCGGAGTGGTGTTAACAGCTTAAACCTAAGCGTATGGTGACAGGAAATTAAGTCTCCGAAACTCCCAAGCATGAGAATTCTCGACATGTTTAACATGTCGATAACCCCATGTATACAACAAGTAGATATTTAATAATAATTAATGAGCTATAGAGAGAAAAGTTGGAAATTATTTAAAGACTGCGACTGCTGTAATGTATTTGGCGCCAGGATATGAACATATCCATTTTTGTTAACGTCTCATCTTTTTTGCCTATTGGCTTTGTTGGCCCACAACGTTCTAATTATGTCTAGATTCTTGTGACCATTTCTCAGGACTAGATCTTAACGAACATGTAACAACTAATAAGTCTAGCAATTCATTACTGATGTTCGATTTTAAAATGGAACAATCAGTTTATTGCGTTAAACCTCAGGTAAAAATCGGATACGCTTAATCGTTGAATACGTTTCCAGCACATTCGTGTTTTTGAGTACCTACCGCAGCAAGTAGCAGGTAGTAGTAGCAAGCGATAAGTTCGGCTTGCAAGTAGGCGAAGCACAATATTCAGGAGAGTGTATCATAATATTGTTCTAGGCGAGTATTAAACAAGTATTAAACACTAAATTATAATCACAACATCGAGCTGTTTACAATAAGACATGCCGGGGGTATCTAATGTGTGTGTGTGTAGTGTGGGTGCGATGTAGACCATTCCAACTTAACAGCAGAAGCCTGGTACAAGGGGGTACTAATATTTGTACTAAAAACCAACCCGTTATTATTATTATCGCGGTGGTGTCTGTGCGATAATAGAACAATAATAATAATCATAACATGAAATATTAATAATTATTATTTTAATTGTTCCTCATAAGTGTGAATGCCAAAGGTAACTTTAGTATTTAGTTAAGGGGTTATATTTTCTTCTTCTTCAACAGCCCGTTTCACCCCTAAGTTTAAACGAAGGCAGTTGGATTGTCAATAGATGTGGCTTAGTACAATACTGTCCAGCCGATCGAGTTGATATGGTTTTAATTTAACATAGGAAGTTGTCAAGCTGGAGTATTGCACAAAAGTATTTTAAGTTAGATACTACGAGAAGGGAGATATATATTTTTGTTGCCCATCACGCCGTGTCCCGTAAGGGGTAGGCAGAGAGAACGGCCATCCACTATTTTCCATCCAAGGCACACCATTTCTCATACAACCTCTTCAATTTCTCGTACTTCTAACCTGGTCTTCCTTGATGACGAAGTCGATGTGTTCGATCCACGTCATTCTCGGACGGCCACGCTTTCTTACACCTTTCCTTTCAGCCTTGTTTCTTTGTCATTCTGTTTACACCCATTCTTTCCACATTCCCAAACCATCTCAACTTATTAACTTTCATCTTTGTCACAACAGTAACTTCCATACCACATTCCTTCCTAATATTCTCATCCCACAGAGTTTTTCCACATATTCTTCGTAGATCTCTCATCTCTACTGCATTTATACTACATACAAATATATGAAATAAATAAATAACTCGTCAATATAGCCGGCGGAACTGAAAAATCATTATTAATTATTGAAGTCTACCAGTCAACCAGTCTCGTCCAATCTGAGGTAAAATTCCAACCTCAAGTAGAAATTTAAAATCAATAAAATGTGAAAATCAATTGAAAAAATCTGACTCGACAGAGAATTGGACCAAATCGCTGATCCGGCTATCAGCGGATTCCTCCCTTTAAGAATCTAATATTTCAAAAAAGTTTTTATTGCACAAATAATCTGGGTAAACACCAAATAAATATTCTTTGAAATCTTTCACATTAAGCAAAGATGGCCGTACCGGGGATTGAAGTCAACAAAAACATCTGAACAAAAGTCGGCGATTGAAACGCAAGGCTACCATCCACTTAAGCACATAGATATTTTTTTTTTTTTTTTTTTTTTTTTTTTTTTTATAAAAATGAATCTGTGCTCACTCGAAGTGAACACAAATACACTTTTGACATCTTTCACAGTAAGCAAATGCTTGTGTCGTGAAAGCGGAAAATGGTCGACACGGCCGGGATTCGAACCCACGACCTCCGCACGAAACAGTGCGAAAGCCGGCGTCGTAACCGCTGGTCTATCAACCACCTCACATAAATTATCATACACATAAATTAAATTTCAACACAATCTTTTACAAAAAAAATAAAAAACATTATACACGACGTCGCATTTTGTTTTTAAAATATCGAGTAGAATGGCGAAAAAAAAACACAACAACAAAAAAGTACCGATTCGTCCATTAGTATTATTAAACATTTCATTTATATGACTGAAAACAGAATAATGTGATATTTTGATGATGCTAATATACTAATATATTATTGTATGTGATGATGCTAATATACTAATATATTGTATGTGATGATACTAATACGTATGTGTGATTACTACACCTCCCCTTCCAAGCGCGTATAGGGTGAAATATATTCGACTAATCATAATATTAATAATAATTACGATTATTATTTTGAAAACAACGAAACATTTTACCGAATTTGATTCGAAATTCAAATAAATCAAATTAAGAAACTAGTATGATACCGAAAACATCTTTTATGTATAATTTTATAAAAGATTTAGGGATGATTATAATATACTCTTCGATAAACGTTTCATCGATATTTTTTTTAAAAGGAATTCGATGAATATTTTTCGCATCGCACATTAGATAAAACATATTAAATACTTTTATCAATAACCATATTATTTATATTTTCGTGGTATTTGAGAACATCGATGTTGTCTGACCAGGTCAGTTTTTTTGGCACCTGTGCCTGCGAAACTAGTCAGGATATTCAATAATTTCTGGAATAAAAAAAAAATCTCATTTAAAGAGCTTTAGTTAAATAATTCCACCATGAAACACGTTCAAATCGTTCATTTAAAAAACATGAAACTTTTTGCGCAATTAAGGACAGGACTTTTGTCCAATAAAAACGCTTGTCAGTAAAATGTCAATGATGGGTGTGTGATAAACGAATGTGATTCTGCAAAAAAAGATCCAAATTCGTATACTTTTTTGTCATTATATTCAGAAATAGAGTGTAGTCAATTAATAAACGCGATAAATCTGCCCAATCGATCATTTTTAATTAGGTATCTACCATTCATTTGTTTTTAAGGGTAATATCAACCGTCAGATATTCGCTATTTAATACAATAAAGTAGGTATACGTTTAAGTTTGTATAAAGATTTGGATCTTAATACAAACTTGGATTGGATAAGATGGCTTAGATCGAAAATTTATAAATAAACAAATTCGATGATTTCGAGTTCATCGAAAGCATATTTCCAACCCTTATATTATGATATCGAATCGCGAAATGAAAATACACCCAGATACGTACATACGATAAATTTAACTTTACGTTTTCAACATATTATGAAATTTTCGTAGTATTTTTACTCTCGTAATGACATTATGTATAATAATTTTGTCTACAACACACTCAAAGTCATTATCTAAATGGATAAACTGAAATTAATATTCTAACAAACACGGCTATTATGTATATTAAAATAATACCTACCTACAGCGTATGTATGTGTGTGTGTGTTTACAAAATCGCAACCCTATATTATTATGATTCTATCTTTTACATATGCATGTTTGTGTACCTCGGGTCTAGAAAAATTCATCGCGAACATTTGACAGTTTACAATATATATAGATTGATGAATTTTAATCGCGATGAATTGTACTGACGATGAATTGTTCTAGATGAATTTACCGGCTACCGTGTACCTCTATATAAAATATTTTCACATATCTACATGCATATTCAAAATAGAAAAATTATGCGTGAAAATGCTACTGACTTTTAAATTATTAAGGTTTTTCCTAACTATGACATGAAGAAGTTAGTAGGGTGACACCAAAGGCATGCATACTAAAGAAGAAAAAAGGGATACTACTAGAAATAGTGAGTCTTATTGTTACTGAGAACATTGTCTAGAGGTGCAAGACCAACAAAGAAAAAAAAATGAACTCCCACAGCTAGCAGCAAAAAAAAACCAAACGAAAGATCCGCAGCTAGAAGAAAGATGGAGCAAGTTGTCTCATGAAATCTATCTTCAATTATATAGTCATATCCTGGCGCTAAAAATACATGACAGCAGTCGCAGTCTTTAAATTTGGTTGCTCTCAATTTCCAACTTTTATCTCTATATTTCATTATTAAATATCTACTTGTTGTATACATGAGATTTTTCGACATGTTGAACATGTCGAGAATTCTCATGATTAGGAGTTTCGGAGACTTAAACATCACCACCTAATGGCGAACGTTGTAAACTTAAAGTGATCACACAAAGCCAGCCTTCGAAATAACAGTAGAAGACGGTCGTAAGCCCGTAGTGGTTTGTTCCATTTAAAAATCGAACATCGGTAATGCATTGTTAGAGTCATTAGTTGTTAGATATTCTTTATATAAAGATAATCAAAACCATCATCAGCCTTTACTATTCCAGTAGGTATTGATAATTTGAAATAGGCGTCCCTTCTCGACTTTCACGATTCTCTGTCTCTTGCTATTCATTGATTGCCAGCTTCTCTCTTTTTATTTACGGCAGACCACCTCAGCTGTGACCTACCTGAGTTTTTTGTCCATCTATCATCTGTTGTTCTCACTATATGACCGGCCCAGTTCCATTTCTCTATAAAGCATTATTTTCCCTTTCTGTCTTTCAGAGTAATCTTTAGCTACCTCAATATGTTCGTACAAGACATTATTTATTCTCTGTCGTCGAGGAGGATTTTCAAACAATTTAGGGTATTTAAAATTACTTAATACTCTTTTCTTTGCAATGTTTATCATCAAAACGACCTGTTATCAAATCAACAAATGAACATCGAGTTTGATTCGCAAATTAAATGATCCGGCTCGACGGACCAAAACTGTGAGCGTCCTTTGCCCTTGCCATTAGGTAACCTACACAAGTAAAAAAGGCAAAGTAAAGTAAATTGTACGAAACAAATTTTCTACTAAGAAGATGAATTATTACCAAGTAACACAAATAGATAAAAGATAATAAAAAATATGTTGGATGTCATATTATAATATAAATAAATATACATATATGACGTATACGCACAATCTCGTAACAATTTATTATATGAACAAATATATTATAAACGTACGTTTATTTTTATACCCAGGAGCTTTTATTTTGTATGAAAACATATAAGATTTTATATTGTGTTGAATAGGTATATTAAGCGAATGTAATTTTCATGGCGCCATATTAGGGCCGACCAACTCCCGTGTACCTTGACAGAGTGTGAAAGTATAACACTAATAACATTACACTGGTATTCCATATTTATACACACACACATTTAATATTATACCATTTTTTTCAGCACGTTTAAAAAATTACGAAAATGTATTTTTTTGTTTTGTTTCGCTTCAACACAAATGTGTAAATGTTAATTGTTTCTTTGAATATAGCAGAAAAGGTAAATTAAAATGAGAATATTAAATTTAATAATATTATAAACCTATATAAGTTTATAACATTTTTTTTCCTTTTTGTCTGTTTGAACGTATAAAATCAGTAAATTACTTGTGTATGCTCAAAATAGTAGGGGAGACCAGCCTAAGTTGGCGAAGTGCCTAAGATGACGAATGCTGTTTTTTTCTGTGAAATGTATGAGTGAGAACACACTATACGATGAAAAGAATCAAGAATAGTATACTGACTACGGATCAAATCAGCCTGTCTCGTGTCGGCAAAGTGTTTGCACGTGAACTGCGGTTTGCTGTTTTTTGTGTCCTTGATGTAAAAAAACAGTGTTTCAAAACACTGTTTTAAAGAATATCCGTATAATTAAGATAAAAACTGATTACATATTTGATATAAAGGTGTATTTTACTATATCATGTAAATAAATTTAAATCAATTATATTATATTTATGAATTATATTTGTATCTCTTTTTAAAATATCACTCACGGGAAAGATGACGCGGGTAAGTTGACGAATTCGTCAACTTACCCTACATAATGCAAATTATATTTTTGGTTGTCATCTTTTATTGTGAACTTTTTTATTGTTAAGGTTGATCAATATACATGTTGTAATTGCTCATTAACAGTCATGGAAAACGTTGTAATTCGATGTCCACTATGTATGGAGGTTTATGAAGAACCTCCAGCTGAAGATTAGTTACAGTGCAAGATTTGCAAATCCTGGTGGCACGAAAAGTACAGTAACTACGAAGGAGAAGGGGAATTTAAGTGTGATTCATGTGAATAAACGTTAAATTTTTATTTTTAAGTTGGTTTTTCATTTTATTGTGTTAATTTCTATTTTATTTTTTTCTTTATTTCATGTTGATTTTTTTAAATGATTTAGGTACATATGTTTGATATTAAGTATCAATTCGTTTTTAAATACAATAAAAATGTTTTATTCCTTTATCTTTTTAATTTAATCTAGAGTTGTAAGACAGAACCCATACTATGATGCAATTCGTCAACTTTCCCTATGCATATAGTCATCTTACCCGGCATACGGGTAAGATGACGAATTTGAGGATGTTTTCTAAGTACAATTTTTCTATAAATCCTTATGTTTTAGTAAAAATTAATGCTTGTATTATTGTAGGCAAATGTATTATCTATAATATAGCAAAATATTTTATTTAAATAAATATTCCATTAAAGGTGATATCTTACAAATCCCTTAACATCGCCAACTTAGGCTGGTCTCCCCTACCTAAACAGTACCGTACTAGCCCGAATATAACGCAACCCCGAATTTAACGCGACTCCGATATTATCATAAAGATGTAAAACAAAATATTTATAAAGAATTCAATAAAATTAATGTAAAATTCAATCAAATAATTCTTAATTTTATACCAAATTATAAGTAAAAACACATCCAAACGCACTCTTAGACGCAATAAACGCCGAAACATGCGTAAGTACTTCACCGTGCTACGGTATCAAATTGTGCAAAACCCCGAGTTTAACGGGAATCGATTTTTAAGGGGGTAACAAATTGTCGAAAAATGTCGGGTATTTACGTGATGTTTCTACGAAAGCGTGCAAGATACACAGGAAACGTGATAATTACACAATTAAAGTCTCCTAAATAGGTACCATCCCTGAGGGACGACCGAGGGGACAGATTCTTCTAAATGACCGCTCGAAGAGTTCGCACGGAACGTATACGGAGCTAAAAGTGTTGTTTTCCGGAAAAGTAACACGAAAATACTGCAACGAATAAGGAGGAATGGAGAAGAAGATGGTAAAAAATCGTGGAAATAGTTATTTTGGTTTGACTCTATTTTTAATATCCAACTAATTGCAAAAAGAGCATTACTTATTTTTTTTTTGTAAAGTTAAGCCTATTTAACCGTTCCATTTAGAATTGAGTTATACACGTATTCAAGTTATGGAATCATTATGTCTTTTGTATCGACATTTAAAAGTAGACCTAAAACCATCTATTAATAGAGCTTTTATCGCGTTGTATTTATAACGTTAAAAAATACATTAACTTTGACAAATTACGTTTTTGATACACTCGGCATCAAATATAGATATCGATTATTCTAGAAAATATGGGGGTAAAATTTGACTGAATGACCTATCAGGTAGAATAATTATTCTTAGATGTAAACACGTTCAAATAGAGATCTATAATTTGTATTCGATGCTTTGGAAAATGATAAAATGTTAATAAACGTTCAAAACCAAAGATATTATTATCTTATCTATACATATATTTAGGTTATAAACATTGCGCAAGATCGAGCGCAGTGGAGAGCTCTTGTTGCCTCCCTATGCCCCTAAGTGGGGCGTAAAGGGATTTGATTTGGATACATATATTAATACGTGAAGGAAAAACTTTGTGACTATTTTTACGAAAATTGCGCGGACGGAGGAGGATGAAAAGTCGCACACTTACAGTTTATATAGGAAATGAGTGGCGAATGCTACTATTTTTTTTAATTATGCATAATAATACATTAAATGAATAAAAATAACATAACAAACATACTTTAATGTTATGTATTTGATAGTCACACACACTTCGATGTATTTCATTTTTTTTTATTTTTCTGCAATTTCACTCACAATTGAGGGATTTTTAATTAATTTTAATTTTTTATTATAAAAAAAAAATGAATCAGTGCTCACTCGAAGTGAACACAAAAGTGAACACTTTTGACATCTTTCACACTAACCAAAGGGTTATGAAAGCGGAAATGGTCGGCACGGCCGGGATTCGAACCTACGACCGTGGGCATGAAAGCCGGCTATTGATACCACTGGACTACCAACCAATTATTTATTTATTTATTTGACATTGACACAGACGCAAACATTCTTTTGTTTTTCTATGGTTTAATTGATAATAGATTAATATTGTTTGCCTTTAATAATAATAGAAAACACTTTGAAAATCATTTCAAATTTGACGTATCTATATGTCATTGTTTTTGAAAGAAAATTTTGAAATAGCGCTCGCCCAGTCTTAGACAATGGACCCTTAATAATCTTCAAACTTATACCACTAGTTTTTCTTAATAGATCTAAGCGACGGTATATTTGTTTAAGTTTTACAACGCAGTATTCCAAGAAGCGTCCACGGTCCATCGAAGCAGAGATGAGGGATTTAGACATGGTGTGGGAGGAGGTCATATAAACATTGCGCAAAATAGAGAGAGGTCTTGTTGCCTCTCTATGCTCCTAAGTGGGTTTGAAGGGAGAATAAATAAATAGCCTACAAAAAGCATAACAGGTTTCTAACAAGGCTGTACCAGCCTAGTGGTTAGCGTTTCGACATGGCGTAGATATAGGTTTGAATCCCACCGATGGCATCAAAATAAATATATTTTTTTCCAAAAAAAGTTCAAATGTCGATCATAAACCGACTTCAGATCCGAGGTTCCGGGTTCGATTCCCGGTCGGGTCAGAGTTTTTCTAAGTTTTTTTTTCACTTGAAATTTCTCCGCGGGGTTGGCCTGATCTTACGCACCCTTCACTTTCATGCTTTCTACAGGTGCATCATCCACAGGTTACTTACCTACTAGTTGTTCACGCATCCTTGTTCACTGTTCGAATGACACCTTTGATTTAATTTCAGAGGTATTTGAGATTATTGTATGCTGCTAAAAGTAAAACGCTTTGAAACAACATCAAGTTCCGCCTACTATAGTTGTTATAAACTAACTATCCAAGATATTTTTCTAATAATTTCTATGGAAATAAATGAAAACTCTCCGATCTATGACTGAAAACACGCTGCGTGACCGTGTTAGAAATGTTGATATCCGTACGTAGCACGTGTAAGACGGAATACATAGTGAGGTGGGGGCGACAACGAAAGCGATACTGGAATGAACGTTTAAACAGAATGTCAGAGGACGGAATTTCACGTATCGCCCTATAAGGAAACCCTGAAGGACACAGACTACCAGGCAGACCCCTAAAGAGGTGGAGAGACATCACAGGAGGGTGCACAAACAGATCCCCTGAATCTATAGAAAGAAAAAGAAGGTAAAAATACAGTTTATTCCACTGTTGAGTTTTTAAAAACAACGTCATACATAGATGATTCTCAGCAATAATAATTAAAGTTCGAACTGTTGTTAGCAGTAGGAAAAATTTAAATTATACATTATTATTTGAAACATTAATTGTTGTTAATAAATGAACATCAAAAGAAACAATTGAATAGTCATTGTGTTGTTCGAATGAACATCTATCATCCATATTATGTTTTCTATTAATGTTACAAAATATATGGTTGTTAAAACAGGTAGGTATGTTAAAATTATGAAAATAATACGTCGTTTAGATGTGTAATTAAAAAAATTATTGATGAATAAAATATAGTATACACAAGGTGCATGGTGATGGAGTATTTAAAAAATATGTACAACAGTAAACATTCGTATTGCGTTTAATGATATCTTTTTAAATCCATAGAACGAGACATTTCTAATTACGTCATTTATCAGCTATGGTATAATTAAGTTACCTATATGTAAGTCGATTCGAATCCTGCCGAAAATCTTTCACTTTTGCGTCGTTAACTTTACTATACTTTACTGTATGTGAAAGATGTGGCACGTATTTTATTAGTCTTTTTAGAGGAAGCCAGATTCATTTCCATATTAACGAAGAACTTTAATCATAAATATGTAAAAAATAATAAATAAAAACTAGTTTCCCATACAAAATGGATCGTGTAATACTCACATTACCTCCGTGACTACCTTCCGATAAAACAAAGAATACGGGTACTGTTCATCATAATTTTTTGTCAGCCAGACTTCAAAAGATTGTTCTTTGAATAAGAGTTTGCAAAGTAATTGAGCCACTAATGATATATAAATTAAAGGTAGGTAGGTATTAATATTTTTTTTATCTTGAGAGACTAGCCATCTCTTGGATTCTTTTCTAAAGTTACACACATCTATAGAGGAATTTATTGTTTTTATTACAAACTTATGACCCGTCGAACTTAATCCCGCATCCGAATAAACAATAATCAATATATATATATATATAATGAAATAAATTATTAGCTAAATTTAATTCAGTTTTTATGTCATAAACTGTATTTAATTCATGCAATAAATCAAAATATTTTTTTTATTCTGGATTATGTCGAAATTCGACGGGTGGGTCACCTAGTTAAAAAATAAGATATATTTGAAACGGCTGAAGTAACTATATTATCACGTCGAATTTCTTTAAAATTTCAAACTTTGTAAGTGTAAAGTTTGCGTTTGAAAAATTCATCAAATAATTACGAACGTGCTTTGATAGACGAACATATTATTATTGTTGTAACAATCATTAATTACATACCCGGGTTCGAGGCAGGTACCTGCATATATTTTTAAATGCAAGCAATTATTGCATTGTAATAACATTATAAATTGTATGAGTTCTGTATTTTTTTTTAATTACTCGTCGTCATGAAATTATACCTCTTTTTGTATGGGTTGACAATATTATAATAATATGAACTCATAATACATACACACACACACACACACGAACATACTGTCTTATAACTGACGATTACACTTGAATGGAGTCGTAATAATAATATATCGAATTTTATAGTATACTAGCTTTAACGACAGACGTCCTGTGTTCCTAACTATGAATATTGAATTCGAATTTGTATGGTGATGAATTAATTATCATTTGACCAATGTGATTCCGAACGATGCGTCTGTTTTAAACCATGTATATTCCATCCGCATTCTGTCAATCGCACCAATTGACCATTTCTGTCAAAATTTCAAAATTGGAATAAAAATTACAAGGTAAAAAGTACTTATAAGGTTGTCTACGTAGAGTTTTCTTTAATTTTCTAATTTTCCATGCAATTTTCTTAATTTTTTTCTTCTAAAAGGACATTCTCCTGATAAAAGCCTACACGATAAAAAGAGAATTAGCGAAATCGGTCCAGCCGTTTAGGCGTGATGCGATGACATCGGGAAATAGCTCTCCATTTTTATATATAAGAAGACTAGCTGAATAATAAAGTGTTATGTATTTATATATTATGTACAGGTAAATTTTCTGCTATCTCTCTATACACGAGCCCGGCTCTATTAGAGGGATGGTGATGGTAAAAAAAGAGATGTACCAATATCATGTTCAACTTTTAATATGATGTTTTTTGTGTAGTTTTTAATGTGTGAATTGTGTTCTTATAAGTAAATAAAAATATTATTATTATAACTATATAAGTTTGATTGCATTAAATTATGTATATTATTATCTAACACCAGTTTGAAGAGTTTTGCACGACTCTGCGAAGAAAAAAATCCAACGTTGGGTTACTATGACATAAGAAAATAATTTACCTACATAATAATTATGCAGATAAAAGAATAATTGTAATTCTAAAAAATACGTGTACCTAACAATAATAAAGCACATATAACTGCATATTATATTTGTTGTGATGGCCGCCATTGGCTTTTGTAAAAAGGAGCTTAACGAAAGTAATTCGGTTTCTGCATGTAGCATTTTTGAGGGATTCAAATTTTGTTTTTCATCAAGGCATCAATTTTTGCATCTTATCTACTCTTTACTGTACCTACATGTTTGTACAAAGACGAGGAAGACCCTTTCATATCGTGTTCCATTCCTTTGAGGGAGAGCAGAGGGTTCTGGATATGGTGTAGAAGGAGGTTATCGAAGCTGCGCGAGATCGAGCGCAGTGGAAAGCTAAATGGGGGATTAGTCATATTATTAATACAGTCGACTAAGTATACCTATAAAATTAATTTGTATAAATACAGTGACTCATATCGACTACTGCCTGATCCTATATTAATCATTTGTCACCGACCCTTCAATACAACCTGTATATTATGTTGATAATAAGGTTAGGTACTTAAGGGTGAGTATGTATAATTAAACAGTTAAAAAAAAACCAGATCGATATGTCACGTTTTTATTCGATTCATCGAATTAAAATCATCGACTGAATTATTAATTATCGATCCCCGGCCTAATATTGACATTGTACCGTCCTAGATAACATTGCCTTAATTTGAAATGGATCTAACTAACAATTTTACATTGATGAGTTTTTGGTGTGAAATTCCACTAGATGACGCAAGAAACATTTCACATCAGAAACTCATCATTGATAAAAAAATATAGGTAGTTCTACGATTGTTTTGATATTAATTTTTCCAAATGTATGTTTTTTTTATTAAATGAATAAATTGATTTTACTATTTCATATGGATGAGAGAGGCTCAGGACAGGAATGATTGGAAGGAGAGGGGGAGGCTTATGTTCAGCAATGGACGGAGACAGGCTGACGAAGAAGAAGAAGACTATTTTTTTTGGGCTAAACGGTACACCCACAAACAGCCCCCTTTTATAATTATATTTTTATAATTAGTTTGTACATTTTATTTCAGATCGTTTTGTTTACTGTGGAATCCAAACTACGCCGAATGACACTAAATATAAAGTTTATAATGTCTCTTTCACGAATTCATTATTTCACAGGCAGTGAAAGAGATAAACATAGAACGCATTGTACTTCTTGTCTCAAAGAATACTGCGGTTTTAGTGTTACGGTCATTTTTATTTTCTATCTAGGAAGACAAAGGATTACACTTTGTGTTTTCGAGTTCAACTGCTTCAATTTTTTTTTCTTTTCTTCTTATTCTTATTATTTTCTCAATCATACGATCCGATGTTCGGAGAAAAAGTCAGAGTTTTGAATAAAAATCACTCAGAACATAATTATTTGATCTAATTTTTATTTTTTGTATATTCTGGCACATAATCGATTGTGGTATCGCATACGCCATAATTACCCCCTCCCCCCCATTCCGGACTAAACAATGTATTTTTAGGCATGGTCGGAAAAATTCAAACGGATGAAAACCCTATCTAGAGGTTACTCTTTTTACTACCTTGTATGTTGGGGTCATCTCCGATGCTATTGCACAATTTTAGCTTTTCATTTGATAAAGATGACTAAAGTGTTTTTGTCTTCACTTACCGAAAATTCAAAAATTTCATGACGTCGATATTTATGATATGTTGATAGTGGAGTTCACATACCTGAAACAAGAAAGCAAAACACAATATTAGTAAAAAAAATAATCATAAAAATATACAAACATGGATTATTAATGGTTAGTAACCATTACCACCACTGGTGACCTCGGGGCTGAGCTCCCGATACGTATCGGTATGGCAAGTGGCGCCTTTAACAACATGACCAAGATTTGGAAAGCGTCGGCGTTTAGTGTCGAGACGAAATGTAAACTGTTTGATGCGTGTGTGTTGCCCATTCTCTTGTATGGGTGTGAGTCCTGACACCTGACCAAGGCCCAGGCACAAAAAGTCTCAGCCTTTGAGATGAAGTGCCTAAGGAGAATTCTGGGCGTAAAATGGTACCACCGCATCACGAACGACGCTATACGCCGGCGCACCCAGCGTGAGCCCATCACCTCCACCATTGTGGGGAGGAGATGGACTTGGCTGGGACATGTGTTAAAGGATGCCGAATGACAGTTGGCCGAGGAGAGCGCTGTTCTTCCTCCCATCAGGGTCCCGAAGACGAGGAAGACCCTCTCACACTGTGTTCCGCTCCTTCGAAGCAGAGCTGAGGGACATGGACATGGTGTGGGAGGAGGTCATAAACAAGATCGAGCGCAATGGAGAGCTCTTGTTGCCTCCCTATGCCCCTGAATGGGGAGCAAAATGGAGAATTGATTGATTGATTGATTGAATAGGGTTAGTCATGAAATTTCAAAAAAAGCTGACTAAGCTAGGACAGTGGCCTACTTGCTACACAAGAAAGCAAAACATTTTTTTTTCAACCACGAGAGCTTCACTTTTCGAGTCCGGACTTCAGACTTTGCCACTCAGGTATGCTACCTGTATAAACTCAATATAAAGACAAATACGTTACAACTAATGACTCTAAAAATTCATTACGGATGTTCGATTTTTAAATGGAACAAACCACTACGGCCATACGACCGTCTTCTACTGTTATTTCGAAGGCTGGCTTAATAGGATCACTTTACGTTAACAACGTTCGCCATTAGGTGGTAATGTTTGAGTCTCCGAAACTCCTAATCATGAGGATTCTCGTCATGGTCAACATGTCGAAAAATCTCATGTATAGGTATAACATGTAGGTATATATTTAATAATTAATGAGATATTGAGAAAAAAGTTGGAAATTATTGAGAACAAGAGAGCAACCAAATTTAAAGACTGCGACTGCTGTCATGTATTTGGTGTCAGGATATGACTATATCCATTTTTGTTAATGTCTCATCTTTTGTTAATGTCTCATCAATATTAAGAGCCTGGGATGATCATTCGAATGCCAATAAAAAGCCGAGAACAAGATATAAGTTAGCATAAACCCAAGTAGCATACTTAATATACCTACTAGACTAGAAAAGGTTATCAAGAGCTTTTTTAGCTTTCTTTAATCTATCGACAACCTTCCTAGAATCTTTTAGCTGCAAGTGACTGACTAAAGGTATAAAGACTTATCAGTGCTTTATATTGTTCTAGATAGAGAATCGTACAGGTTGTGTGTGATGTGATGATCTTCCTTGTTTAAATAATATAAACATGTTTACCTATATTTTTCCATTCTTTTGCTTTTATTTTTAAACATCATCAGCATATGAGATCGGTTATACTGATAGGTATATACTAAAATACTAATGGAAAAAGCACACTAGGTTACAAAAGGTTGTCAGAAACTCATGTAGTCTTCAATGACCTACAACTTTCCTGAAACCTTTTGAATAGGGCACACAAAATTAGTTCACACATTAGACTAGAAAAGGTTATCAGGAGTTCCTGTAGCCTATATCATAACCTTTCTAGAACCTATTGCGCTAATTGGGAATAAAATAAAAATGCAAGTGTTAAGTTAATTTGTATTATATAAAAAAAACAGTTATGAGGCAGGAATGGGGAAGATTATTATTCGTATTGTTTATCGATAGATCATAGATAGCAATCAAGTATATTGTGGTTCTAACACAGCGAAGGTAAATAGTGGAATGTGGAATAAATGTTGGAATAACACGCCAATGCTTCCACGGAGAGACCGTACAAAATAATAATAATAATAAAAATATATAGCACTAAAATATACACTTTTAATTATATAAGATCGCTATCTGAAGCTCTTATCGCCCGCGCTACTAAACGTAGCACATCTTTACAATGTTTGATAGTGTATGTCCCTTCAGGGGTCGCTAATAATAAGTTAGATCGCATTATTTTATATATATATATATATATATATATATATACTAGCTTTCCCGACAGACGTTGTTCTGTTGTCCTAATAAGAGGCGGCCCGTTCATATTATGTGCATAATGTACCTACACTGCACCCCAAAAACAAAAATATAATTAATTCAATTGAGTTAAACTAATAAAATAATAACATTAAAATATTTTAAATATCCATATTTCATTCGTATTCAAAGCTCAGGCGGGAACAAAGCGAGATATATGCCCGCGCGCAGACATTCTACCTCGCCTATGATGTACCGATGGTGCGTGTGCACATTTTGAAAGTGCCATAAAAATTAACACTGTTAACACAGTAAGCAAGTAAGTAATTGAAAAAATAGCATTATAGTTTTGAAAAGGTTGGCAAGGGCTCATTAAGACTTTTAAGCCTAATAACAACTTTCATGAACCATTTCTAATGTATGAGTGTGGATACTGTGCATATTTACAGCAGCAGATGGACAGTTATAGATTAATTTTTTTGGATTCTTCTTGAAAACGAAAATAAACTACATATTTAAAATGTTAGAAAAACATTATAATTAAAATTTCGAAAACCAGATTATGAGTCATGCTGTAAATAATAACGAAAGTATAATGGAATTAAAAAAATAGATTAAAAAATGTAAAAAAGGTTGTGTATACCTGACTACAGTAAAACACATAATTACATGACTCAAAGTGTAGCATACACCCAGGTACGAAACAATACATCCTTGAGTATATTTATTTTAAGTATTTATTTGTATATTGAGTTCAAACAGTATAAAATATGCAAGAGGCTATTTTTATATAAATGCGCCATAAAATGTTACACCCTCACTTCTTGTATTTTGCTTCTGATGAATTACAGTCAGTAAGTAAACTTATGTGTTTTTATATTACCTATGTTATTCTACTTGAAATAACGAAAACTCTTTCGCCCTATTAGATATTTCGCTCGATAGAGATGAGACATTAACAAAAGTGGATATATTCATATCCTGGCGTCAAATACATGACAGCTGCCGCAGTATTTGAATTTGGTTGCTCTCTTGTTCTCAATAATTTCCAACTTTTACCTCTATATTTCATTAATTATTATTAAATATCTACTTGTTGTATGCATGAGATTTTTCGACATGTTGACCATGTCGAGAATTCTCATGATAAGGAGTTTCGAAGACTTAAACATTACCACCTAATGGCGAACGTTGTTAACGTAAAGTGATCACTCTAAGCCAGCCTTCGAAATAACAGTAGAAGACGGTCGTAAGCCCGTTAGCGGATTGTTCCATTTAAAAATTGAACATCAGTGATGAATTGTTACAGTCTTAGTTGTTACATATTCGAAAACTCTTTCAATAAGAACTTATGAATAAAAATAAGGTACATAGTAGATCGAAAAATAATCAATTCTTTTCTTTCCAATATAATTCCAACCATGCCAAATCCAAATTCCCTTAAGACCCCACTTAGGGGCATAGGGAGGCAACAAGAGCTCTCCTTTGCGCTCGATCTTGCGCAACGTTAATGACCTCCTCCCACACCATGTCCAGATTCCTCAGCTCTGCTTCGAAGGAGCGGAACACAGTATGAGAGGGTCTTCCTCGTCCCCGGGACCCTGATGGGAGGAAGAACAGCGCTCTCCTCGGCCAACTGTCATTCGGCATCCTTAACACATATCCCAGCCAAGTCCATCTCCTCCACTTAATAGTAGAGGTGATGGGCTCACGCTGGGTGCGCCGGCGTATAGCGTCGTTTGTGATGCGGTGGTACCATCTTATACCCAAAATTCTCCTGAGGCACTTCGTTTCGAATGCAGATGGCAGAATGGACAACACACACGCATCAAACAGTTTACATTTCGTCTCGACACTAAACGCCGACCCCTTCCATATCTTGGTCATGTTGTTGAAGGCGCCACTTGCCATACCGATACATATCGGGAGCTCAGTCCTGAGGTCACCAGTGGTGGTATAGTTGCTCCCAGGTACTTAAATTATCCACCCGGGAGACCTGGTGACCCTCGATGATTATCGGTAGCTGTTTATCGGGGCAGGCATTACTCGCCATGAGCTCCGTCTTACTGGCATTGACTCGAAGGCCGAGGCGTGCTGTTTCGTCGCAGAGTCTTGAAACACTGCGCTGTAATTCCTCCACTGTCGTACTGAACAACGCTAGGTTATCCGCGTACTCCAGATCGCACAGTTCGCCCATCTTTCTGTGTTATCGGTATACCTCTTGCTCCTTGCATGGACTTTCTCAACAGGAAGTCCATGACTATTATGAATATAAAAGGAGCTAGTACGCAGCCCTGTCTGACTCCCGTGGTGATCCTAAAAGCTTCAGTAGGACCACCTGGCGTTTTGACGCTACACTCGGAGTCTTCATACAGGGACTGCACCATTTTAACTATTTTCGGAGGTATACCATACAGAGCAAGTATTTTCCATATTGTACCAACCATGATTGATATCCAACCATGCATCTGTTTTAAATGATGTTTACAGAGCACATTCTGACAATCCAAACAACTATAACAAAACTGACAGATGTCAAACGGCATCTGTCAGTTTTGCTATACATAGTTGGTGTTAAATTACATAAAAATTTAAAAGTTAATACTATCAAAAGAACTTTGTAGGTTACCTACGTTAGGTTTCCTTAAAATGTTTCTAATATTCCGCCCAACATTCTTAGTTGTTCTGACATTAAAACCATCTTCTAACAAAAGCAAACACGACAAAAAAATAGCGATATTGTAAAAAAAAACTAAATTTTATGTACCTACTTCTCGAGATATAAATCACTAGGTATATAAGTACATACTTAATAAATATTTTTCAAAAATATAAATGCTTACTTCAATTGTACGATTTATATAGAAACATCAGGTCATACCAACGTTGAAAATACCTTATTACTATTGGACTAAATGGAGATATTAGGTATTAAGTATATCATTAATTGTTAACTTTAAATGTTAATGTGTATTTGGTGCATAATGCACTCGGCGATCGTCAACAGGGCCAGATTGTCATCCAAAATTTAATTAAATTTATAATAATTCTATGAACATGTACCTACGTATATAACTTTAGCAAAGCTATTCAGAAAATTACTGGCTGTACCCGTATTCTAAGTTTTATCGGAAGGTATAATACCACGGAAGTAAAGCGAGTAACACGATACATTTTGTATGAAAAACGTCATGTTTGTATCTACCTACCTAGAGTTCTTGTCTGTGCAAACATGGTGCGAATTTATTTAAAAAAAAAACTATAAATTCACTTTGGGTAAGAACACGTAGAAAGCCGATTCCAACCGCGCCGACCGACGCAAAGAATGTTACTATGCATTTGAATGGGGATACTCACAGAAAAACCAGGAACCCGCTTTCCGGCATCCCCATTTAAATGCATTGAAACCATAGAAAAAATCTTTGAGCCGGCCGGCGCGGGTCGTAATCGGCTTTCTACGTGTTCTTACACTTTTACCGGGGCGCTAGTGTTATGTATATATTTTGCTTTCTTATAATATTCTCTCGTTGCCAGGGTTGAAATAGACATATGTTTGTGTGTGTGCTTATTTTCAAACAACAGAACTACGAGTAGCACTCTCTCTACATAGTGTATGTGTGGCCCGTTGGGTAGGCGGTCCAACATTCAATATAGGTATCAGCCATTCAATATAATTCTAGGTACTATTTTTTGACATTGAGTTCAGTAGTGAGTTTTTTTAGTTCGGTCAGTGTAAACATAGACTTAAAGTGAAAAAAAAAACAGCAAGTATGCACAAAATCAATTTAATTTTAAACACCTTTTCATAGCATTGACTTTCGCAATCTTATGAATATCAAAATCGTATTCTTGACGATAGAATCCATCTCTGAGTTTTGTGCTCGCGTCCCATTATAAGTCAGTAGAGTATCGCTTTTTCAACCCAGTACCTTTCTATACAACAATAATTACCGGAGTAGGTTTAAAACTAATGAGAGACGGCAATGAAGCAAACAAGGCGGTAATTAAAACTATGAGGGGCCGCCATTAAAGATAGATGCACAACATTAATTTAATTATTATTAAATAAAATAATAATATGTCTGTCAAATATTAAATACAGATTTAAAAATTATTTTTTAATTCTATATTCAAAACACGCAAATGTACGAAGTAAACTAATAAAAAATTAATTCGCGCGTTGAAAATGTCATAACGATAAGCGTTTTGAACACTATCGACATCTAGCGATATTTCGTTAAAGTAAGTAACAATAACGCGTTTTGAACAATTCTTTTAAGATAAGTACTTCCTTAGGTTTACTATAGTATTCGAAATCATTTGCTTTTTTACTGTTACCAAAGCGGTTTATTTTAAATCCCTTAATTAAATGGTACCTACGCTTCCGTATTCAGAACGTGGCAAGGATGATTTTTCTTTTATTCAGGTCGTGATCTTATAGAAGTTGATGCACAATGCAATCCTGATTCCATCCACGATGTATGGTAGTGAAACTTGGACATGGACGAAAAATCTGGAAGTTGGAATAAATGCTGTGGAAATGTGATCACTGCGTAGGATATGCGGAAAGCGACTGATTGATAAGGTGAGGAATGATAATATTAGAAAGGAATGTGGAGTGGATGTTAGCGTAGTGACTAGAATGAATTAAGGTGGTTTGGGCATGTAGAGAGAATGACTAAAAGGATATACAAATCTGAAAGAATGGGTGCACGCAGACGAGGCCGACCTCGAATGACACGGTCCGACCATATCGGTGCCGTCTTAGAAGAGGGCCAAGTCAGGAGCAAAAGGAATAGAAGAGCATGTATGCGGAATGTATGCGTTTGGAGGAAGCGAAAGAGGTTTGTTTGGATAGCAAAGATTGGAAGTCCGTACTCTATGCCTAGCCCCTTCGGGAGACGGCGTGATGGGTAAAAAGAAAAAAATTCTTGTAGAAGAAGTGAAGTTTGGTTGTCTAAAAAAAAACATAATTAGTTGGCAAAAAATGAAGTGGTTGGTAGCCTAGAGTTTTCGTCGCCGACTTCCTATCTGACTCGTACTGGATGTCGTGGATTCGATCCCAAGGGCCGACCATCTTCCTTACTCACGACACAAGCATATAATTTGCTGTAAAAGTGTCAAAGGAGTGAATTAGTTTTCACTCTGTGTTAGCACAGATACCTACATTAAAAAAAGCAAATTAAGACCTGGAGGGTAATTCACGTAAAAAATCTAGTTTAGTTTATAACAAGTCGAATATTTGAAACTTAAGGTTGTTTCGCACCAAAATACCCGTTTTTGTCATTTCTACTTAGTCCATTTTACTTATTGTATCCGCGCGTCCTTAACATAAGAAGTTTACGTCTTTTTGTAGAATTAACTTTATTTAAATAGTTTATCAAGCTTTTTGATCATTTTCTTTTTTTCTGAACGTCTCTCAAATTTTTAATCTATAGAAAAATGTAAGAAGAGACCTCGGACTGCTGGGGGTGGACGATTGGCGGAGCATGGCCTAGGACAGGGTGGCATGGAGATGTCTTCTGGAGGAGGCCAAGACCCACACAGGGTTGTAGCGCCACGGATGTATGTATGTATGTAGAAAAATGTAATGGTTAATCTTAATACTAATAATTATAATTTGCCTGATTTACCAAAACATGATGATTTTTTTGCATAATAATACCCCTTAAGAAAAGTTTAGTCGAACTAAGCTTTTTCGTGAATGCCCATGCTGTAATTCTGCTATGTATTCCTCATCAAAGTTTTTGCCAACACAGAACACTTAACAAAACAGATTAAGCCCAGTGAAAAAAAATATACCTACCTAACTTTTTTTCAAGATTTCCGGCGACTCTAAACTCTTAACTATATTTTTCATTTTCCTTGTTAAAAAATAATTATATATCTCAAACAATCAATCAATCTACCTATCTATAAAATAAAGGAAAGTCGGGTTAGTGCAAACACTTATAAACTCGAGATCGGCTGAACAGATTTTTGTGATGATTGGTTATATTAGATTCTTCACCGCTCCGGATAACAGAATAAAACTAATTAAACATCGAAAAATGGATAGTAAATAATATAAAATTAAAGTTAGTATGGAACGAATTTCGATACAACAACGCCATCTGTGGAAAATTCGATGGATTTTTTTCCAATTCGTTTACATTCAAATTGTCAATAATTGACACAAGCTGTCAGTTCTGTTGTTTGATAGTTGGTGCGATTGACAGAATGCGGATTGAAAATATACCTATGTAATTTTAAACAGATGCATCGGTCGAAATGACATTGGTTAAAAGTCTTTCTTTTCAATTAAAATATTCATAGTTAGGACCACAGGACAACGTCTCTCAGGAATGCTACTAATAAATAAATATTTTCCGTGTTCTAAGATTTCATCCAATTTCATATCGCATTAGCATTGTAGACACGTTGTTAAAAAGGTTGTTCTATCACGTACCTAGGTAAAAAAAAGTATATTATTATTACTATCATTATCTTGATATTATTTTATTAAAGTTTTTGGCTCGGGCCCAGAATCAATATAAAAAGATGTCACCTTCTAGTAAGTAAGTACTACGAGATGCTTTTCAATGGACCCGCTTTTTCACACTTGAGAAAAGGTTTTGAAAGTTGCATAGATGAGAGTCGTTCGTTCAGTATATTATCCTTGATCGAGCCTCTTGCAATCGAGGGAAGCAACTAAGATCTTAAATTTTCTTGCTTGTTCCATACAACAAACCTTAAGGTGACGGTACTGTAGGACTTCCCCTAGACAGCTCTTATATCTTTGCGAGTGCCAATACGTCACTGACGCGCTTACATAATAATTACATTATATAACAACTTCATTAACTTTGCTAACAAATTATGATAATTTTTGTGTTTTCTTTTCGAAACTTAGTTAATGAAGTATTACGTTGAGTCAATTTTTATATTTTTTTTGATAGTTACGTATAACTTCCTTTTTAACTTCGTAGACGAGAATAAGCGAAATTCCTGCCAAGTTACAACCATATAAAAACTAACTGTATTCTTTCAAATTAATTTAAGGGTCTTCTAGGAAAAAAAAAGAAAAAAACTTTCTTAATTAATCAGCATTAAAGAATTAGCGATAGGCTCGAAATTCTAAGATTTTAAGTTAAGAAAGGCAGAATTGCTTTATGGTAATCCATTTCAACAAAAATTTGATTGATTTTAAAATAAAAGTAGGTAAATTGTGGAGAAATCGTAAATAAAGTAGAAGATATCACAATTTATATGAGTTACAGATTAACCCATATCTTCCCAGACATAGAAATAGCCGTTAGATTTTCATGAAAATCATACCAGGGACTATTTACGGTCTATGTATTGATAAATAAGTGTCAAAAATTTTTTTGGATTTTTGGTTTTTTAGATATAGAACCGTTCCAATAATGGAACACTGGGAAGATACATACATGTAACATTTGGGCTTTTGTATGGGAAATCTAAAACGATATAGAGCGTAGTAAAGTACTTTATGAAGATTTTTCAAAATTTTAATCCACAATTTATAAATTATAAACCTTGTATAAAATAATAAAACAAAAAATCTTCTTCTTCTTCTTTTTTGTAGACACGGGAGTGTGTTTTTACAGGGTTATTATCTTGACTTGCGTTATTCCAGGTTTCTTACCATCGCATAACGAGTATTTTTGATCGGCGCAGCCCATTTGGAACCCTCGTGCAGGGCTAGATATAGTATTCTTGCTTTTGTTTAATTTCTCAATACATGTTGGTGCCAATAAAATATATTATAGCAAATTATGACGTAGCCAGCTGACCACATTGTTCGACTTATTAGATTCTCAAATTACTGTGGTTCTAATTCGATCACTCAGATATTAACCATGGAGTGTTTTCATTTTAGATGTTCTTAGCATGCTTTTTGTTTTGACAGTGTCTGCTCTGGATAAATGCCATGTGTCTTTCTTCACGAACCTTTCTGTCTGGCCTCATATCCTTGTTTTTCCATATTATAACATCTTTCAAGCAGACTTCTTCTGCGGCAGCTTCATCGACCTGTGACCTTACTTATCAAGCAAGCAAGTTACTTCGCTATTGACTGTAAAGCAAAGCACTTCAATAGCTTTCTGATGCAGGATTTTCTCCTGTTTTGGATATATAACACCTGCTTTAACGTTATTCATTGCGTTTTTGACGAAAAAATATATCACCACATCCTGATGGTATTGTCACTCATCAAGTCCAATGAATTTATTTTTTTCTATTTTTGAGCGTAGCAGATCTTAGGTGAAATTCGATGCTTTTTGAAAATCAACAACATTCCCCTTCAAAGTAACCATACAAACAACGTTTTCTTACTGTGTAAGGTTCAGTTCTACCAGCTGTGTGCGCATATTTTCTTTACATAAAATACTTTTTTCGTTTCTAGATGTTAAAATATTTAGTACACTATTAAACTACGACCAAAAAAATAAATTGCCAACAATAAATAAATTTATTGCATAAAAATAGTACAAAAATGTTACATTGGCATATTATCCCAGTGTTCCAAAAATGGAACGGTTAGGAAAAAGGACATGAAAATACCTACTTATAGTCATCTTTATTTTTATTATTTTTTATAATGACAAAAGAGACAGTAATATAATTGGTAACATATTATTTGAATGTTAATTATAAGAAACAAAAAATATACGGACATTTTACAACGAGCAATGTTTTTCCACAAAATCTGCTATAAGGAATGCTTCATAACAGAAAAAAGCAGACGTGAATATCATGCAACAATATCTCTAACCAAAGCCTATTAATCGAAGATTTTAAGCAGAAAAAAATAAACGAGTTGCGCTTTTCCAAAAAAATTATAAAAATTATTAACTATACCGTTCCAATAATGGAACACTGGGAAGATATGGGTTAAGGGCAGATTTTATAAATATCCGTCAGTAACACTTGATACCAATTTTACCCATAGTTTGGTTTACGGGCCGATTTTCCAGTTTTATAAAACGATAGTAAATCCCGATTTTCATTTATATTATAATATGTATATTATGAAACTTTTAATGTGCAACAGACAATTACATAAGCGAATTATTTTTTAAATGCCTATTAAAATGGTAATATTATGAAAAGTCATACTCATTAGAGATGAAACGGATAGCATTTTAGGCGGATACCGGATATTCGGCCAAGTAAGCAGCCGAATACCGGATAACCGGCAGACGGATATCCGGCGTATGTTTCTGGTTGGTTATATGGGATCATTGGGAGCATTGTCGAAAAAACCATCAACCGCATTAGTAAGTCTGGATTAGTGTGGTGTGATAATATTTTTTTCCTATGATTAGAGCGTTTAGATTTTAAACTTTTACCCTCGAAACCAAGGTCTTAGCCAGGATAGCATTAGTGCAGAGGTTCCCAATCTGTTTAGGTTTACGGCTCCCTGAATATCCAATCCAAACCAAACTCCCTTGCGCTCCACTTAGGGGCATAGGGAGACTTGTTGCCTTCTCCATTGCACTCCATCTTGCGCACTGTTTATGACCTCTTCACACATCATGTCCAAATTCCTCAGCTCTGCTTCGAAGGAGCGGAACACAGTATGAGAGGGTCTTCATCGTCTTTGGGACCCTGGTAGGAGTAAGAACAGCGCTCCCCTTAGAATATCAGTGTTTTTTTTTTCAAAATTTATAAAATTCGCAGAATGCTAAAGATGTCTTCAGTACCTAGAGCCTGGACAGTGAGTGAATTACCGTGGGTACAACGCATGAAATACGCTTGGTAGACGGCATGTAACAATTGGACTGACTCCGTTGCCGGAACGTTATTGTTCCAAAAATCGCGGAATCTATCTGCATCTTCCAGTAAGATGACGAAACGTATTTTTATTAAACTCTCCTTATTTACGGAGACAAGCGAAGCCGCTTACTACCTCTATATAAAGAAATAAGTATTCATTTTCCATAATTTACCTTTATTGCAGTAGGTTTGGTAATCAATGTTCATAGTTGTAGAATTTTTCTTGTGATTACAAGGTGTATTTCTTAGGTGTTACTTACTGAATAAATCAACTAGTTATCCAAACATGTCTTTTTTTACTATCCGGTATCCGACTGGATGCCGAATTGCTAGCACCTATCCGGCCGGATAACAATTATGCCGCCGGATAGGTCTGATACATCCTACTTAATCCTATGCGAAGAATAATGAAACGTTCTTAGCTGGTTACTCCAAATAATGGCGTGTTTTAAAGTTCTTAAAAGTAGAAAAACTTCGAATAAAGATTAAATTGATGGGAACGCCTACAACATTGGCAATCGTGAAACCTTTACAAGTTTCCGTTTAATATACATAGAAGCGAAATCGAATTAAACTATCAAAATACACATAAAGTTTAATTTCTGAAGTGCAATTATCAACTGTGAAAATAAATTATGGTAACTTTTCAACAGCACATTTAAGTATTCGCTTAAACCACCACTATTGCCATGCTATAATAGCGTAGACTTTTGTAGAAATTTGATTAACATGTATTGATTTTGTTAACTTGTACATGATACGTATGCCAGTGGCGTATCACTTCAAGCTCTTAATTTCTATGTCCCCCCTCCCCCCCCACCATATTTTATATATTTTTTTCGACTTGTTTGAACCGACTGACCCATTTCTTCATTATGTATATTTACAAGCGTGAGACCAAGCAAACCCTTGTTTCGTGAAAGAGGACAAACCAATCATCCCATGATTTTGTTTTGTTGAGTGGTCTGTTAAATAACAATTTTTTTAGACCGTAGGAATAATTGGCGACGTTTCAGGCTTTTCCCTAACCCCCCCCCCCCTCCAAACCACATAATATACCTATTTTAGTCAAATAGATGTTAAAATTTTAAAACATCGTACAATCATGACAAAATTATATAAGAAATTATAGGCTTATATTAATAAATTTAGACATTGTTCTCAAAGCTAACTAGAAATCTGGCGCGCGTATTCTGTCATTTCCCATTTGTTAGTACTTGGAGTTAATTCTTGCTCGTTTCTTTTTGCTTGGTGTCAATGTCAATCTAATGCTCTACATATTTATAGCTATGGATATAGTTTGGTGTAAACGCACCTTTAAACGACTGTCGCGAAGTTCTGGATTTTTCTATGGGGAAAGGCTGTAGGTCCTTTTCTCTCTCTCATACAGAAATTTCCTTCTACTAAAAGAACAAAGTAACGATTTCTATCAATACCTCGATTCTAAAAGCGCAAATATTATGTGTTTGGTGGGTATAATATGTTTGAATTAAATGTTACGCCCCTGGTCTAATACCTAATTCGGTAGGTACATATTATAATAATCGTTATTCATACAGTCCGCTACCCGGTTTAAAGTTGGACTAAGTTGCATCGTAAAATTAAACATTATCGAAGTTGGAAAATTAAATTGTCTTGCTAGACCAATATATTCGTGTTTTGTGTATTAGCAGCAACGACCAACCCGACACATTAAGGAGGTTGTGAGACGTCAGCCACCCGTCTTTTGTTTTAAGGTTCATTCAAGCTATTCTATAAGGTTTGCAAAGGTATAAAAACACATCGGCTTTGATAATTAATGGGTTCGTCCAGCAAATGAAGGATTACATAATTCCAAGGAACATTTTTGAGACCAGAAGGGAGATATAATGTTCGAAATCGATGCTGAGGTTGATAAATGGTATGGAGGAAAATTTTTAGGTAATGAAGGTGACTAGCATGAGGATGAAGGCGATGAACCGTAAGGAGTTGAAAAAATTCGGGCGGAGGAAATAAGGCAAATTAGGAGGCTTCTTCAAGGTTTCATATATGCGCAATGAAAGACGGAAATAATTTTAAATGAAGGCCCTGTAGATAACCCATCTTTCATTATAGACTCTGGAGATCCTTGTTATTGCAGTACTGGGGATTCTATGTTTTGTTTCATGTTTTTTTTGTATGTTTGTGCTGTTCAGTTTTTTGTCTCATAAATAAATCAACAAATATATTTTGTGTTTTCGTCATGGACTGGAAAAAGTCTTGTGTAAGAACAATATTATAATAAATAAATTTTCGATGTTAAGCATGTTATTTGTCATACAAATAAAACATCTTTCGGTATGATATATTTGTTAATCAGGGACATTATTTGGGCAAAAGGTCTTCCATACCAGAATTTTTTTTTTTCTAATTTATCTTCACTCTTCTCCTCAAGGGTCGTAAAGATCTGTCTTCTTCTTACAATACGATGACTGTTTCTCTCCAACATTTCCTTTTCTGTGCCCCTCCTTTTATCTTATTTTGGTATCTCATCTTTTGCCGATTTCTCTTCATTACAATTGTATTATAAATAAATTATGAATAAAGGAGTAACATTAAAAGTTCAATGAACGCTTATGTATTGGATGCGCCCCCATATAAGAGTAATCAAGTATAAGGGTGGTACTTTTATTGCATGATGAGGTATGTGGGTGCATCTTCTGTGTGGGGTTCCACTAGTCTTATACCGTCTTGGAAATAGTTGTATTAGTTATAATAATATATAATATGAATTTATACTATAATGTAAATATATAAAGTGTGCATGTGTATGTGTGACGGTGTGCGCAAGTAATTCTACTGAGAACCGACATATTCCTACTACAATACAATTAAATTTAATAATGGTAGACAAAACAACTTTCGTTTAACGAATTTTCGCTAAACGTATTTTTTTAAAAAAAATATAATTTTTGAACTCACCGGATAAATTAAGCTATGTGAAGTTTTTTTACAAAAGGCAGTATTTGTACTTAATACTTGTGTTAATAAAAATCATTCACATCATTCACATAGCGCTTTTCGTTGACGACAATGGGAAAGCCAACATCTTTCTCAAATAAATATAGATATCGTCGGTGAGCTGACAATACCTACCATCTCGCACTTTTTGCGAAATGCGTTTTTTTGCATATTTTGGTTCTAATGCCCATTCCTCACATTGTGACAATAGCTGACAAATTAAAAAAAATTGGAAGTCCGAGTTTTTTGATAAAAACAATACCTACCATCTATAACGTGGTAGAAAAGCAGGACAATACCTGCTAACAGTCAGTTTGCCTTGTAAATATACGCTGGAATGACGTGCGTTTGTTGTTGCCTTGATTTTTCGCTCCGTGCATTTTTATTTTTATTCTTTAGAAGTGTAGCTGAGTTCTATAAGGTAGGATGATATCTATTCTTTGTTATTTTCATATTTTAGAATAAAATATTGTCAATTTTATGACTTAAAATCCCATTTATATTTGTGCAGTAGATAACAGATATTGCATCATTAGTTTTTGTTAAATTATGGAATATTTTTTGCTTCTTAACAGGTATTGTTGTACCTCGGCAGATAGCAGATATTGCAATTGAACTTTCAAATGCAATTATCTGATAATTTCTGTTACTTAACAGCTATTGTTGTATTTTAACTCATGGAGAAAAGTATAGTTTTAGAATTTCAATAATTTATTTTAATTAAAACCATTTTTTATTTCACAGAAAAATGACTTCGAGAGGATTAAGAATACTGAACATGGCACTGGAGAAAAAACTACAAGTTCGAGAACCAGAAATCATCATGTCAAAAGATTTACTAAGAAAAACAGAATCACCATCTCGAGGTAAAGTTTCAACTGAATATTATCAAAGGCAACCCTCTCAAACACAAGATTTACCATCCCAAGAGATACCAATTTCAACTGATCAAAGCCAACCCACTCAAATACTTCCAATTTTACAAGAAACAATGGATCTACCATACCAAGAAGCACAAGTTTCAAATTATCAATATTTTCAAAGTAAACCCACTCAAAAAATTGATCAACCTACTCGAGAAGAACAAGTGTATACGCAAAATACAGCAGAATTACCAGAAGTTCAAAATGTATGCGAATACTTTTTACTAGACAACATTGAATCAACTACTATAATACAAGAGCTCCATCTTCAAACTAACTTCACAATTCAAAATACAGAGGAGATCCCTACTCCAGAAATCCCTAATTTTGTTCAATCACCTTGTCAATTGGTTTTCACTGAGTTACAAAATGCGATTGATCCATCAACTAGTCAAATAGTTTTTAATGAGTTACAAAACTCAATTCACCAATCACCTAGTCTCATTGATGAAAATACTATGCTGAACCTTGACAAAACGAATGATAGAGTTGACTGCGGAGATATGGAGGAAGGTCGTAAAAGAAAAAAGTTAGCAAATAAAAATAATTGGAAGAGGAAAAAAAATTGTCTTCTGAGAATGCAAGGAGAAGAGTATCTGGGATTTACTCGTGATAGGAATAGGGTATTTAAGCAAAATGTCTCGAAGCCTGCGAGAACAATAGGGCAACGATGTTCATCTCAGGTGTGCGAAAAATCTAAAAAACGTCATTGTGGAAATTTTGAAGAGCACATTAGAATAAAAATATTTACAACATTTTGGAAAATGATGACGTGGGATCAGCGAAAAGTATTTGTTTCTGGACATGTTACTCTTCAACCTCCAGCTAGGAGAACACAAACGAAAACAATCAAACGAAGCACCACAATGATTTACAGATTACACAATGGAAATGAATTGGTACAGGTGTGCAAAATCATGTTTATGAATACCTTAGGCCTGAGACGCTCGATGGTGGAGAGCTGGGTCAAAGATAGTGCTTATGGAATAAGTGAGTCTAAACATCTCAAAAATGAGAGGAGAAATCCGTCCAATTTTAAAGTCACATGTTTTGCAGAGAGCGTAGAATTTTTAAAAATATTTTTCAATGATTTACCCAAATTACCATCACATTACGTACGAAAAGACACTAATAAATTATATTTGGAGCAGCAATTCACTACAATAAAGGCCTTACACAACGTTTATAAAAATTATTGTGAAGAAAACGACAAAATCTCTCTGGGTAGAAAAAAATTCAAAGAAGTATTTAATGAACATAATTTAAGTTTGTTTTCTCCCAAAAAAGACCGGTGTGACATATGCATCGAGTTTGAAAATAAAAATGTAAATGAGGATGTTTGGCTTAAACATGTAGAAGAGAAAAATTCAAGTAGATCCGAGCACGAAAAAGATAAAACAAGAGCTTCAAATAATGAAGTGATACTTTTATGCATGGACTTGCAAGCCGTAAAGTTGACACCATCGTTAAATGCAACAAAAATTTATTTCAAAACTAAGTTATCATGTCATAACTTTACTGTTTACAATGAAACCACTCATCACAGTACATGTTATTGGTTTACAGAGACTGACTGTGGTCTAACCGCTTCAACTTTTGTTTCCTGCTTACTAAATTACATGGAGCGCCATTGTTTGTCAAAAAATCTTCCAATCGTAATTTATTCAGATGGTTGTACGTCGCAAAATAGGAACAACATAATGGCAAACGCTCTTCTTAACTTTGCAATGTTGCATCATGTTGAAATTTATCAAAAGTTTCTAACAAGAGGACATACACAAATGGCGTGTGATTCGGTACACAGTTGTATAGAAAGGAAATTAAAAAACCGAATTATCGAACTACCAAGTGACTATATTAAAGCTACAAAAGAGGCCCGGAAAAAACCAGAACCTTATGAGGTAATTCAGTTAACGCACGATTTTTTTAAAGACTACACAAGATCTGAACACTTAAGATATTCAAGTATTAGACCAGGGAGAGACAAAACAGTGAATCAAATAAAGTCATTGCACTATGATCATAGTGGTGCTATTAAAATAAAGCTGCAGTTTACTGACGAATACGAAGACCTTCCAATGAGAGCAAGAAATATGCAACCAATCTTGAATTACCCTTCTTCATATAAGAATCAATTACCCATTTCACTGAAAAAGTGGAAACATCTTCAAGAATTGAAAAGTGTAATATCTAAAGATACCCACGTGTTTTATGACAATCTTCCGTATACGTCAATAACTATTGATAACATGGAGAACAATAATATTAGTGAAGATGGTGTCGCCGTTGACAAAATACGTAATAATTCAAACTCCAAGAAGAAAAAAAGAAATTCTAAATGAAAAAAACCCTAATGAATGTTACCTTTTATGTTCATTTTTTATGAACATGTTTTCATGTACATAGTTTTCTTCTATATTATCCTATGATTAGTCATTTTAATTTACACTTATTTTGTTTCCAAAGTGTAATTATTATCTAGTTTTGTTGTGTCTACTTATTTTTTGTTAATCAAAAGTTCACATAATTTTTTCCAAAATTGTATCGTATATTTAAGTACTTATGTGTGTGATTTATATAGTTATTCAGTAAGATACCTAGAGTTTATTTTTTAATAATCATTTTTTATTTTTCTTATTAATTATATTGTTTAAAAAAAAACAAGCCCATTCAACATTTAAAATAAATTAAAAGTACCTACATGAATGGTTTAACTGTATTTTTTCATTATGTTTTTCTAATAAATATTTAGGTAATTCTTTTATGTTCCTACTTTTTATATTTTTTTAGTATAGCGGTGTATAAATAATATTATTTTGATAATAAAGTTAATTGTTTTTTATTCCAAAATACTTAGTTTCATTGGAACTTTCTATAGCAATAACTGCTATGTACACATTTTGAGGAAGCAATATCCGCTATCTACGGTATTATGTATTTAGAGTAATATTTATTACATAATAGTATAATCAGGTATTCAAGTACATAAATACAAGAGTTATTGCATTTTTACATTTTCAAAAAGTTGAGTAATTTGAATTTCAGAAAGTTTTTTGTCTCTCCTGAACAATTTGCTAAAGTGCACTTGGTAGGTATTGTCAGCTCACCGACGATATCAGTGTATTTTTTTTATTATTCTGAGATTTTTATAGTGTCATGGTTTTATTTTTTATTTGTCATTGACTGAGTCATAATTGTGGTTGTTCTCCAGTTTTCATTCTTGTTATTTTCCAATCGTTTTGTTAATTTTATCTTTTTATTGAGCACTTTATTATCTGATGACACTACTTACTTAAACAAGTATAAACAGAACTATATTTATTTATTTATTTATATACGGCAGAATGCCTTGAACAGTAAAATGATACATCATATTATAATATATTTTAATAAAACTTACAACACTATACAACAATATAAAATAACAATATATTACATTAAACAACCGAGACAGATTTTCATTTTTATTTTTTACAACAATGTTGGTTTGCCTTCAGGCAACACTCGCAATCGTGCGGACTTATTGTAATGTTTCGATTCATTATCCTGTGTCATTGTGATTTTTTTTAATTGACTATAATTGTATTGCGTTTGGAGCAGAATTCTGATTCTCGTTCATTTTTATTTTTTTGTGTTTTGATTATTTATAATTTTAATGATGATTTTCTTTTTCTTTTATAATAATTGTCTCTTGTTTTTTTTATGTATATTCAGTTTGACTTTGTTTTGTATATGTAACTGATTGTGTCTGTCATATTTGTACTATATACCTAATTTTTTTAACACCTAAATGGCCTTGCCGTATGTGTAAAAAATAAATAAATAAACTCATCATGCACAGAAAACCGTGACTTTCAGGATGCATTGGATCTCACGTGGATTGGTATCCATACGATGGTTTTCTGTTGAATTCAAATACATGCATGTGAACAGATTTCTACGTGATTTTCAGGATGCATTGGATCTCATGTGGATTGGTATCCATATCCGTTTTTTTTTTCGATTCAAGTATAATCACAATCGAAGAATTCTACGCATTATTGTCCATACGTGGTAAGCAATAAAAACTTTCTCCGTAAAGTGCGAGTTGATAGAGATCGATCCGAATATCGTCCTTATGGTGTCCTACTGAGAGAAGACAAGTAAAATTGGGTTTGGGTATCTGATAATTAGAAGAAAAATTAAAGGTCCAAGAGGGAGATTGTAGAGGCCGAGGAATATCCGAGGTAAGAAGGCTGTGAGGACTGTGAAAGAGCTTGATAAATTCTGCCAAGATAGAGAGGCAAGATATTCTACAACAGTCGACGTCCGGGGGTCATGACTCAGTGTTTTTGACAGCAAGTATGAGTGATAGGAATGTTAGTGCGTGTGAATGTGTGTGTGAGCAAGAGTGGTGGATTATTTTTATTATTTGTGTGGGTGGGTACTAATGAGTAATACAGTATTATGATTGTATTGTTGTATGCATCAATTCTGTGCTGCATATTATTTGCTTTTAGCGCATGACTACTCATTCCAATGTTAAGATTGCTCCTTTTATTTCATTTCCTTATCACTTACTCTCAATAATTTCTGCTCTAATGTTATCATACTGTTGTAAGTATTTCATTTTATCCAGTGTTAATAATTGATTTTAATGTTTTGTTTTGCAACGGTATAATAAATTATTATTATCTTATTTTTTTATCGTGTTTTAAAACTGTTTATTTTATATTGATTATGGTTTTATTGAGTCATTTATTATTTGCTTTGTTTTTTTAATGTAACTTGTTTGTATTGCATGTGACACATTCAATCTTGTTACATATTTTTTTGTTCTAAGTAATACTGTCAATGGTTACATTTTTATGTAGGGGAGACCGGGGCTGGTAGGCGAACTTTTGGCGTTTTTGCGGGTAACACCTTCATAAAACAAATAAAATGCAGCGGGATGTGTCCATTTTGTTGGTCAGACATTAGGAAGGTATTTTGGGAAATGATAAGTAACCAAACTCTGCCAACTGGGTTTTTAGATTAGTTTTTGCAAGTCTATCTGCATTCGCCTACTTGCCCCGTTATCGGGGTTGGTTGGCGAAGTGCTTGGGGTAGATTGGCGAGAACATTTTAGTGTTCAAATAATCACAAAATAGTATTTTTAAACAAAAAAGTTTAATATACCTAAAGCAAACAATTTTATTATAAAATTATGCATATTAACAATACTAATAGGTTTTTACAATAAGAAAATTGTAATTCTTGGCAAAAATCTCACATATCGCTTTAATCACTGTCAGATTCACAATTTTGACATGTAAAAAATAAACGTTTGCCGCTTTCAATGCACTTCCTATGGGCCCACATTTTGCAACTTGTGCACTGAATCCAGCTTTCACCTGATCGGCTGTTAGTAAAAGGGTCTGCACAGACTAAACAAAAAGTCTCCTCTTCGCTTTCCGAATCGGATTCTTTTGGCTTAGACTGACACTTTTTAATAGGCTTTCCCTTTTTAATAGGACGCTTGGACATGCCTGGAATAACTCGCTTGCTATTTTTTTTTGTAACTCTATACCATCCTTTACCGGAGTGTCTGTCAAAATTGCAGAACAACGTTTTCTTTTACTAGCAGTTGTTTTCCTTGGTCCAGCTTTTGGCAGTGGCCGGCCTGCTCTCATCATATCATCTTTACTGGTTTTACCCTTTTCTGTCTTTCTTGCGTAATTTCTCATAGTTTATCTGTAATCGAATACAAATTCATATAAATTAGGGGTAGGTAGGCGAATTCGCCAACCAGCCCCAGATGAGGTTCGCCTACTTACCCCATCTTCGATTTGTAGTTTGACGTGAACATTTCACCAAAATAATGTAACTACTAAACAATAACTACCCAACGTCATTGTAACTAATATTATAGTGAATATAATTCAGTTATCACATTATAAATTAGATTAATATTAACTGAGTTATGGTATATAGAGTGAAATACGGAATAAAAACTTACGTTTGCAAAAAACACAAATTTGCGGATAAAACGAAACAGGCACGTCTGAGACCACAGCCAGTAAGAAGGCAACTGTAGTGGAGTGTCGCCGACAAGACTAGCGCTATTTTTTGCGTAGAAATGTATAACTAAATTTTAAATGGCCATTCGCCAACCTGCCCCTTCGCCTACCAGCCCCGGTCTCCCCTATGTTTTGTAAAAGCAACATTGTTGCTGCGTGGAATCAATAAATAAATAAAATGACATGTATCCGCCCGTTTCAAACAATAGAAATCACGCCACAGGTGTGTTTATGTGTTATCGATTTGCATCTGGTAGGCGGCATCAATCGATTAGTCAATTTTCTGATCTATTATAATATTCATATTTTTAAACGAAATTCATGTTTCGGAACAAGAGAGTGCTTTAGTCAAGTAGCTTTATAGTTTGAAATTCTTCGCGAGTGTGTTTGTAGCAATTAGTGGTGCCGTAAAACCGGGGTCCTCCTCCAATTTTATTATTTCTCGCTCCGTTTAGGGGGCGCTGTTAGCGAGGGAGGGGTGTGTGGGGGAGTCTACATGCAATAACATAAAATAAAATATACAACACTATTGTTATTCTTTAATGTATAAAAATATTATTTAATAATATTGTTATTTTTATTGTGTACGTTATTTTATAGAAATAAAATGTAATGTTTTTTTATGTTGAAATTAATTCTATATTTAGTTGAAGCATTTTTGAACCTGCAGTTCTTAAAGTCGTATACTTTTTTATAAATTATGTACCTATATTGAAAGTTCACCTCTGAAAAATCACTGCAGAATTCTCTTCTTTAAACATAATTGGTGTTTTTTTTTGTAAAATAGAAAAACTGAACATGTTGTTTAGGTGTCAAGTTCTCAATTTAATTGCAAAAGTCAGAAATAAATTAAATTGCAATAAAAACGCTTTTTTATCCCGGTTTGGCCGGAAATCAACCGCCCTTAGCCAAGCCATTAGAAGACGTTTGGGCAAGATAGACAGGACAACATAATATATGGCTTATTAATATTACAAACAATAAATCGATAGATTGCTTATTCAGATTGTTATTAATTTTGACATTCTAAAACTATTTAATGATAAATTTGTTATAGAAAATAATCATTAAAATTAAACTGTGAAATCGAATCGTTGGTGTACACGCCGCGTTTGTCAATATATAAGGTACCTATTGAAAGATTATAGTAAGATGTATAAAAAACCCTCAAGAATGAAAAAGAACTGATCAATAATGCAATTGAATTAATAAATTGAATCGGACAGAACATGGACATGTGCAAAGAATACCAAGTGGCAGTCGAAATGAGTGCTGTGTTTTCTTCTGCTGTAAGGGATTCGAAGACGAATATCTCATATTGTTATCCATGACTACCCAAATTCTTAAATGGGCTCATCAAGAGGGTAAAGATATAATATTATGTTTTCCAAAAAGTACAATAATATAGCATCGGTGTTCCGTAATAGATATTTGAATAAAGCACGTAAAGTTGCGTTTACATACATCAAACGAACATAGAGCCAAACCTAGAAATAGAGTATATTTTCTTGATTGTTGTTATGGTCACCAAGGAAATAACAACGAGGAAGAACCAGAACTCTGGCGCGCGTAATCTGTCATCGCCCATTAATTAGCTGTCGCTCGTTGTTGTTTCCATGGTGTCCAATATCAACGGTTCAAGAAAGTATACTCCATTTGTAGATCCGGCTCTACTTCGTTTGGTGTAAACGCACACTTATAATATTATTAAAGTAGTACGAATTCAAAGATGGAATTTTTATGTTTATTAACGTTGTATCATTTATTATTTTCATTGTTTTTTTTATATATAGGTTCACGATTATGTCAATAAAATAAAAGTAAATTTTCAATGTAAGAAGTCATTATACAAAACGTAAACTTTCATTACAGACATTTTAGTTTTTATTGTTTATTATTATTCTTATTATTCTAAAAGTATTTTTGTATAGAAATGATCGCTCCGAAAATATTGTATGATTAACAGCAAAACCTATTGGATGAAAAGCATTATTTGTTCGATTCTTCTGTTATAAATAAATTATTACGAAATAATATTAGTGGGTCCAAATTTTAGATTTCCATGTTAATGGCAATTTATCATTTCATCACGTATGTAGATATCTTTAGGATCAATAGTATCATACATCTTTGATATAAAATTTCGTGCAGAAATCTGTTATTATTAATCGTCATAGAAACTATTTACTTACCGAAGAAAATATTTTGTACAAAAAATATTATGTTCCGTAATTGGTTTGGTTTAGTTGAAAACCGGATCCGGTAATCCAGAGAGTCCGGCATCAAAATGTTACTATCGGATCTGGCACAAATTAACTTTAATCAAATCAAGGGACCGGATTCTAAACCCATATCCCTAGCCATTCCAGACATACACGCCAGCCACAGAGCCAACATACCCGACGGTAATACCTTCCTAGTAAGTGTGATATTGTAAGTACAAACTATATTTCATCAATTTAATAACGAGACAAAGAGAAGAGGAGGCAACTGCGAAAAACCCGAACGCAGCGGAGAGCTCCTGTGCCTATTGTGATATTTGTCTGTTATTCATTAGAGAAGTTCGGTAGTCTGTCATAATGTGTGTGAAGTTAAATTAAAGAATAAAACTGAGAAGACTTCTCAAATACGTCTTCTTATTCATGATATAGAATTGTGTCTAATTATTCTATTTTAAAGGCAGTTTGCTGGGACACGGATGTCTAACTGCCCTTTCATCTCTTTGGTGATTGTCCATCAGGGTTCCCCTGGTTGATAAAAGTACATCCTCTTATTTTTAGCAGAATCAGCGGATCCGTTCTGTAAATGTGATCTTTCCAGTAACTACTTCTACTCCTTTCCCATCGCCTGACATCCTCGATATGGCAGATCCTTCCAATCCGAAGTTTCATTCTCTATTTCGAATAGTTAATACCACAATGGGTCGAAATGTTTTCGAGAAATTCGTTCTCGTGGTGTCGACTGTCAGCTCTGGTTTCCACATCGTAAATCATGATCAGTCTAAATAGGTCTTATAAATATGTTTCATTTGTTTAAATAATAAGCTGCTAACCTAGGGTAGCCCAGAACTTTATTTATTTATTTATTTTATTTTCCATTATCAATTACACAACAAACAGTTTACATATATAATTATTGGAATTTACTGCCCCACTAGACAAAGTCTGTTCTGGGGCAATACTACTTCAAATAAATAATAAATCTTCAAGAACTCATAGTATATTATAACAGCCTTTTCGTGTAAAAGATATCTTTGCATAAAATTCATAATTTTACGATTAAAATGAATTTATCCTTGGAATTATTATAGAAACTTTAAAATGATATCGACTATTGGAGCTTTTTATTATCTGCTTTAGAACTATATAATATTCAATATTAATCGGTACTTTAAGGGGGACCCACCGAAGTTACGGACCTCAAATTTTACGTGCTTGTGTAGGAGCATAAGACCAACCCGTATACCAAATTTTATGAAAATCGAAATTTTTTTTTTCTTTTTTAGCCCTTTTTCTAGACCAAGTGAAATTTTCTTTGGATACTTTAAGAGGGTTCCCCTGAAGGTACAGATCTCAACATTTTATTATCCCTACGCAATCCCTAGTTATATATATGTAAAGAAAATTATAATTTTCATTGATTTGGAACATATTCAAAATTATACAAACAAATGACAAATATGACATCGGCAAAACGACATATTCGTAAATTGTTGTTTATTAATCAATCAATAGTTATTTTATTTCAATTTATTGAATTCATTACTTTTAATGTCGTTTCTTTTCAGGTTTGTTTTGTTATTTTATTATCTGTAAACATTATATTAGTAGAACAATTAATTATATCAATAAATATTTATTCTCTTTTCAGAGAAAGAAACAATAAACTGTATTGAATTTATTAACAAAATATCTTATAAAACGACATTATCTGTCATAAAATGGAGAAACTAAGATTTAGATTTCAAGTTAAAGAATCTTTAGAATGTGCAAAGTCGAACTTCATTGCAATAACGACAATAACCACGCAAGATAACAAAGTGTTTCTTATTCCTGAAGAGTATCAAGCAGTATCGCTTCACAAGCATGTTGAAAAATCTAAAGCTTATGAGACTGTAAAAAAAACATTGAAAAAAAGACATGAAAATAGGAATATATGGGTACCAACGACCGAGGATATGCTACATACATACTTTGATGAGGATGATAACGCAATTTTTCAGGACCAATTCCTTGAAGAACATACGGAGGAAAAATCTGAGTTTTACGATATAATAAATTCAGATGAAAATATTTTGAAAATTTTGGAAAAATTTGTTGAAAGTAAACAAAATAATAAAAAAATAAATATTAAAAAGCTAGCTGAGAGGTTTGTGATTGAAAAATTTAATGGAAAAAATACAAGTCCATGTCAGTGGATGAAAATATTTGAAAACACAATCAAATCACATAATTACAACAAGACAATTTACGATAAAAATCGGAAAGATGTGGACTTTGAAGTTGGTGATACTGTTTTTGTGGAGAATGGAAATAAACTAAATAGGAAAAAGCTGGATGAATTGAGAATAGGACCTTTCAAAATCGTGGAAAAAATATCAAACTCTATTTACAAAATAAACACCGGACATAGGAAATCAGAATCAAATTATTTCCATAAATCCAAATTAACTCCATCCCCTGAAATTGAAACAGTAACTGTGTGATAATTGTACTATATTCTTTCCGAGTGGGGGAGATGTAAAGAAAATTATAATTTTCATTGATTTGGAACATATTCAAAATTTTACAAACAAATGACAAATATGACATCGGCAAAACGACATATTCGTAAATTGTTGTTTATTAATCAATCAATAGTTATTTTATTTCAATTTATTGAATTCATTACTTTTAATGTCGTTTCTTTTCAGGTTTGTTTTGTTATTTTATTATCTGTAAACATTATATTAGTAGAACAATTAATTATATCAATAAATATTTATTCTCTTTTCAGAGAAAGAAACAATAAACTGTATTGAATTTATTAACAAAATATCTTATATATAGATATGTATGAAGTAAAATATATTTACGGACGACATAACCAATTATTATATTTACCTATCTAGAAGCTAACTTTTGAATCAGAGGTACCAGATTCGACGGTTGGTAGCCTATCTCAGATTAATATGATTGACTGGTCGAAAATCATTCAATTTGCCACTTACCTACCTACATAGGTACTTACTCTACCTTTTTAACAAAAAATCATAAACTTCTACTTCATAAGCAAAATTATATTTTAAAGAGTAAAAGCAGTAGGAATGGATAAGTTCAGAAATGCCAATAATTCATAATCTACACAATAATTATTCAGTTATGTATTTTTATATGTCATAGTATCAGGCCTAAAATACAAACCTAACGTTGATTTTTTTTTCTTTCCAGAGCCGTGCAAAATTTGTCAGAGTGTTTGTAAACACAATTTACTGCATTTACTGTGATATTTTTTTTTTGTATAATCTTCATAGTAACGACCGAGTTAACACAGATAGCCATATTTTGAAAATAAAATTAATCATGCTGCATAGAACCGAAGTAATTCAAAGTACAATAAAACATATTATTTTATAAACATTTTATAAAAATTGAGTAGAAGGTAGATTTTCGTTTCGTTAGTCGGTAAAACAGCCCCCTTTATGAATTGATTTTAGGCATTTCACATATTTTTTTTTTCATACATTTCACAAGTTTGTACAATTCCACACATAGATGGTGCTAATGTAGTTAAGCTAAGACTCAAATCATGTGAGAGTAAACAAAACAAAACTTGCATATAATATTTAGAATGAAGGTGTACAATATTATTATTGAAGTGTAATTTCCCTTTTTTGAATAGTGCAATTGAATAAACAGAAAAAAATAACAACTAATGACTCTAATAATTCATGACTAATGTTCGATTTTTAAATGGAACAAACCACTACGGGCTTACGACCGTCTTCTACTGTTATTTCGAAGGCTGGCTTAGTGTGATCACTTTACGTTAACAACGTTCGCCATTAGGTGGTAATGTTTGTCTCCGAAACTCTCAATCATGAGAATTCTCAACATGTTCAACATGTCGAAAAATCTCATGTATGAATTGAATAAAGTGTAAGATGTAACATACACATACAGTTTTTTTTCCATGTGAGTAGCATACTATAATTATTATTCTTTTTTATAAACATCAAAAGTAACAATCTTCTTTTCTTCTCTTTTTAATGAATTGTGAAAGTGTGATTCTTCTTTTTCTGTGCATATGACAGTTACATAGGGGTCTGTTAAGCATTGGGAAACTAGACCAGAACCTGATGTTCAATTACCTATACCGATCAAACCTGACAATACGAATCAATAACGTTAAGAAAGACGGGTATTAGCTAGTATATCTAATAATAATAATATAAAACAGAAGTTCGGTATATATTATGTATCTACATATTACATACATATGTCTATGTAGACACATAATTTTATATTATAATTTATGTTGAAATACTTTCGGCAAACATCGTTGAAAAGTTTAAGGTATTTGTACATGTTATTATTCTCAGAAGGTAGGCACCATCAGCTATCTAAGGAGGTAGATATGTGTGTGTATATAATATATACTGATATAATACTATACACCCCTACATTATAAATATAATACATATAATAGTGTATGTAGTGGGTGTGTAGATATGTTCACAGTGCAATATGCCGAGACCTGACTGAGGATTATGAAACAAACCCAAGTAGGTACCTACCTACCTACTCCACACTAAAACACTTATGCTATCAGGGTCGGAATTCATCGGCAGCCCGAAAGATTTCGGGAAATTTTGATAATGTTACATTAAAACAGTGTTAAAAAACCCAATATATTCGTATCGTACTATGGAAACTATAGGGTTGTACTTATTTACTTACCCCATAATTAACCCATCTTGAAAATAGGTCTTAAGATAACTCGTAGAAAAAAGTTTTGGCCACGCTCTGTAGTTTAGTCTGAAAACACTCAAAGTGAACACAAATACACTCTTGGACATTTTCACATTAAGAAGCAACCTATAGCTTGTTTCGTGTAAGAGCAATGTGCTCGGCACCAGGGATTGAACCAAATACGAACCAACCATTGTACGAAATATTACGAAAGCCAGCGTCGTAACCGCCATCAGGCTCCCAACCAAATCAATCAATCAAAATTCCCTTCTAACTCCACTCAGGAGCATAGGGAGGCAACAAGAGCCCTCCATTGCGCTCGATATTGCGCAATGCTTATGACCTCCTCCAACTACCACAGTTCTGCCTCGAAGGAACGGAACACGGTATGATAGGGTCTTCCAAGTCTTCGAGATCCTGATGGGAGGAAAAACAGCGCTTACCTCGGCCAACTGTCATTCGGCATCCTTTACACTAACCCAACCACTTCAATGTAAAGTTACACCACTTATATGGAATATGGACATTCTAAATAGACTCGTTATAAAACATCGACAGCCGATCGTAAAATAAATCGATCACCCGAAAGTTTTCGGGTTGCCTAAAGAATCCATTCGCATATTCCAAAGCACCGTGTAAGAATTCAAAATAAATCTGTCTACTACTTTAGTTTTAAGTATTAATGGTTTGTACTTGGGTATTTTGTATTGTAATGGCTTTCTGTACCCACACCGACGAGGTTTTTGAGTATTGCAGACTGCTACTTGTCACATACGCGAGGCGGCTCGTTCTTTTTCACATATATTTCAATCCATCAAATGTGGAAATACAACACACAACAGTAAAAAGCAAACCAGCAAAAAAAAACATACATTTTAAGTGTTAAATATAATGTCTACTCTCGAAATATACGAATTCAAAACTTTTTCTACGTGATGAAAAGCTTATCGTTGCACTTTCTTCCAATAAAATACACCATCAGTCAGATGTCAATGATGATGCCAATCAAAATCAGATGCAGTAGCTCGTACTTCTCTCCCCTGAGCACGTGACCCAGATAGGACACCTTCCAGACGAATATTTAACAACGAATAACTCTAACAATTCATTACCGATGTTCGATTTTTAAATGGAACAAACCACTACGGGCTTACAACCGTCTTCTACTGTTATTTCTAAGGCTGGCTTAGTGTGATCACTTTACGTTAACAATATTGGCCATTAGGTGTTAATGTTTAAGTCTCCGAAACTCCTAATCATGAGAATTTTCCAGACTTAAATGTCTGTCAACTCTTGCTCTCTCGAGCGCATACTTGCATTGCTGACCATGTCCGTCCATGGGATGCCCTTAGCTCCTAAGTAGGTATGCCTGATATAGATACAACGCTGTAAACCGAATTTTTATACTTAGTTATACTAGGATTATATCTAGTTTTACGATATCGCGGTTTCTTCTATTTGTCTTAACATCTGGTAGATATAGTCGTATGTAAACACATCTATTTGAACGAAGAAACGGTGTTCCTCCCCTCCAAAGTGCACGGCGAAGTTTCGCGGTACGGAAGGCCACCTAGTACGGTAGTCCGCTTTGTTTGTCCAAGGCATTAAAAGCTCGCTCTACACCCGTGTAAAATAATCACAATATCGATCGACTTGCGGTTAGCGAGGGAGACAACACACTCTTTGCGCGGTGGGCGGGGAGTCATTTTACAACATTTTTATCACCCCCTTCCCACTATTGTACTTTTTTTAATATTATTATTTTCAATGAGATTTCATATTTAATTAAAAAAAAAAAAAAAACAGAAAAGAGTACGCAATAAAATGTTGGGTCCGCAAATCGCGAATCTAAAAGAAGGTAAGTTAAGAAATGTAACGTTAACAATTCAATTCAGAGATGAGGCTTAAATCTTAAATCTGTTTTTTAGGGTCACCAGGTGGGTGACTCTTGATTTCAATCACAATAATGATCCAATTTCAATCCTCATAAAGATGTCATTATCACACTTATATAGATATTGGTTGTTATGGATAAAAATAGTTTCACGTAGGTCCGTTTTAATAACGGTTTTGCTTTATGAAATAATTGCATAAATAAGGATTTATTAAGTTTTTGTAGTATTGAAAGTATCGACACTCGGAATTGAGTTTGAAGAATCTTCATAGAAAACTGTTAGAAGTTGAAAAAGAGAGTTAATCCGCAGCCGATCTAGTTCTACAATATTTAATTTACTATTGATTGAGTTTCTGTCTTCTTGACTGCATTAGGTTCATTCTAGAAAGTACCCTCTTGTAAGCACAAACCGGGTCTGAAGTTTTGTGAGTGTTTTTTTCATCTTAAAATAAATATCTATCCGGATTTGGCATTGAGCAAAGACTTCACGCCATCTCTGGAAAGAAGTTTGCGATCGAAAATCTGAATATTTATTTAAAGAGCCATTGTTTTGTTTGTTGATAATTTATTTATTCATTTTCCGAAATCGTATTTAATCAAATTTTCAATATTATATTTCCACTCAATTTTCATGAGCTCCACCTACAACATGTTCAAATCCCTTAGCTCTGCTTCCAAGAGCGGAGCACGGTATGAGAGGGTCTTCCTCTTCTCTCTCCTCGGTTAGCTGTCATTCGGCATCCTTTAAACAAGTCCCTGACAAGTCCATCTCTTCTCCATAATGGTAGAAGTGATGGGTCTGCGCTGGGTGCCCCAGCGTATGCGTCTGTTTAATCAAATTGTAAATAATAATTGCGATGTCGAAGGACCACAATATAAGTTTAATCTACCGAATTTCAATCAATCAATCAATACTCCTTTTTACACCCCAAACATAGGGCATAGGGAGGCAACATAGCGAGGCAATCTACCGAATGTAGTCAAGAAAAATTCTTTAGAGAAAGAGATAGAAACAATGTTATGTAGCGGTGGTATGAAAAAGATAGACAAAGCACAAACTACAGGTACAGAGATTATTTTTCACATACATAATATTTTTAACTACGAGTAGTATGAAAGAGTACTGTTATATAAAGGGCTAACTCCAACATCACAATATGCATGTCCTATATAATACGATATGAAACAAATAATAATAGAGCACAAAGCTATAAAAGTAATAATAGTTCCTATGTAGTACGTATTTTTATATTTTTTATGATTTTTATATTAAGTACATCCATAATTATTATTATTATTTTTGTATTATATTTTGATGTATCAGCGATGTTATAAAAGTAGGGGATACAACACGGGCTATTTCCAGCCACAATAAAACTAATAATAACAATTCAAAGTCCACTGTGGATCGTAGAGCCTTCAGCGCATCTCAAACTGTGACAATAAAAATATAATATAAACCATACAAAATATAATAAGTAAATATAATAAATAAGGAAAGTATAAAGGTATGTTTACACCTTTATCGTTGACACCAAGAAAACAGCAACGAGAAAAAGATTTAGAATTCTGGCGCGCGTAATCTGATGTCATCTCTAATTAATATTTTTGGTTCTCGATGCTCATTGTTGTTTCTTCGGTGTCGATTTCAACGATTCAGAAAGTATGCCCTATTTCTATCTATGGGTCTATGTTTGTTTAGTGTTCACTGAAACGAAATTATTTTAATGGTTAGCTATGTCACAACGAAGAGACTTACACATTCTCATGTTACTTTTCTCGGTTTTTCTCTCCAACGCTCCTACTATCTGAGGTCTTTATTCACTCTGTTTCAAGGCCTTCCTCTACGGTCTGCTGCGCGTGGCATCCTACAAACAAATCGTTCTTCATTTTTCACTTCATCTTTCACTGCACAGGCGGCCAGGTTATGGAACCAACTACCTGATGACATCAGACTCTCTCCAACGTTATTGAAACGTAATTTCCTTTCTTCTACTCCTGCTTTTGTCTCCTGATCCTCTTTTCCTCGCTATGCTTGATTATTGATTATGCATTACATATGTTTTTTTCTATAAATATATTATGTATGTATGTAGATATATATATTTGAATGTATTTGTTTAGATATGTGTATGTATTTTTTTTTATATAACATACATCAGTTTATGTTATCGATAATAGGTTGGTTGGAAGAAATTTCCCTAGGCAATAAGCACGCCAACTTTGGTTAGTTATTATGTTTATTTTTACCCAATAAAGTGTCAATTATTATTATCATTTTACTCCATAAATATGGTTTTTAAGAAGGTATTTGTGTGAGATTTTCTGCGACATCTAACAATGTCTTGTTTGTTGCAAGTTTCTGTGATGACATTACTGCGGATTCTATCTCTAAAAAAATGATCTTTCCAGTATAACAATATTATGTGTATGGCGATAACAGTGAGGAATGGTTGTTTCATTTAAAGTTCATACATTTTTTGACAATAATGTTTTCTTGATTACAAAGAAACCGCTGGAGATCGAATAGATTGTTTGAAAAATCAACCGCGTTTATGTGAAACTCACAATAATTCAGAAACGAAAATAAAATTAATTAAAAAAAAATACAACTAGGTAGTTTGATATTCTTTGACAGGGGTTCTAAACTACTGAACGATAGAACAATAATAGTAAGAGGTTTAGGATTGATAAAAACAAGGTGAGGCTCATCACCACACCATCGGGCCGCAACTCCCACCTTCAGAGCCCCTACCACAGCCTCGCCGCCCACTGAAGGGGTGGTGACATTTCCTATTTTTATCCAACCAAGATTTTTGGATGAGTTATGATACTACGGAAAAAAAATATGAGATTATCTTTACATCCATAATCGGTTGATTCGTCACAAATATCATTTTCGTAGCTTAAAAATCACCGTTTCTATGACAACAATAATAATTAATACAGCGGGAATTCATAATAATATTATTACTAGAACGGGTCTTTATATTTAAAATAATTAGTGATTTCGTCTGTTCCTCAATGGATATCTTCATTTTTACTCATTTGCTTAATATACTTATCCATCAATTTAAAATAATGAAACAAAACTAAGTTTAATTTATGCAGTATTAAAATTAAAACTTACGTTCCTACAGCATAAAGTAATCATACACTTTTTCAAATTGAGTAAATTATTATTCCGCATTAGATAAAAAATTCAATCGAATCTTTTTTCAATGCTCTTAGTTCAGAATCATTAGGGTATATTATGTGAGTTAGCTAACCTGCACTTGACGCTTTATATGTGTTAAAAATGTTGTTCTTGTTATGACAAAACTGAATAGTAATGGACCCAAAACGCATCCCTGTAGAACTCCCGCAAAATATAAAGCTAGTATCATGAAGAAGGATGGGTATCGGGGTTCGAACTTTCAATGAACGACGTATGAAATTCTTCGGCGAAACGAAAATCTTATTCATGAGATATAAGAAAAAAAAACAATGAAAGGAAAAGTTATAAAGACACATAACAATAGCAGGAATATCTTGTTAGTCATTAATAATTTACAACATTTATAATAAAAAAAAAACATAAAATAAAAAATTCAAAAAGTAAAGAGAAAATCTAATAAAGTATAAATAAGTCATATTACATTAATTGGGTGCTGGCATACTTTATGGACTTTACGTCTATATTAATGTACCTACACATTTAATTCAATTTAATAAAAAAAATTGGATAAAACAAGATGATGTAATAAAAGGGGGAGGGGGGGGGGGAACAATTAGTTTATTTTTCCTCTCTTTATAGTGAAAAATAAAGATAATATACCTTTTTGTGATTGACAATCACGTGCAGACAATTTTCGCCCCGACATTGAAGAATAGCATTATTTGTGGTCGAATGAGGTCTTGCAATAGTTACAGGCTTTCGCCGATATCATTTTCTCAGAATAAAAGAAAAAAGCAATTTTTCGAAACTGATTATTATGACAATTCAATTTTGTACTTATTTTTGTAATATGTCATCACATCATTCATAATCCGCAGACTTTAGTTTCAACTTTAGATACTTAATTGTCGTTGGACCTTGCAGATATAATTGTAGTAATATCGGATACCTATTTCATTAATAATTATTAAATATCTACTTGTTGCATACATTAGATATTTCGACATGTTGAGAATTCTCATGATTAGAAGTTTCGGAGACTTAAACATTACCACCTATTGGCGAACGTTGTTAACGTAAAGTGATCACACTAAACCAGTCTTCGAAATAACAGTGGAAGACGGTCGTAAGCCCGTAGTGGTTTGTTACATTTAAAACTCGAACATCAGTAATGAATTCTTAGAGATTTTAGTTGTTACATATTCTATAAATCAGATTTATCGTCACTTAAAAGGGTCTCAATTTTACTTCACCTCGTGCTGAAAATTTTGTCATTTTTTTCCCGTAGCAACAGTTGCATGTAGGAACCTCTAATAAAGTATCACCTTTTATTTCTTCGATATAATATTTTCCGCGGATACCTTTTATTATCATTTGTCATAGCAACTATAAACTTATCGACGAAAATTATATGTATGAAAGATACCTACACATCACTGTGGGATAAGTAGTGCTTCAATGAAAATACCGACTTATGGCCGAAATTAGCCAATCGCTATATTTGATTCGGGGAAAACTTTTATTGAAATTATGTTTATTTATTTTTCATCCCAAAAGTATTAAGTATTATTATGTAGGTGTAATGGTCATATAATTATGTAAGTACCTACTTACCTACGCTTGTGTATGTAGGATTGTACATAGGTACGTATACAGACCTACACCGAATCTTGATTCTTTTTTGTGTTTAATTCAATAATACAAAAAGATGGTAAATATTCTTTCGCAGAAACTTTGTTAGCCCGGACACAATGGACGGGGAGTCCGCATATTATCAACGCTCCCACCCTTGCTTGTACGAAAAATAACTGTTTTATTTTTTTACTAGCTTATACCCGTCTTGCTTTACGTTTTTGATTCCGATTGTCAGGCTTGATCGGTAGGTAATTAAACAGGTTCTAGTCTAGCTTCCCATTGCTTAACAGACCTCTATAACTGACATAAGCACAGAAAAAGAAGAATGACACTTTTACAATTTTTGTTTTACCGACCTCATAATATTATACGAACCTACCGACATAATTTGGAAGTTTTCATAGAGAGAGCTCTATGGTTTGAATCTTAGCTACATTCCCTAAACCCTCTAATGTGTGATAATTAATTAGGCATTCCACCCATAGAGGGTGATTTGTATAAAAGCCGCTGTCAAACTTCAAAATGGAGGAATTATTTTGCAAATTTTTTCATTAAATCTTTATTTATTGAGAATAATAAGATTTGAATAATATTTATATGTATAACAAATCAATCTACAATTATTTTATTACATTTTCATACCGTAATACCAAGATTCCATTCAACGTTTACATGAGTAATTTTGTTTCCAAAAGATGGCTTACTGTCTTTTTGAGATATTTGTATGAAGATCCTAAAAAAATAGAGTTTTTTTAAATAGCTCTAAATATATTAAAGTTAATGCAGCAAATTGTATTTAAGAACCTTCTCCAGCATTTTGTACGGCTCTGGGCATATTAATATCTGACCTTAATGTATGTTTTCTATGATTGATGCTCGTACAAAAATATAAATAAACGGACTAAAATATTATGTAGATATACTTTAATGTAGGTACCTTAAAGGAATAATTTAATATACTTTAAAGTGGGTACCTTAAAGGAATAATTTAATATACTTTAAAGTGGGTACCTTAAAGGAATAATTTAATATACTTTAAAGTGGGTACCTTAAAGGAATAATTTAATATACTTTAAAGTAGGAACCTTAAAAGAATAATTATTTTTTAAAGTAGGTACCTTAAAGGAATAATTTAGTATACTTTAAAGTAGGTACCTTAAAGGAATAATTTAATATACTTTAAAGTAGGTACCTTAAAGGAATAATTTAATATACTTTAAATTAGGTACCTTAAAGAAATAATTTAATATACTTTACAGTAGGTACCTTAGAGAAATAATTATTTTTTAACAATATTATGTAAATATGTTGAACATTCATGTATAAATTGAAATACCTCAATATTTACACGATATTTATTAACATTTTTTTTCGAAAATACCAAGATATATTAACGTAACGTGATAAAACGTGGTTACCTTAGCAACGAAAAACGTTGTCGCGGTTTTGTCAAGACCCTAGGAATCCAATTCATTTGCCAACCTTCAAAACAACAGTAGAAAACACTAAGTCACTATTAAAAAATCGAAAATGGTTAGTGTAATGTTTGTAGCTTCTTCTTCTTTATCCATGTCCGCTCCCTAGTTGGAGCATATGGACTCCACAAGTCCTCGCCATGTGGTCCTGTCCCCTGCGATTCCAGCAGCCGCACCCCAGTCGCACACCAACGGCCTGAAGGTCAGCTTCGTAGAGCCTTTTAATTGTTTGGAGGGGCCTACCGCGTCTTCGATTGCCTTCTGGATGGTAGTTGAGACTAAGACGGGTTATGTCCTCTGTAGGCTTCCTGAGTACGTGACCTAACCAGGACAGTCGGCGGAATCTTATAGTGAGCATTATGTCCTCGACATTGTTAAAAAATGAAAACCATGTTTTGATATAAGATAACATTTATTTATTACGAAATGTCTTTTAAAGGGTCTCTAATGCGAATATCACATGTATTTTTTATTTGTGAAGCGAATCCTAAAGAAAAAGCGTCGCTACACTCTGTGGACAATGTTTAAATACCTACCTATATTAATGAAAAATTTAAACGTTTAATAAAATAATACCTAAAGTAACATTTTTTGAGTTACTAATGGAACAAGAATTCCTTTTATAATAATTTATTTTAGAACGCGGTATATTTGAACAATTTTCCGCGTAATAATATAATAATGGGGGAGAATGAGAAAAAAGAATACGAGTGTAAGAATGAAGGCGTGCGCTAGAGAAAGACGAAAGATGGAGAGTAAGGAAAAAAAACATAAGAACCCATTTGCGTAATGATGAAAATAACCTAGGCCCGTTGTAATATAATAAAATTAAAAAAAAAACTCGATATTTTATTACTTTAATTTTTTTTTTGTGAAACATTTGTTTTTGTTTATTATTTTTTGTTTATTACATTTTTATCGAACGACCCGCGCAACCTTACTTTTCATTTGATGTTATGAAGTATGCAGCGTTTTACTTTGTTTTCGAAAGATGTCAACAGCAATAACTTCAGAGACCTAAGTCGTCAAAATTTGCCTTTAACCTATTAGAATCCTATTACAATTGCTAAGTTGTGTAAAAATCATATTTTAAAGCAGCATGGGAAAGTTGTAAATAGGAGGTTGAAGGCTACATAACCTTTTGATAACCTTCTCTGTAGGGTTTTTAGGTAAGACGACAAACACCCTGGGGCAGAATATTAAAGTTTTTTTCGTTATTGATGGTTCCCTGTCACAGTGACACAACCGATCGACTAGTAAAACTTGCCGCGGGTAAGTTCTGCCAGATATAAGTACCTATGTACTTTTTTTGTTAAAAAAATAATGTCACTAAAATGTATATTATATTAGTTTAGGCTTGATCTGATCATTTACGTTGCTAGTACATACAGGAACAAAATAAACCGTCAAGCAACAAAATAAACCGTCAAGAAACAGAATATACCGTCAAGAAACAAAATATACCCCATAATTTTTCAGATATTGTAAGGTTAGTAACTATGAAATAAAAACAAAACGTTGTAAAATAATAATTCCATACCGAATAGAAAAGTCATTTTATATTCCTGTTTTGTTTCACGCCTGTAAACAGTTAAAAACGAACGAGTCAAAAGGCTGAACCGAAAGTAAAAAAACACTAAATCCGCGTCTTGCATTCCCGTTTTCTCTTTGCTTAATTGCCTTTTAGTTAGGGTATAAGAACTATTCGGTACGGATGTTAAAGGGTCAACTTCCTAGGAAGTATGTGAGCTTGAGGAAAAGGTTTAGGGGTTACAACCGTTCTACTGACATCGAAAAAAAAAGAAAAAGTTCTTAATCACTTTTTAGTAATTTCTTAACATTTTCTGGGTAGATGGGTTGCTTTTCAAACTGCACCTTTACAAGCAGCATTTAGGGATTGCTCTTTCATTTTGCCTTAGGGTCAAGGTTGTTCGACACTAGATTCGCTATTATTGCTTAAATTCTGTGATAATGCATAAAATAGTGAAAAAAAAAACTCTGCGTTGAACATCTAACAATTGAAAAACTGTTGGCAGTCTGTGCCCTTATTCTCGTAGCGGTCTTGATACGCTCTTAGCTTGATTGACAATCATAAAATGGCGGATTCGTATTCACAAAACAAGATATCTAGTAGATATCTTAAAAATTCGTTATGTTTGAAATATCACTATGAAAATGATCCAGTTCAAGATAGGATTTAAGATTAGATTCCGATAGTTTTGTGAATACGACTGCTTGCGATCGCGTCTTAATCTTATCGTTAAGTGATTTTTAAAAGCGATTGATTACGAGAATAGCCATGTTGACTGTTTCCATTACAGAAATACAGGCATAAATGAAGAACAAAAATACCTACACTTTCATAAAATACTATGAATTTTTACTTGCACTTACTAAATAAGGGTGGGCCCAAACGTTCGCAAATAATGATTTAGAAGACACATGGAGAACATACTGGATGGCATGTCGGTAGAAGGGAGAAACTCGGGAAATCCGAAGCTTTGGTGGCTGGTGCGCTGTCCAACAGATTCTTCCTCTGGCCGTATCAGCTCTCCCCGACGTTAGCAACCACTTCCTTAGAGGCACACGTCTCTCTTTATACCCGGAACAGCGATTTAACTTGCACTTTCGCAGAAAAAACGGCCCTATAAAACATCGAGTTTTATGATCTCTTCAAGGATATCAACGTATTCATCAGGTTCATTAAGATTAACAGACTGCCCTGGCTGGTCAATTGCTCTGTACGGAGGATCTAGAGCTCCCAACATGAGTGTGGTATAATAATAATCCAATCGGTAGAAAAAGTGTCGGAAGACCTAATTTGTGATGGTTCGATAGCGTTGTTGCAGACTGCCGGGCTCAGTGGCGGCAAAATTGGACAGTGGCAGCCAGTGACAGATCAGAATAGAGAAGCTTTTAAGAAGTATCTAAGACCCACCACGGGTTTTGTCGCTGAAGATGATGATGAAATATCGTGGACTGACAGACAAACAGTCCAAGAGATTAAGGTCTTCAATTGGCGGAGCTCTGTGCTAGACAGACATTCAGTCATGGAGTCAAACTAAGAAAAAATCTAAAACTCGGTGTGAATGAAAGATGAAAAGAAAAAAAAAACATATGTAATTATTTCAACGCAACCAACTAACGCGATTGACGTCACTTAAAGATAACAAGAAATAATACAAAACAGAACTTATCCCTACTCCGCCTTCTGCGGCTACGAAGTTATATTTTCAAGAGGAGAATAATTATTGAAGTTTTGTTTTTTTACTTAATGTTGTTTTTTGTTGAAAAACAAAAAAATGTTTAGGGTGAATATTTGAACAAAACACAGAGTTAATTATGTAAACGTTAGAAAATTTTAATGGCGTAGTACCTAATATTTATTATCTTGCCTATTAAATTTTCTTAATATAGTATGTGCTTCAGCAAAATTGTCTTTCTTTGTATGAACATGGGTTAAAAAATCCGTTTCGCTGTCGCGATAAAATGTTATTCCAATCCTTTGATTACAGACTTCTTCTTCTTCTTAGCCTCCCCTCCACTGCTGGATGTAGGCCTCTTCCATTTGTCTCCACTTCTCTCTATCCTGGGCCGCTTCAACCCATTTTTTCCCGGCGACCGCAACAATATCGTCGGCCCATCTCTTCTGTGGCCGACCGCCACCCCTTTTGTTTTCCCATGGTCTCCCTCCACTTTAAGACTCTGGGAGTCCATTTCGAATTTGGCTCTCTGGCTACGTGTCCTGCCCTTTGCCATTTTAATTTTGCGACTTTTGTTCGGCGTCTGATTTCTATATGCCCAACATTTGTCGCTCCATGAATCGTTGCGCGCATTTCCTTTTGTGAACATTATTTATAGCCAGGGACATTGTTTCTAAACCATATTTCATCACAGACATTGATTTTAGAGTATATACGATAATTTCAATAATGCCATAGCTGCTATTCTGGGGAAGTGGTTTCGACATCATATCCATGCGGGAGAATAGTCAGTAGTCTTTGAACAATGAACATCTCCATATCCACTCCTGTCAGTTTTCAAGTATAGTGGTGGAACAGTTATATTGCTTTTAAATGTATAGTTAATAATATCATCATAAAAACATTCAAATCTTGGTAAGTAGTCAGTCATCATTTACTTTCGCCCCACCCTACAAATATTTTTCAAGGGGAATAGTTCATTTTTTCTCTACATGCAAGATTTTTTAGAGAGAAAAATAAAAATAAACGCAGAAGAAATGTGTATTTAATATATTATTAAATACCGTCTTTTTTCCCCATCGATGTGACACCTTGACAAACGTCGCCATTGAATGGTACCTAATGATAACACGACTATCGACATACGCCATCAGGTTTGCCAACGCAGTTCGGCATCTGATGGTTCCTGTCATTATAAAAACATTTATTTAGTTGTAAAATATTATTATCAATCATTATGAAACGTGTTTCTGATATCGTCACACCTTTGAAATCTATATTATTATAAATTGTACGAGAAAAAGTGGGGCGGTTTTGTGTAAATTTTTGGGAGACATTTATCTGAAGATGAACTTCATTAATGTAATGATGAAAAACATTACATTATAAACTGCAAAGACTTTTTTTTTTTAAATTTTATTTTGATACAAGCAGCAAAACCTGTCGATAGACATGCATAGAAAAGGGTCTTTCATTGTTTGACAGTAATATTATGATCCCTCAAAGGGTCCCGTTTTACGATATTAAGGTTTATTAAAAAAGGACTTATTAAAAGTAATATTGACATTGTGACGGCTGTTGGGATACATGGTTACCAGACAAGACAGAGAGAACATTATCAGAATGGAATATCCAATAACGAATAGAGCGGGATTTGGTTGTACCAATATAATATAATTCACTACACAGAAAAAACAACTGGATTTTATTCTCTCAATCCAAGAATTTAAACTGTCTCAGGCAATTCAAGAGTTTATTGTCTTAAGTTAAGAATATTTCCTTGAATTAAGTAAACCACATATCTCCAATCAAAGAATTTTTTTTCTCATTTTAATAAACATTGTTTTCTTGATCTAAGAGATTTTATCTCATTCTAAGTAATTTGAATATCTTGGATTAAGTAAAAACACAAAACTTTCATTGAAGAAAACGTTTTGTTGATTCAAGAAATTATAGTCTCAAATGAAGAGCCGAGCCCCGAGCGTAAATTTATTTTGTGTCCGCTATCCATATAAACGGGGATTTCCATTAGGTATGTTTTGCGACGGCATCGACGCGTCTTCGGATAGTATGCAGGAATGTCATAGTTCGGCTTTTAACGATACTCCGACCATTCGGCAATCTTCGTGTCGTTACTCGGGTTTGATATGTATTGTCATTGTGTTGTCGTCAACCTCAACTGTCAAGAATGTATTATGATGGTGTACGATTATTTTTTGTTATAAATCTAGTTTTTTTTGTGCGATTCGGTGTGAAGTTTTGTAAAAGGAAGAGTGATAATTTGTTTAATCCGAATGACGAAGTGTTTTATGATTTAAAGTCTTCAGTGTCGGAAGAGAAAGCACTAACATTTTTGTCGGTTGAATACATTGTTTATGTAAGTATGTTTAAAACTTTTCAATGGTCAATCATAAAAAATATGTTAAGTAATCGATTTTTTTTCATTTATAGAATGTATATGAATATATTTATGGTATAATTTAGTACTTTTGCTAGGTAAAACTTTAGTTTAGTTATTTTACTAACCTAATCTAACCCGACTTTTTAACTACGTACCAACCTTCAACCTAACCTATTCAGATCGTATATAAAATAACTTTGAAATCGTTAGGAATGACTCAACTAAAGCTTTACCTTTTGCGACTTATTTTAGTGTATATCTGTATATTATACTGTCAAAAATGTTCATTAAAGTATGTATTAGCGTATACCACCGGTTTTGGACAATCTAACCTAAAATTTGTATGAGCCCGTTTGAGTATGAATCATTGACATAGTGGTTTCTATGTTATAAGACATGTTAAGTTAAATAATTATTTTGTCGTTTCAGCCGTATAATAAATGATGAATAGAATATAAAAGTCATAGGACTACCCATTAATTTCCAAAAAAAGCAGAGAGATCATACTTCGCAAGACCAATTAAAGAGGCAATAAGAAGAAAGTACATCGCAGTCTCTTAGAGCAAGCTTATAGACAATGTAGGAAACATCTTGTGTGATGAAGATCGCTGAATCAGACTGCCGAATCCAGAAACAATAATTATCACCTCTCGAAGAAATCAATGGTTAGTAATTATTATTTATTTATTTGCCAATAAACGGCTTTGCTTCTATTTTCTACAAATTATGTATATATTTTATTATTTTTTAGATTCGTACCACGATGAAGATTTAATATGGTTTAAATTTAAGAGAGAACCATGGGATGAAGTATTTAGAAAGTGGAAATCAACATTTCAACTTCGAAGAACATAAACTGATAAAACAGAGGCAACGTTTTTGAGTCAATGGCCCATTCTGGAGGATCCCAGAAATAATGTGTTGGTAAGTCATTACACTTGACATTTTCTACTTCACAATTTCCTCTTTCTTTGTTACTGACAGTTAAAATATTACCTATATTATATAATAACAATAATAATAATAATAATAACTTTATTACATCAAAATAAATATGACATGAAAACAACACAAACAAAATCAAAAATCATTCAAGACAAATAAACACCTTCAATTTCGATCTCGGACACCCTCACTAGGCATAGCCTGTGTCGAGTTATGTCCGTAGAAACAGCCTTCTTCTAAATCCACAAAAGGAAAATGATCCAATATATTCTCAATTAAAAACACATCATAACAGAATATAAGATAAAAAAAAAAAAAAAAAAAAAAAAAAAAAAAAAAAAAAAAAACAAACGAAGGAGAAAAAAAATATAATAATAATAAAAATGAATAAAAAAAAATAAAAAAAAAAAAAAAAAAAAATATTTAAACAGTAAAAGGAGTAAAATCATGTTGCATCTATAATGTAACCGAAAAAAAAAACAATTGAAAATATCAGAAGTTGTAAAAATTTGTCAGTCAATAAAATTGGTAAAATGGTAAAATTTTGAATAAAATAAGTTCCTAAACATAAGATATAAAATGCAAAGAATAAAAATTCATATTTATATACAAAACATAACAATTATAAAGCATTTAAGCAACACACAGAAGGACATATAAAGTCATAAAAAACAAAAAAATATAAAAAAAAAAATAATAAAATATATAAAACACAAAAATACACACATATACACATATATACATATATATATACACACACATACACACATACATACATTTACACGCACATACACACATACATATATAAAATACATAAAAGTTATACTGAATAATAGATGATAGAATTATTATAAAGAACTATTACACATATTATGATAGTTAAAAACAATAGTAAAAAAGATAAGATATGAGGGGAAGGAAAAAAATGAAAAATACCGGTCGTAAAATTAGTAAGTCAGTCAATAAAATAAAATAGTAGAATTTTGAATAAAACAAGTTCCTAAACATAAAATATAAAATGCAAAGAATAAAAATTTCATATTTATATACAAAATCAATTTTAAAAGCATTAAACAGCACACCCACACAAAACTACAGAAAGCATAAAACACAAAAAAAAAAAATATCAAACGACAAGATGCATCAGCAGTTGCTCCGACTCACGGAAACCAATTGCCATTAGGTGTGTAATGATTTGGGCCCTACTAAGTATCTCTGCAGTGGTAGATGGGAGTAATTGTCGGTTTATAGCATTGTAAAAACGAGGACCGAGAAATCTATGAAACCTCTGCGAAAACGTTTTGTTTGCTGCAAACGGGACAAGGCAACCCAACTGTCTGGTCGATTAAATGGTATTGTAATTTATAAAGAATGTAAAAAAATTACAATTGTACAACTTGCCACTCTAGTAAAAAATATTATCTTCATCATTTATCTTCGTGAGCAGGCCGTGATCTTATTGAGATACATAGTAATGGAATATTGTTTTTCAGATAACGAGAAGAAGTGAGCCGGGCATCTGCAGAGAATGACATCACCAGGAGGTTCCTCGAGTGTCATCCAAGTGTAAGATTAGTTGCAAGAACTAGGCTCAGATGCGAAGACAATATTAGGAAGGGTGCGGCACAGCTTATGCAGGTGACGGATTGGCGGTCCGCAGTAGAGGACAGGAGGAGTTATCTTCAGGAGGCCCAGGCTCGATTTGAGCTGTAGCGCCATCGAAGAAGAAGGAATATCTTCTTTGGAAGCTCCATAATTTAAAAAAAAAAATTTAATTGTCAAGAAAAAGTTATGTTGAATGGTATTCAGTTAATGGTGTAAAATATAAATATCATAAATTACATACTCTTGTATTAACTCAGTGAAGCATACCTATATTTCAGTAAAATTATTAATTTGTAGATGTAATTCAGATGTATTTTTTTAGCATGATTATCATTTAAGAACTGATGGTAGGTACACTGTAGAATCTACAAAAACTTACATTTTATTGAAACTGCAAATGTTGATTTTAATTAATTATAATTAACTTTCTACCTTTATTGACTGAAATAATTTGATAAAGTAAATTATTTAACTTAACTTTAATTACTAACTGACTCACTATCATTGTCATTACTGCATTATAATTTATGTTTACTTGACCTGCTTATATTTAGACATTCTTAATTTTTTTTTTTAAATATCATTCTATCTACATGTTAATCGAATTTCTCACTTGATCTGACAAAAATTATTTCACTATTTTCATATTATATATCCATAATGAATTAAATAATTTATTTTTGTGTAAATGTTTAGAATTGGAGGGCTTATTACTGTTGTATAATTGTCTTTAATATTGTTATTTATTTTAAAATTTTATACAAATGACGATGGATGTAGTAGAATCGCTTTCGACTGGAATACTCATCTGGCGATGCGATTTTACATTCCTGATAACTATTTTACACTTCCATCTGTCTGTCAAAGCTTTGTTGTTTGACGAATTGTATAAAAATATGCATAAATACATACACGGCTAGCGCCTTAAATTGAAAAAATAAATAAATAAAATAAAATTTATTGTTTTTTTTTTAACAGACTCCTTACAGGCTCGATACACATATTACGTTAATCCAATTAGTATGTTAATTCTCTTTATTAAAAATTTTATGTTTCTTCGTAATAATAAATAATTTTTTGATGTTCATAAGAATATTATTTTTTATTTCACTTTTAAAGGTAGCTACATGTTAACATCATGTATAGTTGTTGATTTTTTTTATTTACCATCTTTAAATATTCACAATATTGTAAATAAAAAATTTTGACAACTTTGCATGGTATGTAGCCACCTTTAAAATTGAAATAAAAAATAATACTCTTATGTACATCAAAAAATTATTTATTATTAGGAAGAAACATAAAGTTTTTGATAAAGAGGTTTAACATATTGGATTAAGATATGACTCTCTCACTTTAAGCATATTTAAATTTCATTCAGAGAAACTTCATTCTTCGATTGAGAAAATATTTTACTTGTTCCGAGAATTAATACTCTTTCATGAAGAGCATGTATTCTTACATTAAAAAAATAGTAGCTTATTTTGAGAAATTTCATATCTTCAATGAAGAAATATGTATTATTGAATTGAGAATTTTACGTTTAAATACTTGTTTTGAGAGTTTTAATTTCTTGAACTAAATTTTTTTTTCTTCTCCTTGAGAATTTTTTTTCTTATATAATGATATCTCTCTTGAATTGAGAAATAAAATCTTGGTCTGAAAATTATAATTTTTTCAACGAAGATGAAAATTTTCTAAGGTTGAGAAAATAATTTTTTCGTTATATATGAAATTGTAGTTTCTCAACTTAAGAGAAATCCTCTTGACCTGAGATATTTTTTTTTTCTGTGTACCAGAAACTGTTAAATCCACGGCAAGTCTTAATATCTATAAGAGAGAGAGAGAGTTGACGAAGTTCATAATAAGTGAGAGATAAAGTTTAAATCAATATATACCTACATAAATAGTGTTAATAACAGTAAGTGGCCAAATACCAAATAGGACATTACAGCTTGACCCTTATACCAGTAAAAAAATCTGATTGGGACATGCCTTGTATTATTTATTGTTTAATGTAATGTACTAATATCTCTGTGTGTAAATATTATATTTGTATTCAATTCAATTCAATATGGGATATTTTTTCCTGAAGCAACTGTTATAAATTGAATACAGAAAACGGTTTGTCATCTTATATCATAATAATTAGCAAAATTTGGTTTTTCTTTCTTTTTCTTTTGTTCTTTCTTTCTTTCTTCTGTTCTTTCAACAACATATAGAATATCGTAACGTGTATCACATGTGATTCACTTCCTACTACACCGCCATCTATTAGATTTTTTTAAAAAGTTACGCAACTATAGAGGATTTTTAAAACATAATATAACTGATTTGAAGGTAGAGAGGACCACAACTAAGATGGTTAGAAACGACGTGGATGACGCATTCATCCATCCATCCATCGCTAAAGAAGAGGAAGAAGAAAACTGATGTACTTATAGGATAATCAAACAATAAATAAACCTTTCCTATGCCTGCTGCCCAACAGGTTTTGCAGCCCAACAGACTTTTAATCAAACCAAAACAATATTCAAAATGAAAATAGTCGAGAACATAATATAACAGTGTGAAATAATCCGTCCAAAGCGAATTTTAATTGAAAATTTATTAGCTCAAATGCTAAATATTTTTCGTTGGGGTTAAATGGTGAAAGTGATCAACATAATTTTATCAACGTATAGGTACCTACCCAGCTGCCATACGCAGAAGAGGTGAGTCGCATGAAAATTTTAACGCGCTGTTCTACATGATTATTTTATTTTGTGTTAATAATAATTACCTATTGACATCGACAATAAAATTGATATCACAGATTTTGTACCCGTATATTATAATAATATACCTGCACAACTCGTGAATAGGGTGGATCAAAAATAAGTATTAAAAAATAAATCTGTATCCGCTAGGAGATTTCTTTTAAAGTTAGCGAAGCTTGTGTCGCAGGGGAGGAGATGGTCGGCTACGGGGTTCGAATTCTTTCTTACTGACAGGTTATTTTTTTTTTATTAAACAGATATACAAACAGTGATGGTACATAAAACAATTACACAAATAGTATGGACAACAAAAACACCAGTAAAGTATATACGTAGACATTAATAGCGAGTAGGTTAGAAGTAAGACAAACAACAGAAAAAAAAAGATTTTTGTAACAATAATATGTGCAGGCTCGGCTGGGGATAATGGAAAGAAGGCTAAGGGTGAGGGATAGGAATAAGGTGCAAGGAAGAAGCAAGAGGGCAAAAGGGGTTACTTATTGCTCTAACGTCAGGTGTGTTCTTACGTTTTGCCTGAAAACAGTAAGAGAAGAGTTATTCAGGTCTATATTATTATAAAATGAGTCAAAAATACCTGTATAAGGGTTTAAGAATGAGTTCTGTGCATAATTAGTTCCGAATCTTGGCATCCCAAATGTGGCTTGAGATCTCTGAGAAGATCGCTGGAGTCAACGAACCCGTTAACCAGTTTAAATAAGTAACACAATGTCAGTAACATTGTTAACATTATAAATTCGTGTTCTTTTTAAGGTGCATTTATACCAAACCAACAAAGATCCAGAGCTTGCAAATAGAGTATATTTTCCTAATCGTTGATACTGGACACAATGGAAATAATAATCAGAAAGAACTGTCATTGCCTAGTAATAATTTGTGGTTTCCATGGTGTCCAGTATCAACGATTAGGAAAATATACTCTATTTTCAAGCTCTGGGTCTTTGTTCGTTTGGTATCAATGCACGTTTAGAAGATTTGACAATATGAATATGTTTTATCGTTACAATTACCACACTCGTTCGAAAAGTATGAAAAACAATTAAACAATATAAAAAAGCAAAGTTCCGAATTTAAAATTTTGCTTCCTTGGATTGAAACTCATAATAATATTACAAATAATACGTGATTGGTAGTTAATAGGCACACAAAAAGGAAGCTTGGTATTCGTATTGATTTGCCTACTGAAGTTTGTGCTGAGTTAGATCATCAAATAACTCACTGCAACTGATAAAAATGACTAGAGCCCTTTACTAATCAGCCAAAATGTTCTAGAAAAGTTGTAGGTAAATAGATTGTGAGAAGTAGTATATAGTAATCAAAATCCTTCATAAGCTCCAGAAAATAAAAAAATCTGAAAATGCCGTTTAAAAGTTCGTTAAGATAACTTTTTTTCTCCCTCTCCATATCGAGGTGAGTTTATTCGAACAATTTAAGTATGACAGACGCCTTTTATTGAAGCATTGTGTTCGTACTATGCTTTTTTAAATATTTCATTGGTGTTTTATCTTATAATATAATTAATGAAGTCCGGTTAGTGCGAACACAACTCGAGATCTACTGAACAGATTCTTCCGATGTTTGATTTATTGGATTCTTCTCCGCTCCGAATAACAGAATAACTATTGAAAAGTTGAAAAATCCATAAGAAATACTAAAAAAGTTAGTATGGAACGGATTTCCTGCGACTCCAACGCCATCTATGAAAAAATCTACAGCAACACAATTATTGTTTATTGACAACCATTGACATTTTGGTAATAAAATAAAAAAAAAACAAATTTCCCCAAACTTAAAATAGGTGAATCCAATGTGGAGATTATCCGGGTAAATACAATGAATTCAAACCACGTTAAGTTATAATCTGTTATGATTATTATTCGAGTGGTATATTACATGTAGCAATATAATGATTATTATTGAACAAGTCATCACATATTATTATTGTTTGTGCAATTTATCAACTTTCATTTTGTTTTTGCTTATTTGTTTTATAGATTCCATTTTGTTATCGATATTGTTCGCATTATTAATTACACACTTTCTGTGTTTATGGTAATAAATACTACGTGTATTATATCTACTGAATTTAATCGCGTTAAACTGTCACCAAGTAGATAAATATAATAGATACCAAACAAAATATTGAATGTTAAATCTATATTATAAAAATGGAGAGCTATTTTCCGTGGTCATCGCATCTCGCCTAAACAACTGGACCGATTTCGCTAATTCTTGTTTGTCATGTTGGCTTTTATCAGGAGACGGTTCTTATGAAAGAAAAAATCAAGAAAGTTGCGCGGATAGTTAGAAAATCAAAGAAATCTCTAAGTAGATAACCTTCCTAGTACTTTTAACAATATAATTTATTTTTTATTCCAAATTTGAAAATTTGAAATTAAATTAAAGTTTGACAATATGAACTGCCAGTTGTTCGATAGTTGGTGCTGTTGACAGAATGTCGTGTTTGAAACAGATGCATAAATCTACATTATATTGTTAGGAACAAATTCAATATTCATAGTCAGGAACACAGGACAACATCTGCCGGGAAAGCTAGTTATTGATAACTTGATAAAGAAATGGCTCTAAATATGTGAATATTCGAACATTTACTCTACATTTCCGAGAACAAAGCTGATGTTTCCCCAACAAAAATATTGAAATATCCTACTTAACACGTCTTAGCAAAAATAATCACAAACAGAATCTTAACATCATACAAAACAAAGTCGGGTTAGTTAAAGCGTTACACCATTTATAACTCAAGAACGGTTGAACCGATTTTTATGATGTTTGGTTTTAAATATTCTTCTTAACTATTTAGTTTGTTGAATTTTTCTCCACTCCGGATAACAGAATAACAGCTTAAACATCGAATAAAAAATGATAAAGACTAAATTAATATTATTGGTGTTTACCGTGTAGTAGTAATTCATAATGAGAATGAAAAAACACTACTTGTTTTATAGTATAAAGAATAAAGTAAATTACTTATTATATTTTGGTTAGTATGCATTTTTTTTTAATTTCCACGTAGAATTTTAATGAAAAGATAAAATCTGACAGAATGAATACAGCAGCTCCATTAATGTCACTAAATTACTCGTTATGTAAACTAAACAATAATAGAAATTCAGCTATTTTATGTACCAAAGGATACCTACAATATTTTATTTTTTCTAAGGCTGGACGAAGTTAGACGGGTCAGCTAGTAAGTACATCATAAAGTATGGTTTGGACAGAGAATTTTTCCTCCCTGATCTTAATTTTTTTTTTTCACAATTTTTTTAAGTTAACTCATATTAAATCACCTAAAGTAACCAAACTTAAAACATTGAGATTATGATATCGCAATAACTTATATATCGCTGTTGTTGTAGCTTATTGGCTTGTTCTTTCATCAATGTCAACTTTTGTGTGACATACACTGTCGAATGCCTTTTCTCAAACTAATTTAAATAATTATTGATGAATTAATGAAATGCGAATAGTTTGATAATGCCTATTCGTATGTATAAAAATGGAGAGCTATTTCCCGATGTCATCACATCACGCCTAAACGGCTCGACCAATCTCGCTAATTCTTTTTTTGTCGTGTAGGCTTTTATAAGGAGAATGTCCTTATAGAAGAAAAAAATTAAGAAAAATGCATGGAAAATTAGAAAATTAAAGAAAGGCTACGTGGACAAACTTATTAGTACCTTTGAATTTTTATTCCATTTTTTGAAATTTTGACAGAAATTGTCAATTGGTGCGATTGACAGAATGCGGATGGTGTGAAATAGACGCATCGTTCGGAATCACATTGGTCAATAACTGATAATTAATTCATCACCATACAAATTCGAATTCAATATTCATAGTTAGGAACACAGGACAACGTCTGTCGGGAAAGCTAGTTGTTTAATAATTGTCTATGCGAATAAAGAACAAAGTTCAGATAATGAAAGTCGTTGATAGACTAGCGGTTACGACACCGACTTTCTTACTATCTCGTGCTGGAGATCGTGGGTTCGATCCCAGGTGCCGACCATCTTCCTCTTTCACGATGCAAGCTTTAAGTAGCTTACTGTGAAAGAGTCAAGGAGTGTATTTGTGTTCACTTTGAGTGAGCTTAAAATGTATTTTAAAATAAACGTATAACAAAAATCTAGGCACACGTTTCTTTAAACAATGTCAAAATCAAAATATTTCTAAAGGTGTAACTTCACAATATTATCTTATTGTAGGTGGGTAATTTAAAAATTAACTCTTTTCCAGAATAAAGAAAAATAAAAAAACCTTTACCTTTTTCGGCGAAAAGTGCCCCAAAAATTTTTGGCCCCGCTCACTCTCCCGTAAGAGGTACTTTTTTTCCAGCGAAACTGTACTTTTTCGCACCAACTTCCCCCACCCCGCCCTTGCCCCCCCTCATTTCATCCCCTAGCCAACACTAATAAATCTTCATGCATTAGATGGTGGATGTTATGAAAATAAATTGCCCCGCTTAAACGAAGAAAATAATAATAATATATTATGAAATAAAAATAAAAAGTTATTTTCTTACATTCAACCCTCTTTTCTTCACCATTCTTAATTTCGGATACGCAGGTAAAAATAAACGAGAACCTACCCACGTTAAAATATTTCAGCCAACATTTAAATAATATGATATAATTTTTTTAGTAAGATACCTATGTAGCTATAATATTATGAAAGAGTGAAAGAAATTTTTACTATGGTGGGGCTATAACTGCCATCTACCGAAGAATTTCGAAATACTAAACGACATAAAATAGATGAACATTATTTTACAGAATTTAATCCAAATGATTGGTGCATAGTAATGTAATGATTAAACTGCTTTATAAAAAAACTGTGATCAGTGGAAAATAAGAGTTCAGCGGTAGAAAATTTGCGATCAAGCCGTCGTCGAGGTAGTTTAACCCATATCCATTGATAGCGAGCTGATCTCTGTAGATTTTAGCCCGCCATGTTGGATTTTATGTCAACTGACAATGGTTTCGAGTGTACAACAACGCTTTATGTAATCAATATACTGTTTTTAAGTTTTTTCCCGTCCAATTAGGTGTTCCCTTCATATTTTGGTCCATTTTGTTTTGGTTTATTTTATTTTATTTATTTATTTATGTATTTATTTTATTTAATTGATTCCACGCAACAACAATGTTGCTTTTACAAAACATATTAAGTATATACAAATTTAACCATTGACAATATTACTGAGAATAATAAAATACAAGATGGAATGTGTCACAAGCAATACAAACAAATCACATAAAAAAAAAAACACATCAAATATTTAAAATGACTTTCATAATAGAAATTTTAAACAAATACAGGAAATATTGCATTCCCGTAATCATCGAGGTCTTGCAACCATGATGCACCAACTAAATTTATAAGAAACCATTTTTATAAATAAGATATAATGACGTTTTGAAGAAAATACTCAAAGAATACTTTTTGTTCGATATACAACATGGGTAGGCACTAGGTACGTATATCGAATTGAGTTTACGAATATTACGTCGTTTTCAAAAGTATTCTATGCGTACTGAGTGCAACAAAAGCGTTCGTTTTTTCACTTCTCTCTCTCTTCTTCTGACTCGCCTACTTGCAAAACGTCAAATTCGGAAATTACGCTCGGAAAACCATCATAACCAAATAACGGTCGGCGGTCCCATAAGTGTTGTGCACATCAAGAAAATTACTGGAACCAGGAGTAAAGGAAAGAGCCAGCAAACAATCGGTGAGTCCCTTTCCAATACAGTCCACTTCTTCTTCGTTCGTCTACGTACTTCCTGCTTAAAGCTGGGAGACGTAGCGGACATATTTTGGTCCTTCGAGCCGGATTTCCTTTATTCCATTCCTATTTCAAGAATCGTGAGTTGCATTCAGTACGTTACAACATTTCGGAAATTTTCATTGCGATCGGATTCGATATATGTACCTTGTGCTTATATTAATTTTGTGGGTAGGATTCATTACGAGGGACGCTTATACTAATTTTTCTTTCGGAACGTTTCGGCTCCTAGCTTCGTATATATTCGGTTCATATACGTGAAGTTAGAGCGATTGCGGTATTCAGTATAGCGGCCATCTTGTTTGTTATGACATAACAAATGTAAACAAAAACAATCATGGCAAAGTTCATTAAATATAATTTGAGTAAAGTTTCAATTGATAGTTTATTAGAATTAGGTAAAGATGCACAATCCAATAAAGATTCTTTATCTTTAATCGTTCAGTTTAATACGAGATATAATGATGTCGAAAAATTATGGGATAATTTTGTTGAATCATATGTCTCTATGGAAGCAGCAAAACCAAAGGACTTTGATGCAGAGATGCATTTAAAGGAATATATTAAATACGAATCCATTATATACGAAATTAAAGGATTATACAACACAATGTTTTCTGTCACAACTTCTAGTACGGGTCTAGCTGATGTGACTAATAATTCAAAACAGTTGTCGGTCCCCAAAATGCATTTGCCTGTATTTGAAGGTGATGGTGTAAGGTGACTTAACGTCATATCAAAGTTTCAGGAATGTTTTCGATAGTTTGGTTCATAACGAGAAGTCAATTCCAAGTGTGCAAAAATTACATTACTTGTTAGGCTGTTTGAAGGGTGAAGCATACCAATTGATCAAACATCTAACAATTTCTAATGAAAATTATAACGTGGCGATAGACATTTTACATAAGCGTTATAACAATCCACGGCTTATAGCGGAAAATCACCTAGACAGAATCTTAAATTTAGCTTCTTTGACTGATAAGAATATGCAGTTGAGATATTTAATTAATACTTTAATAGAAAACTTAGCGGCATTAAAGTCATTGGATTTCAATGTGGATGAATGGTCATTCATTTTGTTACATATCATGTTAAAGAAAATTACTTCGGATCTTAGAAGAAGGTTTGAGTTGCAATATTCTAATGCTCAGATTCCTACATTTACTCAGTTTATCGACTTTCTGGAGGTCGAATGTAGGGCTTTAGAGGCATGCAATGTATCGAGTGTTCGAGAGGTAAATTCGGTTACCAAAAAGCATCACAATGTGCTTACAACACATGTGAAATCGGAAAAGTGTTTATTTTGCAAAGAGACACACAATCTATATGCATGTCATAAGTTCAAAGAGTTGAGTGTTAGTAAGAGACGAGAAATTATACGGGAAAATCAACTATGCTGGAATTGTATGGGTACTCATAAAGTTCAACAGTGCAATTCTAAATTTTCATGCAAACTCTGTAAAAACAGACATCATACACTCTTACATCAGGATCAACCTTCAACATCGAATGCTGATAATAGTAACCAAATTGCTTGTACTTCGTACATTAGAACACATTCAAAATTCAGTACAGTATTACTCGCAACTGCGATGGTACATGTAAAAAATTCTTATGGTGAGTTTCAGTCAGTTCGCGCATTAATAGATCCAGGTTCTCAATGCAGTATAATCACTGAATCGTGCGTTCAGCGTCTCGGGTTGAAACGGCAATCATCTGATGTACATATTTCTGGGGTAGGCAGAAACTCTTCTTATAGTGCAAGAGGTCAGATCACTTGCAATGTGAAACCGATTACATCTAGTGGTCCAGTCATCTCATTTGATGCACTTGTGTTAGGTAACATCACGGGAAATTTACCTGCACATTCTATTTCTTCGGATGTCTTAAGGGAATATAGACATATTACTCTGGCGGATCCAGATTGTTTCAATTCAAAACCAATAGATATTTTACTTGGGGGAGATATTTATAACGATATTTCCATAAGCGGTAAAGTTACAATACATCCAAATCTTCCAACTGCTCATGCAACAATATTCGGCTGGGTATTAATAGGGAAATATCAACAAAATTCAAGCTGTAACACGGAAAAGAGGTTGGCATTTTCACATGTCGCCACTCTGGCTAGTGAAAATAACAATGTAACAGTTAATTCAAAGGTACTACCGAAGAATGTTGTACGCAATGAAGGGACTTGGGATATTTTTCAACATTATAGTTCTTTTCAAAAATTAATTAGGGTTACTGCGTTGTGTAAACGGTTTATACACAATTTAAAAAATAAAAGAAACAAGCGGATAGGTTTTATTTCACTGAGTGAATGGAGATCAGCGCTACATTCACTAGTTAGGATTGTACAATATAACGAGTTTCAACGAGATTGGAATTTTATCAAAAATATACAATTATCTTATTCAAGACCGCATCGATTAAATCCATTTATCGATTGTGAGGGTATACTTAAAGTTGGCGGACGATTACAGAATACTTTATTAGATAGTTCCAAAAGACAACCTATGATACTGCCTAAAAATCATAATTTCAATTCATTACTTATTAGGTATTATCACGTTAAATATTTACACTCAGGTCCGGCACTTACTCTGTCTTTTATTAGACAACACTTCTGGATCATTTCATGTAGAGATGCAGTACGACGTGTTATACATAAATGTATTCAATGCTTTCGTATTAATCCAAAGCCTCTGGAACCAACGATGGGAAATCTTCCGGATTTCAGAGTCAGGCCAAATCGAGTTTTTCTTAAAACAGGGACGGATTTCGGTGGTCCGTTTTACATAAATTCTTCCATTTTACGAAAGGCAAAGATCCAAAAGGCATACCTGTGTATATTTGTATGCATGGTTACAAAAGCGATTCATTTAGAGGTCGTTTCAGAACTCTCCACAGCGGCATTCATAGCCACTCTTGTTAAGTTCGTTTCTAGACGGGTCCTATTTTCAGATTTATATTTGGATTGGGGAACGAATTACGTAGGCGCAGATAATTACTTTCGAGACACACACGAGAGACATACTTTCTTACACAATAAATCGAATTCAAAGGTATTAAAATCTTATTTGTTTGAGAAACAAATTGTTCTACATCAGTGTTCACCAGCTTCTCCACACATAAACGGGATCATGGAAAGTATGGTGAAATCATCAAGCTGCATCTTGAACGGATTTCGAGGTGTATATCTTTGTTTAGAATGGGTACATTTTGGTTCTTTTTGTTTCATACTTTTAAAAAGGTTTATTTTCATTTTTTTTTCACTTCGGATAAGTGAACTTTCTTTCATTTTTTTTACTTTTCTAGGTTAAGCATATACTTCAAACATGATGGCTTGTATATTGCATACTTTTGATTGGGTACAAGGGTTCAAATGATGAACTTCTTTCATTTTCTTTTCTTCTTTTTCTATTCTCGGGGCGGGTGTATGTTCGATATACAACATGGGTAGGCACTAGGTACGTATATCGAATTGAGTTTACGAATATTACGTCGTTTTCAAAAGTATTCTATGCGTACTGAGTGCAACAAAAGCGTTCGTTTTTTCACTTCTCTCTCTCTTCTTCTGACTCGCCTACTTGCAAAACGTCAAATTCGGAAATTACGCTCGGAAAACCATCATAACCAAATAACGGTCGGCGGTCCCATAAGTGTTGTGCACATCAAGAAAATTACTGGAACCAGGAGTAAAGGAAAGAGCCAGCAAACAATCGGTGAGTCCCTTTCCAATACAGTCCACTTCTTCTTCGTTCGTCTACGTACTTCCTGCTTAAAGCTGGGAGACGTAGCGGACATATTTTAATTAGGTACAAATATTAAAATTGAAGTGATCAAACATGAATTGGTTTATTTTGGCTGAAACATAAAGGTTTCGTATGATTTAATAAGGACTTAACTATATTTTGATATAAAATTAATAATTAAAAAATAAGGTACCTATTCTGCATCAATAACTCGTTCAAATCTGACATAGCGAATATTGGTAATTATCACTTGCGTTGCCCAGCTACTATTTGTTTATTTACAAAATTTTGTACGAAATGTCATCTTCATACATAACAAACGCGGATTAAATATTTTTTTATAATTTAAGTAAAAACCGATCAGTGGTTTATATGTAATCTTACGATTAACGAATTTTTTATAAGTTAGACGGTGAATATTTGAAGGGAAACGGAAAATATGTAAATGAACAAATATTAAGAGTAAGTGCGTGGTGTGAAATAGCTGAAATGGGATATGAAATGATAGGGAATTTTTCAATAATATACTTATAGTAGGTGTAGAATTTAGAAGTGGTTGGTGGATTGATTGATTGCATTACATTGGTGGTTACAACATCGGCTTTCGTATTGTTTCGTGCGGAGGTCGCCGGTTCGATACCGCACAGGTGCCGAACACCAGCCTCTTCCACGACTATGGACTTTCATTCATTGCTATCCAAACAAACCTTTAAAGCTTCATTCAAGAGCATGTTCCGAAAACATTGTCTCCCATTCCATTTACTACTGACTTGGCCCTCCTTCAAGGGTGCATTTAAACTATACGAACATAGAGCCAGAGCTGGAAGTAGAATATATTTTCTTGATAGTTTATATGGACAATTTCTAGATTCGACTCTACATATGTCCGTTTGGTGTAAACGCAAGCTAACGCTCTGGGTTCCTAGAGAGCGTTGCGTCTGACATGACGGCTGTCATTGGAAATATTTTTGTCACTACGGTAACGACATAGATAATGTTCTAAACTGACACATTCACAGCTGTTTATAGCAGTACCCTATTCCTGGGAAAACAGACCATAAGACGACACCGATATGATCGGCCCACGGCCACTTCGTGCACCCATTCAGTCAGATTTATTGATTCTTTGTGTCGTTCTTTCTTTATTCGTTCTCTCAACATGCCCGTACCACCTGAATTTTTCACTTTCATTCTAGTCACCACCCATTCACTTCACATTTCTTTCTGACCTGCTGAGCATGATTAATATCAGAGTTCCCGCTAGACGCACTAGATGCGCGGACACCTTTTTGTGTGACAATACTCCTTCTGTGTATTTGGGTAATGCAGTTCAACACAGGCTGCACCGCCAGGGGAATGCGCACTTGGAAAACGTCGATATATTATATGTTAGCTATCAGAGGTTGAGAGAACTACTCAAAGTAAAATTAGCATGATGGCTCAATTTTTTTTCTATTATTATATACATATTTTTTTTCTATTATTATATACATATTTATTTGTTTGCATGGGATTTACCTTCTTTTTTTTGCAATTAACATCTGTTTCTAATTGTGGTCGACCAAACTACGTATATAGGTATATTTCCTTTTCTGCTTTGAATTAGTGTAATTATGTAGCGTTACTGTGTAACCCAATCTTTTATTTTCTGTTGTATGAAGCTGTATGTTTCTTTGATTATTGTTTTTGTGGGGTTTTTTGTTGTTTTTTATCACTTTTCTTTTGTACATGTTTTACATTGTTAATTGCACATAGCCGTGAATAAATACATAAATAATATCCTTCCTTTCTATTTTAAGAGCCATATTCATATAAGTAAAAATAATCAACAGTTGCTGTTAAAATCAATGGGATGCAGTAACAAAATTCAAACCTATAGCTGAAAAACAAAATTTATAAAAAAATCTTATCAGCGTTGTGTTTGCTTATCAAAAATGAAATAACATCGAAGTATTATTAAGTTTTATTGTGAGATATTAAAGTTTAATATTTATTATTAGAAAATATAAGTAGTATAAAATTTTATGCGTCTTTCAACCGCACGTCATATTGTTACAGCTGATTAAAATAAGTTAAACAATAATAAAAATACGTTCCAGTTTGTTGATATTAGAAATGATTGTAATTAAAATTTTGCCAAAACAATAGCAGAGCTACGCAAATTAGATTGGAAAAAACGTGGTAAGCAGCATTTTTTTGTTATGTAATGAGCATACGAGATGAGGGCCACGATTGAGCTAGTTAAACTCATTTATCTTCTACCTCTGTCTATTGATCGGTATTTCAATATGATTTAAGCTAGTCAATCTTGTCTATTGATCGATATTTAAATATGATTTAATCTAGTCAAACTCTTATCTTATCCCGATTAACAGCTACCGATAACCATCGACGGTCACCAGGTCTCCCGGGTGGATAAATTTAAGTACCTGGGAGCAACCATTACCACCACCGGTGACCTCGGGGCTGAGCTCCCAATTCGTATCGGTATGGCAAGTGGCGCCTTCAACAACATGACTAAGATATGGAAGGCGTCGACGTTTAGTGTCGAGACGAAATGTAAACTGTTTGATGCGTGTGTGTTGCCCATTATCCTGTATGGGTGTGAGTCCTGGGACCTGACTTTGGCCCTCTGGAGAATTTTGGGTATAAGATGGTACCACCGCATCACGAATGACGCTATACGGCCGCATCCAGCGCACCCAGCGTGAGCCCATCACCTCTATTATTATGTGGAGGAGATGGACTTGGCTGGGACATGTGTAAAGGATCCCGAATGACAATTGGCCGAGGAGAGCGCTGTTCTTCCTCCCATCAGGGTCCCGGAGACGAGGAAGACCCTGTCATACTGTGTTCCGCTCCTTCGAAGCAGAGCTGAGGAATCTGGAAATGGTGTGGGAGGAGGTCATTAACGTTGCGCAAGATCGAGCGCAATGGAGAGCTCTTGTTGCATCCCTATGCCCCTAAGTGGGGTCTAAAGGGAGTTTGGATTTGGATTTTTTACGAACCTTAACATAAAATTAAGCAGTTTCTTAAATAATTCTTTTAAAAGGGGAAATCAAAAAACGTTAATTCTGTTTTTGTAGTATGAAATATTTATTATTTGATTACAAAAGTCACTCTTCATTATAATAAACATTTTAATCGACATATACATATAATTAAAGTACTTCAAATAAAAACTGTGCCAAAAGTACATATATACCTATACAACTCAATTTAATTGAAAATAATAACGTAGAAGGCAGGTAATTAAAATTTTACATGCAGGTTATAATATTATTATTATAATGCAGTGTGCAGTAGGTACGAGTACAATGCGCTATGCCTTATTTTATCTAATCGCATTAGTAATAAAACATTATTATTTTATTAAATAAAGTGTCAATCTTTGATAAAATTTATATTTCTCTACGCACTTAAATTTTGATACGATAATTTTATGTATGTACACAATTGTGTTAAGGTGGGACATTCTCTTATGGCGATACCGATTCCGACTTGATCACTGAAAAAAGTCTGTGCATCTTTCACATATGATAATATTATGTTCGTGCTATAAGGCAACTCCACGCGCCGGCCGATCGGTAGAGGACAAAACTAGAAAGGAAAAAAGGAGAAGCTAAGCACTGAGTACAAATATTATAAGAGAACTTTTATGGATGCGCCGAACCGAAAAATGGTTCCTTTATTCAACAGTCACGTGACTGAAGATACATTATAAATAATAATTCATTTTAATTTCATCCACAAGCACAAGACAACATAACAAAACCCTCGGGTATTTCCTATAACTAATAATTAAAACATAAAATTTCTCTGTGTAAACGCTAAAAATATAAAACAAAAAATCGAATGTCATACACCGCTATCGACAAACTTCACAGTTTGTATAAGTTTAACAGCAGTCACGTGGTACTTGTTGGGACCGTGCGAAGTAGCACATTATGTCTCTAGTATTATTTCTTCTCAAAGAACCTAATACCTGCACTACACTACTTGCGAAGTTGATCGAAGATAGGCGAATACGACAGTGTGGAGAGCCACTTCGCCTTACTTCGTCCAACCTCGGATCGCCTCGGGCGACCTCCGTTTACTGTCGGACAACTGGTTTCCTCGCGAAGTAGAACGAGTGTGTGGCGACGAACTTCGGACTTTCAACTTTTTCAAATACTTCGTCGAAGAACTTCGGGAGTAGTGTAGTGCAGGTATAATTAAACATTGCCACCTAATGGCGAACGTTGTTAACTTAAAGTGATCACACTAAGCCAGCCTTCGAAATAACAGTAGAAGACAGTCGTAAGCCCTTAGTGGTTTGTTCCATTTAAAAATCGAACATAAGTAATGAATTGTTAGAGTCATTTAGTTTTTACATATTCCTTCTTTAAGATCTACTCCTGAAAAATGGTCACAAGAATCTATAGTTCATTTTTTTTAAAGATACAGTACTAGAAAATTCGGCATACTTCCATTTCATTCTTTACATACATAAGAAAGAGACAAAATACTTCTATAAGATTTATGACATCGCCGAGAGGCGGTACAGAACCTATTGTTACGCAGGTAGTTGTTTTTATGGGTTGCTATACACACTGCACGAGTTTTATGAAATGCAGTCAGTTTATCGTATTTTACTTCTCATTTATATCGAAACTGGGTGGCTATTCTCGTAATCAATCAGTATCAGTTTAAGTTTAAAAACTGCAGTCACGGACCTAAATGCGTTCGATTTTCAAAAAAATTAAACTAATTTAAGAACGCGGTCTAGTCCAATCCGTCATTTTAAGAACAAATTTCAGTCAAGTTCGAATTAAGAACGCTACGAGAATACCCCAGCTGATTTATGTTGCATTTTTTATCCTGGTGTAGGTATATTTTATATCATTTTTGTTTTTTCAACAGGTTATATTATTAAAAATACATACGTTTATATATTTCATAAAGTATAAATTGTTATATAATATTGTACACAGATTAAAAAATGCGCTATGAAGACATAAAAAAGTGCAATAGGCTCAAAATAAAAAAAACATACAGATAAAAAGTATTAGGTAAAATAATTATACACTTTAATTAATACTTTAATATGCAAATATGAAAAAATGCAATAGCAGAATTTAATAAACTTTTCTCTGATTTATCGAGATGTTAGCGAAGACAACCGCACTTCTCGAGTTCAAAATATTTATGAGTGTGCTACCTGGTTAAGGGTGGCTACTGTTACCGCCTCTCAATAAAACAATAAATCTTATAGAAGTGTTGTGTCTCTTTCTAATGTATGAAAAGAATGAAATGGGAATATGCCGAAATTTTTCTGGCACTGTATATTTAAAAAAAATGAACTATAGACATAATTAGAACGTTGTGCACCAACAAAGCCAATAGGCAATAAAGATGAGACATTAACAAAAACGGATATAGTCATATCCTGGCGCCAAATACATGACAGCAGTCGCAGTCTTTAAATTTTTTGGTCGCTCTCTTTTTCTCAATAATTTCCAACTTTTATCTCTATATTTCATTAATTATTAAATATCTACTTGTTTTTTGATTGATTTTTCGACATGTTGAACATGTTGAGATTTCTCATGATTAGGAGTTTCGGAGACTTAAACATTACCACCTAATGGTAATGTTTAAGTAATTATTCGTCATTTTCAAGATTGTATAATATCTGATGATCCTTCATCTAGCGAAGAGATGCAGAACGTAAATTTTACCTTGAACAAACGAATTTATCAGTAGTTACATTAAACGATTACGATGTAATATCCCTTTGTTTGCATTCACCCTAACATTTACGGATGCAGTTATAGTATACCTATAATATATTTTGTCCCGTCTACGGAATTACAGACGTATGCTTCTACGTTCTATAATCGTATATTTGCGACTAATATATATTAATAATTACTTCAGTATACAATACACAATATATACTTCCATCAAGTTTGTATATAGATATATCTAAAATTATTTGTCGACGTTCGCCTGAAATATGAAGGATGTCCCAAAAATTTACATTACTTTTGAGGTTTATCGCTTGAAAGTTTCTTCTGAATTCTGGGCAGCACTGAAAATCTTACCAACACTGTTGCCATTTGCCAAGATGTTCCTCATCTACGAAACCTGTCTGCTTTATGCCAAAAACTCGTCGAACTTCAAATTTTTTCTCTAAAGTGCCATATTATTTCCTGCGCTTTGGAGGACATGAAGTGGTTGGTGGTCTGGCGGTTACGACGCCGCGCCGGCTTTCGCACTGTTTCGTGCGGAGGTCGTGGGTTTGATCCCAGGTACCGAGCATCTTACTCTTTCACGACAAAAGCTTTAAGTAGCTTGATGTGAAAAAGTCAATGAGTGTATTTATTTTGTGATTCATACAAAAAAAACGTATCTTAAAGATCGGTTGGTTTGTTGGTTGAGTTTTCGACACGGTGACTAAGTAAAGGAATGTATCCAAAGGCGTGTTTATCTTCGTTCATTTTCATTCACTACAGCTATTTAGCTTAACAGTTAGAATAACAATGTTTTGAACTGTGGTGAATTCGTTAGAGCGTTATAACGAACGCTGATAAAAATATTCCATAATCAAAAATAGCCTCTCTAACGTTATTCTTATTAAATGATATTCGTCCCTTAATATGAACACCAACTTTTCGGAATAACTTTTTTTTAGCGCATTGTCACCTTTCCGGATATCAAATTTTCGGAATGAATTTTTTTTCTTATACGTTTACACAATCTACTATACTTATAAATTAAAGTCGGGTTAGTGCGAACACTTATAACTCGAGATTGGCTCAACAGATTCTTCTGATGTTTGATTTATTGGATTCTTCCCCGCCCCGGATAACAGAATAACTAATAAAAAGTTAAAAAAATGGATAACATATGATGTAAAATACAATATTTAAGTTTGTATGGAAAGGTTACTGGGACGCGCCCACGTCATCGAGGGTAGTTCCCTCTCATTCTCGCATACGCTCTTACAGTAGCCCATCCCACTTACTCCACCGCACCGTTTCGATAGTTTTAGAAAATTTTTATACAAAGTCAACAATATTATCGGGCACATTCGTGTTGGTAATAGGCGAGGTAGGGTGTGTGCGCGAGCGCATTTTTCTCAAGTTGTTTCCGTCAGAGCTTTGAATACGAATGAAATAGATTCAGATTTCAATGTTATTATTTCATTAGCTTATCTCAATCGAATTAATTTTGTATTGTTTGACGGGGGCGCAGTGCACATCATGTACATATTAACTGGCCACTTTGGGCTAGAACCACAGGACAACGTCTGTCGGGAAAGCTAGTACAAAATAAATAAGCTTTAAAGCCTTAAAAAATAACGTTATTTATAATAGTTAATAAAACTGCTATAACGTGTTTTTTTTATTTATTTAAGTTGTTATTCCCACCTCTAATTCTAATGTTCCGTTTTACATTATGGGACACCCGATATATAATATATGCATACATACATATCCGTTCGGAACTCAAACGACATAAATTTGTGTATACTCAATCAATATTATGCTGTTTGTATCATAAATGAAATTATTATTAAAACGTGCATTCAAGTTTGTAAGCGAAGAATACTCACATCTAACAGTGACGAAACATCGAATGTTTGGTGTTACAAGGAGCAAAAAACTAAATCTTTAACTTTTTTAAGTTCTTAATCTTACTCGAATATTATAAATGGTTTTAAAAGGGGAAAACAAAAATTATGGCATCATCACGGTATCAAAAACTAAACAAGAAATTGTCTTAGAAAAAACTAGAGAGTTTCTCAAAAATTGGTAGAGAAACTTAAATAAGTAATACTTTTCGTCTCAATTTGCAGAAATTTGATTGGATTGCTCTTGGATTCGCAGATTTTTTCAGTATTCCGAAAACTAAATCCGGTTGAAAATACATGAACTGCTATGGACTCCCACAAGGATGCGTACGTGTACCCATACTATTAAATATATCAAAATTCAATATGGGCCTCCCACATGGATGCGTTCTGGTACCCATAATATTCAATTTTTTCATTAAAAAAACCTAAAAAAATATGACAAAATTCATTCAATCAGATTCCGAGGTGTTTTAAATAAATAAAAATATTATAGACATGCATATTACTTATCGAATACGTAGTAGGTACTAAAATTAAAATCAATCCTTTGCCACTATCCAAGATTTAGGCATTTTGAAGAAAAAAAAAACATCCCTTCCTTATATATAAAAATGGAGTCCTTTTTCCCTTGGCCATCGCATCACGCCTAAACAGCTTGACCGATTTCGCTCATTTTTTTGTTGTGTTTACAACTGTCAGGTTCTTATGAGAAAAAAAAAATAAGAAAGTTGCTCGTATCATTAGAAAATTTTAGAAAACATAATGCAGGAAAACTATTAAGTACTTTTGACAATTTATATACTTTTTCATTTTAATTTATTTTTGACAAACTTTCAGTTGGTATGCTTTGTCACAATGTGATCTGTAAACATATTTTAAAGCAGTTGAATCAGTCGGAATTATATTGGATAAAAAGGGTTATTAATTTATCAATCATCGTCGTCGTTTTTCCTCATGACTGAGGGTCGTGATCTGGCACAAAAACAACTTGTATAGTTGTCCTCCACCTTTCCCGATATACTGCTCCAACAACTGTTGTGTCCGTAGCAGCCCCTGTTTGGTCTATTAAGCTATTGGGTGCTTTTCCTCTGCCTCTAGATCCTTCAACACCACCAAGGACTATACACTTTTCAAGGCTCTTTTCATCTCAAAAAATGTGTCAACTCTCTCAAAACTGACACATTAGTTTTTATGGCCGTCCAAGGGATTAGAAGCAAACGTCTCCAGCACCACATCTCAAAGTCATCAATTCTTTGCCTTTCCTGGGCTTTTATCGACTATATCTCGGCCCCGTAAGAAAATATTAGGAATAATATGTATTAGGAGATAATGGAAATTAATCATTACGCAAATTTGAATTCATTATTCGTAGTAAAGACAGGAGAACGTCTGTCGGGAAAGCTCATATAAGATATTAATGTAGGTATTAATGCTCCATTTGGAACACGTAGTTTGGTTCCGGGTATAGCAAATTCAAACTAGTATGATGGTTAAAGGGAATATTTATAATCACGGCGCGAATATATTCGTAAACACACAGGACGACACAACACCATTATAGGAAATGTCATATATTGATTAGGAATCATACTATCAGCATTGATGGATGCACTATGCATATGATTCAAATATATTATGCACCAACATAAATACATTGTATTTTACACACACAAATTGTAGTCAGACATAGTTAAAATGGATCCGGTATTCAATCTACGGTGGATATTAGGAATTGTAATTGAGTTATTAGTTAATTTTTATGTTTGCCTTTGAGAATTAGCGGCACCTGCCGATATTTAACAAAATAAATTTAAAGATAATATGGCATCTGTAGAATATTTAACAATACCTTAATAATTAAGATATGTCTAGTATATTAAGCGTCAGCGTTTAGTGTCGAGACGTAATGTATGTAAAGTGTTTGATGCGTGCGTGTTGCCCATTCTACTGTATGAATGTGAGCCCTGGCATCTGACCGAAGCCTTGATAGGCACAAAAAGTCTCCGCTTTTGAAATGAAATAACTCATAAGGTTTTTGGGTATAAGATGGTACCACCGCATCAAGAACGACGTTATACGCCTGCGAACCAAGCGTATTTAAGTCCATCATTTTTGGCATTATGTGGAGGAGATGGACTTCGCTGGGACAAGTAGTGTAAAGTATGCCGAATGATAGTTGGTTATAGAGAGGGTCCGATCCGAAGAAGAGCTGAGGGATAAAGCCGCGCAAGATCGAACGCGGTGGAGAACTCTTGTTGCACGCGATTTACACCACTGTTTATTCTAATTTGTAACAATCTATATAATATTTGCCTTGAACACTGATTCACTGACTGACTGACTGATGTCATTAACGCCGCTAGACGGCGCGCTACTCGCAAACAAATTTTGTTCTACTAATATACGGCTGACAGCTGACAGTAACATAATAATATTATTATGCCTGGTGGATGAGCACTTTTTTTTAAAGGTCTTGACGTAGAGAAAAACAATTTTTCGGGTTATTTAAAAACTCACATGCGAAGTGTACCAAATTAGGAAACTTTTACGCACAGCGGGACTTCATATTCACTAAAATCCTTACTAATGCAATGTGTGCAATAAAAAGTTTGCGGTCTCAACTAATTTAAAAATGACATGCGCGGAGAAAAGCCATACGAATGCTATAATTGCAATAAAAAGTTTAATCAATCAAATAATACCGCATGATAAAAGTCATTTGAATGCAAAGTTTGTTATAAAAAGTTCAATTTTTTTTAAATTTTCATAGAGTTCTAATATCAAGTGCTTTAAAGTCTGACATACAGACGCGACATCAAAACGGAGAAAAGCTTTACTAATGCAATGTTTGAAATAAAAAGTTTACACACTAAAGTAATTTTTTAAAGATTTTCATGTGAATTCATAGCGTTGAAAAACCATACATATGCAAAGTTTGTTATAAAAAGTTCAAGTTTTTTTTTTAATATTCATAGAGTTCTATTATCAAGTGCTTTAAAGTCTGACATATGAATTCGGCCATAAGAAAGTAATGTTTGCGTGAAAAGTTTAACGTACATACGCGACATCATAGCCGAATGAATTTTTCAGGGATAGCTCCATAAATAGTAGATACCTAGTAGCTTTTAAGTCATAGAGAAAAAAGTTATGTGACAATTTGCTCAAGGATCTAGAGTACTCTGACTGGGCAGTAGGTATTTCAGCCGAAAAGCTGTTTCACCTTCCACTTTTTTTACGGGGGTGCTTTGCGTTCCGACCTATAGTGGTCTATTTTGCTTCACCTTCTTGCTCATGACGTTTCCCAATTTGAGTTTCCCACTAATTCCAGACACTTCAAGAAGTCCAGCATTAGGAGGGGATCCACGGCGGCGAATTCCTCCACCTGCCTGTGTTTACCAAAACTTTTGCATCGCAGTCTGAAGGGAGGCGATGAGGCGGTTCTACTCCATCTTCACAGAATCTACAGGTTCCATAATCTTTGAGTCCCAGCTTCCTCAGGTGTTCCCTAAGTCTATAGTGACCCGTTAAAAAGGCTGTTAGGGGTTCAGGATATATTTACTTAGGCTCAAACGTGTTTTGGTTCTTTTGGGAAGGTTGTTCCACCGTTTTTCTCTTTCCTCTCTTCCCGTCTTCCTTATCTCTTTTTGGAAGAATCTGTTACTTAAGCCGCAAAAACGATCTGGTCTATTCGCCTCCCATACCCCGCTTCCGTTCTATTTTCTGTTCCATAATTTATTGTGGAATGGAATATTATTTAAATATAGGTAATTGTTAAAGGCTTTTAAATAAAATAAATTGTAGCGTGGCGAAATGTTCTGTTCTATGCTCAATCAATAAAGTGGCGAAATTCATATCGCTTTACTCCATCGGTTAATCAACAAAGTTCGAAATTGGAGATATTCAATGAGTTTGATTAAAAAAAAAAACTCAAAGTAGCACCCATGTTGTGACTTGTATAAGCGTATTAGTGAATAAAAATTGAATCAACGTTAAAAGCTGAAAAGCGCTTCTATAAATCTTCGTACTTTGAAATTGTAAAAAAAAAAGAATTCGACTTTTATAACAGAACGCGGCCCAAATAATAAAAATAATAATACAATATACCCCGAGAGATAACAAAAGAATATCGAATAAAAATAAAAAAACTAACTAACTAACAATCGCCAATTTTTCGCCTAAAACTTATCCGCAGTGCTGGTAAAAAATTCGAGAGTTCTATATTAGTAAAAAGTTTGTGCGCATATAACAATAATACCTTCCTACGATTTTTATTTCGCGCAATTTTGCAAAAAGGAACGCTACCAAAAAAATAGCAAAAGTAATTAAGCCAATGTAGGTACCTACCAACTGGGGAACGCATCGGAGTTCAATTTTTGATGCATTGTGGAATGTATATTTTATTATGCATACTTTTAAGACGCGTACACACGTGAACGTCCCAACAGTAACATTGATGATACAGTAACAACTTTCGAGATACACGACTAAAATAATATACCAAACGCTAACTTAATAGATAGAAGTTGATCTTTGTTGGGCTAGGACGAGGTAATGAGCGGGTTGCTTGACTAGAACTTGTGGAGTCCGAAATGTTCCATTTAGATAGTTGACATGGATTAATAAAAAGATCCTTTCAGCAGAAGACATGTTTTTCTCTTATCTTGAATAAGAAGTCTAAAGTTAAAGGAAAAAAACTACATTTTTAAGGGTACAACAACAGAAACCCAAAATCGTTAACTTATTGCTTACTGCTTTTTGGAAACCGCGTTCATACTATGATTTTGGTTATATGTAGTACCTACCTAAGGTGCAAAAATCGGAATGATAATTAGTAGAATGCATACCTTCCTTGTATATACAGTTCGTTTCGTGCCGATATCGTTGTTTTAGCAGCAAGTTCGCGAACAGCGTACTCACTATGATGTTGGGTTATGGTAATATTTCGCATATGAGTACACGACTTTATGCACCGACTGCCTTTATCTTTTGCAAGTCCATTTTGTATAATTCCCCGCTCTTGTCGGGGTATAGAGTTTTGAAGCATTTCGACGAGATTGCGATTTCAAATTGTATTCGTTGAGTGACCATTTCTTTTTTTTTTTTTTATATAAATACACCCAAATTTTAGAGTTAACTGAAATTTGCAGACGATTTGATAGAAAAAAGTCGAAGGACCGCGCTCAAAAGCGTTCAAAAGGAACATATTATTTTTAATATTCAGCTTTTTTACATATTTCAAAATTTCGAATTTTTTGGCATTACTAGAATTAAAATCGGAATATAGAGCCAGTTTTTTCATTATATGCGCTTTTTATGAGAATTCAAACTGACTTTTATAAAAAATCTTTAATGGAAACATTGTAGACAATTTGAAACTTGAAAACATGATTTTTTTATAGCATATCCACAAAAAATGGTGGAATTAATTAAAACTTACCGAGTTTAAAAAATATGTTTTACATTTAAACCTGCTTAAGAAGTGGAATTTATAATATTATTTACAGTTTGATTTTAGACTGTCGTTTAACTTTGTCTACAATAATGCCTGGATCATGTTTATATGAATTTGACGAGAGAGCTAAATTTTTTTAAGAAATCTAATGGTCAAAGATGATGAAAAATATGTTTTACATTTAAACCTACTTAAGAAGTGGAATTTATAATATTATTTACATTTTGATTTTAGACTGTCGTTTAACTTTGTCTACAATAATGCCTGGATCATGTTTATATGAATTTGACGAGAGAGCTAAAATTTTTTAAGAAATCTAATGGTCAAAGATGATGAAAAATATGTTTTACATTTAAAGCTACTTTAGAAGTGGAATTTATAATATTATTTACATTTTGTTTTAGACTGTCGTTTAACTTTGTCTACAATAATGCCTGGATCATGTTTCTATGAATTTGACGAGAGAGCTAAAATTTTTTAAGAAATCTAATGGTCAAAGATGATGAAAAATATGTTTTACATTTAAACCTAATTAAGAAGTGGAATTTATCATATTATTTACATTTTGATTTTAGGCTGTCGTTTAACTTTGTCTACAATAATGCCTGGATCATGTTTGTATGAATTTGACGAGAGAGTTAAAAAATTTTAAGAAATCTAATGGTCAAAGACGATGAAAAATTGTTTCATCATGAAAATTACTTGAAAATAGAAAAGTATTAATTTGACCATTTCACTACTAAAATAATCGAGTTTTGAGGAAAATCATTAAGCGGTGGGCCGTAGCTTGTCGTAATTATGACCGCCGCAGTGTGTGAATTGTTTATCGGAGCTAATAATGCTGTCAATTGATATTATAAATTGCGATCCCACTAAAGCTATCGCCGGCAATTATGGGAGCCCGCCATTTTAAAAATGAAAAGCCATTTATTTTGTTTAAATGGTCATAGAATTTTGATTTTTTGGTCGTAAATGCACATAACAAACATGAAAGTTAAGGAGTTGAGATGGTTTGGGTATGTGGAATGAATGGATAAAACAATAATTACCTATTATATGAAAAGGTGTGTAAGAAGGCGTTTGACAATAAAAATTGAAGGATAAATAAATATTTCTAACTTCATTTTCGTCGGTGAGCCGAGAGTTGCTATGACAATTATTATTAACATAATATGTCCGAAGGGAATATTAAATGCATATATTGACTAAACATGTGATACCGGATCTCAAGGATCAAGACTGTCTACTGACATTTAGGAGCAGAATTTTTAGATGAGTTTTGGGACCTAAACCAGGAATTGCTGTTGGCACCTGGAGACTGAGAAACAATATGGAGATACGGGCGCTCACAGGACAACCGTTGAAGAAGGTTGACACGGATCAGGCATGTTGCCATCTTCAGGGTGGAGTTCCACAAAATGTCCAGAGGTGGTGGACAACTTTGATCGGGCTTTAGACAAGCTGGGCATGGGAGATCAATGCGACTAGGAAAAATATTTTTCAGGAGGTCAAAGGGCCAAAACTCTGCAGCAGTTGAACGGCCATCAAAAGTCGGTAAAGCCTGTATCACATTATATCTATGTACCTAATTCTAAAACGAATTCTTCTAAAAACAAACATCATATTGGGTTAAAAGCAGTCTATATGATTCAATAACCGACTTTGATCTATTGTTTACGATACATCAAAATATAGGGAAAACTGAAATAAAAACGAAAATAAATTATCATGTCTTGGGAATGATAAATTATTTATTTATTTTAAAAGAAACACAAAAAGCTGTTTCATACTGTTATTGTCTTATTATTGTATGTAAACTAGCTTTCCCGACAGACGTTGTCCTGTGGTCCTAACTATGAATATCGAGTTCGAATTTGTATACAGATAAAATAATGTGATTGATTATAAATTAGTAAGGTATCTATATCGAACTTAAAATATTGTATATAGTATCATTGTATTAGCTATTATAAGTTTGAATTTTTGTATCTTTAAATTGTTATGGCCGTTTGACTAATTTACCGATTCCATATTCTGTTAATCGCAGCAGCAATCGAACAACTGACAGTTTTTTTTACAAATGCTTATTATTTCAGAATTTGTATTACATCATATTGTGAAAAAAAAAACACTTATTAAGGCGTTCTTTAATTTTCCAATATTGCGCGCAAATTTTGGGTTAAAAAAAAGCGATTGATTAAAATCATCGAGATAGCCCTATATAAAAGGTCGTTTTTTTGCATACCTACTTATAATAATGTTAGTGTGAGACCAATGAATGTATTTAAAAATCTATTCTTCCGTATGAAGTTGTGAATCTAAGCCATCCTCGAACCACCCTTTACACATCATTTTTTTTTATTAAAATATTCTTTCCAGCCGTTAATAAGGCCTGGTTAGTTTTTATAGACCCCAACTTCGTACGGAAAGCTTACCCACTTTCAATTTTAAGTTATAACCTAAAATTTTTATTGTTTTAGAATCAATGAGGGTATAAATAAAGAAAAAATGAAAGAAATTAGAAGAAGTTTGATACCAACCAATCTGCACAAAAACAATTGAAAATACTAAGATTATAATATTTTATTCTCATTCTCATGTAATTCATATTTATTTGTATTATTTTTTGGATATAAAATTAAATAAAAAAATAAAAGTATAGGTAATGTCTCAAAAGCGAGTTCTCGTTTTATATATTTATATTATAATAAATTTTTGCAGAAGGTTATTTATATAACGAAATAACATTTGAAATGAACCATTTGGCTTATTTATTAAAATAACATTTTAAAATAAATTATTACGCATAGGTAATTTTATTGTAATATTATTAATATGATATGGTTTTTATGATAGATCAACACCCTGTTCCCACTAGACTCACCAACACCAATTTTTGCACGGAACATACAATTTTTTAGGCAATAATATTTTGCCGTAAACGACATCGTCTGTGCATGGCACCTTACGTAGCCGAGCAGGCGAGGCGGCGCGGCCAGCCAGTAGGTAAGCGGGCTTTAAGCGCGTAAAAAGTGGCGAGGCTCGCCACCCATCATGTCGTGTGAAAACGTGGAAGCGCAAGAAGAGAATATTTAATCGAGAAGATAGGGACTATAGGGAGTTGTAAGAAACCAGAGCGGCTCTGATTTCCTAGGATACCAACATGGAAGTTGAATAGTGAACAGTAAACAATTACGGTGTCAAACACAGCTTTCTAAAATCCATGCCATTTGGTTTACATTTAACGAGAACGAGATCCTAGACAGAGACAAGCGACCGCTACTTGTCAATAAGGGTTTGTATGAATGCAAGTAAGACCGAGATACGAGACACAAAACGGTCTCGGCCCCTGACAAGTGGTGGGTCTCTTGCTTCCACCTTTAGACGATTACAGCTTTAAATACATCTCGTTGGTCGTTGTTTGCTATAGGTGTCAAAATCAACCATCAGGAGAGAATGCTCTATTTATTTATCTGGTTTTATGTTCGTATGGTGTAAATGCACCCCAAGAAGATGAACAACGTGGAAATTTTGAAAACAATTCAGTCGGTTTATATAAGAACTAAATTGGCCAAGTATCAAACTTTCAATAGTACCGTGTTTAAAGCGGAGTTCCGCAGGGAATACAAGTGGAGCCAATTCATAAAATATACAATCCGAGTCAACAATACGCATCGTACCTAATACGACGGAAAATAATGCGCATAAAAAATATGAATCATGTGTAAAAAAATAGTGCACAAAAATTAAACAAATGTAATTTTTAGTTTTACACATACATCCGGATTCATAAAAAATAAACGAGACTTTAAGTTTCTTTTAATAAATAACGCGTTTCATAACGTCAAAATGAAACTTTATGTTAAAAGTCTCGTTATTGGGATTTAAAGTCGACTTTGGTGTAGTTCGATCATTAACCACCGGAGTTCATAGAAAATTTCGTGGCGCTTTCTCTGTCACAAATGATGAACATTTGTATACGGTGACATTGTGGACAAAAATTACTAAAAAAGGATGGAAAACATGGCAAAATGGGAAGAATATTATTGTTTGCAGATTCCATTTACTATTTCATAAACCATAATAATATTATTAACAACAATAACGGCACATTGATGCTCTATTGAGAAATGAAATTGACAGATCAACAGAAATTCCGCGAAAATATTAGTAAACAACCTATGTTTTCCATAGAATTCCATGGTAACACTACCAACTGCTACCAACTTTCAAATATTTTTTTTTGACATTTCAAACTTAAGCTGAAGTAAGCGGGAACATTTTTTATGAAACGAGCCTACTTAAAGGAGACTTTAAAATTAATTTTAAATTTTTAAAAAATAAAAAAAAAAAATTTCCTTTAGCTAAAGTGTTCTTTAGTTGCTTTTTTTTGAAACCGGCCGTTAATGTATCAAATTTCACACAACTCATATTTAGTAGGCGATAAAGTGTGGGCGGAAAAATCGTTTTGTCTGTGTATTGGTGACACGCAACAAGTAAGTATAATATTGCATACACTAAACAGTAGTACGTGTGTTTATATATATATGGCCTGCACCGGGGAATTAATAACGTGATCGTGAAATTTTCACGCATTTTACTCTAAAAGTGATTTGGTGGTATCAATGAATGAAATATCACCCCATATGAACGTATATAAAACATACATTTTACAATAATAATATAAATAATATAGTGTCGATGTTTATACAAAAGGCGTCGTTTCAGTACCGTAATGCGGTATCATTTAATAATTTATGCTTTTTATACATTTCTTTTTCAACCAGGTAGGTAGAGAAAACGAGCCTCCAACCTTTCTATCGAAGCACCACACTTTTTCCTCTGGCACGGGTACCGTTTCTCATACTAACTCTCCTATTTTTTATGAGGAAGAATCGATGTATTCGATCTACGCACCATTATCGGACAATTTTGCTTACCTACACCTTTTTTCGGCCTTCTAAATTATTTTTGTTGTCTATTCAAGTATACATTGTTTGGCCCAAACCATCTCATGTTAAAAACTATCATTTCATAACAACACGAACCACATTCCTTCGCAATATTACAATATTAATAATTTAAATCGAATTCAAGTAAATTTTATTGTGAGGTACCTTTTAGAAATACAGCGTTTGGGCAGCTACAATTCTCATACGTTGCGCCTAGAACATTTAACTGCCTGCCTGAGAGCATTCGTGTAATAACTGATCATTGTATCCTCGGGCAGAGAGTTTCTTGCTGGGTTCTTGGTCTGTCTGTCGTATCCTTGCATGACATGCTTATAGGAATTGTCTAGTATCTAAGTATGTAGTAGTTGTGCTATTTATGTATATAATGGTTGCCTTATTTATATACCTACTGAGTGGATGAATTATTTATGTAAAGAGTGGATTAATTATTTATGTAAAAAGTGGTTGTTTTTTATAAAGTAGTTGTCTCATATACATATGTTCTGTATGTGAATATGATTGAATGAGGGTGTGAAAGAGTTTGTGTGTGAGAGAGAGTCTGTTGTGTTATTTTTTCTATTTTGTACTTATAATATTGTAAGACTATATTTTTATAAGCCTTTTTTTCAAGTTTGCCCTTACACAGGCTAAGCCTATTTAGGCAAAAAAATTGTAATTTATTTCAATTATTGTTTTGTATAAAAACAAAAGGAAAACCTAAATTAGTAAATATGTGAGATATTGATTAAATCAGAAAATATGTGCCTATACAAAAACATGTAGATACCTTTACAAAAAGTGCGGATTAAATTTTACTAGTTGCGTATTTGTACTGGTACGAACAAAATAACGTATCTCTAAAATCAACGATATGGCTCGCCACAAGGGTTGCCAGGTGTTCAGTATTTTACCGAACCGTTCGGTATTTTTGCTCCATGTTCGGTATGAAAAAAATACCGAACTATGGAGTGTTCGGTATTTTTATTTTCGGGAATGATTTTCATTTTTCCTAGGGAATTCATAACTTCCCGGACAGCATATTTCCACAATAATGAGGAAATTTGTACTTTCTTTTTTTGTTTTTGGCTTGGGATATTTTTGAAAAAAACCTGGCAACCCTGCTCGCCACCCATCATGTCATGTCAAATACGCGAAAAGGAGAATACAGTAATTTGAGTGTGAGAAATATGATAAAACTACACTGATTTTTTGACACACCAAGCTTTGTCTTTAGGTAGAAAAACGGACATTTCAATTTTCGTATTATAGTTTGCTTAAAAAAATGATTCAAGAAAAGCTAAGTTTGTGTCATAAAAGAGCAAAACAGTCTCTAACACGGGTTTCGTACCCGTGACTTGCGATAACATATTAATGAAAGTCATCGATCTAAGTTTTCATATATTTCGCTTTTGTGACAAAAGACATTGAAAGTAAGCGGTTTTTAGCGGAGCGACATTTGAGAATCAAACCAACGTTTTATTAAAAGTGTATCTACTCATTACGACAGCTGTATTTGTTGAAGTGTCGTACCTATGTGAATGTTTGAATGTTGGTATTCGCGCCGCGTAGAATGAAAAATATGAATATCCCATAGATTTCATTCATACACGCACTCCCATTATTATTATTATTAATCTGAAATGTTTTTCATTCAAAAATCTTGCCACCGATATTTTGAATTTAATTTCAGAGAGTTATAATAACACTATAATAGAATAGCGCTGAACACTGACTAATTGACTAACGCCGCCTACCCTGCTTTTTCCCGCGGGCCATACATAATAATAATAATAAACACTTTATTGGCATGAATATACAAAAAATAACAAACCAAAATTGGCGGGCTTATTGCCTGGGGCAATTTCTTCCAATCAACCTATTACAAATAACATTTTAATTGAAGTTGCTTTTTCTATATATATACAAAAAATACATACAAAGACAAACACATACATAAAACAATCAAATATATAAATATATCATATATACACATACAGACAAAATATATACATATATGAGAAAAATAAGTAAACCATAATATTATAATTCAATACAAAGTCAAGCATAGCGAGGAAGGAAAGGATCAGGAGATAGGAGCAGGAGTAGCAGAAAGGAAATGATGCTTCAATCTGTTTTTGAAAGAGAATAACGTTGGAGCGAGTCTGATGTCATCAGGTAGTTGGTTCCATAACCTGGCCGCCTGTGCAGTGAAAGATGAAGTGAAAAATGAAGAACGATGTGTAGGGATTTGCAGGATGCCACGTGCAGCAGACTGCAGAGGAAGGCCATGAGATGCTAATGGAGTGAATAGAGACTCAGATAGTTAGGAGCGTTGGGGTTAGAGAGTACCGAGAAAAGTAATGTGAGAATGTGTAAGTCTCGTCGTTGTGACATAGTTAGCCATTTAAGTTCCGTTCTGAACTGAGATACTCTGTCAAATTTTCTGAGGCCAAAGATGAAACGAATACAAACATTTTGCAGACGTTCCAACCTTAGTAGTTGCTCTTGTGTAATATCCAAGTAAACAACGTCGGCATAGTCCAATATTGGCTGTAAGAGAGATTGACATAGAAGAATTTTAGTGGAAATGGGTAGAAGGTTTTGATGCTTTCTCAAAACGTGAAATTGATAGAAGAGTTTGCGGCTGACTTCGCTGATCTGTGGGTGCCAAGCAAGGTGTTTATCCAACACGATGCCGAGATTTTTCACATGGGAAATTAGTTTGACTTCAGATCCATTCAGACGCAAAGTAGGTAGCTTTATAATATGAAGATGTCAAGTGTATTTATGTTCACTTTGGTTGAGCCCAGATTCATTTAAAAAGACAAAAAGCGGTACCCATTAGTAGTTGTTAACCACCCTGGAAACGAGATAATGTCATAATAACAAAGAATGCTACATAAATCGAACGGCCCGGTGGTAGAAAATTGTCTCATATACAGGAATAGTACAGTAGAAATAGATTCTCACCACATATGCGTAGAAAATAAGTTTTGGTGTCTTCAAACTTTGGTGTCTGGGAATGATATGGTGACGGGGAATCCCTTATATTATTATATTCACAAACTTATAATAATATTATTATTATCATGAATATTGAATTCACTCACAAACTGTTTTTGTAATGGCACAAAACATTTCTGTTATCATAATTATAATAGTAGATATTATATAGATACTATGACCTCTACTGAATTATAATGGACGAAAGTTTTCAGGTCAAATTATTATAATTTTAAAATGTGTTTGTGATTTTGTTTGTAAAGTTCTTATGAGAAAAACAAGGCGATGAGGTTTCTAAACATTTATATAACAAAACAACTTACTGATTTTTTATACGTCTGTTCTCTAAAAACTGTGGAAATTGTGTATTATAAGTCATCTTACCTAAAACAAACAAGAAGAAAAATCGTTAAAAGAGAACAAAATATTAATTTACATGGATAATTATTATTACAACCAAAATTAAAGTTTAATCAAAGTTTTTCATGAATTTGCGCTCACTCATACTGAAAACAAAATACACTCGATTCCGCTTAATTGGGACACATCAGGAATTTTGTCCCAATTAAGCGATTTTCACATTTTGTTGGTTGCACTAACGACGTGGCATTAGAAGGAAGAAATTCCAGCTGTAAATTTTGTAGATTGTCTAAATGAGGGTGTTCCATACAATTGTCAACAAGCATCAAAATTTTTCATTGTTTAAATTGTAAATTTCAGAAGTGATCCCCGCATTTTTGTTTGCATGGGACTCCACTGGTAAACCCTCCATTCTTAACCCCTTAAAGCATTAAGGTCTAGCGCTTTTTCCTATGATCAGTAGCTTTTGTTTGTATGTACCTGCCATAGGTATTTGTACATTGTACAACATAACACAGTATGTAAATGTGGTCCATCGCCTTTTTAAACCAGACAGCGCGATTTGTTTGTAGCATAAGGCAGTATTCCCCAAACTTTTGGTGTTCAAGATACACCTTCCCCAAAGAAACGCACCGTAACATTTCATATAAAACTTACTTAATTTTTCGAGGGTTTGTGTATTTAGGTACGTAGTGAAAGTTTATTATTATGAATTAAAAAACACACAGTTGCACTTTCATAAAATTTATATTGTCTTGTCATCATCATGTCAGTCATCAAGAGACTGTTGACAATGTCTGCGTGAGTCGAACGAAAGCGCTCGAGATGCAATATAAATTTTGTGAAAGTGCAACTGTGTGTTATTTAATTCATAATATAAATTTACTAGTGGTTTTTTGGTTTGGTTTCTCTTCTTTGAGATTTGTCCCAAATAAGCGGCTGTCCCAATTAAGAGGAATCGACTGTATACACTTTCACAGTAAAGACTGTAAACCCTTATAGTTGTAAAAGAGGAACAGTCCGAAAGTCGTTGTCGTAACCACTGGCCGGGCCAACAACTAATTCATCAACCAACCAGTAACGATATTGAATGTATTATAAGTGCCACTACAAAAACAAACAAAATATCCCATTGCCAAAAAGTACCCCTATAAGAGAACAAAAATAACGAAAAACAAAATAGTCGCAAGATCTGATCCTTCACGACTAAACATCCAGGATTATATTAATTAGTAACTAATAAAATTATTTTCTAATCGAGCTGCCATCAGCTAGTGCAGAAATAATCGTGTTAGTGTGAGGTCACCTATCAGGCGTGTGTGGAAAGAGGGAAAGTAAAATGTTTGCGCTATTATTTTACAGATGGTGCTTTTTTAAATAGGAATAAGTTTAAAACACGCATATGATTTTTTTTAGCAGAACGTGGTTCCTATTTCAACAACAACCAGTGGCGGATTTGCAGTCTCGGCCACCCTAGGCCCCAGGCCATACGTACGTAGCCGCCAATTTTTCAGCACTCTTTATTATACTACATAGTGAAATTACACTTTACTACCAACTGTTATTGAAATCAATTCATAAATTTAGTTTAGTAAACCATTAAAGCGGTTTCAGGGCTAATTGCACATAAGATATGCAAGTAAGAGTTTTTGATTACGATTGGCCGCCCCTAAAATCTGGCCGCCCTAGGCCCGGGCCTACTGGGCCTTAGGGCAAATCCGCCACTGACAACAACTAAGAAGAAACTAGGCATATAAGCGGCAGTCATAATTTTCTATGTTTCTAGAATACCTATACATTTTGAGATCATTTAGGGGTTTTTTTTTTGTACTGAAATCAAGAAATTGTTAAAGTTTTTAATAAATTCTACATAAATTACATCTTTTTATAGGTCTCTCATCCATCTTGAGAATGTGTAACATGTTCAAAGCATTGAAAAATAGAAGTCTAACATTTCGTCTTTGAACATCTAGGTACTTCGAATCACGAAAAATGTTTAGTTTTGAATTTCGAATGTCATTGTGAACATATTGTACAACCGAGTACAACATTTCATTAAAACATTGAAATTAACATTCCTTTGTTAGGTTATTGTCACATATGAATATTGTGAACTTCTATAATAAAATAGTCTAGTACTTTCATCCTAATAGTCAAGTGTCTTTCATTTTACTCCCTATATACTCCTACCAAGTCTTGACGTTGTTTTTTATCTTATTCATATTCTATTACATCTTTTTCTTCCATCTATTTTTATTTTTCCTTATATTTTTTATGAATAACAGTTGCATAAGTTTGACCATCAACAGTTTACCGACCTCGGTAGCCTAGTTGTACTGGCGTGGACTTCAGATCCGAGGTCCCGGGTTCGATTCCCGGTCGGGTCAGAGTTTTTTGTGGTCAAAGTGTTTTTTCACTTGAAATTTCTACCCGGGGTTGGCCTATCTCAGATTGGACGGGACCGGTTGACTGGAAAAAATTGCCTCAGGTAATAATTTCCGTCGGCTATTCTGACACTTTTGTATAGAAAAGTGTTATATTATTATTATAGATAACTGCTTCAGCACTTTTATATTGGTCTAGGTCTTAGGGGGTGCTAGTCTAGAATCTGTTTAGAATAGAACCTATACCGTCTTATTAATAAAAAAAATCGTTAATCGTAAGATTACGGATAACTCACTGATCAGTTTTTACTTAATTTATAAAAACAATATTTAATACGCGTTTGTTATTTATGAAGATGACAATTCATACAAAATTTTGTAAACAATCAAAATAGTAGCCGGGCAACGCGAGTGCTTACAACCAAGATGTGCTATCTCAGATTTGAATTATTTCGAGTTATTGATGCAGAATAGGTACCTTATTTTTTAATTATTTTACTTAATCAAAATATAATTAAATCATACGAAACCTTTATGTTTCAGCCAAAATGAACTAATTTATGTTTGATCACTTCAATTTCAATATGTGTACCTACTTAAAAAGTATTCTTTGAATGTTTTCTTCAAAACGTCATTCTATTTCTTAGAAATTTAATTGGTGCATCATGGTTGTAAGACCTCGGTGATTACGGAAATGCAATATTTGTTTAAATTTCCTATTAATAAAATGATAAACCAAAATACAATGGACCAAAATATGAAAGCGGCACATATTTGGACGAAGAAAAAACTTAAATACAGTGTATTTGTTACAAAAAGCGTTGTTGTAGACGCGAAACAACTGTCGGTTGACGTTAAATCCAATATGGCGGGTCAAAATCTACAGAGATCAGTTCACAATCAAAAGATATGCGTTAAACTATCTCGATGACAGCTTGATCGTAATATTTCCATCGCTGAGCTATTTTTTTCCACTGATCGTAGTTTTTAAATAAAGCAGAATGATAATGATCAAGCCTGACTATCCGAAACAAAAACGTAAAGTATGTATTCTCGCTTTGAACCCCGCTTAGGGGCATTAGGAGGCAACGAGATCTGTGTATAAGCTAGTATTATAATAAAGATCTGGGTATAAGCTAGTATTATAATAATTATTGTATTAAGTATGCACGTGTGTTGGTAATATTAATTAACTCACTATCATTTATTGAGTTACGGAGTTGACACCCGTCCTCGCTAGAGGTCACTATAACGCTTCGTTACGTAAATTTAATTTAGTTTAAAACGCTTTAAGCGTCCACCTATCGGATAGTGGAAAAAGTAATTAGGAGTATGTATGCATTATTATTTTAACATCTACGTAGGTACACTGCACAGACTTGAATGGATTTATCGAGAGACTAACACAACCTGTGGTAGGTAATCATGCAATTCCATCGCAATACCGATCTAATTTCATTCTTAATAACCATGTCGATATTTTTATTTTTTATTTTATTCAATCAATTTCTTACAATAGTAAAGTTAGATATAATTTTACATTTTATTTCATTATACCATATTCATATCTCTCTCATAAAACTCAGAAAGTTTGTGTAGAGAGAGGTTGTGCCATGGTATATTTTATGTAGATGTAATGAAAATGAACAAAGAGCACAATAAAAACATGGACGAGGATAACAATTTAAAACAATTACATTCCCCATACGTGTGCCTCCAAATTACATAATATGGATTTGGATTCTATTGGTTTATGAAAAAAGGCAAGTAGGTATATATAAGGATTTATACAAGAACTTTTAGTATTAAAAGTATTTTTTTATTATTATTAGATCAAAATATTACACAGTTAAATTTACAATAATAGAGTCTTCTACAAAAAAGACAATAATAAGATATAGTAACTTAAAACCTTACCAATAGCAGCAAACATATTCTTAACTAAGGTTAGTAATGAATTGTTAGAAATCGAAAATTAGTAATGAATTGTTAGTGAATAGTTGTTACATACTCTTTAAGATCTAGTCCTGAAAAATGGTCACAAGAATCTAGACATAATTAGAACGTTGTGCACCAACAAAGGTAGGTAATAGGCAATAAAGATGAGACATTAACAAAAATGGATATAGTCATATATCCTGGCCTCAAATACATGACAGCAGTCGCAGTCTGTAAATTTGGTTACTCTCTTGTTCTAAATAATTTCCAAATTTTATCTTTATATTTCATTAATTATTAAATATCTACTTGTTGCATACATGAGATTTTTTGACTTGCTGAACATGTTGAGAATTCTCATGATTAGGAGTTTCGGAAACTTAAATTACTACCTTTTATATTCTTAACTATTTACAAAATTTTAACTATAAACAAATCCACATTTTAAGAGAAATACATTGGCAAGTCTTTTGTTGCACTTTTACTTCCACATTTCTTAATAGATGTCGGCATCATATTAAAGCAATTTAGGCATATTATTGACGGTCAACATTGAATTTCAAGAGTAACTCCTCTGATTATCGACACGATTTGTATTAAAAAATGGTAAAAAATATCCTGTGCCAACATATTTTTGCATGCTCCTATAATTAATTTGCTTTATTGTTTTATTCCGCGCTGAAACAGTTATCAAGTGGTTATGATGTGCACGAATATTGGAGGGAAAATAAAAGGGTCGTAACTAGATGCCGTAATTATTGATTGACGTTCTGGGTTCAGAAAAACAAAAAAAATCTTAGGCGTGATGCCATTTTTAATATGAATTTTTGAAAAAAAAAAAAAAAAATTTAAGCAGAAGATTCGATACTTTTAATATACCTACAGTATATTTTAATATTTTGTGGAAAGTTTTAAAAATAATATGCGTGGAACAACAACAAAAAATGCTAAAATAAATAATGAAACATTTGTGGCAGTTGGAGCCATATGGTTTCCTAAACATACATACTTACATACATTACAGGTTTCCTAAACACTCATATAATTTGTTTATTTAATTGATAGTTGAAAAATAATTAAAAATCAAGATGTCTTCAGTAAACACAATTTATATAAGATGGCGCCCTACGTTAGCGCCACCCGTTGATGAATAATGGTACTAAAGTAATGGTACTATATTTTTCGAGTTGTCATTTTTTACAAATATATCAACAACTTTTGACTGACGTAATATACTGTTCGATTTTTAAATGGTATGAACAAACCACTGCCTATGGGCTAACTTCGAACTTCTAATGTTATTTCAAAGGCAAATAGTGTAAAATATCCTTTAAAAAAATTAAATTGTGCCATACTTTGAGATTCAAAATTTTTTGTTGGCACAAAGGTATCAGATAGACCCATAATTGTTTTAATCTGCTCGGTATACTGTTCGGAATATTCCAGAAAAAAGTCATGGTTGTTTCTTAAAAATTGGTGTTTCTGTAATAATTTATATCCTTGTCAGGGTTTGATAAAAGAAGTACTAAAATAATTATAACTCGAAAACTATAAAATATCGCTTTATATAATAATTTATATTGTATGCAGTGGGGTTGCTGGCTAAGAATAGCACCACTGCTCTTTTTGCTGGTTTTTCGAGCATCCTGTAAGAGGCAGGAAATCGAAAAATCAGATCGGGACCGTGAAGTTAACCACCTCACGTCCTTAAACCTCAAACGGTCAGAAAAGGCACAATGAGTCTCGGACGCCTTCGAGCGCAATGGAGAGCTCTTGATGCTTCCCTTCGCATTGTGGGTTGGTTTGGGGGGAGGATCCGCGGCGGGCTTCATTTGTGTGGCCGGCTTTTTTATCTGATTGCTTCAATCGGGCTAGTAGTCGGCTTTGTGCGGTCGTCTTTGCTGCGGATTGGTCTCCTCCGGGCTGGCTTGTGGTTTGCGGGAGGGGAAGGGGGCTTAAAAGGGAAAAATTTATGTGTTAACATATATTGAGGTATTTGGATAGCCCTAACGGTGTTCTATCTCTAGAATTTCGCTTAATCGTATTTTCTGGGACATCGTGCGTGTGTGTGACTGTCGGCGAAGTAGACTATCTATGTTATTATATTGTCTATGGATTGTCCATTTTTTTTTCTTTATTTTTTCTTTTTGTATTGATTTTGTATGGATTTTGTTTTAGTTCAAAGAAGAAAGAAATATATGTATATTATTGTTGTTTTGTATTGTATGTGCATTGTTCACCACAAAGGATTACTCTGTAATGGTGAGCAATGCTTCATTTTGACAGAAAATAAATAAAATAAATAGGCACCGAAGCCGTACATCAAGATACTCCATACATAGGTCTTGATGAGGAGTATTCTCAGTTTCAGATCAATATTATTTGATTCTATTATGTTCGACCTTTTATTAAAGGCAAGACATCTAAAAAGTGGATTAAATATGTATTTGAACGATACATCATGAGACATCATCTAAAAAGCTTTTAAAAATGAAGCATTTTCAATGTTCTAAAATCGAAGTAACCACAAGTTCAATAACACCGCAAGACCTTGAACTAGGGAACGAAAGTAAAGCGAAATGTCAAAAGTCTCATCGTTTGGCAGTTAGACCCACGTTTAGAATCAAAATATATATTTTTGTATGTATTGTATATTTTCGTGTGGAAGATAAAGTTGTATCAGAATATTACGTTTGTGTTTGTGTGATGGAACATATGGTGTATGTATGTGTGGGTGTGTGTGTGTGTCTAGTAGTAAAAGTGTGAGTAGTATTCGAAAAGCGTGGAAGATTTAACTTAGGGTAGGTCAGGTCTAAAGGATAACTCCGCACGCTCTCTCTCTTTCAGAGGGAGAAAGAGAGATAAACAGTGGGGGTGTCAGAAAAACGTTTGAGACAGGGTTGACAAAAAGCAAGTACAAAAAAAACTCATTGTCATAATTTTAATAAGGGATGGCACATATTTTGTAAATTATCACTCTTCTTTTATGTTCATTAAAATTTTGATTAGTTATATCTTTATCTTTCAAGTCATGGCTTTGCTTTAAAGAGACAATGACCTGTACTTGGAAAATGGGAGAGTATATTGCTTGCTTAAATGAATATGAAAGTTCTGCTTAGCAACTTCCTATGTACTTTTGGTGTATGTAAAAAGGATATAAAGACCGAAGCCTATATTAATTTTATGCGAGTGATGCCTGTTATTAGAATACTGAAGTTTGTATGTATCAATTTTATTTATTTATTTGAAAACACCTAAGGCACAAAACTTTAATTGAAATTTAAAAATCATGAAAATATTTAATCATTACTGACAATTCAATACGCAATCACCCCATTAATACGAATAATAAGCTTATGCAAATAATTGATCTAAACATATGAATATATACACCATATTTAAATGTTAAGTTAAGTAAATTTGTATCATGATATGTTTTTTTTTAATGTTGGTACACTAACATTAAAAAAAACAGATATGTCTTTAAAAAAGATACATAAGTGAAAAGATAGAATGCCAATCAATTCATTTCAATATAAGATACATAGAATGTCAACAACACTGTAGAAATGTCAAACCCAGTTTGGGCATCGGACTCAAAATTATATTATCCAAAACTGATTAATATGTTTCTTAGCCATGCAATACAATGGGCACAAGGTACTTCAGCATGAAGAGATTTTACTAGATAAGAAAGTTAAAGTGATGTGACAAAGTTCAAAATATTTAAAAGGTAAGTTTATGTACTATGTGATCCATGAAAAAAAAGTCTAATATAATTTTTTTTTTTTAATTTGTTAACAATGTACATATAAGAAAGTTTATGATAGAAATAGCGTCTAAGGGGACAGAATGAACCAACAAATGCACTGATCATAAGGTGCATTTATACCAAACGAACAAAGATCCAGAGCATGAAAATAGAGTATATTTTCCTAATCGTTGATATGGTCATCAAGTAAATAATAACCAGAAAGAACTGTCATCGCCTACTAATAAGTTGATGTTTCCTGCATTTGTAGATTCTTCAATGGAGCCCCATGCTCAATCGATAAATCATTTATTTCCCATTTCTACGGTTTTTAAAGGCTTTTACATTAGATAATTTAGTAAACATAAAAAAACATTACAGCACTTGAAAATGACGAAAAACAAAAACTTAACCTAAAAATCGCCATGACGTTTCTCATCAATATAGTTTACAACTTATATATTATTAAAAATTGCGTGACACACACACACAAATTTACAAACAATAATAATATTGCAAACATCCAAAACAATATTAGAAAAAATATTCGGATTTTTTTTATCATATTAAGATGAAAACTGTGTATATCTATTGATAATACGCCGAAAACGTGAATGAAATAAAATAATATTATAAATATTGTAACATTACGAAATGCGACAACCCTGATAAATCGGAAAAACGTTTTAGAAATTTGTGAATAGAAGGAAATGGGAAAGAGACAGATAGAGCAGTACAAAGAATCACAGCAGAGATACATTCACCCGACACATGGATGTATGCAAGGCGTTCGGTTGGATGAAGATAAGGCGTATTAATAAACTATTATTGAATCGGTTTATTCGTAAGTGATCCATTTCTAGTGACTGCTCTTTACCGAGCAAAAATTTCCTCTTTCACAAAATGTCCTAGTCAATTTGCAGTCTTTTTTTTCCTCATAAGAACCATAGCAAAAAGTGTTAATTGTCTGTTCTATGTTGTCACTTTTCTGTCATTTACTGAATTGACGATTGCCAAAATCACACATAGGTTCTGGGTCTATAAGCAAATCTAATTTGATGGTTTTTCAGCAATTTTTTTTACCAATGAATTCCCCCTATTCCCGTATGTTGTAATACCTCATTTCTAACACCGAAAGACGACCGATTTTGCTTTAGATGATGGTTCATGATTCACAGGCTTATAACAACATAAGAAATCTTTACTAAATTCTTTCAAAAATCATGTAAATGTTAGGGTTCAAACAAAGCAGTACCAAATTCAGGTAGGTACCTCGGTGTTGAATAATGTGGACACAATGTGTTTCAGAAACTATATGGAAAAACTCCGACATAAAAATCGGCAGCAAGATAAAAATTGTACCGCATTAAGTCAAAATGGGGAGAGTCTCAGAAATTAAGATTCAAAGAAGCATTGCTGAGAAGACCCTCAGAGATATGGTAAGGAATACGAGGGTACGTATGCGAGGCTGAAGCTGGGTTGAAGATGTAGTAAGATGAGGGAAGCAAAGAAGAAAGTTGAAGAAGGAATGGACTCCCCTCGCCTATACATTGCATTGCACGGCCAATCCCATGGAAGATGACTCCCAGGCAGACCACCAAAGAGATGGATAGACAGCTAGGACCCGACGTCCATCCATCTTTTAATAATAGGTTTTGTAGCCTAGAATTTTTGTCGACAAAGAAATCAGTCACATTATATCTTTATACACTGTATACATTTTCTTACAAACACATAAATCTTACATTCGTATGTGTGTTCGTATGAAATAAAGTAAGTAGGTAGGTAGTTATATATTTATGAACCGAGAGGATCATGTTTTATCTCTATCACTCCAACCCCTGAGATCCTACACACACAGCTTAGGAACTTACACACAAAAGGCGGTTTCATTCGGTTCTATTTCTTTTTCAGTTCTATTTCGGTAACTGCCTCCAAAAATTGTGCAATTTCACATTTGTCGCTAGTGACCGAAAATGAAACCGACACCGATTAGAACCGCTTATGTGTGTGATATGTGAGTAATAATAACAATAAGCCCATAACCGAACACGTGTTCCGACGCTTAAGTCGGTTTGTTTATATTAGATTTTATTGAATACATTTTGTCATTTCGGTCACACACCAATCTCACTGTTGGCGGTTTTCTGATTCTTTTGTTTTTTTTTTTATTTTTGAATTGGCATTCAATGTTTCAAGTACGTAACGCATATTATGTCATATGAAGTACCTTACGTCATCTTCTTATTTTGCAGGGAACTTTGAAGTACGTATTGACAAAGTTACTTCCAAAGATGGTGGTATAAAAATGTTTTTTTATATGAAGATTAAGACCGCTAGGGTAGGTACCTATCTTGGTCATTAAATCATATTATGTACCTACTACGTATCAGAGACCGCATCACCCAATATGTCTATGAAAAGGAAGAGACACTTATGTAACGTTCTGTGTTTGATAAAGGTCATATTTTTATGATACAATAACAACTAGCTGACCCATCGAACTAAAGTCAGTTAACTATTGCTGGGTAACAGAACATAGCTAACATGTACATGACTACTCATTGTGAAAAAAAAATCTAAAGTTGTTATAATATTAAAAAAATGTTGGTTATTATATTATGAATCAGTTATTTCAAAAGCACCAAAACTCACCCATTAAAATATTAGATATCTATATTGAATTTTCATCATCTGTCTAATGTCATCTTTATAAGTCAGATGATAATAAATTATTAATTGTACAAATAAAACACACCAGAAAAATATTAATTAATTGGTTTAAAAAATATAAAAATATGCTTAAAATATGTTTGAATGTATTTCTGAAAAATATTTCTGAAAGCTTGAAAGACATTTTATGAATAATCTGCGTACCAACGCGCAATGTTTTGAAATTCGATGGTTGTCAGGTAAATGAAAATTGTGTAATTATGGGATTTTTCACGTTAGGAAGCCCGTTCCATACTAACTTTTATATTATATTTCATACTATTTTCCATCCATTTTTCGATTTTTATTAGTTTTTCTGTTATCCGGAGCGCAGAAGAATCTAATAAACTAAATACGACAAAAATCTGTTATAGCCGATCTCGAGTTATAAGTGTTCGCACTAACCCACATTCTTTTATCTACATAATAATTCAGAAATGTTTGTTTGACTTTTTTTTTTTTTTTAATGAATCTGTGCTCACTCAAAGTGAACACAAATATACTCCTTGACTCTTTCACAGTAAAAAAAAATAACAACTAATGACAATTCATTCATTACTAATGTTCGATTTTTAAATGGAACAAACCACTACGGGCTTACGACCGTCTTCTACTGTTATTTCGAAGGCTGGCTTAGTGTGATCACTTTACGTTAACAACGTTCGCCATTAGGTGGTAATGTTTGTCTCCGAAACTCCTAATCATGAGAATTATCAACATGTTCAACATGTCGAAAAATCTCATGTATGCAACAAGTAGAAATTTAATAATAAAATGAAAAATAGAGATAAAAGTTGGAAATTGTTGAGAACAAGAGAGCAACCAAATTTAAAGACTGCGACTGCTGTCATGTATTTCGTGTCATGTATGAAGTATGTTCCACCAAGTAGCCACGGTCGAAAAGATAAATTATCGTAAGTGTCATTCTTCTTTTTCTGTGCTTATGTCAGTTATAGAGGTCTGTTAAGCAATGGGAAGCTAGACTAGAACCTGATTAATTACATACCGATCAAGCCTGACAATCGGAATCAAAAACGTAAAGCAAGACGGGTATAAGCTAGTATTATATAAATTTAAAATTTTTGTTTCAAACGCCGCTTCTAGTGTTATAATTTGATCACTTTTCTGCCACCGGGCTATCTATTGTGTGAGTATCCGCATGCTTCAAATAACAGATTACATTAAACCCCACTACAAGTACAATAAAGTACGATACGGTCAGATATTGTTACATAGGTACATAAGAGGAGTACAGTTTTTTTTTTATAATAATTTCTCATCACTTTAAATTTGGACTGTGACCAAGTACCACACGAGATATTATTCAAAGAGCACGTATTACAACTTTTGTTAAAATATAATAATTCGTTTAAAAATGAATAATTTGATTAAAAAAATTAACACGTTTAGCAAATTTTTTAGATTCAACAAATTAAAAAAAATTAAACTCCTGAAAAAGTGCCGACATGAACGTCATATGAGTTTAAAACTTTTTAATGCCGCAAAAAGTGCTTTCGGTAAATCGTTTCTACTTAAGTTATTTTTTTAACACCGAATATGAAAATAAAATTCAATTTACAAAGTTAAGTGTTTTCGTTTATTTCAAAACTAGCTGACCCGCTCGTCGACCTTCGACCTAACCCAGAATAAAAAAATAATTTGGACTTTTACATGAACAAAATGCAAATCACGACATAAAAACTCAATTAAATTTTTTTTTTTTTATTTATTTATTTATTTTTTTTATTTTTATTTCCCATACCAATAACATGAGTACAATAATAACTACAAGTACTTACAATATATACTTTTTTTTTTTAGAAATACTGGAATATTACCTACCTACAAGAATTTTATATAGAAATCTAATAAAATATAATATTGAAAATAACAAAAAAAAAACATAAATAAACTATATTTTTGAGACTAGTTTCATATATGCAGGATAACAGTGCCATTAACTCCGATCACCTTTCATTCAAAAAAAATATAAAAACTCACAAGTGCAACTCAGCATCGGAAATGCAGGGAAAAGGTCCACAAGAATCCACAACAATGGAAAAGGCAACCGATCATTACAGACAAGAAAACTTCATAATCACATACATCAGTGAATCACTCGTCTACCTCAACACATACACTAGTATTCTTTCTGACTCCTTTACTACCTTTTCCAATAACCAGGTGTTGGTTAGCTTTTTGAGGTTTAGACAAAGTTTTTAGTTTTTTTTTATTTAGCTAATAATTTATTGCATTAAGTAATAGTCATCGTTGATTCGGATGCGGGATGACGTTCGATGCGTCATAAGTTTGAAATCAAAATAATTCCTTTATAATTGCTTTACTTTTAAAAAATCCAAGAGATGGCGGTGTAGTAGGAAATAAATCACACGTTTAACCCGCTACCGTATTGTATATTATATATCATTGAAAGAATAGACCACATTAAGACCAAATTTTACTGAAATATTATGGTAAGACTAGCAGCAAAACATATCCAGCTACAGGCAAAGAAAAGGTTCAAATTATTTTTGGTTTGCTCATAATATAAATATGTTATCCTCGTTTAAAGGGGTTGAATTCTATATCTAAACGTTCGAGAATGTTTACGATTTGGAATATTATTATTTCTTGCCGTAGCAACAGTTGTATGTAAGAAACTCTGATCAGTATTTTATTTATCGTATGGTCATATGTACATCACAATATGTTTACAGATAGAAACAGTGCAGATAATTATATTGTATATTAAAATATATCATAAACGTCAGATGTAATCGCTTGTAGTTTCTTATACCAATATTCAATATCTTCTGTATTCATTGCTTTCTTTGTCTTCTCTGTGATGTGATGTACGCCAGGAGATTGATGTTAATTGTCTGGCGACCTGCAGTGCTAGTTCATTTAGCGTTACCCAGGGTGAACCACGAGGAGGCGAACTAGCTTTTCACCCTGATCAGTATAATATTTCATCGATATAACATCTATTATTATTGTAATAGCTACGAATATCGACTTAAAGACGAAAGTATGAAAAATATTTCCCGTAGTTCGATTGGTTTGTCATAATACTCATAATATGTATGAAAAATATTTCGCGTGGGAATAGTGTTTCATCGAAAATACATCGATGATTTTTACAAGGAGACAGCGTTGAAATGAAAAAAAAAATTGAATCATAAATATTACTAGCGGATACCCGGCTGTGCTATTACAATATTTTTTTGACATGATCGACGCAATAACGACAAATGAAACTTTTTGAAGAAAATTACAGATCAATTTTTTTGTGTTAAAAGTTTTTAAGAAATGAGTTTAAAACCATTTTTATTTTCAAATGACACAGGTTTGGGGTACGTCGGTTGAATGGTGGCAAAGGTTTTTTTTAGTGTTCTATATGTATGTAGATAGTGGTCTAAAACCATCTTTGCTTTATTACCTTCCTGATGAAATTGGTTTGGAGCACATCGGCTGGTTGGTTTCCTAGTCTATATTATACTAGCTGACCCGTCGAACTTTGTATCGAAATAAATAATATGGGTTTTATGGTTTTTGCAACAGAGCTCGAATTCGTTTTTTTTAATTATTTAATACGGATGACTATTTACTGGCATTAGCAAAACCTGCATACCACGCTCCATTCATTGGGTCTGAGTTTATTTTTTCATCAAAAACATTTAACCTATGTTAATATGGTGAGGGAGGAAGTCATCATTGCGCAAGATCGAGTGCAATGGAGAGTTCATATTGCTTCATCTTACTCCTGAATGCAGTTCAAAGGGAGTTTTAATTTTGATTGATTTGATCTTAATATGTAAAAAAAGAATTAAGGTTTGTCATTATATTCGATATTTTAATAGTTATTTTGTTCATTTAAAATAATATTGATTGATTGATCAAATTACGATAAGGAATATCTCCGTACCGATTCAAAATATTCATTGAGGTGTCACTGGCTTTTTTACCCATCACGCTGATTCCCGAAGGAGGTAGGCAGAGAGTATGGACTTCCATTCTTTCCAATCCAAACTCATTCGCTTCCTCCAAACCCATCACATTCCGCATACATGCTCATAAATTTCTTTTGCTTCTGACTTGGCCCTCCTGTAAGACGGCAACGATATGGTCGGTCTATGTCATTCGAGGTCGGCCTCCTCTGCGTGCACCCATTCTTTCAGATTCATATATCCCTTTCGTCATTCTCTCTTCGTTCATTTTCTTTACATGCCCGAACCTCCTTTCTTTATTCACTTTCATTCTAGTCACTACACTAACATCCACTCTACATTCCTTTCTAATATTATCATTCTTCATCTTATCAATCAGTCTCTTTCCGCATATCCTACGCAGTAATCTCATTTCCACAGTATTTATTCCAACTTCCAAATTGTTCGTCCATGTCCAAGTTTCACTCCCATAAATCAGGGATGGTATCAGGATTGCATTGGTATTTTCATGGGTATTTTATTTTCTTAATATTTTTTATTCCTTATCAATTTTTCATTTTTAATAGCTAGTAGCCTATTCGGGACGGAGACGAATACAACAAATCAAAAACCATGAAAATCGGTCCAGCCGAAGTGGCCCGTTGATATGTACACAATGTGCACTGCGCCCCCGTGAAACAATACAAAATTAATTCGATTGAGTTAAGCTTATAAAATAATAACATTAAACTATTTCTGAAACATCCATATTTCATTCGTATTCAAAACTCTGGCGGGAAGAACTTGAGAATAATGCGCTCGCGCACACATCCTACCTCGCCTATTACCAACACAAATGTAGCTTGGTTTTTTTCCGGTGTAGCCGTCATAGCTAGCGGTCGTGTTGCGAGCTGCGTTGAGTGTTTTGTTTATTAAAAAAGTATTTTTCAAACCTTATTAAGTTTTCAACAACTCGGTGAGTTCGTTCCTTTTTTTTTTGTTAATTTTATAAATATAACTATACTTTTTTCATAAGTATATGATTTAGTTTGTTTTTGTTTTAATTATTTAACATATTATTTGACTTGTTTACACAAAATAATTATTAAGTAGCGGGCAGAGAGTGTGTGGGCGCATGGCGTCTGCCAGCGGGGGGGTACCTCCCCCTGCCACAGGAGGTGAAGCAGTTCCTATAAAACGGACTGCTGCACCGGACGACAATATTGTAACAATTATTTCACAGCCCAAGAGGCCAAATATTGTCGTTGAAAATACCCCGCACCCCGAACTTCTATATAATGCGACTTTCCTCCCGCCGTACATCATTCACGTTATTAAAAAGAATGAAAAAGAAGAGATGGAAAATATCGACTCTATTAAATTCGGATCATTCCTTTACAAAAATAACATCAATGCATCAAACAATATTATGCGAGTTAAGTCAATCGGTAGGCAAAAAATCTCCATTGAATTTAATAATTACACATACGCAAATTTGTTTTTAAAAGATGCTGTTCTTATCAAAAACGGATACGTAGCGTACATACCGAAATTTCTTGCCACGAGAATGGGAGTCATAAGAGGCGTACCGGCAGACATCCCGGAGGATGAGCTTGTACAAGAAATAACCTCTCCAAGAGGAATGGGTAAACCGATCAAAGTACGTCGATTAAATTATAAAACGACGGAAAAAAATGTTGATGGAAGTTTTATTTGGAAAGCCACTCGCTCAATAGTGGTAACTTTTGAGGGACAAAAGTTACCTGATTATATATATCTGTATTATAATAGAATCTCCGTAGAAACATATGTGCAGCCGACGATACAATGTTATAAGTGCTCAAAGTTCGGGCACACTAAACTTCAGTGCCGCGGAAAACCAGTATGCTACCGATGTAAAGGTGACCACACTGGTGATAAATGTTGTGTAAAAGATGACGAAGTAACATGCATCAACTGTGGTGGCCGTCATACGGCTGTAAGCGTTCTGTGTCCGGAGTTGACAAGACAAAGAAACATTAAAAAGGTTATGGCCGAAAAAAGCCTCTCGTACTTCGAGGCAAGTGTGCAGTTTCCAAAGAGTAAACCTGCATTTTCGTCGATCGTCACTGGAAATAGCCCAAAATCGTTTTCTCCCCCTCGTTCCCCCACCCATTCACAATCATCGAGTATTAAATGGCAGAAAGCTGAGCAAACTTCTTATAGAGTAGTAGAAGGCAAAAGGAAACAAAGTCACTTAAATGAAATATTGAAAGAACTGAAATCCATACTCATTGCCCCTAATGGAAATTATTCTCAGCCCGATGATGGCTGTGCTTTGCGAAATACGACAGAGAGGAACGATTCGGTGGACTGTGAAGAAACTGTTCTCGAGGTGTTAAGGGCCCTATCCAACTTTTTAAACTCTGGTCAATTTATTTCGTCACCAACTAATGATATAAATATACGCAACCAACTTGATAATATTTGTGCCAAAGGCTTACTTGTTGATTCTTCTGAACATTCTATTACAAAAAACACAAACTCAAATACGGATTTATCTCAGACGTTCCTTCAAAGTCAATAAATTCATACCAGACATTTGAACATAACTCATTTTTATAAATAATGGCGACAAAGAATACTTATAATATTTTGCAGTACAATTGTAGAAGTGCAATCTGCAACAAGTCTGATATTTTGAGCCTTATCTCAAACTATAATTTGTCTTTATTATTTCTCTCAGAAACCTGGCTTAAACCAGATAAACAATTTGTGATCAACGGTTTTCACTGTGTGAGAGACGATCGGCCTTCAGGATATGGCGGGGCAGCCATTTTGATAAAAGACGAGATACCTTATTCTCCCGTTCGAGTTAAACCTACTGCATGTCCATTCGAAGTCGTTGCAGTTAGAATTTTCAATGCCACTTTCATCTCTATTTATATTTCCCCAAATATCTCCCAAAATTCATATAGTTATATCAAATCAATTGTCGATAAAGCGCCAAAACCCGTTGTGCTTTTTGGAGATTTCAATGCGCGTCATCCTATGTGGGGTTCATATACCTCAGATAGACTGGGCGCGAGGATCGTTGACTCTCTGAGCGATCTAAATTTATGCATTTTAAATGATGGATCCGCAACTAGAATTCCAATTCCCAATCAAAACCCAAGTACTCCAGATTTATCCTTCACTTCAAGTGAAATATCACCTTTTTTCACCTGGAGCGTTCTAGAGGAAGTGGGAGGCAGTGATCACCTTCCAATTCTGATAGAATGGAGTTTTCCTTATGGTGGTAAGAGCAGAGACCGTTCAGGCAACAAATATAAACATTTTCAAAAAAGAATTACTCTTAACAACATCAATTGGGAGCAATTCAAAATATCCGCTGAAACTTCTTGTAAATCTTTACCTTGTCCCTCAGTGAACAATTTGGACGAATGTTTGGAGTCTTTCGTAGATATATTGCACAGTTCCTCAAAGCCTAAAAATAAATCTGACTTTAAAAAGCCTAACAAATCTGTAACTCCTCCCTGGTGGGATGATGAGTGTGAAAAAGTTGTGCAAGATCGGAAGAATGCTATGAAGAGGTACAGACGTAATGGAAATATGGAAAATTTCTTAAATCTTAAGAATATACAGGCTCGAGCAAAGAAAACATTCAAAGGTAAGAAGAAGGCAGCTTGGATATCCTTTTGTTCTTCTCTCTCACCACAAACACCAATTGCCAATGTTTGGACAAACATTCGCAAGTTTCGGGGTATATACAATAAAAAAAGAACGAAAAACGTCTCTGAATCGGCCATAATGGAACTCGTTAACAAGATAGCTCCTCCATATGTACCACTCTTAGAGGAAACATCCTCGTCGCCTGTTCTTACACCACATATAGATTTTCCCGAGAACGTGGCTTTACCACAATCTGATGAATACACCTTAACTTCCGCTGTTTCTCTTGAAGAGTTAAAGTCTGTTTTAAAAACCACCAAAGACTCAGCTCCTGGTATTGATGGTATACCATATGGTTTATTAGCCAGATGTGGTGATACTATACTTTCCTTTTTCTTAGAAATAATTAATGTAGTTTTTGTACACTGTAAGATACCAGTCTCATGGAAGCAACAATTGATCATACCTATCCCAAAAGCACAAACAAATGATATTTATGAGTTATCCTTCAGGCCGATTGCTCTCTCAAGTGTTCTTTTAAAGATTGTTGAACACATTTTAAAAAGACGTCTGGATTGGTGCGTGGAGAGAAGTAAAAACTTTTCTCAACTTATGTTTGGTTTTAGAAGAGGCAAATCCACAACTGAGAGCATTGCCCATTTAACAACCGATGTATTAAATGCTTTTTCGGAGTCAAAACATGTTGTCGGTGTGGCCCTTGATATCACAGGTGCCTACGACAACGTTTTGTTGACAATACTTAGAACTAAGCTCCATAGGCTCAAAATACCTGACAAAATTGTAGATTTAATAATGTCTATTTTAAGTGAACGAACAATTTTAGTAGAAGAACCTTCTGGCAGTGTACACAGTAGAAGGGTTTTTCGGGGTCTCCCACAGGGATCAGTTATCAGTCCTTTTTTATTCAACGCGTACATTCATGATATCTTCGAGGATATACCTCCAGAAATTACTCTGCTTAACTATGCCGATGATTTTTTCATGTACAGCACAAACAAAAATTTAAATAAAACAGAAGAAATAATAAATAATAGTTTGAAAACCATCTCAGATAAATTAAATAATTTGGGCCTCTCTCTCAACCCTTCTAAATGTAAGACAATAATCTTTTCTAAATCACGAATTCCTCAATCCTGTTCGATCATGATTAATGACACTTTATTGCAACAAAATCAAGAATTAAAATTCTTGGGGCTAGTCTTAGACAGTAAACTTACGTGGAACGCCGCTGTTTCTCATGTTGTGAGTGGTTGCCAGAGTGGGCTTAACGCTATGCGAGCTGTTTCAAGAGTATGGTGGGGATCTCATCCAAGAATTTTAAAACTTATGTACAATTCCCTTGTTCGTTCCAGACTAGATTATTGCTGTTATCTCATGTCTCCCCTTTCCAAAGGAAACATAAAAAAATTGGAGAAGGTGCAGAATGAGGGCCTTAGAATCTCTCTGGGAGTTATGAGGTCCTCGCCGGCAGAAGCCATGCGAGTAGAGGCTTCCGAACCTCCATTAAATCTGAGGAGACAATATCTGTCTGATAAATTCATCACCAGATGTATCGTTTACAGAGATAATATATTACTTACTAAGATACATAAACTATCTGAAATGATACAAATCAAAAAACGATTTTGGGCGAAAAAAACTGCCCCTTCTGTGGTTTTGAGTTACATCGCATTAAAAGAACTTAAACAACATATCATGGAGCTAGAAATGCCTCCCTTATACTCTGTTTCTTTCCCTTCTTTGATTCATAGTCCTCAAACAGTGAAATTCTTTGATTCTAAGTACATTTCAAACGCAAGTGATAAATTTGACAAAAATATTAAAAAATACTGGAAAAATTTTTCGCTTTTATTTACTGACGGCTCTAAGGAAGGGGAAAATGGCTTAACAGGCGCAGCTTTCTATAGTCAATCTGATAGGTACGGAAAGCATATTCCACTACCGAGAGAATGCACAATATTTTCAGCGGAATGCGTTGCGATTTATGAAGCGCTCGAATTTATATCCCAAGAAGATTGTAAAGATATTTTGATTCTGAGTGACTCCTTGAGTGCTATTCAGAGGATCGCCAGCTCTTCTTTTCAATACCCGTTTGACATCATAGTGCTAAAAATGAAAGAACTATTCTATAAGCTACACGCTCAAGGTAAACGTATTGTACTTGGTTGGATTCCGGGTCACTCTGGGATAGAAGGTAATGAAATAGTGGACCAGTTGGCTAAGGAAGCTGCGAGAATGAATACTGCCTCTCGCTGGCGGGTTCCCTTCGCGGACCTTTTTTCTATATGCAGGTTTAAAATGTACGAAGACTGGCAGAAAACATGGGAGAGTGACCGTTCAAAATATAGGACCCTCAATGATACCATTACTCGCGTGCCTTGGTTTAACAAATTGACGTTACCTAGACAGAGTTCGTCTGTCATTTGCCGAATCAAGTTTGGACATGTTTGTACAAAAAATTTTTTGTTTAAAATTAATATAGCAGACTCAAATATGTGTGATTGTGGACTAGAGGAGGAAACCATAAACCACATATTTTTTAATTGTATCTTGAGAAATTCATACCCAGGTTTTTGCACTGATTTAGCCAAGTGCGGCGTAAAATTTCCAACTACGGTTGAGCTTTTGCTCTCTAAATTTGACCCTTCCGTTTTTAAGATAATATCAAGTTTTATTATTAAAAACAATGTTCAGATTTAAATAAGTTTTTAGATCTTCTTTGCTTGTGTTTCTTATCTGTGTGTAATGTTTAAAACATGACAATGGCAGATAACACTCTCAATTAAAGAGTGAATGCCAAAAAAAAAAAAAAAAAAAAAAAAAATGTAGCTTGCCCGATAATATTGTTGACTTTGTATGAAAATTTTCTAACGTTCGAATCGATGCGGTGGAGTAAGTGGGATGGGCTACTGTAGGAGCGTTTGCGAGAATGAGAGGGAACTACCCGCGATGGCGTTGTGGCGCGTCATAGGTAACCGTTCCATACAAACATAAATATTGTATTTTACATCATTTCTTGCCAAGTTTTTAAACATTTTATTAGTTATTCTGTTATCCGGAGCGGAGAAGAATCCAATAAATCAAAAATCAGAAGATTCTGTTGAGCCGATCTCGAGTTATAAGTGTTCGCACTAACCCGACTTTAATTTATATAGTAGATAACCGACAAAGAAATATTTTTGTGTTTTATACAACCAAACAATCAATTCTCCCTTTTACACCCCACTCAGGAGCATAGGGAGGCAACAAGAGCTTATGAGTGTTTTTTACAGATTGTAATAATAAATTCTGACATTGTAGGTATATAAAATTCGTAATTATTGGCTTATGGTGTCTATTTAAGATATCCCATGAAAGGTAAGTGGCAGGGCGTATCCTCATTTCCCAAGTTTCCTATTGACAGGGAGATGGGGCCAGGTTTCCCCATAGAATTGGAAACACCATGATGGGGTGAATTATTAGCTTTTGGAAGCGAGAATATGAAAGAACTAATGATATTATTATATTTATAAAGGCGTGATAGGTTTAATTATAAAAAAATAACCCTTCAATTAATTTTGTATGACGCTAACTACAATATATCTTTGATGGGCGTAAATACGTAACACTGAAACTTCAAAATTATAATTTTTCAGAATACTCAAAAGCTTTTTTTACCTGTTAATTTTTTGATTGTATTATTTATGCATGTGGCCAGATGCCCAGGCGACAGATGGACCAAAAGAGTAGTGGAGTGGCAGCCTAGACAAGGCAGAAGAAATGTCGGCAGGCCCCAGGCCAGATGGGCGGTCATCGCAAAGATTGCCGGTCGCACATAGATGATGGAGGCTCAGGACAGGAATGATTGGAAGGAGAGGAGGGAGGCCTATGTTCAGCAATGGACGGAGACAGGCTGACGAAGCAGAAGAAGAAGAAGGTCTTTTTAAGGGTCTCAATTTTATTATATTGCGAAGTGTGGGCAATTTGACATTTTCTTTCCGTAGCAACAGTTGTGTGTAGAGCAATAAGAGATCCAAATCCCTCAGCTCCTTTTCGAAAGAGTCTCCGTTTCGAAAGAGAGAACAAAGTCATTCTCGTCTTCGGGACCCTGATGGGAGGAAGAACAGCGCCCTCAAGTCCATCACCTCTCCTTAATGGTAGTAAAAGTGATGGTCCTACGCTGGAAACGCCGGCGTATAGCGACGTTCGTGATGCAGTGGTACCATCTTCTACCCAAAATTCTCCTGAGACACTTCACTTCAAACGCAGAGACTTTTTGTACCTGAGTTTTGATTAGATGCACAGATGGACTTACACCCATACAGTAGAATGGGCAACACACACGCATCAGTTTACATTTTCGTCTCGACACTAAACGCCGACGCCTTCCATACCTTGGTCATGTTGTTAAAGGGGCCACTTGCCATACCTATACGTATCGGATTACCGCTGTCAAGAGATGGAACATCGCATGTATTTTGTGGCAAAAAATCCTTCCCTCAATTTATGATGCAGGGAAAATAGAGGAACGAAGGGAGATGTTCAATATTCTTAGAAGAGTGATGGTCTCCAACCTCCAATGGGAGTTGAAGAAAAGGTTAATCTTTGACACCACAGTAGTGAACAATGATACTTTATTCAGCTAAAATATTGACTGAATTGGGGCTAAGATCATCTTTTCGACCGTAAATACTTGGTGGAATATATTTTAACCATCAAAATTTGGAGTTGTGATGTTACGTCCGCCCATCGTCGATATTACGCTGTATTGGCAGAAATATCTTTAAAGTATGAAAAGAAAAATCAAATACTACGAAATAGTTGAGTGTGTAACCGAAGGAGATATGTAGGTGCGGTTTGTTAGTGACATAATAGCCGATAGTACCTAATAGAACATTGTATTTTAAACCGCTTCAATGATAGCTCCTTTGATGTCTACGAAACATAAGTAACTAATACACTAGACATATTGACGGTTAACCCTTAACCAATCACCGGGTTTTATTGCGACACGTTTAAACCACGGAATCCTGAAAATCTAAAATCTTAAACTGGTGAGAATTTTATTACCTAGTTTGCATTTAATAATTCTGTTTTTGTCTATCAGACAATTGTTAGAACACCCGCAATCCCGTATGGCTCCGAATCTTGGACAATGTAAGATACCACGATTTCCTATCAGCAGGGCTATTCTCGTAATCAATCGCTTTTAAAAATCATATAACGATAAGATTAAGACACGATCGCAAATAGTCGTATTCACAAAACTATCGGAATCTAATGTTAATCCTATCTTGAACTGGATCATTTTCATACTGATATTTCAAACATAACGAATTTTTAAGATATCTACTAGATATCTTGTTTTGTGAATACCCATCCGCCATTTTATGATTGTCAATCAAGATAAGAGCGTATTAAGACCGCGACGAGAATAAGGGCACGGGTTCGTTAAGTTTAGAATTCGCCAAAAATATATATGAAATAAGTAAATTTAAACTGACTGATCCACTAAATTATCATTATTCCTCTAAAATGATCCGCTATTTGATCAATTTTAGCGGCACCTTATAAAGATCCGCCAAAGTTTTAGAGGAATAACTTTTATGTCAAAACTACAAACAAACAAAATAATTTATTATTTTCAGTAAAACTCTTCTTTTTCTCTAGATTTCACCATAAACATAATATGTTAAAAATGCTTATATTTCTAGATTAAAATGAATATTATGTTTGAGAAAAAAAAATTTTGGCGAACCATGGCCTGGTGATAATTTTAACATAGCGAAATAACTCGTTTGAAATCACTTGTAGCTATATTCACTTCATTGATTTTTAAGCGATATTGCTCGGATCAGTTGAAATCACCTGGCATTGCCCGCGACATTCAATCTTTTATTTGATGCTAAATTTTAGCAGATCTGATAAGGAATTGGGGTAATTGACAGCAAAAAATGCAAATTCTGAGATGGTTCACTGGTGTATCCTTGAGAGATAAGATTAAAGATGCAAAGATGTGGGGTGGGGGAAGTGGTTCAGGAGAGAAGAATGTACAGCCTGAGGACGACGAGAGTTGACCCCGTTTATTATAAGTTTTTCCCTTCTGTCGAATTAGATATTGGTTTTTTACGTAAAATCAAAATTTTAAGTCAAAGAAAAATGAAAAAAATGCTCATTAAAATATTATTATTTTTTATTATTGCATTCATTCGTTGGCTAGTATTATGTATGGGATATTAGATTATTTTTTTTTACTTTTTAAGCATTCATGATTGGTTGGTGAAAATTACGAAACGTATAAAAAATATATTTTCAAATTAGTTTTGATTTTCGATAAAAACATACATACATAATACGCTTTATGTTCATTTTGTAGAAAAATAAATAATAATAATAATATTCGCTTTGATCACGAATTAAAATCATTCACCATCAAGAGTTAACATAAATGAGAAAGAAAAAAAATGAAAACGGTTAAACCCGGTATTTGCAGCGGTGAAAAAAAAACTTTAAACCGCTTGTACGGCTAAGCGACAACTGTCGGCGGAGGCGTTCTTTGAAAGCGGAGGGTCGCTTGACTGGCACTTGGAGTGTTGAAGATTAGTACTTCGGCTAGAACACAGAGACGGAAATTCTTTTTTTTTATTTTTCAAGAAGAGTCTCTTCAGCCCGCAAATACACCACTAAATGTGTTATGGAGGGGATCTCCTAGACATTTCCCTTATAATACTATTTATATGTCTGCATCGCATTACATGGTTTCAAGTGCACCATTTGTGGAAGGGAAAAAGTTTTTTTTATTACATTAATCACATTTTTAGACTAAGACCAAGTTGTGCTGCAATACCTCTTCACTTACTCTTCGCACTTCAGCCTCGGTCTTCGAATTCTTTTCTTCTCGTCCAAGTATTAAGTTGTGATGCGGTTAGGGACTCGCAAGTTGATGTGCGAGCTAAGCGCCTAATATTATTTTCCTTATACTTTAAAATCTACTATTATGTGGAGGAGATGGACTTGGCTGGGACATGTGTTAAGGATGCCGAATGACAGTTGGCCGAGGAGAGCGCTGTTCTTCCTCCCATCAGGGTCCCGAGAACGAGGAAGACCCTCTCATACTGTGTTCCGCTCCTTCGAAACAGAGCTGAGGAATCTGGACATGGTGTGGGAGGAGGTCATAAACATTGCGCAAGATCGAGCGCAGTGGAGAGCTCTTGCTGCCTCCCTATGCCGCCAAGTGGGTTCTTAAGGGAGTTTGGATTGGATTGGATACTTTAAAAGATCCACGGATTTGCTCAAAATTAAGAATACCGAATTCCAGTTGTACGTCCATATTTTAGTTAATCTTCCGGATTTACCAAACGTAATGTTGTTTGCTACCACTTTGGAGATTTTGGTGTTGTCTTTTTTAACCACATTAACCAGACGGTTGCGCCAAGTTCCCTAAGTAACCTACATGCGGTCCCATTTTTTCTTTCCAGATTTTATCCTGTACTAAGCATCAGTCTTATCATTGAGTGCTTGTGCACACTTCTCAAAATAATTATTTCATGTAGTAATCTTAGGTGCAAAAATGGTTCTAGGAAGGTTGTAGAAGGCTACAATTAATATCCTGACAACGTAATCTAAACTAAAATGCTACCGTGTTTTTTTTTCTGATGCCGTATATTTTACAACGTTATCTAAACTAAAATGCTACCGTGTTTTTTTCTGATGCCGTATATTTTACCAAGGGAGTTAAAGTGGAAAAAGTTAATTAGGCTGGTAAAAAAAATAAAGAGTACCTATTAACAAACTGTAATATTTTCTTGGGGCTGGATAAACAAGCAGTAGTGTTCAGATACGTATACATCGATTAGATATAAATAGACGTGGAGGCGAAACAGAACCTCGAAAAGATAATTAATAAAATTACAGGTAAAACAAAGTAATAAAGCATTTTTCTCTACTTGAAAGCCCAACCTTTCCGGACAAGCCTTTTTTTAACTTCTTATACCTACCCCTGCCGAAGGTATATACCCGCATATATTTAACTATATTGAATTCTAATAGAGCTTGTTTGAGTTGAAAGCAAATAAAATATACATGCTGGGTATGATTCAATTAGTATGATCACTCAATATTGTTTCAAAAAATCTTTTTTTTTTTTATTATTTTACCCATGTAGCACCTAGGTTCTTGAAAGGTTATCGAAGATTACAAAACCTCTTGGCAACATATTCAACAACCTTTCGAGGCGGTTGCTAGCTTAGCAGATCAGCCGACGGCTTTCGTACGTCGTACTGAAGGTAGTGGGTTCGAATCCCGGTGCCGACCTTCAAAGATATCAAAAGTGTATTTGTGGTCACTTCGAGTGACATCCAGATTAATTAAAAAAAAATTCGGACACTAGACTAGAAAAGGTTGTCATGAGGTTCTGTAAGCTTTAATAACCTCTTGCAGCGTTCCTTGTTCCTCAATTTTTTTCAAATTTCCTGATTTAGTAGTAGCGGTCTCCCATCGAAATACGAAGGGTTTGTCGTTGGATTATCAGAGTTGGCGAATACATAAAGAAGAATTATTAATTCTATAAAAAAAAAATTAAAAAAAATCATTAAAAATATGTTCTTCAAAATATTTTTGTGTCATGTATGAACACCTATGGGTCATTAATTTCATCCACATCTATGAGAACAAATGTCAAAGAAAATGAGTCGTAGTAATGTCCGGTATTCACTTGCGTCGCGAACGTGCGCCGTGAAAGTTGCATCAATTTAATCAAAAGGTTAAAGTGTGTACGTTATTCGCAAATCGGACGCGAGTGGAACGCGTGCATCCGTTTAATATATAATTGACGCAACGATTTACGTTCGCGGCGCTAGTGAGTACCTACTTACCGATTAATTTACATAGTTTGTTAGTTAGGAACTTCATTTAAAAATACTACTCAAAGAACAAAAGATCTTCCAAATACCAAGGTACATAATAATTTTGTGTTTCATACAATGCGCACTTTATTGTACTGAATATAGTACCTACCTACCTACATACACACAGCTTCGAAGTACTCAGACTGTATTATTTTTATTGTTTATGGAAGTTCAAAGTAAATAAAAAATGTTCAGGGGTGAAAATATAGGTACCCGATGCAATGTGAAGTTAGCCGCGTTCTATCAGTATTTAAAATCGATCACTTTACAAACATTGTGTCGTAATAAAATTGGTATACAGGTATGTATGTAATGTATTTATTTGTAAACTTACAATAATTGTTAGGAAAGATGGTTCTTGCTACGGCCCCACATCTTTTTATAGATGTTTCTGTTTATGCAGGACTCTCAATCATCAGTTTTTCTGCATTTTCTCCAGAGGTCCCCCCATACGTTACTTCATCAGACAGTCATTCTGTCTCCAAAATCGCCTTTTTGTTCTGCTTCATTTAACAGCTTTCTCTACCTAATAGATTCTCCTGATTTTTTGGAATTCTATCTCTTGGATAAGTCCTAGAAAATGTCTAAGGTTTTCATTTCCACTGTTCTGAGTCTCAACACTTTAATTACAAAACACGACATAAATGGTAAAAAAAAAAACATATGCCGGTTTTCAGAAATGACTTTTATGCTTATTCAATCAAGATAAAAACTGTAAACTCAATACACGTAAGTATTTTCCTATCTTGTTTCGCTTCGAGAATATAATTTTTTTTTACCCAACACGCCGTTTCCCGAAGGGGGTAGGCAGAGAGTACGGATTTCCATTCTTTCCTACCCAAACAAACCTCTTTCGCATCTTCCAAACGCATAATATTCCGCATAAATGCTCTTCTATTCCTTTTGCTCCTGACTTTCTCTAAGACTGAACCGATATGATCGGACCATGTCATTCGAGGTCGACCTCGTCTGCGTGCACCCATTCTTTCAGATTTATATATCCTTTTAGTCATTCTCTCTTCGTTCATTCTTTTTACATGCCCAAACCTCCTTAATTTATTCACTTTCATTCTATTAACTACGCTAACATCCACTCCACATTCCTTTCTGATATTATCATTCCTCACTTTATCAATCAGTCTCTTTTCGCATATCCTACGTAGTGATCTCATTTCCATAGCATTTATTCCAACTTCCAAATTTTTCGTCCATGTCAAAGTTTCACTCCTAGATGGTATCAGGGTTGCCCATTCTTTCAGATTTATATACTTGGCGGTGCACTAAGACCTTTAATATAATATTATGTTACATTTTTTTCTCTCTTTTCACAAATTAAGAAGTATAGAGTTAGGAACCAATCGGCATTTTGTTTTAAACGCACCTATATTTACTTATGCATAAGATACAACAACAGAACACTTAACAACACAAACAAAAACATAAAATCTACAGTGTTCCAATAACACATATATCTCTCACTTAGCATCTGTGCATAGTTAAGTGGATTCTAATAATTCTTAAAGTTGCTGTGAATTGTGTTTCGAATGAAATATGTTTCCACTGTTACAATTTCAACGTTGAAAATTTAAGAAAGTGGATAACAAGGGATGAAACTAGTCCAGACTCCAGACACGTCCTTTAAAATGAGGGTACTATTGTTTAAAGAGTCTGAGTATATAAACCAACTATAAAAAAGTTACTCCACGAAGAAACCTGGTACATAAAGAGGTGTTTTTAAAACTCATCTCACCGAAGAAATATGAGACATCTTCAATAAAAGCCAGCCACAGTGCATGCATGCAATTTTCTTTATCCATCAAGTGATACTATATTAGAACATTCTGATAGGTTGAAAATTAGTTTGTTTACATAATAATTATTAACTGGATGTCTACAAAACACTCCATCAAGCACGAGTGTATTGTATATTATTATTTATTGAATTTTAAACTTAATTCTAATAGCACTTAACCAAAATGAAAATGAATGAAAAAAAAAAACAAAACCAATAAGCCCAAATTCCAAGATGGCTGACATTCTGACAGCTGATCAATGACAGCTCATATAGTATTTACATTGTAACAAATCGATTACGAATATAACGGTTGCGGGTTGTTTAGTTTAACCCTGGTTTAAGCTAATGTTTTTTCATCCCTTATAATAAATAACATACTTTCGAATCAAAAATATCTTACTTAGCTTAAGTCATGTGCATGGTTAAAAGGCCGTTTTTAAACAAAAGTATTATTATTATATTTTGTACAATATTCTTCCTCATTATGTTAGAAAAGTGGACATACGGCAGTTTACCGACGCAAACAGTCATTTGTCATTAATAATATATTTGAGTGAAAAACAACGTTTTCGCAACGTGATTTATTTTTTAATAATGGAACGATTGTTATTCTAATTTCAAATCTAGATATATGTTTCAGGTAAAAACCGATAGAGGTATGAACCATATCCGGTGCCAAGGTACGTTCCTTCATTTTTATATCAAATTTCGTTTCGATTCCGCATTCATATTTTAAATATCGCATACATATCCATCCATCTACCTTTCGTTCGTCTCTGGAGTGTGAACTCGGCGCTCTCCCTTTCCCTCTGTTTTCCCGAAAAAAACATTAGTGCGAGGGAGACGGGTGTAAAAATAAACTACGGCGATGGTGTTTCGGCGGCTTATATACATAAAACACAAATTATAAATAATAGGCGGACATTAATTTTTTTCGAATACATTTTTCATTTTTATATTATATGGGGTGGCTTGGTGGCGGAACAGAGAGAGAGAAAGAGAAACACAGAGTCGAATACCTCCGAATATTATATATAAAATATAGAAGGTAACCATAGTGGGTGGTTTGTCAGGAGGAACATATACGTACCTACGTACTAGCTACTCTAGCACGGGGACTCCTAATGTTTGTAGAAAATCACGACGCTAACGCCATATAGTGTTTATTTACAGGAATTTCAACAAGGAAACGCATTAAAGTGTTTGGATTCATTACGTTTTTTTTTATAAATTTCATACTGATTTAATGACTTTTAAACCTTTACGGACGTACAAAGTATTTTACTGTGTTTTCTACGAGTGAATGAGTGCAATCTCGAACAGTTTAACAACATTCAAAATTCAGAAATTTAATCATCAATCATCTGTACCATCGTAAAAATCTCTTTTTTTTGTTCTCTCTTCCTTTTAACTACAATAAATAATTTTCAAAACACACGCTTAAGACTTGAACTCATTTTTTACTACAAAAAATATATCTCTCTCTTTTATATTAACGCATTTGAATAAGCTGTGGGAATCAAAAGAACTTCTGTGCTACTACATGCAGAAATAGTAATACAGTATCAAAAAAAATCTAGGTAGGTACTCATAAATTTTCGTGAAAAGATGGATGTTTAAAAAAATCTTAATTAAATAAAAATTTATGCCAAACTACATAGTCACGAATATTAGGGATCTTATTGCAAAACTAGCGATACGCATCAACACAAGGAACGCCGATTCCGACCGGCGCGTAAAGGTATGGTTTATTTTCTATGGTTTCTATGCATTTGACATTCTTTGCGCCGATGTGTTTTCAACCTACCTAAGTCTCCACTAATCACTTTCTTTACCTGTGCACTAACATAGATTCTTCCCTTATTTTTAAAACTGGTTTTCTACTACTTATTTTTTTTCTTCATAAGCCGGTTTCCGTCCAATGATGAAGATACTCCTCCCACTTCTGAGCCTCCCATCAATCCGCAAAAAACTCACATCTTATATGACTAAATTAATAAACCCTACACCTATGCAGAAAATCCTTTAGTGACATTTATCTCTTTGATCATGCAGCAGTCCATGGAATGTAGTGCTACATTTACACGCTTGCCACGTCTTGGCAAACCATCACAAACTCCGAGCCTTCACAAATGCTCGGACGCCATTTACACGTTGGCGTGTGCGTCGGTGTGTTAATACGTTTGCCGCAAATTTCCTTTGATCTGTGTCGAAAAAACTCGCTCGCCCGGATCGGGGACAAGCGTTGGCAAGCTCACAATTTACACGTCGTTCGTGTTGGTGGTGGCTTGCCAAGCCGTGGCAAGCGTGTAAATGTAGTATGACGGTAAAACAACATTTCTTGAGTGATATGGGTCAAGTATCTCCAGTATAAAGAGACATAATAAGGAATATGATGGCTTGAATCAGTTTCATTTTCGTAAGTGTTTGCGGGAAATACATACAAACGGACCGCGTGAATAGTTTAGTAGATAATATTATTATAAAAGAACGTTTCTGTAGCGGCTACATGGATGAGGGAAGAGAAAAAAAGGGAGGAATAAAAAGAAGCGCAATTTGATTTTTAATATTTCACGAACGTGGGGGCAGTTTTAACGGGTTACAATGGGGTGGCTATTTTTTCCAAAGTGCCGCTTTTTTCTATACTACTACTCAATTTATATATACACACACACCCTTCAATAATATAATATGCAGGATGTAAAGGGTGAGTGTAGAGCGCGATCTATCGAATAAAGTACGAAGTTTGTTTGTCGGTGCAATTGTTTTGTTTGTAAACAAAATACGCTGCACCGTACATGTGCACTTTTTTTTAATATTGATAAAATACAAAACTTTTAATATCAGTTTATTTGCATTTAAACGTATTGCAGATGTCAGTAAAGATGTACTTAATACTGAAACTGTTTTAAATATAAAAAAATATTAATAAAATAGTAGGTACAATACATCAAAATGCCACACAACAATAAAATTAACAGTACTAGAACAGGATTTGCAAAAACTATCAACATTCTTTAGAGACTGGAGGTTAAAACCCAACCCCGCAAAGACAGAGGTTGCAACATTTCACCTGTGCAACCAGCAATCCAATAGAAAGATAAACGTCCATTTCGAGCAAGTCCCTCTCCACCAAACTGAAAATCCGAAATATCTCGGCATTATATTGGATCGAACTTTGACGTATAAAAAACAAATAGATGTTCTCTGCGCCAAGTTGAAATCGAGAAATAACATTATTCAGAAACTAGCCGGATCTGGTTGGGGAGCGCGTGCAGACACACTGCGAACAGCAGGACTATCCCTGGTATACTCCACTGCCGAATACTGTGCCCCTGTATGGAGTAGCAGTGCGCACGCCAAAAATGTGGACGTACAGTTGAGGTCCACAATGAGAACTATATCTGGGGCTCTAAAGCCCACGCAATGCCAATGGCTACCAGTTCTAGCCAATATAGCTCCACCCCACCTGCGTAGAAACTCCGCAACACTGAAAGAGTGGACTAAAGCACAGAACAATACTTCTCTCCTGAATGTGGCTCTGAACGATATCCCACACATGAGACTCGTATCGAGGAAGCCCTTCTGGACTAGGGCCCAGGCTCTAGAGACCGAACAGTTCACAATCACACAAGCATGGACTGAGGAGTGGCGGAACGCAGACGTGAAAAACAAACACCTTGTGGCAGATCCGTCAAAGGAGGTCTGTGGGTTCCAGCTGGAGCGAAAGCAATGGACGACACTTAATCGTGTAAGAACAGGCTGCTCCAAAAGCGCTTCAGAACTCCACAAATGGGGCTACATATCTGACCCCCGCTGCGAATGCGGCGCCCCTGTCCAGACCCTCGACCACATAATCACTGAGTGTCCAATACATAGGTTCGATGGAACATTGGATGAACTTTTTTATATTCAGACGACTGAAGCCAAGGATTGGCTTCGGGATAAAAATTCTATTTTATGATTTTAAATTTTATAATTTTATGATTTGACATTTTTAAGTTCTTTTTGTTTTATGAAATTTTTTATTAAAGCGCCATTAACACCATACGCATATATATATATATATATATATATATACAATAAAATTCAAATAATAACTATCATCCCCGATTGGTAAAGCGCTAAGAAGTCTAGATACATTTTCATTAAAAATCGCAAATAGATGTGGTTTGAAAGGACATTTTGTAAGACTTGTAACAAAAAAGAAAGATAAATTTCGTAGGTGAAGTATTTTAGAATTGTAAAATATAAAGAACTAAACTAAACAATATGCTAAAGTCTACCAAATAACTTTTATTAACTAACACTGCCGGTTTTCGACCTTCTGCTCGTTCAGAAGCTAAAACCAACAGGGAATTATTTGATCAAAAAGTTTTCATTCCAATAACTATGAACTGCACATAATGAGTTCCTCATTTTATAGACCTACTTAAATTATGTTTTCTTGTTTAAGTATACTACTTTTCTATGCTTAAAAGTGTGGATAAAGCATGCGAAATGTAATTCTTGGGTTGAAATTGCATCTTTAAACTTTTATAAAAAATGACTTGAACTGAATTTAAACAGGCTGTTTTCCTAGAGCAATCTACCGCATATACAACTGAACCACTGCGTTTCTTGTAGACCTTTTGCCCAATGATTTATAGGTTATGGGTAGGTATATTATCTTCATTAGATCGTCTCTATGGATATGGAGGTATAGATTACTATCCTTGACAGCCAGATCTATAGGAGTCCGCCATTAGATTGACGAAATGTTTTCTTATTCAGGAATGATATTATGCATGATGAATGAATGACTACATAGGTGAGAATGTATGGGAGGGCTTTAAGAAAAAATGGGGAGAAAAGGATATGCATGTTGAGTAGCCATGCAAGGCACCCCTTTCTGCTGGTCGAACCTAGCATCCACTGGGACAGTTTTACCGTAGTTTCAGTCCGGACCGACATAACAAGATCCACCACAAGAAGCAAGTAGCAGATGTTCTTAAATTACGAAATTTAAGAAATGTGACAAAATTAAGCAAGTCTTGGCGAAAACAAAAGCAGAAGGCGACATTAAGCCCAAAATATTTAAGAAGTGTTGTGTAAAATCCTGGGGCCCATGAATGATGAAAAAACTTGGAGTATAATAATATGTAACGAAGAGCTAGATAATATCTGCAAGGCTCCCAGGCTCTCTGTACAAGCTAAGCTGAGCTAGGCCAGGTATCTGCCGAATATGCCATCATCACGGGTCACCAGGAGGATCCTCTAAGGTCACTCAGACGGGAGAAGACGAGTCAGAAGACCTCGGCTAAGATGGGAAGACGAAGATAGGAAAGATGCGGCAGAACTGGTGCAGGTGACTGAAAGGCGAACCACAGAGGAGGGCACGTGAAGTTGCAGTGTTATGTATACAAGAGGCCAAGGCTTGATTTGAGCTTTGCAGCATTGAAGAAATTTTAAAAATTAACCAAGTACCTACCACAAAATTCGTATTGAGTTTTATGTTACCATTGGGTTAAATATACGCGTTTTTACAAAGAAATTGGTCCTTCTTTTCCTGATTAAGTTCGCTACGTAACTTTAATACCGACTACATATAAAAACGTGACATCTAGCGTATAAACGTTGTTATTCTTTTTCTAGAAGCAATCATGGTATAAATTATTACATGCTCGCTTCACTAGGGGTGCGTTGTTTGCTTAGAGTAAATATACAATAAAAAAATATAATAATTACGCTTGTAGGTACATACCTACATACATTTATATGACAGGAGAGACGGTTGCCTTTTGTTTGTTCTTTCTTTCTTCCGATTATAGACGTTGAACAGTCCATATTAATAGGACGAGTGTATACATTAATTAATTGGTCTTGTGTACATTTAATTCAGTTTACGGACGAACGTTGTTAGCTGAGTATTAAGAGTACAGTACCTATATTACGTAGAAGAAGTATCTAATAGTAAAGGTACTAGAGCTCTATTATTGTATGATAATATTCCGCTTGTAACGCATCTCTATAATATGTATATAAAAATGGAGCCCTTTTTTCCGTACGCATCGCATTACGCGTCAACGGCTGGACCACTTTCGCTCATCTTTTTTGTAGTGTTTGCTATTGTCATGAGAAGGTTTTAATTAAAGAAAAAATAATAAAAAAGCGCGGTACATTCGAAAATTTAAGGTAGAAAACCTTTTTAGTGCTTTTAACAATTTCGAATTTCGATTGGGGTTTGACAGAAGCTGTCAGTTATTTGAAAGTTGGTGTGATTGACAGAACGCGGATGGAAAATATATGTTTTAAAACAGATGCATCGGTCCGAATTACATTGGTCAAAAGGTAATTAATTTACCATTTTGTAAACAAATTCGAATTCAATATTCATAAATAGGAGTTAGAACCACACGACAACGTCTCTCGGGAAAGCTAGTATAAGATAATTATTTACCTAAGCAATTAAAACACAAAGCTTTGAATCAATCTTTCCAAACTTACATAAATGCACTATAATTCTGATACTTTTTCGATCGATACCATGTCTTATTAATTTAAATTGTCGAAGTACCTAATTAATAATATAGGTTTCAAACAGAGTTATACTTGAATTAACTGTATAAACACATAATTATTAATTAATTAAAGTGTTATATTTAGTAACACTTTTTTTTCAAATGATTCTGTGCACATTTAAAGTGAGAACAACACACACTCTTTGACTCTTTCACAGTAGTAAGCTACTTAAAGCTTGTGTCGTGAAAGAGGAAAATGGTCGGCACCTGTGATCGAACCCACGACCTCCGAACGAAACAGTACGAAAGCCGGCGTCGTAACCACTAGTCTACGAACCACTTATAAAATAACAAAGATGGAAAGAAACAGGAAACCGTTTGATGAAACGTGGCTCCGCCTTGTGTATATTCGCGACGAAAGGGGATTTCTCTAGCAAAGAAGCGATGTCACTACTTCTGCTTCCTTCATAATTTGTTCAGAATGCCGCATCTAGTTCGTAGTAAGTGCATCTAGAAAAGGGTCGTATTATATTTTTATGACCATTGATTAAGCTGAGGAACTAAATTATCTAATAAAGTACAAAAAAACAGCATTCTAAACAGTACCTAGTACAAGACGGTTGTAAGCCCGCAGATTCTCTAATTTACTATTTGAACTCAAACGCGATATTTTTTTTTTGTATGAAAACGAGTTATTCTATATTTTTTTAAATTTTATTCCGCGACAAATTTCGACAAAAGAACGAAACTGTAAACAAAAATCCAAAACCCGTCAAGCGACATGACGGCAATAATAATTGGTAAGTGTCGCGTTACACGGTACGACGCGATGGTGAACCGCCGATTGTCGAAAGCTCATTGTGTAAAATCAAATTGCGAGGGTGTCAAATACTTCATTCCTATGGTAACGCCAGTTTGAAGGGTTGAATGAGATCTGTTTCTGCTATATTTTTTGAAAACAAAAAGAATACAATTATCATTATAGGTTATATTATTTGAAATTACAAAATTTTTGTTTGAAGCACTTTCGAATGCCGTTGAGTAAGCAGAATAATCAATAGGTATGTTTGATTGTTAAACGCCATCTTTTGAAAAATCCATAAAACATTTTATCGAAAAAGTTCCTAACGTGATGATGTTCGAAGTAATGATTCAAGAAAACACTATAAAGAGCAGGAAGAAAAGCAGTAGCTGATGGATTGCCTCTTAGGAACCTTTAAGAGTCCATAGTACTACTTGGGTAGGTGATTTAGCACCTGCTACGGTAGTTGAAATTGATAAGAAATCAAGAGTTTCGGGTGTAAAAATTCTATTAGCGGTTAGAATGATATTTTTTTACCCAATTTCGTAAAAAAAATAGGTAGGCAGAGAGAACTGGCATCCACTTTTTCTATCCAAGCATACTTCTTTAGCTTCTTCTACGGACAAAACATTTCTCATACACCCTCTCCTATTTCTCTTACTTCTTACCTGGCCTTCCTTGAGGACGGAATCGATGTGTTCGATCCACGTCATTCTCGGTCGGCCACGCTTTCTTACACCTCAGTTTTTGTACACTAGGTAATTTACGTGCCGTCTCAATTTGGACTACAACAGCTAAAAAAATACTTCAGAATATAAGTACCGTCGTCCGTAGGTATATTAAAGAAAATTATGAATTATTATTTATTTTAATATATCTATTAGTTAGTTAGTAAAATCGTTTTCTATTCTTTTGTAACAATGCACTCGCCATGCGATTCGTACAAATAGTGTGTCTTCATAAAATAATAGGAGGGGGGTAAAAATAACAAAGCTAGAGACAATAATAAAAAAAATTGTGTACTTAGTACGCGGTACTTACTCTACTCATCAGAAGATGGCGCTTTGTATAATAAAATACTTGATATTTTTTTTTCTAAATAATAAAATATATTTAATGCGCATTGCACTTTATAATGATTATAAATAATAACAATATGACTTCCCCCAATCTCACGACGCCAGTTTTCCATTGTTTCAAAGCGACGAGACTATTCAGTGATCTATGCGTTTTATTCAAGGGAACGATATAAACAGGAAACCTGGATAGATTAACGCCGAGCGAATTAGCGATTGGACGGTAAAAAAAGCTCCGTGTAGATGTTTTAAGCTTCAGTCATAAGGATGCCGTCCAACAGTGGTGTTTTACTCGTATTATTTCGGTAACTAGGTATACAGGCTTACAACCTCGAGAAAGCACGGTTTAAACGTCTCTTAACGTTGTTACAGTGTGCAAGCTCTCGATTGTAAAACGGTTCTTCGTTGGAAGTTGTATATTGCCTTACAACTCGAATATTTTTCCATTTTAAATGATTTTTATAGCAAGAGATATCAATTATGTATTGATTAATTAATAGTAATGTATTTTGAAGACATCTATTGGTTTTATCGGAAAACATTGTGTATTAAAGGTATCTAGAATCTACCGGTTCCATCATCTTCGAGACCCATCTTCCTCAGGTGTTTCCCAAGTCTTACAGTGACCCGTTAAAAGAAGCCTTTAGGGATTTAAGCCTTATTTTACTTAGGCTCAAACATGTATGGTTCTTCTGGAGTTAAAACCACCAAGCAGTTCCTTGGATTCCCTAAGTCCGGAAAGGTGGTTCCACTTTTCTTCCCTTTCTTTCCTTCCCTTACTTCTTATCTCCTCTTGGAAGAATCTGTTACTTAGGCTGCAAAAAGGTTCTGGTACAACAAAGCGTTTTGCTGCACCTCTTTTCGCTAGCCTATCTGCTTGTTCGAAATACCGGACGAACTTACCAATCTCTAATATAAATTAAAGTCGGGTTAGTGCGAGCACTTATAACGCGAGATTGGCTCAACAGATTCTTCCGATGTCTGATTTATAGGAATCTTCTCCGCTCCGGATAACAGAATAACTTTGAAATCTTTGAAAAAAATCTAACAATAAAATTATTGTCTTCTGCACCCTGTCATTCTTGCATACGTATAATTGCCACTCTTACAGCAGCCCATTTCTCTTACTCCACCGTTTCGGGCGTTTTAGAAATTTTTCATGCAAAGTCAACCAAATTGCGCGCATAGGTATTATAATTATATTATCGCGTTGATCCCGTCTGAGCTTTGAATACCATTGAAATATGGACGTTTTAGAATTAATATTTTAATGTAATTATTTAATTAGTTTATTTTTGTTTCTGGAGGCGCAGTGCACAATGAACGGGCCGCCTATAGTTAGGACCAAAGGGTCCACAGAACAACGTCTGTCGGGAAAGCTATGTATTAAATAAGATTAGCTTATATCGTTTTAAAATCGATATCTATTGCTTGGATAATAAATCATAGGAAAATATTATATTTATCTTCAAAAAGAGATTATTGTTTATCTTTTTTACCCGCTTTCGACTGCGATTTTGTGCTGGTAAAAATTTAGGTAAACGAGCAGAAATCCGTTAGAAAATTTTGTGGATAGAGTAGACTTAAAATTATTGGTGAATTAGGCGCTAACCGCGTGGCGCAAAACCGTCATTTTACAGAACAACTTCAGACATTTCCCCCTTTAATATGTGGGTGTTTTATAAAGTATACACATATAATATTATATCGGGAATGACATACCTTCGCATCGTATAAAACCGATTGCCCTACCTATCCCAACAGCAATCGAATAGACGCAGGGCAAGACTAATCTTCTAGACGAATAGGTTAGCCGGCTTATTGTTGTTGTACGAATATAAAGGAATTTTACGAAATGTTTTGCAAACTTCTTTCTCTTTCAATAGGTCTGATGATGTGTTTTCATTGTAGAAAGGTTTCCTGGGATGCTGAGCTCACACTGTCTCCCTATCTCTTGGAGGGTCTTCCTGGTTGATAATTTCTCGTCAGAATGTGCAAAAATAACTTAGTATTTTCCTGTTATTGTTTTGTTAATCAAAACAATGTATTTTCAGCTTAAATAAGGTGTAAACTATAGAGAACTATAACTCATCGTATATGAATGGCATAGCTATGGGAATGAAGCACAATTCAATTACAAATTCTCAATATCCACTATTATATTGAGAATTTGTAGAATATACATATGTCGACTGAAAGGTTCAATTCTGCTCACCTTTTGTGAATTAATATTCGTTAAAAATTAATAACGCGGCCGTACTGCGCGGTCGCTGCTAGTTGTCTGTTAACGAAAACAATCCAACATCTCACTAACCGAGTCTCTTCATAAAAAAACGTCACATTTAAAAAATATGTATAATATGTACACGGTGGTTATAGTCAATTCACAAAAACGTATACAAGTATAATTGGGTGTGTGTATGTGTGTTCGCATGTGATGGTAACCGCATATATCATGAAATATGCACATCACCATAAGAAACCTTCGCCCCACCACCTCTATACGCCGGCACCAGTCCATACCCCATCTCTCATTCCGTGATGAATTTTTCAGTAAGCTCTTTGTTTTTCATTTGTCCCCCAGGCCATCTACTATTTATACGCATCTTGTCTACTACTTGCACAAGTGAAAAAAAAAATCAGGGAATTTTTTCGTCCGCAGGGTTGCAGTTTATTTTCGTTTTTTTTTCTTCTATGGATTGATCAATATACGGAAATAATCGATTCATAACCCTTTGACAAAGATTCAATAAAACAACCGATAGATGGCGGTAATCAATCTGATATATAAAAGAAATTCGGGTTAGTGGGAACACTTCGCGATCTAATTCAAATCTTGGGCCATTCTGACATTATTTAATTTTAATTAAATACTCTTTTTTTGAAAATCACTCCTGTCATAATATTTAAACGCATCTATAATATTAGCGAGAGTCGGGTTAGTGCGAACACTTATAACTCGAGATCGGCTGAACAGATTTTTATGATGCTTAGTTTGTTGGATTCTTCTCCGCTACGGATGACATAATAATGATTATTAAAAAATTGAAAAATGGATAGCATATAATATTAAATAAGTTAGTAAGGAACGGATTTATTGACAACAACGCCACCTTTGATAACAGCAGAATACAATTTTAATTTTCTTGACAACCATTGAGTTTCAAAACATTGGTATTTGGTTTTGTGTGCGTGTTTTTTACATTTTTATTTTGGGAGAAAAAATTGGGATAGTAAAAACATACTGTTTTGAAAAAAAAAATCAACAGATGTCAGTTTATACACGAAATCAAAATCGTCTCTTTGGATCAGAAGTAGCCTTTGTCAAAAATAATTCATGGTTGTGTATCATTATAAGTACTATTTGCTTTGCTTCTGACCGGATAATATACTTTGAGGACATTATTCGAATTCCTAAAAAAACAGTTTTTTGTACTTGTTGCATACATGCGATTTTTCGACATGTTGAACATGTTGAGAATTTTCATGATTACGAGTAAAGTGATCACACTATTAGCCAGCCTTCGAAATAACACTAGAAGACCGTCGTAAGCCCGTAGTGGTGTGTTCCATAAAAAAAATTGAACTTCATTAATGAATTATTGTTAGTCATTAGTTGTTACATATTCTCGAAATATTTTGTCAATTTTTAAGGGCTAATATTGTAGAGAATAAATAAATGTATCATCCCTGCATAGCATATCTTAGGATACGTCATGTAATACAAGAAAAATAGTAGGCAAAATCGTACCTACGTACATAGAAAAATAATATGACATAAACCAAAAAGGAAAACATACACCATAGAGATACGTGTGACGGCCGCGTGTGTAGAAATATTTCTATGGTTTTGTTGATTCGTCATGTCTGATATTATAATACAAGTAGGTCCCTACTCAACTACGCTCTCTTAATACATGCAACGTCAAAAAAATGTGTATTTTTTTCTCTTTCTTTCTCAAATTATTAATATATGTATTTTTTGTCTTTCCTGCTTGATGAAAATAGTGTGTGCATGAGAAACTATAGGTACATATGAGAAACCGGCGTAAAAAATACTGGATAATTTTTGTGGCTCAAAATAGTTGAAATTTTTTTTTCAACAGTCGACTCTTTATCTCATTAATAATTATTGAATATCTACTTGTTTATACCTACGTGGGATTTTTTGAAATGTTGAGAATTCTCACGAGTTTTGGAGATTTAAACATTATAAACTAACGGCGATCTATACGGTGAGATTTGGAAAATTCCGTATTATACCCTCCGTTTTTTTTAATAACAAATGTCAATTATTTGTGTATTGTGGCGGAACGTGAAAATGAACGATCTCGATTTTGCTTTACTTATTTACAGGCATCAGAGGAGGATGAATATCGTATGGGAGAAGACAATTTATATCAATCTCGTAGCACAGAAGGTGTGCTATCAATGAAAGCGTTCACAGGCGGCAGCGGCCGTTTTGAAAATAACCGTACTTTGTACCGAAGTGGTTGGTAGACCAGTGGTATCAGTCGACGACTTTCGTACGCACGGCGTATTGGAGGTCGTGGGTTCGGATCCCGGTGCCGACCATTTCCATTTCACAACACAAGCTTTGCTTTATGTGAAAGATGTCGAAAGTGTATTTCTGTTCACTTTGGGTGTGCCCAGATTCATTTAAAAAAAAATAAAAAAAAAACAAGGTTCTACTGACGCCGTTCTCTGAGACGTCGCATTCTTGGGAAAACAACCCATATGGCAGCCTTCGAAATAACAGTAGAAGACGGTCGTAGACCCGTAGTGGTTTGTTCCATTTACAAATCGAACATCAGTAATGGGTTATTAGACTCATTACTTGTTATATATTCTTCATGTAGTGCCGTTTGAAATAAGATAGCAAATAGTTTGAATAAATATGGCCCTTTGAGTACTCCTAGTATAAGTTTTCGATGATCGACTAACGAAACGATCATCGGAAGAGTTAAAAAAAAAACATTAAAAAAATGATCGAACGATTCGATCGTTTGATATAAGAAAGGTATTCGCACGCTAATACGAGCTTATTAGCTTTCGATAAAACTCGTACTAGCCCCACTGCTAGATTATATTATTCGCTGTGAAAGGGCATTTGCCTAATAGATGCATAAGGCGTAGGTACTACAGACAGGAGTGGTAAATCATGGACGAGGCCTAAGTTTAGGAGTGGACTGTTCCAGGATGATATGCTGACGCAGTCACTTCACTTCCTTTACATCTTGTAACCTGTAGGTACTTTAATCTTTCACAGAAAGTATAGGTTGTGTTTTGAAAAGGAAAGATAGTGATAGTCAGCACATGAGATCGAACCTAGGATTTTCAGAACGAATGTTGGCGACCGATCTGCTCGGCTCTTAATAGAACAGTTCGGGAAATTTTGTAAATTTATTGTAGATATCAATATTGAGAAATAGCCTTTATGACTAGGTATTATTTGTGTGCTTATGGTTACATAATATTTGTCCTTTTGCCTTTCTTTTCTACAGATTATTCCAATCTCGTTTTGTATTAAGGTTTTTTAACACGTTAACATAACACCTTTCACCTCGCACCTTTTTCTATTCAAGGATATTTGCAATTCAAGATGCAAATCATACTTCGAAAAGGTTGTCATGAGGTACTGCAGCCTTATACAACCTTTCTATAACCTTATACATGCAGCTGGTACATATACGTATTACTAATCAACTTGTCTCCAGATGGAAAAAGACGAGGAAAGGTCACGAACGTGCAAATAGCACGTAAATCTCTTTTACAATTTCATACTTTGATAGCCTATCACTGTAAGGTATCATGAGAAAAAAATAAAACCTTTGATATGCTATTAGATACATGAAACAATACATTTTTAATGAGTTTGAGTTATATTTCTATATATGTATATATGATATGATATGAACAGTGTCATAGAATACGTATGTAACAACTAATGACTAACAATTCATTACTACCTAATGTTCGACTTTTTAATGGAACAACCCACTACGGACTTATGACCGTCCTCTACTGTTATTTCGAATGCTGGCTTAGTGTGATCACTTTACGTCAACAACGTTCGCCATTAGGTGGTAATGTTTAAGTCTCCGAAACTCCTAATCATGAGAATTCTCAACATGTCGAAAACAGACTGACTCTTTCAAAGTGAGCTTGTGTCGTGAAAGAGGAAAATGGTCGGCACCTGGAATCGAACCACGACGAATTAAATAAATGGTCTCTGTTTCTTGGCGTCGAATTTAGAGTAATTAGTCGATATGGAAAAAAATTAAGGAAAAATTTTGTCAAGTCTTTCTTGAGTTAGGGTAACTAGCAATACTTTATTTTAAAGTTGTAGATTGACTAGCCGATTCGTCGAACTTCGAAAATCTCATAAAATCCTAAACTTATTATCACAAACTTGACACCTTTTTTTGCTTATGTTCTCTGTTTACCTGCTTCACACTTCCAACTTTTTTCAAAAGATGGTTCTCGTTTTAAAATCAAGAATAAAACAGAGTGTCTACAAGATAAAATATGTTTGAGTCTTAACCATCTTTGAATTACCATTAACATGCATTTTCTTATATAACAAGATAATCGTACAAGATGAATGCGTCGCTTTGAAATTCCCGTTTACGAATTAATGACTGGTCGAAATGTTGCATGAGTCCAGACATAGCCGATCGCCATCAGGAATGTTCATTGATATCCTTCGCAGCAGGACGAGGGCTGAATTACGTATTAAATGTGATTGCTTTCTCCTCAAACTACTAGCGAATGCATTCACACTTACCGCCGGGCCATGGAATATTTAATGCTTTGCTACGGGCCTATGTTAAAGTAATCCATTCTATTGTTACAGAAAAGTACCTTCATGGAACAACCGAACTATACTCTGTTTCATCTGAAGTTAGCTCATTACATTATTCAGAACAAAATCAATTATTCTCATTTAGGGGGCAAGGTGTGGCAATATTTTTGACTCTATCATTGTTGAGTCTTACTTGCCTCTAAGAAGCTAAGAAGAAGTCTGGACGACGCGACACAACCATCGTAGATTGTTGTTAATCTCAGGCCAAGCCTAAATCACTCAATAATGAGTGGAAGGCTAATAAATAAAAAAATAAAAAATTCTCAGGCCAATAGTCCACACTGACAGGTGGTTTGCATACCGCTCAGAGTCTATCAACATATCTCCTAGTTACCACATTATTGTTTACTTGGATACACTAGGAGATATGCCAAGTGCTCATGTGGCCGGTTGCGAACATTTAAGTAGGTTTGTTTTAATAAATTACTTAATGTAATATATATACGACATACTTCACTGGTGTATGTTTCGTAATGTTTATGTACTGTCTTATTTTTGTATCTATGTATCACTCAACTATTGAGAATTATAAAATCAATTTTAGACTCATGATAATGATGTACGGGATCGAGTCTAGGGCTGAAACCACTGTGACCAAAAATGCACTGAAATTTTCAAAAATGAAAACTTTTTTTGAAGAACCTCAGAGATAGAGTCAGAAATACGAGGGTAAGGAAAATATGCGATGTCGAGGATATAGTAAAATGTGGAAGGCGAAGAAAAGATTCTGGTATACACATGTGAGGAGAATGGACTCATGCAGACTCCCTCGCATGACATTGCACCGCCAACCCCGTGGAAGACGCGCCTTCCAGGCAGACCACCAAAAAGGTGGAAGGATAGCTGGGAATCGACCTCGGAAAAAGCATACGCCACCTCTTGAATTAAAAGCCACAAGGCCTAAATAAAACATAACAATAGTTGTAACAAAATATTCAAAAGAACAAATAATAAGATTGTTATTGGAAGCGGTCTCTACGTCGTGAATAATGTATATAGATTTGGTACTTCTGCAATGATGGACAAATTGAAACTGGGAACACACAAACCTACCTAATGGCGTTCTGAGCCTGTATGATTTAGCAGTTTAAGTAGGAACGGAGAAAGCGAACAATGGGGTGTTTTCTAGGGATATTCCGACAATTACCACCAGATGGCAGCACACCTAATAAGGGTCTAACGTCAAATTCATTCCATATGTCATTCATTCTTTTCGAAAGCGTATATTTGGTGTCTTGCTGAATTTTCTCAGTTTTGTTGTATAGTATATCCTATATAAATATATTCAAAATGAACAGGGACTATTGCACGTAAAGTTATTACAACAATTACTACACGCTTTTGTATACAATTGTCTTAGCGAAGTTATAGCCAAACCTAAATTTGACATTTCTATCAGTGTTTCTACTAACGGCTCTTGGCCTAATATCGCCGATTTTCATACAAAAAGTAGCCCAACTGAAAATTTGGTATCTGGAAAGATGAAATTTGGTATCTGAAAAGATGAAAAGTGAGGTGAAAGTTCACTAAAAAAAGGTCATTCCGAAAATTTTGGTATCCGGGGAGTCGTCTTTTAGATTTTTTCGTCGCATACTGTCATTCCTAATAGCTCAAATGGCGATAAATCGCCTACGTAGGCAACACTGAATTCTATTAGACCCTGTTTGTCAGTGATGCCCTCGGTGGCGAAAAGAGTAAAGAAAACAACCCATTGCAGAGCAACAGATTATTAAGCATGCACTTGGTGAAATGAATGTTTCTGACATATTTCTAATAATATGTTATTAAAAATAAAGGTTTACTGATTTTCAGCTGGCATTCTTTTTCGGCAAGACCGCATGGATATTTCAATGCAGTGTCGTGATCGTCTAAGGCAGAGTTACTTGAACCAACGGCATGACAATTGGACACCATAGAAACAATAACAAGCAACAACTAAGTAATATTAGCGATGACAGATTAGTGTCCAGTCCATATCAACGATCAAGAAAATGACTTCCAGCTCTTTCTCTATGTTGTTTTGGTGTATGTATATTCACCCTAACAAAATCATTCAAATTCACAATTTTTATACTGGACATAATCAGTAGTACTAATAGAAATTGCGTTATAACACCATTATGACGGGAATAGTTATAACGGCATAAATCGCTTATACCACACGCTACTAATAATCAACCATATACCGTGTCATAACTATACCTACCGCAGAATATTTTGGCAACCTCACATTTATCAATGAAGTTTGTGAGTTTCCATACTACGGGGTTCGTTTCTAAGCATTCCGTACGAACCCGATTGGACCCTCAGGAAAGTTCGTGCGCGAGTGTGTACGAATATTTTCGAAGGATGATTCGATTCATTGTCAGCTCGGACTTGTTGCAGCTTCGAGTTTGTTTTCGTAAGTTAAGTGTGAAAATATGAAGAGTGCAGTGGTAGTCTTTCTCATTAAATGTCGCTATTACTTCTTTATACTTACCTGAGGTTAGTCAGGAATAAAGTTGGCATCGAAATCATTCTTGTTATAGCTCATTCCTTTTTATTAGTAGCACTTTTGCTAATTCTGCGTGTATTCGAAGAATAACGTTCTATTAGTACGGCTATGTTGATAGAAGAATGGTGAAATTCAGAACAAATTATTATAGAAGAAAAATTTATAAGAAGAAGTCTCCCGGGCATCCGCTAGTACGACTCACTAAATACTAATAATATATAATACACGAATTAGCACTTATTATTATTGCATTTGTATCAAGCACGCCTCACCTTAAATTCTCTTAACATACATACGTAATATAAACGTGGTCAATATAATATGCACTGGATGCCGGTAGAATTCACAGTGCACACTTCAGTAGAATCCTTTCGCAATAAGTTCCCAGTGAGTGAATAATTCCCAATTCTGTATTAATTGGCTGCCTGTGTTAGTATAAACCACAGTCAAACCCCTCATAGCGATCTTAAAATCCGGTACCTTACTCGTTATATGCGAATACAATATTACTCCCATAACCCCATATACTCCCATATAATTTGCCGACTGTTTTGAACCTTAACTGAATGTATCTTGACCCTGTGGTTTTTGTATGTTGACATTGTTTTTTTTTTTTTTTTTTTTTTTTTTTTTTTTATCTTTGTGTTTGACGTCCCTATTGTCTTTCTGCTATTGACTGGCTCAATGATATTGTTTCAATTCGATATTTCTTCTGTGAATGTAGTTCTTTGTGAATGTTGTATTGTTTTATATCTTGACTGATTCCAAAATTTCAAACCCATTATTTTTCTAAAATTTCTATTATACAACTAAAACATTGTTGTCTTCGATATTCTACTGTGTTTGTCTTGACTATTTTTGAAACTACAATTTCATTTAATTCTCTAAGATTTATATTTTTTATCAAAACCGTTATTGGTGTAATATTATGTTTTTTTTTCTGATGTTGTACGATATTATGTAATGTATAACATGTAAAAGGCCTAGGCCGTGTATATCATAAATAAATATAAAACAAACGTAATATAATATGGAGATCAAAATACCTTAATTATTCTAGTGATTGATCGAACGAAAATTCTAAGCTAGCGTTGCATTGATTTGACTAAGTAGCACAAGAGGTTCTAGAAAGGTTAAGGGGAGGATCAAAGGATCTTTCGGCACTTTAACAAACAAACTAGGTATCATAATAATATTATCGTCGTTGTACACAAAATAAGACTTATAAGTAAAAATTAATATGCAAGTAAAGTTGTTCACATGATTCATATTATGTGTGGAAATGGGATAATATTATGGTATCATTTTATCCACACATAATATGACACAATGAACAACTTTACTTGCATATTAATTTTTACAAATAAGTCTAATTTTGTGTTCAACAACTGGTATATGAATGTACCATAAACAGTTTAAGTTAAAAAAATAATATAAACACCAAACAATATACAATGGTGTCAGTTAAACCGGCGGAACTAAATGCATACATAAGTCAGTCAACCAGTCCCGTCCAATCTAAGACAGGATTCCTATCCCGAGTAGACATTTGAAGTGAAAAATCGAACCCGGGACCTCTTGATCAGAAGTCAAGCCTATGCCATAAGGCTACCGAGTTCAGTTGTTGGATGGTTTTTTTTATGTATTAGCTGATTGTTGTAGAACAGTCTGTAGAATTTATTTTTTTAAATCAAAACCAATCCCAAAATGAATCACACACTTATTTGAAATTTAATAAAAACTCGTCCAGCAGATAGGCACACTCGGACAGAATAAAATGATATATAGATAAATAATATAATCACGATTAGGTATTTGGTACAAGTAATGTTTGTAGGATTTTCGTTATAAGTAGGTACTTTCCTATAACGATAACCATGCTACCTATAATAACCAAGAGCAATAATTCTGCAATGTGTTGGAACCTATATTATAATTTATAATATTAGGTTGGTACGTATTCCTGTATACAGTTCTATATGTTATATTTATTATAATATGTGCGAGAATAGCCTCATAGCTGATAGGTGTAGGTACATACTTGGATTGGTTCGAAAATGTTCCCGCTGTTATTCCAGAATGGTTATAAACTAGGAATACTACGCTAAGTTGTTCAGAAAGGCAACTGATGCCATTTTACCGAATCGAATGTGTTATGTTGCGAATCGAATCAGTTATTTTGCCGGATTCAACGTGTAATTAAATCGAATCGAATGGAAATCGAATTTTTATTCGAACTTTTATTCAGACCAATCGGATGTCCGAAGTGTTTTTATCACTTCAAATTTCTAGTCGAGATTATAGAATCCTGTCTCAGATTAGCCGGGACCGGCTGACAGGTAGAAAATTATTCGAGAGTAACAACTAATGACTCTAACAATTCATTACTGATGTTCGATTTTTAAATGGAACAAACCACTACGGGCTTACGACCGTCTTCTACTGTTATTTAGAAGGCTGGCTTAGTGTGATCACTTTACGTAAACAACGGTCGCCATAAGGTGGTAATCTTTAAGTCTCCGAAACTCCTAATCATGAGAATTCTCAACATGTTAACATGTCGAAAAATCCCATGTATGCATGTCGAAAAATCTCATGTAAATTATTCGAGCATTGAGTTTCGCCGGCCATACTGACATCAATTTAAAGAAGATGTTTTCATTTGAAATTTGTACCCGAAGCTCGCCTACTTATATCAAATTGGACAGGATCGAATGACTGGAAATAATTGCCTCAAGAATTAATTTCCCACGGCTAAACTGGCATATAATGGAGTCATCTAAAGAGTTAGATAGTTGAATTGAAAGAGTTATTTTGCCGGATTGAAAGTTTTGTGTAACAAACAAAATAATACTGATTTAATTTTGAGTAAAAATTGACACCTTTAATACGGGTGGGTTAATACCAAACAAACACACAGCCAGAGCTGGAAACTAGCGTAAGTATTTATATTCTTGATCGTTGATATGGTCACCAAGGAAATATCAACTAACGACAGTTCTTTCCTTGGTGATATCATCGATCAAATATGCTCTATTTCCAAGCTCTGGCTCTATGATCGTTTGCTATAAACGCACCTTTTTGGCATTCAAAATAAAAGCTAAACTAAATACAAACAAACTAAGATGGACGAGAGTTATTATGGCGGATAACTATAGCGTAACAAAACATTATATATGGATTTGCATTGAGAATTAATTAAGTCTTTATCGATGGTTTAAGTATGAATTGTTGCCAACGCGCATATTAGAGAAATTGCAATCATTGATCGTGTCTCTACGAAAGGATCAATACAATAATGTTGAACATGTTATATAAACTATAGTTATAATAAATAAAATGGCAATTATTTGTCAGGTCTGTTTTTTGGATGGCAAAACAGTGACAAAACACCACTTTAATACCACACAAACAACGACTGAGAAAGAAATATTCACATCATTAAAAATAATATGCTGGAGTGACGTATCTAAAAATCTTTGGGAATCCTATGCTAATAACAAATGATAACTTAAACTTGTGAACTAGAATGAGTGCTTTAAGAGCTTTAAATGCTAATTTTCTGCGTGAAAAAATATAACGATGACATGCGATACAGAACGGTGTTCGGCAGGGCTGTGTTTTGTGTCCAACATGTTTACCTTTAATTTAGCTATTTTGATGTGATCTCCTGACTTAGATTTTTTTTCTTGTATTTTGATTGGGTTCTGTTTTATACTGCACCACTTAATCGCGTGGTGCCAGCGACTTTCACGCGTAACTACGACCACTCCCCTCCTGACTTAATATACCAAACTTAATAGGTTTGGAAACAATGAAGTCTCTGCTGTTGAAAAACAGCATCAAAATCATTAAGACTCACATCACAAATAAAAAAAAGAAACAAAATTAACACAATCGTAAGTAATAAATGTAATTTTTATATTTAATAAATCTTCCAGAGAGTTCTAGGATGGAATGAGGAGGATTGCCTATAAATATTATATAAATTATTATACCGTCAAATACAATAATTAACTTAGATAGTTGATTTAAAAAAGCAACGATAGTCAAACGTCAAACGATAGTGGTTCCTTTTGGGTGGTGGTTCACGTTTCGCAGCCATACACCACAATACTCAAGACTGGAGACTTGATCAAAGTTTTCTAAATTTTGAGATCTAAATTGGATGTATTTGAATACGACTCTTTCCTGATGGCTTTTGCTTTTGATATCTGATGTTGAACATCCGTCTTGGGATATTTTACTTACATGATCCGCGAATTCCTTCTGTTGAATTTTCCATAAAACCAGGGGATTTAACAAACTCCCTTTTGATAGGCTTCAAAGGATTACGTCCAACTATGCAAAATCTATAGTAGGATAGTTGTGTATTTTTGTAGTAGCTCAACAGGTGTTTTTTTGGGAATAATGATATAATACCACCGAACTACTGAGCACTGGAAAACTAACACAGACAGGCAGGAGTACAACAAGTTACCCATAACACCACAGACCGAATTTGTAACTAATTTAACAAGGCAGAAAGTAGTGATATTTGTTTGAAGCGAATAAACATGGAAATGTTAGCAATCAACCCGAAAAACATTGTATTTAAAGAGAGAAAAATCTCAGCTTTGTAAGACCTGTAAGGTAACACAGATGATACCATTGAGCACAAAATATTATAAGACGGCTTTATTGGATGCGCGTAACTGGAAATTGGTTCCTTTATCCAACTTTATCCGAACTTGATTGCTTTATCAACGTGACGAATGATAAATTATTCATTTTCATTTCATCCAAAAGCATTAAAATATATGTCCAAACTTTTTATCACTAATTACGAGTATATACACTAAAATTATCAAAACATAAAATATCTCTATGTAAACACTAACAGTGGTTCTAATAGGAACTGCGTTATAACACCGTTATGACGGGAATAGTTATTACGGCATAAATCGCTTGTACCACGCGCTACTAATAATCAATCCTATACCATGTCATAAGTATACCACACAATACTTTGGCAACGTCGCATTTATCAATGAAGTTTGTGGTTCTTCCATACTACGGGGTTGGGTTCTAAGAATTCCGTACGAACCCGATTGGACCCTCGGGAAAGTTCATGTGCGGAATATCGCGAGTATGTACGAATCGGTACGAATATTTCCGAAGGTCGATTCTATTCGGTGACAGCTCGGACTTGTTGCAACACCGAGTTTGTTTTCGTATGTTAAGTTTCAATATATATAGAGTCTCATTAAACTTCGCTATTACTTCTTTATACCTGGGGGTAGCCAGGAATAAAGTTGACATGGAAATTATTCTTGTTATAGCTTATTACTTGTTTTATTAGTAGCACTTTTGCGTATTCTGCGTGTGTTCGAAGAATAACGTTCTATTAGTACGGCTGTAAAATACTTAAAAAAAACGAATCTCACAAACCACTACCGACAAACGTCACAGTTTGTATGAGTTTAACAACAGTCACGTGGTAGATCTTCGTACAATGCGCAGTGGCACATTATCTCTCTAGTATTATTTATTCTCAACGGGAGATATTCGCTATGGATTGTAGCTCCATATTATATTGATAATAATTGTCAATTATGAAATACAAAGACATAATAATATGTTGGAAAATGGATACAATGTTTTTAGCACCCAAATTTTGATCAACAACTATTGATTAAATTTTATGATAAACGAAGTAAATTTTATGATCCCGATACCGAATATGGAATGAAAATCGATTGGTCTAAAGTTTTATACTGTTTAAAAAAAAATGCGAAGCGCACGAAATGATTATATTGATTCCCTAAAATTTTCAGGTTGCTACCAAACCACATTGAGTGCATATCGCACGGCTTAATTTGTATTGGTACCGGCTTTATAAAAGAGAAATTTAAAATTATCCCATCAAACGTCAAACGCAATTAATATCACTACATAATGTATTGTATTGTAATTTAATCATTATTGTACTGGAGTGGATTTTACCACTGTGTAGGTACTAACTCTTCATAAGTTGGTAAAAATAAAGAAAAATTAATATTCTGAAAGGAAGGTTTACAAGGCCTAGGTCAGAAGCAAGAGAAATAGGAGAGGTTGTATGAAAAATGGTATGTCGGTGGAAGAAGCGAAAGAATGTGCTTGATTCTCTCCGCTTACGTTGGGAAAAAAATCGAAATATTTTGAAATATTATCATCAAAATGTATTCGAATTATAAAAAAAAACACAATTTCATTTCGTTAACCAATAGATTTTTTTTATGGAAGGTACGCGGAATACCATAGTATAAAATATCAAATTCATAGATTAAAATAAAATCACAAATGACATAGTGACAAAACCATAGAAAAAATAGGTACATATTATTATTATTATTACGCGTTTAGATACCATAATAAAACTAATAGATATAAATATAATAAACTTAATAGACACAGAATAATTTTCAAATTAAACCATTGTTATATTGTACGATTTTAATAATAACAATGTACTGATTGTACGTAAATAAAATAATAATATTATTTTAATATATATGTAATAGAGGTACAATCATACTAAATTAGTTCATCATTTGTATGATTTTATTTGTAGTTAAAAAAAGCCATGCGCTATGGGTACCTACGGAATGCGGTATGGAATGAAATGTATACAATTTTGCGTCCATCTTGCCAACTTTGGCGGTGAGTATCATGACAGTAGGACTTATGTAACTTAAAATAGATAGACCAAAAGTTGATTGTGATATTTTATTTAGAAAAAAAAAAAAACTATGAAATTTAATAAAACAAACAAAAATGTCTACCACAACGCTCTATTAAAAGTAACAGAACAAAATAATTATAAATTTCACATAATATATTCACAATCAAATATAAAATTTTACCACGCTACCATAAAAAATTGTTACTTAGGTATATTTATTTAGATAAGTAGAGTTTTTGACTATAACATGAGATTAAGTTGGATATATTATTTTTATGGTGGTTATTTGAAGAGAAAATGCATGAAAACATACATTCTTTCAATTCTTTTTTTTTTACATTTTAAAATTGCACAAATTTTAAATGGCCGTAAAGAAGAATATAACAATTTCGTCGATGAATTTGTGCCTTATTTGCACACTTATTTTGAGCGCGTGTCGATAAAACAAATTTAATTGATGTGACCGTCATTCTGATAAATAAATAAATAACCCTTTTGAACTTTTAACCAGATTTCTTTCTCAGATAGATCAGCTCGCTATAATTGAAAACCGATACAGGTATCACGAATTATTTTCATAATTTAAATAAACTTCCTATTGTTTTGTAAAAACAGACAATACATTATTCCCATAGACATGGGTAAACCAAATTGTCACAAACAATTTAGCGAGATCAACAAGTGGATGTATGTACCTACTATTTAAGTATTACACAAAAACATCGGAAATGTTACAAACAAACAAAATCAAAACAACTGACGTCCGAATTTTTCAACAGATTTATCACGCGATCGGAATCAAAATAATTATGGCATCATTAGCTTGTGAATTATCTCTTCATGATGATAATAATAATGTAACAATGTAAGTTTTTGTATGTCAAGTTTTACTGCATATCAATATCTTTTTTTTTGTATTTAAATAATATTGTTACTATTGTGTATGTTGTCATCATTCATTAAAGCGACGTCTCAATTAAAAAATATGACGCATGTTTAAAAAAAGATGTTAGAATAATAAAAATAATAATAAATACACCAACCACCCACATAATACCTATAGTGATATCGACGAATGGAGTTATTCCTATAAGTCTCTAAAGAGAACCTACGAAAACTTGGCATCTGTAGTGTTCTCAGATATGCCATTCAAAAGGCAGTTCTGTTGTCCTCATGTAGGATGTTCAGAAAGTTCCTTTCTTTATAGTTTGAAGGTCTCTCATGATTACATTACATCGTTATGTATCATGAAAGACAAGACCAATATTTTCATTTTACGTGTTAAATTATTTTTTATACAATGATGTATACTTTGCATATATATACGGAAATGCTTTGCGAATCAGACGAGGAATCAAATAAAATTGGTATAGAGATAAACCTCAAGAAGACGCAAGTAATGTACACCGCGAATACTGACCAAGTCATGAAAATAAAAAATGAAATTATACAGAAGGTAGATAAATATATATATCTTGGTCAAGAACTAAAGGTCACAAAGGAAAACCAATTATCAGAAATCCACAGAAGGGTCAGACTGGGATGGGCAGCTTTTAAAAAACTGGACTACATACTAAAAAACAAAAAGATCCCACAGAACCTCAAAACGAAAGTATTTGATCAATGCATACTCCCAGTTCTCACATACGGATGTCAGACGTGGACCCTCACAAAGGAGATTGTGAATAAATTGCATGTCACAGAGAGAGCCATGGAGAGGGTCATGTTAGGAATTTCGCTCAGAGACAGAAGGAGAAATGAGTGGATCAGAGGAGTGACAAGGGTCACTAATATTGTCCAGAGAGTTACGGAGCTGAAGTGGTCGTAGGCTGGGCGTGTGGCAAGAATGACAGATGGCAGATGGACCAACATAATTTTACAGTGGCGTCCATGGTGGGGAAGGCGAAGCAGGGGCAGGCCAATGATGAGTTGGAGTGACGACATCGTGGCTTGCGTGAGTTTTGGCTGGATGAGAAGGGCACAGACGAGAGAGAGATGGCGACAATTGGGGGAGGCCTATGTTCAGAAATGGACGCGAGAAGGCTAAAGAAGAAGATGTATACTTTTAAAGTAAGACATATTATCGTGAATTTATGAATATTTTTTTATAAATAATAATACTTATAGCTTATATTGAACAACCTAGATAATTATTGTATACTAGCAGTCTGTTCCTGCTTCGCACGGGTAGGTACATAGGTATTTAAAAAAATAATTCAGTGTTCTTATGATCCTTATAGATCCCTAACTTTATCAAAATATTCTATAGGCTATGTTAATCTGGAATAATGTAGCATTCCAATGGTCCCCTCCCGTCCGGCTCGTACCCCAGTGACGCCTATATCTCTGCCGCATTTCAAATTTTTTTTTTTAATAAATCAACACTTATTGTGGCATTATTATAATAGTTAGACGTATGCTGTCGCGACACTTTTTGTAGATAATTATGTCTTCTACAAAGTTGTAGTACATTATTTTACTCTATCTTAAATAGTTTTCGCAGCGTTCGCGATGTAAAGAATATTTTAGGTAATTTTTGCACGTTATTGGAGTTTTAGTAAGGATCAAAGGCTATATGAAAATAAAATATAGCCTATGTTCAGCGGGGAGAGTGTAGCTTCCCAACAGTGAAAGAATTCTTCAAATCGGTTCAGTAGTTTCGGAGCCTATTCCCGTCAAACAAACAATCAATCAAAACTTTCCTCTTTATAATAGTAGTATAGATAAAAAAAAACATGGAAAGAAAATAAATAGTGATTTTTTTATTGATAGGATGTAAATTGATTTGATTTTTTTCAAATTAAAATTTATTTAACCCTGGATAGCTAACCTCCGTCGAATCGACGGGCATCGCGTAGTAATATCGCTGTCTCTTTTTAATGATGCATCCGATCATCTTGGTTCGGCTAGTCAACTCAGCCGGCGATGAGGTTGTCCTAATAGCATACTCGCCGATAGGGTAGGTGGGATACTTTTTTACTTTTTTGAGGTATATGTAGCTGATGCCCGTCGTTTCGACGGATGGTTAGCTTTAACGTTAGTATTTTAGTTTCACAACGCGTGCATATTTTAATTGTAAACTGTTTCTTTTTTTATTTTTTCGATGTTTTTATGTAAGTGAAGATACGATAACTATTGTGATAAGCCAGGAGTACAGTGACAATGATCTGAATATCGATTCTGAAAGTGAAACCGAAGACATTTTGGCGGAAGATGATGTCCTTTTGGACATCTCTTTAGACGTCTCTTTAGACGAAAATTATGAACCACCAGTCTCTGAAGAAAGACATTTGAGTCCACTATCTCATACATTTAGACGGTGAAAGAATGTTGTCTTCTTCTTCCTCTTCTTTTCAGCCTTAAGTATCCACTGCTGGATGACGGCCTCCCTCGTATATTATATCCGACCATTTCTGAATTGAACTTGATATATGCGTGGGATAGTTGGTAAATACAAGGCCACGCTTGTCAGCGGGTTGGCCTCGGATGCTGCTCTTTCAGAAACCTCACAAAGCAGTATCATATTCTATGGTAAGACTGGCTTAAACAATGATGCCAACGCAAGTCAAAGAAAAGATCGAGAGCGATCTTTTAGGGCAGCTATCCACCAGTCAAGAGCAGCAACCTTCGGGTCAAGGTTCTCTTCAAGTTTAAGAAAATGAAAAAGAGTCATTACAGAGAAAAAAACGTTTAAAAAAATACTTTTGGGAAGAAAAAGTTGATAACAGTAAGTATTTCTAAGGTAGCAATATGTGGTGAACATTAAGTTATTTTTTGTGTCACATGTGCTATATAAAACAGTTCATTTTGTATTAAAAAATAAAGTTTTATGTTTCCATGTGCCATGCAACGCCAGAAAACTGTTTTTTTTTTTTTTAAATTGTAACTTAAGCATTATAAACATTTTGATGAAAAAATGTGTATTTTTCTTTAGAGGTCTAAGAAAAACCGTTATAATTTGAAAAATAAATTAAAATATTCAATTAATTTTTATTCTTAAATTAAGAAACCTATTAAATAACCGTAATATAAAGAAATAAATATCCTAAGATTTCAACTTATTAAAAAAAAAAATAGTTTTTCTAATGCCCGTCGTTTAGGCGGATGGTTAGCTTTAACAGGGTACTCGAGAAGGTTAGCTATCCAGGGTTAACAGAAATGACGATAAGGCATAATTAATTAAATAAACACGTAACTAACTTCATATATTTAAAATGGTTGGCAGTTACGACGTCGGCTATCGTACTGTTTTGTATTGGAGGTCGTGCGTACGATTCCATATGTCGACCATCCTCCTCTTTCACGGCACAAGCTTTAAGCGTACTGTGAAAGAGTCAATGAGTCTGTTAATGTTTACTTTGAGTGAGCACAGATTCATTTTTATACCTATTAAAAAAGGTTCATAAAATAAAAACAAACTTGGTTAAAACTTAAGAGATTAATAATTATTTTGTAGTCTATGTCTGTAGAATTCTTCATACTTTCTTTAGTGGTATTGTGTCGGTTAGTCATACGAAATAGATTGCCTCGTCCGTATTTAAAGTTAAATTAAATGGTTATATCCGTATTTAAAGTTAAATTAAATGGTTATATCCGTATTTAAAGTTAAATTAAATGGTTATATCCGTATTTAAAGTTAAATTATCGGTTAAATTAAGTAGTTTGTTACTTACAGTTTTGATAAGAAAAGTTTTGAAATTCAAAAACAGTTTCAATACAGCATCAATAACGTTCTTACCTGAAACAAAAATAAATAAATATATATAATAAAAGTTGATACAGGATGTATTTTGCAATAAGGAAGACATCGAACATATAAAATGTAAAGGTTTGAAAGGCGGCTTTCAGGAGCAAGCCTCCTTAAATTGGAATGTCGGATGAGACAACTCCACGTGTCACCCTTCAAGGCAATGCTGAAATGTGAAGGAAGGCCACAAAGGTGGTACAGAGGCAGTTGGCAGTCAACCTTTAGAAAGCTTTGAGTACCGGTACATACATATTCACAATCAATCAATGCTCCCTTTTACACCCCACTCAGGAGCATAGGGAGGCGACAAGAGCTCTCCATTGCGCTCGATCTTGCGCAATGTTTATGACCTCCTCCCACATCAACCATTGACATTAAAAATATTGATACGCAGATTTTGGGTTGAATTTTTTTCGAGCATTCTGAAATAATTTTTTAACATTCGAACATATTATTTTAAACGTATTTTTGTATAAATTACAAATTCGAAATCAATATTCATAGGAAGGACTACAACAGGACAACGTCTATCGGGAAAACTAGTTTATTATATAAAAAAAAACCAACATAAAGACAATTCTCACTACTGTGCACAACGGACAATATTTTTTTAAAAGACAACGCAATGTTGCGCTGTTGTCTGCGCAGTAGACGAGATTTAATACGCATGTACTATAAAAAAATAAAATAAAACCTAAATCAGTAGTGTTCAACCTTTTCGGTTCTTAAGTAGATATTAGAATCAATTTTAGTTGTTTAGAATCTAATTCAGATATAATAATGATTTAATACCTTTTCCACCGTTAATACTTCTTGGTGAAACATGTTTTGGAATATTCTGGAATGAAACAAGAAGTTTGGTTTTTTTGTTTTTTACAATACTTATTTTTTTTATTCAGTTAATAAAAGACAATCACTGTTTTTTATAATTTATCATAAGTAACATTTAATCTCGAATTCAATGTCGAACGAACGTGTTTGAAATATTTTTTATTTATTATTAACTTTTTCATGTTTTTGTTACTAATTACACAAAATGAAAAATTCCAAATATATCTGAGTATTCTCAAATATTGCCAACAAAAAATAAATAAATCAACACTTTCTATACATATATGACAGTACAGCCGGCGTAACTTACCGCATGAGGTAATTTTTCTTAGCCAACCGGTCTCCAATCCAATCTGAGATGGGCCAACCCCGGGTAGAAATATTCAAGTGAAAAATTCTGACTCGAATGGGAATCGAGCCTGGGACCTCGTGATCTGAAGTCCAAGCTACTAGGCTAGTTTAGCTAGTTAGTTAGTGCTAAGTCCACTAGGCTACTAAACTGAGGTCGGTATTATAATATATTTTTAATTTTACAAAGTATTTTTTTTTTTCATTTTATTTTATTTTTTTAGTATATTTTTTATAATAGATAAATATGAAAGAACATAATATAGGAAAAGTCTATGCATAAATCTTTTTTTTTTTAAACTAAATAATTGCTATGCTTTATTTTTTTATTTTGTTTTGTATCTGTTTTGCTTCCTTTTTGTATTTTTTATCATTTTTATGTCAAATATTTAAATAAAATAAACAAACTTTGACGACTCCAAGTGCTCTAAAGAAGCCTATATAAGGACGAGAGTTGATAAATAAATACCAGATTCGAAATAGACGTAGCACTATTTTCATGTCTCGCGACCAAAATCTAAATTTCATAATGACAGCATTATGGAGATTGTAATTGGATCAGAATCGTGATGTAAATGCAGAAAAGGGCCCCTGTACTAAGTTTTCAAAACGTTTCGTTTGTTTTTAAATGTTTGAAAACATTCTTGGGCCCGTGTACCAGTGGTTGGAAAAATCTGACCTAGATGTTTGCATGTTATAATTTATTATTTAGTATGGCTCATTCGTAAAATAATCGTTTGAACGGCAATATACGCAGAGTTCACCCGCTCCATATATCATAATTATTATGTAATGTCCATGCATACAATATAATATGCATACAGAAAAGGGGGTCCTACTTGAAAGACAACAAAAGTACCTACGCATGTGTGTATCTACATAATAATTCAGAAATGTTTGCGTGCTTTTGACAATACTTTACCGTATATGTGAACATCACGCTCAAAATACAAATGCTACGTCAGATATGAATCTGCGCAGAGCGGTGAAATTTGCTCGAGAACGTTCTAAGATACAATTGGCAACGTTAACTTTAATATATTAAGAGCTATTTAAAAAACTTTATTTTTTTAGGATCTTCATACAAATTTTTCAAAAAAGACAGAAAGCCATCTTTTGGAAACAAAATTACTCATGTAAACGTTGAATAGAATCTTGGTATTACGGTATGAAAATGTTATAAAATAATTGGAGATTGATTCGTTATACATATAAATGTTATTCAAATCTTATTATTCTCAATAAATAAAGATTTAATGCAAAATTTTGGAAATATAATTCCTCCATTTTCAAATTTGACACATTTAAAAAAATTTATGGCCGCAGTTTATGTAAATCTGTCGTAGCCATTGAGTAGGATGAGTAAGTACCTGATAAAATCATATTAAACGTTGGTAAATAATAAAGATACATGAAATTAAATTCATAATACATTTAAATATATTAATCGTAAAAATGATTTTTGAAAATTGAAATGAGTATAAAAATTCTTTAGTAGATTTGGTCGATAAAACAGAACTCTGAAAGAAAGCGAATCTGACAGGAACTAATGACGTTCCTGTTTATCAAAATCATAATGGATTTGTCAGGTAATTGTGCATGTTTATTATAGTAAAAAATATATTTGTTTTATCCACATCATAATAATTAAGAAATACTGTATAATATTCATATCTCAATTAATCACATAAAACAGATTGTTGTGGACAAAATCATCGAATATCACTTTATTTGCTATTATAATAACAAAATTATCTAAATTCTTAATTAATAGGTATGAAGATAAATTAAAAACAATGTTAAATATATATTAATATTTTATTGCGTATGTTTCATAATACGACAAGAAGCATTATATTAAAAAAGTATGGTATGGGATAATTGGTGTAGTAGTTTCTTCCGTCAACAACATATTCTCTTTATACATCTCAAACATGATCCTGTAGAATAAAGAATCCTTCAAAGACCAAAACTGCAATCGTTGGATGTGGTATGTGCAGATTGACAGGTTTCGACCAAGTTTTGACGCAAAAAAACCCAAATGTGACTCTGTCACAGCCCAATTTGATGACAGATAAAAGCAACCAAGGTTTGTGACACTGAAAATGAATAAATTAATCATCAGTCAGTAAATATTTGCGTTTATTTTTCTTTACTAACCCCTTTGCACTAATGGTTGAATTTAAAATCAAATCTTATAGTTTAGCATAAATCATATTGCTTATATAATTTGAAAAAAGTATGGAAGTCTTAGCTCATTTGTTTCCAATTCGGTTAACATTTCAAAGTGATTTTCATGCATTCTTAAACTAAAAAAATAAAATCCTAAGCGATGGAAAGAATGTCACAGAAAAGGTCATCATTTTTTATGTTTCTGAGTCAGTACTTAAAAATTACAAAGAAGTGATTATATAATAAATCTTAATAAACAACATTAGGTACCTACCGAAAATATCTACTGAGCAGCAAATAAATGCTTCCAATATTTTGAAATTGGAAGCATTTAGCATTCCATCACTCTCTTATTTTTTTGACAGATCAATATTTATCAATATTGAGTGACATTGACAATGAATTCTACTAATCTATGTATTAGTAAATCTATGGTTGGTGTGGCGCACTATAATCTAATTAAAATATAATAATTCCTCCAAGATTAAAATAAAGCAGCGTATAATATTGCTTAGGTAACCAATTTAAATATATTTTGTGTGTAAATTACATCTTCTTCATATTATATTTTTGTAAAGGTTGCTTTTACAGACACTATCAAATCTAGAAAATATGTATTGCAGAATAAAATGTCGTCTATAATTACCAAATAATTTGCTACGTCATAATTAATTATTAAATAAAAAAGGTCTTAATTATTTAAATGAATAAAAAATATATAATTTCAATATTATCAATTTTATAAATATTTACAATATAATGAATTATTTATATACTGTATTTTTTTTCAATATGAAAGGGTTGGAATAAAGTTGTATGCACAGACTACTTAATTATGTTGTATGCGTCTTCGTAATGATATAAAATTCTACTTCTATGGTCTATGGTGCCGTCAAAAGTGTAAAATTTTATACGCAGTAAATAATCAACGCGTAATAAAAATGAGATAATTGGCAATAATAATAATATTATTATTTGTTTGTCTTGATAATTATAGCTTTTGTGTAGTTTTGAGTAATATTGCGAATTAGTTTCGCACAAAGGTTATTTTTATTGTTTGAGCTTTGTCGAAAATAGCCGTCAGAAATTATTCATTCCTTGCAAAACCAAAAACATACAAGTCGTATGAGTTTGATAGATGGACTGAGATTTACATTAATATGGAATTCTATACTTCAGGTATATAACATGTAACCTATTTCAAAAAAAAATGTTTACCTCACAGTTTTATATGTTTGATTTAAATGTATATACTTCACTGGTGTATGTTTTGCAAATTGTATGTACTGTCTTATTTTTGTATCAATTTCACTGTTTGTATATAAATGTTTTAAATAAAATAAAATAAATAAAAATAATAAAAAGAAATAGACATTAAATGCAGCAACATTAAAGGGCTCAATAAAAACATTTTTCAACACACATAATTTTTTTTTGCAGATAAGTCTTGCATCTTCTCAATATTACTTTACAAGGCATCAGTACGGTTGAACACCTACCATTCACTTTATGGACTGCCCTCAATAGACTTAGGGTTGGTGTCACCAAGTGTAGGAAAAACCTACATAAATGGGGCTACCTCTCTGCTGACAAAACTGAATGTGAATGTGGTGAGCTCCAGGATGACAATCACCTCTTGACATGCCTGCTGATTGGTATAACATGTAACCTGCAAACACCTTATCCTTGCGAACGAGGCGATGACTGTCGCTGCTTACTGGTGTGGCAAAGTGTAGACCGGAAACGCAAAGTAAGTAAGTAAATATTACTTTTATCAATATCAACATTTTTAAACTCATGTTATATCCATTTCTTTATTATTTATAAAGTGTAATCCCATTATATGTTTTTAAATTTTGCATAAGAAATTTTGAGATATCTAACCTTCCATCCTAATATTGGTTAATTATCATAGGCTACGGTGGGCCAGATATGGACAGAGAATGCCATCATTGCGGGCACCAAAGAGAAAATTATGCTGAATTGGCAGACCTTGGCTGCGATGTGCGAATGAAGTCAGGAAGGATGCGAGCAATTTCTTGACTCTCGAAATTAGGACAGAAACAGGGTTGTCTGGAGGAGTCGAATTATGGAACACAAGGCTAGAATTGGGCTGTAACACCATCGGAAAAAGAAGATTTTAATTGGAACAGGCCTTATAATCTTAACAAAATGTTATGTTATAATAACCAACGCCTGGACTATTAAAAAATTATTACTTATATTAATTTACTTATAAACTTCTCACAATTTTTAATATCATTCTTATGAATATAAAGATTACCTATGTATATTTAATTTACAGATTATGCCGCTGAGTGCTGACAACCGAAATGTATGAACTTCTAAGAAGCGTCCGTGCTGACAGCTACGCGTTATTCTAAAACGCTTCTTAGAAGTTTATACATTTCGCATGTCAGCGGTGATGGTCAGCGTGACTCTAAACCCAACCGTCGCGCACTGACTTTTTCATTATTTTACTACTTACTGAATTTTTAATATCGTTCTTATGAATATAAAGATTACCTATGTTATATTTAATTTGCAGATTATGTGTATTAAGTAGGTAAAAATAAGCATTCATAGATTAGTTAAAAGAAACTTACAAGTGATTGCCTTGGAGGACAATAATTATTGTAAGCCTATAGCAGTTTAATCTATATTCTAAACCATTAATTTTTTTTTATTTGGAGACAATTATTTTAATTTCAGAATTATTATTATTTTAAACAACATGTTTTTTTTATGTTGAAATCTAAAATCAGGTCCTATATTCCAATCAATGCTATAACATTGAAAAGTGTTATATTATACAGACTGATATATAATATTTCAACATTACACCATTATTTATGGTCGATTTTAAAATGCTATATTTTTATCAATTTGACCAGTACTGGATTACGACCTTCGTCTCCTGATGTTTCAAATAGCTTTGTGTAATTACTTCACGTTAACAACTTTCCTTATTTAGGTGGTCAAATTGAAATCCTTGAGTATTCGACAAATTCAACAATCTGCTAAGACGCTAGCCATAGGGCCAACGGCTCGATGCTTTTATGTCTTCAATAATTCTTCAATGGAGCTGGGATTCCTAGAGTTATATATCATTGATGCAATGCCAAGATGTCTACAGAATTTTAAAGTGTGTCAAAAATTTTAAAATATTATCTCTAACAATAACTTTCACTTTAACTTTTGTATACCTCTTATTAATTGTCAACTCTTGGTATGACTTATATTAAGCACCTATAGATGAGAGGTCTAATCCTCTAGAAGTAAATATTTATACTCAAAATTAACATTTATTAAAAAATTATTATAAAAGTTTTACCCTGTAAAAATGAAGTTTAAACAGCTACTGTAAAACCCCTTAGTTATGTATTATAAAAGAGTGTTTCTTTACCAATTGTATTAATTGTTTTATTTATGTAAGCAAATTAAATTTTTGAAATATTTTAATAAATTGATGGGATGCCATAATAATTTGAAAATTTTATTACTACCCTAATCCAGTTTTGTTTGAAATAAGCAATCTACAATGATTTTTCTACTTACACGAAGGATGGCATCATGCAGGAAGTATGGTGCAGGTTCGAATCCTGATAATGATGGCCACAACATTAAAATTACTATCTGCCCACTACTGATAAGGAATTTCTGGTTCCAATTCCCAGATGGGTTTGAATTTTTATAGTTTTTTATGCAATGTTTCTTGCTGGCTGTACATGCTGAAAATTCTTCATACAAAAGATTTTCATGTACATAATCACTGGCTCGGTAGAGGTCTAGAATACTAAAATAATTACCTATGTGCCTACCTGTTAAATTTGATATTAAGAATAAATATAACTTTGTAGGTACATAATAATTATGTTGTTACAGAAGAATAAGGTCAGCATTTACAGAAATCAAGTCTAATGTCCTTGATGGGGAAGGATTGGTAAATAGATAAAAATGCTATATTTGTGACTCACTTTTGTTGCCTCCACAGCAATTCTACATATTTCTCATACAGACACGCCTACTATCTAATTATATCTACCTATTTACCAATTCAAACCTTCCAACTTTTTAAATATAAGTAATATAACATTAAAGTAGATCAATCAATCAATTATTCTCCCTTTTTGACCCTACTTAGGGTCATACTTTAAAGGTACTTTTATTTTATCCAGAAATCAGGTTCTATAATTCCCATTTTTCTCAACAAACTTTATCAATAATTTTATGGACGGGTAAAAAGGCTAGTAATAATAATAATTTTATTGTGTGCATAGGTGTGTACCCCATATATATCCCCATAATAAAAATAATAATAATAATATGGGACAACAGAATCATCCACTCACCAAATGTAAGCAAAGTCGTGGTGAAAGAGTGACGGTATAAGTGGCAAATTTGGGTTAATGGGAGAATTTCTGTTTGAAAATAGTGCAAAAAAAACGATCTTAAAATGAATATCAGCAAAACAAAGGTTTTGTTCTTTGAAAGGGATGAAACAAGAACGAATCGTAATATAGTGGTTTGTTCCATTTAAAAATCGAACCCGTAGTTCCATTTAAAATCGAACCTTAGTAATGAATTGTTAGAGTCATTAGATGTTACATATTCTTTAAGATCTAGTCCTGAAAAATGCTCACAAGAATCTAGACATAATTACAACGTTGTGCACCAACCAAGCCAATAGGCAATAAAGATGAGACATTAACAAAAATGGATATATTCAGTCATATCCTGGCGCCAAATACGACATGACATCAGTCGCAGTCTTTGAATTTGGTTGCTCTCTTGTTGATATCATGGAAAGAGGGAAGATATTTCAAATATTTATGAAGATATTTAATGAAATGCAGAATTACACTTCCCTATTTATTATATACGTGTAACCGAGTGTAAATATAACTCGCAAGTTTATTTTGTAAACGACTCCTTATCGAGATTTTCAATGGCATTTTTTTAAATATATAGGTAGATAAGTATACACTGTAGATATACATTCGCATGCTCCAAATGACATTATACATTCACCCTTTGCAACATTGATCACACACACACACACACACATACATATATATATATATATATATATATATATATATATAAAACGTATGATTGTATACGTGTCATTTTTTTTTAAATATTATTCTGTTAATATTAAATATTTTTGAATTAAAATTTTGTAATCAGAGCCAACACGACGACAAATTCTTCAACAATTTGTAGAGTTTTAATTTGAACAACTTTGTTGTCAAAAGACAAACCTCAAAGTAAACACCATTGGGTTGTTTGCGTCCAGCAAATCTAAAAAACGCTCCATCTTTGATTTGAGAAGGTGAATACAATACAAAGCGTTCTATTAAACAAAACTTCAACTTACAGAAATAATCTTAATTATTATAAACCTCAATGAAAAAAAAAAAAACTGAAGTACTTTCCAGAATCCACAGGCTTAGAATTACTAATATGTTTCTAAGGTTGTAGGTATTTAAACCCAACGAACATATTACAGAGACTGAAAAAGAACAGAAGCTGGAAAATAGAGTTTATTTTCTTGATCATTGATATATATGGACACTAATCGCCCATTGATAAAAGCAAGAATACTCTGTTTCTCTATGCGTCTCTATGTTAGTTTGTTCTAAATCCACACATTAACGGCCGGAGGATATCTATTTACAAAGCCTACTTCAGTTGCTAAATAACCTGCAAACATGTAATATCAATTAATTATAATGACGTTTGTTTTCGATAAGCAATACAAGTTATATAAAAATACAGTAAAACAATTACAATGTTTGACAAAATAATATGGTTACTAGAACTAGACCAAGGTACATAAGTGGGGTAACGCTTAAAAATAAAACATCGCTGTCAAAGTGAATAAATGAACTAATTATATAATATGAACGGATAAAATAAGAAATTTTCAAAAATATATTATACGCTTAAAAGAAAAAAAAGGCAATAGTGAAACGTCGTACCTAATTAAAAGAAGAGTTAAGGACACAAGTGTGAAAATAGCAAAACCTTACAGCAAAAAACTTAACTTTGTAGCTACGTAAGAAAAACGTGTTTAAAAACGCAAACATTATATCATAATATAAGCTTAGAATAATTATTGCTAAATTTAGGTATGCACCATCGAGCAAATAAAATTGTAAAACAATCGTATAATTGAAAATAAAATAAATATATTAAACTGTAGTAATGAATCCGAATATTATTTGTGATATATTAATTTATTCTGGTGATAAATAAGTATCTAACTACTATTATTGTCATGCGGGTGTTCCCCTTGTGCTGTGGGATGCTCTTTGGAGACCACGGCCTGACCGCGCCGCAAACAGGATGGATCAAATAATAGAAAAACGTGGCGGCACAAACAATAATAGACAAGTTGACTAGTGGCGCGCCACGCGGGAATTAATAGGATAGACCTGCCCCAATGCTTTGTCGCCCGAACAGGTTGAAAATTCGCCAACCCCTTTTTTTTCTATGTTAATAGCTACAACTACCCATGGACAAAATGACATAGAAGCATTTGTCCTATCGCCTATCTTTGCATAATAGATTACGGACAGTTCGACCCCGATTAACGAAAGTTCGCCCAACGTTAAACTGATTTTTTTATCCTGTTTATTAACTAAAATGTATTGTTACTCTGCTATTTTAAAATAAGAATTAAATATTTATTTATTTATTTTATTAATACACAATATTACAGTGATAATAGATAACAAATGGAAATGCTGCCCAAATAGGCCAAACCTGCACTAGGTCAAACATCTTAACAGTTAATAAAAAAGAATATTAAAAGAAACACACAAACACGAACAACAGCACAACCACCAACTCAACAGTCCACAAACAAAGCATAACCCCACAGTCACAACAGCTTTTGGCCCAACAAACAGCAATCAACAGTATAAAGAAGAAAAAGAATGAAAAACAAAACTACTTTATGGGAAAAAACCCAAGATATCCTGCAAAACTTTCAATTGAATACGTGAGACCCAACCACATATTCTACATAGGAATATCGGTTTTGAGAGAATCTGACCCATTCCGTGCTGTTTATGTATGTCTTGTTAAGAGTTAATGAGAAAATTCCTCAACTACTAAAAACAAAACATGTTTGAATTTTAATTGAAATTGAATTTAGATACGTTAAAATATATCTTTTTGATTGATAAAATTAAATACAAATTGTTGAAAAAGGCCATTTTGACGTAATTACGAAAACAGCCAGAAATTTTTATATAAGGAATATCTTAAGATGTCGTACGGTAAGGTAGAACTAGAGGACGCTTTTACAAAGGCAACGTGTAAATGTTATGAGAATCATCGAATATTAGAAGATTTGATAGTGGCAGGTAGACCAATTAACAGACGCAGGGACACTAACGAGCACGAAAGTTCGCTAGAAGACATGACACCGTTCTAATAAAAAAAAAAAACAAAATAAGTTTTATAAAACATTATATAAAAATATTCAGATACTGTATTCATTTGAAAACATAACTAATATCGAAATGTCTTGTAAAAGAGAAACAGGATCGAAAAAGGGACAAGAAATCAAAACCACGCATAAATCTTTCTAAATAAGCTGGTGATAACTTTTGTATCGTAAAAACTTTGCCTTTATAGAGAATGACTTGAATACCGACAGCATACATCGCAAAAATATAACATTAAAAAGCGTTAAATGAAACAACGTTAAACGAAGAAAACAGTAACCCTGTTCACAGCTTGTTGGGTATTTTTATGTGGTATTATCCCATTCGCATTAGTACGTGGGTACTTGACTATTTTCTATGCTAATTGACCCGTTTAGGAATGCTGTACGGGTGTTTAGGGTTCGTGCCTATTATGCCTGTATATGGTGGGGTAACTGGGTTGACTCTTTCCTATTTAAAAAACAACTTGTTGGTCTATGGAGAATGTGTTGACTTGATTTACCGTGGTGCATTTTTAAATGCTCGGGGGACCTTGCCTAGGAATGCGACGTACAGGTGGTTAATACTAGGTAATAAAAAATAGATATTTTAATAAATAAAAAATACAAATTTTTATTAATTTGTTTTACTAGATATTTTACTACTGTATTTACAGAAACGTTTTACTGTTAAAATAACAGGTACGTCTTTTAAAAGAGAAGCGCCTTCTTCATAATTCCTAATAGAAAAATAAGCCATGTTACAGTTAAGCAAATTATATGATAGATATGAAGCACTTATCTGAATAATGAGAAAGTCACCCTTGCAAAATATTGAATGATTGGTATACATGCTTATAATCGAGGTGTACCTACGTTTGGTTATCTTTGTTTTAGAACATTTTTTTCATCTAGTGGGATGGTAAATTACAGAAACGATTTTTATATTGTGATTGTAAATAATTTTATTCGTGATATTATTTTTCTTCCTTTTAGAAAAACATTTCATTCATTTATCCATTTACATATTAATTCATTCGAATTAAATTAAAATTATTTTGTATCCACACTTTACTGAGTTTTAAGTAAGGGTCAATCTTTTTTTTATATTTGATGCTTTGGGTGGTTCGTTTTAACGGCAATAACCGTACCGCTTATGTGGCCAACGCATGGAGAGTTTTATTGGTTTGGACCAAGACCAAAACTAGCTTCATGGTTGGAGGTATTAAAATTTTTAATATATATATATATATATATATATATATATATATATATATATATATATATATATATATAAAGGTTGCATATGACAAGGAGTCTTTTATAATAATTATTATGAGATGGTTGTGGTGGTCGTCTTAATAAACATCATTTTAGTTCGCTGAACAATTTTATAACGATAAAAAACAAGATAATTTTGCATATTATTATATACGCCACATAACATGCTGATTTATTCTTTAAAATGATCATTTTTAAAATAAAAGCAAAACATCTGATCGATTCACCCACTTGTATAGCGAAAGCCAGTCAAGCAGGCACGTGAAAATTAAAATTTACACAACACCGAGCAATGTTCAAATGATTATAAGCTCTAAGATTTCTAACACCAATATGAGAATATTAACGTTCAACTCTTACTTTAATTCTCAAAATGAACCATAATGTGATCCGGCACGAAGGACCATATATAGTATTATTAGTGTGCGTTTACACAAAACGAACACAGACTTGTTTCCTATAAGAAAGATTAAGAAAACACAAGTAATGTATTTCCAGCTCTGGCTTTATATTCGTTTGGTGTAAGCGCACCCTTACATATGTTCTATGAAATAAACTCAATATACCTTCTAAAGATGATTTGTCTTCCCTGTTTTAAGAAGTCCTATAGGTATAATATGCTCTTTCAAATATAATCAATTTTTTGGACGAGGTGCTTGGTGGTTAATCTTCTATTTTGGAAGTAACGTTTGCGAGAGTATTATAGACTTAGTTGATCAAATATATTTGAAGGTGTTTTAATTTTGGAAACTGTAGTAGAAGGAGTATCTACATATTAATGTGTATACATCTACCGACTTCCACGATGACAATTATTGTGATACAATTATTTCGTGGCATTGTTTATCCCATTGTCCCTGAGTGTTGTAGCAGTCAACCACATTGGGGAATACTCCGTGCTACTGGAATAGAGGGATGATTTTTCTATGTGTGCATTAATGCGCGGAACACACACACACCTACAGCAAGCACCCTTTCAAATATTAGTTCTTTTATAAATATCATATACGTAGACGCAGTTATAATACATCGTGCTTATAGTTAAACGTGTTTCTATAGCTCTTGATAAATAAAGTATATTAATAATTAATATGAGATGGATATATATCTATTTTTGTCTCTTTTTTATTAGGTACTTAGGTTCTTTACAACATGTATTCGGACTTTTATCCGGATTTATTTTTTTTATTCAAATTCTATTCTATAGTTTTAAAGTTGTTGAAATAAACTAAGCAAAGTGCAATTATACAGGGCTAAAGGGAAAGTCGTACTGAATATTAAAGGCGTTATAATTCAGATAATTTCTGATGGATTTGATTATGTAATATGTTGTCAAAAATTTCACCGTTATGGCGATACTGAGCTTTTTAAGATTTTTTAATAAATCATTTATATTTTGGCCCTTCGTCGATTTTTTTTTCTGATTAGATCTCCTAAGAGGATCCTTTTGTGATGTATCTAATTTGAGGGCAAGTCAATTAATAAAAATGATTTAAAATATTGAACCTACTACTAACAGCATCAAAAGACTGCTCAACAAAGGTTAGAATTAAAGAGAGTATTTTTAACTTTGAAGCACTTTTTTGAATAAAAAAATATACGCGTTATTCTGCAAATACTTTTAAAAAACATCTAGGTACGACTCTTAGTTTAGGCTATTTAAAAAAAAGTATAACACTTAAACATTGACCAAATGTGTGAATATGGCGGTGGTATGAAGGTGTGCTTCGTTGTGTTTCTTTCCGTAATGTTGACATTTGACATGACATTGATGTTTTAACTTTAAAATGTTTTATAAATATATTTTAATGGCCGAGTATGATTTTAAATAAATAAATAACAGTTTAAGGTAGTTGAGGGTACACATTTGTAATAATACTTATTTATAAAATATATATTGTAATAAATATACATGAATAGGATCATCTTACTTAAATGGGCTAAACCCTGGGTAGACGTTCTTTTAACTTTCGGTCAGCTGTTTTAAGTTTCTTGAATTTTTTCCTTTTCAAATCGCGATCCTTCAAATGAAAAGGCTAAATATTTAATACTAGCTGACCCGTCGAACTTCAACCTAACTCAGAATATTTTTTTTTGACTTATTACATGAATGACATAAAAAACTAAATATAAACTTATAATTGATTGCATTATGTAATAATTATTACTGTTGATTCGGATGAAGTTCGACGGGCCATAAGTTTGTAATAAAAACAATTCCCCTATAATTGGATAAATTTAAAAAAAAATCCAATAGATGACGGTGTAATAGGAAATAAATTACATGTGAAGCGTATATGTGGATGAATAGACTTCATTGTAAGATGTCACAATACCCACATTTTTTAATAATATCAATGAATCTGTGCTTATCCAAAGTAAACACAAATACGCATTTCACATATTTGGCGATGTTTGACGCCAAGAATCGAACCCACGACCTTCATAATGAAAATAGGCTACCATCAGCCATTCTGAACATAGGTATGAGTGGTGTGTCTTGTAAATATGTAATAAATCCAAATAAAAACACAAAAAATGTAAAAAAAAAGTGTTATAGATCTATCACCCATTAAAACAGTAATTAAGAAGATTCAAATTCAGAATAAACAAAGAAATTAAAAGGAATTTTTTGCAACAAATTATTGATCATTCTTTGAACAATGATTCCTTTATCTACAACCTCTTTTTCTTATCGAAGAAGCCATATAATTAAGTGAGTTCTACTTGCTTATTTAGAAAAGAGTTGACAATATAATAACAAAAAAAGTTGAATCAAAGACTGTAGAAATAAAGCCAGTTAGTTCTTTAAACATAAAAATATAGAATTTTCAAACATACTTCTTTGATTCATACAGAGTGTTTGGAGTCGCTGGGAAATGCTTGAAATGAATGATTAAAAAATGTAGATAAACAATCCTTTGGTATACTAAAGCGTAAAAATATTGGTGTATTTATGTAGCATTAGTTTTTTGACAAACACAGCTGGGTTTAAATTAAACAATCAATCAAGACAAATTCGTGTCACTTGAAAACGTCATAAGAAAACTGCCAAAAATTAAGCGCTCGACCATACAATTCACAAATTTTATTAATAAAAGGAGGTGGTTGATGACCCAGCGGTTACAACGCCGGCTTTCGTACTGCGGACATCGTGGTTCGATCCCAGGTGCCGACCATCTTCCTCTTTCACGACACAAGCTTTCAGTAGCTTACTGTGAAAGAGTCAAGGAATGTATTTGTGTTCACTTTGAGTGAGCACAGATTCATTTTTTTTATTAAAAAAAAAAAAAATTCCTATACACTATCTTGCCTATTCTAGTCAATTATACCATAAATTTGAATTAAGATATCACAGTAACTTGGTGGAAATTAAAAGTTAAACAATATGTTACAACTAATGACTAACAATTCATTACTAATGTTCGATTTTTAAATGGACAAACCACTACGGGCTTACGACCGTCTTCTACTGTTATTTCGAAGGCTGGCTTAGTGTGCTTAATTTGTAAAAAAATTAATCAGCGGGAATTGATCATATTCTGAAACTTTAAAGTTTTGGGCGGATAGTGAATGGTGAAAGTCAATTATTTCAAAGGTGAAAAAGCAATCCATAAAAGTACTACCAAATAATGATCTGTACTCACTCAAAGTGAACGCAAATCACACATTAAGCTACTTAAAGCTTGTGTTGGGACCTCGACACGGAACAGTAAGAAAGCCGGCATCGTAGCCGCTAGACTACCAACCACTTATGCGTATATTTAGTTTATTCATCCACGAAACGGTTTTGCAAAAAATCGACAAATTCGTGATACCAAATGCCAGAAATAAATCATGTCTAGATTCTTGTTACCATTATCTACTTGTTGCATACATGAGATTTTTCGACATGTTGAACATGTTGAGAATTCTCATGATTAGGAGTTTCGTAGTCTTAAACATTACCACTTAATGGCGAACGTTGCTAACGTAAAGTGATCACACTAAGTCAGCCTTCGAAATAACAGTAGAAGACTGTCGTAAGCCCGTAGTGGTTTGTTCCATTTAAAAATCGAACACCAGTAATAAATTGTTAGAGTCATTAGTTTTTACATATTCTTTAACATTTTTAAAGTTAAGCGCCTTGCATGGGAGTACGCTGTATGGTTGTGTATGAGGGATCATTACCCATATTGCGTAAGTAAGCACGTATAATGCATATATAGAGGGTGTTACAATAATGCACGTTTACAACAAAAGAGCGAGAGGACCTGGCAGCTTTGCAGAAGAGAGAGATAGAATGCTCAGACGAAACAAAAGCAACTCGCTGCATTGATGAATTTGCAAAGGGTTACTCTCTGCTAACTTATATAATATATGTAGGTACCTACATAATATAATTTCGAAATAGGTGGGCTTATACCAACTAACAATATAAAAGTATGCTATGTTTTAGTTTAATATAGGTACAAAAATATAACACAACAATAATGCTATGAATGTATCTTTTTTCGTTCATATTATTATGTGTCATGTGTTATTAAATAACAAAATTTATGTTTACCAACGTTTTTGCTAAAACGTGCTTGGTGGCAAAACAGTGGTCGAAAGAGTTTCGTTTTGTTGAAAAGGACTTCCATAGTATTTCTCATGCATAATACTTTTGTATCATTTTAAATTGGGTAGGTACTCGATAGTCGATCATCGTATTAAAATCGTCTATTTTCACACTAGGTAGCTGTTTAAAAACAACATTCGTTTCGAAAAGGATAATTCGAAGTCTAGAAATCTATAATACCAACTAGCCGAAGCGTTCCGCCGAGACCATCGTGACAGCTGTCTTTCTCATTCGTGTATACGAAAGAGACAGTTATCACGATGGTCTTGGTTAACGCGGGCCATATTTTGCAAGTAGTGATGACTGAGTTCTGCTGTTTGAAACGAGCGGATACACACATACAAGTATCGCGTCAGTTCTATTGTCAATTTTGTGTAGACGAGAACTTAGTACCCTACCTAAGCTTACAACTATACGAATGTTGTCATCACTCTTCGCAAAGGCGAAAGCTGTCGTAGTGAGCGGTATTTACTTCACTGAAAATAAATGGAGAAAAACAAAAAATATCTTCGAATTTTTATTACCTACGTCACAATATGGTGTTCCTTTGTTCCTTCTATAATAATTTTCTACACAACACTATATAATGTTAATAATAATGTTCTTTTTAAGGCCCTATCCTAGCTGGTCGCATGAACGCGGACGTCCTGTTCAAAAATATAACATTGTATGAACGTCTAACTGGGCAGACGGACAGACGTAAATTCGATCGTCCGATCGGTTCCTTGTTTGAAAATGTACGCGCGTCGCTTGCATGTATTGCCCTGTTGTATCGATAATTAATACGACACCTACTTGCCAAAAATTCTTACTTACTAACATTCATATTTATTTGTTTGGGTTGTCCAGGAAAAGGGGAGGCGCGATCATACAATGGCAGTTAGGATACACGATTTTTCATCGTGCGATCACAAATTTGTTTATGCGTTCATGCGATCATAGCAATCACACGATCGTACGATCATGCGACCAGCTAGGACAGGCCTTAAATCTCACCATTTTAAATTGCGGGATTTTTTTTTTTATTATATGCGCTAGGTTGCAAGATTTTTTGCGAAAATTGGACGACGATGCGTAGTTTTTTAAAAAATCACCTTTGATGGTTTTTTTTCCAAAAATGAATATAAAAAGTCCATAGTCACATCAGTACGACAGTGGAGGAATCAGTACGACAGTGGAGGAATTACAGCGCAGTGTTTCAAGACTCTGCAACGAAACAGCACGCCTCGGCCTTCGAGTCAATGCCAGTAAGACGGAGCTCATGGCGAATAATGCCTGCCCCGATAAACAGCAACCGATAACCATCGATGGTCACCAGGTCTCCCGGGTGGATAAATTTAAGTACCTGGGAGCAACCATTACCACCGCTGGTGACCTCGGGGCTGAGCTCCCGATTCGTATCGGTATGGCAAGTGGCGCCTTCAACAACATGACCAAGATATGGAAAGCGTCGGCGTTTAGCGTCGAGACGAAATGTAAACTGTTTGATGCGTGTGTGTTGCCCATTCTCCTTTATGGGTGTGAGTCCTGGCACCTGACCAAGGCCCAGGCACAAAAAGTCTCAGCCTTTGAGATGAAGTGCCTAAGGAGAATTCTGGGCGTAAGATGGTACCACCGCATCACGAACGACGCTATACGCCGGCGCACCCAGCGTGAGCCCATCACCTCCACCATTGTGGGGAGGAGATGGACTTGGCTGGGACATGTGTTAAGGATGCCGAATGACAGTTGGCCGAGGAGAGCGCTGTTCTTCCTCCCATCAGGGTCCCGAAGACGAGGAAGACCCTCTCACACTGTGTTCCGCTCCTTCGAAGCAGAGCTGAGGGACATGGACATGGTGTGGGAGGAGGTCATCACCGTTGCGCAAGATCGAGCGCAATGGAGAGCTCTTGTTGCCTCCCTATGCCCCTAAGTGGGGTCTAAAGGGAGTTTGGATTCGGATTGGATAGTCACATTTAATGCACGAGAAAAAAATCAAATGATAAAATATGCTGGTTGAATATTTTGTTATCAATATCTGATTTCAATGAGAACAATCACAATAGTAGGTGTGTGCCTCTTTGAAATAATTAGTTAAATGTGGGTACATTATTTCTATAACATTGTTTTCAAAGGTTTGTTTATTTATAAATACTAGTGGTCGGCCAGTGCTCGAAATTCGCCCATAACTAATTTAGATTATAAGTTTGAACATTGACTGGTATTCTGAAATTCACGTTCCGACTCAACGCAATCAATGATTTAAACTGACTCCATGGCAATAAAAATCCAATAGTTGATAAAAAGGTTTATTATGAACGAGCTAATGATAATAATATGTTATTGTATTTCTACGGAAATATCACAACAGCCCTTTCAAAGAGTGTATAGCCCGCGCAATAATTATTATTGGCTCGCAATTACAAACAAAAAATTGAGATATATTGTATATCAGTGTCACTAAAAAATGTCAGTATTTAAAACTTAAAGTCAGTTGTTTTCAAAAAGTCAGTCGCTGTCTCGTTTAGTGTGTAGAAGTCTTCAATGCTTCCCTCGCATGATCTGAGGCTGCACTCAAATACGACGTTGCTCACCGTCTGTCTATCTGCTCCGCAGTCGCATTCAGGAGAATTCCACCAACCACATTTAAAAAAGAAGTTCATGGGTCAGTGAAAATCGGATACGCCTTAGTTCCTTCCTTCTTTTTGATAAAAAAAAACAAAAACGAATATGATTATCATAGAAATTGTGCTTCGGGAGGGAATGTTTGATTTTACAAGTCCGTCAGTATTCGTCGTAACTTACAAACGATGTATAAGATTTTATGCCGTTTCGGGATGTCACCGTGTAATCGTGAAGATGTATAGGTACCTACTGAAAAAAAAATGTGCAGTAAAATGTGGTGTTATTAAGTCTTAAGGTACACTCCAACGCTATGGCATAATCGCCATATATTTGTCAATTTTCTATGATCATAGCGTGTGATGAGGCATGTTGCGCTGACAGTCATCGGTGTCAACATATAAATGAAATCTTGTCATCTTACAATATCTATGTAGCATAGAAATATGGCGTTATCGCCATAGCGTGGAGTCTACCTTTACAGGGCCAACGGCATGGGTTTCTATAAATTTATATATAATAAACAGCCACACATACCTACAAGAATATACTTGGTCGTATAGTAATAATTAGAGTTGCCGAATATTGATTGTACGGATGAATTAGATATTTGATATTAGCCCGAAGTTCGAAGGGATTCGCTGATCTAATAATTAACAAGTAGGTAGTATTTGCGTCTATGGAATTGGAAATTCAAATTATTATAGCACAATGTAGTCATAGAGAAAAGTACCTAGTCGCTGGTTATTAATTTTGTATCTCTCTGATGGCAACACTGACTCACACACAAACACTCACAGAATGATATTGCGCAATAAACAATGCTTGAATCCATGAGTTAAAGTGTGATCTAATGCAATGGTTATCCTGAAAGTTTTGGATTTAATGGACTGACTTTTTTTCTATTCGACAACCGATGATGGATTCGGGAAAAAAAAATCACCCATTTTTAGAGTTTAATATTATATAATTTTTAAAGGAATCAGGGTTCAACCTAAAGAGAACATTTTTGAAGGTTTGTCACATTTTGGGCAATGAATATGTTGCAAAGGAGGAAGATATCGGGATTAGTGATCGGACCCACAGCCTGCAGTACGAAATTCGGCTGAAACTTTAGCCTACCAACCGTTTCTTTCAAAGTATGTAACAGAACATTCCGAGTAGGTAGAATTAAAATATTTCGTACTAGCTTATACCCATCTTGCTTTACGTTTTTGATTCCGATTGTCAGGCTTGATCGGTAGGTAATTAAACAGGTTCTAGTCTAGCTTGCCATTGCTTAACAGACCTCTATAACTGACATAAGCACAGATAAAGAAGAATGACACTTTTACAATTTTTGTTTTACCGACCTCATAATATTATACGAACCTACCGACATAATTTGCAAGTTTTACTCTCTCTATGGTTTGAATCTTAGCTACATTCCCTACACCCTCTAATGTGTGATAATTAATTAGGCATTCCACCCATAGCGGGTGATTTGTGCTATGTGTGATAAATGCAGCTGTCAAACATTAAAATGGAGGAAATATTTTGCAATTTCCTTCATTAAATCTTTATTTATTGAGAATAATAAGATTTGAATAACATTTATATGTATAACAAATCAATCTACAATTATTTTATTACATTTTCATACCGTAGTACCAAGATTCCATTCAAATTTTACATGAGTAATTTTGTTTCCAAAAGATGGCTTACTGTCTTTTTGAGAAATTTGTATGAAGATCCTAAAAAAATAGAGTTTTTTAAATAGCTCTAAATATATTAAAGTTAATGCAGTAAATTGTATTAAAGAACCTTCTCCAGCATTTTGTACGACTCTGGGTATATTAATATCTGACCTTAACGTCTATTTTCTACGATTGATGCGCCTTCAAACATATAAACGGACTAAAATATTATGTAGAAATATCGAAATCTATCGATAATGCTATCAAGCACGATATAATATACCACAGGTTCTAAGCACAGCTTCAAACGATAAGTAAGTGCATTATTCAGCAGAAACTTAAATAATTACTTTATCTAATTGAACACTACAGCAAACATTAAAAATTTACTAGCTTTCCCGGCAGACGTTTTCCTGAGGTTCTAACCCGAGGCGGCCCGTAGGTACATATGTGAATAATGTGGACTTCACCCCCAAAAAAAACATAATTCGATTGAGTTATAACTATTTAAAAAAATAATATTGAAATATTTACAAAACTTTCAAATATCATTCGTATTCAAAGCTCAGGCGGGAACAACGCGAGAATATATGCGCGCGCAGACATTCTACCTCGTCTATAATAAATAATAATAATAAATTTTATTGAAACAACAGTTTGAAGTACATAATAATAACAATTACACCATTTTCGTTCTTTTGTAAAAACCTAAAAATATCTCACTGGGTTTGCACCAGTGAGATATTTTATGAAGTGCCGATGCTGCGTGTGCGCATAATATTATGAAAGTGCCCGATAATTTTGTTGAATTTGAATGAAAATTGGAGTGGGATGGGCTGCTGTAAGAGCGGCAATTACGTTTGCGAGAATGAGAGGGAACTATTATCATGAGCAGTGAACAATAATTTTGTTGTTATGGCGTCGCAGGAAATCCGTACCATACTTACTTTAATACTATATTTTATATTAATACTAATCCATTTTTTCAACTTTTTATTAGTTATTCTGTTATCCGGAGCGGAGAAGAATCCAACAAATCAAACATCGAAAGAATCTGTTGAGCCGATCTCGAGTTATGTGTTAGCACTAACCCGACTTTCATTTATATTATAAGATTTATAAGATAGGTACAATTTTAAATTTTGGAAGGTATGTATTTTGTAATATATTTTGAAAAACAATGTGGAAAGTATGCAGTTGATGGGACACCCTGTATGATCGAGTGGATGAATGACCATGAGAGCGTAGAAGAACGGAATCTATTGTTAGGTAAGAGTTGGACAGTTTTTTTAACTTAGCTAGGTATTTTGTTTTCCCTATGAACACTAGCCGATAACCAGCGTGTGCTACAACGATTATAATATTACATAAGAGCCATCTATTGAAAACAGTAGAAATATTAATTAACACGCAAACTTCAATATTTTCTTTTTTTATATATGTATTCCTATTTTTAAAATGGTTCTTGTTTTTTTTTATTTGTGAAGAGTGTAACCAAAACAATATAGGTAGGTACCTAAGAAGAATATGAAACTTTTAACGCAATTTTAGGCACTTTCGTCCTATAAAAAAGATTGTCGGTCAGACTTCCATGATAGGTGTGTGATAAACGGATGTGAACCTCCTTTAATTGGCCAAAAATGTTTCAAATTCTTATTTTTAAATCAGCTATTGCCTAGTGGGTAGATTTATAGTGATGATCAGAGCTATTTGATATCATTTTTTCTTATTTGTATCATTCTTTATAATGTTATTTCTTTAGGTATAGGTAATGTATATTGTTGTGTAATTTTGATTTTTTTTTCATCAATAAACTGTTTCAACAATATTTTCTTTATTAATAAGTACCAGATAAAACTGATATAAATAAAACAAAGAACCATCCATTCGTCAGTGCTCCAATAAAAGGTATCATCCCGCATAGCTCTTTTGCAGAGTTTATAGAAGTGTAATCAACGTCTCTTGACCATTCAAATTGAACATATCTAAGAAGGGTTAAATTAAAGAATTAAACGAATACGTAACAACTAATGACTCTAACAATTCATTACTGATGTTCGATTTTTAAAAGGAACAAACCACTATGAGCTTACGACCGTCTTCTTCTGTTATGTCGAAGGCTGGATTAAATCTTTCATTAGTTTAAAAAGGGATCGATCTTACGCGAGCGATCGTTTGTCTGTCGGCCGGGAAATAGATGATAATAATAATAATTGGCGTGGTGAGTTAGATGTAGAGGTGAGTGGTGAACGGGTTTGGTCGGTATCCACGAATCCACGGAGTTGAATCTCGTAGAAATTTGATTAGCCGCATTTCCCCAACGTTTCAATCAAACCTGTACCGAATTGAAAGAGAATGTATTCCTATTTGCATAGCGATTGTGCATAAATCCATCAAAATATGCGGTTCCATAGAAGTGGTTCTTAATATGGTTAGTTGTGATTGATCAGAAATGTCCGGTCTCGTAACGACGTCATGTACGGCGGGGGGAGATCGCAAGGGATGCGGGATGGGTCCACCCGCGTTCGCAATATAGGTACCTTCCTATGATAACAATATATTCGTCCATCTAAAATAATAATAATTTTCTACTGGATCGTTATAATGTTGTTAGTTGTTAGAGCGTAGGTACATAGATGGAGCTCTTCTTTATACCTAGACGCTATACACGGGGGTGTTTACTCGAATCAATAGACCCGACTCGAAATTAGTTGATTAGATAATGACATCAGTGTGTGACCGATGGTATAGGCCTTTCTTTGTGTCCAAAAGCAAGTGATCGAGAAAATGAGCAGACAATTATATTCATTATTTTTGGTCGCAAAGGTGAAGACATAATAAACACTTAAGGCGCAATATCGAGTGCAGTAATGAGCTCTTGTTGTCTCTCTATGTCCCTAAGAGGGTAAGTATGTACGAGTATGTATATTTAAAGCTACATTTTTAATAACATTATGAATATATTTATATAAGAAGGCAGTTTTTTTTTCATTTCTTTTTGATTTAATTATCATTTTTTTTGTACTTGTAATCGCCTTAATCCAAATATTATTTACATGATTTCCAGTCATTAAAAATAACGATTTTCAATGTCACACCTGACGGCAGGTAAGAAAAAGTTGAATGCTAAAAACCAAATTGTTGATTATTTTGTTTTTTTTTCCCTTGCATTTATTTCATTTTCTTATTCCCTGAACTGAAATAATATATTCGACGTTAAAATTGGCCAAATCGGTTCAAATTTTAGCGAAATTATTAAAAATAAATAATCTATGACAAGAATTTGTTGAGCCCACTTATGCTATGGGTTTTTGGAGAGTGGTTCCTCCTCGGACAAGACGGCCATCTTTGAAAGTTGCGACAACTTGTTTTATAACTGTTTATGTTCGATACATGACAGTATCGTATTCAGTATAAAACATACCATTTGAAGTATGCATCAGTCTATGTAATCATAATGATAACATAATATCTACCGCGCAAAATGTTTAGTAATTACTTGTCTAAAATTATAGATTCAGCGCCGTACTTACCCCTTTGTTCGCTGGGAGTAAGGTGGTGTGGCGTGGAGACGACCCATACAATCGTCCAAGGGGATTGAGCGACGCGTTGACCGTCTGCTAGTGTGATTGCATTCTAATGTTAAATAGAACTGCGACAATTTATATAAAGCCTATTACAGTAGAAGGAATTTAAACCGGAACCCATCAAGTAGACGCGAGTAGACTTTTGCTATTATAACAAAGGATTGAAGAGTCTTACGTATATGTTTCACCGCATCGTAACCTTAATTGGAAAATATTCTAACTCTCATTTGAATAAAAAACCAAAAGCCAATAGGCAATAAAGATGAGACATTTTTCAAAAATGGATATAGTCATATCCTAGCGCCAAATACATGAAAGCAGTCGCAGTCTTTAAGTTCGGTTGCTCTCTTGTTCTCAATAATTTCCAGCTTTTATCTCTATATATTTCATTGATTATTATAAATATCTACTTGTTGCATACATGAGATTTTTCGACATGTTGAACATGTTGAGAATTCTCTAGAGTTTTGAAGACTTAAACATTACCACCTAATGGCGAACGTTGTTAACGTAAAGTGATCACACTAAGCCAGCCTTCGAAATAACAGTAGGTGACAGTCGTAAGCCCGTAGTGGTTTGTTCCATTTAAAAATCGAACATTAATAATGAATTTTTAGAGTCATTAGTTGTTACATATTCTTTGAATAAAAAATGTTTATTCAAAGCCTTTGTATGTCAAAATGTTAGTTAGAATCTTTCCACACTATATTAATGATGTGCGATTAATTTGCTTTTGACACAATATGGGGATCAATAAAATTAGTTCAACTTGGTTTATGCCTTCTGACATGATGAGGTAGGTAGCCTAGTGGTATAGACGTGGGCCTTAGATCAAAAGGTCCCGGATTCGATTCCCGGTCGGGTCAGAGATTTTCAAAGCGTTTTATTTTTCACTTTTTTCTACCCGAGTTTGGCCTGTCTCAGTTGGACAGGACTGGTTAACTGAAAAAAATTACCACAGGCAATAATATGTTCCGCCGGCTATATAGAAACCTTTGTATAGAAAAACTATATTTATTTATTGATTAGATAAAACATAACTTCATTACATATAAGTACTTATACTATGAGCTAGGTGTAAATTACAGTATTAAAGTAATGACTAACAATTCATTACTGACGTTCTATTTTTAAATGGAACAAACCCCTACGGGCTTTCGACCGTCTTCTACTGTTATTTCGAAGGCAGGCTTGCACGCAAAATAAGGCAAATGTTAAAATATTTATAAAATTATGTGCTGTATATATTTTAACATTTTGCACTTAAGCCTCTTAAAAATAAACATTAAAACACGAGACACGATTTTTCGTAGTTGAATATATTATAAGAAGAGTTATACTGTATACTGTATCTACCAAAATGCAACGATGAAAATTTGCTCGACCGGTTTCGAAAGTATCCGACTATGCACTTATGCACTTTAGTTCTGGAAACTGAAAAAACTGTTTAGACTGGTGTGTTTGCTTTGAAAATCACCCAATCAAACCTACAAAATGGCTTCGACGTCCTGAAAATAGGGGTCTATTGTGATATTTATCAACGATCCTAATACCGCGCGGTGTCTACAATGCAAAACCGCTGAAATTAATCACAATAATATTTGAAGCAAGTATGACGAACCACTGCAAGTATAGGACGTACATATTATCCTGCTGTCTCTATATATAATTTTATGCATCATCAATAAATTGTATGTATCCTTAAAATGTATCACCTATTTAATGTATCAGGCATACAAAACATCAATATCACCCATAATATGCACGTTTCATTATATTTTTTTTAATGCACCTATCTTTGTACTCATCAAAATTATAAATGCTTTTTATTTTCCTTGTCCTCTCTGTCGGCCGTCTTGGTACGCAGTCCTTGCATCTTTATTCTAATATGCATGTTTCATTTTTTTTTGAAACCCTTTAGTGCTTTCTTCACGTCAACTTTTTTAATTCATTCTTAAAATAGATATGCTGTTAGAGGTCACCCCACAGTCCGATCTCGCGGATGAATTTTAGGATTTTTTGTGGGCTGGTTTCTTTGATTTGAGTTTGATCAGAGATGTGAGATCCAATTATTTTGGTTCATTTCTGCATCAGTGGTCCGCAGTCACATAGCAGGTGTAGTGGCGTTTCATGTTCATCTAGGCAGAATCTGCATAGATGCATATCCATCAATTTCATTGTACTTAGATGTTTATTCAATCTGCAATGTCCAGTCGGTGCTCTGACTAGAACTCTGATGTTTTCTCTATTTAAAGCAAGGATTTTGCCTGATCTCTTTTTTATAAAGCCGTCTACTAATGATTTGGCATGTTTCTGTCCGGGTATGTTTTCCCAGTTTTGCTTTGCTTTTTCCAGCATACTATTGTATAACATTGTTTTAAGAACAGCGTTGGCTAAGAAGCAGTGGGGTTCTGGTCCAAATGTTTTGGTGTCATCCCCCATGTTTGCAAGTTTGTCCGCTTCTTCATTACCTTTATGGTTTGAGTGTCCTGGCACCCATCTTAGAACAACTTTGTTGTTCTTTTCTATTGTGAGTTTGTTTAGCGCTATAGTACAGTCTTGTACTGTAGATGACTTTATTTTACATGAGTCAAGGGCTTTGAGCGCTGCTTGACTGTCTGAGTAGATATACATTGTTTTAAGTCTGTAGTTTCTTTTTAAGTTTTCATAGATATATTGTTAAGGCACATATTTCTGCCTGAAAAATGGTTGTAGTCTGTCCGAGGTGTTTGTACCTACATCTTGACTCTGGGTGTCAGTCCGTACACACCCGAACCAACTCCGCTTTCCTTTTTGGAGCCATCAGTGTACCATATTATTGCACCGTTGGATTCCTGATACCAGGTATCAGATAATTCATTCCTGGTTTGGATTTCGATTTTATAAGGTTTTTCGAATTTATAGACATTCATAATTTTGTCTTTGGGTATACTTAAAAGGTTATCCTTTTCAAGTTCTGACATTAAGTTAGATTTTGTTGGATAGTTATGTTTTTGGCTCAATCCATTATTTAATCTAATCATTCATTCTTTCGCTGCTTTTCGCAAATGCAGATGAAGTGGTGTTAGATTAAGTATCGCTTCAAGAGAAGCTGTGGGAGTTGTACGTTGTGCTCCGGTGGTTATTATACAAGCCATTCTTCGTAATTATTTTACGTCATCTGCATTGTGTATCATAATAACAATAATTCTTCATCCAATTGTACGGATTTTATGGATCTTAATTAAATTATAGATCCTTAATTTTATGCATGTGTTTTCAGCAGCAATATGCACACATCAATACTTTACCTAACTCATCATAATGCACATATTGCACGTCATGTCTTTATTATACAATAATATAATATTATGAAATTTCTAATAATATTGTCACCCATACTTACATATATGTTATCACATGAGGTAGAACAAAACAGTATGTAGAATATAATAATATGCTTACACAGATACCGAGCATATTCTACATAATATTATTATTATTATTGTGTCGAAATATGCAGAATACATTAATCGAACGTAATACACAGTAAAATTGGAGTAAGTATCCTACACTATATACTACATATAAACAATAATAATTTAGTAGGAATAATAGTTGTAATATTTTGATAAAGATAACTACCTACCTACAAGTAAATACTTTGGTGTCGGGTGCTTAGTTATTTGCTATTTTTTTATTTGGTGCTATATCCTACCTGTGTTTAATAATATTATCTTACTCTTGTTTAAGTTTTCACCAATTTACAATATAATATGTCACAATATGCTCAAACATTTTATCAATCTATGAGGCCCTGTCCTAGCTGGGCGCATGATCGTGCTATTGCGATGGTCGCATGAACGCATAAACAAATTTGTGATCGCTCGGTGAAAAATTGTGTGTCCTAACTGCCATCGCATGATCGCGCGTCCACTTTCCTTGACAACGCAAACAAATAAATATCAATGTTAGTAAGTAAGAACTTTTGGCATGTAGGTGTCGTATTTATAATTATCGATACAACTGAGCAACGATCGGACGATCGAATTTTCGTTTGTACGTCTGCCTAGTTCATACAATGTTATATGTTTGAACAGGCCGTCCGCGTTCATGCGATCATCGCAATCGCCAGATTGTGCGATCATGCGACCTAAGGATAGGGCCTAAGACGTAAAGATTATGTAAACTCTTTGATTCGTGTGTGATGCCCACTCTCCTGTATGGGTGTTAGTCCTGGTACCTGACCAAAGCCCAGGCACAATAAATCTCCGCATTTGAAACGAAATGCTTAAGAAGAATATTGGGCGTAAGGTGTGGAGAAGAGATGGACATGGCTGGGACGTTGTTCTTCCTCTCAACAGGGTCCCGAAGACGACGAAGACCCTCTAATACTGGGTTCCGCTCCGAAGCAGAACTGAGGGATTAAGACATGGTATGGGAGGAGGTCATAAATATTGTGCAAGATCGAGCGCCCTTGTTGCCTCCATTTTACTCTGGATGGGGTTGAAGGGAATAATGAATGTTTCGTATAAATATTAATCCCCATTTCTCTTGGTCATTGCGTCACACGTGATTGGATGGACCAATATCGCTATTATAGTTATTTTTTTCGTTGAATTTGATATTGTCAGAAGGTGTTTATGAAAGAACGTGGGAGACATACTAAACTTTTGTCAATATACCTACACTTTTCTTGTGTAACCTTGTGACATTTGACGTATTGCATAGTTTTTTATTTATTTGTAGTTGGCGCGATTTTCCAAAATGCGCACTAAGAATGGTTTAAAACAGATGCATCGGTCGGTAGTAGATTCATTGAAAAAAAAATATCATGGAGTACGTCACCTCAAATTCAACATCTATTATACCTAGTTAGTAAGGGACAACGACCGCCGGGTGAGCTAGTTAGTACTGAATATTATTTTTGCACGTAAATTCAATTAATAGAGTGGATATTGTCATTTCCATACAATAATATTTCTACATAAAATAAATTCTCCTCGTTTTGATGTAATAACGAGCCCTTGAGTTATCAATAAAAACTAGCTTTCCCGACAGACGTTGTCTGGTGATCTAAGTACCTATGAATATTGAATAAAAATTTAAAATAATTATAAAATGACAACCAGCGTCATTCCGACCGATGCATCTGTTTTAAACCACATTTGTTCCATCCGAATTCTGTCAATCGCACCAACTAGCAAACAACAGTAAGGAGTGATTTAATGATTTAAAGGCCCACAAATCATAAATTTTCGCGTTTTTTGATGTCGTGTTGTTTACTAATGTTATCTGAATAAATAATTCCACTATTGATGAACCTTTTACTATAAGAAGTAAGGCTTTTTGAACTCAGCTGTTGCCAGTTCCAGTTGCAATTTTGACTAGAATTCGCGATTCCGTCAAAATCTTCACAGATGGCGTTGTTGTATCAAAATGCGTTCCATACCTACTGACTTTAATATTATATTTTATAATATTTACTTTCCATTTTCCGATGTTTTAAGTTATTCAGTCAGTGGCGTACCGTGGGTTTTCGGCGCCCGGGGCGGAATTAAAATCTAGCGCCCCCCCCTAATATAATTTGGCGCCCCACCCTCCCCCAATATAATTTGGCGCCCACCCCCCTCCCCCAATATAATTTGGCGCCCTTCCCTCCTTATATAATTTGGACCCCCCCCCCCATATAAAAAATACGAAAATGAAAATAAATATATCAAGATGAAAAAAAATTGCATATCTATTTATTTTAATTTATATAAGTACTTAGATCAGATTTTTCTACCTGCGGATTCACCGCAAATGTTTTTTTAAAACCTTAACCCGAAATTAAATGTTATTTTTGGTCAAAATATCAATTCTCATTTTATCAATCTGGTCGTGTGTAACATAGCATAAGCAGATTTTGCCGCCCTTTCCAAAGAGGTGGCCGGGGCGGTCCGCCCCTCCGCCCCCCCCCTCGGTACGCCACTGTATTCAGTTATCTGGTGCGGAGAAAAATCCAAATTAGCATTATAAAAATCTGTTGAGCCGATCTCGAGTTAAAAGTTTTCGCACTAACCCGACTTTCTTTTATATCAAAGATGTATTTTCTTCTGTAAAATAATGAAAAGGTCCCGAGTACGATATTAAAAATTCAATGAATGTTCCCATAGAACCGATCGGTCATTTATATTTTAAACGATTCTTTAGTTGTTAGTACGAAGCTCGAATACAATATTAAATTTCTAGTAGTATAGGTACGATGGACAATAATAATACATACATATAAACATATAGGTATATATAATAATATGATATCGTATTATTGTGTACGTACTTCGGGAGGAGAAATTCATAGAATTCCAATTTCTAAACAATACGTTTTTCTTTTGTTTTATTCTAGGTATTTTAAAACATAGGTAGGTATCTACCTATCAATAAACTTCCATATATTGAAAATATTTTGAAAATAACTTTTTGATTTTACCTAGGTATATCATTTTACCAAGAAACAAAATAAATACAGCAATCATTTTGTAAAACAATACCGTTTTTAAACCATTGTCTGACAAATGTATAGTTATGATAGTTTAGATTATGTATAGTTTTTTTTATTTGTTATCCTAGCATTTTTTTGAATTAGGTAGAACAAGTTTATGATCTTTCAGCCATATTTAGAAAGAATTTTTTTTTTAATTAAGTCCTTGAAGAATTTATAAGTCTAGAGCTCTTCATTGATGGCGTTGGCGTCGCAGGAAATCCGTTTCATACAAATTTTAACATCATATTTAATATTATTTCTTATGCATTTTTTTTTTCAATTTTTAATAGTTATTCTGTTATCCGGGGCGGAGAACGATCCAATAAATCAAACATCGGAAGAATATGTTCAGCCGATCTCGAGTTATAAGTGTTCGCACTAACCCGACTTTCTTTTATATTATAGATTATCGCAAAACAATTTGTATTTAGTGGCTAAGTCTCCGACTCCTAATCAAGACCATTCTGGGCTTGATTACCGATCGAGTCAGTTTTTTCGCTTGATTTTCTACCTGGGGTTAGAATCATATCTCCGATTGGCTGGGAACGGTTGACGGTTAGGTGATTCATAGAATAAACAATTTTTATTTTCTTTCTTTAACTTATTTACAACTATTAACTTCATTCGTAGAATAAACAAATTTTATTTAATAGTTTAGCGAGGCATTTTATTTTGCCTTTTTTTTTTTGGTTTATAAAGTCTGGTTTATGGGTTTCTAGGGCAGACTAGACAGCCGTCTTGTAAAGACTATGGAATCTCGTCTATGGAAATCACGACAATGTTTCGCCAAATCACTTCGGTAAACACATAGACAATGTTATATACCCTGACACATTCACGGCTGTTTGTAGCAGTACCGTGTTCCTAGGAAAACAGACCATGAGCGACTAAGCTAAAATCTCTCCGTAATCAGTATCTGGCCACGTTCTTGGAATAATCCTGCTGATTTCGTGAGGACCAAGACTTCTGGTATTTTTGAATATTCAAGTCCGAGAATTCATATTCAAGAATACATCTATTTACTAGGGCACGCTATAAGACAATGCAGAGAAAACCAAACTGCCGAGGTCAAAAGACGTATTGGATTAAGTTGAACAGCCTTCGGGAAAATGAGTTACAAACTCAAAAACCGTAAAATCTCCATGAACCTAAAACGCAGAATATATGAGACGTGCATAGTATACCCTATTTCATTTTAGAATGCCGACTCCACGTTGTCTGGGGAACCCTGCGTATAGGGTGTACAGGTAATATTAGATACAATGTAACATTTTTTTTCCGATTTGAAGACGATGTCATCACTTCAATAAACTGTATATTGTTTATATGATTTATGTGCCCATCTTACAGAGACACCAGTAGCAGCTGCAACTTCGGATAAAATCTGAAATAAATATAACACTTTTTATAGAAAGTGTCCGAGGTGTTTGTTTTTTCTATAGTCAATTGACCCTTTCTTATCTGAGACAGGCAAAAGGCAAGGTAGAAATTCCTAATAAAAAACCATAAAAGCGAACCCCGTCGAGAATCGAATTAATCGAACCAGGATCTGTATAATACGATTATAATGATAGATGAAAAACATAGTACATTCATCATAAATCAAAGATATACACAAGCTTAGCTTTATGGGAGAATAATATCGTAGATATTTAAGTGAATATAATATTATTTTAAGAGAATATTATTGTTTGCATACATTTATTGTTTAAATAAATAAATTAAATTAAAAAAAAAACTATCTAGGTAAATAAAATAATACGAAGTACATTTATTTACCTCAGTAGATCTATTGTAGCTCTTTTTAAAATGTTCATAAACATTTAAAATTATTTCTTTCGCTTGCCCACAAAGCGCTCTTCCTTTACCCAATTTGCTTGAACACGATGACATTTATGTAAACACACAAGAAAAATTGTTAACACCCGGTATTTTAGAGCAACAAACAAAAGGTCTTTCTACCACAAACGCTAGACAATAACTATGCACCTTTGTTTTTTTCGTAATACGAAAGGATTAACCAACACAGTCAAGAACGCAGCGACAATGTGGCGTCGGCAAGGTTAAATGAAAAAGATAATACCGGTTGCAACATATGGCCTGGAAACAGTGACGCTGACCAAGCTAAGCATAAAGAAGATAAATAATGTTACCCAAAATACCATGCTGGCTATCACCCTGAGAGATAGAGTGAGGAACAAAGCGACACGACAAATAACCAAGGTCGCAGATATTGTCCAACGTATCGCTTCCTCCAAATGGCGGTGGGCAGGTCACATGGCTATAGACCATGCAGAGAAATAGGCGAAGAGGATTGAAACCTGGAGATCCGAAATGACTAACAGGAGCGTCGGGAGAGAGCATAAGATAAGCGGCGTGGAAGGAAATGGAGGAGGACTTTGTCCAAGAGTGGACGGGTCTATAGGCTGAGAAGAAGTCTTCCGGAGGTTGAATAACGTTTATTATTTTGTGTAACATAGTAAAGTTTTGCTTCTATTGGGAGAAATCACACACCTCACTGTCTAAAACGTCCTAATTTGAAATACGCCATTCAGACACTAGTCCAAAATATTCCGCAATTATGAATTAGATAGAGAATGGGTAGACGGGTTTAATATTACAAGGGAATAGTGCAAATGTGTAATTGAAATTCAAGTCATTAATATTGGCCGGTAGTAATAGTCAAATTCCCAACTGAGATGGGCCGACTGACCGTTTGGCATAATATAGGCCGAGTCTAGATAGTGTTATGTGGACACGGAGATAGTTCCAATAGCTAATATAACAACAATACACTTTAATAAGGGTAAAATAACATTATAATATGCCATTATATAATACAGTGCATTGTGAATCTATACTAACTACTTAATATTTCTCGAAATGGATGCATTAGGTAGACAACAAAGCGTTTTGTTATTACTAGTGGTCTACCAGTGCTCGAAATTCGACCAAAACTTATTTAAATTATAAGTTTGAACATGTTTAAGGTTCCATTGACAAACACTGAGCGAGAGTTATTTCAAAATTTTCTTTGAAATACAATGACATACTTCAAATTTAAAATGTTGATATGTACAAAGTTTTTTCTATTATTATTTACGACAAACAATATTAATCTATTGTCAATTTATATCCCGTCATTTCCAGCTTCACTTTCCATTTGAATATATCGCCTTCAAAAAGCTTTCTGCGCCCATTATGAGGCACTTTTAACATTTCACATTTGTTTCTATGGAGTTGATGATCTTCATAAGTAGTCTATGTGTGTGTGTGTGTGTGTGTGTGTGTGTGAGTATCAAATACATAACACGACAGTAGTTTTGTGATGTTTTTTTATTGATTTAATCTATTTTTCATGCATAATTAAAAAAATATACTAGCATTCGCCACTCCTCTATATAAACTATAAGTGTGCGAAATTTCATACTCCTCCGTCCGCCCAATTTTCGTAAAAATGGTCACAAAGTCTTTCCTTCACGTATTAATATATAGATAATACTAGCAGCAAATCCTATCGTACGACATGTAAAGAGAAGAGTCATTAAATGATTGATTTTCCTACAAATCAGTTAAAATATCTTCCCGTGAATAGTCCAAATTTTAATTAATAACGCCGGGAACTGCGGGCAGTTTGAGATTTCTTTCCATATCAACAGTTAAGTGTATAAAATTGAAGTGAATAATCTTAGAATGTGTGAAGTTCAACAGGTCATGAAGGTTTTATTTCAAAAAGGGACAAACTGATTGAAAACATTTTTCAGCCTAGAATACCTCAGAAAAAATTACTCTTTTCCAGAAAATATAATGACTGGTATTCTCAAATTCACGTTCCAACTCAACGCAAGAAGCTCTTGCTAAGAAGTTAATCGGTTGCCGGTAGTTACATAACTAATGTATTGGATAAAACATTTTCAGAATACAGAAATGTCAAAAGCCTCAATAAAAATTGGATACGACGCAACTCAATCGTCTGTTTTTCATTTCAGAATAGCCGTCATTATAATATTAAAGAAAAGTATAAAAAAAAAGAAAGAATATTATTTTTTTACCGAAAATGCCGTGTCTTACTTAAAGGATAGGCAGAAAGAACAAACTTGTAATCAAGTCTATAAAAAAAACTGATTTTCCCTATTTACACCGACATACCACTCTCATACAAAATTCTCTAACCCGGCGGACTTTTTTGGGGAAGGATCGCTGTGTTCGATCTACGTCTCGGTCAATCACACCTTCTCTAACATTTGATTTCAGTCTTATTTTCGTATTCCTTTTAGCATTCCTTCTTTCAAGATTCTCAACCTTTTTAATCTTTCATATTTTGTAAAAACTCAAATTCTCATAACACATTCGTTCCAAATAATATGTTCATTATTTGCACGACGTAGAGCTCTTATAATATTATTATCTACTGCATTCGTACTAACACGACTTTTCTCAATTTCCACAGCTATAGTTTCTACATTTGAAAATCATTGTTTCTCCCCACACCCTTGATTATTCTGAAACCACATATCCATGAATATTATCAGTTCATACTTATACGAATGACTATGAATATCAAGTTCTAATATGATTTTCGTTATTTTGAATCTGATTTCATATCGCCCTTTGAGAATACGTGGTAATAATATGTTCACTGCGAGGAAGATTGCCATATCTAGGATGACTATCAAGGATCAATATTCATCAATTCACAAATGCTGGACTAAAACAAATACAGGATATTTGATCATACGATTGGAACTGTGGTCCCAACGGTACGCCTAGATCTAGATCTACCGAGACCGTCGATATTGCTATCTCTCTCATTTGTATTGACAGGCCGAAATGCAGGAGCTCTGACGTCACGCGCATAGGCGGCGTTGTCTTCCAGGAACTGTTTATAAATCACATTTATTTACAAGTGTGTTGTGTATACATTATTGTAAAGTTGTAAAATTTTTTACAGGTTTACCCAATTTATCTATATATACAAAACTGAATGTTTGTGTGTAGTCGATAGATTCAAACACCAGTGAACGTATTTTAATGAAACTTTGGTGATCTGTTCTATTAATATCCGGGAAGTTTTTAGCGGAGTTCGAGTTCATTAGAACTACTTGGAGGGTAGCTACAAATAGAAAAGATTAAAATGTAACAAAACATTGCATTAACCAGGAGTAAATCATTATATTCTGTGTTGTTCGAAGTTCGACTGGCGGGTCAGATAATATTTATATGTATAGATAACATAAAATAACGGAAACAAATTTAATAATATTGATTACATTGTTAGATTATATCGTAATTTTTAAGGCGTCCTCTTTTGTCCTGTTGATTACCCTGAAGAATAATTTTTATTGTTTCATACTTACTATTGAAGTATATAAAATACACAATAATAGCATGACGAAATACAATCAAAAAATAATATTTTAATAGTTACAAAACAACAGTTAATTATTTATGCACTTGTTATTGCTATCTCTCTTTCGCATATATGAAAGAGTCACGTGAAATAGAGGCAACATTAACAAGTTCCCTCTACAGGGCCTATGTGCGTGACGTCACTATGATCCTGCCTGAGCGAAAGTCCTCGAATCTATGCCGCCTTAGCAGTGACTAAGTTTTGTATGGAGACAGTAATTTTTTCCACATAAATTGTATATGCAAACTATTCGAACTACATTAATATATTATAATTTATTTTATTTATATATTCCACGCTGTATCACTCGCATTATACATTCAGAGCGTATTTTAATATGTACGAATAAACTATTATAATTCACAAGATAACCACGAAAAAAATATTCTGTTTTTTTTTAAAGAATAAATTTCATTACAATTCGGTATAAAGATTTCTCATGTTGTTTGTTTTTTTGCATTCTTAACTAACAACCATTCAACCTAGGTCCCTCATATATGTTTATAATTCTGGTGTATAATTCCAGGTTTGTAAAGGCATTTTTTTAACTCCTTGAGTTCCAGTTTTAACCCACAGCGCGACGTCATCACCGTAATCTATCATTATGGGGTGAAGTTAGCTGCAAAAAAATTTCATAGGTCCTCACTGGCCGCGGGACAACTCCGTACTGACTGAGGAATCGGCGAAAATGTGGATGCGCGCTCAAGCATTGGCGAACATTCGTTCAAAAATTCGTCGAAAATCCATGCCGCGTCGATTGCGGACGAGCTAGGGCGAATGTCCACGAGCACGGACGAATATGCCCTCTTCATATTCGTGATTGCCGACACTCGGCGAAGCTCGACGAATGTGAAGAGGGGCCTTAAAACGTCCATATTTTATTCGTATTCAAAGCTCAGACGGGATCAACCCGAGAATATAATTATAGTTGCAATTTAGTTGTCTTTGTATGAAAAATTTCCAAAACGCCCGAAACGGTGGAGTAAGTGAGATGGGCTGCTGTAAGAGTGGCAAATACGTTTGCGAGAATGAGAGAGTGCAGGTGCAGAAAACAATAATTTTTTTGTTAGATTTTTCAAAGATGGCGTCGCATGAAATTCATTCCATAGTAACTTTAATATTATATTTTATATTATTTCTTATTCATTTATAACCTTTTTATTAGTTATTCTGTTATCCGGAGCGGAGAAGAATTCAATAAATCACACATCGGAAGAATCTGTTGAGACGTTTTCGAGTTATAAGTGTTGGCACTAACCCGACTAAAATAAAAGTGACAATGCGATCCCTTATTTTAATTCAAACAAACATGACTTGACATATTGTATCTTGACCTTGGCTCCTATCACACAAGTTCGTATTCAAATTATTAGACAATACACATAATATTATTATCTATCTAACAAAATCTATTATTCAGCAGTTTGATCTCTAGACAAGAAGATTATTTCAAAGAGTTAAGAACGTCTCACAGCTTAAAATATGCAACGTCTTGGAATTTATACATACATCCACACACACATACATCATCAAACGAATTGTTTTATGCACATTGTAATAATAATAAATATATATCTATATCATTTATAAAATAGTGATGGATGTGGGTGACACGTGGACATGGACGAAACATCTGCAAATTGATGTTTCGTTGATGGTAAAAATTTCTAGTACCCATGATAACCATTCGCAAAATGCTAAGACATCCATAATGTAGGCTAAAGGCACAATTAGGACATTGCCAGAGGAAAGCGACCCTTGTATAACAATTATTTTGATACTAGTTGCATGTAAACATGAGATCCAACTGTCGGTGGCCTGAGTCGGTATGTTTATTGTATGAAACAATGTCGTCAATATATTAAATTTTTACAAAAATTGTTAAGAATAGTTTGAGATGTACTTACTGCTATAATGTAGTTATAGAAAATTAAATTATCTAGTTGATGTGTTTTGGCGTTTTTCGATATATTTATTAAATTTTGAAATGTAGGCACCGAAACTCGTAAATATGTCATAAATAATATTTTTCTGTATAAAAAAAAGTGTGAGAAATCCTGGAACTTTTTCATTAAATTTAATTTGAGATATTGTATTTTTCTATATACATACACATTTTAAGAGTTCTAGATTTTATAGTTTTCGAGATATATGAAAAAATTAAGTAAAAATTCAAAGGTTGATCATCCCTGACTGAAAGAAAATTTCAAAATTCTGAGTAGGTATACAAGTTTTGTAGATTTAAAGTATATAATATTTTCTGAAATTTTAGGATCTGTGCATCAAGCGAATCAAATGTTATAAGGGACGGACGGACACACACACAGACACACTAAATGTTCTCCTCCGAATCCTGAGTAAATACATAATATATGGAACATATTTGCTGCGAAGCCTCTAAGTTGGTGTTTTTCGTCGTCAAAGTTTGGAAAACCGTTTAAAATGTAGACCTGGCCATACAAATCTCACGTATCTTGGCTTGATACTGCCGATCTGTCTCGAGAAATAATTTCTCTTCAACAAATCGACAGTTGGATTAAATTGCTATGATAACAAGTAATAATAAAATGTCAAGAAATGTTTTGTAAAGATTAATTTTTTACTTTCTTGCTGAAATAAATTTTAAACTGTTATATTTTAACTATCTTTCCTGACAGAATTTGTCCTGTGGTCCTAGCTATGAATATTTAAGTTGAATTTGTATAATGATAAATGATTTATTACGTCTTAACCGATGCCATTCCGACCAATGTATATTCTGTTTTAAAGCATTTAGTATTACCTTTTTTTTAATAAAAATAATCTGTACTCACTCAAAGTGCACACGAATACACTTTTTGAGTCTTTCACAGTAAGCTACCAAAAGCTTGTGTCGTGAAAGAGGAAGATGGTCGGCACACCTGGGATCGAACCACGACCTCCGAACGAAACAGTACGACAGTCGGCGTCGTAACCGCTAGTCTAACAACCACTTCATTTATTATGTTATCCGTAGCGAAGAAAAATTCAATAAACCAAGTATGATAAAAATCTATTCAGCCGATCTCGAGTTATAAGTGTTCACACTATCCCGACTTTCTTTTATATTATAGACAACTGCTTAGCACACTTAGCTGATCTACATAAATTTCATTTCCAAAACAATAAAATTAATAATTTAAATAGAGTGTGTAGCTAGAAGATCAGATTGTGATTCTATTCTACCCATCATTGAATAGCCCTTAAAACGCCCATTTTATTTTTAAATTAAAAATCTCTATATAAATCTAGGCGTTATTTTTTGTTTCGATGCAATTAATAGTGAAAGTATGAATTTAATACGTTAATAATTGATTATGAATAACATAAGTCAAAGCGTAGTTAGGTGGTTGTAGGGTTTCTTAAGAGATACGCTTGAAGCTCGTTCACGCCGCGCCGCGACGGCTCTCAGCTGTGCGCGCGGTGTATATTACAGGGAGCGGCCGTATATAAAATTCATGAGGTGCAGCAACGAAGTTCATGTTATATTAAAATTTATAAATAATAAATTTGTTACTCACACAAACTTCTTCCGACGCCTTCAATAATATATTATTATATTCGTGAAATATACCCAAAGCGTGGGGCGACCATTAGCACTCATATATTTTTGTTTATTTTCTTTTTATACGTAAAAATATTCTAAGGGTGCGTTAACACCTTTGAGAAGAATCTTACCATAATAATTCAGTAAAATTTGGTTTTAATGGGGAGAGAGAGAGAGAAACGCGCGTAGCACCGTTCGAGCGCGCGTAGCGTGCGTTTATTTGGTCAAAATGTTGTGGAGTTTACTTGAGTGTGTTGCTTGAGTGTTGAAAATTTCCGCGGACTGGGCCTGTGCCATTATGCGTCTATTCTTTCAATTGTATATACAATACGGTAACAGGTTTCACATGTGATTTATTTCCTACTACACCGCCATCTCTTGGATATTTTAAAAAGTAAAGCAATTATAAAGGAATTGTTTTGATTCCAAACTTATGACCCATCGAACTTCATTCCGCATCCGAATCAACGATAACTATTACATAATACAATAAATTATTAGCTGAATTTAATTAAGTTTTATGTCAGAATATCAAACATTAGTAGGTACTTAATTTCTTTTTCTGTGTCGGCGAACATCTTTAAGGCATCTGAGAACCTTAGGTCTCTCAATTATTCTCCGCCTATATTGATTCCTTTTAATCATCGCAATCCTGTTTTCGGAATAAGTCTTCTGATGCCAGTGATCTACTTTGGGGATATGGTATTCTCCAGTCTTATTCCCTTCTGTGTAAGAATTTTGTTCGATGGCCCATTATTTACAGTTGTAAAGATCTTGCATCACTGATCTAGATCGAGTCAAAAGCCTTATCAAAGTCTACTAACAAACTGCATAATATAGAAATATGTTTCTATCATCCAACTTTGTATTTTAAAACAAATCAATGGTTTAGTTTAAAAAAATATAGGAATAATTAATACTCTTGGAAAAGTATGGTCACCTTATATTAATAAACCTACCTACATATAATATTTCTATTTCGTTGAAGGAAGGGAAGTATTTTGTGAACAAAATGTATCCACCCTATTAATATTTCATTGATATATTTAATGTATTTATTAAATTTATGTCTGACTAGCGCTAAATATTATAATATCACTAAAATACAATAAAACGGTAATAATACAAAAATAAGAAAATGAAGTAGGTAAGTATATAAATAAATACTTAGGTACCTATACCTTAAACAAATTATTTAGAAAATTTCAATACAGGAGCTATATTTAATACGGTCAAGAGGGGTATTCTCAATGTTCATAATGTACGGATCCAGTCAGTTCTGTATTGGATATACAGAATAAGAGATATAACAAAATATTATAATATACAGATATACCAAAAATGGTTATAGTTTGTTATATCCTGGCGCCAAATACATGACAACAGTCGCAGTCTTTAAATTTGGTTGCTCTCTTGATCTCAATAATTTTCAACTTTTATCTCTATTTTTCATTAATTATTAAATATCTAAGTACTTGTTGCATTTGCGATTTTTGACATGTTGATAATTCTAATGATTAGGAGTTTCGGATACATTACCACCTAATGGCGAACGTTGTTGACGTTAAGTGAACAAACCACTACTGGCTTACGACCGTCTTCTACTGTTATTTCGAAGGCTGGCTTAGTGTGATCACTTTACGTTAAAAACGTTTGCCATTAGGTGGTAATATTTAGGTCTCCGAAACTTCTAATCATGAGAATTCTCAACAATTTCAACATGTCTAAAAATCCCATGTATATACAACAAGTAGATATTTAATAATTATTAATGAAATATAGAGATAAAAGTTGGAAATTACTGAGAACAAGAGAGCAACCAAATTTAAAGACTGCGACTGCTGTAATGCCTCCGGATTGTCTCAGCACTAACTTCATTTTCATTTAACAAAACTATCATATTTGTATGTGTGAACCCTTTAAAGAGTTAGTACGGTAAAATTGATTTAATGGATAATCAAACAATAATTAATGGCCATCTCAAAGCCTGTGGTCTCACAGTTTTTGCTGCTAGTACACATCATCATCATCACTCTCCCTTCAATCTCCACTCGGGAGTATAGGGAGGCAACAAGATCCCTCCGATAAGCTCGATCTTGCGCCACCACAGAAGGGACACCATAATTTAACATCATTCACGTGTGACTAATATTCTACTACACAGCGTCATATATTGATTAAAAAATTAAACCTTCAAAATCGTAATAGCAAAAACAAGCTGACCCGTCGAACTTCATCCCGCCCAAGAATGTTATTTTAATAAAAAACGATACTTAGTTCAGCAATAACCGTCCTCGGTAGCCTAGTGGTAAAGGCGTGGACTTCAACGAAGGTCCGGGTTCGATTCCCGTCTGCGTCAGAGTTTTTCTTTTAACTGTTGGCCTGTCTCAGATTGAATAAAAAACGGGACCAATCGAATTAAAAAAAAATTACAGTAAAAAACTTAGGACCGAGAAAATTTTGTATAGAAATGTGTAAATTTATTACTAAGTAAATTCATTTTTTTTTATTCTGGGATGGGTCGACGCCATACTGGGTGATCCCTGGGACATCCTTCATGTTCCGGGATATCACATGGAAATTCAAAGGATATACCAAACATATCCCGGGACTTTAGATATCCCATGGACATTCTGAATGTCCCGGGATATTGGGGATACCAAAAGGATATCGTGGTATCTTTAAGTTTACTCATTTTTATTCGGATGTGAAAATATTTGAGGGTCTATAGTTTCACGAAAGATTCGACTTAATGTGGAATTATCTTAAGAGTTACAATATTATAATTAAATTTGGTTTGCAATCTGGAAGGTTGTTCACCTTTCCAGCGTTGCAGACGGTAAGGGGTTGCAAATAAGGAGTTCGCGACCTCTAATGCTCTAAGAATGAAGAGTATATCCACGCTCAAAAGTGTAAAATGAATAGTTAACTATTCGTCTTAGAAATGAAATATAATTAATTTAAATAACGTTTTCTACTTTGAACGAAAATTAATATGTACGATTTGGACTAAAACTATATATTTTTTTGTAAAATAAATATCAGTTTTATAAATGTCCAATAAATATAATATTTATTTGTCTAAATAATATGCACGAGACTTTACAAACTTTCACTTGATTTTTTTTTTTGTAATAAATTACAAAATATAATAACAATGAAAACAAATAAAAGAACAAGAAAACACTGACATTAAAAATACGAAACGGTATACTAAGTCTCAAAAATGAGACTGTACGCGCCAGAACATCACAAGACAACAGCCAATCACCTCAGTAATCCAGAATCGCAGATTAAGCTGGCTTGGCCATGTTCTCCGCATGTCCCCCGAGAGACTTGAATTTAAGTGTTTCCTACAATCCGGATGGGACAAGAAGGCGAGGCAGGTCGAAATTAACAATCAAGGGGCATTCACTGCGGTTCTACAAGAGGCTGGACTAAGCTGGGATGCTGTGCAACTGGCGCAAGATAGGGAACTTCGTGGCGTCCACATGCTCCACCCTGGGAGCGAACGTGGATTAACTAAAGAAAACAAGCACATGACCCATATTTTATATGAACCGACAATATAATAATAATATGTATAATATACATTTTGTATTATTATTCGTCTGACTTTTTGATTCCAAACTATATTATTGATGTATATAAAACAATACATTAAACATAAGAACGGTCTATAATCATTTTTTTTATTAATATTATTATTTTTATTCTTCTTTTTATATTGTTTTTCAGTAGCCGAATGCAAATTTAACAATATTTAACTACGGGGAAGTTCAGATCATACCGGACGGAGCCTTTATTTCGACAAAACTCGATTGCGAGATCAAGATTGGCTTTATTATTTCGTAATTTTTAAAACTTTACAGTCGTTATTTTTCGTAAACGACTAGCTCATGAGAAGTACAAGAATTTGGTCCCGTACTTTCTTACATTGTTCTAAACAAACTTTCCTAAAGTTTTCGCACTCCAAAAATACGTCCCAAAACATGGTGAAATAGTTGGGGTGTATCTTTTATCTGTGGCGCTACAACTTATTGTTGTTCTCGGCCTCCTCAGCAAACTTCTACAAGACACCTTAGGTGCCACGCCACTAAGCGCAAGTCACCAACTTCCAAAAGCCATAATAGCTTTGGTCTTTCTATGCTCTTCCTTCCTTCTGGTCTTGTGGAGAATATTCTGTTTAACACTATGTGTTCATTTGCTCGGACACATGGAGGCTCGGGGCAGGCCTATATTTATGAATGTAGACACTTTAATTAAATTGTACATTTCATAAATCTTACAATTGTATCTGATTCGCCAGCAATCTCCGTCTCTAACTGGTCCATATATTCGACGCAGAATCTTCCTCTCGAAAACATCCAGTTTATCCTGGTCTCGTTTACTAAATGACAAAGTCTCGGAAGAATCCATCAAGACTGGCTGACCGGGGTATATCTACATCACAAGAAATTATTCAATACTAAAAGAACGATTGATAGATTTCGTTAAAAAGGAAGAAAAAAAATTAATTCATCAATTTTCATTTGGACGAAGTACGCTTTAGAGTGAACCTCCCAATGTCTGCAAACTAAATTTTAAAGCATTAGTTGTTTGTGTATGTGTGAGTAGTATTAAAGTAATACAGGTAGAGGAGATACAACAAGAGCGGCCATGCTACAACAATACACCATAACATTATCAAGAAAATACGAAATGAACATCTTACATGCAATTCTCGCATAATCACACGGCCCTCCATGTAATTTCTCATTATTATTATTTTATTATTTTTATTATATTATTATTTCTTTCGCTTCGTATTCTTATTATTTTTGTTTTTTTTTTTTTATTATTATTTTAAGGTATAATTTGTTTAAAATATTGACGTTTTTGACTATGTGATAACGTTCTAAGCAAAAATTGACTATGTTTGCGTTTACACCAAACGAATATAGAACCGAATCTAGCAACAGAGCATATGCTTATTACTATTATTTAATGGTTGATATTGGACACCATGGAAACAATAACGATCAAGAAATTATGTGCGATGATCGGACGCGCGATCACTTTTCAATGGGAAGTTTTCTGGGGAGCTTCCGACAATACACACTAGGTGGCAGAACTTCTAATCAGGTCTATTGTCAAATTCAGTGCTGCCAACGTAGAGATGTTTTTTTCAGTGATGCCAACTTGGGAAGTTTGTTTTCCATTGTGTTGCTAAGAAGTTGTTGATTGAGTTGCTAAGAAGTTGTTGATTTTGTTGCGCATAAATTTGAGAATAAATCTCAGGGGTGCTGTTCTGTATTTTTTAATTTGTATTTAGGTAGGTATATAAAAAAAGATGAACAATTTTATTTGTAATAGTATGTAAAAAATGTACAATGATTACTCTAAACCCATTGTAAGTTATCATGTATAATAATATATAAGTTGTGTGGCGACCCTGTTCATGACGACATCATCAACCAATAGCGTTCGACCCTATTCATGACGACATCATCAACCAATAGCGTTCCTCCAAGATGTCGTCATCCAGTAGCAGCTTGCCACATCGTACAAGGCAGCACACCAACCATCAGTCACCAACAAATCGGCATAGAGTCAACACGCACCTTCCGTCTCGCGACTCGCATTGCGGTGCGCCACACGGCGCCCGCTCGATAGTATTTTCTGTATTCTGTATAACATGTTACCTCTTCAATAAACCGATCCACCATACAAACCTGTGCATTCTCACTCTACCAACCACCAATACCCATAGTGGTGACCCCCGACGTGATATGAACACGCATTGACACGCAACCACCAACCTTCTGAAGCGCTGTCCTGCCGAAAGGATAGACCCAACATGGAAAACAAAAAATGGGTATAGCAGTAGAGTGACAAAGTGAAAATTCAAACAGTGCTTACAACCGAGACACGGAAAAACCGGCGCAGCAGTCATCGCAACACACTGGACCATCCAGTCATCCGCAAATCTCGGACACGTAGCAGCTAGCATCTGTACACCACGTCACATGAAGACTCAACTTTCTACATTTCTTCGAGAACTAACAAGACGTACGAGCAAGAAAGGACATTCCAAAGTAAGAAACATTACTTAGTTGTCTCTAAGCTCAGCAACTTGCACACTTCAACATGCTGTGAGTCATTCAACAATGTCTTCAATGAACTTCTCATTATTCGCCACGATATTCTTCATCATATCAACATTTTTTTTCAATGTTCAAATCGTCACACATATCTATCAGACTTGGACATTTTACTTGTCAATAGATAGTGACCAACATAGACAACAACAAATAAGCATCCTCGCATCACCGCTGCAAAGGACTGCTTGCCTACGCCAGAAGAGACACTAGGTAGCAGCAAGGTTATTCTTCCTACGCTGGAACTTCAAATGACCATCGCTACTCAAGATCCTCATAAGCAAACGCCACTTTGAGCACGACGAACGACGTCACTCATTAAAATATGAATAATGCATCCCGAGTACACACGCTCTGGCATATTCATATGGCAGCACCCATAATTCGACATGAATTATTGACTAGCAATATATAGTCAGCAACAGCAACTAGGATCAGCACTTCTTCATTGGCACCAACTCAAAATCTATGTAACGAACAAGAAGAATGCAATCGTGCAAAATAAAATGACCCAGCAACAACTAACGCTTACGCAAGCAAAAAGCAAGCAACATCAGTTTTAACAGCAGTAACAGCATACGAAAGTGCAACACTTCATATTTAAAAAAAATCTTAACTTTCACAGTGCAGTGCAACAATATTTTTACATTCCGTTCTCAAAAGCATCAATCTGTTACATCAGCATTTTTTATCAAGACTAAGACAATGCAACATGACTCATGAACTCGTCGCAGTGAATTGTTTACTTTACACAATCTTATATCTAATCAAAACACCGACCTACGGAGAAGCAAGCTGTGTAATATGATTCTCAGAACGCCAATAATTAAAATTATTCTTCAGCGAGTTGACACTTGCAGTGATATCAGAAATCCATCCGTGAATATTGTTTTGTCTACAGTAATCATGTTACAACACTTCGTGACAATCTTGCTATTGTATAATTAATAGATACCTACTTATTATTATTTTATCAATTTTGGATTATATAGATTACTCAAACAGTATTGTACAACTACGCCTGCTAACCAGGGGTGTAAAACCTTTTGGTCGCGACCGACATAGATGACCAACATTTTTTAAGAAGCATTATTCGTAACAATCTTTTTCTTCACGCATTGGATATCAGAGGACCTAATCATGCATATCTTCATGAACATGACAGCTTCCACGCTGAACCTCGTGACTCCGTCACTTGGGGGGGAGTACTGTGGCGACCCTGTTCATGACGACATCATCAACCAATAGCGTTCGACCCTATTCATGACGACATCATCAACCAATAGCGTTCCTCCAAGATGTCGTCATCCAGTAGCAGCTTGCCACATCGTACAAGGCAGCACACCAACCATCAGTCACCAACAAATTGGCATAGAGTCAACACGCACCTTCCGTCTCGCGACTCGCATTGCGGTGCGCCACACGGCGCCCGCTCGATAGTATTTTCTGTATTCTGTATAACATATTAATTCTACAATAAAACTAATCAGACCTCCAAAACCTTCTATCGCACTCTACCAACCACCAATACCCATAGTTGTTTAATTTGAAATAAACTAGAATGATATTTTGGAGGTTAGATTGTGAGCGACCATAAGAAGAAGAAGAAGTAAATCGCCCCCGTTGGCAACACTGAATTTGACAATAGACCGGATTAGCAAGGGCGCCTCTAGCGGCACAAAAAGGAAAAAAACATCCCATTAGAACAGGGCCTATATAAGAGTATTTAAAAAACAAAACCTGAATGATGTTAACATATTACACAACTTAGGGCCGAAATTACAATCTGTAGCTTATCCTGTAGCTTTATTGAGGAGGCTTAAAAGTTAAGTGGAGCTTACCACTCACACGAGAATATCAATCAAAATTCGACTGCGGCTTGGCTAAGCCATAGATATGGTTAAGTTGGTAGCCCTACTTCTCTTTTATCGATGTTTTATCTATGTATTCAGCTCCCGATCTGTCAAATTCACCGGGACGCGCGCCATTACTCGTGTTGTTGTTGTTGCTTTGGTTCGTTTATATTCGCTTCGCTCTTGGATTCTGACTTGGATTTTTTCGTTACCGACCCTTGCTTCGATTATTTGACCTCTGTACACTGCTTTGACTACTGGATATCTTGCTTTTACCTCGTTTCGACCTCTGCTTTGCTCCCTGGATTGGATACAACTACGCTTGACCCTGCTCGCCTACTGGATTTCCGTTTGTTCTGACTTTTGCTGTGCCCATTGACTTGATACTGTTCATTGAGAACTACTCATATTATTAAATAGGTAAGTGGTGAAGTTCTTGTGATATTTACTACAATATATTAACAATCCGTCGCGGTATTAGTTCATCGTGATTTTCTTTCTGTTTCAGGTTAGATCCTTGATATAGTAGTTGATATCGCGTGCTTTCCGATACCCTTGACTTCTGCTTTGACTTTGATCCAGTGAGTATGATAACAATAAATACTATATAATATTAATGTAGTGACGTGTCTTGATGTGGTTATTATTTGCCTTCGCTATTCTTCTTGGGTAGGATGTGGCTGTGAATTTACAGTTGCGTCCACGTGTTTGAGCCAAGTTGTGCAGACTTTTTATTGTATATAGAATATTTATTAATTCACAACATACTAAAATACAAAATAAAGAGGTGAAAAAAGTGTAAAAAAAAACATTAATATCCATCATTTAACAATCACACAAAAACATTTATTTCCACCATCATTATTTTTAAAATACATGTTTGTGTAACTCTCCACCAAGCAAATTTTATTTTTAAATTACAGACAATGGCTGATAAAAAACGATCGCAGAACTTCACTCCGTCTGAGGTGGATATTTTGACGGACCTCGTGAAAAGCAGGTGGTCCATCGTCGAGTGTAAGAAGACAGATGTGTGCACGTGGAAGGACAAAACCAGGTGCTGGCTAGAAATAGAAAAATTATTTAACGCCAGCAATATGTCCAACAGGCCCGTGACCGTCTTGCGAAAAAAGTGGGACAACATAAAAAAAAATATAAAAAGCAAAGGAAACAAATACAAGTCTAACTATAAAGTGACAGGCGGTGGACCACCATTGCCAGAGGTCCCGCTTACTCAGACGGAGGAAGACATTCTGGACCGACTAAATGTCCAGGCTGTTGGAATGTCTGGTGATTTGGACAATGATGAAGATTCTTTACCATTACCAGAGGTAAGGTTTTTATTTTTTTATGATTTGCCTGAGAGATACATTTGAGTTTTTTATATCACAATAATTGTATGTGAAATTTATTTACATAAACAATTAGGTAAATTAAAGTGAAACATACAATTTTGGTTTGTGAAAGTTGTATTGGTGTTTGAAAGTTATTAAATTTTCCAGGTGGACTTCATCCAGGCGAATTCGCCACAGGCTCAGCCAACTTGGATGGATGTAAGATATTTTCATTTTATTTTTATAACAAATTAGGTATATCATATGTTGGGAAACTCACGGTTGGCAGAGAAACTCATGCCCGTATACTTCTGTTTAATAATCTTAACGTTTTCCTAATCAAACTCACCACCTCTATTAATAATTACATTATTGAAATAAATACTATTTCATATTCTATATTGTTGAGATCACTGTACTGAAAAATTATTTTTTCAATTACAGATAGAAGTAGCTGGTACATCAACTGGAAACATCCATGGGAACATCTCCAGCGGAAATCATGTTATAATTATTGTATGTGATATTGAATTAAAAGTCACTCGAATATTCTCAATTCTCTCGAATATTATACCTCTTTTTATCAGGTAATGTTTATAACCTAATTATTAATTGGATTGCAGGATGAAGTAGCTGGCACAACTTCTGTTGAGGATGCTCTAGAACCAGAGGGGTCATGCAGTATAAAGAGAAATGTAAGATTTTCATAGGATTTGACACCACACACCAAACATGCCTTATTTTTATTTTCTCACTCCAGATACATTATTAGTGTGCACATTCACACCCTATTTCTTCAGCCATATTCAAGTCTCACTATCACCTTTGCATTTGTACAAAAATATTACCACTATACTGCCCCCAACTCAGCACGCTGCATATCCATAAATCCCCCCTGGAAGACTGACACCACATATACTTTTTCAAAAATCCACCTTTCTTCTTTTCCATGCATGCATGTTGATATTATTACTATAACTTTGTATAAGTATCTATAATAAATTTCTATCATGTGATGTAATGTTAAACATTTTAATTTTTTAAGGATCCTGACATTGCCTCGGTATGGGATTCACCCAGGCCCCAGCTTCTCAAAACACCGATCAATCCGAGGTTAAAGATAAAGAATTTACCCAAGGTTAGTTATTGATTTATTAAAGTTCAGTTTTTTGACTGACGCCATTTTACGAAAGCCTATTTTATTTTTTTATAAATATTAAAATTTCAGTCTATTAAAATCTTACGACGAACATTGCTTTGTTCACTAAAATGTAACTGAAAATACAATGATAAAACAGTTGGTAGTCGTTGATTGTTAAACTGCAGGAAACACGAAACATTCACCATAAGATATAGATGTTTTTTTGCATTTTGTGTATTTAAAAACCATTTTTTAGGAGCTTGTGTTACTTATCTCTAGATGGCTGAGGTTATTCTTGGCTCAAACCTCAAGGGTGCCCTGTGAAATCCACAAGCACTAATAAATCTATCTTGTTAATAAAAAAGTTGTGACAAATTGATTTCTGAAACAATCTTTCTTTTACAGAGAAAAAGATCGCAAGATGAGAAGGGGTTGAGGCACAAAAAAAAAGTTTATCTCTTAGACAACGAGGAAAAAAAACAAGCTGCAGAGATTGAACACATCATCAACTCAGAAAAGAGAGAAGCGGAGGCACATGCACTACGCTTAAGGTGGGAGGCAGAGGAACACGAAATGCGAATGAGAATTTTAAGGAAAAAGTTAGAATCGTTTGACAGATAGATGTGTTCTTTGTATAGAGTTTTTTTTTTTTAATAAATACTTTGTCCTCTCACATACTGTTTTACTTACAATCCATACATGTAATTTATAAGTAAATCTTTATTTTACACATTGAGGTTATTTCTATGACTTATGTTTATTAACTCAAATAAGTAAATTAACACTTTTCTATACAAAGTGTCAGTATATCCAGCAGAACTCATAGTCTGAAACAAATTTTTCCAGTCAACCGATCCTGTCCAATCTGAAACAGGCCAACCCCAGGTAGAATTTCATTTCAATGCTTAGAAAACTGACCCGACCGGGAATCAAACCCGAGGCATTGTGATCTGAAGCCCATGCCTATATGTGATGGTCGGAGACCGTACCAAGTTCTTCATAGGAACTACAAAAATAAATGCAATAACACATATGCTTGAAATTCTTTATTGTCATTATTTAGGAAAACCAGTACAAGACAAGGTACATGTTTTATATAGGTATGTATCAATCAGAAAACATAAGAGTTTGAAACAAAACTACTGGGAGAGCTTTTATTATGATTCTATCTTCACGCACATGCAGAAAATCCAGCTATTCCAAGAACATGTTGCCTTATATTCTCTCTGAGTCCTCTGATATTCTTGGAAGATTGGCAAAATAACTTAGCAAAGGCAGCCTGTGATTGCTAATTTCCGCCCGAGTCACCCTTGCATTTTCTACACCGTTCACATAGGTGATGGCACTAAGGACCTCTGGTGACAAAGGAGGTGGCTCGATCTCATTTTGGCCTATTGCGATGTTGTGCAAGACAGCTGTGGCCATTATAATCCCTTGGACTTTGTCAAGGCCCAACCTAATCCCTAGGGAAAGTACAGGAAACCTCCTTTTCCATACCCCAAAACACCTTTCGACAGGATTTCTTGTCCTGATTTGGGATTCGTTGAATATATTCTCTGTTTCGTTGTTAACATTTAATATAGGTGTAATGAGGTAAGGTTTCAGAGCATATCCACTGTCTCCCAGTAAAATTCCCCCGGGATATCTGCCATGCTCTAGATCATTTTTTAATTTTGAATTTTCGAATATTCTAGAGTCATGCACAGATCCTGGCCATCTTGCCACCACATTGTTTATTTTCAAATCGGGGCCACAAACTGCTTGCACATTCACCGAGAAGAACCCTTTCCTATTTCGAAATGCCTCAGCATTGTCTCCACCTGCAATTGTGAAACAAAATAGTTGTAAGCAAAGAGATCTAGGTATTCACTTTTTCATTATGCAGATATTGACTATTATTCTGAAATGAAAAGCAGATGATTGAGTTGCGTCGTATCCAATTTTTATTGAGACTTTTGACATTTCTGTATTCTGAAAATGTTTTATCCAATACATTAGTTACGTAAATTAATACTGGCAACCGATTAAGTTCTAAGCAAGAGTTGAGTTGGAACGTGAACTTGAGAATACCAGCCATTATGTTCAAAGTGTAGACGGCTGTTGCTTGGAAGTTCATTTTAATAGGTACGCAAGACTTGGCAGGGTGGATATCACCTCCACCTGGTAAACATGTAAACGGACTATAAAAGAAAATATACTATATACACTTATGTAAACACAAACGGAGCATAATAATTGCCTTTTAAGGGAACATGTACAATGTGAGATTGTGGTAATAGTATACAAACTATTCACAAATTAATGAGGAATGAAATATGTGCGGGTTAAGGCAATCAAATGTATAATATTATGTTTTTCCCCTAATGCATCATTTATTTAGATAAAAAAAATCTCAATTTCTTACCGGGAGATGCGATGCGGACATGGGTGCAATCTATCGCACCAATTACTTTAGGAAACCGGGCGATTTCAAAAAATCCTGCCTGCAACTCAGCCATCTTTTCTCTGTCATTTTGTAAGCAAACATATGTAGATTTAAGTTCGGCAATAGCCGTCATCACCCTCCAAACATGTTTGCCTGCGGTTGATCGATGTACTCCACTAAAATCTCCCACACTTACAAGCATCCCCCCAGATGCAAAGTACCGAATTGTAAGTAGCAGCATCGTCTCTGGCTGCAAAGCTTTATTCCTAAAACAATGTAAAAATAATTTCACAAGTTATTATTTTATAGTATACATTTCACCACAGGAACTGGAGCAAAAAGATGTGGATTTTGAATACATACCTATTTGTTGGGTGTTGTATCTTGTTTCTGATCAGGTCCAACAGAGAATTTACCATTCTTTTTGAAAGTCGAAAGCGTATGTGGAAATCAATATCGTCCCATTCCACAAAGTGGTCAATTCTGCTTCTAAATATGCGGATCCTCCTCTGCCTTTCATAAACTTCTTCATCCTCACTGGATGAAGAGCTAGAAGAGAAACGGTACGGACACATCCGATTGGCCAGAAAGTCGGGATGAGACATTTTACCCTGCAAATACAATAAAATTAGCTTAAAGTGCCGATGCAACATGGTTTTATAACAAAGTCAAGGCGTATGGAAGGTTTTTTTAGTATAAAATTGTGGCTTATGATATATTTCCCAACTAATTTAAGATTCAGCTATAGGTAGAGACAGGTGAGTTCAATATTATCAACATAACCAATAACGATTTCATAGTACAATATTTTCACCACTTACCTATCTAATAATATCAGTAGTTGTTTAATAAACAGTATCAAGTCAATGGGCACAGCACAAGTCAGAACAAACCAAAACCCAAGAATATCAGTAGGCGAGCAGGGTCAAGCGTAGTTGTATCCAATCCAGGGAGCAAAGCAGAGGTCGAAATGAAGTTAAAACAAGAAGATCCAGTAGCCAAAGCAATTGTCAAAGAGAGTGAACAGTGTATAGCGGTCAAATAAACGAAGCAAGGGTCGGTAATAAATAATCCAAAATACAAGCGCGAACAAAACAACAGCGAACTGAAAGCGTAATAATGGCGGCAATGACGTTTATGTCAGTATTGTAACTTGTGGCGCCTCCTAGTGAGAAAAAAAATAACTGAGTTTAGCGAGCTTAACGCCGTTGAGGACACCTCGGGGTATCCCTTAACTTAACGAGTAGGATAAGCCGCCAAATCGCGCTAAGGAGACATTGTAATTCGCATAATTTTTGTAAGCTACGCTTTATGAGCGGCTTAGGGTAAAGGTGGACCTTAAGCCTGTATTGTAATTTTGGGCCTTAATTGTTTACGTTCGGTTTTTCGTTTAATTTGACCACTACGGGCTGACGACCGTCTTCTACTGGTATTTCGAAGGTTGTAAATAGTAATGTAATGGGATCCTAGAGAGAGGTCCGTTGTCTGACACGACGTCCATCTCTGAAAATTTGTACAATGTTTTTGTCACTACGAACAACATATAGACAACATTCTACTGGCAGCAGCTGTTTATGACCGCTGGATGGCAGCACCCAGAAAAAAAAACCAACAACAGATGCCTCAACTGCTTTATTATTGTATTTTTTTACAAAAAGGTACATTTAATTCCCTAGTATAAGTAATATTTATAAATTTAAGTAGGGGCTTACCCATGCGACGCTCAAAAATCTTCCTTCATGATGGAAATAGTAGACGATTATAGAAATTTTCTTACCTGTAACAAAATTTTATATTTTTTAATGATGGCAATGATTATTCGTGTTTCAAAGAAAGTAAGCAGGTACATCAGAAGTTCACATTTTTTTAACAGCATATTATTTCACTGATAATATTATAATCATAACTTAAAAAAAAAAAAAAAAACGTAGTTTGATTAAAATGTTCGATATAATATTTTCAATACAATGCAACGATAAAATGATGTACCACATATTAAATTTGATTGTAATTTTTGGTTATAAATATAAAATTGATAAAAAAAAACACAATTTAACTAAATATTTTCAAATAAAATATGTTTAATGAATTTCTAAGGACGAACGACAAAAAGGATCAAGGTACATATTAATCTGAAAGAATGGGTGCACGGAGACGTGGCCGATCATTCGGTGCCGTCTTAAAGGAGGGCCAAGTCGGGAGTAGGTAATTGAGTACAAGATCATAGATCATAAAGCGATTCGATTGTGAGCACATTTGGGTGACTTTAATAAGTAGTAAAATATAAGTAAGAAATTGGTCGTATGGCATTTGTTTTGGATTTCAAATCGCCTGAATATCAATACAATAAAATAAAATGAAAAAATAAAACGAAATCGAACGGACGTTGACGACGATTGCAACAACCCCAAAATAAAACGCAAAGAGATTCTGTAGGGTTATAACTCGGTTTTATCAGAGCCGGGGGCGAGTCTGTGCTTGTGGCCGTATATTATTAGATTAAAAAATGCGCTTGCTTTGACCGAATCAAATAACGGATAAAAAAAAAAACACAGTAATATTCGGTGTAGGATTTTCATTTTGTATCTACAACAATAACCACAAAAAATAAACATCGACTTACAATAAAAAAAAAAAAAAAACATTTATCGAATTTCCTGATGCAATCGGACTATACATACGTACAAAAATGTACCTTCATGTTCATTTATGTATAAATATATTTTACATAATATAACTATTTAGGATTAAAAATTTTTTAGAGTGAAGTTGGTACTGACTTGATGAATAGTATTATTTTATGTTTGTGCCGTTAACTTAATAAGATCAAAGGATTTTTTTTTGAAATTGTGAAATTTAGGCCCAACGCATCAATCAGTAGAAAGATAATTAATATATCTCACATATCAGATAGGCCTTTCTTTGAGATATTTGCCGCATCAATGTATAGATATCGCTTATGTTCAGGATATCCGATGCCATTTTTAAAAACAGGTACCTTCTGTTGGATAACGATTTATCTCTAGGATGGCTGTCAAATTGCGTTCATTGACGTGTATAAACTCCCGAAACGCCGTGATTGTGATGAACTTCCGACTTGTTTTTCCATAAACCAAAATGATAATTATATACATCCTCATTAGACATAATGAGAAAATATACACATTATAATGAATTATCATTTTGAAGCTTCGAACAAATAATATTTGTCTTCATTTCGATTGACAAAAGAGACCTATTTGCCGGTTTTCAAACAAACAATCTGGAAAAAAAATTATAAATTGTGATCGAAATGTTGTTATATTCTAAAACTTTCTGTGAAATTGTGAAATTTCTAGTTTTAGAAATAATATTACAAAATTATAATTAAAATCAACATTAGAACATAACCTAAATAATATTTGATTCAATATGCATTAATTGTCAAAACAAGATTTCATCTGACATCAAATCTGGCGCGAAAAAGCAAATCCATAGAAATTTTCATAGATATCAACAGATTTCAGCATAGCAACACTGTTATCTTCTAGATATCCATCTATTGGATAGTTTTCAATTGATGCGGCCGTCAAATTCTTTCCATCACTTTATCCACTACATAAGTTTATCTTATAGATGGCTACCAAGAACTTTTATCTACATATTGATGCGTTGGGCCTTATTGTAGCTTTGTGAAGATAACAATACAAAAATAGCCAAAAACTTTCGACGGTTAAAACAATACAATCCAATCCAAACTCCCTTAAGACCCCACTTAGGGGCATAGGGAGGCAACAAGAGCTCTCCATTGCGCTCGATCTTGCGCAATGTTTATGACCTCCTCCCACACCATGTCCAGATTCCTCAGCCCTGCTTCGAAGGAGCGGAACACAGTATGAGAGGGTCTTCCTCGTCCTCGGGACCCTGATGGGAGGAAGAACAGCGCTCTCCTCGGCCAACTGTCATTCGGTTAAAACAATACAAGTACACATAATGGAAAAACGTTCCTACTACTTCCTACCAATAGGTTTACTTACTGAAACAAAAGTTCGACGTAATAAGACTGACAGAGAAGTGGTTAAATATGTGTTAATGAGAATTTGGATTGTTCTGAAAAAAAAAATAGTGTTCATTTCAGCAATGCGTAGTAAGTAAACATGCAATGTTTCAACCAAGAAAATGCAGGTTCAACGATCTTTCAACTTACATAACACAAATTTCCGTATATACGTAGATTTTCAGAACTAACAATAACTTGAAAACAAAAGTTGTAAATTGCGTTATAATTTCAATTTCGTTTGAAATATTCCTTGAAATTCCATCCGTTTTAATAGGCAATAATATCAACAATAAATAAGCAACAACATTGTTCATAATAAAATAATGAGCTAGATGCAATGTTTATTTATTTAACACAATAGTTAAGAGTAAACACTTTCAATTATTATTGAATTAATCCCTGCGTACTTGGAATGTAATCACCAATCAAATAAGAATAATATGCATTACTTGTAAAAATAAAATAAAAAATACTTGGTCTTAGCGATACGATTTTTTCTATTGAAACCAACATAAAATGTAGTTGGTTTGTAAAACATTCTAAACAGCCCCCGTAGACAAATTCAAATTGCCGCTCGACTACAAACGAAGATTTCGCCAATGTACGAGTATAGTTCGAAAAAATTAACTGTCCACTGGGACATATTATAAACAATTATTTGAACTTAACAATGACATAAACATAACATAACATTCTCCCCTTTAAGGCCCCCCGCACACCGCAAGCCTGCCCGTAGGAGACCGATCCGCAGCAAACCCGATCCGCACAAAGCCGACCACTAGTCCGATTGCCAAAAAGCCAGCCACATACAATTCAAGCCCGCGGCGGTTCCCCCCAAACCAACCCACAATGCGGGAGGCCTAGGCCCCAATGACAATGTCAAAAACAAAGACACTTATATGAAATTATAAAAAGTGGACGGTTAATTTTCTTCCTACTCTACATTGTCGAAGAATTCGTTTGTAGTCGATCGCCAATTTGAATTTGTCTAGGCCTATTGTTGTTGCATAAGCTGTCATTGAACACTTAATTTGTTATAATTGTCCATCAAGACTATATCCATGTTAGGAATGAACTCAAATAATTTGGAATTTAGATCAAAGAAAGCAAGGAAAAAAGAGAGAAGAGCACCGCCAAAATCTTTGATAATGAATGTGAACAACTCGAAAGAAGTTGAAAAGGCAATAACAGGGATCATACCAGGAAGAACGTAGTAAAAATATTGAGAAACCTATTCTGCTTTTTCGATGACAGCCTCGAGCACCTCCTATCAATCCTGTTATTTGAAACAATCTTCCGATACTAGTAAAAACTGTTCTTGTTAAATCTAGGTTAAAGCTATGGCTACACTATGGACAAAGCTGGATCATGCTGGTCAAAGAGGGGCTCTGGTCAATAGTGGGTAAGTAGCAACATTTGACAAGTATATTTGCGTACCTGACTATCGACTACTAGTCCAACGTTGACAGCTGGCGCGCTTCAATTATAGGCTATCTTGAACGTGTTTTGTGTTTTAAAATAGAACAAGTAAGTAAATATTTAAAATAATCTTATATATTTTCAATTTACATTATTTTTTCTTAATTTAAAAATCAATAAGGTACAAAACACTTTAAAAAAATAACCTAGAAGACGTGACAGCTGTCAAAATTGGACCAGTATTGGCTATATTTGTCAACATGATCGACAAGTACCAAGTTATGGTCGATGTCAAATATTTGCCGATATTGGTAATTGGTGAAGCGACCACATTACTTGCCCATGATGGATTTATATATTTGGCCAGCATTGTCCATAGTGTAGCCGTGGCTTTCGTAAGAGTCTTTCAAACAGCAATGATTCTACACTCTGAAAAGTCACTAATACATAATATTTTTTGGTCCAGTGAGTGTTTTGTATGAATATATAAATGTATGGAATGCACGGAAGATATTGCGGTGGCCACATACAGGCCGACAGTTTACCCGCAAGGAACATCAAAGGATTTCTTTATAGGAAAACAACGATACCAAAACAATATTATAAAACCGTTTTATTGAAATATAAACAATCATCTCATAGAATTCGTTTGATGTATGTAGTTCTAAGTTGGCGGTAGGCAATCGTTCGTTCACTCGATTTGCGTTAGGATTTATTAAGAATGCGTTTACAAACTAGCAACCATAACCAGTGCCGGTGACATCGAGTTTGAGCTACCGATACGTACCGCTATATGGAAAGTGGCGCCTTTATCAACATAACCAGGATATTATGGAAAGCGTCGGCGTTTAGTGTCAGGACGAAATATAATGTGAGTATACGTGTGAGTACTGGTACCAGACCAAAATCCAGGCACGAAAAATCTCCGTGTTTGAAACGAAGTCCCTAATGCGTTGGGTTCCTAGGGAGCGGCCGTCATCTGACAAGACGGCGTCTTTCAAAATTATATGACAATGTTTTTCGTTACTATGGAAACCATATTGGCAATGTTCTCAACTGACATATCCACCGCCGTTTATTGTAGCGGCGTATCCGTAGGAACCCAGACCATAAGGGAGTATTTATGTATGTTTACTACTGTGCATGGTCAAACATTGTTTATTTAACATTATCGAAAGCACTTTTTAGTCACAACATACCGTGGTTTAGATAAGGATTGAAAAAAGCATTGGGAGAAAAAGATAAGTCACATATCAAATGCCTTGTATAAGTCGATGAAATACGAATGTACTGTTAAAAAAGCATTTAGTGCGGAAGGAAAGTCTTTAAAAGAAAGTTCAGTAGAAATGAGAGCTTTTCATATAATTTCATATTGAAAAAAAAAACACCGTTTCGAACTGGCGAATATTTCGTTGGCGCACAACTGATCATATGAAGGTATAATGTAGTATTTTAAAATGTGTACAATGTATGACGTAGAAATTATTATTATGTACTTACAAACTTAGCATACAGCCCAAAAGTTTTCGTTAATTGATTATCAAACTGACCGTTAACACATTGGCTAAATCTCGGTTTCTATTCAACATGAACGACCATGACGTTATTAGCAGAAATATATGCGCCATAATCTGAAGTAAAATTAACTGACTTAAATTTAAACCAAAATGTTTCATTAAATTAAATAGTGCATGATCACTATTGCTCTCTTCATCACTCAACAAGAAGAAGATGCAGATGATTTTATCACATTTTAATCAATATCGCAACGATTGCGCATTATTTTGATAGTTTTGTTCCTACGAAGACCACATTTGCAGATGTAGAATATTATGTACATATAAAAATTCTAAACTCGACTAAAATTGACATTTTTCATATTAAATAAAGCTTATTCCGTGTGATTGTTTGAGATAATAGTATTAATTATTTTCCCTCTCGAAGCACGAGTATCAACTCATTTTCGGGAGGTATTTAGTATGAATAAAGTCAGTAATAATAATTATTTGTAATAATATTTTTTTTTATATATACAATTATGTATTTTCTTCAATGAAAGGCTTCATTTTATTGTTCCTATTTGTGTGCTTATAATGTTCACATAGTATATTATTAGTAGTATTATGTTTCGAACAATTTTGTTGGATGAAGAGTTTTCAGCCTGATGATTGAAAAGAACGCCATATTTGAAACTAAACTTTTCAAAATTCGAACATCGGAAATCATTCCTATAACCACCTTTATAAAATTTCTCCTTCGAAGTCGAGTCCGTCACAATAAAAAGCCAAGGGGCTTTCGGGTTGACAAGGTTTTAGAATCGTAAAATGTTTGATGGAATATATTGTTATTTTCTATGAACTTTAATAACATCGTCGATAGAATACGTGCATTATGAGGTGGGGTTGAGACTTCAGTAAAATGAAACTACAGTAATACGTATGTACATAATATGACATATTATCATCATTATTTGAAACGTAAGTTTGATATTTTTTTCATTTCTACATACCTACTGTTTTTTATTAAACTTACATCTCACCTTAGAGCTCACGTCAACAACGTAATCCTGAAGTATATTGAAGGTCTTACTGATATTTTTGTTTATGAGAGTTTTAGCCATGATTCTTTTTAGTAACCTTTATTTACTTTTGATCAAAAAGGCATAAAGCAAACCAAGAAAGAAATTTGAAACGATTATTAGTTATTTGAAATTTGAAGAAGGTTACATGGTGTACGTTGACACACTGGTACTTATAACAGATAGAGAAGATCATAGAGAAGAACACCGACATCGAACTAGGTAGCTAAGTGGTAAAGGCGTGGTCTGCAGATCACGAGGTCCCGCGTTCGATTCCCGGTCGGGTCAGAGTTTTTCTAAGAGTTTTTTTCATTTGAATTTTCTGCCCATCTCAACTACTCAAAATGTATAAAGGGGGTTGGGAAAAATAAGGGGGCAAGGAAAAGCCCATCGTGTTGTTTATGGTAAGTATATAAGAAGAAATAAGCATGAATTAAAAGGTTTACAGTAAAAAGTAGAAAGAACAAAATATTTAGAAACCATGCCAAAATTAATAAAAAATTTACATTGAATAATGATTTAGAAATAAAGAAAACCTTTAAGGTAATTCAAGACCATAAATGCCTGCAACATAAGATGATCCGGTTCGAAGGACCATTTTGAGTTTGAATTGAAAAGGGAAGAAACATGAAATTCTATTGATATCATACGAGAGAAAAAATTTAGCTAATTTACCGTTACTAAAGAATGTTTTTCAAGTTTAATAAATAACCTGATAATCACACACTTAATGCATAGATGTAGACCTTTCAGGGTGAATTGGCAAATAATTGAAAAACACTAATTATTTATATAAACTTTTAAATTCATTCATATATAGTGCGATTTTCACAGTTTTTTCAGATGTTCACATTTTTGAGCGTTATGCATTCATATATTTAAAAAAAATGTTGTAAAATTATGAATTAGTTTTTTAAACAGCTGAGAATTATTATGAATCAAGATTCTCTTGATGTTGAGTGAACGAGGAAGTTGTGACTAGGGCGTGTGTTGTGTATTTGGAAACAATGTTCAATTGAGTTACACAGTTTTCAAATAAGTTTTCAGTCAAATATCCGTACTCATTGAAATCGAAACGCAGATAATTTGTAGTAAAAAAAAAATAAGCTTGCTTTATATTATACTAGTTTTCCCGACAGACGTTGTCCTGGGGTCTGACTATGGATATTGAATAAGAATTTAAAAGAATGATACAACTGACTTTTAACCAATGTCATTCCGACCGATGCATCTGTTTTCAACCACATATTTTCCATCTGGATTCTGTCAATCGCACCAACTATTAAACAACATCAGTTTGTGCCAAACGACAATTTTATTTCAAATTAAGATGTATTCACTTTTCCCGTTTTAATTTATAAAAATGCAATGATAACAAATTTGAAAAAAGCTTGAAATAAATTCCATCAAAAATCTGCGTACCTACCAATATTTTTACGGTCAATGGTGATCTCGAGTTATGTTAAGTCTTCACACTAACCCGACTTTTTTTGTATAATAGATATCTACCCACCATTCTACATACAGCTATGCGGTAGATACCTGTTATTGGAACACTTGTGATTCTATGTTTTTCTTTCATTTTTTTTGCTTTTTTTGATCAGTGTTTGCTGGTTTCTCTAATAAATAAATAAATAATTACGAAGTACATCCGTACCTTACTCAACATTTTCTTTGGATACCTACTAAAAGATTTAATTTATCATAGAAATGTCGAAACCAATCCAGTTACGAAAAACATTTTTCATACTTATAATTTTCGTCAGTAGGTATGTCGATGGTTTCTATGACAATAATATACCTATAGATAGGTAGGTACTCAAATAAAATATCGAAGAAAAATGTAAAATTTTATCTGAGGTTCCTACATACAACTGTTACTACAGTAAGAATTGTCAAACTGCCCATAGGTAGTTGTCTACGTGGTAAAGACAAAATTAGGATTTAAGGGACAATATAACTGATTTATACGAAAATCAAACAATTTATGACCACCTACTATGCCAGTCGTCCGACAGGTTTTGCTGCTAAAATTGAATTATAATTTATGTGCCTACCTACTTAAAGCGTTATTTTGTCTTAAAACACGTCTGCGAGTTGTCATTTGTTAAAATTGGTTTTTTTTTTTCTTTGTTTTGGTATTTGAAAGGGATGAAGCAAGAACGAATTGCAAAATAACGGTAGAAAATGAATATCTTGAGCAAGTGAATGAGTATGTGTATTTAGGAAGCATGTTTAGTCGGGATGGAAAGTGTGAAAAAGAAATCGAGCGTAGGAAAGTTGCTGGTTGCAGGGTGGGCGGTGCACTAAGACCTATAATGAGAAACAACAACGTCTCACTACAAGCAAAGAAACTAGTGCATAACGCAATCCTGTTACCATCGATGATGTATGGTTGTGAAACGTGGACATGGACGAAAAAAGAAGAATGTAGTATTAATGCAGTAGAGATGAAATCTCTACGAAGAATATGTGGAAAAACTTTATGGGATATGGAAAGGAATGAAAATATTAGGAAGGAATGTGGTATGGAAGTAAGTGTTGTGACAAAGATGAAAGTTAATAAGTTGAGATGGTTTGGACATGTGGAAAGAATGGATGCAGACAGAATGACAAAGAGAATTCATAAGGCTGAAAGGAAAGGTGTAAGAAAGCGTGGCCGACCGAGAATGACGTGGATCGAACACATCGATTCCGTCCTCAAGGAAGGCCATGTAAGAAGTAAGAGAAATAGGAGAGGGTGTATGAGAAATATTATGTCGGTGGATGAAGCGAAAGAAGTATGCTTGGATAGAAAAGAGTGGAGGTCCGTTCTCCCTGCCTACCCCTTACGGGACACGGCGTGATGGGTAAAAAAAAAAAAAAAAAAAAAAAGCCTTTAGCAAGAAGACATGGCAAATATAAGTGTTTGACATGTTCATGACATTGACAGAAGTGTGGACCTGACACTAAGATATCGGGACCTTCTTCAGCATTTTGACCTGACACTAAGATATCGGGATCAAGAATTGCACCTGGAATCTGCAGAAAAAGAAGAGACGCAGAATACATTATTATACATTTAAAAAAAATTACATTTTATGAAAGTAGTCCCAATACCTATACAACAATCAATTTTGTTAAAATATGCACATACGCCCAAATTAACTCGCATTGAAATTTACACTTGAGTCGTATTTTATGTACCCCTTATACACATTACGTACCTACCTCCTTATATAATAATAATATGTTATTATTTTTCCAATAGTGTCTTTGAATAATTTATTCCAACATTTTTTCACCCCTCGATGTATTATGTTATATGAATAAGCAAGCCTTGTATGCATGTACCTACATCATATCTTCGTTACACACGTAATATGACCCATGTGAGAGTTTAAAAGTGAACCAAAATGATATGTAAGTGCAATCAATTAAACACATCATAATTATTTTGTGTGCAACGAATCTTCAAGTGAACTGCTAATATCATACTTCTGATCTATGTAATTTATTTTGTTAAAAATAATAAGTAGATACGATTGCGACTTTGTGCGACATTATGCAGGTACGATCGATTTGTAACTACAAAAAAATATCACCCCTTTTTGTAGGTATATACATACCTACTCCTTTTTTTAAATGTCATAACTGTTATTTATGTTTTTTTTTAACCTTCACACAATGTCCTTTAAAAAAGAACTCAAAGTAGTCACCTTTTTTTTCTACCATTTTTTTTTAATCAAAAACTCCCAAGCAGCAAATACTAGGCTAGAAAAATTTGTCAAGAGCACCAGCAGGCTTCCACAACCTTTTTCAGACTATTCTAGAACTTGAGAATACTTTCATACCGGCTTCCAAAGACAATCTAAGTTTAAATCTATACGAGTAACTCCCAATTAGTTCTCAAGACTTAATATTGTACCCTTTCACAACCTATTTAGAACTTGAGAAATCTTTCATACCGGCTTCCAAATAAAATCTAAGTTTAAATCTATATATAGTTCCCAAGTAGTTCTCAAGAGTTCATGTACCTACCCTTTCACAACCTTTTGCATACTTTTGTTTATTCTATTAGTTTGAATGACATTTTTCACGATCTGTCACATGTTGCATTTGAAGAATATGCGTAAGAACACGTAGAAAGCCGATTCCGACCCGCGCCGACCGACCGGCGCAAAGAATGGTACTATGCATTTGTATGAGGATACCCACAAAAAAAGCAGGAACCCGCTTTCCGGCATGCCAATTTAAATGCATTGAAACCATAGACAACAATCTTAGAGCCGGTCGGCGCGGGTCGGAATCGGCTTTCTCCGTGTTCTTACCCAATAACTACATTGTAATGCTTCCATTCATTCTTTCAACGTGTACATAAAACCCTTTTCAGCTGTTAGGTGAGTGGTTTGTTGCGGTAAGCTCGCCTTCTTTGTGTTGATTATTATTTATGTTGTGTTTATATATAAAGGTAACTTGTAATTTTTGTTGTTTTACAAGCAATATACATACAGTACCTAAAGTATAAAAAAATAAACTGCCTTGTTTGTTCCTCCTTTTATGCCTCCTATTCACGGTCGGGTCATAGTTTTTATAAGTTTTTTTTTTTCATTTGAAATTTCTACCCGGGGTTGGCGTGTCCCACATTGGACGGGACCGGTTGAATGAAAAAAATATTGTCTCAGGCAATAAGTTCCGCCGGCTATATTTACACCTTTGTACAGAAAAGTGTTTATTAATTTATTTATTTATTTATACCTACTATAAAGTTCATAATCATAATATTATGGTGATGACTTGTGGATTCCATAATATTGCTGATACCTACCTCGAAAAAAATCAATATCATAAACAGTGGGTGTAGTTTTCTGTTATAGGCACAAAATGCACTGAAATATCGTGATTTTTTACTGGGTTTTGCTCTCGACGTAACAATAATAATTTCTTTACCATCTCGCACCTCCAGAATAACCCCATTGAAAGAACGTCGTCCCAAAAACAATAAAATAATACATTTACCTACACAAGGTAGGTAGTAAGGTAGCCGTCAAAATTGACAAAACATAAATAAGAGTTTAATTATATGAATAAAGCAAGCAATGTGTTCGGAATATAATAAAAGTTTAATATCAATACGTAGTGAGAATGTAGAAGGATAAAATTAAATGGCCAATGTCAGTTGACCATAACGCCACCTGGCCACCCTAAAATAAACAATAAAAATAAATACAATGTATAAATATAAATATAAAAAAAATACACGTTCATGATACCAGCTTTACAACCCGTTACATTCCTTGCGAATGAATTGTACAAATTAACACAAATTTGAATCAATCAAGCTTGCATAATATGTACATATATTCATAATGGTACGTTTACGCTAAACGAACATAAAAGATATCTATAATTGGACTGGAGATTCCATGTTTTTGTTTGTCTTGTTCAGTGTTCTGTTGGTGTCTGTTTTAAAAAAAAAGTATAAATAGAGCCCGATCAATAAATAGATCATTCTTTCATAGTATATTGATACCAAACAAACAACAATGACCAAGAACTATGACGGGTGATGACAGATTACGCGCGCCAGTTTTCTAGATCTCGCTCGTTGTTGCTTTCTGTAAACGCACACCATAAGAGAGCAAAATAACAATTTTGAGTTTAAATAAAATAAACAATAAAAACACCAATAATTATTTAAGTAATAATAAGAATAAGTACATATCTTTGGTGGAAGAAAGTGAAAAATGTATCAATGAGAAAGGATGAAATTTGACAGAGCTTGATAAGAGAATATCACGTGTATTTTTTTTTGTAAAAAAAATAAGAATTTACTCCACGTTTATTGTTTACAAAGACATGAAAATTTTTGCGTCCTGACTTAAACACAATAAAATATTACCTATATGGTTTTCAGCTTTGGACGCTAATATCGAACTTTAAATTAAAAATAGCAAGTGTCAGATTTTTTATTTACCCATCACGCCACGTCTCATAAGAGAACGACCCTCAGTATGCAGTACGTACGAAAGCCGTGGACTGAATCCAATGGTCTATCAACCACTTATTTCTATTATCTCTTTAAAATTTTACGTCAAATATACATTTAAATTACATCTCAAAATATATAAGTAGATTTCAAAAAAAAAACATACAAACTCACTTTTTATGTGAGCGTGTATTTTTTATTATTATTATCGTTCATATAAGGTAGGTAGGTGAGCTAGTACCCAGTAATAAAAATAACAATAACATAACATACATCAATCAATCGCTTGGTGTTGCTGCCTTTGTCATTACGTACCAGCTTTGACCGCGTCATTTTTATACAAATTCTTGTTTTGTATGAACGCTTTTTTTAAACAAAAGCTGAAAAATTAGAGATACCGAGACTAAATCGTTTTTCAAAGGGATATCCAAAACTCCTAATGACAGAATATTAAAAGGTTCATAATTTCGTAGTAGCTGGATACTTAGAAGTCAGAAATTACTAGATAAGGGTCGGTAATAGAGCCTTGAGGAACCCCCTTCATGAAAATATGGCAAATTAAAATCCAATTATATAGCTGATACCATAAGAGCAATGAGTCTACCTCTCCCTATAGAATTCTAATGAATGATTATACCCGTGATTTGTTTTATACCTATACAAAATAGATATAAATTCGGATATTTTTTTCGAGTGAACATTTATTTAAACTTTTCATTTATTTAAACTTTTAATATGAACACAGTCGTTTAGTCGCCGATTTTTTAACATTGTAATACGCGGTTCCAATCTCGAGTCAACACGTGGATTCATTGGAAGTAAGCAAGAAACCAAACCAAAGACAAAATAATATTATAGGTTTCATAACTTAAAAATCATAAGTTGTCAATAGTCTGACTTCTGAACGACAATTTATGTGTAGAATAATTATTCGTGCCTATTCCAGGTACCTACATATGCATTAAGGCATTAAAGGGTTTTTAGTTTTTTTACAATAAATATTTGTTTGCAGTGTATTTCTGCCGCACTAATATGCTTCAAAAAGTGTTTGTTTGTTTTTTTTATTTATATAAATAGACGTAAATAAAATAAATGGATTTTAATACAGTCATAAAGGAGAATTCAACATTCGACGAAAGGGTAATAAAAAAAACTTTGTAGGCACACACTGATATTATTGAATTCATCAAAATGAACTTTTAATAAATAAAAAAATTAACAATACTGCAAATTTAATATTCGTTGTATATTTTTGCATATCACTAAAACAATAATCGTAAACATAGCGCAAGATCGAGCACAATGTTGTTTCCTCCATGCGCCCCTAAGTGGGGCGTAAAGGGAGTTAGATTGGATTGGATATGACTATAGTACCTATATAGTATGTCACAGTAAGTTGTGATCAGTTATCTCAATCAATTTCAATGCATTTGTCTCTTAATATTAGTTTACAATGCGCGTATAGGTACCTACATAGTTAAAATGCGAAACGACTCACGCAGATATACCTAAACATCGATCGATTCGACCCCTTCGCAACAATTTTAAAAACAATATTTTTTTGTTACGGGGAAAAAGTACACATTTATAAGTACGAACTCGTATATTATATATTTAGTATTAAAAATTAGGGGTAGCCCGTCACGAAATGATGGACTTCGTTGCCCGTTATTACGTTGATTTTTGATTCGACGAATGCTTGGTTATAATATTCTCTCGTTAACAGGGTGGTTGCAACTAACTGATGACGGTAGGTTTTGTCTATGGTGAGAATTCAGTTTTAGTATTAGTTCAATTTTCTACCACCGGGCTTTTGTATTATATCCTTCGGGATAATTCTGTCTTTTGACTCTATTGAATGGTTGTATCAAAAATGTATTTTAGTGTTGCAATAAAGATTTATTTATTTATTTTATATATATTATATGCATTGTTGTTGCATTCTCTCGTTGCCAGGGTGGCTGCGGCCACGAACGGATATAATTTCCTAAGTCTTGTCTACACAAAAATGACATTTTATAGACGCGATAAGTGTATAGAAGTATCCATATGGGTGTATCCGCCTGTTTAAAACGACAGAACTCACGGACCACTACATATAATAATTGTGTGTATGTGCGGCCTGCTGGTCGATCAGTCAGTGTTCTGATGGGCTATTCTATTGTAATGTAGATGATTGTAGGTAGGTACATAGCTAGAAGTCTGTCTGTTTGCATAAGTCAAAAATGTATGTCCGTATGTTATTAATGAAATACAAGGGAGAAAGAAGTGATTAATTTCAATTCTCATTATTGAATGCTTAAATCATTTTTATGTCTATATCTGCGTGTGTGTGTTTGTGTATTATTATTATTATTGTACATATTCGTGCTCCTTTTTTATTATACTTTAACATTATTATTATTTTTAATATGTACAAAATAATATATTGATTAATTTCGTGTAGGTACGTTATTAGAGGATATACCTACCTACTTACTTACCCTTTATTTTTATTAATAAATATTATACCTATTTTATCGACAAGTCAATAAATCGATACCCATATAATACTTGTAGATACAAATAATCTATTTAGTTTAAGGTACATAATTTTCATTCTAAGTTATATTTTACAAAAAACTTTTAGGTACCTATATAATTGTGTAATCTTTTTGAGAATATAATATCTATAATATATTAATTAATGATGTAACGAATGGGCGACTTTGGATATTCGCGAATGCGAATGCGAATATTTGTTACAGACATTCGCGAATGCGAATATTGACTTTGCACGAGCTTATTGTCAGTGCTGGTGGCTGTAACCGGTTGGCCTGTGCGTAAGATTCGTGGGACGCGCATATTGATTGGATCCGTGATATATATTTTTTTGCAAATCACGCTTACGTTTTTTTTTAATGAATCTGTGCTCACTCGAAGTGAAGACAAATACACTTTTGACATCTTTCACACTAAGCAAATGCTTGTGTCGTGAAAGCGGAAATGATCGGCACGGCCGGGATTCGAACCTACGACCTCCAATACCCTGAACGTTCGTTACACCAAAGGATCGTTGTTTTTGTGATTGTGAATGACTGGTAAGAAGTAGAAAGGCTTAGAATGTAGAAAGCTGATACGAAGTTTTCAGGGCCATCATCTAGTGTACAATATTAAGCAGCACAGAATGTTCTTTGAAGGTTGTGAATATTAAGTAAGTATAAGACTAAACTTCTCTTTCAGTCTTTCATGTTTTGATATCAGGTTTTTCGGTGCTCAATCTCAATTTAATGTTTGTTTGTTTCTTCTATACGTTCTACACGAGTCTGAGCGCTTTGGATGATAACTGCTTAGGCTAAAACAATATTTTTATAAGTTTTTATAATTATTAAATTGCTTTATTCACGATCGTGGAATTTTACATGCAAATAAGAACAAGACAAAAAATAATAAAAGAAAGGCAGGGATACTTTTCTCACTCAACTCAATAAATTCTAATGGAAAACCCATCGATTGACATTCGAGATTAAAGGTAGGTACCTACCCAGAACAGAACAGTTACGTATAAAATACATTAAATCATATGAAAAATTAAAACAAAATACCCATAAGTACTTACCTAAGTATATATTTTTTAAATAAAATATCATATCCATAATATGTTTTTCAAATACGAAAATTTTTACAACACAAGAGTATTTCTCTAGTGCGTTTTTAACCACCGGATATTATTTGTTGAGTGAATACCTGCTCGAAAAATAAACATCGTATCGGGAATAACATTTTGAATTTTGGTTTTAATGTCGGATTCTGTAGCCCTAGTATAAGTTTTCGATGATCGAATATCGAGACGATAGAGTTTCGAAAAATTTTCATACTAAAATGATCGAATGATTCGATCGTTTGATTTAAGAACACTATTTTCACGCTAATAAGCGCTTATTTGCGTGCAATTAGCTTTCGATGAAACTCGTACTAGCCCCACTGTTTTTTTTTGCAGTTATTGCTTAAATCACACAAAATATTCACCATTCAATAAAAGTAGGTACCTAATATGTATTTTTTTTTAAATTATCATAATACTAGCTTATACCCGCCTTGCTTTACGTTTTTGATTCCGAATTTCAGGCTTGATCAGTAATATTATAACAAATAAATCTCCAATTATTTAATTACATTTTCATACGCTAATACCAAGATTCCATTGAACGTTTACATGATTAATTTTGTTTCCAAAAAGATGGCTTACTGTCTTTTTTGAAAAATTTGTATGAATAAGATCCTAAAAAATAGAGTTTTTTAAACAGCTCTAACCTCCTGAGTCCTTTTGTCATATATATATTACATTAAAATCATAAAAATATTCCAACGCCATCTAACAATTTTCAACCATAATTCTTCAAAACTTCCATAGATGAATCTCTTTGTTACACATTGTTTACGGCACAACTAGCGAATTATTTTATAAACGTGACAATTTGCTAAAAATGTCGGACCAAGTGACACGTGAGGCGAGTTTCTCTCGGCATACAAGTAAGTAATCTTTTTATTTTAGTGGAATCAATGAATTTTTCTTTAATTTTTCATTCGGATTACATTTTATAATGATTGTTTTATCCACTAATGATATTATTTTAAAGTTTTGTGTTTTTTTTTACATGATATTTTGAGTCATATTTTTATGTCATATATTTATTACGTCAGGTTCTAATGTCTAAATAGAAGATTTTTTAACGTCATACTGATATTACAAGAGGACTCTAGATCAGCGAAATTTTATCTTTTAATTTTTCTTATGTATCCAAATGTGTTTTAATTAAACCATTTATTTACAGATTTGAGCGAGGAAGATATTTTAAATGCATTAGAAGAGTCTGATATTGAATAATGTGATGAAGATAGCGATTTTATTGCTACTGTATCTGTGAATGGCAATTCAACTTCGTCCAGTGCTTCTGATAGCTCCGAAGAAGACGCAGAATCCACAAATTTATCTTTAACTTCGTCTATCTTAAATACAAGGAGACGTATCAGAGGCAGAACCAATGTGCGCTCTAGAGTTAGGTCAAGGGGAAATAATAATAGAAGACCGGCTCAAACACTAATCAATATGTGGAATGGAGATTTCGTCCCCTAAATTGCAATTAGGAGAGATCATCATAAGCAAAAACGTGATTGATTCTAATTCAGAAAGCGACGATGACCATCAAACTCTAGAATTAGAACCAAAACACAAAAAAGGAGAATAGACATACAACCATTGCGATCTGAAAGTGTCAGATACAATAAGGCTTCTCACTTAGTTGAGTACGTTGAGAAACAAAACAGATGCAGAAATCCCGGTTGCAATAAAACTACCACTGCATATTGCATAAAATGCAAAATATTTTTGTGTTGCACTAGCAAAAGAAACTGTTTTAGGAAATTTCACACCAAACCCTAAAAAGTTAATGAAATTTCCTAAACCATCACATATTTTCCCTTCTTAAAACATTTTTTAATATATGAGTTATGTATTTTATTTTTCAGTATGCATCATTGAAATAAAAAAATGAATGTTCTCTTATTTTCAACTATAATAAAATGTTTCAATACATTACAATCTTTACTTTGTTAAGACCCCAAGTAATATATGTATGACATAGAAAAACTCTATTTGTATGAACTAAGACCTTGTGTAATATATATATGACATAAGGAAAATTCAGAATTTCCCACGAGGAATTTTTTAAATATTTTTTAAATGTCTTTTAGGTTATTTTAGACTTATATATCATAAAAAATATAAAAAGGAGTTAAAAAAATATCTCAGGATTCAGGAGGCTAAATATATATACCTACCTAAATAAAAAAAAAATGTTTATTTTTGTTGATGTTAACTTAACAAGAGTAGGTACATGAAGAAGAATTTCCCTCCCGAAACACGAGTATATACTCATTTTCCGGAGGTATCTTGTTTAATTATATTTTAGTAGTTAATAATTATCTGTAAGCATGTTATTTTTATATTTGTATATTTTATCAATAAAGGCTTTATATTATTATTATTATATTAAAGTTAATGAAGCAAATTGTATGTAAGAACCTTCTCCGGCATTTTGCACGGCTCTGCGCAGATTCATTTGTATTTTGAGCGTGATGCTCCAACATACGATAAAAAGCAAACATACAAACATTTCTGAATTATTATGTAGATTATAATATGCACCTTTGAATCAAAAGTAAAACACCCATATGCAGAATCGCACATTTGTCCTATTTAGGTGTACTGTAAATTTGTCATATATTATTTGCTCTTAAAAACGACAAACAAAACTCCAGGCTTAACCACAATTTTATTTCATTCGGTTATTTTCATTATACTAGAGGTGACAGGGTTGCGTCAACCTGAAGCATTTTCAAAAAAGTATTTTTTTTTTGTTAAATTATTTTTGGGAGTCCCTGGTCAGATAGCTAGTTTAACGAAAATATAAAAAAAATATCAACATTTTTGTTCGTGACGTTGCGTTGATACGGTGGAAAAGTATTATTATTTTAAAAATAATATAAAAATAATTCTGCGTTTTGCAATATTTGCAAAGAATCTTTTTTTTTTTATAAAAATATCAGGATAATATAATATGTACCTACATACATAGGAACTGATGATAATTAAAACTACAGCCTGAAAAAAAGCGTTCACATTGGTAGGTATATTATGTTTATAATGAAACATAGGGGTGCGGGTAAGTACCTACTAGCATTCCCGACAGACTTTGTCCAGTCTTAAAACTGTAAATATTGAGTTCTAATAATTCGTATAATGATAAATTAGTTAAGTACTTTATAAACATTATTATCCCGAATGATGCATCTGTTTTAAGCAATATATTATATTATTTTCCATCCGTATTCTGTCAAACGTACTTACTATCAAACAAACGATAGTTTCGGTCAAACGTCAATTTAATTTCAAAATAAGATTAAAGTTATATTGCGAAAAGCATAAAGAAGGTTTTCGATGTTTTGGGTAGAAGGTGCTTGGTGAAAGCCCATTTCAAAATAATAATGAAATAGTCTTGTATAGTTCTATCACAAAATTTATAATTCAAACATGAACGTCGCCATTTTAAGACAAACATTTGCTAATGGAGCCGTTAGTTTCCGAAAACCTGTTTTCTCACGTTTACTGAAATTTTCTAATACTCTACGCAACTTTCTTATTTTCTTTCCTTCATTAAAAAGTTCATGCGTGATGCAATGACTAAGGAAAAAAGTTAGGTATCCATTTTTATATAAAGAGATTAAATAAATACAAATATAAACTAGGTGTGATACAGCGCGACGCTGACATAAATGGTATAAATGGTACCATCGCATCACGAACGACGCTATACGCAAGCGCAGGCCCATCACTACCAACATTACGGAGAGGAGTTGGGCATGGCTTGGTCACGTGTTTAGGATGCCAAATGACAGTAGTTGGCCGAGGAGAGCGCAGTTTTTCCTCCCATCAGAGTCTCGAAGACGTGGAAGACCCTCTCATACCGTATTCCGTTCCTTCGAGGCAGAGCTGAGGGAGTTGGACATGGTGTGGGAGGAGGTCACACACAAGTATTGCGCAAGATTGAGCGCAGTGGAGATCTCTTGTTGCCTCCCTATGCTCCTGAGAGGAGTTCAAAGGGAGTTATGTTACTTGAAATATGTATCTAGGTATAATAAATGAAGATTTTTATACATAAGATTACGAATATCACACATTATAATAAAAACTGTGATATTATATTTTAGTAAGTATATTTGTGTGCATGTTGATGACTTTTCCCTGTGACACCGTTGCTTTGAAAAAAGATCGCTTAAACAATAAAAAACTTCTCTTTTATTTTTGAAATGCTGCATGTCACAAAGAGTAGGTCTCGTCTGTAGGTACTACATACCTACTTATCAGAACACGAATTACAGATCTACCATGTTTCAGCAATGTGTGTCAGGCTTAAAAAAGGAATAGGTACTTTTAACTTTTATTTTACATTGCTGCTCATAATAGATAGACACATTATGACGCATCATTAGGCCCTGTCCTAGCTGGTCGCATGATCGCACCATCGTGCGATTGCGATGATCGCATGAACGCATAAACCAATTTGTGATCGCACGATGAAAAATTGTGTGAAAGACTCTGTGGTATATGGAAAAGTACTAGAATATAAGGAAAGAGTGTAGTATGGAAGTAAGTGTTCCGACAAAGATAATAATCAATCAATCAAGTCAATAAGTTGGGATAGTTTGGGCATGTGGAAATAATGGATGCAAACAGAATGACATAGAGAATTTATAAGGCTGAAAGGAAAGGTGTAAGAAAGTGTGGCCTAACTTACTTTAAATTTCATTGTTGAATATTTACATAATAAATACGTATTTAAAAAGGGACTGAAGGACTTGCACGCACTGACAGATGATTCGATCTAATTTGGAGTCGTAATAGAGAGGTAAAATTACGAGTGAACATAATAAGAAGAAGACGAAGAAAAACATCAGCATTAGCTGATGTTAATTTTGAAAATTCAGCATCAGCATCCGCTGATGTTGAAAAAACACACATCAGCAACAACCCTGGATCAAACACATCGATTCCGTCCTCAAGGAAGGCCAAGTAAGAAGTAAGAGAAACAGGAGCGGTTGTATAAAAAAATAGTATATTGGTGGAAGAAGCGAAAGAAGTGTGCTTGGATAGAATATAGTGGTCCGTTCCCTCTGCCTACCTCTGCTGACACGGCGTAATGAGTAGGTAAATGTAGATCTGTTGAAAATTGGTGAGAACATTTTAGCAAGCAAATTTGATTAGCAACTACTGCTAACAACAAAATCTTTCAACTCTTTTTTCATTTCATTCATTTCTGGAAGGTTCCGATTACCACTAGCATATTATGCATCTGTAGGATCACATTTAAAAAGCTTCTAAATGCCCAAATTCCCTTTGGCTTACAATCCATATTTCTCTGCCATTCCAGTACAATCAAGACAGTGTTGTCTTGATTAAATTCTTCCTCGAGTTGATATCGATATTAGGGGATTCAAATATTTTTGATCGTTAGTTGAAGGCGTCTCGTGCCTCATGGTCTCTACTCTTTATCTCTGCCTTTGAGCGGCCATTAAACATATTATTGAACATTAAATATAGGTACGTAATAATTATTATTATTTTAAAAGATACGAAAGAAAGAGGTGTGCGTATTTTTACAACTGCTTAATCGCAAATTTTTATTAGATATTAACGATTATTACAGTATTATAAAGAAATAATATAAATAAATTAATAAAATAATAAATATTTTGTAATCTACATAATAATTTAGTTATGTGTGTATATATATTCGTATGGAGACACGTCACGAAAAAACCGTTGATTTTGTGTGGATCCATTCTATTTTATTTATAGCTAAGTATTCGTTACGGGGAAATACTATATGGTGGTCTGCCAGTTCCGTCGCCGATAAACAAACTCTTTCGTACTGTAGCTCGTGAGTTCGATCCCGGGTACCGACCATCTTCCTCTTTCACGACACATGATTTTATAGTAACTTACAGTGAAATGAGCACAGATTCATTTTACAAAAAAGTTTAGATATGAGCACCATTATTCCATAAGTGAACTTGGACAAAATAAAGAATATAATACTTGGACAAATAAAGAATATAATACTTACACTGAAGAATATAAGAATATAATACTTACACTAAAGAATATAAGAATATAATACTTACACTAAAGAATATAAGAATATAATACTTGGACAAATAAAGAATATAATATTGATCACTGCGTAGGATATGCGGAAAGAGACTGATTGATAAAGTGAGGAATGAGAATATTAGCAAAGGAATTTGGAGTGAATGTTAGTGTAGTGACTAGAATGAAAGGGAATAAATTAAGGTGGTTTGGGCATGTAGAGAGAATGACTAAAAGGAAATATAAATCTGAAAGAACGGGTGCACGCAGACGAAGTCGACCTCTAATGACATGGTCCGACCATATCGGTGCCGTCTTACAGGAGGGTCAAGTCAGGAGCAAAAGGAATAGAAGAGCATGTATGCGGAATGTAATGCGTTTGAAGGAAGCGAAAGGGGTTTGTTTGGATAGGAAAGAATGGAAGTCCACACTCGGGAAACGGCGTGATAGGTAAAAAATACTTGTAAAATGTTGTAGATAGGTATAAAAGCTCTACGAAGAGTTTGTGGAAAGGCTGTGATAAATAGAAGAGAATGAGAATATTAGAAAGGAATGTGGCGTGGAAGTAAGTAGGTGTACAAAATTGAAAGATATCAAGTTAAGATGCTTTGGGCTTGTTGCAATAATGGATGCAAGCAGAATTCTTCTTCCCGTGTCATTTCGGGTTCTCTTGAGGTCGGCTACCACTTGGCGTAGGCTTCTTTGTCCTGGGTTGACAGGAAGAGTTTGTTCTTCCACCAGCTGGATTCCGGTCCATTGCCTGAAGTTTCTTAGCCAGGACAAAAGCCGTCTTCCACACCTCGACTTTCATCTATTTTTCCTTTCATTATCAGGTGAAGCAGTTTGTATTTGATGTTACGAAGTATGTGTCCCAGGTAGAACACTTTCCTTCTCTTGATGCTGACTGAACAACCCAATCAACAACGTTAATCAAAACGCGGGTATCAGCTAGTATGAATAATATTATTTTAGTCATTCACATTTATATATAATACGACGTTTTATGAGAATTTTATAATATTTATACATTAACATTGGTTTATCTACATATAATACGTGTACGATTTTATTGCTGTGAGTCAACTGTGTAATCAGTTGATTATCAAAGGAAAGATTGAAAATGGCGAAGAGTTTGCGGAATGAGTCTTTAGTTTAGTTCCAACATATTTATTGTCTCCATGCATCAATTCAATCAAATTTACAGATCCTTTTTGTCGTTCTTTTGCATTCATTCTCTCATCATACCCAAACCACCTCTTTGATTCTAGTCACTATAGGCTTAAATTCACCCCACATTAATTTAACATCATCATTCCTCACTTTATCAATCAGTCTTTTTCCGCATTTCCTGCTTAAAGATCTCATTTCTTCAGCATTTATACCGACTTTTCGGGAAAATTTACGTCCTTGTCTAACAATGTCACTCCCATACATCATGAAAGAAAAGAACTGCTTCAACATGGCAAAAAATACATCATAAAATAATGATTGCATCAAATATTTGTTAGTAGCGTATTGAATATATGTTAGTAGTAACGGCATACTTGGACACAAACATATCAACATTTTTTAAATCAATATAGTGTATGTTGATAATCACCATGTTCCGTAGAGGAACGATTCGGGCGTGGCTTTAAATACGTGTGGGCAACTTGTAAATTAGGTATTTTATATAATATAATAGGATCCGAAACGTACAAGTAGCCATTACAGTAGGTAATTCAAATATAATAAGTCCTTAGTGGATGTACGATTAGTAACCATATGGTTGGACGAACATTACTTTTCATCACTACATTACAAAATGTTATCTCTTTCTTTCTTTGGGCTTATTTACCACAAGTGACTAATATATTATGTAGTTTGAAGTTCAATTGTATTTTTTTATTTGTTTCATTTGAATGTTAGGTACATTCAAATGAAATGATATTTGTTTCATTTGAATGTACCTACTCGAGTAAATTTGCAAGTACTCGAGTATATTCAAAGTACTCGAGTACCTACAATCTTGTGCACAGTACTTTACTTCAGTACTCGAGTAAATTTGCAAGTACTCGAGTATATTCAAAGTACTCGAGTACCTGCAATCTTGTGCACAGTACTTTACCTCAGTACTCGAGTATTTTTTGCTTGTACCTACTCGGAACAGCTCTGGTCATTACCATTATCCAAATGGAGAAGCCAGAAGATTTTGTCGCCTCCCTATGCCCCTAAGTGGGGTGTAATAAGAGTTTGAAAATGATACATTATGATGATTCTATTTAAGCATAGATGTGACAGTGCCATCATCTAAATATTTTATAACTTTTCCTCTTGTTTAAAAGTGACCTGAGATGATGTACCTACCTAATCAATAAAAAAAGAAAGAAAAATACTAAAGTAAAATAATTTTTATTCGATCCATCCTAATAAATAAATATATATGTAATTACAGTACTGATTATATTATATAGTCCAGTCAGAATTTAATGTGATCTTTAACATTTGACCTCCACAGAATACAATACATCAAGAATAATATAATGTAGGTAGCCACAATTATATAGGTACTTAAATAATTCATAATAATCAAACATCTGTGGTGTCCGTGGGTGGGATCTTGTGCCCAGCTATTCCTTGAAGACTCACACTATTTATATACTAACGCAATACATGCTATTTTTATGCGAACATTATATACTAATTTTATGTATTGTTAATTTATGTTATGTAAACGAATTATCTTATAATATTTATTATATTGTAGAAGTCTAGTAAACGGTTTCTGTAAAACTTTCAAAAATAAATATAAAATTGATATTTTTTTTAATAAAAACACGTGCCAGCCCCCCTCCCCCCCTTCCTGTGACATAATATGGCGATTTTTTACTAACCTGCTCCCCGCTTATTCCTAACATGGGAACAATAATCTGTACTTAGAACGTTGCGTACCTACAAATCAAGCCAACAGGCAATAAAGAAGAAACATAAACAAAAATGGATATAGGTAATAATATATTCTGCCGCCAGCTGTCACGTTGGTACATAAAAGCAGTCGCAGTTTAAGAATTTGGTTGTTCTAAAAATTTTTAAAGTTTCTAACAGATTTATTAGCTCGCATATATTTATTAGGAGTTTGGATAATTTGAAAAGAAGCAGCATTTGATTATGACCTCTTATATTAATAAAAGAGCCCAGGCCATTGGGCCTGTATAACATGACCTCTAGCACTAATTCCGAATAAAAATCTATTTCACCAGTAGGCGGAGAGACATTTTTTTCAAGACTCCTCGAATAGGTATAAACTATAATATATTATGTACTTACTTATATTTCCATGTCTGTAAGCTTAAATCTGTCCATGATAAACCAGCAGGTTAAAAATAATTCATGCTGTAACCAGCAACGTTATATTTATAATAGTTTAGATAGTTAAGTACATTAATAATTTAAATTGTTTCATCTAGTATGTAGCTACATAATTCATAATATGTTACCCAGTGTTACACTAATTCGACTAAGTACATTATACTTGGTCATTATTATTTTAAGTCAATTAAGTGAATCATTACGTGTATATTTATTCGTCATCCTCGAGTACTTATATTTTGGCGATCCGTACATATTCTTACGTACATTCGGAGATGAAACTTACAAGTTTCATAAATATCAGTACTCTTAAAAGATATAAATATCAGTACCTACCTGAGAGCCAACATGTGACAATTTAAAAAAAAAACGTCAATTTTTATTATCTCCTCCCACATCATGTCCAGATCCCTCAGCTCTGATTCGAAAGGAGCGGAAGACGGTATCTGGCGGTCTTCCTCGTCTCCGGGACCCAATGGGATCGAGCGAAATGGCGAGCACTTGTTTCCTCCCTGTGCCACTAAGTGAGGCGTAGAGGGATTTTGGATTTGGATTGTCTTTATAGCCCTGATAGAATATGCGGGGTATATTTCGCATATGCATTTTAGTCATTTCACCAAAAATGGAGTTAAGACTTGTTGGCACTCTGGTACAGCTATACTATGGTGTTATTAAAGCTATGCTGTAGCTTTTTCTGTGTGAATCGAACAAGGAAGAGTAACGTTTTTACATTAAACCTACGTAAAAAGCATTTTACTGTAGGTATGGATGTGAAACTTGTTAGGTACATCGGCGAAAGAGAACGCAAAATACTGGAAGCCTCCAAAATGTGGACGTACATCATCACGAATGAAGAGATTCTTGCAAGAATTCGGGAGAAAAGACAAATAATGTTGGACACCATATCAGAGAGACGTGCGAGATGGTTGGGCCATTTATTTACTAATTATAGGTATGAAAACTTGATGGGAGCTGTAAAAAATGTGAATTTGAGTTTAAGGAAGGGCTTAGTCCCTTAAACCTTAAAACAAACGTCACGTGATAAATGAACGACCAGTATAAGAAAATTTTTATATATTTGCTAATTCGTCCGTAACTCCACGCGAAATAAATTTTTATACTTATTCATCTAAAATTTGTTCATACTTATATAAGGCGATGTTTGTTGATTTGACAATTGATAGTGTTCGCTAGAAATATTATATTCACGAAATAAAATTATGTGATAGGTACTTGAGCAGAGGTTCCTGCATACAACTGCGACTACCAATGAGTGAATTAGTGAATTCGGGACCCTTTGAGGGACGAAAGAAAAATGTCTTGGGTGCGTAATGTTCGTGACGAGACCGGAATAAGAAACGTGGAGGAGTTATTTCGGGTATTTTTACTATACATCATCAACCCGTAGGTCCTTTGCAGGACACTTGGGATCATCATACATTTACACAATCGTATATACAATATGAACAACAAACAATACAAGAGAATCGAAGTACAGTAATAGAGGTCACAGAAAGAAAAGACAAACAATGAAAACAAGACATTTTGTTTTTCAGTACCAGAAATATGTAAAAGTCTTTCTAGTACCATATCATATATACGCATTTGAAGAAGGTCTACAAGACCTGCACGCACTAACGGATGACGCGATCCAATAGCTTCGGTCTCTGGAGGTCAGATTGTGAGCGACCATAAGAAGAAGAATAGGGAAATTTCGCCGATGTGATCGCCAAATCTGGGTAAAATTTTTTTTTTATTCATCCAGAATATTACAGTGATAACAGATAACAAATGGAAATGCTGCCCAAATAGGCCAAACCTGTACTAGGGCAAACATCTTAACAGATACGGCACAAGGAGGAGAATATGGGATCTCTAAACAGTTTATGACCCTTTCCTAAGCCGTCGTCCGTCAGGCTTTGCTTGCTTGTCGTACAAAAATATAACGAATTGACACTTTGTACTAAGTAACGGCACTGGTTGTGGTGGCTCAGTTGCCAGCGATTCCAAGAAACGTGGACAATCAACAATAATCTACATCAGACGGTTAATAATTATTTCTTACTGTCTGCTCCAACGATAAATAATTTCAAATAACGCAATGCGATCCAATAATTCGATTGTTAGTTTTATGTTTAAAAAGAAAATTTAACCTTTGGGTATTCTTATAATGAATATTTTGTTACCTTATACATAGCTTGAAAATTGATTTTCTTTACGTCGGGTGTCGTTTGCAGACCGTTTTTATCGCAAAGTTTTCCACGAATCAATGCGATCGAATACTAAGTTATTTGAAAAAAAATCATTCTACATCAATAAAACGTTTGTTTGTTCCGTTCTTTTTTTAAATTTCTACAACTTTACGGTACATCTAGACTATTTTCTTGTAAAGTTCACAATATATTAAATTATTGATGCAGATTTATAGAAAGTGAAAGATTAGTTCAATAATAAACATAACCATAATATTATATTCTACAATATTTAACGAGGTTAAAGCAAAACGATAGTAGTTAAAGTGATTATTATCAAATAGATCGAACAGTGTATATTTATTAGCGGTCAATGTAGTGGTCAAATAATCAAAGAAAGGGTTAGGAGAAAATTCAAATAGAATCGCTAATGAAACAACCTAAGCCACAGCGGACAAGAAGCGTAAAAATTATAATTATGTAATTAGGCATTCCACCTTAAAAAAGCGTAATAATTGCGCGACTATTATGACATTTTAAACGTAAGTTTGTCCGTATTGTGATTTGTGGCGCCACCTGGTGAGAAAAAAATAACTGAGTTAAGCGAGCTTTACGCTGTTGAGGACGCTCCAGAGTATCCCTTAACTTAACGAGTAGGATAAGCCGCAAATTCGTACGGTTATTATTACATTGTTATTCGCATAATTTTGGTAAGTGAAGCTTGGTGTGCTCCTTAACGTTGAGGTGGACCTTAAGCCTGCATAGTAATTTCAGGCCTAAGAATTGTGTATTATGTTGTCCTAAGAGGTGGTTGGTAGCTCAGTGCTATCAGCCGAAGATTTTCGTTCGACCAGCGTAATGAAAGCCGTGGGTTTCCGGTGCCGACTATTTCCACTTTCACAACACAAGCTTTGCTTTACTTTCAAGATTTCTTCATTATGTGAAAGAAAATATGAAATTGATCATACTCGTACAAGCCGGTATTGCTCATTTTTTTTCTAATATATTTTTTGGCCCTATTCAAAGAACACATAAACATTTTTCAAAACATTCAAAGATTTAGAGTAATAGAAGAATCGTTCCGCAGATCGAGCCCATAGGCCCTTAATACGAAATCAGGGAGCAGTAGGTACCAACTTATAATATCGCGATTTTTTTTGTATGCAGTTTAATGTATTGGATCGTTTTTTTTACGCCTTTAGATCAACGATATGGACTAAGTGTAATATTTAGGCTATTGGCAATGGTTTAAAGAACATTTCCTCATTCTCAACTCATTTTTTTTTTCATTTTTAGCACTTAGTGCGTATTTTATTTCCAGTACCTGTACATTTCCTAGTTTATGCTTTACTTTACTTTTCGAGTCCGGACGTCAGACTTTGCCACTCCAGTATGCAGCGACGGATATCGCTTTGTCATTCGCCCTCACAAGGTCCTCCACCCCATCGACGGGCGCGTCAACAAATGCAGGTCGATTTATGCTTTCACCGCCGTGAAAACACAATATCGTTTTATGCAGTGCAGTTCCCGAACATCTTTCCCAACAAAACACAAATCAAAACAAAGTGTAAAACCATTTTCAACTTCAAAATATAAAGATACGTTTTTTTGACAGCCCTGCTGTCTAAGGATTTTCACGATCAATATAATATTATGAAACTCCACTAACTATAAACAACTGATATTATTATTATCTATTATAATTTCATAGAATAATGAAAGAATTCAATAAAACAAAAAAATGCCTTCTTATTCATAATAAAACTTGTTTTTTTTTTTCAAGTTGTTGAAATAATTGAGTGTTGATTTAGTTTTTAAGTACAATGATAATATAAAATAATTAATTGGTGCAGAGATTGTTAAAAATGATAACATAAACGAACATAATTTCATATTATGTTATTATAAGGCTTGCTCTGTTTAATTGACTGTGGGTTTAACTAGATGTGATGATACTAAATGGTAAGCGCGTGATATTATCGCAGTATTAACAGTAGGTATGGTGTTAAATTCTTAGTAATTAACCTATACAAAATGTGCATAATATATTCTTATTTTTTTAATAAGTTAGCACCTAGAAAGACAACAGTATAGGTATAAACAATTTGAAGACTTTGTGGTACCTATACCTGATTTATAATGCGTTAGGGTGAAGACAAATAGAACGCTTGTTACCGGCTTACCGATCTCCTGCAAACGGTACCTGTTTTAGTCAACGTTGGGTACACAGACAATAATATAGTGAACAATGGCAAAGGGTGGTTAAGAACGCAGGCTTCAATATAATATATTTAAAAACTTTTTTCTTGTGGTATTTATCAAAATAATATCGATAGGTAATATTTAAAAAAAATCATTTACCACTATTCTTAATCAAGAAATTAAGAGTGCTTTTGGAGACATTCCTTTTATAATACTAAATAAATTAATAGGACATCGATAGATGAAAACATGGTTTCATTAACATCACAGACAAATTTAAATCTCGGTATCCATTAGTTGTCGAGACGAAATGTAAGCTGTTTGATGCGTGTGTGTTGCCGATTCTCCTGTATGGGTGTGAGTCCTGGCCCAGGCACAAAAAGTATCTGCATTCGAAACGAAGTGACTCAGGAGAATTTTGGGTATAAGGTGGTACCACCGCATCACGAACGACGCTATATGCCGGCGCACCCAGCGTGAGCCCATCATGCACCTCTACAATTATGTGGAGGAGATGGACTTGGCTGGGACATGTGTTAAGGATGCCGAATGACAGTTGGCCGAGGAGAGCGCTGTTCTTCCTCCCATCAGGAACCCTGGTGGATTCTTAAAGAAGAAGAATAGTTTTTGTAGCGATCTGATGTTAATCTCTGTTAATTTTTTTATATTATGTAGCATGAAAGTGTGCGGTATGATACAGATGAAGGTTTACACGTTGGGGATGGTTTGAGCATGTTGTTAGAATGGATGATAATACAGTATGCTATACCTACCTACTCGTGGAAATTACAACATACAAAAACACAACAAAATATGAAAACAGAAGTAAATTAAAAAAAAAACACACCTAAAAGCATTCAGGTGCGACCTCAGAAACCCTCACTAGGCAAAGGCCGTGTCGAACAGTGTCTGAGATTACACCTTTATTCATGCAAAGCCACAAAAGGAAAATGATCCAATACTCAAGTTCAGTAGCAATAATATAAAACTGAAAAAATCAGAAAGAATAGAAAAAAAAAAAAACAATCAATATAGGTAAATATAGTAAAACTGCTTTAAAATATACAGAAGAGCCAGTAAAGAATGCTCGAAATATAGTATTAAGAGTAAATTTAAGTATTTTTTAAAGTGATACAATACTTTATATGTTTTTACTAACCTTAATTAATCCATTGTGGTGTTCCAATTAATCAATGTGGAAAACTCTGTGGGATATGTAAAGGAATTAGAGTATTAGGAAAGATTGTGGAATGGAAGTTAGTGTTGTGAAAAAGATGAAAGTCAATAAATTAAGATGGTTTGGGGATGTGGAAAAAATGGATGCGAACAGAATGACAAAGATATTTTTATAAGGCTGAAAGGAAAGGTGTAACAAAGCGTGATGGACAGTAAATGGCGTGGATCGAACACATCGATTCCGTCCTCACGGAAGGCCAGGTCAGAAGTAGGACAAAAAATAGGAGATCGAGGTTGTATGAGAAATGTTATGTCGGGACACGGCTTGATGGGTAAAAAAAAAATTCAATTCAAGATTTATATTAGGTATTGACCTAATACTTCACCTTGAACACATACAACTTTATATAATTACCGTCACAATGTGTGATTCAAAATAGGCACTTTGTTTCATATAAGTGTCGATTATTATAATTAATTTTAATTCAAAAGTTAATATTAATAACTAAATAAACTGCATAACTAATTATACAACTATTATAATATAATAGTTATGTACCTACTGTGAATAATTATTTTCAATGTACCTACTAGTAAGGCCGATACAGCCCCGCTCAAAGAGACGGTTGGTTGATAAACGAATTATTGCGAAGACCTAAGTTTAAGATTTTTAAGGATCAAAATTAAGAAATCAGCGTACAGTAACACCTATCAAAGAAATTATGAGCAACTCAGAAAATCAAGACCATGGACTACTGGCTATTCTTGGGATTGAATTCTGATTTCAATGTGGACCGAACGTGTTTTGAAATTGTCGATCCTTCAGATTAGGTACTTAATCTTACACTTAAAGAAAAAAATCGAAAGATTTCTGAATGCTCTCAAATATTGTTGTCGGTAACGTTAGGTACAACACGATTATAATATTATTACCATACAAGTATTTAAAAGTTTAAAATATTATATGCTACATTTGCCACGGCTTGGCAAGCCACCACAAATTCCGAGCCTTCACAAACGCTTGGACGCCATTTACACGTTGGCGTGGGCGTCGTTATTTTCATACGTTTGCCGAAGATTCCTTTGGTCTGTGTCGAAAAACCGGCACTTGCCCGGATTGGGACAAGCGTTGGCTAGCTCACACAAGCCACGGCAAACACCCCATTTACGCACGTTGGTGTTTGTGGTGGTTTGCCAAACAAATATACGTCCCAATTGTTTATTATAAACGATAGATTCTTTTATATTAATACACTTGATAGATTTGTATTCATTTATTATGATTATCTAGCCCTACAACTGTTTCACGCGATATTGTTTTCTAATAAATATCAAGATGCAAATAAAGTATTGTACGCTCTTATTGTATGGTTAAACGATTACATGTCACATGCTCATCATGCTACATAATAAGCCAGATAGATCAAGTCGCAAATGAAAAAAATGAAGGTTCAAAAATCGCTGAAGACATTTAACACATTAAAGGTCCTCGTGATGGCAATTCAGAAGAACTTGAAATTTTACTGAACAAATTTTGTTACTGAACTAAGACTTAAAAATAAATCTAGTAAAAATAATATGATAGTTGAAGATTTAGTAAGCCCGCATTGGTTATATCATGTATATTGTAGGTATTATTTATATAAAATATAATAATAAGTACAGTTTAAAAATGTTTAAACCGCTGCACGACCGGGCGATTCGGTGTAAGCTCAATGTACCCGCAATACCCGATAATATTATTTTAATAAAATAACAATACTCTGCTGTCAACATGGAGCTACTGCATAAATTACCAATTGTCGTGTAACGAAATAATGTCCATAATTAAAAACATCGAGAACTACTTTAATCGGTTACCCGGATAACCGGTTACTTTTTTGTGACAATCCCTAATAGACAAAACTACCATCACCCTCAAAACATTTTAAACCAATATATTTACGTAATAAAATAAACTATTTTAAGGAATTATTGAAGATGTGTTTCAAGATGGCGTGAAATAATGCGACACCGAAATACAGTTGAAAATTGTCGCGTGGTTTAAATGAATACGGTTAACCGATTGGCCGCGAACTAATTTAACCGCGATGTACAAAATGGTCAAACTAAATAATAGTTGGACTGGCAACGTGAGCAGAGCTCTGGATACAGTTTCTTCTCCTTGAAGATCTGAACTCTTGAGGGGCTGTTCCGGGCATCGCAGGACAGGAACAAGTGGTCGTTAACGTTAGGTGAACCGTCAGGGTGAATAAAGAAATGAAATACATACACACGCGTAGGTTATCTGAAACGACGACAGTGACGACAGACAAAAAATGAATTAAAGGTCACCATACATGTAAGGTCCGGTTCACCGGATATATTGTTAAACCATTAATCTATTAGTTCATTTTTGTGTAAATGGTAGGCGTACTTAATAAGAAAGTTTGGGGATGACGTATAAATGTTGTTGGCGAAGAGAGTTGTAGAATCTGAGAAGAGGTTTTGTACTAAAATAAAAGCATGCAGATAAATTTTAATATTTTATTGAAACAGAAAACGGCGGTTTAAGGAGTAAGCCGGTTAACCGATAACCATTGTATGTAACAAGTAACTGTATTAATTTCAACCGCAAGATGTACCTTCACAAAATTCAAAAGGTTTTAATTTTCAACGTGATTCACGTCTTTCATGTTATTTTTATGCAAACAATGAGACTCGAGACATCGATGATGTAAGTCAGATCATCGATGCAATAAAACCTAATAAACAGGCTACGTTTATACTCTTCGTTCATCAATAGTGTTTCTATATTTAAGCCATCAGTACTCAACAACTATTTTTTTAATGAAGGGATGATGTAAGTATGAGGGTGATTCGACAATGATTTAGGAATAGACTTACAATTTGATCTATATGACTTATTTCATAATAATATAACACGTTTATATACAAAGGTGTCAGTATAGCCAGCGGAACTTATTACCTGAGGCGATTTTTTCCAGTCAACCGGTCCCGTCCAATCTGAGACAGGCCAACCCCGGGTAGAAATTTCAAATGAAAACCACTTAAAAAAACTCTGGCCCGACCGGGAATCGAACCCGGGACCTCGTGATCTGAAGTCCACGCCAGTACAACTAGGCTACGGAGGTTGGTTTATATTTCAAATAGCAGAAAAAACCAGTAGGGTATAGAAAAAAGATGTCGATTGTTTGATTGTCCTATACATAGGTATATGCGCAAATCCCCTCCAAAAGTATGGAGAGAAAGCTGGACTTCATCATCACGCACAAGAGCCCGATTTGAGCTGTTTCTAAACAGATCTTGTGCATAATAGGAGGGATATGCTCTATTAGAACTACTTTTTATTGCTTTATTGCAATGGTACTCAACAATATTTATTCCCGTAGCAACATAATATAATATCTGAACCTTCACAAAATAATATCGATATTCTTGTATACGAGTAAAGTAAAAAAAACTTATGGGTAGTAGCAATGTTAAAGATGTTTCTGATGGTTCATTAAACGAATATTAAAGTTTCCGGCCCATTAACAAACACTCTCTATATTATCTAACAACTAATGACTCTAAAAATTCATTACTGATGTTCGATTTTTGAATGGAACAAACCACCAGGGGCTTACGACCGTCTTCTACTTTTGTTTCGAAGGCTGGATTAGTGTGATCACTTTACGTTAACAACGTTCGCCATTAGGTGGTAATGTAACTCTCTATATATATTTGCACGGGAGAAAAAAACAGATTTGCAAGATGTAACAATAAGAACTATTGAAGGTTTATTAAATAAACTCAAGAAAACTGTTTGAAATTTGTCCGCAGTAGGTACCTACCCAACGTTGTTAAGTAAAGTTCAAATATTACGTAACGCAATTTTTGAAGATTTTTTACCCCCCCTCCCCCCCATGTAACGCGCCGTAACGTTTTTCTGTACCCCCCCCCCTCCCCCCCTAAATGTTACGTAACACCCAACTCTCGTATACTACTATTTATTGACATAGCGTTGGCAAGTCAGCATGAGAGCTTTTATAGGCCAAGAACTGTAGTTGATTATGTAAATCCCCCGCTTTTGACGACATTATAGTATCTACAAACTCACTTTAACAACGCTTACTACAAGCAATTTGTGTTTATGCGTACTGCGTGTTTAAAGCACTAACGAATACTAACAACGAAAATAAAATAAAAATGACGTAAGTATAATACAGTTGAGGGATTCCCCGTAAAAAATAAAAGAAAAGGTTTGCTAACTTAGGAGAGCGAAATGAAAATTTCGACATACACTGCAGTCGAGGGACTCCCCGTAAGACGTAAACGAAAAAGGTTCCTTTTTAAACCTTTTTACGCAGAGAAATAAAATTACATACAGTAGAATTGAGGGACTCCCCGCAAAACATAAACAAAAAATCGAGGGACTTCCCGTAAAACATAAACGAAAAGGGTGTCCAGCTTCAGAGAAAAAAAAACAAAAATGACGTACAGTACAATCGAGGGATTTCCCGTAAAACATTAATGAAAAGGGTGGCCAACTTCGGAAAAAAAAAACAAAATGACGTACAGTACAATCGAGGGATTCCCCGTAAAACATAAACGAAAAGGGTTGCCCAACTTGGAAGATTTATTTCCCAATTTTTTTTTATTTAAGAAAAAAAACGTTACGTGACGCGTTGTTCGAACCCCCCCTCCCGCCCTTGTAACACACAGTAACGTTTTGCAAGACCCCCCCTCCCCCCCAAATTGCGTTACGTAATACTTGAACGCCCCCTAAATTATTAAGAAAGAGGAGTGCTGCTAGTTCATTTATATCAGCATGTAAAGAGAATGTCAGAGGAGAGACTACAACGAATCGTCTATCAAGGAAAACCTTCAGAAAGCAGACTTCAGAAGAAGTCCACATCTCAGAAGAAACAGCAGTCTTAATACAGACACACCCAGGGTCAATAGAAAGAAGAAAAGGATAAAGAATATCTTAATCTTACAATTATTCATCTTTTTCCTTTGTCAGTCCTCTAAACTTCATGATTCATAAGCCTTATTTTTACAAATCTATAAGGTTGGAGAATACTCCTTAGTCTGCTATCCTGAATACGTTCTTATACCAGAAACCTCCTCTCTGCTGTCCCCAAGAATGATATCCATTTCACAGATTTTATTTATTTTTGAATATAATATTATTATGTATCTACTTCATTATTTTTATTTGTTTCTCTCGTATTCTTCAAAAGTACTCGCACTATATACGTACTTACATGCATATTATTATTATTGGGTTAATCTAATTTATTACCATACAATGGTCCTTTGTTATATTTTTTAGTTAAAACGGAAATAGTACATTATTTAAAATAATAATAATTGTTAAAAATAACAACAATAAAATATTACCGTATAATGTTCTTTTTTTTTGTATTTTCAAATAATAGAGTAATACTAGCTATATAAAATATACATAATATGTTGTTATTATTTTTATATCAACGGATTATCATTGTATAAAATATTTATTTTTATTATTATTATGATTGTATGTAGATTGTTTTTTTATAACGTTGAAAGTGTTAAAATAATAAAAAATAGTTTAGCCATGAAATATTTTTCAACTTAAGCGAATAATATACATTTTACAATGATTTTTTTTACTCATTTAAAAAGTAGTGATGCTGCCTGGTACGGGATGATTATTTTAAGAATATAGAGAACATTTAAGTACTTACGATCGGAAGTCGGTAGTGGTTGAAATTAACCATCAAAAAGGTTTAACTATCAAATTAACCATCATGAAGTGGTTGGTAGCCCAGCGGTTACGCCGTCGGCTTTCGTACTGCTTCGTGCGTAGGTCGTGGGTTCGATTCCAGGTACCGACCATCTTCCTCTTTCACGACACAAGCTTTAAGTAGCTTACTGTGAAAGAGTCAAAGAGTATATTTGTGATCACTTTGAGCACTTTTTTTTTTTTTTAAATGAATCTGTGCTCACTCAAAGTGAACACAAATACACTCCTTGACTCTTTCACAGTAAGCTACTGAAAGCTTGTGTCGTGAAAGAGGAAGATGGTCGGCACCTGGGATCGAACCACGACGTCCGCAGTACGAAAGCCGGCGTTGTAACCGCTGGGTCACCAACCACTTCGAGCACTGATTCGTTTAAATAAAAATTAACCCGTTTGTGTAATATTTTTGAAGGACAATAAGGCTCGATTTGAGCTGTAGCGCCATTGAATTTTTTTTAGCGAATATGTAACAACTAATGACTAACAATTCATCACTGATGTTCGATTTTTAAATGGAACAAACAACTGCCGGCTTACGACCATCTTCGAATACTGTTATTTCGAAGGCTGGCTTAGTGTGATCACTTTCGCCATTATAGGTCTCTGAAATGTTTAAATCTCCGAAACTCCTAATTATGAGAATTCTCGACATGTTCAACATGTCGAAAAATCCCATCTATACAACAAGTAGATATTTTATAATATAGACATAAAAGTTGGAAATTATTGAGAACAAGAGAGCAACCAAATTTAAAGACTGCGACTGCTGTCATGTATTTCGCACCAGGATATGAATATATCCATTTTTGTGAATTTCTCATCTTTATTGTCTATTGGCTTTGTTGGTGCACAACGTTCTAATTATTTATTTATTTATTTTATACTTTATGCATATTAAAAATAGTGTATAGACAAGTGGCAATTGCGGGATTATAGCCGTATGAATCTCTAACATCCAACCACATATGATAAAAATAAAAATATAGATACATACATAATATATACACAAAATACATACACACAATACATATAATCAACAAACACTAACAAAAAAAAAACTTTCATACAAAATTTTATTTAGATATAGTACACCAAATGGGATAGTATAGGGTGGAGTGGGAAAAAGGGGTAGGATAGGGGAAATAGAGTCTACGATGCACCAGAAGACAACAAATGTATCTTGACCATTTCTTAAAAACAATTTATATTATTGGCCAATCTAGCCGAGGACGGGAGATTATTCCAACAACGAGCACCGTGGACAGAGAAAGAATAGTCATAGAATGAAGTTCTGTGTGGAGGTATGGCCAGAAGACGCTCGTTGTTAGATCGTAATGGAAGACCATGAATTGCTAGGTATTGGAATTTATCTTTTAAGTAATATGGAGAAGACTGTGAATAAAGAGCTTTGTGAACAAGAGAAATTATGTCTAGATTCTTGTGACCATTTTTCAGGACTAGATCTTAACGAATATGTAACAACAAATGACTCTTAACAATTCATTCACGCAGATATCTTTAACTGTCATAGCATGGTTGGTTATACCATAAATTTATCATAAAAATTCACGAACATGGGGTAGGTACCTACTACTTATTTATATGGATTTGAAAACCAAAAAAAAATACTAAAACGACTGTCGACATATTGCGTTTACCTTACACACTTCCATTTTTATACTGATTTATATAAATTAAATTTATTCCAGTAAAACTAGAGTTTATCCCGAGATTGAGAGCTCATTTACATTGGAGATTAGCCACTATTTGGCCTCATTATGACTCACAAAAGTTATACAAGACATACCCAACCTACATAACACAATATTCCATATTATAGCGTTTTGTTTCTATATAAAATTGTACGTAATGGGCTGGTAAACTAAGTGCCGCTGGTATCGTCCTAAGCAGTGGCGCATCCACGTACCTATTATAAATGTGAAGAAAAACTCTAATGGAGGTGCCTACTTGATCGGTTTATTTTTTTAATATTTGTTCTATTTTCAAAATTGACATTTATGAAATTAACCTCTTTAGTTTTATTTTAAAGAATTTTAATTATTCACTTATATGTCTGACGGACAACATTATGCTACTTGGGTTACTTTCCTTGTAAATGGGAGTCTTTTGTCGTCAAGTGTTTTGGAGTTTTTCGGCATGATGAAAATGTCGAAGTTCGTCACGATAGGAATTTTAAGGATTTGAAAATTTCGCCACCCAAATGGCGAACGTTGCTTAAAGGAAATTTTACTTCAAACTAGCCTTCGAAACAGCAGAAAAAGATGATCAATGCAAAATATCATAAATAACTAACATAGTTGCACTTTCACTATAAAATAAGATTAGTTCGAGCGCTTTTGTAAATCTCGCGTTGACATTATTAAAAGACTGCAATAGATTCGCCGAACTCCAAGAGAATCTCTTGAATATGTCAACGTGTGATTGACGAAAGCGCTCGAGCTCATGTAATTTATCATAAAAGTGCAACTACGTCATTTTTTAAATGTTAAAATGAATCTTTGACAACACACAAACATTTTAATTCTTGGATAATGTTTAGGTATGTATTTGATAGATATTGCGTAAAACAGATGCACTCACACATGACATTAATATTATTAATACTGCAGTGATTCTAGTCATAAACAGATTATTAAATGATCGATATACATATAGGCAAAATTCGAAAAAGTCCACTTCAATATCAGAATTACTTAGAATTACCTATGCAGAAGATGAGTAGGTATAAATAATTAACAAACTGTTGAGTCGAGTTCAGATTAGTTCGAGCAGTGAGTAATTTAGTAGCAACATATTACACGATACTCGAATAAAAATCGTTCAATCTATACGAGAATAGTTAATTTGTAAAAGAAACGTAATTTTCGTTTGAAACTATTACGTATTACACAAAAATCTATGGTATCATTCATAGAATAAGTACCTACTATTATCTATGGGTACGGCTTAACTACTCTACCATGTTTTAAGTACATACCTACTTAGATACGTTTTACACGTACTACTAAACTGACTAGACTAAAATTCTCGACCGATGTGAACAGAGTTTTTGTGCTTTTGTTAGATGTACCTATGTGGTGACTAGGGATTGCAATCCGGTCTCATTTTGAATCCGGCCGGATCCAACCGGATTTTCGTCAATCCGGCCGGATCCGATCGGATCCGACCGGATTGAAATAACCTTGATGAATTAACATTTTTAACAATGATAAAGGCTTAAAATAAAACGGTACGTATACGAAATTAATTTAATTAGGGTATGACTTCTTTTAAATAGTAAAAACTATAAAAAAAATAGTTTTTTTTTAAATAAAATTACAAATTAGATTACGTTTTATAAAATCCAAATTGAAATTCATCGAAAATAAGTAACATATTTATATAACCTGCTTGGTTGATCATGATTTACGATGTGCAAACTAAAACCGACACCACGAAAAAGAAAGATTCTCAAAAAATTACCAACCCATAGTGGAATAAACCATTCGAGGCAGAGTAAGAAACTCCAGATTCGGAGCTTCTGCGATATCGAGAACGTCAGGCAATGCGGTAGCAAGAAGGCCTTATTGGAAAGACCACGTCAACAGAACGGATCCGGTGATTCTGGTAATTATAAGAGGATGAAATCTCATCAACCAGCAGGCCTTCGGACGAGCACCAAAGAGATGGATGAGCAGTTGGACATGCGCGTCCCAGGAGTAATATCTATAACCGGGAATTATCAAGAATTGAGAAATTACCGAACTAATCTAATAAAAAGCAGACAATTATCACAATTATTTTGCTTTTAAAAAGGTTAATATATATTTTATTGGCTAAATAATTGTATAGGTAATATTTTCACCATTTTTCTAACAGGTGTCTTTTCATTCGATAGTCAATACCTTCAATACGATCAGTAAACACTAGTTTTAAAATCCTACACTGGGCACAAGGAGAAAAAACAGCATTCCACTGCGCTCAGTGTTACGCATTTGCCTCCTTTTCTCTTTTTATCTTTATGGGTACCCACAATTTTACCTACAATGACCCTGTGAAATTGCTAGGGATACGGGTTCGAGTTCTGTCCATGTTGAGTTTGTTGAAAAATCCTTTGATATGATAAACCGGATCCGATCTCCGGATCCGTCAATTTGCGCCGGATCCGATATGAGCATTTTGATGCCGGATCCGCCGGAATACCGGATCCGGTTTTCCGGATTGCAATCCCTAGTGGTGACGCCTCTGCAGAATGTGTGTTAATATTAGATATTATTGTAGTCCTGTTATTATAGTGTGTTGAAGAAGGAAACTAATTTAAAAAGTAAAATTAGTTTATTGCTTATAATGACCTGTATTATTCTTATTATTACCTACGATTCTAGTACTTACCTACTCTCGCATATTATATCACCCGCTATTTACGTACTTACTTTATCGTACCTTACAACTTAACATACTATTAGGTACGTACGTCTTAGTAAAGAAACTCCGCATACAGTTATGCTATAATACTAATGCGGTGTTCACACGTGGCGAATATCGCCAGGACACCAAAATATCGCCAGCCAATTGAACCGTGTGAACAGATTGTCGATAAATCTGAAGCGATAAAAACGATTGAAACCGATATCGCCTCAAGTTGACTACCTTTCAACTCTTGTTTCTGGTAGAATGATGTACGCATGCGCAAATATGCGCGGCGTCCGTATGTTCTGTTTCTTGACAGATGATAGCAGTAGGTACTGCACATTTTTTTCTCCTTAGAATTCAATTCCGTACCCAATATCTGCGTTTTATTATAATATAGAGTTACAAACAGAGCAGTCTTCCTCGATGGCTGATACTGATTACAGCAAACTACAGCGAGCAAGAACTTAAACTGAGGCGCGCGTAATCAGTCATCGCCTAGGTAATAATTAGTTCTTGGTGTTAATTCTTGATCGTGTTGTTTACTTGGTGTAATTATCAATCATCAAAAAGGAATGATCTATTTATGGCTCTGGCTTTATGTTCTTTAAGTGTAAACGCACCTTTAGCATACATTGCTACACATCATAGGTATGATTTTTTTTATATAAAAAATGAATCTGTGCTCACTCAAAGTGAACACAAATAATACACCCTTTGACTCTTTCACAGTAAGCTACTTAAAGCTTGTGTCTTGAAAGAGGAAGATGGTCGGCTCCTGGGATCGAATTGAACCCGCGACCTCCGAACGAAACAGTACGAAAGCCGGCGTTGTAGCCGCTAGGCAACAGAGCTGTTCCGAGTACAGGAAAAAAATACTCGAGTACTGAGTACAAGTACTGCACACAAATATACTCGGAGTACAAGTACAAGTACTCAGATCGAAGTACTCGAGTACAAAATACCGAGTACAAGTACCGAGTACATGAGTGATTACTTAAACGCAAATCTTTTATAAACCTCTAACAACTTTGTGCATGTTTCAAAACATAATGTAATCCTGAGCAATTGAATCGATCATTACAACAAACTGCATGAAATAAAAATTTTACAAAAAAAGTGTATAACTATAATATTATTACATTAAAAAAAATGGGTAAAATAACGCCTCCACGTGGTGCACCCCCCGGGCAACGTTATAACGGCAAAATTCTATCAATAAGGAAGAGAGAAAGCAGATAAGCCGAAGAGGATTGAATTAAAAACAAGAAAATAGAACATGGTATGGTAAATGATACAAATCGTAAAAACAGCTCTCCTCTGGGCAATAAGATAAGAGACCTTGGTAAAAATCAATAAGGAAGAGAGAAAGCAGATAAACCAAAGAGGATTGAATTAAAAACAAGAAAATAGAATATGGTATGGTAAATGATACAAATCGCAAAAATAACTCTCCTCTGGGCAATAAGACAAGAGACCTTGGAAAAAATAGAAGATAGAAGAAATAAGTAGGTATGTAGTTCTAAGACCGAATATCAGACAAAACTGACAAAAGAGCTATGTATTGATGTTATACTGCTACAGGAAACCCACACAGCAAGCTTAAACCAACTCACCACCAGAGGTACCTACGGTTCCCGGTTTCAACCTAGCTGGCGCTGTCCACGGCGTGGCCACCAACGTACGCGACGGCCTGATTTGGATTTGGAAAACATTGTTTTAAATCAGGTAATGTGTCCTTGGTCACCAGTCACCATCAAAATAGGACACAAAAGTCGTCAACGTTTACAAACCTGATAGATTCCAGTGGCCACCCACAGTCATTACTTCAGCCCTCCCACATCCATCTGTCATAATGCGAGACTTTAATAATGGGAGCAATCACACCAACTGGGGATTTAGAACCACAGACAATAATGGTGAGGACCTCACGGAATATATGGAGACTGAGAATCTTCACCTTGTTTATGATGCCAAAGATATGTCTATACCATGAGGATATCGTAAAACATACATCCCGGATGGAAGGAACACTGCAAGAATCTCTACAACAGTTAATCCGTAAGGCATGATCCCTACTCCGTAAAATGTGGCAAATTAAACTACCGGACCGCACAGCAAAGATTTCAGCGAACCTTGTTGCAAACAAAATAGTAGAAAACGGCAGAGCGCCCGGAGACAAAACATTCCAACCTAAGGTTAAGGAACAGCTCCACACAGCACAAAGGACTGTCCAATCCGATCTACCCTGGTTGCTCCGTTCACTGAAACAGAGGTGACTTCAGCCGTTTAAACGTTAAAACAGCCGGAAAGGCTGCTGGGTCTGATGGCATGTTGCCTGGCTTATGCGGTGTTCACACGAGGCGATATAAGGCCAGACGATTTCGCTTGCATAAAAAAAATATCGCTCGGTCGCCCATTGATCGTCTGATGTGTTCACACGAGCCCACCGGCATGATAGTTTTAAAAATGGCGGACGTCGAGGTAGAAGTCACGCAGTAATTGGGGTTAGTTGAAAATATTGTTTTAGACGATATAAGGAGACTCCTAATTGAGGAAAAATAAAAACAACGCAGATATTGGGTGCGGAATTGGATTCTAAGGAGAAATAAATTTAGAGCAGTGCTGTCAACTGTCAAGAAACAGAGCATACGGACGCCGCGCATATCTGCGCATGCGTGCACCAGATACAAAAGTTGAAGGGCGTTCAACTTGAGGCGATATCGCTTTCAACCATTCTTATCGCTTCAGATTTATCGACAATCTGTTCACACGGTTCAATTGGCTGGCGATATTTTAGTGTCCTGGCGATATTCGCCTCGTCTGATCCTGAAAGCCCCTGTTTTCATCTAAACCATCCTTGGGTAACCCTCGACATCTCCAATTTTTTTCATCGAAACCCGTCCAGTAATAAAAGAGGAGTTAGGTAACAAAGAAAACGGCTAGATTTTTATAGAGTAAGATATAGAGTTGTAGTGCACATTAGTACAAGGATAAATAAAAAAAAACTCACAATTAACATAATAATAATATAACACTTTTCTATACAAAGGTGTCAGTATTGCCGGCGGAACTTATTACTTGAGGTAATTTTTTCCAGTCAACCGGTACCGTCCAATTTGAGACAGGCCAACCCCAGGTAGAATTTTCATGTGAAAAAACACTTTCGAAAACTCTGACCCGGATGACTTCGGATCTGAAGTCCACGCCAGTACAACTAGGCTACCGAGGACAATTATTACAATAATAATGACTAATATAATAAGAATACACTGCGAATATCCTTGCCGCGGGCCACCAGCCGAAAGAATTTAAAACATCTAAAGTGCTGGTCTTGTAAAAGCCTGAAAAATTTCCGCAAGACCGTCTGCTACAAGTTGCTTGAACATCTCATTCTCAACGTCTTCTTTTTGTTGTGTCTAAATACTACACATTATGGGATTTAGCACTTTAGCAGTATCGAAGTTCTGAATTTTTTGTTTTATTTTTTTTATATATATATAGGTATTTTTACTATTCTATTCTATTCAACAGATTAGAGCCCATCATAAATCACATTTTTTTCATATAAATAATATACCTACTTCAGTTTTTACGTAAAGGAGCAATAGCAGAGCAGGATTTCAGACTATACTCTATAACTATAAGACTATAAGACTTATTTAGTTTTTGAAATTTTCAAAACAACAATTTCGTCACCAACACTCTCGAATTAAAAACGAGAACCATACATTCACACTTTACCACTACCAATAACCACGACACCTAACAAGTCTCTACTTGCAATATAAATACAAATTACGTATCATAGTAGGTTTAACGTATTCCAATAAAGCCAAAGATGTACTCGAGAACTTGGAATGTACTCGAGTACCTTTAATGTACTCGAGTACCTTTGATGTACTCGAGTACTTTGAATGTACTCGAGTACATTCAAAAGTACTCGAGTACATTCAAAGTACTCGAGTACATTTTAGGCTCAAAAACGTACCGAATACAAGTACAAGTACAGGTTTTAGAAATGTACTCGTGGACTGAGTACTGAGTACACCAAAAGTACTCAGAGTACAATCTACGAGTACTTGTACTCGAGTACCGCCCAGCTCTGCTAGGCAACCATCCACTTCAGGGTAAAAAATGTAATAAAATATGGAGGTATAATTTCATTTCGAAATCGATCGATTTAGGTACATTAATTTTCTTAAGACTTTTTAGTAGGTAGGTACTTGTTGTTTTTTTATTATTTATAGATCGAAATACGTGTTATGATTTATTTTCGAGAGATTTCAACTAAGTCCTTGATGATTATTTCAAAAATATTCATAAATTTTATACCTAATAGAAAAAATATAACGAAATTGGCCGACGTGTCGGTAGCCCAGTATTTTTTCTCTTTTTTCTTTTCAAACCGGGGTTGGCCTGGCCTAGATTGGACGGGACCGCTCGACTGGGGCTAGTTAGAACAGCACGTGTACTTTTATTCTAGTAGGTACTTATCCGTAAATAATGTAGAAATATTTCCATATCTGGATAGGTACCTAAGCCTATCTATCATTAATAACAAATTTAAAATTAAAAACATGCTTATATTCTAAAGAGATCCCACAAAATATATGTAATTCAATTCAAAGAAAGAGTCAATGAGTGTATTTGTGTTCACTTTGAGTGAGCACAGATTCATTTTTAATTTTAAAAAATTTGGGTGGGGGGGAGGGGGTAACTTTGAACTCTGAAACCTCACCAAACATCATCAGGTGGGAAGGGGGGGGGGGTCTTAGAACTTCACGAGGCCCCTTACAAAACGCATAAGACCACAATATATAACACTCATGGTTACAGACAGACATAATAGTATTTAACATCGAAAGGGGTATACCATTTATTTATTTATTTATTTATTTATTTATTTATTTATTTATCATCATTAACGGCGCAAAGGCCTTTTACAAAAACAAAGCAATTACAAAAAAAAAAACAAATCATAAGTACAAAGTATGAAATAACATCAAAAAAAAAACAGAGAAAAGACAATCTTAAGTGTAAAAATTTATACAATAATATTCCTTAAAACAAAAAACACAGATAAACTGTAATATTAAAAGGTACACATTGCACACTGGTGCATTCACACGCACACATATACCCTGCCATTCCGGCACCAGGTGCAGGCCCGGTTTCAAACTTCACCAAGCACACACAATAATAAAGAAAAAAGAAAATAATAAAGATAAAAATTTGTGAATGTGAAAAATGCGAAAAAGCTACCACAATAGGGGAGGGGAGGAGGAATAACAAGCTATCAGTGCAAGTCACGCAACGCACTCTCCATTTGCAATCTGAACTGCGCCATACTTATATTAAAAATGTCAATCGAGCCCAGATGTCGGTTGCCCGAAGCATGCAGACGAGGAATGACCGCATTGCGAGTGTAATTTGACAGATGCGTGTCGACATGGAAGAGATCCACACTACGGGTATCGCGGAGAGGAATTCTTATGCTTATGCTCTGTAACAGTTCTGGGCTATCATAGAAATTGTTAAGAATTTTATACAGAAAAATCAAATCGAAAAAAGTTCTACGGTTTTGCATAGGAGTGAGGCCAGTATGGGTGTATAAATAATCATAATTTAAATGTTCCCTCGGTATGCCCAGCAAGTAATTGATATGGCGTAAGAATTTCTTCTGTACCTTTTCCAAACCATCAACATGGATCGCATAATTTGGGGACCATATGGGAGAGTTAAAATCAAGTATGGTGCGCACAGTGGACATATATAATAATTTTAGTGTAGCAATACTTTTAAAACCTGACACAGTCCTAAGCATAAAGCCCAATGATTTCATAGCTCGATTTTTAATCCCGGTTATATGACTCTTAAAAGATAATTTGCTATCAAAAAGTACTCCTAGGTCTCTTATTTCCTCAACGCGTTCAAGATTTTTTCCATCAATTGAATATGGAAACTGTATGCTAGATTTATTACGTGAAAACTGGATATATTGACATTTGTCTATGTTGAGAGGGAGTCTGTTAAGTTGACACCATTTGGACAGACCATCGAGAGCCGCTTGTAACACAAGGCAATCCTCCATAGAACTTATTCGATTATAGATCTTCATATCGTCCGCGAAAAGAAGTAACTCCACACCGCTCAAATTATCCACTATGTCATTTATAAATATAAGAAATAGTACGGGCCCGAAGTGGCTTCCTTGGGGGAGACCACTGGTTGCAACAAACTCGCCAGATATGTGATCTCGGATTTTCACTCGCAATCTACGGTCACCGAGATAAGTAGTGAACCACTGCAATAGACTACCTTCGACTCCCATCGTCTGCAATTTATCAAGCAATATCCAAATTTAGGTAGGTACTAGAAACTCCAGTAAATTACAACAAACATATCCATTTTTTTAATACATTTACTGAGTCCTTTCACCTGAAATCGTGTGATTTTGATGCTAACACATGATAATATCAGGCTGGATTGTGTTTTGGCTCTTAACCACAATGAAAGGCTATTTATTAATATTATTATAACATTAAGCCAGCCTTCGAAATAACAGAAGACGGTCGCAAGCCCGTAGTGGCTTGTTCCATTAAAAAATCGAACATCAGTAATGAATTTTTAGTCATTAGTCATATTCGTTAAGATATATTCCTGAAAAATGGTCACAAGAATCTAGACATATGTAATTAGAACGTTGTGCACCGACAATGCCAATAGGCAATAAAGATGAGACATTGAAAAAAATATGTCATATCCAGGCGCCAAATATATGACAGCAGTTACAGTCTTAAAATTTGGTTGCTCTCTTGTTCTCAATAATTTCCAACTGTTATCTCTATATCTCATTAATTATTAAATATCTACCTGTTGTATATATGAGATTTTTCGACATATTGAACATATCGAGAATTCTCATGATTAGAAGTTTAGGAGATTTAAACATTAAAGTGATCACACTAAGCCAGCCTTCGAAAAACAGTAGATGACGATCGTTAGCCCGTAGTGGTTTGTTCCATTTAAAAATCGAACACAAGTAATTAATTGTTAGAGTCATTTTGTTACAAATTCGTTATTATAATATGTTTATTCGTAAAATGCAATGAATTAGTACCTATTAATAACATAGCTAATCGTGAAAGTTGCCAACGAAGAAATGATATTAATATAATCAATAATAATATGTATTATTTATTAAAAAGAAATAATATTATTTATTAAACGATTATAATAATGTATTAATATTATTATTCGTGAATATAATTTGTTCGAGCATGTGTACAAGAAGTTGTGTGTATTACAGGGGCGGTTTTAGGATTGTTTTTAGTAGCTATGATACGTTTTGCTTTTTGCCTTTACATATTTGATGATACGATGAAAGAACGATATATCGTTGAATAACCTACTGCAGGTACTTCGTACTAAAGCGGTATCACCTAAAATTTCCCTATGAAAATGAACGCTCCTGTAGTCACACGTGCATTCAGCATATGTGTTCGATAGAACGTGTTGTTTATTAAAATTTAATTTTTGATCGTCGTTCTCATCATTTAAGATCGTCGAAAAGTAAGTATAAGTACAAAAAAAAATATCTTTCCAAAGACCCAGGGTTGGTGGATCGCGCTACCTCTATGTAGACGAAACTTTATGTGAGTGTAGTGATTTCAAGATGGCAACGATCTTTTGACATGCCGATAATTGGCGAAAATTGCAAACTGCAAGACCTCATCCTGGCGAAGGACAAGACAATGACTGTTGCTATAAGCTGCGTGTTCTGTGTTGGCAGCGCTGTAGGTTGTGGCAGGCTGCTACCGGGTGTCAACATCATGGAGAAACGCTATTGGTGGTTGATGTCGTCATACGTAACATAATATAGCCGCTACAGCGGAAAAGTGTCTAAATATCTTTGTCAAATAAACAAGTTTTCAGATAAGGAGATGTTTTTATTTCTTATTTGTGTTTAAAGTTTCAAAGAGTATATCAGTGCATTGGATAATCAAACTTTCGAGGGAAAAGTATAATCTACGTATAACTTACCCGCATACTTAATTACGTCAGCACACTTTTTCAATCAACTAGTGGATAGTCACTCACCTGTAAACAAACAAACAAAAAACAATTTATTTATGTATATACAGGTATTAAATTTCCGAAATTATAGATAGGTACCTCTAACGAATAAAAAACAATTAAACAAATGCGAAAATTCACCATGTCATATTTTCCTTTATTAGAAGTAAATTGAAAATGCTCGATTAAATAAGTGTTGGGTACGGATAACCGACAATTAATTATTATCGAAAAAGATCCCTTATGTCAATTTCGCTTCAAATGATGGATTAGAAGAAATAGAAACAGCGGATGCTGCAATTGGCTACACAAAATGAAGCTCCTTCCCCCTTTCCTATCTTAAAACAAAAAAAGTTACGATAATTAATTTTAAGAAGAAAAAAAAAACACTGTTTTATCCTATTTTTTAACACCCTGGTGCAGAGCGTTCTTCGACAAAATAACAGACGCGATACTGTTTCTTTATACCTAGTAATTGAATTATTAAATGGATTAAGAAAGAAATTTGAAATCAAGATTATAGAAGTACTTAATTTAATATTATGATTATAAATAAAAAAAAATCTGGTTTAATAAATAATCTAGAAAATTTTATAATTATAATAAAATATACTTTTTATTTTCATAAATTATAAAGTTATTGAATATTACATACGTATTACATGCGAATGGAACATTGATACAATTATTTTCTTTAGGTGTATGCATAATATCAAAGATTCTCAGCCATAGTGAGTTTATTTTAAATTCTGATGGTAGTTAAAAGAATACTTCAAGATATATATTATTCATAAGATCTTCAGTTTTATATTGAGAACCTGATTCCATCCAAAAGGGAGAAGTATAGAGTAAAACACCCCGATACCGTATCAGATCCGCTAAAGCTTAGAATCGCCAATATGAAATGTATGAAAAAAAGTTAATTTAAAAAACTGACTGTTCCACTTTAATTACTACCATAATTCCTCTAAAATTACCGCTTTTCGATCAATTCAAGAGCCACCTTAGAAAGGCCCGATGAATTTTCTTTCAAAAGTTCTCTCGTCATTTTTATACTCAGATACCTCTCTTAAAAACAACTATCAAAACAAAATAATGTAGGTAGGTACCTACTTATTATTTTTACTAAAAATATTATTTTGCCATTGGTTTCATCATAAAAGACGCGAAAATAGTGGTTATATTTCTTGATCAAAATGAATTTGTATGAGAAAAAGTAAATATGGCGGCAATGATGATAATTTTGACATGCGGAAATCATTCGTTTGAAATCACTTGCAGCTAAATTCGCTTCGATCGATTTCTTAAGCAATATCGCTCGTATTGGTTGGAATCACTTGATATTGCCCGCGAAATTCAAATTTAAGTTGATGCTAAATTTAAGCGGATCTGATGGGGATTTGAGGTATTAGGGTACTTTATTTTAATTTGATCATTCCACCCATAGAGGGTGATATTGCTGCTGAAAATTATCGCTGAAAGGGCAGAATTTTTTTTCTATCCTAGTCCTTCTTAATGGGCCTCGTTTTCTCATATATTTTCTTATGTCCATATTTTCAGAAGGATCTGCCAGCTTAAATAGTGGGTCAAATGAAAGAAAATCTGCCACACAGGGCTATGACCCTTCAGCTCAAGTGTTGACAGCATTCGTTCCCTTAATTAGAAAAAGTTACAAGTTAAATTTGAATCAAAGAGTGGTTTTGGTGTGAAATGATTAGTTACGACCTTTTCAAAGTATTGTTACCATGGTTTTTTTTTTATTAGCTTATTATTAAAATTCATCACTTGCGACATTGAATTAAATGAGCATTCAATTTAACCAATACGAAGCTAGACTAATATTTATTCAGCAATTTAATAAAAAAAAAATGAAATTTAAATTGTATCACTTAAGTTTATGATGAGTTACATACTTAAACATATCGATGTTACACACAAAATATGAGTTATGTGTGAATTGAAATTAACGCATAATAACATTTATGTAAAATTTGAGTAATAATACAACTCATTGTATATTTTAATCTAAGGCATGTAAAATACACACATAGCTCATTATGTGTGTGTGAAACGACGATAATATGTTGTTCATTGTATTGTTTTTTTTCGATATTAATTATTTTTTACTTCAACACTTACACTTGAATAAACTTTATATTAAAATGTATAAATTATAATTATTATTTTAATTAATTTAAACAAATCATATTTAAATATGTTAATTAGGTTAAAATATTGCAAGTGCGATTTTATTTTATCGGGTTTTCGCTTTACGTATGTCGAATCTTTTGGGAACCTATGAGTACCTACATAAAAAATATGAAAAAAGAAAACTTAGTGCAATAGGCGCCGACTTCTGATTAAGAGATTTAGGGTTCAATTCCTTGTCGGATCAGAGATTCTATGTGTTTTTTCACTTGAAAATTTTACATGGAGTTTGAATCCTGTCTCATTTTGGAGAGGACCGGTTGACTAGTAGGAAATGTTTCAAGCGTTCATTTTCTATTTTACCTACTGATACCTATGTATAGAAGAGTGTTATTCATTTTATTTTTTATTAGGAGGTTTTTTTAGTGGTCATAATGAAAAATGTATCTTCTTAAATTTTATAATAGGTATCTATTTACTTTTATTCCATTCTATCCTCCCTCCAAGACCCCTTGGGGGCGTAGGGAGGCAACAAATGCCCTCCAACCCGCTTGATCCTACGCAGCTGCAATGACCTCCCACACCATAATAATTGTCCAAATCACTCATCTATGCTTCGAGAGAACGGAACATGGTGAGTAAGGATCTTCTTTGTCTTCCGTCAACTGTTGGCTTAAACATGCCCAAGCATGTCCATCTTCTCTCCATTATGGTAGAAGTAATGCGGTGGTACCATCTTGTACCCAAAATTCTTCTGAGGAACAAAAAAACGTATAAAACATGAACAACTATTAAAGTGGTTGGTGGCCAAGTGGTTACGACGCCGGATTTCGTGCTGTTTCGTGCGAAGGTCGACCATCTTCCTATTTTTTACGACACAAGATTTCAATATCTTACGACCGGTTTAAAAAAAAAGGGGGACTGAGGAACTCTTTAGTCAAAGGAACTTAAAAAATTTAAAGTCTACTTTAGGTGGACGCGTTTCATAAAAGAATATTCCCGCTTACTTTTGCCGTTATTGTTGTTAATTTATTATTGTGTGGTTTATATTCTCCCCATTTAGACATTTTTTCCGCCCTATTTTAGTCATTTTTGTCCACAGTGTCACCGTAGGTATACAAATATTCATTTTTTGCAACAGTAAGAGCGCCACGAAATTTTCTATGACATCCGGTGGTAAAAGATTGTACGACACTTAAGTCGACTTTAAGTGCCAATAACGGCACTTTAACCTATAAAGTCGACTCTTTGTGTCATTTTGTTGTTATGAAAAGCGTAATTTTTTAAAGTCTCCTTTATTTTTTTATGAAACCGGCTGTTAGTACCATGAAAAACTATACATTACACGGGTAGAAAATTTAAGTGACGTGGCAGTCATTGAAAAAAGCATTCGATGTTTAATATTTATGTATTATTTCTTTTGGTTTTGATCAAGAACTCCCGTTTGGGAGCTAACAAATTAAAAGATAAATTAGGGATAAAATATAAACCATCCGGCAATAAATAAATTGAAACAACACGATAGTTCGTCCCAAAGCGACTGTTGGACGAAACAACACGATAGTTCGTCCCAAAGCGACTGTTGGACGAAACAACACGATAGTTCGTCCCAAAGCGACTGTTGGACGAAACAACACGATAGTTCGTCCCAAAGCGACTGTTGGACGAAACGAATGATTAATATTCGCAAACAGTGTACAACGTCATATTGAGGAACAAACTAATATATACAACTGAATATAATACTGTATACTTACACTCATACGACAACGTTATATTCAATATTATGTACCTTTATATATTCGATTGACATATTATTGTGCCATAGGTGAACGCCGATTCCGACTGGCCTCGATCGCCGCAAAGAATGATCTCTATGGTTTCAATGCATTTTTAAATGGGTAGGTAGGTATACCGGAAAGAGGGTTCCTGCTTTTGCTGTGCGTATGCCCATTCAAATGCATAGAAACATTCTTTTCGCCGATCGTTCCCGGTCGGAATCGGCGTTCTTTGTGTTTTCACACATAGTATTCTGCAACTGTGATAAGGTTCCAAATCCAAACTCCCTTTAGACTCCACTTAGGGGCATAGGGAGGCAACAAGAGCTCTCCATTGCGCTCGATCTTGCGCAACGTTAATGACCTCCTCCCACACCATGTCCATATTCCTCAGCTCTGCCTCGAAGGAGCGGAACACAGTATGAGAGGGTCTTCCTCGTCTCCGGGACCCTGATGGGAGGAAGAACAGCGCTCTCCTCGGCCAACTGTCATTCGGCATCCTTAACACATGTCCCAGCCAAGTCCATCTCCTCCACATAATAGTAGAGGTGATGGGCTCACGCTGGGTGCGCCGGCGTATAGCGTCGTTCGTGATGCGGTGGTACCATCTTATACCCAAAATTCTCCTGAGGCACTTCGTTTCGAATGCAGATACTTTTTGTGCCTGGGCCAGAGTCAGGTGCCAGAACTCACACCCATACAGGAGAATGGGCAACACACACGCATCAAACAGTTTGCATTTCGTCTCGACACTAAACGCCGACGCCTTCCATATATTGGTCATGTTGTTGAAGGCGCCACTTGCCATACCGATACGTATCGGGAGCTCAGAGATAAGGTTAGAGGGGGTAAAATGGGGCATGTGAGTGTAAAGATGACTAGGTATATTAGGTACAACAAAAAAAGTACACGAATTGAACATCTTTCACAAATAATGATAATCACCGTCAAAGCAGTATCCCGATTTATTTGTTTATTTTCGATTTTTCTTTCATCGGCCGGCATTACTGTGTGTAATACCTACATATAAAACTGCGTGTAATACGAGTATTATAGGATGCAATTGCTTTATTGACACACTTATCCCGAATCACATCTGCTCCTCAAAGTTGCAGTAGATATAACCGTAAAACATTATGTTATCATACTGAACTTGATTTACCTACCTACCTACCTATTGTTGTACAAAAAAATCTAATAAAGGTAAATAGGAACTGTATAGAAATAACTAAATCATACTTTATACCTAACTATAAACAAAAAAAAACTAAATTTGGATTATTAATTCTTAATTATTGTAAGTGTGCGTTCAGACCAAATCTAGAATTAGAGCAGACTTTACTTTATGGTTGATACTATGGACACCATGGAAAAATGACAAGCAATAAGAAAATATAATCTACTTCCAACTCTGGCTCTGTTCTTTTGGTGTAAATGCACCCTAGTAGGTAGGTAGGTACTTACCTAACTAAGTTCGGCCGTAGGTCAGTATTTTCACTGTTACACTAGAACCCCGTGCGAAATATGATATTTACATGAATGATAAAATCAATGCAACTCCTTAAGTGAAATATTTTTCATACTACGAAATCGAAATTCGTTTCTATGACAATAATTATTATTGACATTATTATAATGTCCGCGGGATCGACAAAATATGGGAAAGTTGATCAGAGATTACTACATACAACTTTTGCTACGGGAAGATTCTACACAGTTCTCAACACGATTCTACACAGGATAGAACTGATTCACATTGTCATGCCTGATGACATCCAAAAGGTTTTGCTGCGAATCTTTCAATGAAAAACACATTTTATATAAAATATTCTTTACTAAGAAACTATATTTATCTTGGTAAAAAAAACTCTTTTTTTTTACGAATATGTAACAACTATTGACTCTAACAATTCATTACTGATGTTCGATTTTAAATGGAACAAATCACTACGGGCTTACGACCGTCTTCTACTGTTGTTTCGAAGGATGACTTAGTGTGATCACTTTACGATAACAACGTTCGCCATTAGGTGGTAATGTTTAAGTCTCCGAAACTCCTAATCATGAGAATGTCGAAAAATAACATGTCGAAAAATCCCATGTATACAATAAGTAGATATTTAATAATTAATGAAATATAGAGATAAAAGTTTGGAAATTATTGAGAACAAGAGAGCAACCAAATTTAAAGACTGCGACTGCTACCTATTGGCTTTGTTGGTGTAAAACGTTCTAAATATGTCTAGATTCTTGTGACCATTTTTCAGGACTAGGTCTTAACGAATATGTAAATAATTATATATATCAATATTGTTAATCGAGGATATTAATTATTTGTTAGATTAAGAAAATAAGGGTAAGTATAACTACATTTCAAATAGAGGGAAGCAGAGGGTTGGAACAACGTCGGGGTTACCTGATACGGCAAGGGAAGAAGAAGAAGAAGTGTTGAGTATACATTAACAATACTATTTTACAAAGATAACCAATAATTGCAGCAATGTCTTCATATATATATGAGCTTTAAATGTGATTCCTAGCCCATCATATGAATAGAAATGTCCTCGCAATGCAGCAATATAATATGACTTACAATATAGGTATTTTAACGCATTATACCGTAATATGATTGTATCCGCAGACATATATTATATTACATTCATCACGTATATATATATACGTCGTTATTTTATTATTGTAAAATTGTTTTCAAATTGAGGGAAGTTGTAATTTATATTTATTTATATGTAATAATTTACATTTACAAGTGTGCAGCTACGATAATATAGCACTAACGTGTTCGCAACATTTATTTTATTATAGGTATATATGAATTGTATTGTAGGTATTTAATTATAAGTACATATGCTATGAAACTGCAACAAATTACTCTTTGATATATGTATTACAACTAGCTCTGCTCATCGGTGTATAATGTTGGAAACAATTTTATTATTATGTCTAGCCGACTTACTTATAAAAAATTCGTCAATCGTAAGATTTCGTATAACTCACTGATCAGTTTTTACTTCAATTATAAAAAAAATATTTTAATCCGCGTTTGTTATGTATGAAGATGACATTTCATACAAAGTTTTGTAAACAAACAAATAGTAGCCGGGCAACGCGAGTGGTAACAACCAATTTTTATTTTTATTATTTTTTATTTTTTATTTATTTAAAACAAAGTTACAGACAACAATAGACATATTTTTACAATAGGTAATTATATGACAATCATTCTTTCAAATGGTTACCCGGTTATAAAGACTATGTCTCGTGTTTCGCTATGTCAGATTTGAATGAGTTATTGATGCAGAATAGGTACCTTATTTTTTGATTATTTATTTTATATCAAAATATAGTTAAATCCTTATTAAATCATACGAAACCTTTATGTTTCAGTCAAAATCAACTAATTCATGTTTGATCACTTATTTTTTAATATTTTGTACATAATTAAAAAGTATTCTTTGAATATTTTCTTCAAAACGTCATTCAATTTTTATAAATTTAGTTGGTGCATCATGATTGTAAGCCCTCGAATGATTACGAGAATGTATATTTGCTTTATTTCATTAAATTTCCTATTATTAAAACGACAAAACAAGAAGGGAGCACATATTTGGACGGGGAAAAAACTTAAATACAGTGTATTTATTACAGGAAGCGTTTTTGTATACTCGAAACAACTGTCAGTTGACGTTAAATCTGGCGGGTCAAAATCTACAGAGATCAGCTCATAATCAAGCAAAATGCGTTCAACTATCTCGATGACAGCTTGATCGTAATATTTTCTATCGCTGAGCTATTTTTTCCACGGATCGTAGTTTTTAAATAAAGAAGTTTGAGTTTAGTAAGTTGTAACAAAATGACAATTATCAGAAATAATATCACCCCGATTCTCGATGAGAAAGAATTTTAGAATCCGATTATAATTTGTGAATTTAGAAAACACTTGGAATTCGATAGATTTATGAAACATGACTGTTCCACTAAAATTATCATAATTCCTGCTTAGTGTCAAATCCAACATTTAAAGAAAAAAAAAATCTATAAAATTAGACGAAATTTATAATTATTCAGCGTATATGCCAGTCACATTTCGGTTTACTTAAAAAGGTTAAAAGTATTCACATACAGTAAAAAGCAGGGTCAAAATTTTTTGCTTGTCAGATGCTTTGCTTATGTCGAATGCCTTCCTTTTAAACTTACATTTTGGAGTGAATACAAATAATTAAGATCGATCACATCGATAGACTTATCATTTAGGCTATACTATATTATAAGGCTAGATTAAGTCAATATAACGGGAGGAGTTGAATAAGAAATGTTACATCACAGTATAAGTATTTTTTTTAAAGATCGATTAAATAATTAAAAAATCAAAAAATTTATAAATGTAAAAAATTCAAAATAGTCAATATTTTCGTCGGTTGGACGCCGAAAATTAGGGAAAATCATAAGGAAATTGAATTACCAAGCGACACTAAAACTCACCGTAGAGACTTGTGGATATGGCCATTCGACGCAGAAAAATCTGACGATTCCACTAATATAATAACTCAATATCGCCCAAAGTGTTGCTTAGATAATTTTGCCTTTCCAGCGTCGATATGTAAGGAATGTGGTTTTAAAGAAGAACAAAGATGGACAAAAATAGTAAAGTGAAGATGGCGCTACAGTTCAAATCCCACCTTATTCGTCTCCAAAAATATTACACCAATGCCAATGGCTTAAATTTGTTTTTGTTGAATAGGTGCTAACTCAAAATGAACACAAATACACTATTTATTTCTTTCACATTAGCCTACTTAAAGCTTGCCTCGTAGCGTAACAAGTTAGGATTAGCGAAAGATTATATAAGCTGAGAGGAGCAGGCCAATGATTAGATGATTCGCGATGTTGTGCATGGATTGCACTAGTTACGGCTGCATGAGAAAGGTACAGACAAGAGAGCGATGGCGATAATGGGGGGAGGTCCATGGCCAGAAATGGTCAAAAGAAGGCATGTTAAAAGAATGGATGCAATTTTTTTTTTTTTTCATTAAAGAAAAATATCATATAATATACAATTACACCATTGTGTCACGCCAAGTCTCGACAGAAGACTTGTCGTTTCACTTATATATACACACTTATAAATTCGAAATAACAATAATGTTTCACTTACATCGTAACAAAATATAGATACAAACACTTAACATATTATGACTATTTACACATTATATACAGGAATTATATACATATATCAGTTATAAATAAGTCCACACTTCTGCAACCACTCCTTGATAAGTTCCTTAATAGAATTACAAAGTATAAAAGATTTCATTAAAGTTGTAAACTGGCGTAGTGAATCGAACACATCTATTCCGTCCTCAAGGAAGGCCAGGTAGAAGCAAAAGAAATATTATAAAATAATCATTAATTTAGATTTTTAACCCTGTCAGGATGGCCGAGCGGTCTAAGGCGCCAGAAAAGGCAAGATTTTTAACCCGAAATCCTTAAAAAATCAATAAAATCTGTGGAAATTTGGTTTTGAACTCTATCTGTGTTTATTTTTTGTCAAAATAACCTTGATTATAATATTTCACATAATATAATAATAATTGTAGCCAATGTTTTCAATTTCCTTTTGTTTTAAATGAATTTAGAATTGAATTATGCATTTATCATAAATTTTAATTTCTGGGGGTTTTAACTGTCTAGTATGATTGTGTCCGATTTGTGTGATATTATTTTTGTTTGTTCTTCCTGTAAATAAAATAGATTAGGTACATGTAAAAGGTGTTACGCCGTGGATGATTTAACAAATAAATAAATAAATAATGTTGAGTTGTGAAAAAGGATGCAGTTCACAACTAGAACTCACAGCTTCCAATACGTGTTGAGATAAGAAACGCCACAATCACTACTGACATGACAGTAAAAAAAATTCTGGCTAAACAGTGGGGACGCAAAGTCGAAACGCACTAAGACAAATGAAATAATATAGGTACTATAGGTATAAATGACATAAAATTACAATATAATTTCAATTATACCTACTTAATAAAAAATAAAAAAGTACCTATATTCAAATAAATAAAACAATAAAATCAAATGAAGGTATGCTTAAGTATAATTTCAAACAACGAAACAAAAGTCGATACGTATAAGTATACACAAAAATATTTAAATAAAAATACAACATATTATAAATATAATATAATAATGAATCAAACGTTGTAATTATGAATATTATATATGTATGTATAAATATAATAATAGCATAGGTACTCTTTTGTATGTTATAATGACAAGGTACTGTTCACATGTTATTATACCTTATGGAAGTAATTTTCGTGTTGTTTATCGATATTAGAACAGTGCGTTCTATATTTACGATAGTTGCGTTGGAGAAATTCGGATTGCGAATATTCCGATTTCCTATCAAAGTAATAAATATACTGATAACTTTGTATAGAGAATTAAACAATTATTTATTGAGAATTCTGCAACACTCGTGGGTCGACAGGGTGTCTCATGAAAGAGTCCCGGACATGATGCAAAAAGAAAAAGAGCTCCTGACCAGTGTCAAAAGATGTAAAGCCGCATACTTTGGACCCAGATAAGTGGGAAAAAATATTTTCTACTACGGTGGTAGGTTACAATAATAACTACTGATCATTCAGAAAAAAATAGAGGGAAGAAGAAAAATCATATTATTACCTATTCAGTTTAATCGTTAAACATCTATAGATTGTATTTACAGTTATGATAATAATAATTAGTATATTTCTCAGGTAAAAAATGTTACAAAAGGTAGGTAAATAGCATATCAATTTCAACACAAGTAAAACGAAAAAACAGTAAAAAGCAATGTCTCATTTAACGCATTGTTATTCAACGCGAAATATCGCTTAACCGAGGACGCCGTGTGTTATTGTTCCAAAAAAATGTTTCGATATATAATTTGAAAGGATATGTAATATAAACTTAATAACGATCTACAATAATATATATTATTTTATATTAAAAAATGTGGGTGCATGTTCTACAGGAATATTTTAATTTAATTGTTTTTATTGTATAAGGCAGACAGCTACAAGCAAAATACATCAGTCACACTATATTCTGATGGCCTAGTTGACGACTTTTTGACTTAATACGTTTTGTTTTTGCTACTAACTGTATTGGTAGTTTGTTCCCGGATACGCATATTGTTAACAACACCCCAATTCTTAAGGAGTATGCACGTATCTAAAAATCTTTGCAAAACAATCTAAATAGGTAACGAGTTTTGGATGAAACATGTAATCATCCGTCGTATTTAAAAAAAAAATTGTTAATCGTAAGATTACGTATATCTCACTGATCAGTTTTTACTACTTAATTAAAAAAATAATTAATCCGCGTTTGTTATGTATGAAGATGACATTTTGTATAAAATTTTGTAAACAAACAAAATAGTAGCCGGGCAACGCGAGTGTTTACAACCACTACAGATGCACTATGTCAGATTTGAATGATTTCGAGTTATTGATGCAGAATAGATACCTTATTATTTAATTATTTACTTAATCAAAATATAATTAAATCATACGAAACCTCTATGTTTCAGCCAAAATGTTTAATCACTTCATTTGGAATATTTGTACCTGCTTAAAAAGTATTCTTTGAATATTTTCTTCAAAACGTCATTATATTTCTTATAAATTTAGTTGGTACATCATGGTTGTAAGCCCTCGAATGATTACGAGTATGCATATTTGCTTTATTTCTTTAAATTTCCTACTATCAAAATTATAAACCAAAATACAATGGACCAAAATATGAAGGGAGCAGACATTTGGACAGGGAAAAAACTTAAATACAGTGTATTTATTACAGGAAGCGTTCTTGTATACTCGAAACAACTGTCAGTTGGCGTTAAATCCAATATGACGGGTCAAAATCTACAGAGATCAGCTCACAATCAAGCGATATGCGTTAAACTCTCCGATGACAGCTTAATCGTAATATTTTCTATCGCTGAGCTATTTTTTCCACTGATTGCAGTTTATGCAATGGGTTCCTAGAGAGCGGTGCGTGCTTCGTCTGACAAGAAAGCTATTTTTGAAAATTATGACAATGTTTTTTGTCGCTGCGGTAATCGCATAGATAATTTTCTACTCTGACACATTTACCGCTGTTTATAGCACTACCTACCGTATTCCTAGGAAAACAAATCATAAGCCAACCATCGGAAAAGACGGTAGTAAGTCTGCAGAAGTGCCTATTTGTAAAAATATACCAACAATGATTGATTTAGTTTAAATAGTTCGTTCTATACGTAATAATGTTTTATTTATTGCAACTGTCTTTAATAAAAAAAAGAAACATAGGTGTAAAAAATCTAAAACGTTAAAAAAATAATGTAATGTAACATTTTTACACACGATCTGAAATTCATCATGCTGAGAATTGCTGTTTCTTACGACATTTAAAGTGCAGAATAATTGTATTATAAATTAGGCGTTTCTAAAATCGACCACATAGTGAAAGTTTCAACAACACACATTATCATTATTCTTTTATTTAGGTTATTGATAAAATAATACGATATAGGTTAGTAAAAATAAACATAGGGAGACATTTTAATAAATATAATATATAAAAAAATTATATACAATTGTAACATTTGTAAAAAATATCAATGCAATTATTTATGTATGTACCTATGTGGTTGAAATATAATTACTATTGTAAATGCACTTAAACAAAAGGGTTAAAGAATATTCGGGGTAATAAAACTATATAGGCAATAATTATTATGGCTTGTCTGGCACTGGACTGGAACTTCGACTCCACAGTATTGATAAAATAACATGAGTGTTGTGTAACAATGTGAAAGAAATTAGGGATGATGTATCTAATATTATTTGCCAAAATTGAAAAAAAAATAACTCATCTTTCAAACAAATATCTTTAGAGCAAATTTCTGAAGATCATAAAATTAAATTCTATGTTTGTCCAAAATTTCAGATTATGATATAATATGTCAGTTTTGAACAACTCCACAGGCATAGAAAATAAACGTGCAATTAAAAATAATACTAGCTTTCTCGACAGACGTTGTCCTGTAGTGGTCCTTACTGTATGAATATTGATTTCGAATTTGTAAATTATTATACAAAAAATTGCGAAAATCGAAAAGAAATTCATGAAAAATCTGCGTACCGATGATTTTTTATGTCAATGTTTGTCAGTTAAACAGTAATTTTGTTGTTATAGACATTTCATAGATGGCGTTGTCGTCGCAGGAAATCCGTTACATAACAAATATACTTAATATTATATTTTATATTATTTCTTATGAATTTTTCAACTTTTTGACAGTTATTCTGTTATACGGAGCGGAGAAGAATCCAAGAAACCAAATATTATAAAAATCTGTTCAGCCGATCTCGTGTTATACGTGTTCGCACTAAATCGACCTTCTTTTATTTTATAGATATATTACTTATGTATTTGTGTATGTATTATTTATAAACTTTCTTAGTATATGGCACGATCGTGAAGATAATATAGAACGTATGTTTATTCAGAATGGATGTAAATTGTATTGAGTTATGGTATTTGTATGAAAGCATGCATCAGTAGCGTCCCTTTTCAAGTAAATCTTGAATTTCTTTTATTTTCAACTAGCTTTCCCGACAGACGTTGTCCTGTAGTTCTAGCTCGAAGTGGCCCGTTAATATATACATACACGATGTGCACTGCGCCCCCGTTAAACAATACAAAATAATTCGATTAGATAAGCTAATAAAATTAAACTATTTCTGAAACATCCCTTTTTCATTTGCATTCAAAGATCTGGCGGGAACAACTTGAGAAAAATGCGCTCACGCACACACCCTACCTCGCCTATTACCAACACGAATGTGCCCGATAATATTGTTGACTTTGTATGAAATTTTTTTAAAACTATCGAAACGGTGCGGTGGAGTAAGTGGGATGGGCTTCTGTAAGAGCGTATGCGAGAATGAGAGGGAACTACCCGCGATGTTGTGGGCGCGTCCCAGGTAACCTTTCCATACAAACTTTAACATTGTATTTTACATCATTTCTCAACCATTTTTTTTTTACTTTTTATTAGCTATTCTGTGTTGTTGTTAGGAAGTCTATTCTATAGATACTATCTTTAATATAATATCTTATATTATTTTCAATGAATTTTTCGATATTTTAGTAGTAATTCTGTTATTCGGAGCGGAGACGAATCCAATAAATCAAGCATCATACAAATCTGTTCAACCGATCTCGAGTTATAAGTGTTGGCACTAACCCGGACATTCTTTTATAATATAATAGATTACAAATAAGTTATTCGAAAGTATTGTCGAAAAAAAGCACGCCACTGTTAGTTGTAATCACATCTGCACTATGCGAGTGATATATTATAAGCTCTGTATAAGGGAATTAACAGTATTATTTTATGTTATAATTATATTAATATAAATAATATATTGTGTATTAAGAATAATTCAAAGGAATCATTCACTACAGGGAAGAAGAACCTTTTTTGATTATAAGTAAAAATAAAACCTTGAATCTAAGACCGCTGATGATTAAAATCTCAGAATAATAAAATATGAGGTAGGTATTAATTAACATTCCTCAACGGGTGTCGGTAATCTTTTGGTATAGGCACTGACTTCTAATCAAGGGGTTTAGGGTCGATTGCCGAAATGTGTTCTTTCACTTTTTACTCGAAGGTTATTTTTTTATCATTTGGAATTGGAAACCTGTCTCAGATTAACAGGGACCGATTCACTGATGCTTAAAGCATTGAGTGCCACCGGCTGAAACCAAAATGTTTAGAATAGTGTGATTAATAATAATTTATTTTGTTTGTAGATACATATTATGTATCTCAAAAAATGTTTTAAACCCCTGGAATAATACTAGCTTATTTTCCATTTTTGTCCCTTTATTAAGAACATTAAACCTCATCTCAAATGAGCATTAATTGACACTAGACTTATGTACGAAAAAGGGGAAAATAGGGATTATTGAGATGTTGGGATTCAAAACACAGATTTTGAGTTCTGTTTTTGTACATAAACATATTTTGGGATTCCTCTAACGAAACTGTCAAATCGCAGGTTAAAACGATATAATACGCTCATTTACAGCAAATATGGTTTGATTTGGGTAAGATGTAGAAATATCAGTTAAGTACATAAATAACAAAGCCAAAAACGTTTAAATAATAATAAAAAAAGGATATACCTACCCACCAATTCCAAAATATGACAAATTAAACAAAAATCTTGGTAATTTTTAAGTAGCTTACTTTGAAAGAGTCTAAGATTATATTTGTGTTCACTTTGAGTGAGCACAGGTTTATTTTATTTCAAAAAAAAAGAAAGATCTTGGGAGTGTGATAACAGATAACATAGATCCCGAAAAAGAGGTGACGCGTGGAATATAGATAGAGATAGCGGGAGCCGCGTTTAATAACATGAGATCTCTCTTATGCGATGATAATATTAATTTAAAACTAATAACTAAACTATAACACATTACTATATGGTGTGGAAACTTGGACCCGTAAAGTCAATATGATGATGAACCGTATAGAGGCATTTGAAATGTGACTACCGCAGAATGCTCCGTATTCCGTGGACCGATATGGTGACTAACACAGAGGTGTTGCAAAGAGCTGGTCTTGAGTGGGAATTGTTAAACAGCGTCAAAAAAAGGAAAATGTCCTACCTGGGACACAATATACTTCGCAACACCAAGTACAAAACTGCTTCACCTTATAATGAAGAGAAAAATAGATGGAAGTCGTGGTGTGGGTAGACGGCAGATCTCCTGGCTGAGAGTCCAGAGAGTGGAGGAACTGTTCCGGTTAGCACAGGACAGAGAAGTCTACGCCATAGTAGTAGCCGACGTCGGGAAGAAGAAGAGAAAATAAAATCCATAATTGTTTAATTTACCACAACCAAACAAACATACATCACTTAAATATATTATTACAGATCTTTAGAATACTATTCGATTGCATTACATTAATACATTTAAATAATAAAAACAATAATAATAATATAAGTACAGCATTAAGATTGTTAATCAATAAAACAAAAGAACACTGATCTCATCATGGTATGTTTTTCTTATTCGCTCTATCACATATATTTTTACAAAGCTGTTTGTAAAACTAAGTATTATCTATATTATAAAAGAAACTCGGGTTAGTGCGAACACTTATAGAACGAGATTGGTTGAATAGATCTTTATGATGCTTGGTTTATTGGCTTCTTCTCTGCTCCGGATAACAGAATGAATAATAAAACATAAAAAAGAGATAGAAACTAATATAAAATATAATATTGAGGTTAGTATGGAATGGATTTCCTGCCACGCCAACGCCATCAATTCTACCACAACAAAATAATTGTTTACCTGACAACCATTTACTTGGCACGCCGATATTTGATGAATTTTTTTCAAGCATTTTTCTAATTTGTCAACATTGAAACGCATTTTTTATAAATTAAAACGAAAAATAAAGTCATTTCAATGACTTAACGGGTACCACTCATTTGTTGCGCTGTTTCTGTGTATCCATTTTGTAATTAAGTCTCTTTATTGTATTTTTTTTTTGGTTTTTTTATGTATATTTGTTTATTTTAATAAAAGTTATGTTATTAAAGTGAATAAATATAATTTTCAAATCACATTGTCGTTTGACACAAACTGTCAGTTGTTTAATAGTTAATGCGATTGACAGAATTCGGATGGAAAATATGAGGTTTCAAACGCATGTATCATAAGTCGTTTTTATCATTATTTTTATCTTTTTAAATTCTTATTCAATATTTACAGTTAGACTACAGGACAACGTCTGTCGGGAAAGCTAGTATAGATATAATGACAAAAACTTACTCTTGATAGAAATGTTTGGTAGCTCGGTGGTATCAGTCGACGGCTTTCGTACGTACAGCGTATCGACGGTCGTGTGTTCGAATCCCGCGGCAGACCATTTCTACTTTCGCAATACGAGTTTTGGTTTCCATGTATTGGCTAGTTCGCTTTTTTTGAAACAATGTAAACCCACGCGAAATATTTTTCACACATACGACAAAATCAACCCTACTATAGGAAATATGTTTACTATATAGCTGCATTGATTTTGTAAAGTATAGCTTTAGTTTAACTGGATCTCTAAAAATCCTCTATTCAAAGAAATTCACTAGATGCCGCTGATTTAATAAATAAATTGGTTCGGTACTTCAAGTATTAATTACAACTACAAGACATAATATTGCAGTTTCCATTGTAGGTACCTTAATTTATAATTGTTCGACTTACAAAAACTTACGTTTAACAGTGCCTATATGACAGGGGAACAGTGAAAGTTTAAGTAAGGTAGAAAGTGCATTTAGACTGAGCAAAAGGTGGTTGTAAGCCCTAAAACTTTCTATATGAAATCTGATAGACCCATCGTCTGTCAAAACTATTTTCCCATACCCTAACGTTGCAGTTATATTTATCAAAATTAGAATGCTACCAAATTAAAATAAAATGGAAAAACTGCTTCAAAAATATTATTCAATTTTCGAACCATTTAAAAGTAATGACATTTAAATGATTAAAATAGAGACGAGTTATTCAATAATGGCACGATATTATATTGTTCTCGTTCGCTCTTTACATTTTTAATTCTTACACGAAAAGGACGGCGATAACCTGTTGTTTATGATGTGCACATCATATAAAAGACTACAAAATATAACGCAGCGTGTTCGTTTTGAACACATCCTTTTTACATAGTCTAGCCGTATAAATTGGTTGTTCGACGTACGGTGTATATTATGCGTTGTAACAATGTTGATTCATTACATAAATTAATTTAATTTAAATGTCATTAATATAATTAAGTAAAATACTCAAACTACGTAAGTATATAATATATTTTTAACTACGATAAATAATTCCTACCTATTATAAGTCTGAGTTATGCATAAGGTTTAAGTGAATGTATTAAAACGTTATTATTAATTTGTTTTTTTCTAGTCTAAAATAGGTATAAACGGCAGAATAGTCTACAAAACTGTGATTGAAGATTGGTGAATGAAACTGGTTGACTGGCAGTTTTCAACTAAAAGTGGCCGTCGCTTCGATCGCCAAAACATTCATAGTCGATATTATAATGTCGATTGTGATATGATTTTTTTTTAAATCAAAAAAAATCCTCTACTCAATCTTGTAGTGTAAAACTGTAAGATTTTTTTTATTGTTTTTGCTAACTCAAAGAGAACTCACAAACACTATTTGACTCTTTCACAGTAAGCTACTGAAAGCTTGTGTCGTGAAAGAGGAAGATGGTCGACCCATGAGATCGGGCACACGACCTCCAGAACGAAGCCGTACGAAAGCCGGCGTCGTAACTGCCAAGCTACCAACCAACCGTTAAAACAATATATATTTTTTAAAACACAGCGATTGATTATACAAGTACAAGTAGGTGTGTCATACATCTACAATGATTCCCAAAAATTGAAAGGATTCTAAGGAAGGCAGATAGAACGAATGTCCATTTTTTTCAATAACTACATTGATTGTCATATATATACTAGCTTATACCCGTCATGCTTTACGTTTTTGATTCCGATTGTCAGGCTTGATCGGTAGGTAATTAAACAGGTTCTAGTCTAGCTTCTCATTGCTTAACTGACATAAGCACAGAAAAAGAAGAATGACACTTTTACAATTTTTTTTTACCGACCTCATAATATTATTCGAACCTACCGACATAATTTGCAAGTTTTCATAGAGGAGCTATATGGTTTGAATCTTAGCTACATTCCCTACACTCATGTGTGATAATTAATTAGGCATTCCACCCATAGAGGGTGATAATATGTGCTATGAGTATAAAAGCCGCTGTCAAACTTCAAAATGGAGGAATCATTTTGCAATTTTTTTCATTAAATCTTTATTTATTGAGAATAATAAGATTTGAATAACATTTATATGTATAACAAATCAATCTACAATTATTTTATTACTTTTTCATACTGTAATACCAAGATTCCATTCAACGTTTACATGAGTAATTTTGTTTCCAAAAGATGGCTTACTGTCTTTTTGAGAAATTTGTATGAAGATCCCAAAAAAATAGAGTTTCTTAAATAGCTCTAAACATATTAAAGTTAATGCAGCAAATTGTATTTAAGAACCTTCTCCAGCATTTTGTACGGCTCTGTGCATATTAATATCTGACCTTAATGTATGTTTTCTATGATTGATGCTCTTACAAAAATATAAATAAACGGACTAAAATATTATGTATGGGAATAGGATATGCTCGATCCGTTCGATTCTTTGTCGAACACGCCTTCAAACACATTTCCTTCACTGCTTGAAGTAGTCGTCAACCGTCAAGTTGTGTATATTTTGAGATAATTTTGCTAAAAATTCTTACGTACGTATGCCTATGACACTATTGAGAATACTGTGAAGCAAGGCTTTAATAAAAAATTGAATAAATGAATTGTTTCCTCACAAATGTGTCAGTATAGCCGGCGGAAATTATTGCCTGACGCAATTTTTTTCTAGTTAACCGATCCCGTCTTATGTAAGAAAGATCAATCCCGGGAAGCAATTTCTAGTGAATACACACTGAAAAACTCTAAACCGACCGGTTTAGAGTCGAACCCGGAAGGAATTTTTTAATGAATCTGTGGTCACTCAAAGTGAACACAAATACACTCTTTGAACCTACGAGGACAAGTTGTCAGTGACCATAAAATAAAAAAGAAAATCTAAGGACAAAAGTACCTATACCAAAAGAATATATTTGGTATGTGACTAAGTAATAAAAATCTTTACAACACAACACATTTATAAAATAATATAGCACATAAAAACTACATTATAATATGTATGTATGTATGTAGGCAGTTGAAACTACGTTGTACTTATCATTATGAATTATATTATTCTACATTGTACATTTATTTTATTCGCGTACAATAGTCGACAATAAAACACAATAATAAAACAATTAAAATTCCCGGAATGAATAATGTAAATGCCAAATAATTTAATATATTATTATAGTAGGTGGATACCTACTAGTGTGTACCCCGGCAACACTTGCACAACATTTCGATAGATGTCATTATTCTGTAGCAAAAAAAACTAGAAATGTGATGTTCCTCATACAAAAAACTGCTTCAAATAGAGAAGAATGGAAAATGTGTTAATGATTGATGCAAACTATAGTTGAACCGGGTTCTGACCTTTGAGAAGAACAAATAATATTAGAGGATAATGGTCCCTAAAAGTAAGTACCACGTGACTGTTGTCAAACTCATACAAACTGTGACGTTTGTCTGTAGCGGTTTGTGAGATTTGATTTTTTTTATTTTATTTTTAATATTGTAGCGTTAACATAAAAAAAAGCATTATGTTTTAATCATATTATAATAAGTTAAAGTATGAATAGGTTTTTTATTTTGGTTGTGGAAAAATATGCACACAATTAGGTACCTACTCATCGTGCGATAACAAATTTGTTTATACGTTCATGCGATCATCGCAACCGCACGATCGAGCGATCATGCGACCAGCTAGGACTGGGCCCAATAATAATGAAATGTTACGAAACGTATGTAGGTACCTACGTACCCAATTTTGATATTTTGTTTAACTTTTTGATATTTTTCTGATTTATTAGTGAGTTTCAAAATAACATAAGTGTATGATATGGCATAAAAACGAATCTACAATACAGGTGAATCTTACATCTTACAATCTTCAAAATTGTATAGGTACTAACAGAGTGTGTCATGACAATAAAACAATCAATGGTATTTTGTTCACGCAAATTTTTCTCAATGAAATACGAGCTTTGCTATGGTGAAATATGTGGATCATAGTAGAACATGAGCTCTAATAATTATTATCATACTATCTACGATAACATACTTATGCGGTGTCCACACGATGCGATATAAGGCTAGACGATTTCGCTTGCATTAAAAAAATATAGCTCGGTCGCACATTGATCGTGTGATGTGTTCACACGAGTCCACCGGCATACATTCAATCTGTCAGGTGGGCTGATTTTGACGTAGTTTTAAAAATGGCGGACGGCGAGGGGTTAGTTGAAAATGTTGTTTTAGACGGTATAGGAACACTCCTAATTAAGGGGAAATAAAAAAAAACGCAGATATTGGGTGCGGAATTGGATTCTAAGGAGAAATAAATTTGGAGCAGTGCTGTCATCTGTCAAGAAACGGATTATACGGACGCCGCGCATATCTGCGCATGCGTGCATTGTTCCACCAGAAACGAAAGTTGAAAGGCGTTCAACTTGAGGCGATATCGCTTTCAACCATTTTTATCGCTTCAGATTTATCGACAATCTGTTCACACGGTTCAATTGGCTGGCGATATTTTGGTGTCCTGGCGATATTCGCCTCGTGTGAACACCGCAATAGTTACATAGACCATGTGCGAAGGAACGTGTTTGAGGAGCATTGCTAGTCAATGAGTCAAGAATGTCGACGATCAACCTATCGCCGTGTATAATTACTTATTAGAACATAATAGAATATTCGATTTGAAACATGGAAAAAGCTATCTTTATTACTGCAGAAAATTATTCTTTCTTCAAAATGCGTCTGTAATATTTTTATTAACCCCATATTATATCGGATTTTTTTTAAAAAAGCGTACGCAATAAAAGCAGCCCCCTAACGAAAAACTTTATTTCGAACTAATTTTAATAATTATTATTAACTTAAGGTATCGATTTCTTAAAAAAAAAAATCTTTTCAGGTGAATGAAACAAATTCCAATCATTATTAAGATTTATTTTCACATTTTTCCGCAACTAAACGAGCTAAATCATTTAATTATTATAGTTCATTAATCCACAATAAAAAGTAATTTTCGGTTACGTGTGTTAAGGTATCGCCAAATCATTTATTGATAGGCTTGCTGCCCCCTGGAGGGCTGCTGTCACTGCGTCCCATGGTGGAACAACTGTTGTGACGTATGAAGTATATAAAAGAAAAAGTGCCAAAAACGGCTATTTTGAGAGAAGGCGCCCTTACTTTTCAAACATTTGACTAGTTATAAAATTAAATTTTACTTGAATTACACTACCGATACCATTTAAGTGTAATATCACTTAAAATTGAGTCATTCAATGGGACTTTTTTCTATGCCTATCCTTGGGTCATACACGTTGCGCAAGATTGAGCGCAATGGAGAGCCTCTGTTGCCTCCCAATGCCTTTAAAAATTATCCTTTAAAAATTCTGTTTGTCCTGGCGCCCGAGAAAATTTCAGAGAAATCTCAGATACTTTTAAAGACATGTCATGTTTGCTCTGCAGGTGGAATATTTATTTATTTATTATAAAAGACACCAACAGAACATTGAAAACACATACAAAGTAAACATATTAGGAAACACATACACCTCCCAATGCTCCAATAACAGGCGTCTGTAACATAATTAATATAATCCTCCGAATATATCTATCAAGTCATTTGTACATATTATTTAAGTAAGCTTATATACTATATAAGGAATATGGCATCAAGCTCTTATAAACTAGATTCGAAGAAAATTATGTTGGCTTAGGTACATTCCAGGATGAAATGAGGAAGTGTCAGCAAGGTCCTTGATCCAAATCTTACTATTTTGTCTGAAATACAAGAGGTGGAGTTAGCCTCTTCCAATGTCGTCTCATAGCTGCCTGTCCACCTTTTTGGTGGTCTGTCTGACAGCAATGCAATGCGAGGAAGTCTGGATGAGTCCATATGTGCATACCAGAACCAACTTAGTCACAAACTATAATGATTAGTAAAATGTAATATATTATAACCGTTTCTCGCCAGCAGCACCTTTAAATGACAATTGAAAAAATAAAGTTATTGTTTAAATAAAAACTGAGACATGTGATAATATTAATAATAAAGACCTTTACGACACTGGTCACTTTTTAATACGTTGAAATGTTTCTATTTAAATTTCAAATAATTATTAACGGTACGAGAGAGAATGGTCGTAACCCAAACAGCACAAGAGGTTCTAAAAACGTTGCAAATAGGTTGTAGAAGGCTACAGACCTTGCTGAGACCCTATTCTTGTAGATAATGTTTATTATGGCTGTCATCCCGTCGAAAGACATTTGTTTTACAAAGCAGAACATTACACAAAGATTCCCTAAAGATCTCAAAGACTCCCATAACAGACTTCAAAAACTAACGACCGGTTTCATAAAAAATAAAGGAGACTTTAAACTCCCTTTAAAAATTAACGGGTTTCATAACAACAAAACGACATTTAAAACCGACTTTTAGCTAAAGTACCGTTATTGATTATTATTTTCAGTTAAAGTCGACTTTAGGTAGTTCAAATTTTTACCACCGGAATTCATAGAAAATTTCGTGGCCCTCTCTCTGTCACAAAGATAAACATTTTGTATGCGGTGACACTGTGGACAAAAATGACTAAAATAGGGCGGAAAACAAAGCAAAAAAGGAAGAATATTATTGTTTACAGATTTCGTTTACTAATTCATAAACCATAATAATAAATTAACACAAAAACGGTATTTTGATGCTCTATTGAAAAATGAAATTGACAGATCAACAGAAATTCAGCGAAAATATTAGTAGGTAAACAACCTATGTTTTCCATAGATTTCCACTACCAACTGCTACCAACTTTAAAATATTTTTTTGACATTTCAAATTTTAGCTGGAATATTTTTTTATGAAACGCGTCAGCTTAAAGGAGTCTTTAAATTTTAAAAGGAACTTTAACTAAAGCGTTCTTTTGAAGCTTTTTATGAAACCGGCTGTAAGTCAAATGCCAAATTTGATTGGTAAAGTAGTACTGAACAAAATGATTCCGTGAAAGATAATGTATAATGTACATTGTACATCTTCAATGTTTTGGGCATAAGTGCTTGATGGAGTGAAAAATTTATAATTTTCAAACATGAACCGGTTTTTTTTATCAGTCATAAATATTTATTTTGATAATGGAGAGGGCAGTCTTCAAAAATCGTTTCATGTTTGAATTATTATGAATTTTGTGATAGAACTATATCAAGACTCTTTCATTTTTATTTCGTACCTACCTATAACAGTTTAAATAATAATATTATATTTTTGTGGTAGCTTTGAGCAATACCATGTAGGTAGGTAATAACTGTTGGTTACGTGAATTATTTGAAATATCTATGCGGGAGATACCTTTTATCAGAGCACTGGGGATTCTTAGATTTGTTTCATAATTTTTTGTTTGTTTGTGTTGTTCAGTGTTCTGTTGGTGTCTCTTCTTAATAAAATTAAACATTTTTCCCCTGTGACACACTAGACACAGTGACTAGATCAATGGTTATCTAGAATTCATGAAGCCTTCCGCAACCTTTTCACAACCCTTTTTTAGCTTCTTGATTCCTTTGGGTATATCACTAACTACAATAATTCTTATATAATAATATGCAATGATTCCTTTATACAATGCAATTAAAAAATACTTCTAAAGAGGCAGGTGAGGAGGGATTCCATTTCATGCTTAGAATGTTCACCTTTCATAACTCTGTTATACAAAAATGTGGTCCAAGAATACAGGTCGGGCGACAGACGCAAAATTTAATTTAAATGGGCTACCGCACTTTACATGACGTACTATAAAAAAATTATTTTTTAAATTTCTTAAACAAATGGATCACGATTTTGGTGAGGAGTGATAATTGATATGTAAACTAGAGTTATATTTGGTGACGAAATATCTAGAATTATAATTTATTTAAAAATTTACATTTCAAATACACTTTTGGCTTTGTTTATTATTGTGTTAGTGTGTCGCTGTATGTAAAAAATATTGTTATAAGACCTTATTAACATAACATATTACAGTATATGGGTACGTGTAGCTTCAATATGGATAGACGGCCATCATAAATTGAGAATAAAGTGTGCATTTCCTTCAAAACGGTAGCAATGTGTTATTTAGATGGTTTAATAATTTAATAGTATTCATGCTTTTTCCATGTGATCGCCATCTGCAACTTACTTAATAAATACTCAAATAAAGTACCTACCGAATTAAGTCATCATGACACCTAATGGTAAAAAGACGTAACCTGTCCATATACGTATACTACAATGGATGAAATACTTTGCAAGTCCGGTATACCTACTCTGCCAGTCCATTAACAATAAATACCTAGCGGCATAATAGCTTGCGCCTTTTCACCATTAAGTGTCATGATGACTTACTAAGAAGAGTAGGTACCTAATATAAGTATAAAGTAAAGGGAAGATGTACTATAGAAATTTAATACGTTGCATGCAACGTTACGGCGCGTGTTCAGGTCTGTACAGACCCTTAGCTGCTGCGGTTATACTTTGACCTTTTTTATTAGTCCATTGGCAAAAACCGTTTTTAGTCTCAGAATATAGCAAGGAGATTTCGACCGATTTTGTGGCTTTTAACGCCTTTTAACCCACTGTTTTGACTCGCGTTTCTTTCTGGGGCATAATGTTAAACGCAGATGTTTCTTCTTCTCCAGTAATTATGTGTTGCATTCTAGAGCTCCAAACTCTCTTTACAAAACTCAATCCACGTTTATTTCTGAGGTTGTGTGGGGATTCGAGAAGGTCCATCTTTCACCAATTTTGACCTTTTCAACGATTTTATTGACCCTTTTTAATGTATTTAAACATTATTTTGTAAACGGTTGAAAATGGAGAAGTGCACTTTTTGTTTAAAGATCGTGTGTGGCTCTCACAGAGTCTCTCATTGAAAGCAGAAACAAACATTGCCAGACATTCTTGTTATCATCGAATAAAAATGAATCATTCTACTTTTGTTCTGTGAGAATTAACGTATCATATTACTATTTACATTCCAGGGCAGATGTCACACATATTATAAAGATATGTTTTGATGATTCAGTTGACCACCATTTCAATACTGACCATCAAAACGTGGATACCACAATTCGAAGCAGAATGTGGTTCTCTTATGAAGATGGTAAAATATTATAATGTGCAGCAGTGAATAACCAAGACCAGTAAGTACCTAATATGATAGATTAAAAGGTTATTGAAATAGTAGATTCATATGCAGATATTGGTATACCTCGGCCTCGGAATGATAGAGACAGCAATCACGGAGGCCTCGGTTTATGGCCCTGCATTCTGGCATGTCAATACGAATGATAGAGACAGCAATCACGCAGGTCTCGCTTATACGTTATTTGACAAGTTCGTGATTTGAGAAGGTCTAGGAAGGTGACAATAGAAGAGCAATGCCATCAAATTTTAAGAAAGAGTTTGGGCGAGGCTTTAAGAAAAATTAATACGCTTCAAACTGAAGATATGCAACAATAAAATTGTTGGAAAATTATATGAATGAACTATAAAGAAGTGATGTTTACGATTCGTCAATTCGAAGAACTATCTCCGTGAATAAACACGAACAATAATGTCCGTCCATTATACTTCAGAGAAATGAAAAAAAGTAATAAATATGAATTCACACATGGCCGTAATTTCCAATCGGAAGAAATAACACGCTACAAATGACTTATGATACAAAATATAAAAAAACGTCAATTCAATTTTGTTAAACAATTAAGCCAATTCGACTTAAATGCGAACGAAGTGAACGACGTTAAAAATGTGGGAGGAGTAACATATAAACTTTTATTCGTAAATCAAAATGCAGTTTGCAGTAACTGCATAAGTATAGTCGACGTGTCGATCCGGTGAAATGTAGATATTTCAAAAGAACATAACTCATACAAATATATAATTATTATGCCGTGAAATTTTACGATTTTCAATTGGGTATAATAATATTTGTTTGTACAATAACAATAAGAGTAGAAAATTTGACCTCCATGCTAACTTGAAAGTGATAAAACTTAACCAGTAGAAAACAACTGTCGTTAACCAGTAATAGGTTCAACGTTAACCATTAGGAATCAACGTTATAATAGCTTAATGTTAAGTGTTGTCTCCGAAACTCCTAATCATGAGCATGTTCAACATGTCGAAAAATCTCATGTATGCAACAAGAAAAATTTAATAATTAATGAAATATAGAGATAAAAGTTGGAAATTATTGAGAACAAGAGAGCAACCAAATTTTAAGACTGCGACTGCTGTCATGTATTTGGCGCCAGGATAATATGAACATATCCATTTTTGTTACTGTCTCATCTTTATTGCCTATTGGCTTTGTTGGTGCATAACGTTATAAATATGTCTAGATTCTTGTGACCTTTCTTTCAGGACTACATCTTAAAGAAAAAATAACAACTAATGACTAAAATTTCATTACTAATGTTCGATTTTTAAATGAAACAAACCACTACCGGCTTATGACCGTCTTTTACTGTTATTTCGAAGGCTGGCTTAGTGTGATCACTTTACGTTAACAACGTTCGCCATACGCCTTCGGACGTATCTACAAAGCTTACGATAGCCTGGACATTTTGAATACTGATTACACTCCGTTTTCGCATTTATTTATTTTATAAGATAAATATATATTTTTATAGGTTTATGTGTTGTACTTTTCATTATTTATTTATTTATTTATTTATTTACATACGGCAAGGCCATTTACATGTTTATCAATTATACAGGTATATAAAATAAAATATGACAGACACAATAAAAGCACATAAAACAAACTTTAAACTGACATCCAAAGAATCACAGATAAAATAAAATAATATCAAATTAAGACAATAAATTATAACAATTAAAATGCATGAAAAATGAACAATAATCAGAACTAAGCTGCAAGCACAATAGATTTTTTCCTTTTTTTTATTATATTGTTATTATTTGTTAAAAAACTGTATGTTTGCGAAAATTTGAAATTTGAAAATAAATCAGATAAAAAATAATTGCACAACTAAAATACCAGTAAAATATATATTATACATGTATACCTACCTATGCAAACATTAACAGCGAGTAGGTAGGAAGTAACAGGCAAACAATAGAAAAACTTAGGTAATAGATTTAATATGCAGGCTCAGCTGGGGTAAAGGGATGAAGGTCAAGGTAAAGAAGTGTGTGTTTTGTGTCAATTCTTTAGCAGATCCGTTAAAATTTAACATTCGTTCAAATTTAGAATTTTGCGGATAATAATAGCCATTGTTTTCAAAAAATCTAGTGTTAGGTAATAAAAAAAATTGAAAAAAACTTCACCTAGATAAAACTTAACCGCGGGTAGGTATGTTCAATTGTTAAATTCTAAAAAAACATATTCCATAGAAAAAAAAATTTGATTTTTTTTTTAATTATTGATTTCGATAAGTTATTTATGAAAGATTCTGTTTTGAAAACAATAGTTGAAAGCTAATTTCGACGCATCAAAAACGAAACGAAAGAAGATGACTATAATGGTAAAGAGAGCCGGTATGCTGATGAGAACAAAACACAATATTTATTTTGATGATGATAAATGTTATCAAGAACGTTTTAAGAACACCATTTTATCAGCAGATAATCTTACTTTATGATATTTGTTGTGTAAATTTATATTACATTTGTTCTAACGCATAAAGAACAATAGCAATATTTTAATGAATTCAAAACTTTAAAAAGAACAATCACATTTAATTATAAAAATTACCTAAATAACCAACCAATATGTAGGTGTGTTTTTAATTTATCTGCTCATGAACTTATACGGTTAACGATCTTTTTAAGAACTATAATATAAAACAAACATAGAGCGAGAAACTATAAACAGAGTATTTTTTTTTTATCTTTGATATTGTCAACAAGCAAACAACGAACAAGAACTAGAACTCTGGTTGTAATCGCTCTTGCTTTTAAGTTCTTGGTGTTTATTCTTGCCTGTTGAAAATATCAACGATCAAAAATAAATGCTCTTTTTCTAGCTCTAGATCTATGTTCGTTTGGTGTTACACAATACACACTAAGAGGTCGTTTGGTGTGTCGTGTGGGAACAATCAATATTCGTCCGAAAATAAGAAACGTTGCTGAATACACGTGAATAGCTTCATATTATAATAAGTTCAGCCACCAAATCACACGAGATTTTATAGAATCAATGTTCACAATAATTGGATAAAGACAGTAACTTGTTATAAATATGGAAGAGTTGACTGAAAGTTTTCAAATTCAATAGCATATTGCATTCGTTTTCTGGAATGTACGAAAAGTTTCAATGGTGTCGCTAAAAAGGAAAAGCAATAGTATCAAATTTGCTTTCACTGTTCCAAAAAAAAAGTAACAGCTCTTAGAATTGCTGTGGCAACATTTAAATTAAATAAAAATGTACGATTTATACGGCTGAGTGACACACACATTTATTCTTCTTTCAGCTTGGTTGATTTTTAAATATATTACGCGTTTATGTGCATATTTTTATTGTAGTTAAGTATATTTTTATAGTTGTTATAACAGTTATGTAAAAAAAAACTCTTTTGCTATTTTAATGATCGATTAGAATGTGTTCTGAGTCATAGATTCTCGCATCTTTTTTACTTACTATAAGATCGTTTAAAACAGACTCAAAAACACTCAATCTATGAAGAAGAAACATGATTACAATGGATCTTTATTTTTTCCTCATCCTTAAAAAAAATACACTCTTGATTTTTTTAATGAATCTGTGCTCACTCAAAGTGAACACAAATACCTACACTATCTGACTCTTTCAAAGTAAGCTACTTAAAGCTTGTGTCGTGAAAGAGGAAGATGGTCGGCACCTGGGATCGAACCCACGACTACTGAACGAAACAGTACGAAAGCCGGCGTCGTTTTCTTTCTTTATCTCAGGTTTCGTTCTTTTAACTCGCCCCAAGGAAGTGTGATTAGTTTTGTTATAATTTTGATACATGCCTCATTCGGTGTCAAGCATATTATTATATAACCAGTGTTATCCAATATGGGATTTTATGCGCTTTTTCATTCACCTTTTAAGGATAAGATTTTTTTAAGAAATATTGTATACTAGCTGACCCACCCATTGAACTTCGACATAGTCCAGAATAAAAAATAATAATTTAGACTTATTGCATGAATTATGTAAATACAGTTAATGATATAAAAACTGAATTAAATTTAGCTAATAATTTATTTCATTATGTATATTATATTGATTATTGTTGATTCGGATACGGGATAAAGTCCGACGGGTCATATTATGTTTGTAATAAAAACAATAAAATCCTCTATAGATGTGTAACTTTAAAAAAATCCAGGAGTTGGCGGGGTAGTAGTTAATAAATTACATGTGATACACTTTACGATATTCTATATATTTTGTTGTTGAAAATAGCCGTCTATCTAAACCAAAATTTACCGAATGATTATGTTAAGATTAACAGCTGACAGACGGCAGGCATCTAAGGCAGGAAATTAATTGATTGCTTGTCCTAGGGATCAGTTATACCTATATGGTTCCTTCAAGAGTGTAAATTTTACTTTACCACGTTAAGAACTACGAACAGCTCGTTATTTGTATGCTGGAATCTCTAGTCTGATCAAGTATGTAGGTATTTCGTCGATCTAATATTTACCCCGGACACTGTTATTTTTTTTCATATAGTAACAATAATAGATATTGATATAAGCATGAAATATGTTTTTCCGTAGTGGGAATGGGTTTTTAATTTTCACTTAGCATCGAAAAATTACAACATGGAAATATCCACTGATAAAACGAAAAGTATCACAATATATCAAAAGATCCTGATGTAAGACGCAAACTTGTCGTGGATAATAAGCCCATTTAACAAGTGATGGAGTTCGAGTTTCTTGGAGTTGACATAAGCAGCAAAAGGAGATCTTTACAACGAAACCCTCAAATAGATCAATAAGGCTGCAGGTGTATTCGGATGCCTTAGAAATTCAGTGTGGAGGAACAAACATAATATGTGGACAGAAAGTATGATGAAGATATACAAAACATGTGTTCGACCAATATAGCCACTTATGGGATTGAGACACGTGCTGATACTTCCAGATCAAAATCTCGACAACGAACATCAGAAATGAAAACTCTCCGATCTATAACTGGAAATGTTGATATCCGGAGCACGTGTAAGACCGAAGACTCATTGAGGTGGGGACGACAACGATGGGAATAAGTACTGGAATAAAAATGTAAACAGCATGTCAGAGGACAGACTTGCACGTATCGCCCTTCAAGGAAACCCCGAAGGACGCAGACCCTCAAAAGGTGGAGCGACAGCTGGCAGTCGACATCACAGGAGGAACAGGCGGCGGCACAAACAGATCCCCAGGATCCATAGAAAGAAGAAGAAGAAGGATTGGTTTTATATCATATAAATAAATTGAAAATATTTCGCTTGGGGTTAAGAGTGTTTCGCGACGAAATAACCGAGTTACGGACGAACTAACCAATTATTATACCTAATACATTTTATTGAGCACGCTATTTTTTAAAACCCATCTCGGCGCCTTGTTGTATCAGGAAGAACGATTTTCACAATCTTCTACTAATACAATACTTTTTATTGGCTATGCGGGAGATAGCTATAATTGATGGAACACTGTAAATTCAATGTTTTGTGTTGTTCAGTGTAATCTTGGTGTGTCAAATAAATAAATTAAGACAGTGCGACGAGGGATCGTTAAGGACTCATCACACTCAGTGCTTTCCCGAATCATGTCCCCTCTACCCGCTCTTTATTATACCGTTCAAAACTCGCCGAATCCCAACCACAGTTGGCGACCTATGATAATTAAAATAAAGTACATTTAAACGAACACAGATCGTAAAAACACAGTAAAAAACGGCTTTCTTTGTCATACGCACGCATTTTATAAGGAGATGACGCTTCTAGCTGGTTTAGTTCAAGAATTGAAAAAGCAAGATAAAATTATATAGGTAATAAATATGTAAAGTACAATCTTAATAACATAATAATTCAAAAAAGTTGGTTTTAATGGGTTCAATTCTTTCGACGTATGTATACAATAGGTAAACATACATCACATGTGATGTACTTCCTACTACACCGCCATCCTTTGAATTTTTTAAAAAGTAAAGCAATTATAGAGGAATATTGTTTTGATTTCAACATTATGACCCTTCGAATTTCATCCTGTATCCGAATTAACGATAACTATTACATATAATGCAATGAATTCTTAGCTAAAATTAATTTAGTTTTTACATCGTAAATTGCATTTTATTCATGTAATAAGCCAAAATTACTTTTTTAATTGGGTTAGGTCGAAGTTCGACGGGCGGGACAGCTAGTTTATAATATTTGTAATAATAATAGGTATTGTGTAGGTTGGCTTTCATACAAGCGGCGTACTTCCAAATCGTACCAGCTATCTTATCTTACGAAATAAAAATAATTACGTTAGGTATATATTAATATAGTGATTCTACATTTTTTTATAGAACTTATATCTCTTATTGTATAAACAAGATAATATACTTGAAATTTTAGGCTTTTTATTGTTTATAAATAAATAAATAGAGTTATCTTAATCTTTTAAAAACAATAAAATTAAATAAATAACAGTCTTCTTTAAACTAAACACGGTATGTGCATATGCTCGTGTATAGTAATGTTATCAAATATTATACAAATTATTATGGTAAAAAAGTTTGTTTAATTGACTCTTTTTGAAATTAGATTGTTAACAAAAAATATATATATAAAATTATTTCTAATCGAGGTAGACAGATGTCGCGCGTTCTAAAAATATCCTATCTTAACAGAAAAAGAAAACTACTTAGAATCAACTTATGAAGTGACAGGCATTTACATTACCTACTTTTCACTTTTCTATCACGCTGCACTATCAAACCCACGTTTCAAGGCACAATCTCAATAAGGGTGCGTTTACACCAAACATGCATAGAGCCAGAGTTGAAAAGATACTATATTTTCTTGATCGTTGATATAGACACCGTGGAAGCAACAATGAAGTAGAACTCTTCTACCTTCATTCCCCACCCTTCCTACCACCTTAATAGTTCTTAATTTAAAAAGTGAAATGATACAAAAGTGTCAAGACTGTTTAATAATAATTGTTAATAGTGTGAATTAAAGTGAAAAATTGGGATACACATACTTGGCGATGTAAAAATGACAATATTACCTATATTGAATATTGTAAATAAAAAAAAGCTCTCTGTATCCTTAAAAGAAATAAATAAAAGAAGTACTAGAACTCTGTTCTTAGGGTCTGTACAGACCCTAACTCGTTATTTTCATGGAGTCAATATCGACGATAAAAAATATACATACTCTATTTTCAGCTCTGGCTCTATGTAAGTTTGGTTTAAGCGGACATAGAAAAAAAATCAAAGAAATAATATACCTAAATCAACGTGAAGGAACACTAGTTTTAAGCGTAGATATATTATAGAGATGATCGCCATAACATAATATACCTATATTTACCTACTCACAGCTAACTTCAGTGTAGAGTTTTTAGATAATGTTTTATGTACTTAATTGCCTGGTGGATTGTTTACATTAAAACAAGAATAATAACATAATGTATACAAATTGTTTAATAGATGTTATTTTGTCATTTTGTTAAACAAATATTGCAATATTATTATGTGCTATTATTTTTAAACAAACCGATAGAGTTTATTAACAGAAAAAAAAAGAAAACTAATTCATGGCATGATTCATTAAGTATAGCCCAAACAGCACGTCATGATAACCTAAAAAGGTTGTAAATATGCTGTAGCAGGCTGATACATAACCTTTTGACCACATTTTCGAGGCTATTGTGTGGCGATTGCTCAACTTTATTTTTAGGCACACTTTGAAGAGTGAAACTCAATAATATATCTTGGGAACTTTCATTTGTTTTTGAAGCGCTTTAGTTCCAGGTCGTTTCCAGAGGCCTCTTGAAGAGTGTCGTGCTTTTTCCTGACTCCTCTTCTGTGCAAGAAGTCTCCTACATTGTACGATAGACTCCCCCTAAAGATAAAAATTAGGTCGTAACAGAATTTCCATCTCCCAGTTGCTCAGTTGTTTGTGTCCCCTTTTACCACTGATGCTGAGGTACCTACCCTCAAACTGTTAAGCCATAACATTATTGTCATACTGTTTTAAAACAAACAAAGTAGGTATGTTTTTTTTATCTACTTTGAGTTTATCTTTACAAACTATCTATAATATAAAAGAATGTCGGATTTGTGCGAACACTTTTAACTCGAAATCGGCTGAACAGATTTTTTCAATGTTTAATTTATTGGATTATTCTCCGCTCCGGATAACAGAATAACTACTTTTAAAAAGTTGAAAAATGCATAAAAAATAATATTAATTATTATAATATTAAATTTAGTATGGAACGGATTTCCTGCGACGCCAACACCATCTATGTAAAATTCTATAAGAATAAAATTATTGTTTACCTGACAACCATTGACATTAAAAAATTTGGTACGTAGATTTGAAATGGAGTTTTTTCAGCTTCAGAAAAAAAAATTCATATTCAGACATATTTTTTAAACGTATTTTGTATTTATTACAAATATGAAATCAATATTCATAGTAAGCACTACAGGACAACGTCTGTCGGGAAAGCTAGTTAATAAATAAATATTATTTGTATTTTAAAATACGTAGGTACCTACGTACCTATAGAAAAATAGCTAGTATAAATTTTTAATAACTTTTATTCGCGTACCGGTTTCAAAAAAGAGCAATCATGCAATAGCGGTTTCAAAAAAGAGCAATTATGGATGTATTTTCATGCCTAGCCATCAAAACCTAAATGTTACAATGACAATGATATTGAGATTTCAATTGGGTCGGAATCGCGATGTAAATAAGGTTCCAGGTCACCACTGAGGTACTAAAAGTACCATAATATACTTATTTTAATAATTTTTGATACGATGTCTCATGGCATAGGTTTGTAAGGCAACTTAACTAATTAAAAACGCAAACCATTTACTTTTATCTTGATTATTACGGGTAGGTAGGTCCGTGTCTATATATATACCTACCCACTAATTTACTAAGAAGTGTGAATATAAAAATAGCGGCATTTTACTTTGATTATTGCGACATAATATACCTAACTGCTATTAAAAATATATAACATTATAGGTAGGTATATTATCTTCATAAACACACAATATTTTGATAATCTATAGGTAATATGTACTAATATGTGGGGAAGTTCTAAGACCATTATTATTTTACGTTTAAACGCAATTAATTCAGAAACTGTACCCTTTTACCCTCATAAAGTGGTTATGACGCCGATTTTTTCGATTTGTTTTGTACTGGAGGTACTGATTATCTTCCTCTTTCACGACGGGTAACTCTATATATATAGCTCACTGTGAAAGAGTCAAAGACTGTACCTAGGTATTTGTGTTCACTTTGAGTGAGCACAGATTCATATTTTTCATCAGGGGTTTTATGGCTGTTTAAAAAATTACATTATGTACATTATTTGTGAATTCTTTTTTTGTTGTGTTTGCAGGTGAAGGTTTGTACGAAAGAAAATTGTGTGAACATTAGAAAATTGTAGAAAACTGAAAGTAGGTAGGTACCTAATATTTTTACTGCGTTTACAGGATAATTTAATTCTTACTTTGAAATCAAATTGGCGTTCTACAGAAACTGTCAATTGTTTGATAGTTGACAGAATACGATGCAAAATACTTTATGGTTTAAGCCTAGGGTTGCCAGGTTTATTTTCCTAAAAAATACCGAACCAGTGTTGCTACTTGTTATCCGAAAAGATGAAAGGGCACCAAAAAAAGAAGTCATTCTCCAAATTTGGTATCCGGAAAATTCATTCCGCAAAAAAAAATACTGATCCGCCTATATTTTTGTAAAACGAACACGGCGTAAAATACCGAACACCTACTGGCAACCCTGTTTAAGACAGATGCATCAGCCGTAATTACATTTGTCAAAAGGTAAATAGGTTATTAATTTGTCATTATAGGTACTAAATCGAATTCAATATTTATATTTAGGACTACAGGACAACGTCTGTCGGGAAAACTAGTATAATACAATGTTTGATGTACGTACAAAAGCGTAATTATACCTATAGTTTCATAATAAAACATAGGTACCTACTTTGTTCATATATATGTTATAATAATAATAACACTTTTCTATACAAATGTGTCAGTATAGCCGGCGGAACATATTGCCTGAGGCAATTTTTTCCAGTCAACCGGTTCCGTCCAATCTGAGACAGGCCAACCCCGGGTAGAAATTTCATGTGACCCGACCGGGAATCGAACATGGGACCTCGGATCTGAAGTCCACGCCAGTAAAACTAGGCTACCGAGGTTGGTCAGTGTCTTACTATGTAAAATTGTTATAAAAGGCTTTAATTAGAGCACTCGAGATTCGATGTTTTCGTTTCAAGATTTGTTTTGTATGTGTGTTCTGCTGGTGTCGCCATTTTTCGAACGAAATTGAAAAAATAAAAATACACGTGATATTCACTCACAAGCCCCTCTCTCCCCGATCGTGATATTTTCGAACCCCTCCCTCCCCATCTGGGGCATATTTTTTGTCAATCTTCATTTTACAAGCGATCAACAGTTTTGTGCACGTTTTGATAAAGGTACCTACACTTCCGTCATGTTACGTCAAATCAGCAAAAGACACATGACACAAATTTGTCATACTTACTGTAATGCAATCAATAATATCCTTATTGAGTAGGTAGGTAGGGGGGCGTTCAAGTATTACGTAACGCAATTTTTGAAGATTTTTTACCCCCCCTCCCCCCCATGTAACGCGCCGTAACGTTTTTCTGTACCCCCCCCTCCCCCCCCCTAAATGTTACGTAACACTCTGGAAGTAACTATTTTTTACTGAACTTTCGTATAATACCTACTATTTATTATGTTCCATAAATTTTTCTTTATTTTTTCTTTTGATGTTTTTCAAATTTCATTGGTATTTTTTTGACATAGATGCGTTGGAAAGTCAGCATGAGAGCCTTTATAGGCCAAGAACAGTTGATTATGTAAATCCCCCGCTTTTGTGGACATTATAGTACCTATCTACAAACTCACTAACAACGCTCACTACAAGCAATTTGTGTTTATGCGTACTGCGTGTTTAAAGCACTAACGAATACTAACAACGAAAATAAAATAAAAATGACGTAAGTATAATACAGTCGAGGGATTCCCCGTAAAAAATAAAAGAAAAGTTTGCTAACTTAGGAGATCGAAATGAAAATTTCGACATACAATGCAGTCGAGGGACTCCCCGTAAGACGTAATCGAAAAAGGTTGCTTTTTACGCAGAGCAATAAAATTACATACAGTAGAATTGAGGGACTCCCTGCATTACATAAACGAAAAATCGAGGGACTTCCCGTAAAACATTGTCCAAATGGGTTGCTAACTTCGGAGAACAAAAAATGATGTACATTACAATCGAGGGACTTCCCGTAAAACATAAACGAAAAAGGTGTCCAACTTGGAAGATTTATTTCACATTTTTTTTTTATTTAAGAAAAAAAAAACGTTACGTGACGCATTGTTCGAACCCCCCCTCCCCCCCTTGTAACACACAGTAACGTTTTGCAAGACCCCCCCTCCCCCCCAAATTGCGTTACGTAATACTTGAACGCCCCCTAGGTATATTACCTATAATATTTCAAAATGGGTCATAAAAGTATTTTAAACTGAAGTACTAACGTAAACCGAAACTTCTTTAGTTTGATTCTAAGAACTCGCTTATTTTATCAGCATTTTTTTTGTCGTGTACATCAATACTCAAATAAAAAAAACACATTAAGATAATTTGACGTATGATAGCTGTAGGTACGTGTCAATACTTTTTCAATATGTTTGTATGTTCAATATGTACAGACAATTTAAAAACTGGAAGACAGTTGGGTAAAAACTGGAAGACGGCTGGATAAAAAAAGAGGATTTATAATATTACCTATCCCTGGCGCGGGTAGGTTACAAAAAATGCCTAAGATAGAGAGAGGTGGAAAATGGCATATCTAGCAGTGGAGAGATGGCTGAGGAAGAAGAAGAATAATATGGATTGCCATTTTCAACGGATGTCTCCGCAAGCCAGCACGGAGAAGGCCAATCCGAAGCAAACCCGATCCGCACAAAGCCGACCCCTAGCCGGATTGCCAAAAAGCCAGCCACACACAAATCAAGCCCGCAGCGGGTCCCCCCCAAACCAACCTATGATGAGGGAGACCTAGGCCCCACTCCGGAGCCTAGGGAGGCATCAAGAGCTCTCCATTGCGCTCGAAGGCGTCCGAGGCTCATTGTACCTTTTCTGACCGGTTGAAGTTTAAGGACGTGAGGTGGTCAACCTCACAGTCTCGATCTGAGTTTTCGATTTCCTGCCTCGCAAAAAGGTTGCTTGAAAGACCAGCAAAAAAGAGCAGAGGTGCTATTCTTAGCCATCAACCCCACGGCAGGAAATATGTCTGAAACATATCTGAAAAATGGCGAAAATCCTCGACTGTTTGCAGAATTAAAGTTTAAAAAAGAAAATATGAAGTCGATTCTTTAACAAATCCGCTATAATTAAGTACATACCTACCTACCTAAATACTCTAAAGAAAATATTGAATTTCGCGATTGATGTCAAGTGACTTCAACCAAAATATTAAATTGGAGGGATAATCTACATATATTAATACGTGAAGGAAAAACTTTGTGACTATTTTTACGAAAATTGCGCGGACGGAGGAGTACCTATGCAATTTCGCACACTTATAGTTTATATAGAGAAGGGGTGGCAAATACGAATATTTTTTTTAAATTATACATAGAAATAGATTAAAAAAAAATACACACACTACTGTAACGTTATGTTTTTCATGCTCACACACACTTCGATGTATTTGACATTATATGACACACTTCTTTTGTTTATCTGTGGTCAAATTGAGAATAGATTCATAATTTGTGTATTGAAAAATAACCATATAAAAAACTTTGAACATATCAACATTTCAAATTTGAAGTAGGTATCCATGTCATTATTTTTGAAAGAAAATTGTGAAATAGCGCTCGCTCAGTTTTTGACAATGGAATCTTAATAATGTTCAAACTTCAAATCTAAATTAGTTATGGTCGAATTTCGAGCACTGACCGACCATTATTATTACCTATATATCTTTAAAAAATGCATATTCATATAAAAATTTATATAAATTCATATATTGTATATAATTATATTCATATATTATTAATTCATATATTGTATATTATGATATCTTAAAAAATTCATCGATATGAATAAAACTGCAAGTAATTTCAGCCAAAATAAAGTAGATATATTAAATTATGGTGCATAAATGAGAAATTATCTTTAAAAGAGCTATACATACTTATTTGTTTACAACGAATAATATCTGGAACGGATTTTCTGCGACGCCAACGCCATCTATAAAAAAATCTACAACAACAAAATTATTGTTTACCTGACAACCATTGACATTAAAAATATTGTTACGCAGATTTTTGATAGAAATTCTTTCGAGCTTTCAGAAACATTTTTTTAACATTACAACATACCTACTTAAAACGTATATTTGTATAAATTACAAATTCGGAATCAATATTGATAATATTAGTAAGGACTACAGGACAACGTCTGTCGGAAATGCTAGTTAGAGATAAAAACAAAAATTACAAAAGAAGTAGGTAGATACTTATGCGCAAACACGAAAAGAGGCTTTTCGTTATATAATAATATTAAATAAGTGCCCAGGTATGTCAGCAACAAAAAATAATTATAATGATTATTAAACAAAGTAAGTATACGGTATAGTTACATTGCCACGCAGGTAGGTAGGTACCATGTCGAACGTCGTTATCCCACCTAACCTCACATTTAGAAATAGGTTATACCTACGTCAACTTCCAGGTGTACAAATTTCGGGTCCGCGACCATGTTTTTTCTTTACAATAGATTTAAATAAATGAAAATTAAGGTGCCCAATAATACTCCTATTTTGTTTTAGTCACCAACTCGACCACGTTTGATATTAGCAAAGATTTTCGAATATGAATATAGAGTAACTTATTACTATAATAATTCATTAGGTACTGACTGATGTTCGATTTTCAAATGGAACAAACCATTACGAGCTTACGACCGTCTTCTACTGTTATTTCGTAGGCTGCATGGCTTGGTGTGATCACTTTACGTTAATAACGTTCGTCATTAGGTCGTAATGTTTAAATCTCCAAAATTCTTAATTAAGAGAATTTTCAACATGTCAATAAATCCCATGTTCCTATACAACAAGTAGAGCAATCAAATTTAAATAATGCGACTGCTATCATGTATTTGGTGCAAGGATATGAATATATCCTTTTTTGTTATTGTCTCATCTTTATTGGCCTTGTTGGCGCACAACGTTCTAATTATGTCTAGATGCTTTTGCCTATTTTTTAGACTAGATCTTAACGAATATAATTCATTACTGATGTTCCTTTTTTAAATGGAACACACCACAACGGGCTTGCAACCATCATCTTCTATTATTTGGAAGGCTGGCTTAGTGTGACGAATGCTGGCGTATGCGGTGTTCACACGGGGCGATATAAGGCCAGACGATTTCGCTTCCATAAAAAATATATCGCTCGGTCGTCCATTGATCGTGTGATGTGTTCACACGAGTCCACCGACATACATTCAATCTGTCAGGTGCGCAGATAGTTTTAAAAATGGCGGACGTCGAGGTAGAAGTCGAGGAGTAATTGGGGTTAGTTGAAAATACTGTTTTAGACGATATAAGGAGACTCCTAATTGAGGAAAAATAAAAAAAAACGCAAATATTGGGTGCGGAATTGGATTCTAAGGAGAAATAAATTTAGAGCAGTGCTGTCAACTGTCAAGAAACAGAACATACGGACGCTGCGTATATCTGCGCATGCGTGCATCGTTCCACCAGATACAAAAGTTGAAAGGCGTTCAACTTGAGGCGATATCGCTTTCAACCATTTTTATCGCATCAGATTTATCGACAATCTGTTCACACGGTTCAATTGGCTGGCGATATTTTAGTGCCCTGGCGATATTCGCCTCGTCTGAACACCGCATTAGTAGTAACTTCGAATATATTTAATGAAACTATACCTAGTTCATTTTGAATATGACTCAAACATAATTCTGTTTTTTTTGTCGCATTTTTTTGTCAATTAAATGATCCTGTGACGTTGATTATATCCCTACCAAATAATAATAAATAAATACCATTCTTCAATACATAATATGTGTCAGTATAGCCGGCGGAACTTAATGGTTGAAGCATTCTCTACGAGTGAACCACAATCTCTATTAAAGTTATGCAACAGATTCCTGTTATTGGAGCACTGTAAATTGTGTTTTCATCATGATTGCATCAGAAGGTAATTATGGAAGGAAAAAATAAGAAAGTTACGCTGAAAATTTTGAAATTTAAGAAAACTTATCGTAGGTAACCATAGCGCTTCTAATTCAATTCTAATTTTGAAATATAAATGAAAGTCGGGTTAGTGCGAACACTTATAACTCGAGATCGGCTAAACAGATTCTTCTAATGTTTGATTTATTGGATTCTTCTCCGCTCCGTATAACAGAATAACTAATAAAAAGTTGAAAAATGGATAGTATAAAATATAATATTAAAGTTAGTATGGAACCGATTTCCTGCGACGCTATAACAACAAATAAAATTATGATTGTAGTTCCCTCTCATTCTTGCAAACGTAATTGCCGCTCTTACAGTAGCCCATTCCGAAGTTACTCCAATTTTCATACAAAGTCAACATCGGGCACATAGAGGTAGAATGTCTGCGCGCGCATATTACCTATAATCTCGCGTTGTTCCCGCCTGAGTTTTGAATACGAATGAAATATGGATGTTTTGGACACTTTTAGACATATTTTAATGTTAATAGTTTATTTTTTATGGGGGCGCAGTGCACATTATGTACATATTATGAACGGGCCCCCCTAGGGTTAGAACCACAGGACAACGTCTGTCGGGAAAGCTAGATTTGAAATAAAATTGACGTTTGAAATAGTTAACTGTCAGTTTTTTTTTGGTTGGTGCGATTCATGGAACGTGCCTTGCAAATATACTTAAAGTTTAAAAAAGATCGATCGGAATTATATTGATTTAATAAGCTATTTATAATATTCGCCGTTATACAAATTCAATACTTATAGTTAAGACAGAACAATGTCTGTTGGGAAAGCTAGTTTTTTTTTATAAAACTGAAAATCTCTGTGCTCACCCTAAGCGTAGGTAAACAAAACACATTTTGTCATCTTTCACAGAAATCAAAGTTTGTGCTACGAAAACGTATAGTCGGCACTGGGTATCGAACCCATAACCTGCTCTACGAAAGTCGACTGCCGCCCACATTTGTTTTATTAAGTAGTGTTGTTCTGAGTTCGGTTGCGTCTTTGAAAGTAGGTACTATTAATCCACAATATCCACTTTTGCTGCTTTAGCTATTCTTATGGGGGTCATCCTTAAGTATAAAAACGCTTTCTTTTTCCGCTCCAACTTTGCGGATTCCATCCTAGCTATCATTTGTTTCAAAGTTTCACATTTCGAATATGTTTGGTTCGATATTTGAACAACATATTCACGCGAAACAATAAAAATATAGGAAGGTACTTAGTTAAAACACCACTGAATCGAATTTTTATATACCTTCATATTGTTATTATTATTTTATTATTGTATTTTTATATTTTGATTATATACCACAGACATAATAATAATACAATAAATATACGGAAAGGCTACTACTTGTGTTTTTTTTTATTTTTATATTATAATATTGTATTTATATTGTTATTATTACATTTGGTACATGCCTTGATATGTAATCATTTTTCCCTAAATTTCAATATAATCATATGGTAAATAGGTATTATAACGAAAATGTTGTTGTTCTAACGACCGGTCAGAAAAATACAAAATGTAATCTTTCGTTTGTTTAAAAAAAAAAAAAACAATAGCAATACGATGATACTTATTAGGTATGTTAGTAGTTCTAAGTAAATTTTTATTCTTTCCACCACTTTTTAGGATTTCTTTAAAAAAAATAATTTCTTAGTTGGGTTTATTTTAAAACTATAAAAAATATTACGTTGTTTCATTTTAATATATTAAAATAATAATTATTGAAAGAAAGACTCTCGTATTTCTCTAGGGTAAATCATGCTTTTTTTTAATTTCATTCCTGTAGGTATCATCTATTTGTAAGTCGCGTAAATTACTTGATAAAAGAGTAATTAATACCTATAATAATTGTATAAGCGACCACGATTAGATGGAATAACCGAATATTGTGTGTCACCTTATTTTGAAAATTTCACTACCTACTTATAGCTTTTTGACTTACATTAAATATTAGGTACATTTACAGGTGGGTACTGATAGATACGTTTGTTTTTTGTTTAAGGTAAGTATCCCAAGGACCGGCGGTAGGTATATAAAATATTTATACTTATTCATCAATCGTTGCGCATATTTTGATTAGGGTAGGGCGGGGCTAGTTGAGCAATTTTTCACTTAAACTGTTATAGCTCCTCAACGAAACGTCTTAATTTCTTGTTATGCATACTGATGGATTGCTAATTTATCCCTTTGCAAAAGTGTCCATGGTAATTTATTTCTAACACGTCGAGTTTTAGAGCTACAACTGTTTAAATGCAGAAACTCATGTATGCTCAACGTACCCCATATGTGAGGTAAGTTGAGCAAGGGTGTGGGGCAAATTGAGCACTTAGAAAGTCTAACCAAATCATGGATTCAATGTTAACTAGACATGAATTAAAATTTCTGTGTGACAATCAACTTTTTATTTATAGTCTTTTAGTGACAAAACAACAAAACTAAAAACAATTTTCTTTGAATAATAAACTGAATATAAAATCAATAACCGTTTGATACCGAATTCTTTGGCAGCGGCATTCACACTTTTTCCCTCATCGTTGACAGCCTTTGCAGCATCATTCAAATCGTGAGTAGAGTATGAACATCTTGTAGTCTTTATTTTATAAGTCCGCATCTTTAAACCAATAAAAAAAAAACATATTTTACCTTTTGAGCAACCATAGCTCAACTAACCCCAATCCGAAATTTAAAAAAATAAGATGAGGGATTGTAACGGTTCGAATTATACCCAGAACCTTTATACATATCTAAAGTACAATAAATTTATGGAAATTTAACACTTTCCTGAATGGAAACGGATAACATTTGACTAAACAGATGAATTATTCCGGTTAACGATTATTTTACTTTTTTGTCACAAAACAAACAATTGCCTCGTACACTTCTCTCGATCTATGAGTGATTGAGTGATCACTGGCGGTCGCCCGATGTTTTACCCTTCCGCAAACCTTTCTTTTCGCTATTTGATGCTTTCACGTGCGGTAAATAGTTTTCGAGATATTTCGATTGCCCAACTTGCCCCTATGCTCAACTAGCCCCGCCCTACCTATAACGCGTATAAGCCGGTTAAAAATTGAGTTTTTAAAAATTAATCTTCTATGGATGGATGTAGGTAGGTAAGTACCTACGCAAAAGAATGTAAAAAAATCAAATTTATAAAATTCGCACATGACAAATAAAAATCAATAACTAGGTACATAGGTATATAGATGGACGATATTTTTCAATACACCTTCACATACAAAATGTTACGTAGGTATGATTTCACTGTAAAAAATCTTGTCGTGTGTACCTTCTATAAGAAATCATTGCGACATCCCCCAAAGCAAAAATATAATTGTAGGTAGGTACCTACCTACTACTCAAAATAATTATGAATATACTTAACATTATAATAAAACTTCATCTATTGAAAATAGTTTTGATTTTTTTAATTTCCAAAATACCTATATTAATATAATACATGCATGTGTTGGTACCTACAAAATATATTAAATTCAGATTGACATAATGGAATTTATCGCCCCACTAGACAAAAGCCCGTGCTGAGGTGATACTAAGTATTTATATTTATACTGCGCATTAGTATTTATTCCGAGTAATTATTAGAGTATTTGGTGTATTATGATGATGAATATCTATTTGCTGTAGTTTATATTAATACTGTATTTTCTACAGATTCTTACTTTTTTTGGTTCTGTATTTTCAGGCATAAGAATCGAGCGATTTTAATTTCTATTTTTTATACTAATTATTATCCAGAATACCCAACCAATAATAAAATAAAATTAAACCTTAAGCTGATTTTTTCTCCGTCGCAAAAGTTTACATCTTTTTGGAAGACTTGTAAAAAAAAACACCATGAGATTTTCGGCCTCGTACCTATACCTATCTATAAAGTTTATCGGGAAATAAAATATAATACTAATGGAAAAACCAATGGATTGTTTTATTGGAATTTAACTAGGTATTTAATAATAAACTTAAACTTTTATCAGCGAAATGAGAATTTCTCATTCATTCTTAGATCAATAATTTAGTTTTCAAATATGCTAACGAAATACTAAACTTATTGAATCAAGTAAAAAATATTAATTATTTAAGTTTAGAATTTATCCTAAATATTGGTTTTAGAACTTTCCATCCCCTAATTCAACGTTATCCTTCAAACGATCGGTTTTTTTTTGTCATTTACTTATGTATCTCGACCTTCTTGGCGGGGTTGTGTAGTTGACAGCGGTCTGAAAAACAATCCCTCTGATACGAAAGGGTTGTTTCAACATGACGTTAGTTTCAGTTTATTACTAAATAAACAAATATTACCTAAGTTTTTTCTACATATGGTCAAATTCAAAGTACATAGATTAATAATTATTTCCAAAATGTTTAAGATATATTTTAAGTTAAATGCTGCATTGGAATATAATGCTCACAAAGCCCTTGGACACAAAAATGAAAAATTTAGCCTACAAATTTGACTCATATGGAAAAATTTGGAAGCGAATACTCGCATAGAAAAAAGTGCCTCCTTTAATCAAACACAATTGATGTTTCTTTTTTGTATGCCCTTTTTGCAAGACTTACGATAGGTATACATAGAACCAAAAATTTGGGTCTATCGGTAAGTCAATGATTTGCGATTTTTTAATGTTACCTACATAATTTATTAAACTCAAATTGTGTGTGCTTTTAACATTAGGTTTACCTATGATTTTCCATCGTTTATCCTGTTTATCTATAGTAGGTAACAACCTACTAGCTCATTTCCGAGAAGGGGTACATTAGGGAATTGCATGAAAGAACCCGGCCATACAATCAAAATTGACTTTAATAAAACGTACGCTGTCATTTTTGATAAATAATTTTGAGTACCTACCTACTTGTAAGATTTTCTAATCACATGATTGGCGGTAAATGTGAATAATGAACAACTTACCCTTTCTTCCTCGCGTATCATCTCGGCAATTCCAGGCTTGATCTCCATGTCGTCAGTGTGCATGGGGTAGGCTGGGATCGGCGGCAGTGGCAGAACCGGAGGCTGTGGATCCATCCTGGGCTCCATGCGTGGCGGCGGCAGATACTGCGGTGGCGAAACAGATGGACTGTGCAGCCTCTTCCTTGGCGGCTCGTTGGACTGCACGGACGCTGGTCTCTCTTCGATAGACGCCGGCCTTTCTTGCTCGGCGTTCACATCCGCCAAACCGCGAATTTTCAAAGATTCCGCCACTTTCAGTAGCGGTGCGAGCTGGTCTTGAGACACATTTATCTCCCCTTTGTACATGAATTCCACAACGGCTTTCAGTTGAGGGAACGTCACGTCTCTCATGATGACTATGGGATGGCGGTTGGGGTTTTCCAAAAACAACTTCCTGAAATAAGGACTGCACGCTGATAGGATCATCTTGTGGGCTTTCAGGCTTCTCCCATCGCACGCGAGGGTCACATCCACAAAGGACTCACTCTGCAGTAGTTGGTCAAACACCGTGGTCAGGTTGGCCTGATAGTTGTTCCAACGCAAGCAAAATTGCTGGGATGTCCCATTGCTGCTCCCGGCCTTATTGACATCGGGTTGGATCGGTGGGGCGGATTCTGGTCTCATGGTTGCTTCTTCAGAGGTCTCTTGCCGTCGGTGATCCCTCGAGGGATCGTTCAATCGGATGACATCGGCTAAACAGGACAGAAAGGGCGACCTATTGAAGTCCACCAGTGACCCGCGTTCTGCCAGTTTGTCGGTTTTAAATTAAAAAAACCGCCGAGAAAATAAAAAAAAAATTCAAAACAAAAAAAATCAAGATTAATTATTATTGTTCGAACAGAAAAAAAAAACCAACCAAAAAAAAACAAATGAAAATATTTGTATTTTCGCGAGTGAAAAAAAAAACGAAGTTTCGTAAAAAAAAATATGAAAAACACGCGCGTTTGTTTACTGCGGGAGACGGAGCGACGCGAACACACGGCGCGAAGTGCGAACAGAGACTGAGTGAGCGGCCGGCCCCATGCGACCTGCGGCGAATCACAAGCGCGATACCCCCACCTCGCGTAGGGGCACTTGAGGCACCAACACAGAGACAAGCTATCGATCCGTATATACGAATACATCGCAGCGAGAAGCCACCGCGCTTAGGCCTAACATCAATAGTGCATCCTTCTCAACTAATCACCCCCACCGTGAGCTTATCACTTGCATTGCTCCTAACATTCGCCGCCCTGCGTGGCTGCCCCCATCACCGCTACAACACGCCTCGCACACACATTATATTCGCATCTCCCACACCACACCACACCACTCTCTACTATTTTAGAACTTACTTTTCTACTGACATAACTACTCGTACCAAATATTGTAATACCCCTGAACTTGTCGCAATCTTAATCATAATTACTTGACATTTTATCATCAATGTTTTCTTATAATAAACGTACCTATTTATTATAGTTTTTTTTTTGTTATTTAAATAATCTTAAGTATGTAAATAATTTTATTTTAAATAAGTTGACTGTATTATAATTAATTACCTATAAGTAAATTATGTGACATGGATTTTTTAAGAAATGTATGCTTAATTATTATAACTAGTAGTCGACCAGTGCTCGAAATTCGACAATGACTTATTTCAATTATACTTAGGTAATGAAGAATTATCTAACAACTAATGACTCTAAAAATTCTTTACTGATGTTCGATTTTTGAATGGAACAAACCACCACGGGCTTACGACCGTCTTCAACTGTTGTTTCGAAGGCTGGCTTAGTGTGATCACTTTACGTTAACAACGTTCGCCATTAGGTGGTAATGTTTGATACCTACTTAGGTAAGTCCGAACATTATTGAGGTTCTATTGTCAAAGACTGAGGGAGCGCTATTACACAATTATTTTCTTTCCAAAACTATATGACATGGATACGTCAAATTTGAAATTTTGATATTATTTATAAAGTTTTTTCTATTATAGGAATTAAAGAAAACAATATGAATATATTTTCAATTTGACAAATAAGTTAGAATATCCCGCTATTTCCAGGTCCACCTTCCATTTGAATTTTAAATATGCCACCTTCAAAAAGCTTTCTGCGCCCGTAGTGTGGCGCTTTTCATTTTACATATTTTGATTCTATGAAGTTGAAGATCTTTAAAAGTAGTCTGTGAAGTGTGCGTATATCAAATACGCAACATTAAAGTAGTGTTTGTTATGTTTTTTTTATTGATTTAATCTACTTTTTATGCATAATTTTAAGAAGAAGTATTATCATTCGCCACTCCTTCTCTATATTATATAATTATAAATTTCATACTCCTCCGTCCGCAGAATTTTCATAAAAACAGTCACAAAGTTTTCCTTCACGTATCAATATAAAGATTGTTGAAGTTTGTTTTTTTAAGATAGGTACTTTATGAAGGTACCTACTTAATCACGTGATCTTGTGACCCCTTTTGGCTTCAATGAACTCTTCCCACTCCATATTATCCATTTCTTCGATGTTCAGAAGGTGCGAGGTGATACCTACTCCGATTCTAATTAAAAAAAAAGTCTTGAATAGTTCTATCAAAAATATATTTTGTTCAAACATGGAGAGGGAAGAAACCGGTTCATCTTTGAACAATAAATAACTAAATATATGTATACATAGGTATACGAAAGTCTTAAAAGTTCTATTAAAAAACTCAACCTTAGACATTCGAGAATTGCGTCGCAGAATCTTATCATGGTATGATGGTTCCACTGCATCACAAAAGACGCTTTAGGTACACCAACCAGCACACCCAGTGCGGATCCATCGCATGTATAATTATGGAGGGATAATTGAGTTTGCTGAAAGTTAAGGATGCCGAAAGACAGTTGGTCGGGTAGACTTTTCCTTGCTGTTTCTTGCCGTTTACCGTTCCTTCGAAGCAGAACTGAGGGATTTGGACAAGAAGTGGGAGGAGTTCATGAAAGCCGACCAAATCGAGCAAGCTGGAGGGCTCTTTTTGCCTTCCAATGCCCCCTAGGTGGAGCCACGAAGGGATCATGTAACGTAATGATTGTTTTATCACTGCTATACCTACTTACATAAAACTTAACTAGATACTTCCAAGTAGATATATGACAAGTTTTAAAATATCATGTCTATTTCACAGGCAGGTTCATGTTTATACGCGAATAGATAGTTAAAATATTAAAAGAAAATATTACCACATTATAAGTACATATATTATATATATTATCATGCCTTAAGATTAAAAAGCACGCTGTAAGTATAAGAACTTATGATACTGAGCGAAGAAGAATATGAACCGCGAATAAGTTTTCCATATTATTATAAATTGCCCATCATTCATGTAAGAATATTATATTTTATTCATACATACATCTAGGTACATTATAATAATATAATATAATATGCAATTTATATTAAAATCATAATGCATAGGCACATATTATTATTATTATACTAGTATTTCTACAGTAATATTAATTTACTTACATACCTACCTACTGAAGCATCTAACATATAAAAATATTCCGTCACGTTGTTTTTTACCGTTGTCCGATCTTTATGGAATCTTTTTTATATAATATTTATTACATCAACGGCTCAAGCATTTGACACAAAAATATATGACAAAGTCATTCGTATTTTAATTTAATCTTATAGGAATATTCTACCATTCTTCAAATAAACAATAAAAAGTAATAAACAAAATAAGAAACAAAACAATATCAAGCTTCTTTAATAACTTACCAAATATTCTATACAAAGCATTACAAAACACTAAAAAATGTATACCTATACCAACCTATAATCAATACAAAGATAAAACTACAGAAATATAAAAAGCAAAGTAAAAGAATTAAAAAAAAAACGCAACAATAAACTAACACGTTCAAAAGAATAAAATAACGAATAATGAAAAAAATCAAAAACACATTTTTTGTAGGTAGATAAATTTGGTATAAGAACGACATTTATGTAGATAAATTTGGTAGGTATAAGAACGACATTTATGTAGACATATTTGGTATAAGAACGACATTTATGTAAATATATTTGGTATAAGAACGACATTTATGTAGACATATTTGGTATAAGAACGACATTTATGTAAATATATTTGGTATAAGAACGACATTTATGTAGATATATTTGGTATAAGAACGACATTTATGTAGGTAGATATATTTGGTATAAGAACGACATTTATGTAGATATATTTGGTAAAAGAACGACATTAATGTAGACATATTTGGTATAAGAACGACATTTATGTAGATATATTTATTTTAGTACCTATAAGAATAGATCGTTGAGCATATTATTTTCTCATTAGGTGATTAGGGCTGCCCTTTCCAGATTTTTTTTCTATTTATTGACAAAAATGTAATTTACATTTTATTCAGCATCATAAAATATCTTTTACCCCACATTTTCTAATATGAAGCTGTATGATATTTCATATGATCCATCAGTAGTAGGTAGGTAGATAGCGAATAAGGATACTAGCATGTTTACTTAATTAAATTGGGATTTCATTCAACTAATAAGTTAACAAAACGATTATTACTAGTTCTAAGGCAGGACAAAGTACGATGGTTCAGCTAGTTTTATCTTATATCATTATTTTATTCAAGGAAAGCAGTAGGCAGATAGGTAACTCAGTTTTGCAGGGGTGCCTAGCCTGTACAAACAGCGGCCACATTAAAGAAAAATAAAAAAAATGGAAATGTGAAATTCTGTCTCACATTGCAAACGGCTGGTTGACTGATTATACAGGCTAAATAAACACCTTAATATTACAAAGTATGATAAGATTTTGACAATTTTTTGCATGCGATACCTAGAACTATAGTAAAACATTACACTGCTTTATAGCCTGATTTTCACAAGTCATGCCTATTATAAATAATGATAGCGATATCATAAAGTGTACAAAACAATATAAATGATAGCGATATCATAAAGTGTACAAAACAATATAAATGATAGCGATATCATAAAGTGTACAAAACAATATAAATGATAGCAATATCATAAAGTGTACAAAACAATATACCTGTACTCTATAAAAGTGTGCAAACTTTGCTGGTTTATAATACCTAATATGTTTTGCATTGTAGGCAAAATGCACACGTTATTGGCTTACTTTACTTACTTAGATTCTATGTACGTTATTTTTAATTTGTTCTGTGATTTTGTTTTGTTTGTGTTGTTCAATTTTCTTTTATTTTATAGTTTTGGACATTAAAAAAATGTTTTGACACCAAACGAATGTTTTAAGTAAGTAACTAGATATCTATTACTAAAGATATTTTAAGTATTAAGTAGGTATGTATGTCTCATAAAACACATTATTGTTCAAAGGCAATCTTTTTTGAAAAATTTACTTATGTACCTATAGGATTCGAAAAATATTTTAAGTTAAGTTGAGGTGGGGGTCCTGTAGTGTCAATCGGCGGACACAAGCCTTTGCTTAGTGTAAAAGATGTCAAAAAGTGTATTTGTGTTCACTTAGAGTGAGCACAAATTCCTTTGTCAAAAAATCCTATATTTTATTTTTTTTATTTTAACATTAATAATTACAGACAGTGAAATTGATACAAAAATAAGACAGTACGTATACATTACGAAACATACACCAGTGAAGTATATACATTTGAACTTATACACCAGTGAAGTATATACATTTGAACTTATACACCAGTGAAGTATATAGGTACATTTAAGTAGGTACTCGGCTCAGATACTGGAAAAGGGGAAAGAGGATAGGGTAAAGGTTTCTGCTTGTTCTGAGAAAGAGTAGGAGCAATCTCAAGTAGGTTTGGTTGGTGACTCTCAATGTGATAGCAAATGCTCAATCACAGAGCTTTTAAAAACCTGCTGGGAAGAATTGTATAAGTTGACGTCCTTAAAAAAAGCATTAAAATTTATACCTACATGATCTTTGAAAAAAATTAACTTTGAGCGTAGTTAGTACTACATCTAGGCAATCTGAATATTGGTGATCTTGAAGGACAATTAAATCTTATTCCCCCAAGCAGATCGCTGGAGTCGACAAGTCCGTTAACAATCTTGAATAAATACACTAGGTCTGTTACAGTTCGTCTGTTTTCTATAGTCAAAATGGTAACCTGCAGATTGTGTATGAGAGTTAAAACCAATTTTTGATCTAAGGTTAAGATGTTTTAATAGTTTGTTCTGATGTACTCGTTCGATCCTTTAATGACCTATATGTACCTTCCTTAAAACTGTGTATCTATATTCAATAATAATATATTGAAGAAAATAATGTACAGTCCAGATTTTATATGTTAGGTATAATGTAGATCACGAGCCGAAGTTTATACACCCCTGATTTAACACAAAAAGGGGGAAGGTTTTCAGTTGAAAATAGCGGTGAACATATTCATTTGGTGGCTACCTAAAAAACGACATATTCATTTTTTCTGGGTTCAACCAAAGAACCAAAAATACTTTCAGCATCAGCTCACACTCATCTGAGCTACATGGCCTGCACTGAGGCCTAAATGTCTATATTTATTCTCCCTTTAAACCCCACTTAGGGGCATAGAGAGGCAACAAGAGCTCTCCATTGCGCTCGATCTTGCGCAATGCTTATGACCTCCTCCCACCTCGTCCAAATACCTCATATATGCTTCGAAAGAACGGAAAACATTAAATGAGAAGGTCTTCCTCGTCTTTGAGACCGTGGGAGGAAGAACAGCGCTCTCCTCGGACAACTTTCAATCGGCATCTCTAACACAATACGTCCCAACCATTTTCACCCCTTCTCCAAAATGATGGAAGTGATGGCGTCATTCGTGATGCGGCGGGACCCCCTTGTGCTTTCTTCTTCTTCATCAGTCGGTACCTCGATGCCGAGGATTTAAGTTTTTATTTGTAATGAAATTTTTGTCGAATAATTTGCGAAAACAACCTAAAAATCTATAATATAAAAGAAAGTCGGGTTAGTGCGAACACTTATAGGTAACTCGAGATCAGCTAAACAGATTCGTCGAATTTTTGATTTATTGGATTCTTCTCCGCTCCGGATAACAGATTAAGTATTAAAAAGTTGAAAATGCATTAGAAATAATATAACATTTACAGAATATAACATACATAGAACGGATTTCCTGCAACGCCATATAGGAAAAAAATCTATAACAACAAAATTATTGTTTACCTTACAACCATTGACATAAAAATATTGGTACGCAGATTATTGATGGATTTTTTTCGAGCTTTCAGAAATATTTTTTACCATTCTTGCTTATTCATGATTATGCCTTATGCGGTGTTCAGACGGGGCGAATATCGCCAGGACACCATAATATCGAAAGTTGTGTTTAGTGAAAAGCAACTGTCATCTTATTTACTGTACAAGTTAAATATTTTAATGGTTATTCCACAAGATATCGAACCTTGGACGTGTTTTTAAAGGTGCGGAAATATACCTAGGTACATTCATAATATGTGTTTTTTTGCCATGTATTATATTAATCAAGACTGGTTGACTATCAAAAACTGACGTTTGAAGCAATTTGTTCTGCAGTCGAAACTGGACACCTTTGTGCAGAAATTTATTATTCCTTTACTTTTGAAGTTCTGCACTCGTTGATGCTTAACTATACCTATTCATAGAACATTCATGTAAATTAAGATTAGGAAATTTGAAGTGGTTGGTAGACTAGCGGTTACGACGTCGACTTTCGTAGGTACTGTTTTATTCAGAAGTCGTGGGTTCGATCCAAGGTGCCGCCATTTCCAATTTCACGACACAAGCTTTAAGTAGCTTACCGTGAAATAGTCAAAGAGTGTATTTGTGTTCACTTTGAGTGAGCACAGATCCATTTTTATAAAAAAAAAATAACATAGAGAAATGCAGAGAATTCAATTCTCCCTTTTACATGCACCCCACTCAGGGGCATAGGGAGGCAACAAGAGCTCTCGATTGCGCTCTATCTTGCGCAATGTTTATGACCTCCTACCACACCATGTCCATGTCCCTCAGCTCTGCTTTGAAGGAGCGTAATACAGTGTGAGAGGGTCTTTCTCGTCTTCGGGACCCTGATGGGAGGAAGAACAGCGCAGAGAATTAGGCTGCTATAAATTGCCTTTCGTGTCTGATTTATTTAGTTCAAAACAAACCGTACAACATAATAATATGAATAAGCTTATTAGAACGTCATTTTGAATTTCGAAAATAAAATTTGAAAGAAGAACATCGAATTGTGCGAAGAAGTTTCTTAACTCTTCTTAGCGTCGTGTGGCGCCCCCGCGGTATGTCCCAGTTACTAGAGGCCGCGCCTGACTGCTGGGTAGGCAACAAGAGCGAGCCACGCTGCAAGCAATACACACAGAGCCTTACTCCGTTTATTTATTCATGTTGGATCCTAATACTCTATTCAAATTTCACCCGACGCGCTTCTGTCGAGGTAAAGTATTTAAATATTTAGAGCCAAAACAAAATACAAGGTAGCCACAATATGACCCACCTAACTTGGATGAATTTTATCAGAGCATCATCAGCCTTCACCCGTCCAATATTAGGTATAGGCCTCCTTTACCGACTTCACGATTCTCTCTATCTACCGCCATACTGTGGCATTGATTTTCGGTCACTCTGTAGCCCGATTCACGGAAAAGTTTAAGTCTAAGTTTAGTTCGAAGTTCGAACGAAGTTCGATTCAAACCCTCCGTGAATAGGTACATAGACTGTAGATAGTCGCCGCCTACAATTATTATTACCAGCAGCCCTATTCACGGAAAAGTTTGAATCGAACTTCGTTCGAACTTCGAACTAAACTTAGACTTAAACTTTTCCGTGAATCGGGCTGCTGGTTATATCGTCGAATCATCTTAATTCTAGCCAAACTAAGGGTGAAAACACGTAGAACGCCGATTCCGACCGGCGCAAAGAATGTTACTATGCATTTGAATGGGGATACACAGAGCAAAAGCAGGAACCCGCTTTCCGGCATACCTACCCATTTAAATGCATTGAAACCATAGAGAACAATTTATTGCACCGGTCGGAATCGGCGTATTACGTGCTTTCAGACTAAGTTTCTAAGACCTGTTCTCGGCCTCCTTTATATGGTTTTTTAGTCCATCTGTCATGTGTTGTTATTACGATAAGGCCGGTTCCATTTAAGTGACGCTAATTTTATTTGTCACATCGGTAACATTGGTTTATTCTCTAAAGTCTAACTAAACCATTTATTTCGCTTCTTGTCACTTACAATAATGTTAAACAATATGCTTCTTACAGAAAAAATATGCTTCTTTCCATCGCTCGCTAAGCTTCTTGGAGTTTTTATATTAACCCCTTTGTAAAGGTGGTATTCAAAACCTTATTCAATACCAGAACGGGAAATATATTAAACATTTTTTTCAAGTGGTTTGAGATGAACAGCATATCAATCTTGCAGATGCTTTCCCAGTGTGGTCACTTTGCGTTAACTTTTTCAAATTCAATACCTGAAGTTTTTCCCATCGTGAGAGTCTTTACAAACTCTATACCCCCGATAGGACTCGAATCCACATCCCTAGTTCTTGGAAACAGGTAGATTAACCCATATCTTCCCAGTGTTCCATTATTGGAACGGTATAGTTAGTATTTTTTATTATTTTTTTGGAAAAGCGCAACGCGTTTATTTTTTTCTGCTTAAAATCTTCGATTAATAGGCTTTAGTTAGAGATATTGTTGCATGATATTCGCGTCTGCTTTTTTCTGTTATGAAGCATTCTTTATAGCAGATTTTGTGGAAAAACATTGCTCGTTTTAAAATGTCTGTATATTTTTTGTTTGTTATAATTAACATTCAAATAATACGTTACCAGTTATATTCCTGTCTCTTTTGTCATTATAAAAAATAAAAGAAATAAAGATGACTATAAGTAGGTATTTTCATGTCCTTTTTCCTAACCGTTCCATTTTTGGAACACTGGGATGATATGCCAATGTAAAATTTTTGTACTATTTTCATGCAATAAATTTATTTATTGTTGGCAATTTATTTTTTTGGTCGTAGTTTAATAGTGTACTAAATATTTTAACACCTTGAAACGAAAAAAGTATTTTATGTAAAGAAAATATGCGAACACAGCTGGTAGAACTGAACCTTACACAGTAAGAAAACGTTGTTTGTATGGTTACTTTGAAGGTGAATGTTGTTGATTTTCAAAAAGTATCTGCAAAATCATCTTAACTATCGGATTCCACCTAAGATCTGCTACGCTCAAAAACAGAAAAAAATTAATTCATTGTACTTGATGAGTGATAATACCACCAGGATGTGGTGATAAATTTTTTCATCAAAAACGCTATGAAAAACGTTAAAGCAGGTGTTATATCTCCAAAACAGGAGGAAATCCTGCATCAGAAAGCTATTGAAGTGCTTTGCTTTACAGTCAATAGCAATGTAACCTGCTTGCCTGATAAGTAAGGTCACAGGTTGATTATGCTGCCGCAGAAGCAGTCTGCTTGAAAGATGTCATAATATAGAAAAACAAGGATATGAGGACAGACAGAAAGGTTCGTGAAGAAAGACACATGGCATTTATCCAGAGCAGACAATGTCAAAACAAAAAGCATGCTAAGAACATCTAAATTGAAAACACTCCATGGTTAATATCTGCGTGATCGAATTAGAAACACAGTAATCTGAGAGATCTAATAAGTCGAACAATGTGGTCAGGTGGCTACGTCATAATTTGCTATAATATATTTTAGTGACACCAACATGTATTGAAAAATTAAACAAAAGCAAGAATACTATATCTAGCCCTGCATGAGGGTATCAAATTGGCTGCGCCGATCAAAAATACTCGTCAAGCGATGGGAAGAAACCTGAAATAACGCAGTCAAGATGATAACCCTGATAAAACACACTCCCGTGTCTACAAAAAAGAAGAAGAAGAAGATTTTTTGTTTTATTATTTTATACAAGGTTTATAATTTATAAATTGTGGACTAAAATTTTGAAAAAACTTCATAAAGTACTTTACTACGCTCTATATCGTTTTAGATTTCCCATACAAAAGCCCAAATGTTACATGTATGTATCTTCCCAGTGTTCCATTATTGGAACGGTTCTATAACTAAAAATCCAAAAATCCAAATTTTTTTTTGACACTTATTTATCAATACATATACCGTGAATAGTCCCTGGTATGATTTTCATGAAAATCTTACGGCTATTTCTATGTCTGGGAAGATATGGGTTAAGTAAGCTACTATGTCATGACATACTTTTACAAAATTCCTACTCACGTAGTAAAATGATAAAACTAAAAAATAAATCAATTAGGAGGTGTTCAAAAAATGCTTCTGATCATTCTAAGCCAGATGATATTAATAGCATGCGCCAGCCCCAACACTTTTCCATTAATAAGCTGAAGAATTAGTACTAAAACTGGCGGTAAATCTAGATTAGAATTATAAGACAATGTTGCATACTTCATATTTCAATAAAGCATTGATCTGAAATTGACTAAATCATCCAAGTAAAACCGAACAATATTAGGTATTATATCAGAAGCGTTCTGATGTAAACGCATTACAACACTGCCATCTATCGATGAGGATCGTAAGCTCCGGTTGAACGCTTACAAACAACCGTGTTATAAACGCCGTACTGTGTTCATATTTACTTTACAATTTATTGCTGAATGTATAGTAAAATATTAACGCCGGTACGAGGCATTGCTATAGCTGCTATTCTAGAATACGGGTCTCTTATACTACTAACTTAATAAAATAACATGTAATAATAATAATTATTATTTATTTATACTTAGGTACATAGTTTTTTCCATGATGCCGTATTCCTAAAGGGATAAACAGAAAGAACGGTATACCTCCAATATCTTCTATACAGGCGTAATTATGTAGGAGCGCTCGGTAGCCTAGTCGTATATCAGTCGATGGCTTTCGTGCGCTCTGCGTATATTGAAGGTCGGGGGCTCTAGTCTCGATGTTGCCGACCATTTTCACTGTTACCAGACAGTAATTTGTCAAAAGTATATTTTGTATTCACTTGAGTGAGACAAGATTGAGGTATATAAAAAATCTCTTCGCTTCATCCGACGACTCGCTTCTCCTGTTTCTTTTACTTCTTCCCTGTCTTTCTTTAACAATATTCACATTTTATCTACATACGAGTAGGTACCTAATTATCTAGTTCCTTAAGAAAAAGTGTACAAAATATTCTCAAAACAAAATTATAGTTTCATCTACTTTTTCATTCTTTGAATTATTACTTTAGAAATACTTAATTAATTATTCTCAATCTTCTTAGAATGAATTGAGAGGGATATGAAGACCGTGGGTTTGCTATTGGTTTCTCTTCAACGCTACGATTATGGGGACTTGGTACAGAGAGTTCTATATATAGAGTGGCTTACTTGCCTTGTATTTTATCAGTCCTCCATTTGGTCAATTCACCAAATGTATTTTTTTATGAATTCACTGAATTCAGTCTGTTACAGACGTTGCTAGGAATTGTTGCTTAATGAACATTTATCTACTGAAATATAAACAATGCACTAAGTAAAAAGGTTGAATTCCATTACATTCGCAGTATAAGTTATTTATATGGAAAATTAAAATTTTCCAGGTCATCGTTATGAATGTTTTCGGCGCATTATTTAAACACAATTGGAACATCACCCGCACACCTTCCGTCCCTCCCACCAAACTGGACACAAATTTAATGTGAATTTTCTTCCTATTAGCCACTCTATGTATAGAACTCTTTGACTTGGTACCATAAAGATGATACATGCAGTTATAACACCGATGTTCGAGCGCCAGATCTCGTTAGATTTCTAGCAGTGGTTACCTATATACCAGGCGCAGGTGACGTTAACATTTGGGTCGGCTAGGTGTATTTTCGTTATCACCTCTTACTCACCCTAGACTCCCTTAGTTTACTGAAAACGCTCACGTGCCCAGTAAGTATTATAATTTCGTACCTACTTCGTTATAATATGTTCCTCTCTTTCACTGGTTGCCCTATATATTGGGAGATATCTTAATGTTATAGAATAAACGAATCTCCTGTTGTATATGAGCGAATATCAATAAAATGTAAGTGGTTCGTTCAAAGGTAGGTACAAAGTTCGTGTTATTCAAGAAACAAAACAATAAAGTCTAATAAAATATAAATAAACAAACAAGATACAATACAAAATAATAATAATACTAATATAGAAACTGTAATACAATATGAAAAATATTCAATTATTTTATTATTAATATTAGCCGTCTCTCTCGCACACGGCGCGTATACACCGTATGTAATGCATTTTTAATATTATTTATTATATTATTCTATCTCCCTTCCTCACGTCTGCGTGTGATTGAGATTACAATACATACATCGATATAATCGTTTCATCGATTTTTTTAATAAAAATAATTTATCTGGGCCTACTAAAAGTGAACACATAGGTAGTGACATCTTTCAAGTAGCTTTTGTTTTGTGAAAGAGGAAGATGGTCGGCACCTGACATCAATTCCACGACCTTCAAAACCTAAGCTAGGGAACAAACCACTAAAATTTTGTCTTTATATAAACGCTTTAGATTTGTTGTTTGAACAACGAGTGGTTTTTACTACCTTATAATGTCACTAAAATATTTTTTTTTGCAAATTTAAAATAACTAATCTAATATTAACATACCTAGATTCAGATACCATAATCCATTTACTCAGAAAGAAAAAACAAAATAATCAGTGAATCAGAGAGAAGATGAATGTTACCGACGCGACGACGTGATGAAGAAAAAAGGAACTGACCCTGCCACACATTGAGAATAGCAGATTCTGATAACAAATGAGCCAGATAACTCCTGGAGTAAAGGAAAAGAACCGGTTATCTGAAAAAAAAAAACAGAAAAATCAAAACTTGGATGGCCTAATGATACTAAGAATGTGTTTGGGACTTAATGCCACAAAATAACTGGGGTAAAAGAAACGTTGATGTTAGATTAGGTCAATGCAAACACTATGATAATTATAAAAATATCTTTGCCTAACTATACAATAAACTAGTTTCGAAGGTTGTTAAAGTGAATAGACTAAAAACTTCATATTTTGCTTTCTAATAAATCTATGGACTGCCAAATAACTAAAAACTAGAACTTCAAGGAACCTAGAATCACAGAAAGACTGTCTGTCGTATGTATGTTTAATCAGCGGTTGTTAGGATTCTTTGGTCACGATCTTGCAAGGACAACAGTTAGGGTAGATCAGTACAAGAGTGCGCAGTGTACAAGAGTACGCACTGCATATCTCCGGATCATTAGTAATGTTTTCTGCTAAGTTCAGTATGTATTTTATTCTAGAAGTGGAGCGTTTTTCGGTGGCCATTTTTTGTGAGTTTTAATTTATTATTAAAGAATCCAGGTAAGAATATCGATTTTTCGTCCATTTGTAAATTTTTTTAATATTTTTGGAGACCGTGTCAAATAAAATCTATTTATATCAAAACACATTTATTTCATTATTTCGATTTATTTGTCGTCTACAATTGTACACTCGCATGCTGAGTGACGCCATCATGACATGTTGGCAGAAATTTTATAATATATTTGTAATGTCCACCGTGTGCAAGAGTGCGCACTAGAATTTTGTCTAAATACGTATTTTTTTTTTTTTATATATATTCTTGATAATTTGTTTTTAATTAATTTTTGGTAAATGTAGGAAAGTTACATAGACATTTTTTGCTCATTTGAATGTAATATTTTTATATATAATTTATTAAATTAACAATTTAAAACCCACTTAAAAATTCACTTCTGTGTTTTTCATGCATTAATATTAAACTAAATATTTTAAGGATGACAAGACGCCAAAGTAAATCGTGGATTATTAATTAATCGAAGATGTCAGAAATCTGCTGAAGGAAGGAAATAGTCAACGAAAAGTGGCCAGTATTTTAGAAATAGCTGAATCCACTTGACTTTTAATAAAGTGTAATATTTTAACTACTTATTTTAATTAGCTGTACCTATGAATATTTGAATAAAGTTTGTTTTGGTAATAAAACAGATTCTTCATTTATTTTTTCATAAACAACATCATATTGAACTGATAACACATGCGCTCTCTTGCACACTTTCGTGCGCACTCTTGCACACACCTATAGTGTAAGAGTGCGCATTTAAAGGTGTTTTTGTATTAATTACTTCCTTGGGATATTCTTCTGTGAATATCTAAGAGACAACATATCAAACTACTGAAATAAATTAAAAAGCTGGTAATTTTTCTAAAATTATCTGTAAAAAATCAATTCATGTCTTAAGTGCGCACTCTTGTACCGACCTACCCTAATCTGGAAAAAACCATCATCACAGGGAGCGTTCCATGCAAAAAAAAAAAAAACGTTTTGTGGCCTGATTCGGCAATGCAAGCTGTAGGGGATAGAGAGGATTGGAGGCGTTCAGCTATTATTAGCACATAAACGATGATGGTTCACGATATTCAGCGATGAATAAACGACGAAGGAGAGAGACAGAGAGCTATGATTTATATGTACCTATTGTAAAGTGATGAAGAGTTGTCGATGTCCGCAATATTCGATGGTGTCATTGACCACTCTAAAGAGCCCGTCATGTCTTTGAACCGTCGTTCGTATTATATTGGCGCCCAAATAATTACTTTTATTATATTATTGGTAATAATTCCATGTTGGTACCTCAATTCCGTATGGAGTATTGTTTATACATATTATAAAAGGCACTAATGTTAAAAATAATTTACCGATATTTGTATTGTATTTTGAAAATATATCGGGGTGAAATAATTCTCATTCTCTGTCAAATGTCGTTCGACTTTCTTAGCACAAAATATCCCAACCATATTTCCATAGTCCACTTTCTCCTCAAAGGCATGACTCGTGAAGCTTGTAATTGTAGTATAAAGTAACCACTGCTTTAAAGAATTCAATCCATTGTTTAAACTTATTTGACTAAACCTTGGCTGAATCCAAGAGTTTTCTCCTTTCAACTGCAATTTTAGCTGCTGATACCTTCACTGCAGAAGTATCCTTCCATCTTACTCTTCGAAATTTTCTTCATCCTTTCCAATATGAAGGCTTTTAAAAATAGTTTTTACCAATATCTAACTTGCAGGAACTTAGTTACATTATTAAGGAACCATTACATTTGAAAAAAAAAGAACAAACAAACGAGCACGAAATAGCTTTCTTTTGTTTAATTTGTTATGATAATTATTATTCTACCATGTGGAAGACACACCTTTGTGTATATTGAATTATTGTTTAAACAAAGTAAAATAATAAAATAACACTATGTACACAGTAAGTATACAAATAATGTAATGTGTTTTCTCTAGTATTTGTTATACACATATACATACATACAGTTCTAGAACCTAATAATCTAGGACTTTGTATAGTGATAAATGTATATGTACGCGTTTATACCTATATGTATACAAAATAATGTTACACTAATAATAATATTATGTAGATTTCTAAATACTCGCCATAAAATGACTATAATCATACAGGCTACACCCATTATTCGAACTTTAAATTTATTATATCCATTGTTCTATTTTTAAATTTATAAAAAAATGTTCTACATTTAATTCATACCCTGATATTAGAAAAAAACTATTCTACTATTCAGTACGTATCTTATTATTTGAACGTAAAATTGTTCCGTATTCGATAATCAGGGATCTTCAAAGAGAGATACTTTTCGATAAAAATGGGCATAGTTCGAACGATTCAAACTATAATAATTTGCAACTTTTATGATAAGTTTCTGGACCCTGTGTTACACAATAAATAAAAATAACTCTAAGAAACATCTCTGAAAAAATCGTTCGTGATAGCTTCGAAATATGGAAATCCTAATGATCTGCGAAGTTGTGGATATCGTAAGGTGGGAATACAAAGAGTTGAGTATGAATCAAGGGGACACGGAAGGAGCCTCCACGTAGATTGAACTATTGTAATAGAGCGATCGGGCGTCCCTGGAAACGACATCATGTCGGCCAATCCTTCCACCACCGGAGAGACCAAGAACCGGACTCGGAAAGTAAGTACAAAGAGGACGATTTTAGAAAGACCGTTGACCATGTCTTGATAATAGAGGATACAAGAGCCGCGAAAATAATCTTCCTTTAGAAAGGATAACACTGTAGGAACAACAGGCCACCAGGCCTAACAAAGATGAAGAAGAGCCTTTGAAAATTGCCTTTTCCCCTAACTTGAATTAGAAGTCTTTAGAAGTTAGAATAAGCCCATTAAAAATGCTTAAGGCATCAAAGAAAAAATAGTGAACTCAATATTATCATTACACCAAAAAATTACAACACATTAAGAAAAATGACAAATAATGCGGCCTTTATTGTAGTTCAGTATAAAGAATTCCTATAGTCGTAAACATGGATATGTATAATAATTACTATTCTATAGTATTTTATAATTATCTGTTGACTTTAACGCCTTAGATACACACACACCAACAAAAATTGTCGCTTAAATATCTCTTTATACTCATCACACTGTGTCCTTTAAACGGGTAGGCAGAGAAAAAAGACACACCATCTTTGCTTTTTCTTATTGACCTGCCGGGGTATTCGTGATAAAGATCGAACTAAACTCAATTATTTTCTTAAGGATAATTATTATTACGCTCAAAAGAAACCATGTTAAGGTTTTACCTTAATCTCGTTTGAGACAAATTCCAACTAGTATCAAAATTACCTAATATTCACGTTCTCCCGCAATATACCACAAACACTTAGGTATGTATAAGTATAGTATTTTTTTGAGTTAAGGATCGATCGAGAGAAAATTGTGAGACGTTCCAGTAAAAAGAAAATAACTCAAAAAGCACGCTAAACTAGCTAAACGATATAAATTTAGTCTACAGCAAAACGCAAATTTCAGTTTTGTATATAAAGACTCACGGAATCATTAAGGAAAAGTGATAAAACGGATATTTGGTGGGAAGCCCCCGCTAAGTGTCCAATATTTGACAAGTTGTTAGCTTGAACTCTTTCGTGAATGTTGACCATCCTTTAAAAAGTCATTTGATGTTTTATGGTTCACAGTCAACACCTTCTTTCACCTTTCTTTTAGCCTTTCTTTCTATTCTTTCAACATGCTCAAATCATGCCAACTTTTTAACATCATCTTTTTTCAGGCATACCCAACTTCCTACGACATTTCTTTGGGAATATTATAAATCTTTTCTATGTCCTACCTCAGAGTATTGTACTAAAAATAAAACATTCCTAATATTTCTTATTTATATCCTCGCGGATTGAAGACTGGATTTTTTCTAGTAACATAGGTATTCGGATAACGAAACATCAAAGTACATTCAACAACATCTATTGAAGAAAAATAAAAACAAAAATTGGATTTTCAGTTGATTGAAGGGTACAGGGAGAAAATAATCCCCGTCACATCATATTATTCAAAATGAGATATTGCTAATTTAATGTTTCGATCATAAAAAAAATAGTATAAATTAGGATCAAATAAATAAAAACAGCCTTTTTTATTGATTATGTGTTTATTGTGAATACCGTTCATATTTTTTTTCCTTTTGAAATAACATCAACATGGAGATAATGAAAAAAATTGTGGCAAAGTCAGAATTATCAAGGGAAAAAACAGCCATTGTCAGCAAGTTTACTTCTGAAATTTTTCTTTGCTGATAGTCAAAGTTTCATTATATGATTGTTCAGGTAGGTAGAATTCTTCTGGATTGTCAGGTGCATAAGAAGCTGAGTTTGTTCTTTTTTTCTTTGGATCTAGCACATTAGATGAAGTCCACGCTCCATTATAAAAATAACCATTGTCCACGGACAATGGTTATTTTTTCCTTGAACTCAATGGACATTGGATGATTTTTCCCTGGACATATATTTTAAAAGTGATATATCTTTGTGACCATGGGTGTTATTGACCTGTAGTTTTGCGAGAACATAGCGACGGGCATTCCCAACCATATTACATTGCCAGTTGAAAAAATAAAAAAATGTGACATTGATTGTTTTCCCCCTGTACCCTTCAAATTGTTTCCACTACATTACAACAGATGGCACTCACATAGAACTAAGTCTTCTAAAATCAGTCCAAGTATTGTATAGATCCACCGGTAGATGTCACTAGCCTCGAAAATCGCTAAAATTTGAAATATTTTCCAACTCACTGTATATGTGTATACAAGTTTCAACGAAATGACAATTGGCAACAGAGAACAAAGAATGTTTCCTAGGAGTAGAAAGATCTTTTAACCTGGCATATGTGGTTGTAAGCCCACTCCTCTGTTGTCCAAGATCTGACAGACTCATTGTCTGTTGAGATTGTTTCCCAATACATTGATTCCTAATTCTTCTTCTTATTGACCTTACTGTCTTTCCACCTTTTGGGAGGGCAATCACCAGTCTCTTAATGCCGGTTGTGTTTATTCTTTGAATGTAACCATACCTCTTCCTTGCATTTCTCTATAAAAGTGCTCCCATAACGACCTGTCGAGGATTTGCCAACTAAGGTCCTGAAAGTTTTCTTTGGAAGTTCTTAATATGTACTTTTGAATATGCTATACTTTCAACACTATCTCAATACAAATCTTCCACTTTTGGTTTCAATGTCTTTATTTTTTTTTTTCATTTTGTGTACCTTAATGCAATAGAGTTTATCTATAAACTCTTAAAAAAGTATAACTTTTCTTAATTACGAACATGCATTGTTTTATATTTGTGTATCGACGTAGACTTGCTACACTATTATACAGCACAGCTACTAAAACTATTGTGTAAATTAGTTGATTCCCTCTCGCTTTGCCATCATAAAGATCCTGTTGTTTTAGAATTTTAAAGAATATATTCGAGAAAATTTAATAATATGTAGGCATTACTACAATAATAATTACAAGAATCAGTGATGATTAAAATCGAATGGAATATCTTAGATTTATGCGTCGTAGGATGACAAATGAGTAGGTGCATAACTTAAAGGAACTAATGTAGCGTGTTCACACACATTTTTCTTCAAGATCATCCCACCAATGGTATACTTAAATTAATAGCTTCCTTTTAAAAATGTTCTTTGTATAGCTATCTATGTACTCAAAGCTAATTAAACTAAAACAAAAGTAGGTATACAAGGCAAGATAACTCAATACACAACTACACTAAACTCTTAATCTAAGTTACTTACTTCGTAGGTGCGCATTAGCGTAATCTAAACAATTATAATTGTGAATGTATGCGCATTGCGCATATTGTGTAGATCTTTGGAACATGGAGCCATATTTCCCTTAGTCATCGCATCATGTGTGAACGGTTGGACCAATTTCGCTTGCTTTTTTTGTTGTACCTACTTGCTATTGTCTGAAGAAGGTTCTAATGAAAGATTGTTGCGAAGATCATTAGAAAACTTAACGTAGGTAACCTTCATTTTGCTTTTTACAATACTTCTACTTTTCCGTTTTTTAATTTACCTAAATTGTACTTTGAGATAATTGTCGGTGATTTTGACAGTTGGTGCGATTGTCACAATGTGACCTGCAAGTATTCATTTCCATCTGAGGAAGAAAGCAGTCGCTTTCGAAAACCGGTTAATTAATGGTTATCAAAAATAAAACGTGGTATTACAAAATTTAGACTCGTTTTTTCATTTCTAATACAATGAATAAATACCACCAAGCACCTTCGGCCCAAACAATTGAATATTTGAATTCATTTTCTAACTAAGCAAATAAATTCAAATGAATTTTTGTTAAAATAATAATTTATCTAGGAATCAGCAAAGGTGCAAACCATTAAACTCACGCTTCCGCTATTCTTCAACACATGTCGCTCAACCATTTGCCCATCAATTTTGTATGGTTTAAAAAAACTAGTTCATATCTATTTAGGTACATTTATTTTATATCTTTAATTATATTTATAGCGTAAAGCAGATAAAATAATATCTTACTACGTTAGTACATAATGAATCTTCCATATATCCACAAATGACTATATACTCGGTATATATGTAAGTATAAGTAAGTAATAATATGTGTAGGTACAATAAATTAATATAATATATTTTATTAGTTCTTATATTAAATTTAACATGCGGGCAAGAAATACACTATAGGGCTCGAACTCCCATCATATTATATTTTTATTTTGTAATTTTTTTTTTATTTACATATATTTTGAAACTTCTTTTTTATATGCATTTTTCTATATTATAGAAAATATCAGCTTTTGAGACTTTTTAAGATGTTTATATTTATTTATTTTTAATTACATTTGCTGACAGACTAAGAGGACCATTATTTAGACATTTTCAGCCTCGCCTACGTATTCATTTATCTATTTCGTTATGTACTTGAATTTTGAAGATTGTTTCCTTTACGATTTATATATATTTTTGTTGTTGTAATGTTTTTATGTTGTTATTCAGTAATGTATTGTATGTTAAAATCATCTTCTTTAAGAGCCCAGTATTTTAAGACACTCACTTGATAGGCAAATGCCTCCCTGTCTCTAGCTACATGAATCAGTTTCCCAAGGGTTTGGATTCCACTCCACGCCCTTTTATTGCCGAGCCATGGCACCTGTCTTCTATCCACAACACGTCTTCCCTCAATAATCAGCTGCAGAAGCGAGTTCTTATCGCCTCTAAGTACTTGGTCAAGGTATGAGATCTTACGAACCTTAACGTTTGTCTTCATTGCTCTATCAATATTTTGCCCTATTCAGGATCTCCAAATTGCTGACAAGTACATAGATGAATTTTCTAAAGGATGGAAGGTGTAGACTGACTGATTGATAGCAGCCCACAACATTCCTATAGGAAATCGCCAACCATCAGGAAGACCCTCGAAGAGATGGACAGATAGATTTTTTTAGATAAGCAAACGATTTCTTCTTAGATGAACGTGGCTATCAAATACTCTTATTTAATTTTTGAAAATTAATGTTTAATGTTCTTGAATAAATTAAGTCTCATAAAATAAATAAGAAGGAAAAAAAAGGATTCTTTTGTTATGTTCTCCGAGTCAACAGTTCAACCTATAAGTAAATATTATTATCCGAATGTAATTAGACATGAACGTTTCCTGGGTTCAATGTTGGAGGGAATGGTCGAGGGTTCGATTGGTAGGACACCCGCATCAGGAGTATTTGCAGCAGACATATGCCAGGACATGGAGTGCATGTCATACACCGAGTTAAAGAGAACAGCGGAGAACTTAGAGGAGTAGAGGAGGAAATGTACGCGCTTATTGCAAGGCAATCCGCAGAAGAAGATTATTCGAAATACGCACAATATCAACTATAAAATAATTTTTTAGTATCTATCCGTAGGTACCTTTGGATAAAACCATATATTGTCCTGAATTATTTTGATCCAAATGCACAGCCACTTATATCAAGTATATAGAGCCAACAATTTGAAAACAATTTTTAATAATTCTCCTTTTTGGAATATCATCCACAAGGGGGATGGTTCGGCCATTAATTTGAAACATATTGAACGTTACGTTATATATGTTGATGGTCAGCCCTGATTCACAAAGTATGAATAACAATAATTATTATGAGTTCTAATCAAGAAAAAAAATATCGCGTGGGTAATGTATTGATGAATATTACATACACAGTTCGGTAGTTGAGTATTACGGGCTTACGACCATCTTCAACTGCAGTTTCGAAAGCTGGCTTAGTGTGATCGCAGCCGTCATCAACGTTTGTCATTACGGATTCAAATTCTCGAAATATTCTATAATATTATATCTCACGGAATCGAAATATGACATCAAAAATAGTTGGTAGTGGTTGCGAATCCCATTAGGTTCGGTCGCCGACTTTCTTAATGACGGTCACAGGTTCGATCGTCGGTTCCTACCGTCTTCCTCATTCACAACTCAATTTTTGCTACATGTCTGTGGAATATATAATAATTACTATTATTACATTTCAAGTCCAATTAATTAATGATTGGCGTCACTATGGGAACACCGACCGAACGATAACGTTGGCGGCCATTTTATTACACTCGACTTCAGCCCCTCCACTACTATTTTAAAAGTATATACTTACCTTCTTTAAAGAAAATTTAATATTTATACGAAAATGCAATAAAAGGTTCTAGAAAGATTGTAAATAGGTAGGTATTAGAGGGACACAGGAGTTCTTGACAACCATTTCTAGCCTGTTGTGCTACTTTGGTAGACTATTATTGTGGATGTTTCTAAAAAAAATAGACTGTTCCTACCGGTAAATGGGCGATGTTGATGGTAATTAAAAGAGGTGATTTACTTTTTTATTTTTTATCGATCGTCCTCCCAAGATTCTCTTTACAAAGGTATCTTTCGCCCGGTGGCAGTCTTTCCAATTTAACGACACTACTAAAAAATATAATATTCCATTCTGACGACTATCATTATTATTAGTTCTAAAAAATATAAACATTTTATAAAATTGATATTTTTACAAAAGTAACGCAATGACGCGTGTTGTTTAAGGTTTAAGGAGTGCTGTCAGAGAAAACGGACCTCCACTCTATTCTATCGTTTGAGATACATTTTTCGTTCCTTGCAGAAATATAATTTATTTTGCTTCTGATTTATGTAGTATTCTTCGAGGACAGAACAGTACCCCTTGTATAAGTTTTCGACGATCGAATATCGAAAAAAAAACAATAATTAAACGTTTAACTTTTTGGAGCGCTTTGAATAGCAACCCTTCCACGTTTTATTTATAGTTTTTTTTTTACATTTGGATTATTCGCCGTCACTCTGTCAAATCATTCACAACCTTGGTTTTCACCACTCCGGATCGAACCTTTTAAAATATTCTACCAGGAATTTTTGTACAAATTTTTAGTTTAGTTTTAAAACGGCAGTCCAATAAAAAGGTTTGCCAAAGAATCGAATTAAAGAGTCACCTGCACAAAACGCTGTCCAAAAGGATACCAAGATGTATAACGTGATTCGCAATGAAGGACTCCCAAATACCACCAAAGTGAGGACACCCCGCTAATACTTTTTGTAATAGGTATGTGCTATATGATCCTCTTACACTAAAAGGACTGCTTTTGGTAGATATAAATGTAAGAGAAAATTAGGGAACATCTCTGTACATCAATATTAGGTATATGACTAGAAGTAACTAGTGGTAGATCCCTGAAAATGAATTACAATAAAACATTATTGTACCTACTCTTGTCAATATTGACGGGGCGCGCCATTGGTTTTCCATCCAAGTATTATTATTACAATTTAAAAAAATAATAAACCTTTCGTACTATTGATCGCTAACGTCCCTCACCCCTCGGCGTTTGGTAATTAATTGAATTAAGCACCGGGGTTCCGCGATGGAACAGAATATTTCGATGTTGTACACTGTGGATCAAACAAGAAAGTCAAGACTCTTAGGGTGGCCATGACGTACCCATACCTTAAAATATTATCGAGCTTTTTTTTTCTTTTATTTTTTTTTATTTTCCAAAAGAAAAGTACATAATACAATATAATAAAAATATATGTAATGGAATATATTGCCTCACTAGACCTAAGCCTGTTCCGAGACAATACAAATAAAGGTAGTAAAATAATGTTCAAAAATGTCGCTGAGAAAAAAACAAAATATAAAGTTTTTTTTTTTTTAAAAGAATAAGGTATAAGGATTAAAAAAGCAAAAAATAAATCAAAAAAGCAAAAGATTCCAACCTGCCCCTTTCTAAGCTCCACTTTGTAACTCAAGTTCCCAAAACTCAAACAACACTCCCCACATCCACACGCATTACACAATGCTTCTCCAGGCGCACCATCATTATACATTTTCATAAAATATATTTTAATTTTAATGTAGAAGGATTTATATTTAGAGTATGTTATATTGGAGCCATGATATTCCCAATTTAAATTTGATGGAAGGCACTTATTTTTTGCATTAATATGAAATTCTTGATTTAGATATAATATGTATGCATGGGCGCGCCAGATAAGAACATTAACATGTGTTGTACATAGAATATTAGTAAGAGATAGGTGTTGCGAGTATATGTAGTAAAAGACACATTCGTATACAGGTATGTAATATTGTAAGTAGTAGGTACGTCCGTAGTGTCAATTTATAAATTTTATAAAATTATGTCTAGTCAAGTATATTAGTAATGTCTGTGTGGTTTCTCTCCCCATTGATAAGTGAGTATTTTCTTTTAACAAATAATAACTAGAAAAGAATAACACTAAACAAATCAAATAAAGTAATACAACCAAGCAAATGAAAAAAGATGAATAGATCAAAAACAAGTTACCATTAAACAGGCCTATATCTAGTGAGGCAATTTGGGTGATTGGATAATTTGTTGTGTGACCTCTACTACTACTGGCGGCACAGAATCTTTTTCTATATGCATTTGAGTCTCTGAATTCCCCGTCAGCTTGCCGATCTTCTCCTCTATATCTCTCTGGTTTCGTATAAGTATAACATTTGATCGTTCTCTCTCTCTCTCACACATATTTCTTTCCATTCACCCACACAAAACGAAAATTATTTCGCTTTGCTGCAGTTCTCGCATTCTTGTATATGATTTTGTTTTCCAATGTGAGATGGTCGTTAAAATAAATTCCAGTCTGTATTGAGCTACTTTACAATCTAAAAAATGTTTTTGAGATTTCGATATTTGAATTATTGAATTGAAGACATTGATGAGGTACATATAATAGGTATGTATACTATGGAAATTTATTTGGCGTACTTATTACTTTGAGGAAACACTTTTCTTTCCAGCATTCTCCAAAGAGGATCATCATCATCATCAGCACGACAGTCCTGGGTGGACCCTGGCTGAGTCAAGAGATTTTTTCCACTCCGTCCTTCTGAGTGTCGCCGTCCTCCAGCTCCTCAGTCCAATGACACCTGCATCCGTGTTAACACCGTCCCTCAACCGTAGCTTGGGTCTTCCTGCTCTTCTACGACCTTCGGGATGTGTGAGGGTTAATCGTCTGGTCTGGGCTTCTTCGTTCATTCGTATTATGTGCCCAGCCCAGCGTAATCTTGCTATTTTGATCGGGATCCTTGTAGAGATCATACAGTTCTTGGCTGTGTCGCCGACGCCATACTCCTCCCTCATTTATTGGCCCGTAGATTTTTCGGAGAATCCTCCTCTCAAAGACCGCAAGCTGTTGCTCATTTATTTTAGTGAGCCCCCAGGTTTGTATTGTACCAATTGACAATTTCTGTCAAAATTTCAAAATTGGAATAAAAATTATAGGTAAGGTAAAAAGTACTGAAGAGATTACCAATTTACAGTTTTCTTTAATTTTCTAATTTTTCTTAATTTTTTTCTTCTAAAAGGACATTCTCCTGATAAAAACCTACACGACAAAAAAAAAAGAATTAGCGAAATCGGTTCAGCCGTTTAGGCGTGATGCGATGACATCGGGAAAAAGCTCTCCATTTTTATATATAAGATTACGTTACAACTTCACTTAAACTAAAATTATGGTCACCACACGTAAAAAGTGGTGGGAGTTGATGTTTGCCAATCAAGATCCGCTTATTTACTAACACATTTATAAACTTAAGTATTATCAGAATATTTGTTTATGATCTAAGGCAGATATAAAAGATTTGCAGTTTACCACCGCTACTACTAATAGCTCGTACTCACTCGCACCTTCTTACCAAATTAACCGTCACTCTCTTCTATTATTGACAGTTTTTTTTTTATTTTAAATAATTACCTATTGCAACTTTTTTCCCCTGCGACTTCGGAGACAAAAGACAAACGGAATTGGTTTAGATGGCGATGGATTGAATGCCTAATTACGATATCGTGATATTTTCGAATTGAATAACATTTTTGTGACTATTTTATTTTAGTAAATATCTAATTCTTTCATTAAATAGCTAATTACCCCAATTCCCTATCAGATTCGCTGAAATTTAACATCAGCTAAAATTTTGAATTTCGCGGGCAATTCCATGTGATTTCAACCAATCCAAGCAATATTCCTTTAAGCCACGGCTAGACTATGGGCCATGCTGGCCAAATAGATGCTCTGGGCCAGCATGGGCAAGTAGTGTGGCCGCTTCACCGATGACCAATATCGACCAATATTTAACATTGGCCGTTACTTGTTTACTTGTCGATCGAGTCCGTAAGTATTCACCAATATTGGACAAATGTTGACAGCTGTCATGTCATCCATGTTGTTATTTTCATAGTGTTTTGTACATTATTTTTTTTTAATTCAGATAAAATAATGGAAGTTGACAATGATAATATCATATTATGGCATTAATCGCAGCATCCTATACAGTGATACATGCGGCATCTGCTTTTCCGTTATTAAAAATGATGAAAAACGCAAACGCCAAAGACGGTGGTGGATGCTTTCTTTAAACCACTCGAGTATGTATGTAATTATGTATGTACCCATGAATCTTGTTTTTGTTATCAATATCTTTTATTTTCATTTATGTTAGTCCAAATCAACCTGTAAGAGCTAGGTAAATATATTGGTAAATATATACCAATAAACATCAATAAAAATTGAAGGTTAGGTTTAATACTAGTTGCATGTAAACATGAGATCCAACTGTCGATGGTCTGAGTCGGTATGTTTATTGTATGAAACGATGACGTCAATAAATCAAAATCTTACAAAAATTGTTAAGAAAAGTTTGAGATGTACTGCTATAATGTATATATTTTTAAAAGAAAATTAAATTATCTAGTTGATGTGTTTCAGCGTTTTTCGATATTTTTTATAAAATTCTGAAATATAGGCATTGAAACTCGTAAATTTGTCATAAAAAAATATTTTTCTTTATAAAAAAGAGTTTGACAAACACTGGAACTTTTTCATTAAATTTGATTTGAGATATTCTATTTTTCTATATAGATACACATTTTTAGGGTTCTAGCTTATATAGTTTTCGAGATACATATATGAAAAAATTAAGTAAAAATTCAAAGGTTTATTACCCCTGACTGAAAGAAAATTTCAAAATTCTGAGTATACAAGTTTTGTAGACTTAAAGTATATAATATTTTCTGAAATTTTAGGATCTGTGCATCAAGCGAATCAAAAGTTATAAGGGGGGGACGGACACACAGACACACCCTGACACACACACAGACACACTAAATGTTCTCCTCCGAATCCTGAGTAAATCCATATATGGAACATAATATATGCTGCGAAGCCTCTAAGTTGGTGTTCTTTGTCGTCAAAGTTTGAAAAACCGTTTAAAACCTAGACCTGGCCATACAAATCTCATGTATCTTGGCTTGATACTGCCGATCTGTCTCGAGAAATAATTTCTCTTCAACAAATCGACAGTTGGAAAATTATGAATGTTTTTATTGTGTATATTTGTGAATTGGAAATTATATTAAAATATCCTTTTTGCCCAGAGAGATAAACTCTCTTGAAATTCCTCACTCAGATATATACTCAGTATATAGTGAATAATTGGAGATTAGATGTAAAATGATGAATAAAAGCAAGAATTAATCAATAAATCAGTGATAGAAACATTGTGTAGCAGTCTAGCCTCGTGCCAGCTGTCAGAGTTGGGCCAATAGTGTAACCAGGTGTACAAGTATATTTGCCAAATGTTGCTACTTGCCAATGCTTGGCCAGAGCCACTATTTGGCCATCCTGGACCAGCATGGGCCATAGTGTAGCCGTATCTTAAGAAATCCATCGAAGTGAATATAGCTGCAAGTGATTTCAAACGAATAATTTCCCCATGTCAAAATTATCATCATGGCCGCCAAATTTCCTTTTTATCAAACAAATTCATCTTGAACAAGAAATAATATAACACTATTAACGTACCTTTTGTGATAAAAACAAGAGCAAAATGATATATTTACTGAAAATAATAACTTATTTTGTTTTGTTTATTGTTTTTAAGAGAGATGACGGAAAAAAAAAACACTAGATTTTGACATAATATAAGCGGATCCTCTAAAATTTTGGCGGGTCTTACTAAGGTGCCGCTTAAATTGATCGAATCATTTTCCGCGGTCATTTTAGAGGAATTGTGATAATTTAAATGGAGCAGTAAGTTAAAAGTTCCTTTTTTCCTGGACTTTTTGACGGATACTTAATTTTAGCGGATCTGATAGCGAATAAGGGTTTATATCTTTTAAAATATTAAAATAAATAAGTTTTATGTAATGAGGAAGACCTCAAAATATATCAAAAAAAACTACAACCAAAATATAATCGCCCCAAAATATGTGCCGCCCGGTGCGGTTCTTACCTGTCGCGATAATATTAAGTTGCGTACCTATCAAGAGGGCTGCTCTTGAAATTAAGTCCCGATTTAAAAATGTCGACCGTCTATCGTATGTCATACTTACATCGTTATGAAGATTCGATTTGCATCGGAATCGCGATGTAAATATCCCGAAGCCGCGAGCACGAGCCATTTCATCCAATACTTATCATAATGCGGTGTTCATACGAGGCGATAAGGCCGGACGATTTCGCTTGCATCAAAAAAAAAAATATCGCTCGGTCGCCCCATGATCGTGTGATGTGTTCACACGAGTCCACCGACATTATGTACATTCAATCTAGTGTCAAGTGCGCTGAATTTGACGCAGTTTTAAAAATGGCGGACGTCGAGGTAGAAATTACGGAGTGGTTGGGGTTAGTTGAAAATGTTGTGTTAGACGATATAAAGACACTCCTAATTAAGGAAAAATATAAAAAAAACGCATATATTGGGTGCGGAATTGGATTTTAAGGAGAAATAAACTTGGAGCAGTGCTGTCAACTGTCAAGAAACAAAACATACGGACGCCGCGCATATCTGCGCATGCGTGCGCCGTTCCACCAGAAACAAAAGTTGAAAGGCGTTCAACTTGAGGCGATATCGCTTTCAATCATTTTAATAGCTTCAGATTTATCGACAATCTGTTCACACGGTTCAATTGGCTTGCGATATTTTGGTGTCCTGGCGATATTCGCCTCGTGTGAACACCGCATAAGATATAATACAATAATCGCATTTCTATAAATAAATGAATACTTATTTTTTCATTTAGATTGTAAATTAAGAGAAATAAGTAAGTTAGCCTTAACGCACTAGCCTTATATTTAACCTTTTTTAGTTTTTTTTTTTTTTTTTTTAATGAATCTGTGCTCACTCAAAGTGAACCCAAATACACTCCTTGACTCTTTCACAGTAAGCTACTGAAAGCTTGTGTCGTGAAAGAGGAAGATGGTCGGCACCTGGGATCGAACCACGACGTCCGCAGTACGAAAGCCGGCGTTGTAACCGCTGGGTCACCAACCACTCTTTAACGTAGTAGCCTTATTATTTTTTAGCATTTTAGCTCAGAATTACATATCTATCTTTACATAGTTATCACGTAGGTACATATTTATCTTATTCAGTAAATTTTTTTATTATCTTATTACTGAATTACCTACCCTTTGTGTAAACAATATGTTTGAAAAAACTAATCAATAATTTTAATAAGTAAATTGAATTTTATAACCTTTTGTATAATATTATCTATATTTTTTTTTAAATCTATATTTTTTACATATTATTATGTAAAATATCCTTTAAAACTTTAAAAACTATATAGATTTACTTTAAAATTAATTAAAAAATAAGTATACTAGCAGCACTGCTTTTACATAGGTACCTAATTAGTTATTAAGTTCTAACTTTTATATTATTGAACACCATTATAATTCTCTGTAATGTATATTTTATTCCCTAAGACAGGCACGCTTAGTTGGGAACATTTTTGTATTTTTTTTCATATTAATTTGTAAATGAAGCAATAAATAAATAAATAAAAAATATTTATCATTTTATTTTATAGGTACGTATGTATTTAAAAGAAATTAGAAAGTTCTGTTATTGAGACGGTTTGTAAAACAGAAAATCATAATCAATAATTGTTGAACCACTTATAGAGAAAATGTGCGTAACATGAAATTTTTTTAAGGTTTTTTTATTTATTTTTTTATGCATAATAGAAGTATGGACGAACAGAAGAATTATGTAATTAACAAAATGGTTCGTGAAAGCTTTTGTATAGGTTTTAAAGGATATAGAACTTCTTGAGAACTTTTTCTGGTCTTGCGCGCACATTTACAAAACATGGTGTCAAGCTGTAGAATTATGCATTTAGTATATTATTATTTCGGGCGAGCTAAATTACACCGCGCAAAGCATAATAATGTAAGCAAAGACTTGTAGAATTATTATTGTATATTATATGTTCATGTAGAAAGCTTATTAATACCAAAGTTACTTAATGTTCAATAATATCGTGGGGCGTTCTCGCTGCTGTAGTGTGTTCGTAAGATAAGAATGTTAAAGCCGTTATAAGATTAAAATTTTATAAAGGCATAAATTTAAGCTAGGTACAAGAAGCGCATAGACACATTTGAGAATGTAGTATAAATGCAGTAGAGATGAAATCTCTACGAAGAATATGTGGAAAAACTTTATGGGATATGGAAAGGAATGAAAATATTAGGAAAGAATGTGGTATGGAAGTAAGTGTTGTGACAAAGATGAAAGTTAATAAGTTGAGATGGTTTGGACATGTGGAAAGAATGGATGCAAACAGAATGACAAAGATAATTCATAAGGCTGAAAGGAAAGGTGTAAGAAAGCGTGGGCGACCGAGAATGACGTGGATCGAACACATCGATTCCGTCCTCAAGGAAGGCCAGGTAAGAAGTATGAGAAATAGGAGAAGCTGTATGAGAAATAGTATGTCGGTGGAAGAAGCGAAAGAAGTATGCTTGGATAGAAAAGAGTGGAGGTCCGTTCTCTCTGCCTACCCCTTACGGGACACGGCGTGATGGGTAAAAAAAAAAAAAAAAAAAAAAAAAAAAAAAAAAAAAAAAAAGTGGTGCTTAGTTTTATAGTATAAAATAAGTATACACACATACATTCTCGCTTTAAGGCCCCCCGCACACCGCAAGCCAGTCCGGAGGAGACCAATCCGCAGGGAACCCGACCCGCACGAAACCGGCCCCCATCAGGCTCGATCGAAGCAATCAAACCAAAAGCCGGCCCCGGAAAAATCAAGCCCGCCGCAAACAACCCCCAAAACCAACCCGCAATGCGGGGGCCTAAGCCCCACTCGGGAGCATAGGGAGGCATCAAGAGCTCTCCATTGCGCTCGAAGGCGTCCGAGGCTCATTGTGCCTTTTCCGACCAATTGAGATTTAAGGACGTGAGGTCAACCGGAACAAGGTCAAAATAAGTATAGGTACAGTCCAAATTACTTTCGTCATTACAATAATATATTATATCTGTACAATGTAAAAGAGAGTTTCTCTCTTTTTTAGCTTGGAGATCTCTCATTCATTATTATGTGAGATTTTAGTGTATAGGATTTTATTTTTATTTTCAACACTTCTCTATACAAAGGTGTTAGTACGTATAGCCGGCGGAACTTATTGCCTGAGACAATCTCTTCCAGTCAACCGGTCCCGTCCAATCTGAGATAGCTCAATCCCGGTTAGAAATTCCAAGTGAACAATAACACTTAGAAAAACTCTGAGCTGACCGCGAAAGAATCCGGGACTTCTTGACCTGAAGGCCAAGCTTCCAGAACAAGGCTATCGATGTGGGTTATATTCGTAAACTAGCTTGAAGATACTGTCAAAAGATTCGTAAGTTTCTCTCTCATTGGAGCTTGAAGATCTCGTAACACCCAAATATTGAGAAGTAAAATCCAAAGATTATCTCTTTATATAAAAAAATGGCTAAAAAATGGCTTTTACAAATACAAAAGTAATTAAGTTGGTATATTTTTTTCATATTTTGAAAAAATATACCTAATCATATTGGTGTTTGACAGAAACTGGCAGTTACTTGATTGTTGATACGATTGTCAGAATGGTGATGACAAATTGTTTAAAACAGATGCATCGGTCGGAATTACTTTACTTTGGTTAAATAGATAATGAATTTTTGTCATTATACAAATTCAAATTTTATATTCATACGTGCACAGAACAACCAACGTCTGTCATGAAAGCTAGTAGATACATAACGAATAAAATAATATGCCGAACTATCGTTTAGAGATTTTTAATTAAAATATTCCATCGTTTATGGAGACTTTTCGAAATTGGAGCTCACGAAAATATCTGCAGAGGCTATACATATTCTAGTTTTATATTATATTTTTTATTATTTATATTATTTATGTTGGTAGACTAGCGGGGATGGTGAGAACGCGGAAAAAAGGCAAAAAAAAAACCGTACATTTTTATAACCAGAACACACCTCGTAGGTACAAGTCGGGGGAGGCAAACGACGATTTATTGTTTTTAATAATGGTAACAGAGTAAGCAAATCGCTGCATAAAAAATTAAGTAAAATCAACTAAACAATTTTTTGCTTTATATATTGTTATTTTTATATTTTATTGTTCTTGTTTTTTTCTCGCTTCTGATGTTATTTCTTTCGTTGTTTATAATTTATAATATTTTATTATTACCTAAGTACTTATATACCTACTCAGGTGTTTTAGAATTCGGTGGAGCTTTAACAATTATTGGCTGTTTCAATCATAAAATATGCGTTTTTGTTTGTTAAATTTTAAGCAATATCCAATAGCTGAATTATTGGTTTATCATAAAAACTGTAGGTACCTAGACTTGCCCCAAGCAGCACAAAAGGCTCTGGACCGTGGAATTAACCAACATGACATAAGGTATACTGCTTTCTATTAAGTGTACCTAAAAGGTAAAAAAATATTGAGCTTTTAAGCTATCTAGAATTTTAAAACCTCAACCTGTAAAAATTATGAAGACTAAATTTTCAGAAAGATTCGAGGAGTTCTAATTTGACCTAATATTATAGGTGAGTAAAATGTGGACAAAAAAACGAGTGCAATTTCATATCCATTTTGATATTGTACTTTAAAAGAGTTGTTAACTAGCTGCAGAAGACTTCATAACTTCTTGGCAACTTTTTCCAAACTTATATGCTACTTGTACATACTACTAAGTTTACTATTATGTAAAAAACCCTGACATGTAATTAATTTATTATTGAAAGTCATCCATTTTGACTTCAACACCAGCCTACATCTTATCAACTGAATTCTCCTTTCACAAACATTGATGTAGGTACCTAACTAGAAAAGGAGGTTTTTTAGCCCTTCCTAACTCATTTAAAACCTTCCCAGAACCTCATGTCATTGTGTGACTCGAAGTTTGGTTTTTTGAAATCCGTTTTATAGGGCAGGTACATATACGAAATAATTTGTAATTTTCATAAATAAAGAATAAAAAATCAGCGCTATGTATTGATAATATATCATAATTAACACCGTAAAACAAAAATTATTTTATTTATTCTAAACCAAAAAAGTCTTCTGAAAGGTAAACATATTTATTAAATTTTAGTATAAATTTGAAAATTTTAGGTGTACCTACCTATAATATTCGTATCTGGTGGCTGAAAAGGGTTTTCAGTAATTTCGATGCATTCATTCAACATTCGATGACTCTAACCGTCATCTATGATCAATATTGAATCGAAGTGGTTGGTATTCTAGCGGTTTAATCGATGACTCCCTCAATTTTTTCCAGAATAATAATTTCTAGTGGGAATAATTTTTATTACTTAAAGCCACACATTATTATTTTTGGCCACATATTCTAGTGGGAATATGTGGCCAAAGTATGTGGCTTTAAGTACGTCTTTTTAAAGTGGTCAGGAGTTCTCTTTGCTTTCGAATCATACCCAAGACTCTTTCATTAGAGATCCTGTCCCATCCACGAGTTGATCAGTATCTTTAATATGAACACTAACAACATCTTGAATGCTTCTAACCTGTCCAATATTGAACCGTTACGGGTCTGAGCCGATAGGACATAAAATTAACGTTTGTGCAGCTATTTACTGAGTGCCTAAGTACAAAATCGCGATTGTATAGAAACTTTTGCATTTTGCCGTGTACTGCGCCAACTTAATTATTCTAGTTGGAGTTTTGGAGTCTGGATACCATCACTCATCGTTCAACCAGAATCCCAAATGTTTAAAACTGGTCAATTGTTTTATCCGGGTGCCATCAATAGAAAGGTTAAGACTGTTTCCCCTCCGCTTAATAACCAGCATGATTTTAGTTTTGAGAAAATTTATTCAGGCCGAACTATTTTTCAGAATAATCAATCGCATTCAAGAGTCCAGTTTCGAAAATAATGGCGGATTCATCAGTTACTTTTTTGTTTACCTTTTGATACATAAGAATATCTTGTTCAGAAAAATGTTTGGGTGAGACTAGTATTTTGAGAGTTATTGCAAATAACATATTGTTTAGAGTTACCGCTAAGTAGGTATTTATATTTAGAGAGTTGTTTTTGGGCTTGCCTTATATTTTAATAGTGTTATTATGATTTATATTATGAGAGATATTGCCATAATATTTTGAGACACTGCATTGAAAGTTATTGCTTTTTATATTTTGAGAGTTGTTTTTGGGCTTGCCTTATATTTTAAAGAAAAAATAACAACTAATGACTCTAACAATTCATTACTAATGTTCGATTTTTAAATGGAACAAACCACTACGGGCTTACGACCGTCTTCTACTGTTATTTCGAAGGCTGGCTTAGTGTGATCACTTTACGTTAACAACGTTCGCCATTAGGTGGTAATGTTATCTCCGAAACTCCTAATCATGAGAATTCTCAACATGTTCAACATGTCGAAAAATCTCATGTATGCAACAAGTAGAAATTTAATAATAAAATGAAAAATAGAGATAAAAGTTATTACTATTTATATTATGAGAGCTATTGCCATTATATTTTGAGACACTGCATTGAAAGTTATTGCTTTTTATATTTGGGAGTTGTTTTTGGGCTTGCCTTATATTTTAATAGTGTTATTATGATTTATATTATGAGAGATATTGCCATAATATTTTGAGACACTGCATTGAAAGTTATTGCTTTTTATATTTTGAGAGTTGTTTTTGGGCTTGCCTTATATTTTAATAGTGTTATTAGTATTTATATTATGAGAGCTATTGCCATTATATTTTGAGACACTGCATTGAAAGTTATTGCTTTTTTATATTTTGAGAGTTACTCATCATCATTGGCCATGCATCTCATGAAATCTTTTCCATTCCTCTCTGTCCTCTGCCGCTCACCTCTATTTCATCATTCCGATCGCTCTGATGTCGTCCTTCGTGTCATCCAGCCATCTCAATTTGGGTCTGCCTCTACTCCTACGACCTTCTGGACAGGTATTTAGGACCTTGAGAGTAGCTGCTATTTATGTTTTGAGGAGCTTGCTATTTATATTTTGAGAGTTTTTTCCGTAGTGATGAGACATTTGTGTAAAATATTTACAAGTTGACGAATGTAACCTTATTTCATCGACAGAGGTTGTGCTTTCGGCTTCCTTTTTTTGTTAGAAGGCACTCGTACATCTCGCGCGGTAATAATTTATGTAATCACGTGAAAAATTGACACGAAGCAGTGGCGCTAACCAACACAAAATAATAAATATGGGTCGGCTAACGCCTACCTACCCGGCACCAAAGGCGGGTGTCATTATAATATACCGATGTTTCCATCTAAAAAAAAAACATAAAAATCAGAAAAGTAATACTTATTATAATATATGAGTTACAATAATAATATCAAAACAACGACAAACACCGGTGAGTGGTGGTGGCGTTGCGAGAAATTACAAAAAAAAACAGAGGCGGACAATTTAAAAATGAAAAAATACCATATGCGATCGTTAAATATCACTAACGACATCTATCGAATTTTTGTGAAATGCCGTACGTCAGAAAATAAATAAGTGTTTTGAATATCCAATAAGTATGATTTTTATTTATTACTGTTAAACTATAATATTTTGTCCCTTAGAGACCATTGAGATGAATAATAATATAGATTTGAAAAAATTGGGTTAATTTTTTTTAATGAATCCAAATACACTCTTGACTCTTTCACAGTAAGCTATTTAAAGTTTGTGTCGTGAAAGAAGAAGATGGTCGGCACCTGGGATCGAACCCACGACCTCCAAACGATACAGTACGAAAGCCGGCGTTGTAACCGCTGGGCTACCAACCACTTCAGATCATGCATGAAGAATGTAATTAATTATTTAGAAAAGTTTTTTTTTTTAAAGAAATTAATCAATCAATTAATTATGTCTCAAAAGTGACACAAAATTGTCAAAATCACGGGAAACAAACTCAGAGAAAAAAAGTAATGACGAATTCTGCATCGCTTATCTAAATTTCCGTGACATTTACGCTGGCGTGAATCAGCAATATTTTCCATGGAAACGTGTATAGCGCCCCTACAGAATAATTCTAAAAACTCGGGAGCCCATAAAAATCCTCGTGGGTTTCTCAATAAAATTAGTGAGTAAAATTCGTATTATGGGTAGGTACTGTAACCGTATTCTAAGTTAGTTACGGAAGTAAACTGAGTAAACACGATGCATTTTGTATGGAAAATGGATTAGATACGTATACACGTTTATATACAAAAAAATGTTATCCATACAAAATTTATCATGTTTGTAATATAATATGATAAATTTAATTCAATTAATTTAATAGTCACTTTACTTCCGTGACTACCTTCCGATAAAACATAGAATACGGGTAGGACCTACTGATATCCCGATACTCTGATACAATTGAAAATACACAATTAGGATAGAAATTTAATCTAACCTTAATGACTATTATTCTGAAATGAAAAACAGACTATTAAGTTGCGTCGTATCCAATTTTTATTGAGACTTTTGACATTTCTGTATACTGAAAATGTTTTATCCAATTCATTTAAATACGTAACTACTGGCAACCGATTAAGTTCTAAGCAAGAGCTTCTTGTGTTGAGTTGGAACGTGAATTTGAGGATACCACTCATTAAATATTATAGAAGCACATAAAACGGATACATATTACTTAGTTTATTTTTTTAAATGGTTCCTACCATAGAAAGGTTATTGAAACCGGCTCCAAGAGAACTTGTGGGTTTACCTTGCTGTGCGTTATGCACTAAACGAACTAAGAGCCAGAGCTAGAGCAGAATAGAGCATTCCTTCCTCATCACTGACATTGACACCAGGAAGATTTAACATCATTAGTGGCCGATGGGCTAGTTTTCTAATTCTTGCTCGCTGTTATTTACGCGGTTTCAATATCGACAATGAGACAAGAATGCTATATCTAGCTATGCCTCTATTATAATCGTTTGGTCTGAATGCGCCCTTAATCATGTTCCTTTTTTAAATATGCGTCTCTGAAAAATCGACCACGCTTTAATTTTCGGGTCATTTTTTTACCGATCACACCGTGTCGCGTACCTAAGTGGTAGGCAGAGAGAACGGACCTCCATGCACTCTTTTCTATATCCATGCATACGAATCGATGTGTTCGATCCACGTCCGTCTCGGTCGGCCACGCTTTCTTACACCTTTCCTTTCAGCCTCATGAATTCTCTTTGTCATGCTGTTTGCATCCATTCTTTCCAAATGCCCAAACCATCTCAACTTATTTACTTTCATCTTTGTCACAACACTAACTTCCATACCACATTCCTTCCTAATATTTTCATCCCTTTCTATACTTTTTCTAATATGTATATCCCATAAAGTTAGTCCACATATTCTTCGTAGAGGTTTCATCTCTACTGCATTTATACTACACTAGCTTTCCCGACAGACGTTGTCCTGTGGTTCTAGCCCAAAGTGGCCCGTTAATATGTACATAATGTGCACTGCTCCCCCACAAAATAATTAATTAATTCGATTGAATTAAGCTAATAAAATAATAACATTCAAATATTTCTGAAACATCCATATTTCATTCGTATTTAAAGCTCTGGCGGAAACAACGTGACAATAATGCGCTCGTGCACACACCCTACCTCGCCTTAGAAGTAAGTGCTAATACGAATGTGCCCGATAATATTGTTGACTTTGTATGAAAATTTTGCGGTGGAGTAAGTGAGATGGGCTACTGTACTACAATCACGTATGCGAGAATGAGAGGGAACTACCCGCGATGACCTGGGCGCCTGGGCTTAAATATTGTAATTGACATCATTTCTTAACCATTTTTTCAACTTTTTATTAGTTATTCTGTTATCCGGAGCGGAGAGCAATACAATAAATCAAACATCAGAAGAATCTGTTGAACTGATCTCGAGTTATAAGTGTTCGCACTAACCCGACTTTAATTTATATTAGAGATTCTTCATCCATATCCACGTTTCAAAACCATCATCATCCATGGTAACAGGATTGCGTTATGCACTAGTTTCTTTGCTTGTAGTGAGACGTTGTTGTTTCTCATTATAGGTCTGAGTGCACCGCCCACCCTGCGACCAGCAACTTTCCTACGTTCGATTTCTTTTTCAGATTTTCAATCCCGACTAAACATGCTTCCTAAATCATTTTCTACGGTGATTTTACAATTCGTTCTGACTTCATCCCTTTCAAATATCAAAACCTTTGTTTTGCTGACATTCATTTTAGACCGTTTTATGCACAATTTTCAAACAAACTTGACACAAGTTCATGCAAATTTTAATCATTTTCATAATAATTAATAGAAATAATTATACTTTTGGGCGTAGATTTGACTTTAAAAAAAAAATAATAAATCGTAAAATATGAAAGGTATAAAAGAAGCCAGTAGACTGGGTAGTGGGTAGGCATCAAACAGAGGAGAGGCAGCGATGATGCTTCAGAACGCGTACGGCTTGCACTGGACATGCCTTGGGAAATGTATGAATAATTTTGTAAAATATTCATGAAACATACAGGCGCCGAGCACTGCGGGAACGCAGAACCCGATTTTTTTCACTAATATTTTTTTTTGGTTTGTATCTTCGCTGAAAATTATAAACACTTCATATCAGTTTGTTTGTATTGAAATTAAGTTTTAAAATTTTATCAACCAAGATTCTCATTGACGTAAGTGTTTAAGAGGAATCTTTAAATGTTACATTACGGATTGCAAATTTTGAACAGTCTTAAATTGAAATATTGTGGGCTTTTCAACCGTCCTCTACTAAATGAAGAATTTCTTACATATTATGTACCTTTTCAATGTAGAAATAAATAATACCTAATAATAATAGTAACAATATTAAACAGTAGAAATTCAGAATGTTACAAATTTAACCAAATACAGGGTAATTATCAACAAAGAAAGACATTTTTACCACGACCAGACCAGAAAAACATTCTCTGGTCCAACAAGGATCTCTGTCAGCCTACCCAGATTTACAATTTAAAAATTATTAAGTATTTAAATCCGATAAGTCCATTTTTATACTATAACAACTATAATAATAATAAAAATAGATAATTTTTTCCAGTCAATCCGTTCCATCCGAACTGAGACAGGTCAACCGCGGGAAGAAATTTCATGTGAAAAACTTGACCCCTTGGAAATCGAACCTGGCAGTCCCGGCACCTCATAAAATAATCGGTAATATCTATAATAATAAAGGAAAGTGCCTGACTGACTGACTGACTGATTGACTGACTGACTGACTCATCAACGCACAGCCCAAACGGCTAATCGTAGAGAAGTGAAATTTGGACAACAGGTAGGTCTCAATACAAAACCTTCCACTAAGAAAGGATTTTTGGAAATTCCACCCCTAAGGGGGTGAAAATAAGGGTTGAATGTTTTTCAAAGTATGCGAATATCTCGGAAACTAGACATGGTACGAACTTGAGATTTGGCATATGAATTCTTCTATAGAAATAAGTGTTAGCGTATTTGGCAATTTTTCCAAAATTTAACTAAAAGGGACAAAAAAGGGCACATATAAAAAGGGATGATTTTTAAGTGCCTCCTAAAAAGTTTAAAACTGGTTTTATCGAAATTTCAAAAAAATGGTTTCTTCAGAAAGAGTCAAATTATACTATTTCGTTTTCAAAAGATATCATTAATTAGAGGGTAGGGGGTGAGGGGCACTTTTCCAACGTGTATGTGTGTGTATCCGTCCCCTCTTTATAACTTTTGATTCGCTTGATACACAGATCCTAAAATTTCAGAAACTATTGAATACTTTAAGCATACAAAATTTGTATACTCAAAATTTTGAATTTTTTTTTCAGTCAGGGGTTATCAAGCTTTGAATTTTTATTTAATTTTACCATATATCTCGAAAACCATAAAATCTAGAACCCTAAAATTGTGTATGTATATAGAAAAATACAATATCTAAAATATAATTTAATGAAGAAGTTCCAGGATTTCTCAAACTTTTTTTATAAAGAAAAATATTTTTTTTATGACAAATTTACGAGTTTCAGTGCCTATATTTCAGAATTTTATAAAAATATCGAAAAACGCCGAAACGCTACAACTAGATCATTTATTTTTCTATAAAAAATATTTACATCATAGCAGTACATCTCAAACTTTTCTTATCAATTTTTGTAAAAATTTAATTTATCGACGACATCGTTTCATACAATAAACATACATACACCGCGAGCTGGTCCGGTGCAGCGTGTATGAATATATACGTAGGTAGGTACCTAACCAACCCAACCTACTTTCTCCAATACACGTGACGAAACTATTGCGTAATCTACATAATAATTCAGTAATGTATGTATATTTATTTATTTATTTATTTGTTTCACTCCAACTGTATGTAAGAGCATCACGCTAAAACCGTAGGTTCTGCGTTGAATATTTTTCTTCGCAGTTTTTCGCAAATACAATTGTGGTAATCTGAGATACAAATATTTACATTTCATTAAATATATTTTAAATTATTTACAAATTTCTAAAAATTTAAAATCTTCATACAAAAATGAGAAAGTCATGTTTTAAAAGTAAAATTATACGTCTAAATTTTGTGTAGAACTGTAGCATTACGGTATGAAAATGTACAAAATCAATCGAAGTTTGATTTGAAATACAAAAAATATAAGTAGAAGTCTTTTAATTCTTATTTTATAAAGATTTTCACCGAAACTTCTTATAAAATATGTACGCCATGACAGATGACTAAAGCCGGTAAAGCAGTGTTCGCTTGCACCCTCTCTCTCCTAAGGTACCTCATTAAATGTATCACTACAGTCATAAGTAGGTCAAACTAACTATACATAATATAATACTAGGTAGGTAGGTACCTATATCTACACACAGTATGAAGGTTTTCATTACGAACAACTACACGTATTATAATACTAGGTAGGTAGGTACCTATGTATAACTACATTCTTCTTTTAATTTTTTCGCGTATTCAACAGTGAGTATTAATTTTTCCTCATCTTCTATTTTTTTTATACTTAAATATTGAAAGTGACATTAGTTTTTCAAACTTTTCGCATATTTAGCAGTGACTCTTATTTTTTCCTTTTTTGAAACATTAGCTGGGTACACATTCTAAATCTTAGCGTGAAATGCCGCCGTAGACAAATTCAAATTGGCGTTCGACTACAAACAAAGATATCGCTAATGTATAGTGCGAAAAAATTAACTGTCCACTGGAACATATAAACATTTATTCAAACCAAACAATGATCCTTATAATATAAAATATAAAAAGTGGACAGTTAATTTTCTTCCTACTCTACATTGTCGAAGTAGTTTGTAGTCTATTGCCAAATGCATTTTGTCTAGGCCTACTGGTCCTGAGAATGGGAAAGCTGCATACAAAACCTGTTCAATAACCTACGGCTCAAGTCTGACTAGCCAAATCAACAACGTAAAGCAAGACGGGTATCAGCTAGTCTATAATAATATAGTTTTGAACTAGCCGACCCGTCAAACTTCGTCCCGCCTTGGAATATAAATAATATGTTCGAGATTTTATGTATAACTTTAAGTTGATTTCAGTTTACACAGACAACGACGTGGTCCTTATATTATTGAATTTGAATTAGTATAATGATACAATTCATTATTACCTTTTTAACTACTGTAACCGCTGCATCTGTTATAAAACATATCATTATATTATTTACTATAAGCATTCCGTGAATCGTATCATTCATCAAACAACTGATTCCTGTCAAACGCCTGATTTAATTTCAAAATTAGAAAAAATCTAATAATAATATGGAAGTTTTATTTTTATTCCGTGCAACTTTTTTCTTTCATAAGACCCTTCAGACAAAAGCAAACACGACAAAAAATGGGCTGTTCTCATAGGGTAAGAAACACGTAGAATGCCGATTCTGACTAGCGCCAACCGGCGCAAAGAATGTTACTATGCATTTGAATGGGGAAACCCACAGAAAAAGCAGGAACCCGCTTCCCGAGATGCCCATTTAAATGCATGGAAACCATAGACAACAATCTTTGAGCTGGTCGGCGCGGATCGTAATCGGCTTTCAACGTGTTCTTACCCATACGATGACCGCGCAAATTAGCGTTCCATTTTTATATAAGAGATAAAATTTATCTATTTAATAATACACTTTCCGTGAATTCAGACAAACACTTTACGTACCTACCTGCTTCAATATATTTTTCGTACCATGCATCCTGTACAGCGATTCTGAATTGTTTTTTTTACGATCGACATTAAAATCATTATGTAGGTACCTACCTATTTTAGTAATTTATTATCTCTACTAAAATAATTTACGGTAAGTTCACGAAAAGAATCTGGATTGTATTGCAATTCTTTATGTCTTGATCTGTCAAAATATTTGAAGCCATTTCATAAAAACACTAGCAAAAAAAAAACTATGTGAGTAATCTTGCTTTGAATTTATTGCGTAAACCATGAATAGCAAGTTGATATAATATTATGTTGAAAAAAGGTAAATAGTATTATGAAGTCAATAGGTAAATTATTTTATATCAAATGTAGTAAAAGTGCAAAATATTAAATTTTAAAATTATCTACAAAATCCTCACATCATTTTAGGATAGATCGTAAATAATTGTTTTGAAAACACTGGCAAGTCAATGACCATATCATTTCGTCACTGTATAGTGCGAAAAAATTAACTGTCCACTGGAACGTATAAAAAATAGAGACGAAAGGGATAGCAGTTAGCCGGATATTATGACCTCCTCACACACCAATTCCAGATCCCTCAGCTCTGCTTCGAAGGAGCAGAACACGAGGAAGACCCTCTCGGTATGAGAAGATCTTCTTTATCTTTGGAACCCTTGCGGGAGGAAGAAAAGCGCTCCCCTTAAAATATCGGTGTTTTTATTTTCAAAAATTTATAAAATTCGTAGAATGCTAAAGAAGTCCTTACTAGAGCCCGGCCAGTGCGAATAATTACCATGGGTACAACGCATGAATTATGCTTACGTAGGCGGTATAAACAAATTGGACTGACTCCGTTGCCGGAACGTTATTGTTCCAAAAATCGCGGAAACTATCTGCATCTTCAGCCAGGATGATATATGACGAAACGTTGTTTTATTAAACTTCCCTTACTTACGAAGACCAGCAAAGCTGCTGTATTCCTCTATATAGTCTAATAGTCTATATAACGAAATATTATATAGAATTACTCTCCATAATTTACCTTATGCTTGATAATCAATTTTCTAAGTTGTAGAATTTATTTTGTGATTATAAGGTGTATTTCTTAAGTGATACTTTAATAAACAAATCAATGAGTTATCCAAACATGTCTCTTTTTACTATTCGGTATCCGGCAGGATATTATTTACGCCGCCGGATAGACCGGATATCGGATAGTTGCCGATATCCGTTTCATCTAATAAAAAATATAAACAGTGGACAGTTAATTTTCTTCCTACTCTACATTGTCGAAAATTCGTTTATAGTCGAACGCCAATTACTTATACCATTAGAATACTGAGGTTGACCACCTCACTTCCTTAAAACTCAACCGGTTAGAAAAGGCACAATGAGCCTCGGACGACTTCGAGCGCAATGGAGAGTTCTTTATGGCTAACCTATTCTCCTGAGTGGGTCCAAGGCCTCCCGTATTATGGGGTGGTTTGGGGGGAACCGCCACGGGCTTGATTTGTGTGCGGCTGGCTTTTTGGCAATCGGGCTAGGGTTTGGCTTTGTGCGGATCGGGTTTGCTGCGGTTTAGTTTCCTCCGGGCTGGGTTGCGGTGAGCGGGGGGGCTTAAAAGGGAGAATATTACGTTATTATAAAAATGGAGACCTACTTTACGTGGTCATCGCATCACGCCTGGATGCCAAGTCGAAATATTAACGACAGCTCCAACGTTAACAATTTGTTGTTATTTCCATAGAGATAACGTAAAAACTGTTGTTCAACGTGCGTTAAACAATGCTGTTCCAAATTCCGAGTCAAAAAAATAATTCTGTCAGTTATTCAAAATTAACGTTAAACGTTACCTCAAAATCTTTGGAAGTATTACGACGCTGCTATTATATTGAAGACGAAACGCATTTTTTTTTGTTTGGAAACCATTTTCAATTTGGTAAACGTTAACGTTCGGAACGTTAACAGTTTTCACGTTTAACGTTATTTATTTCGACCTGAACGGCTGGACCGATATCGTTTATTCTTTTTATGTCGTGTTTGCTCAGGATAAGATATTTATGAACTAAATTTCGAACCTACGACCAGACAAACAACAACAAATCAACGTGAAAGATATAAATTGAAATGTTAAAAAAAACGTCTGTAGCTTGAAAAATGCCCAAAGCAGATAGAAATAAGTGTTTTAAAGATCACTAATTTCATTGCTTTTCGAGACCTGAATATTTTTTTATTCATATCCAGCAATATAAAAATTGATTTCAAATAACGTCATTTGATGGAATAAAAGTTATTCGAGTTATTTTTTGGGATTCTCATAGAACAATGTCAGTCAAGTTAACGAAATTTTTAAGTTCGCGGGCTGATTCTATTTGTATAAGAAGCACATATTTTTTAAATACAGATTAATAACGACAAATATAAATAAAAATATAGTAATTTAATGGAAATTTTAGAATATATATTTAAAAAAAGAAATGTTGATGATGTTTCTTATTATTATTAATTTTGATGCGAATATAATTAATTCTACATTGTTTAGGAAGAGAAAGCAAATATAGTAACACGTGAGCGAAGCCACGGGTAACTAGCTAGTTTTATAATAAAATAACCAATATTCGTAACCTAGTATTTCATGTATTTGGATATGGTGGGGAGGAGGTTATAAACATTCCGCAAGATCGAGCGCAATGGAGAGCTCTTGTTGCCTCTCTATGCCCCTAAGTGGCGTGTAAAGGGAGATTTGATTGATTGAGTGTTATGCATTGCTTTGTCATTCGTCCAATTACGAAAATACTCAATCAATGGTCTACGGAAGCAGAAAATTGTTTTTTTTTTAAATATTTTTTGTGTTTTTTTCACCCCTGACATCCGTTTTATAGTTTTCACACGCTACATTCCTTCAGGGGATGACAGAGAGAACGTATCGGCATGCACACACGCTTTATAAAGCGTGCGGAATAATGCATTGGTATCTTTTTTAAAGCGCTATTTAACAATTGACACTCGAAAAATGTCTCATCCAAAAAAAAAGCACTCGCAAATTTCACACTTCTTTTGTTTGATTTTTTTTTGGACGCGCTTTGATCGTTAAATTGGACGCGATCGCAAAAAGAAGCAACTATATTTTTAATGCGCGATGTTTTGTTTGTAAGATTTTTCTATTGTGGATGAAAACAATAAGGTCATAAATAGAGTAAACAAAAAAAAAACACTGCTTTCATGGACAATATGGAAATATTTTAATTAAAGCGTCAATTTTGATCACAAACTGCCGAAAGAAGATGGCACCAAAATGGCTCTAGGCCTAGGCATTAGCCTCCATGCCTTTTTTGACATTACCTGCTATATCTTCATAGGTTCTTAGTAAAAACTTGCTCTAAAGTAATATGGTTTCTCCATCTTGAAATGCTTTATTTTACACCCTTATTTCAGTAAATGAAAGCATTAATACTTGGATTTACTAACTCCGTTATTCCAATACAGACTGATCGAACGAATAACAGATTGTAAATCGTTCGGACATTGCATTGGTTGATCGTGGGGACGGAATAACATATCTTATGAATGAGTCTTTACCCTATGCCTATATCTACTTCATTTTAATTCTTATTCACAACAAAAAAATAACGATCATTGTTGTGACACATTCGCCTGGTATAGGAACATTTTGTATAGGAAAATGGTATTTTTCTATTTTCCTCGCAATTATTCCGTACTAGATGATACCCGTCTTGCCTTACGTTGTTGCTTCGGATAGTAAGACTTGAGCAGTAGGTACGTTATTGAACAGGTTTACATATGTCTAGCTTTCCCCTACTCTCATACAGAAAAATAATGGAATAATATAGCTTTCAATAGAAAAGAGAAGAAAAAAAAAATTAAGAGTCACTGCTAAATACGCGAATAAAGAAAAAGAAGAGTGTCGCTTTTAATATTTATGAAAAAAGATAAGAGGAAAAATTAAGAGTCGCTGCTATATTTAAAAATTTCCGTGTTCGCAATATCATTCTGTTCAACGCCTAAATGCGATTTTTTACCTCGATTCCTAATACTGTATGTATGTAGATATAAGTAAGATCCACCATTTCCCTTATTATCTTAGAAATAATATGTTTATAGTTAAGTTTAACCCTATAACTAATCAACTATTAATCATAAAATTTCAGTCACACATTCCCCAATGAATTATTTTATTTTCTAATGATCCCAACCAACAATATGTATATTATCTATAATAATAATAAGAAGTGGTTGGTGACCCAGCGGTTACAACGCCGGCTTTCGTACTGCGGACGTCGTGGTTCGATCCCAGGTGCCGACCATCTTCCTCTTTCACGACACAAGCTTTGAGTAGCTTACTGTGAAAGAGTCAAGGAGTGTATTTGTGTTCACTTTGAGTAAGCACAGATTCATTTCTTATATTAAAAAAAAAATACCTAATGTTTGTCAGCTAAATCTATCCTCTCCCACAACCGCTGACCACAATAATAAATTGTGTTCTCTTTGATTTTTGATATTTTTTATTTTAGTCTCTTGACAATGTCTACTTTGAGTTAGACGAAAGCGCTCGAGATTCAATATACAAATTTTTTGAAAGTGTAACCGTGTTATATTAAATTCATTGTATACTGGAAATAAAATACACACTAAGTGTCAAAAACTTCATTTTGAGGTAATCTAATAAAACTGTTTTTCCCCCATATAGACACAGTACTGTGATGATTTTTAGATCTGTTTTTTACACCTTTAGATCATAGATATGGACTAAGGGCAATATTTAGGCTATTGGAAATGGTTTAGAACATTTCCTCATACGCAACTCATTTTTTTCATTTTTGGCGCTTAGTGCGTATTTTATTTCCAGTATAATGTAAATTGTGTAGGTACATTGAAAAAAACGCTATATTATCATAGTTACTTAATAATGTAATAGTATATTTCACTCGTTTTCGTAGACTTCAACTGTTTGTAATACACCTGTTGTGATAAAATAAGCTCCACGTGCTTTCGGCTTTTATTAACAATAATATTTTCCGCTTTCTCGTAGGTATAAAAATATTGTCCTGATTTAAGTTTAGACTTAACGCGGGTATATGTACCTACTTTACGGCCAAAGTCAGCCCTCGGTGTCCGTAAGTCACCCGCGCGAATAAATATCCCACTACTACTTACAGTCCCCTGCTTCCGAATACAAAGTGTTGTAAGTCACTTGTTACACTTTTGTCGCGAGTTTCTATTTTAGCACATAACAAGTACAGACATGACATGACAGTATGAATCAGTTTCTTTTTGTCTGATACCTGTCTTCCTTTAAAATGTGGATTCGGATAGTTAGATTTGATCAGTAGGTTATTGAACAGCCCCGTAATGTAACACGTTCAATATCTGTTGCAAACATCACATTTGTATGTGTGCTATTTCAATGTTAGTATGTGTACCATTAGGGCTTACGACCTTAATCGATCATGATGGCTGATTTAGTTGTGATCACCTTTACGTATACAACGTTCACCATTTAAGTACGCTGATTCGAATATTTTCTCCCGTTGCCACGCTGGGGATTCGAACCACGTACTAACATTGAAATAGCACTCATACAAATGTGATGTTTGCAACATATGTATAATATTGAAAGTATATTCATAAAAATTGCGTCCACTATGTGATCTATAAAGTTGATAGCATGCGGTAATATTGTTAATAATTAAGTTTAGTTCGAGCTAAGATTTTTGGTGAATTAGGAGGCAGATCTAGCTTTACCTTTTCATCAAAAAATATTTGATCTTAACGTATAATATATTATTATTTGACGTATAGTTACATAAAAAATGCGTAGGTACCTACCTAAATAAATGAATAAGTATTAGATTATCTTCCTATTTAAAATTATTATTATACAAACATCTAAAATATCTTGTTAAACATCTGACAAGCAGGAAAATTGACCCTGTGCTACCTCTTATTTGTATTAATATTAACCCTTTCCTGTACAATTTATTGTAATGAATGTGACTGACAAAAGCTTAAAGCTTAGCTGCTAAATTGCTTTGCCATTTAGGACAAAAATTCGAAATCACGTAAATAATCCACATGTTGATGAGTATGTTCAACAAGTCTAAAAAAGCGCACCCATCAGGACTATAACCTGCATCCATAATAGCAGTCTCAAGAAAATACTCTAGCCACAAAGACGGTATGATCGCGTCGTCTGAATTCGTAAAACTGTTGATATTTTGATAGACTGCAATAGCAACTAATGAAAAAAGTATTTAAACTCATATTATAATATTGTAATATTATAAACCAGGCTAAAAACACAATAAATAATAAAAAAATAACATCAGGTTGATACAAGCCAAGTCGAATATAATAACGCTATTCAAATATTTATTTCATTTTCTCAAGCGATGGGAGGGTCCGTTTTCTTCAACAAGGGTGTTGCGATCTATCTTACATTATAAAATTGCACGCGCTTACGTACGCGAGTGTGTTTGTTCAGACAATAATAAATTTCAGAAATGCAGCAAAATACTTGTTTAGATTCTTGGACCCATTTTTTTCTCTCTCTCTCTCTCTAACAAGTCATTACTGATATTCGATTTTTCTATGGAACAAAACATAAACCACTTATTTGCTTCTGGCCGTATCTGCTGTGCTTTCAACACCATATTATTATTCCACATCCAATTCAAATTAAGTGCACACTAAACTAAAATAAGAACGTTCCAATTTAAATTATCCGGATTGGTATTCGAGAAATTTTTGGAAAACGTTCCTATTTGTTACTAATTAGACTTAAGTTTGAAGTTAGTTCATTTTGGTATTCGGATTTCGTATTTATTAGTCTATTTTAGTGCATTTTTCTGTCAAAACGTTTCTAATTTTAGTTCATATCTAATTGTATGCGACTAAAAAGATATCTGATGATATTTTTATATACCTAATAATAAGCATGTTTTGTTATAAAGCGGAATAACACTCGGTACTTACTATTTACCATAGCTCTGTTTTCCATAATAAATGAGATTAATGTCTCTATTTGCACTTTCGTTGAACACTTGCCTGCCATTTTGACATACACTTTCAAACAGTAAACACACTTGTATTTGTCAGCATCTGTCAACTTAATTCTAAATAATTTGGAACGTTCTTAATAAGAACTTTCCAAAATCAGAGGAGGGGGTATTATGTTTGTCATTATATTATATAATTCACATTATGCATTTGGTTGCACTGTTTTTATTTTTTCCGATTGTGATCATTAATGCACTTGAAATTTCACCTTGTTAATAAATTTGTGTTTGTATTTCGTCATAGAGATCGTCCCTTTTAACTAAATCTATGCCGAGATATCTAAATTCTAGCCAGTTCTATATGTATTGTCATGATTTCTATGGTCGGATTGTGTATTTTTGCATTTTTTTTTCATTTTCGAGGCTTCATGCATTCTGTCTATTTATGTACTATCTACGTATCCTGAAATGTTTTCTTATGACGATAAACATACCCCAATTTAAACAAAAATCAATATTCTCGTTGAAATCGCTGCCGTAACACCTGAAATCTTTGAAAATTTTATTTTATTTTAAGTGAAGCAGAAAACGGTCACCATCATTATCATCAGCAAGATATCGTTTTTCATAACTGACCCAAAAATATTTTCCATTTATGTAATGTATTAAAAAAAGGAACATAGCCTTCTTGAACACAGGCCTCTCCCATGCATTTGTCGCCCTATCTTCATCGTTTGTGCCTTTCTCGTCAGGCAGAAAAATGGGATGTATTATTATCGTATCCTGTATAGCAGCTCCCGTACTGATTAAGGGCAACACGGCTAGTACATAATATTACTACTACAATACTCTTTATGTTGGTGTGGGATTTGTCTTGCCTTTGATTATTTTTATACAAAACACACACAGACACCAGAAAGAGAGAGAGATGAAGGGTGGTCCAGAGGAGTAGGACGTGTTGTACCTCGCCAGCAGAGGCCACGACGGAGCAAAGCTATTTTGTATTTTTTTAATAACGGACTTAATGACTTTTTCTAAACTTTTATCGTGTTTCATACTTATGTATTTTTTCTTTCACTCTCTCCTCCACGAAAACCTTATCTGCTCTCTCACTCGCTTAACCAATCTAGCGACATTTATATTATTATTATATTATTATATTTTTTTTCTTACTTCATTTTTTTTTTATTTTATAACAATATTATTATTGTTCTTGTTGTTGTTATTATTATATTATAATGTTATATACAATTTATCTCCTTTTCTTTTTTTTTCATTTTCTCATCGTCCTAATGCCACTGTTTAAAGAATTTTATTAAAATTACTACATTTCGAAGCGGCAAATGAAAAATTATGAAATACGTAACAGTATTGTTTTTTTTTCCTTTTATAATACAAAATTGTATGTGAACTCATACTAGCTATTAAACCGGTCATTCCAGAACTCGATACTCTTATTTTGCTTCTTATTATGTGTTAGGGTTCACCCGTCACCATGTGACAGAATTTGTCGTCCGTTTTAACGGTTACACAATAACACTTCACAATAATGCTTTAATGGGTAATAAACTTTATTTTGGATATTTTTTGTGCTCAATGTACTCACTCGAAGTGAACACAAATACACTTTTGACATCTTTCACACTAACCAAAGGGTTGTGTCGTGAAAACGAAAATTGTCGGCAAGGCCGGGATTCGAACCTACGACCTCCAATACGCTGTGCGCATGAAAGCCGGCGATTTATTCTACTGGACTACCAACCACTTCAATATGCCGTAAGTCTTTAAGTTCTTGTCTATACAACAGTGACAACAGAACTGACGCGGTACATACATATTACAACTATGCATGCCTCAAATCACAATAATTACTGGAAAGTCACTAAATATCTTTATTGCGGCGCCGGTAATACAATAGTAACTTTTTAAAAGAATAACCCCCCCCCCCTCACCAAATTGCGTTACGTAATACTTGAACGCTCCCTAACAGAATAACTATTAAAAAGTTGAAAATGCATTATAAATAATATAAAATATCATATTCATGTAAGTATGGATCGTATTCCCATCTATGAAAAATTATATAACTACACAATTTTAATTTACTTGAGTTTCAAATCGTCGGTACGCAGATTTTTGATAGAATTATCAAAAATAAAATTATAATCAAACATAATATTTTAAACTAGTATTTTTTTGTATAAATTACAAATTATTAATCAATATTCATAGTAAGGACTACAGGATAACGTCTGTTGGAAGAACTAGTACTTGATAATTACAATATAATATGCATTCTTTCTGCTGGATGAAAGAGACACAAACGGGGGAGAGATAGCGATAATTATTGGAGGAGGCCAATGTTCAAAACTTCCGTGCTCGACTGGCAATCCTTTGGTCTTATATCAACATCACTCGACACCAAAATTCAAATGTCACACGGCGGTATTGGCAACGTTGGAATTTGGAGGCGTTCCCGCTATTGCATCTATGATTTTTTTTATATCGTCACCGCAATGTGGTCCGTACAGTCTGGCTAAAAAGAGTAGAAAATAATTGAGGGCGCTGCAGTCGTTTGTATGGCAACATTTAATAAGTACATTTATAAAGTAAAGTATTGTAACCGCCAAAATATAAAAAAATAAAATACTATTCAATGTGGTATCATATGAAATGCTTTGTAGAGGTTATTTAAAAGAATTTAATAACGAACTGTACCAGCCATGGAATTAAAAACGAGATGGAAAAAATCTACGCAAAACGAGTCAAAAAACAAGAGATAATAAGACAATATAATGGGTGCTGTAATCCACAAAATGGTGCTTACAACTGCTTACTATTCTACGGCCGAATTTCAATCATATAAATGTCGAAATGTATAAACATAACCTATAATTTATTTGTAAGTGAATATTATAGGAATATACAAAAAAAAAATATGTCGGAAAAATATCCAAATTAGTAAAATGTACTTAATACTTTTTAAAATGAAATGTTTGTTGTATTTACCAGTTAGAATTGCTGTCCATTCGTAAACATTTGTAATGTCAGATAACAACCTATGTTCAGTGTTGCCAGAGTGATAACATTTTAGTTCATCAATAATAATTAAGTAATGTCTACTCTTTTTAACCAGACTGTACATACGTACAAATTCACTCAATAAAGGTTTATTAAAGCGAATAATTGACTATACTCTCAAACTCGGCTACTAACAATACGATTTTCTTAGGTAGGTTATATTAACACTTGAGAAAAAAAATACGAATAATTCACATTTAATGTTGATATTAAACCAATTTTAATTCTTGAAACAAAGTTAAGATTAAAAAAATATTTTAATATACTTACGAACAGCTCGCTCGCGAACAACGAAGTTAAATAGAATACTTGTATTTTTTCTAACTTCTAATTGAATTTTCGCTGTTTTTTTTATGATTATTTTTATATAATAATTTGTCCCTTAAAGGGTCCTAATTACACATAAACATGTTGGAGAATGCGTAAAGTTTCTTCCCAAAGCTACAGTTGTACGTAGAAACCATAATAATTCACGCAGGCATCAGCTGTTATTATTGTCATATTGAAACTATTGACTTAGGCCCTGTTATAGTTGGTTGCATGAGCGTGCGATTGCGTTGATCGCAGTCGAATAACGATGTATGTAAATATTTTCCGTAGTTGGATAAGTTTTCTGATCCTTCTATTATAGAAGTAACATTATTGTTTTATAAGTTTCAATCCAAATCCCAACTCCCTGTACGTCCACTTAGGGGCATAGGGAGGCAACAAGTGCTCTCCATCACCCTCAATCTTGCATAATTTTTATGACCTTCTCCCACACCATGTCCATCAGATTCCTCAGCTCTGATTAGAAGGAACGGAACATAGTATCAGAGGGTCTTCTTCGTCCTCGGGACCCTGATGGTAGGAAGAACAGTGATCTCCTCGGCCAACTGTCATTCGGCATCCTTAACACATGTCCAAGCCATGTCCATCTCTTCTCCATAATGGTAGAAGTGTTGGGCTCACGCTGATCGGTGTGGCGGCGTATAGCGTCGTTCGTGATGCGGTGGTACCATCTTTCACCCAAAATTCTCCTAAGGCACTTCATTTCGAAAGCAGAGACTTTTTGACCAAAGCCTAGGCACAAAAAGTCTCAGCATATACTTAAGTTATTGTAACTGATATGAAATTCATCAGGTTCCATTCTATACAACTTTCAACAGAAGGGAAAAGGAAACTTTATTACTTACATGGTGAGAGATATTCAACCCGAGCCAATGGAGGTTATTGATTTATTTATTTTATTTTATTAATTTTATAAAATTATAAAAAAATCTGTTTATATAATATCTTATAACAATTTTCTATTGAATATAACTATAACTATTGTCCAAGATTATTGCCTTTACTATGGTTTGAAACGGGATATCTTGCATGGCTGTCCAACATGCAGGGCATATCCTATACCTGAATCCTATCCTCCTGCCTTCTATGAGCCATCCCATCCATACTCAACAAATCCTATGATTCCGGAACCTTCTGCCCGAAAATATTTAGTGTCATTTCCCCCGTGCCGAAGGATGTGTGACTAACGGAGGCACTCTGATCAGGGTGACTTTTTGTCTCAACCCTAGATGCAGGGATCTGTGGGTTATTTACCCAGCTCTGGCTATGAAGGACGTATCCGGCACCCTTGTAGAGACGACTTGATAAGGTATAATACGGGTAAGTACACTTTTGCATCAGTGGTCAAACAATTGTTGCAGCCGGGAGAGGAGATTCTTTCTGGGGCATCAAAAAGAAATTAATGGTTAAAAAAATAGTGTATTACATCACTTGTTGCAATTCTGGTAAGTTATGCATTCTACTATTGAGTTCTTCTTGACTACGTACAAACACTCTATCTATACTTACACGGTTAACCTGTGAACCTCATATCAATTATTTAAGTCAATTATTAATTTATAGTGGGCGCTCATGGCTCCCCTAGAAACAAACCCTAAGGTACTTTCCATAACTAAAGAGCAAATTCTGTACAATATATACATACAACATAGGTTACACATTATTTAATCATGGTTGCTAAATAATTATAAACCATAATATTCATGTTCATGCACACTTTGCTTGTTTAGACTATGTTTTTGGTTTATTTTTATTATACGATTTGCTTACAATAACTGTTTGCTTAAATAAAGTAAATTTAAAATACAATAATATCTGGCACTTAATGCAAATGATCGAAGTTCTTCGAAGAATAATTTTGAGATAGATGTTTTTGGGCCAAAGGATTTGGAAAGACTTTCTTATAAATACACATTTTTCTTCAATGGGACTAAAGCCGGATTCGGGCCATGGCCTAAAATAATATGTCTTATATCTGGCAGGAGCAGGTCCTCCGCATCTATACCAATTAATAATGCATCCTCCCGTCAAATTCTCGATCTTCCCACCGTTCAGTTTGAAACCCTGGAGTTGGCATCCTCCAACGCCTAAAACAAGTTCGCCATTCAATGGGTCCCGTCCAATCTTATATAGATCAATTGGAAAACACAAAATGTAGAATATGAACCGGGTGGGAAACGAACCCAAAACCTCTTTAGTGGCGTTGTTTGGCACTTATAAGCTACCGAGATCGGTAAAATATTCAGTATTTTTTTTTGTTTTATTTACTTACTTGCGGGTTCCGGTTTACACTTTGTCACACCAGTAAGCAGCGACAGTCATCGCCTTGTCGTTTGCCAGGATAAGGTATTTTTAGAAAAAATAACAATTCATTACTAATGTTCGATTTTTAAATGGAACAAACCACCACGGGCTTACGACCGTCTTCTACTGTTATTTCGAAGGCTGGCTTAGTGTGATCTCTTTACGTTAACAACGGGTATTTCAGGTTGCAACTATCGCCAATCTGCGGGCATATCAGGAGGTGGTTGTCATCTCGGCAGTCATGACACTCATATTCAGCTTCGTCAGCAGAGAGATAGCCTCGTCTCTGTAAGTTTTTCCTTAACCTAGAGACACCAACCCTGGCTCTATTGAGGGCAGTCCATAATGCGTACGGCAAGTGTTCGATGCCCTTACGCGGTGCCATCCACTGAGTTGCTTCCAAGTCCGTTTGCCACAATTCTTCTCTGTGTTGCTGTGAAGACTCAACAGGAGAGGTGCTCTTTTAAGCTCTTCCTGAACCTAAGTCGCAAAACAGCTGGTTGGTGGTGTGTCTGGGGTCGTTAGTTTGCTTAAATTTCTGATTTTGACACCTTAATACAAAGAATCAAGCTAGCAAATCACTTTAATGCTAGCAAAGCTTGACGAACGACGGGGATAAAAAAGAAAATAGAAATTTCAAACAATTCAAATTTGAAAATCGAACGGTGAGTACATTGTATTTTTGACAAAAGTGGACCACTTTATGATTGAATTAATCTGACTATTTTGTATGTTTTTATTATTATTTTGAATTATTGCTTATACACAGTTTTGTTAAACATTGATTTTATTATTCTATTGTCATTTTTCATGTCTTATGATATTTTTACTTTTTTAATTTAAATACTTATAGGTGTTTTAACAACTTTTCGTTTTTCTAATTATTTTATACCTTTGCTTAATTATTTTATGGTTTGCTGATTTCAACTTTGATGTTTTCTGTTGCTTATGTTGTTTTTATTTTTGTATTCATCATTCAATCGATATCGTATATTATTATCTTAGTATTTTTTGTTAAATTCTGTTAAAGGCAAGGTGTTGCCGTGTAGTCACTAATAAATAAATTATATATTATTTGTAAGTGTGCATGCATATTGGTGGATACTGTGACTTTGTAGCTGTGTTTATTTAGTGGTATCCTGTGACATCCGACTCGAACAATTATTATTTTAAAAAAAAATATTAAAAAAAGAACGTTGGAATGTAATATTTAAACAAACAAAAAAATGATTAAGTATTTATATAAGAAAAAAAAAGAAAAGCATTAAGAAGTGATTCAGAATGTGAAAGAGGAAGAAAAAACAGAAGTGTGTGTGTGTAAGATGTTGTACCTAGTTTGGCGTGGGAGGGAGTCGGATAGTGCGAATAACAATGTAATAGACAGAGAGAGGTGATCTTGGTATGAAACGAAACTCGCAGAAACTAACTACCGAATAATTCAACAATTTTATGTCTGGCACGGTGTAATAAAATGAAAAAATAAAATATTCACCAGCCCCGTACCCTCGAGGTTGTAGGGTGAGGGATGGCGAGGAGGGGAGAGTGAAATATAAGGGTAGTGCCAAGGGGGGGGGGTACGGAGGGGGAAATCCCCCCCCCACTCTATCATTCTCCTCTTCTATATATAAAGTAATACAAAATTAACTCGCCGACTGATTCAAATTTAAACACATTTATAATGTAATTGTTGAAGAGAATGGTATTGGAGAGAAAATGTTGAACTACAATGAATGCAGAACAACTAAGATATTATTATTATTTTGTTGTAGGTACCTACAGCAGAAATCGCCACTTCAAATACTTACATACATAATAATTCTGTTATGTTTACAAATATATGAAAATACAAATATATTACTGAGATATTATACTGCGTAGAGCCGTGCAAAATCCCTCAGTGTTATTAAATACATTTTTCTGCATTCTCTTTAATATATTATTTTAGGCTCATTCATAAAATCTAATTCTATAACAAACCTGCTTGTGAACGTCTATGTGTGAGATAACCTATATTAATTAGCTGGAACCATAGCTAATAGGTACTATCATAATACCATAGATTTTTATACAATACGTAATGGTTTAACAAAAAATGAGGAAAATATTGAAGTTCCTAAAATATTGAAAGATATTTAAAATTGTTTGCATTCCCCAACGTGGTAAAGTACATAAGATGTGTGATCCTTTATTCTTTATAGGACGGACAATCAAACAAGTAATGAAACTTTTCTATGCCTGTCGTCCGACAGGTTTTGCTGCTAGCATTTCATATCCAATGACCTTTTTCATATAATAATAATATACTTAAATCATTTCCTTTTCTGAATTACACAAGATGACAATATATACGAGATAAAGGTAGTTGTTTTTTGCACCTCAACTCTTAACAAGCGAATGATGAGGAAATTTTTCCACAATACATCCCTTCGTTGGTCATCCGAGTTTGTTTACTTGTCTTATAATATATGACGGGTTTTTAGGAGACTTCAACGTCAAGGACAAACATTAGGGTGGCACAAAAGAATATAAATTAATAATAATAAAAAAAACAACTTAATATACACGCGGTTTGATTTTCTTTTGTTTCTTGAAACGGTATCTTCTTTTGGATATTTTCGGTCGTGGCTGCATGGTAATAGCTCATTTTTACAGAATTATATCCTTGAAAAAAAATAAACAACCGCAAATTACTTAATAAAAAATCTGTAATTTAAACTAAAGATTCGTGTTTTCATTTTGCATCACCGTATCCTTTACCATTGCACTATTATGCCAGGTATTATTTTAAAAACTTTGAAAGTGTTTTCATTTCAAAAATAACTTAATTAGAATATGTAACAACTTATGACTCTAACAATTCATTACTAATGTTTGCTTTTTAAATGGACCAAACCACTACGGGCTTACGACCGTCTTCTACTGTTATTTCGAAGGCTGGCTTAGTGTGATCACTTTACGTTAACAACGTTCGCCATTAGGTGGTAATGTTTAAGTCTCCGAAACTCCTAATCATGAGAATTCTGAAACTAAATTATTCATACGGCATATGGCACCTCAAGACATATGAAGCTTACTAAAAAATATGTGAAAAAATGTTGTTTTTATAGACATAAAAATGCGTCTTAAACAATATTTGATATTGAAAAAAAAAACTATCTGCAGTTGCTTTAAAAAACAAAAACTTGAATAGGTAACATTAACTTTTTATAGATTTTTGTTAAAAAATAAGTCGTTTTTGCGTCACTTCCAGTCGTGTTTTTCTTTCATTTCAGACCAACAAACGACATGTAAAAACACTATTTTAATTTATTTTCAAACAAACAGTGTTATTTTTCACATTATAACAAATTAAAAATCTTAATGTAAACTTTTTCATTCAACCCTAATGTACTTTTCTTCTCTATTGCATAGAATGTCAAGCTTAGTACCATTCATGTTGCGGTGTTTCATCTTATTTACATAACGGTTTTGAAGAAAAAATATTCCATTTCTGTTTTTCCCACGTATATACATTTTTTGCAGATTCAATGGTAAGTAATTTTATGAGTTAGCTATCACTTCTTGATCCAAATGCCAAATCTCAGTGGCATAATAGACTATAAAAGGCTCTCAAGAGGTTCTGTAGCCCACAACAATTTTACAACCAACAATTCAGAACCTTTCACGTGACTTGGATAGAGAACTCCTCAAATGGTACTACCCTAAATCGCGTCGTTATTGTGATAATGGGGTTTAGGAAAATTCATCGCGAACAATTCAGTACAATTCATTGCAGGTACAATTCATCGCGAACAATTCATTAATCTATATTGTAAACTGTCAAATTGTTTATGACCTAAAAATAAGGTAAAGCTTCAGTGTAGTCACTCCTATAAATTAAAGATGGCGGCGATTTTGACATACGCTGGAGTATTACCGTGTTATCACTCGGGGAGGTGTCCAAAAAGGTATGGGGGGTTCCACCATTTCGGACACTCTTTGGTTTTTCACTACGTTCCAACCTTAACCTAACCTATTCAAATCGTTTATAAAATAACCTCAAAATCATTAGGAGTGACTAAACTGAAGTTTTACCAAAAATAATTACAGAGTTATATACAAGAACTCGGAATCGAATTGCATTCTAAAAGTACTCGCGATGAATTGTACTGACGATGAATTTACCGGCTACCGTGATTATGTTCTCTCCGAGTTAGTATCTACCATGAACCGATTGGAGGCGTTTGAGATGTGGGTACACCAAAGAATGCTTCGCTTACAATAGACGGGTCAGCAACACAAGAGTCCTGCAAAGGGCTAGGGTTGATAGAGAGTTGCTGACTAATATCAAGGTCCGGAAGGTGTCCTACTTGGGTCATGTTCTTAGAGGGTGGAAATACTCTTTCGTGGCGTACATAACCAGGATGAATTTTTCAATCTGACAGAACAAGAACTGGTACCCATATGATGTTAGGTCCTGTACTCACTTGCGCCGCGAACGTGTAACATTGCATCAATTTAATCGAAAGGGGAAGTGATTCGAAAAGCGAACGCGAGCGGAACACGTGCATCCTTTTGATAAAAATAAATTCATGTAACGATACGCATTCGCGGCTTCACCTTTATGTCGTGATCTTTGATGTGACTACAATTCCCTGTTATGCGTGACTAGTTTACGCATGATGGTTTTTATATTTTATTTTTGACTTTTATTTTTTATATGAATGATGATGGTATGAAGATATTAATAATTATTAATTTTGTTTATATAATTATATTTCTGAATAATTGATTTATTTTAATTGAGTAGACATGTTTTGTGTTTAAATTATGTTTTGTAGAGTATGATGATAATTTATATTTTGTTGTCTGATTGTTTTTGCTTATTATTTTTTCACTGATTTATTTTGTTTATTTCATATATTAAGTTAATTACTGTTTGTAAAGGCATTTGCCGTTCTTTTTCAATAAATAAATATCCCAAAAAGAGTACTATTTTGATCCAGTTGGAAGAAGAAGCGTTTCTAGGCCAAAGCTGCGATGGTTGGATGATGTTGTTGCAGACTGCAGGGCTCTGGGGCAAAGGAACTGGAAGGTGGCAGTCGGCGACAGGGAGGTTTGGAAACGTTTCTTAGAGACAGCTAAGATCCACCAAGGGTTGTGACGCTGAGAATGTATATCATCTACAATTCCCTGTTCAGATTTTGATATGGTCAGTTGGTATTAGATTAGTCTGTACAACATGCACAATAGTATGGTATAGTTCGTTGACAAAATCTTCATTTTCCTGTTCATTTTTGTTTACCTTGTTCAGCTTTAAAAAAAATTCTGGTCTTTTATCAACTGTACATTGTTTGTGACGTGGTTTGATCAATTAATCCACGTATTATTTCATGCGTATAAAGCTCCTAATCCAAAAGTTCATCACTTCACTTTCGCATCCATACAATGGAATACTTCTCAACAACTAATGTCTTCATTGCATAAAAGTGATGGAGATAACTTTCTTTAAAGAATGAAAACTGAATATGCTTAAACTAAATACAGTACCATATACACATTTTCCTCTACCATCTACAATAACGCGTCATTTGTAACAAAGCTGCAAACTAACATACCAATCTCCTTTCAACGCCCACGATTTTAAAAAGCTCCTTTTTGTGAAAATTTTATGTATTTAGACTGTTATACAATAATTTTCTTTGAAAGCTACTTGGTTAGTAAGTACATTGCATTTTTATATATTTTATATTGCCATAAAATAATTTTATTTTAATGTTATTTCAGTTCTGAGAGGAGAACATCATTCTATCCCTCTCTCTCCGTCTTGTTCTGTTCTGTTTCTTGCTTCCCCCTTTGAGTAATAAAATTTGTAATTATTATTCTGTAGGTAGGTAATATCCCCTCTCCGTTTTTTTTAATTAATATTTTGATAAATCAATAAATAATTATTTTTTTAGAACAGACTTAATGACTAATCTTAATTACGGACTGACTGTTTAATTTTTTTTTAAATTAAGTAGGTATTTTGGTATAAAAAGTATTGAATAGAGGGCTTTAATCGGTTATCGCAAACTCCTCTATCCTTTTAAATCTTTTAACAATCTTTTTAGTCATTCTTGGAGTACCTACCTCCGTAAATACATTCGATACATACAAAGTGTGAAAACACAAGAACGCCGATTCCGACCGGCGCCGATCGCCTCGAAAAATGTTGTCTATGGTTTTCATGCATTTAAATGGGCATGCTGGAAAGCAGGTTCCTGCTTTTGATATGCGTATGCCCATTCAAATGCATAGGAACATTATTTGCGCCGATCGGTGCCGGTCGGAATCGGCGTTCTTTGTATTTTCACCCTAAGGCAGTGTTCCGCAAATGGTGTGCCGCGGCAGATTCCGTGTACAAAAAAAAACAATGGGTGGTAAAACTTATTTATCTACCTACCTATTAGCCCATTTAAATGAGCACAGAGATAAAAGCAAGCGCAACATTCATTAAGGAATTCCACCTTTAGGACGATCAATGAAGATAGGAGAGCATCCTTATCAAACATTGCACAAAATGATCGCCGTGCTCACTTAAAAAGTCACACTTTTCTCATAAAACATGAGAGAGGGACAAAAAATGTTACGGCGCGTTTAATGGGCGAAGAGGAGTGGTCAAAATTCAAAAAATTACTTTAAATTTGAACGACCACTTTTTTTTATTGGCGTACCTCTGAAATTAATTGATTTGGTAGGTGTACCTTGAACACAAAAAAAAATCTTCTAAATCAATAATGCCTATTTTTAATACTAACTCAACTTATTATATGAATAGTTATACATTGGTAAATTTCCATAATACTTACCTAGTTTCGGTATGATCGAACATTGTCTGAAAATATTCCAAATAGCTTAACATACTCCATGTATGACTTATTTTCTACCACACCGCCATCTCTTGATTTTTCTTGAACTCTTCTTCTCTCTTGAACTTTCTTTTATTAACGTAATAGCTGAATTAAATTCCGTGTTTTATTAAGTTAACTCAATTTATCGTCTACTAAGAGTACCGAAACCAGAGATAAGTTTACGCAATTTGTCAAAAATATAGTGTTGTAGAAGCATTTATTATTTTTGTAAAATCTTTATTTTATAGCTCACGGTAGAGATGTTTGGCGAGGCGAGGCTGTGGCGACAAAATGCTCCACCTAGGGAGCGAACGTGATTCAGTAAGCCAGTAAGACCTTTTTTTATGGAAATCGTAACAAGGAATAAGAAACCCGACGAGCATGACAGCCATTTAATTAATAAATGCTCCAGGTAATCATTCTTGGTCTCCGGGTTTCGACCCTGTTCGACCATTTTTCTTCTCTTGCCACATGACCTGCCCACCACCATGAGAGAAGCGATACGTTGGGCAATCAATGGCATGGGAAAGACCCAGTTGACCGGAGGTCCGGTTAATGCTACAATTACACGCTT